>JAOTON010001582.1:210000-1585000 GCA_034440635.1 Lepas anatifera | reverse complement strand
ATTTTTAAAAACAAAATATTGAGCTTATTGAACATTTTGCAGAGAAATCATGAGTGGTTTCATTATTTTTGGCTAAAAGTACGCCTAATCACTAAATTCCAGGATTCGACCAAGGTGCCACTTTCCCTCTAAAGGGAATGTGGCACATTGGTGCAATTCCAGACTGCAGAGTTTAAAACAAATGTAAAGGCAAGGGGTCCAAGCAAGATAAATTCATCGGCGCAGCGAAACTGGAGCATGACGTCACTTTCCCAAGGTCATCTAATACCACGTGACCACTGGGGAGGAGGGGCAATGGGGGTTAATTTTTATTTATTTGCTTTGCGAACTGAAAGTTTTGGGACAAATGAAATATTGATCAAGTGGTTTCTCGGCGTGTATCATCATATGGCTGTTTCAGTTTAAACCCCATTATGAAGGTGCCACATTCCCGACAAGTGCACCTTCACGTGCTAAGGCTATGTAGTGCGCTGGTACGTTTTCTTCGAATTGAAGTAATTCATTCTAAAATAACACGTCTTCAGTTTTGATTATTCGTTAAACTGCACTTAAATTAATTGGTTAATATACTTTTTCTCGCTATCGAAAAAGTACAGTACCTACGCGACCTTGAGTTAATTGTATCGTTTATGTTGTTGGCCGTGTCGGGAAGCGTTTACCTGGAGCTCTTTTGTGTAGCCTGTGGTTCCGGCAGGTGGCGGGGGAGCTGCACCTGTTCGCAGTGGTCCTGACAGCCATCACGGCCATCGCCGTCCACGCCGCCGGCAACGTGGTCAACACCTTCTACGACTTCCTTAAGGGCGTCGATGGCGACGACCGTGTGCTTGTTGATCATCTGCTCACAAAGGTAAACGGCGTCTGTAGGTCAGATAGCTCTTGTTATATTTTTGTATCTTGATATTTTCTGCAAAAAATGTTTCTGAATTCGACACTGAAGAAGCTCGATGTGATTCGAGTAATTTAGACACGGTCTGTGGACTGTTTTGCCATTAGTGTTTTTGTTTTAAATAATTTCTCAGAGCCTAACGGATTTTGAATCGTGTTTTTTAACCACCATAGGATTGTGTTGTAGCTGCGGGCATGGAAAACGGAATCCGAAGAGTAATCTCCCTGGGGTTTGTCCTCTCCCCCAAACTGTGACTAGGCATCGGCATCGCGTCAAATGCAGAGATGCAATGTCAACTTTAAAGTGAGGTTTACCTTTCCCCATGTGTTGGAGCAAATGTGTACGGTCCCGCTTCTACCATATCATATACCGAGGATTCATTCTTTGAGTTTTACAGCCCATCTGTATGTTGTCTGGTTACTGGTGACGCGATTATGTTTAGTGCGCTCCACTCCGTCTCTCAGGACGAGATAGCGACTCTGGGCGTACTCCTGTACCTGGTGGGCTGCATGGGCTTCAGCTTGCTCTCAATCGTGTCCTCGGCACGCATGGAGCACCTGGCGTTCGTCTTCTTCGGCGGCCTGTCCAGCTCGTTCCTGTACACGGGCGGGCCGGGACTGAAGTACCTCGGCCTGGGCGACATCCTGATCCTGGTGATATTCGGTCCGATCAGTGTGCTGTTCTCGTTCCTGGCGCAGACCGGCTACGTCCAGTGGCCGGCGATGCTGTACGCGGTGCCGCTGGCGCTCAACACCGAGGCCATCCTGCACAGCAACAACACGCGGGACCTGCAGGCCGACAAGGCGGCCGGCATCGTCACCCTGGCCATCACCATCGGCTACACGGCCTCGCGACTCCTCTACGCCGTCCTGCTCTTCACGCCGTACGTGCTCTGCATCGTACACGGGGTGCACTACAGCACGTGGCTGCTGCTGCCCTGCGTCACCATGCCGACCGCCTTCAAGATCGAGCGCGAGTTCCGCACCGTCAGCATGCAGGACACGCCCAAGAGCACGGCCAAGCTGAACGCCTACCTGGGCCTCTGCCTGGTGGTGGCGATACTGATGTCAGACGCTAAGACGCTGCCTTACCTCACACCAGCGTGATAGCATCTCTAGCGTTGTAGGTAGTGGTGGGAGTCGCTACAAAGCGTTTCTTCGGCACTGAATACTGTGCTTATTTATTGTTGACGCCTCTGATATTGATGTAGAGTGCACAGGTGAATTGGTGGGCGTGGTGATAGGGACAGGCAGGGTTCCACTAAAAGTCGCTGTGTTGATTATGCATGTTGGAGGGCGGCGTATTTGCCTCCGATTTTGACTTGTGTAGGCATGGAGCGTTAGTGCATATTTTTGCTTGAGCTGATATTGGCACAATGCGGTCGGACAGGTCATCTCAGCAAAGGATGTTGTTGCCTTACCCTCCCTTCTAAAAATATTCCCATGTCGAGCCAGAACAAAAGATTGGCATGCGTCCGCCTCGTTGGAAACGGCACAAAGGTAACTCATTTATTGTTTTTTATCTCGTATTCATGATGTGTGATGCTTCTCCATCCTTTATTTTTAGATGTTTTAACCACTGTCGATTGAGCCAGTAAACTGAGAGCGTTCGGAGAACACTTATAACCGTCAGTGCTGTATTTTTATACAGGAAGATGGGCACAGTGTGTCGTATTGATACGTGTATTTATTTCAACCAAATAAAGGTGATGTGAATTGTTTCACAGCTTCTTAAATCGCCGCCCCACATTGGCACATCAAACTGATTTTTGAATCTACATATGATGCTGAAAGGTCTTAAGCAGCAACATTGATGTTGAATTGTTCTTGAGTAGCGCTCAACCATTCTGCAGTGCCAGTCTGATCAGTCCACGTCATCACATCTGGAGTTACACTGACGTCCAACACACCAGCATTCAGGAAACAAAGGTGGATTGCATTGTCCGCATTGTGGCGCGCTCACTGCGGTACAAACAGCTGGTCGCCGGTGAAGGTGCGCCGCTCCACGCCGTCCTTGGTGATGATCGCCACCCGGCACACGCCGCCGCTGGAGCCGTCCCGGTGGATGGCCAGAGACACGCCTGCCGATGTGGGCGAGCAATGTCAAATGGCGCGAACGCATCCACCAATGGCCAGAGACACGACTGCCGATGTGGGCGAGCAATGTCAAATGGCGCGGAGCCATCCACCAATGGCCAGAGACACGCCTGCCGATGTGGGCGAGCAATGTCAAATGGCGCGGAGCCATCCACCGTAGCCAGAGACACGACTGCCGATGTGGGCGGACAACGTCAAATGGCGCGGAGCCATCCACCATAGCCAGAGACACGCCTGCCGATGTGGGCGGACAATGTTAAATGGCGCGGAGCCATCCACCATAGCCAGAGACACGCCTGCCGATGTGGGCGGACAATGTCAAATGACGCGGAACCATCCACCAGGAGCCGTTCCGGCGAGTGGCCAGAGACACGCCAGGATGACCAGAGAGACGCCGGACGCGGAGAAAGGACCTCATCACGCGATGCGACGAAAATGAGGCGAAATTTAGCATTTCTCGAATGACAACTCGGCGTTTCTAGAGGTAAAGGCACGGCAGTTCGTACTCGCGTGGTACAGCCTTTACCCATCCATAAGTTGTCGCTCTGAAAACTGCTCGGAACAGGGAGACAAAAAGAATACTAAGCATTCACTTTGGGTAGACATATGGAGACCGTATATTCATACAAAAGTAAGAAATGGGGGATTACACGCCGTTGATAGCTTATGTCAAGTGTATTACAGTACCGGCGTTTTAGAAGCCACTGTGTAACTAATTTGAAAAAGCTACTGGCTACTTTAGATCTTCAAGCTCTCTCTCTCTCTCAAATTACATCCTGAAGTGTAAAACAATTAACTGTTTCAATGCCCAAAAACGATACTAAGACCGCACACTATGGATAATACAGAGACCAGGACGCAGGGAGTGGCCGGGTTTCTATTTTGATTGAGCACTCACGGGGCCAACATGCATGCGATGACAGGCCGGCACCGAGCACGGACAGGTATTGCGCTCACCTACAACAGGGATACTGGGAATGAAAGGAGGCTACGGACAGGATACTGCAAAACGTCTGAAGGCTGAAACTGAAAGGCCGCTGGGGATGGGATGGCTTCAAAAGAGTTGGGGCACTCGGAAAGATAACACACTGACAAAGACGCAGTACTGGCGAATGCAAAATACACTTTGTAGACGAAGACGTTTCTCTAAAAATATCAATTAATGCATGGATCACGTCATGGACCAATTTAAGTATTGATTTAATATGAGAGGACCGGTGAACGAAATGTTCACGACTTACTATTGTCAAAAATAAAATCCGACTTGGCAGCATTTCGAAAATAAAATATACAAGTCTGACTTCATAGCTGCAAGACCTTTAATTGATTCACGGGTTGAGTTCATTTGTCCATTCCATTTGTCTATTTCAGTATGATAAGCATCGGCGAGTTCATAAGGCCCAAATGAGCCACCTCCAAACGATATAAGTGATTGGTTGCCCCCCCCCCCACCGACCAGCAGAAGCGCAATATTGCGGAATACGCGCACATATCTTTCCATATCTCTCCTGATCCAGAGCACTTTGAATAGGGAATGGAATGAGAAGCACGCGAAGCTCGCGCAATCCTTCCCTTGAAATACTGACCCAGTTCTACCAATGCCCAGTCCTGCAGCTGCACTTGATTATGCGTTTGTTGACTTCCTCAATCAACCCAGTGACGGTCGGGACACAACTGCGCCGCGGGAGAGTGTTTGTTCTTCAACTGTCAATGTAGCTGCAATCACTCATAATTAGCTACCGCATCCACCCGTGGCGTGTCGTGGCATATCCACAGCATGCCGCGGTACGTTGGAGAGCACCATATCAGAAGTGTGGTAGCGCCAGCCTCACAATTGTGCGTCCGATCCCGTGACTGCCCAGTCATTCGAGATTGATTTTCCGAACGATGGCGCAATTTTGAGGATACGAGTGAAACATAAGTGGAGTGGTGATCGACTTCAAATGAATCCAGAGGAGCACTCCCAGCTAGAAGGCAATCGAGTGAAGTCAGACGAGCTGTGGATATCGGACATGCCGCAGAACTTGTTGCCTCGTCCCAGACTAGCCCGGTTCTCACCGGTACCAGTTGGCGCCTCCCACAACAAAGACAAACACTTACAGCCATTCGCACTCGTCGTTGCAACTTGGTATTCTGGCGCAATGCATTTGAATGCGTCACCAAATTTGGATCGATGACTTAAGAAGGCTTCAGCACGGATCTATTGTGACAGGATCTCGACCTTTCATCACTGGAAGCGAATCCACAGGGAACATGAACACTACAGCATTGGAATGAGACGGCATGAAACAACAAACAAGCGCGGCGAACAGCGTTGCCCCTGCCACTCTGCCGTGCAAAGGAAGAACCCCCTACGTCGGCTTTTGCATGAAAACAAAATTTTACAGGAGAGCACTTTAAAGTTTTTTAAATTTAGCAAGACGTTGAGAATGAAAAATGGTGGAAAATGGGTATCAAATGAATCCTTGGAGAGCAATGCGTCTGATCATGCTATCCATAAAACAAAAAAACAAATATCCATGGAGTTATTTTCACTAATGGGTTTTGACACACTGATCTTAACAGGGATTACAAAGGAAGAAGCGCCTACGTCGTCAATGGCGGGAAAGACCCCCTACGTTCAGGGAAGTTCCGGGTTGATCACTGTTTTGTGATGTGACAAAACCCACCACGTTCATGTGATTTAGTTAAAAGGATAATGTTAAATTTTTAGTTTCTCACACTGGAGCAAACTAACGTCTGCATATATGATTTGTCTCGTTATCCAATGATTGATTGACTTAAGTTGAAACCTTAAGTTTGACTTAAGTTGAAGACTTAAGTTTGAACCATATTTTGCTTGGTATCTTGAAACAGAAGTGTCTGCTCGGCTATCACCAATAAAGGTTTCTCACTGGTGCTATTTTGCCAACCGTCTCAATAGGTCTGAACCCAATTGGGCACTCTTAACGCCTGTCGATTATATTTCGTGTGTCGAGAAAGCCGGGGCTATTGTTCAGAATTCTAAATACGGCAGTAACGAGTATTGCATTCAACTGTTCATTTTCCGTTTTGGCTTTGTATCGTTCAATAGCTTTAAGGCAAATGATATCTCTCACCAACATGGAAAGACATGGTCAAGGACTCGTGCACAACACTTGACACTGCAAAGCTTTACTGCGAAGGCTCTAAAGCCTTCGTTTTTGTTGACATCTTAGTTCGCCACGGCCGGCCGTTTCTTCGCCAGTTGCTGGGCTGTGTACTGTCTTAAGAAGGGTGGTTAGCAACGTCGAGGACTTATTCTGTGCAGCACTGTTATCTGCCCAGATAACCACATGCTTGACATCACGGCACATATTAGTGAGGTAGAGGCGAAAGGCTGCCGACACCTCTTTGCATCCTCTCCCTGCCTCCCCATCATGCCAAAACACGCACGCACCGTGATCTCCTCTAGATGACCGAAGTCGCTTCCTCTCGTCTAGGCCTGAAGGCCTGCGAGCCGCGAACGTTTCACTGTAGCACGTTAGCCGTTGCGTGAACATTGCCTCCTTAAGTGGAAGCTGCGGCAGCATGAAGACCATCATGTCGGCGGCGATGTATAACGTATCTTTGTCCCACTCTTTGTCGGCGTCTTCTCGGTAGGCTAACCTGGCTTCTCTGGCATCTTTGATGTGCAACTGGAGACGTTCGCACTGTTCTTCGTGATAGTTTGGCTCCTCCTCTTTAACCCCATGGACACCAGCTGCATGATGTAGCTACTGGAAACACTTGCCGCACTCTTCTCCCGCAAATCTAGTGAAGCTGATGTTCATTTTGCGGACTACTTTTCGGTATGTTTCAAACGAAACCGTGACACTTCCATCATGGCGATCTATGAAGTCTTGGTGCATAGATGATATGGTGAGGTCTGCTGGTAAGTAGTAGCGATAAGGCGCGTGCTCATGCCTATAATGATGCTTTATAGGATGGAAGTGCCACACGTGGTTCTTGACCACCTCCTCCAGCCCTGCTCCTTTTGGCTGACGACCGCGCTGGTCCTCACTGCTGCACATCTCACCGAAACCAGCTTGCACTGCTGCCAGTACAGCGTCTTTATTTGCTTCCGTAAAGCCCATTGTCGTCAGGCAGAACCCCCTGCAGACGGCGATACTAGCTCCATTTGAAGGAAGGGCCCCCGTGTAGGTGTTATTTTTCTTCTTGTCTTCATCCATTTGGCTTTTGCTGCGCCTTTTCTACACCTGCTGCACTTTGACAGTTGAAATGTACCACTGCCGACGAACCCTTTAATTCAGAATGTTCACACTTTGGCTGATTTGCTCCCTCTGTGGTTCACTGATAATTTTGTCACACTCTTTTCTGCACCCGACTTTGCAGGCTTCTGGCACCAGTTTCACTTGAAGTTTCTTCGCAAACTGCTATATTTTGTCTTGCTCTACTCGGGCTCTTCTTTTTTCACTGTTTTTTTTTGTGTGCTCCATATCACCACTTGATCCGCACACCTGTTGATCCAAGACCTCGGTGTGGGGGCGCGGTAGTGGAGTGGTCGGCATAGCTGGCTTCCACGAAGCCGACCCGGGTTCAATGCCCGGCGGCTTCCCTGAACAAGGAGCAAGCTGGCTTACGAGATACTCCTCCAACAGGGAAAGAGTTGGCGACGCCATATGACCCTGGCAATTGGTGCGTCGATAAGCGTCAAAAATTATTAAGACCTCGGTGTGTGATCGCTCAGAATCTAGCAACACACACATTGCACCCTTGTCCTGAAGCTGGTGCATAGAGCCGCAGACATCACTTGAACATCTTTTAGGAGCAGATGGCACTGCAAACATATTCAGTAGCGCGGGAAAATGTCTTCCAGCATTGAGGCCTCGCATTCTTGTTCCATTAGTGCCGATAATCCTAGACCCGATCAGGATGAAGGCTCTTCGTTAGTCTCATCTAACGTACACGGTGCTGGAAGGGCTCCAGGCTCCTCAGACACCGCCCGCGCGGGGGCGTCTGCTGGCTCCTCCAACACCGTCAGTGGAGGGAGGGCTCCAGCAGGCTCTTCAAACACCGTTGATGCAGGAGCCTACGGAAAAACCCCTAGGTACAAATGTAGGGGCTTTTGCATTGCAATACCGGTTGACGATCGAGACAGACAAAATGGCAAAACCCTCTACGTACATACGTAGGGGCTTTGCCTTGCATTACCGGTTGACGATACTGATCCGTAGTGGCTTTTGGCACAAAATTCAACGTGGGGGCTTTCGACATTGTAAATGCCAAGACCAGAGTCATAGCTTTGAATACGTGGTGATTTTTAAAAATATATTTCAAAATTTTGGCTTAAGTAAAATGCATATAAGAAAGCTGAGTGAAGTACTAGACGCAGCTTGAGTAGAGGATTAATTTGATATAAAAATAAAAAAATGGCCAAAAATCGACGTAGGGGGTTCTTCCTTTGCACGGCAGCACTGTTCACCAATGAGATGCCGTACATCAACGTGACCCTCGAATTCGAAATTGGCCATAATACCGAGCCCTCTAGTGGAGCGCGGGTGGCTTGGTAGAACCTCGCCGTCACGGTGACTCTAATCCTCCCTCGCTTCCTGGTACCTTTGACCTCACATCAGAGCTTGCTCTGATCATCGCTGGTACTGCTTTTGGTACCGAGTTCGGACTGGACGGTGGGGCAGAACAGCGGCACCACTCATTGCACGTGTACCACGTGTACACACACGTGCGTGGCGCTGGGCCGTCTGCCGTGAGCTGTGTCGCTGCTGGTGCTGGGGTGGTCACTGCCCCACTGTCTGCGCACGTGTCTGCGGCGCTGGTTGTCTGCTGTCTGCCGTCTGGCGCCGTTCCCGCCCCCAATGATGAGACAACATGCAGTGAGGGGACGGTGCAGGCGGCTGAAAGGTTGGCTGCGGTTACCTTCTCTATCTTCCTGATCACAGGATCGCTCGTTTTCTCCCTAAAGAGCGGTTTCTATATATTCCTATCAATGTGAAGAGTGGGAAATGCTACGTTTTTGTGTCGAATCTCTGTTTTTGTACTTCAGTTTCCGGAAAAGAGCCCCTGGGCTTATTGAAAGTAGTCTCATGGCAAACTAAAACCACTATGCTAAGAGTTTTCTTCCGTTGTGGGGAATTTAGGCTAGCCATATATAAAATAGAAATCGCACGGCGCTAACTAAAGCAGGATGAATATAATTGACTGAAAACCACACAATATCGGAAATCACCAAAATTTGTAGAGCTTTTGGAATCTTCATATTCAATAGATGATAGTATATGGTCTAGGTGCAGAAAAACCAGCATGCTAAAACCGGCATATTATTCCTCTCCATTATTCAGAATTACTGGTATCAACATTTCATTCCACGAGTTCTGGACCGAGCGGCAACGCAATCAGACTTGGCCTTATCAGGTAAAACTAAAACAAATAGGCGGGTACGTATAGCCCCTGCAGCTGCAGTGCCCTAAAACCCTATGTATAATCATCATCAAATTGTCTCCATCTCCCGGCACCGAGCCACCATGGCAGAAGCGACTGCAGCCTCCGCTAACGACCCCGTGGAACACCAGCACTGCATCACTGGGCCGTCGAACCCGGGGTCCATAGATCAGCGACAAATCGCGGTCTGTTGGGAGCAGGCCCTGTTTAGCGGCAGTCCAGTTAACGACGCGACAGGCACAGCCCTGCCGGACGCTGCCGTCGACGCCTTCCCCATTAGCGCCACGCTGGAAATAGAGGGCCTGCTGACTGCAGACGGCGCAACAGGCACCGGGCAGGGGCGGACACAGGCCTGAGCGCTGGTCAGGGACGGACACAGGCCTGAGCGCTGGTCAGGGGCGGACACAGGCCTGAGCACCGGGCAGGGGCGGACACAGGCCTGAGCGCTGGTCAGGGCAGAGCGCTGGTCACGTGGGATTCAGTGTATAGACAACAGAGAAAGGAATGGAGCAAGGGTTTTCATTCATAAAACGTAAAATATCCGACACGATGTCACGGTAAGGATCTTTAAGAGCCCGTAAACTGCTACCAAACCTGCGCTTATCATTTATTTGCGCAGAGAATCAAAAATCAAAGAGAACCCAAACCCGAAATTAAGTTCGCAAATGCGAATGCTGCCTCAATATTCACGCAGGACCTGAGTATGAAAGGAAAAATAAATAAGAACAAAACATAAAAATTCGATCATTTCTCGTACTATAGGCAGCGTTGTTGAAATAAGTGTGCAACAGTTCATCGAAGAGTTATGGCTTAGGACAGTCATGGCCAGAGGTGGCTGCTCTTGTGCTTTTATTTCACGCCATCGCCGTCACCAGAAACAAATCTAACGGCGTCATCCGTGCCGCCACTCCTCAAAGGAACAATTTCCCTTTACAGGTAAATATGCTATTTCCCTTCTTTGAATCACGAGAATAATTGTAAGGCAATCTGTCAGAGCCTCTAATCACACACGGCTTCACGGATCACACATCCCTTCTTGGCTTGCCACAGGAAAGTAAGCTCATTGCTCAAACCAAAAGCTCAAGAGAGGTTACTCAGGGGCTGCACAATTCACAATAATAGAGAAAGCCCTTTCAGAGTTCATAGACAAAGGCGCGATGCTCATCCGAGACCTCTACGGTGTTCAACTGGTCAATATCGGCTATTCCGGCGCCTGCACAAGAAACTGCGGTCCTCCTTTCACAACATTCAAACAATATCCAGGCCAGTTTTCAAATAGCCGGGCGGTCCCCTACTTCAGGCCGCTAATCCGCTATTTGTGAACTCCCTAAATGGTAGCGGAGTGTCGGATAGTGGAATCAAACAAATTCAAAACAGCTGCCGCTACCGACAGCCTGGTAAGAAGACCGTCAACAACAAAAAAACGGGACTGGGAAAATGTTTTTCTCCATTCGAAAACAAAAGTATACTAAATAAACGTTGTTTTGTATTTTCTTTGCATATAATTAAATCAAACAGCTTATTTCGGATGTAATATACGAATAAACAAAAGTTTTCGGTGATAGGCAGTTTATAAAGCAAGGCACTGCGTTTTTTTCGGGCAGCGCTTTAAGTGCACTGTATAATAAAAGGGAGCAGCAGCGGAGTAACAGAGTAGCTGAAAGAAGCGCATGTAGCAGTAGTGGCTTCAGCTACCCAAGGCAGAGTTTTCAGCCACCCAAGGCAGCGGGGATGCAGTGGCGAAGAAGAAACACGTTGGCCATTCACGCCTCTGGTCCGGGTTCCAGTCCCGGGCGGGGATACTGATTAAAGGGAATGTGCCACCTTGGTCGAATCCCGGAATTTAGTGTAATTAGGGGTACTTTTAGCCGAAAACCATGGAAGCGTTCATGATTTCTCTGCAAAATGTACAATAAGCTCAATATTTTGATTTTTAAAATGCTCCTCTAGGGTAAGAAATAAATATCTCCCAGTGGATGATGTCATGATCTGGCAACCACTACCATATTCAATACGCTTCAAGGGCTTCGATTGGCTGATATTCACCGTGACGTCAGCATATGTCGTCACACCAACAGCCATGACAACTGTGGCCTGCTGCTAAGGGTACATACATGAGGGGTACATTTCAGGTAGGTTTTCGCTTTTTTCTACGGAAATCTCGAGTTCCAATACAAATGATATATTGAGTACCGGGTTTTCCGACTTGCTTTACAACTTGCCTATCTCAGTTAAAATCACGTTATGAAGGTGCCACATTCCCTTTAATGACTTCCTGGTCCCCTATATAACCTACGCCATACGACCTCGGCAGTCGTTGCGTCGTAGCCACGGTCTGAACCCCAGGTCACTAGCCAAGGCAGCAAAAGCAATGGTAGCTGTTTCAGAAATCTGGTACAGACACCTCTGCTCTAAAACATCCCCATCTTGATAGGACGCGTCATTTCACTAGCCCTGGTCGGAGTCCTCCCGCTCAGGACTCGCTCTCTGATCTACACCCTGACTTTCACGGCTGTTAATCAGCTGGGTGAAGCCACCGACGTCTCTGCTTTGATCCGACGGCAGTGTCCTAATACTGATTCTGTGCTTGGGTAAGGAGTAAAATTTATATTGGGAAATATAATGAGGGAGAAGAAAGTTCAAAATCAACAATATTTTGAGAATCAATTCAAGTCCTAATTTAAAGATAAGGAGGAAATTTTTCATTCAAAATATCCTTACTTCCCTACTTTTGATGAGGTGACATCCACAAGTATTGTTGAATATTACAAAAGCCCCGCTTGAAAAGTGAGAAAAGTGAGAATCCAGCCTGCGCGGGCGTCGCTCTCCGCCCAGCACCCTGGGATCGGAACACTGTCCGACCGCGATCAGCGGGGTTCAAATGCAGCAACTCTGAATCAGCGGGGTCCAAATGCAGCAACTCTAAATCAGCGGGGTCCAAATGCAGCAACACTGATGCTGCGTGTCCGGCACGGCGCTGCTGCTGCTGTGGCGCTCCAACAATGCCTGCCTCACCCAAATAAATCTGGTCAAAACGATACGAGTGATCAGCCGGTTTCACGCGCCAACATTTGAAATTGGAAGTTGTCTTTAAAGTTGAAATGGCACCGACACGTCACATAAAATCTGACGGTGACGGGGCGTCATAATTACGTGTTCTCTAATACTGATTCTGTGCTTGGGTAAGGAGTAAAATTTATATTGGGAAATATAATGAGGGAGAAGAAAGTTCAAAATCAACAATATTTTGAGAATCAATTCAAGTCCTAATTTAAAGATAAGGAGGAAATTTTTCATTCAAAATATCCTTACTTCCCTACTTTTGATGAGGTGACATCCACAAGTATTGTTGAATATTACAAAAAGCCCCGCTTGAAAAGTGAGAAAAGTGAGAATCCAGCCTGCGCGGGCGTCGCTCTCCGCCCAGCACCCTGAGATTGGAACACTGTCCAAACGCGGTCATCAGGGTTCAAATGCAGCAACTCTGAATCAGCGGGGTCCAAATGCAGCAACTCTAAATCAGCGGGGTCCAAATGCAGCAACACTGATGCTGCGTGTCCGGCACGGCGCTGCTGCTGCTGTGGCGCTCCAACAATGCCTGCCTCACCCAAATAAATCTGGTCAAAATGACACGAGTGATCAGCCGGTTTCACGCGCCAACATTTGAAATTGGAAGTTGTCTTTAAAGTTGAAATGGCACCGACACGTCACATAAAATCTGACGGTGACGGGGCGTCATAATTACGTGTTCTGCTGTTATCCGAAAGGAAAAGGGTATGCCGGTACTTCTGATACCCTTATTGTTCATTTGTCCCATCAATAAGCGTGTTAGAACACACGGGGTGCGAGCGAGGCCCTCCCAATGCACACACCAGTCATTGCAATTTTTTCGTACTGCAAAATAATCATACACACTCGTCTGCTGGGCTCTATAGATATTTCTTCATTGTTGTACTTCATAAAAAGGGAACCAATCTGCGATCATAACGTTAGCCTGAAAAGCATGCATCAATTAACATCTTTTGGTCGAGGCCACTCCCGAAACGTCCCAACCAATTACGGGTCAGTCACGAGTGGACCCGCACTAGAAAAGTCAGCTGCCGGGCTTCAGGACGCACGAACCTTGAAACCACATACCGTCGGGAGAAAAAGATCAGCCAATATGGAATATACACTCAGCAGACCTATCTTCGAGTGGGAAACAGCACTCACCCGCCCTCTCTTGCGGCTAGCAGGTACTACAGCTTCACTTACGGCTCGCTGCAATAGAAGAACTCACCGCGCCTGATGAAGTCGACGCATTCCTCCGCGGTGAAGTCGGGCTTGTAGTTGGTATCGAGGTAGCCGTAGATGTAGGTGCTGCCGGAGCCACCGGAGGCCACCTTCTGACGCACCAGCATGCCTCCGATCGGGATCGAGTAGATCTGCCCAACAGGCGAGCGATGCGCTATATGATTGGTTATATAAACGGGGATATCTCGAGCTTGCTAGATTGTCAAGCGCTGCTAAACCAAACACAAAAAAGTTATTGAATTCGAGGGGTTGTATGAAAATATGAAACATTATTGGAGGAATTCATACTAACTCCACCCAACTTTTGGACACACTTCTCAACTCAATAATGGCTATTTCCTAAATGTGTGAGAATCGCAAAAATTTAATAGACCTTCGAAATGCTACTTATATATCCTTTTCAATCGAGAAACCTCCGAATCAGATGTGGTATGGTGAATCACCAATCGCGATTCAGACAAACACTTTCTGCTTCACGCCCAAGCACAATGTCAATTTCGCAAGAAAACTATACATAGATCTGGCTCGTTGCTCTCAGTATCGGTTGCCGAAATGAAGTTTTTATAATAAATATGTCATAGGGGGGGATAACCAAGTACACATGTTTCCGTCCGGAGTCTCACGCCTGGTCAGCTCGTCGTCCGCGGTCTGACACCAGGTAAGCTCGCCGTCCGCGGTCTCACCTGTCCCCCCAGGACGCGGTCGTACCCGGCGCACAGGATGCCTGCCATCAGCTGGTCCCGGTACTGGTAGCACATCTCGCGGAAGGTGTTGGCTACCGTCTTCACAGCGGCGGGACGTCCCATCTCAATCTGTCGCGCACCGCCACACATCAGGCCCACCTCAGCGTCTCGTGCACTGCCCCACGTCAGCCCAATTACAATTTCCATATGCCGTCACACCACGTCAGCCCCATCTCAATATGTCATACGCCACGACTCGTCAGTTTTTTTTCGAGGGTGATAATGAAACGAAGCCAGACAACAAATTTGCAGGAAAATACTGCAAGGTAGCCTTGGGTTATACACAACGGTGAACTAACATAAGCTTATCCTATCCAGGGAACGGCGCGAAGTACGCTAGGAACAGAACCAGGCACCGAACATTTGTGGGTTAACTAGTTCAGTCAAGGGGTGACGTGCAACTTGAAATGTTTCCTTGTCGCTTTCATACAAAGACGTCAGCAGGATCAACAGTTAAGTGGGCACGACCATCAGGAAAACACAGCCAAGTTAACCTGCCAACATACAGCACTGAAGGTTAATTATGTCAAGTGTTTTCAATGATCCCTCTAAGGCAGAGGGGTGGGGTGCTGACACAGGGCATAGTTCTTTTCACGAGTCACCAGGCAGGCCAATCCATTCGATTATTCCTTTTTCTTTTCACCTGGAGCAAATATGACACAGACCGACAAAGACGAGCAGCTGTGACAGGCCATGGATTTCGCTACGGATGAAGGAGGGAGGAGATCAAATTAAAAAATAAAAACTCACTCTGTTAGAAAGGATTTCGCGGGTCAAATTACGCTTGTCCAGAGAACCCGCCGGGATTTGAGCCAGAACCCTACAGCTCAGGGAAAGACGTTCTACCCACTGGGCTACGCACCCCATTTCAAGGTAATATTTGTGCTGATGGCATGAAGGTTTGTTAATTGTTGTGATATTTTCCAGCAGCCTGCGATATGTATATTTTCAAAGATCCATCCCGGGGACGAGAATCAAACCTAGAAGAGCACCGGAAGGATCCGAAACACCTGTGGCGCACAAACACTGGAACCGCTCCATCCCCACGGCGCCCTCCCCGCCCCGGTGTCCGACCCCACACGGGCGTTACCTCGTGCATGGCCATACGGTAGCTGACGATCTCGGCCAGCGCCTGTGTGTCGGCGGCGGAGCCGGAGCGGCAGCAGTACACCGAGTCCGTGATCCGCGTGATCTTGTTGGACACACGGTTGGCCACGTAGGTGCTGCCGGCAGGCGGGCAGGGTCGGACGGGTGCTGATGTACTTAGTATGAATGTAAATAGGTGATCTGGGAGGCCGTGGGCAAATAGTCCACCAGCCATTGACAGTCTCACCAGCCGATTCCAACAGCCTGTCGTGTTCGCAATAGCATGTGTTGCACACCCGACTTATTCCCTGATGTGGGTATGTCTAGACATGCAAAAACGTACATATATATATTGGAGAGACACTCTACTAGTATCGATACACAGTTGGAGACTTTTTTGCATTGTTAACACACAAAACAATGCCTCCGAATAGGGAGGGCATGGGCCCCGAGCAGGACTTTAGTTTCCTGCCCCCCTCTCCCCTACATCTTAGGTAACTCACTGAAGCATATGTAAACTCATTTACCTATGGCTCCAATATCATTCACTTGGTAAATCTACACAAAGAGAATCTCTCTCTCTCTCTCTCTCTCTCTCTCTCTCTCTCTCTCTCTCTCTCTCTCTCTCTCTCTCTCTCTCTCTCTCTCTCTCTCTCTCTCTCTCTCTCTCTCTCTCTCTCTCTCTCTCTCTCTCTCTCTCTCTCTCTCTCTCTCTCTCTCTCTCTCTCTCTCTCTCTCTCTCTCTCTCTCTCTCTCTCTCTCTCTCTCTCTCTCTCTCTCTCTCTCTCTCTCTCTCTCTCTCTCTCTCTCTCTCTCTCTCTCTCTCTCTCTCTCTCTCTCTCTCTCTCTCTCTCTCTCTCTCTCTCTCTCTCTCTCTCTCTCTCTCTCTCTCTCTCTCTCTCTCTCTCTCTCTCTCTCTCTCTCTCTCTCTCTCTCTCTCTCTCTCTCTCTCTCTCTCTCTCTCTCTCTCTCTCTCTCTCTCTCTCTCTCTCTCTCTCTCTCTCTCTCTCTCTCTTACCCAGTGGATGTGCGGGAGTCAGCGCCTATCACGACACCGCCGGGAAACTCGGCAGCCACCAGTGTCGTCTGTGGTGTATATGCACTGCGTTAGTCCAACACACTAACATTCAGTTAATAGAAAGTATCTCACGACACACGCATATGTAACTGTTTGGGGTAGGAGTGTTGCTCCAAGGCAATTGCATGGTAAGCATGAGAGCAACAAACAATAATGAACTTAAAATATGAATCTTAGAACATCGGAAACTGCATACATAAGCCACACACGTCCCAAAAGATCTTGGTTTACACAGCTGTCAGGTTACCCAGATCTGACCACTAAAGTCCTACCCTCTCTGAGTGGTGCTTACGCCCATGTCGTGTTGGGCCGACAGCCATTCTGGGAGTGGTGCGGCGCAGCTCGGGGCGGGCGCTACTTCCATCATTGTCGCTTCTGAAAGTATTGCATGGGGTTCAGTGACGGATAGAGTGGCTCACATTGGCGCATCCAGGGTGGGGAGAAAACGGGGAGGGGGGCAAATCCCCAACCAAGCACTCCAGGCTCCTCATAAAACCACCCCAGCGCTCACTGAAGCGTCGTTTCCAACCCTCGGAATTTAAGTATCGGCGTTCCCAAGATGTCATTTGGCACCTACCATCCATACAGGTTGCAGATAAAGAAACGAGCCCTCTCTGGCTGAAATCGGACCCGTTTAAACCAAAATAGCATTCCCTCAGGTCCAAAATAGTGCTCCCTGACCAAATTCCTACACTTTGCAACCCTTTTCATAGTGTAAAAGTACATAATTACATGTCATTTAATTTAATAATATGCATAGTAGTTACAGACCCTTTAAAGCATATGCTCCTTTCAGTGGCTCCACCACGGGAGAGGATGGGGGACGCGTCCCCCAACTTTGGCGAAGAGGGGACAGTCCCCCCCAACTTTCAGCTGAAGGCCCCTCCCCGAAAAAAACGATAATTTCACAGTAAAACGCATAACGAAAAACAACTTGGCCTGTTAAAGGCCATGGTAGCTATAGAGGATGCCCTGGGCGTGATATAGGAGGCCCTAGTGGCGATACATGAGGCCCTTTTGGCGATAGAGGAGGTCCTGTTAGCGATAGAGGAGGCCCCGTTGGCAGCAACAAGATGTCCTGATGACAGTAGAGGAGGCCCTATTGGCCAAATAAAAGGTCCCAGTGGCCATAGATGAGGCCCTGGTGGAGATAGAGGAGGCCCTGGTAGCAGGAGAGGAGGCCCTTTGTCATGAGATGAGGCCCTGCTAGCGATAGAAGAGGCCCTAATGTTGATCCAGGAGGCCCTGAGAGCGATCAAGGAGGACCTTGAGGGCGATTCAGGAGGCCCTGATATCAATAGAGGAGACCGATTTGGCTATAGAGTCTCCCGAGTATCGATGTAGGAGGTCCTGGTGGTAACAGAGGAGGCCCCTTTATTGATAGGAGAGGCTCTTTTGTTGATAAAGGAGGGCCCTTTCTCGATAGGGAGGCCCGTTAGTCGAAAGAGGAGGAACCTTCTCTACCTCCACCAGGGCCTTATCTATGGCCAGCGGGACCTTTTCTTTGGCCAAGAGGGCATCCTCTATTGCCATCAGTGCCTCTCGTTGCTGTCGGGTGACGCAGGCGTAAGTCCTTCATCCTCGTGAATAAACGTGAATAGTGATTGTGATGGGTGATAAGATGTTGGCGATAATAGTGAATGATGCTTGATCATAGATTATGTTCATTTGCGTTTTGTATGTAAAATTTCCATGCCGTCCTCGGCGTGAAAATGTTCATGACCAAACATATGAATATGTAGTGATTGGTTTGTGCAAATGCACCAAAGGATAATGAAAAAAGGCTGGCTCTCAAAGTCCAACGAATATACACATCAACGTCCCTCATGTGGACTGACATAATTATATATCAAATATGCAGCGACAGGAGAAAAACACTGCATAATTATCTGGTTCCTAAGCTATTAGTGCGAAACGAAAGCTATTACACCAGAATACCTCACACCTATACCTTATTACATTATCATTGAATTATCAATGTGCCTTACACTGGCTCGTTCATGGGGCCAAGGGCCTATGCCACCAAACCCAAAATAGTGTATCCCCCTTAAACGACCAGCAACATATAACTTGCTCGGCAATTTTGTCTCGTGGAAATATTTCTACCGCTTTGAAGGAGAGAAGAAATTGATTCTAGCTCCATCGTTCTAAAACTTTTTTGCTATCAACTCTGGGCAATTTCTTTGGTCCCCCAAAGCTGGATCTGCCATTGCTGCCTAGGAGGCCCCCTTCGAAAAGGAAGCCCCTTCAGATGGAGGCCCCCATGAGCTTGTCCCCCCAACTTGAAAGTCTTGGCGGAGCCCCTGGCTCCTTTGCCTGAATAACCATGGCAACAGACATTTTGAGGACAATCGCTCCTAAAATGTCTTCCATTCCAGATTTTCTGAGGGGAATAAAGGAAATGTTCCACAGAAAGTTTTAAAGACCAGGCTGGGATGTCATATTCCCCAGAATCCTGGCCCATAATATTTAAAAGAATACAGCCTTAACCACCTGATCCTTAATTTTCAAGGAAGTTCAAATGTTATGGGGCAGTTGGTACTTCTGAAAAATTCCAAACAGGAAAGAGCATAAATTAGCTAAAAAGGTGAGCACAGGGAGATCATGAGGGCATCAAAAGTTGCTGGGTAGATAAAAAATACCAAAAACAATAATAGACCCTTTTCAAATAAACCATAGGGAAAACCTATTTCATGCCCAGTTTTGCTAGTTGGACTAGCCAAGGTAGGCCCACAAGCAGTACCTCTGGTTTTTGGTGCCTTATTTTATAAACTCCCTCCTTTACCTATTTATTTAAACATGCTTCTTTAAGCCATAATCAAACAAAGCTAAGACATGAGTTAAACAAATAAGGTTGGCATCTGTGTTTAATAAGCAGTTTGCCCAACAATCAAATTAAAAAATTAAAAACAATGAAGTAAGCCATGTAGTAAAAATGCAATCAATTTCAAGGAAGAAAAAACAGACAGCCTAGCACACAAATATCATGAAGTTCCCTTCCAACTACATGAAAAAAGCAGATATCATCACAACAATAATGTCAAAATTATCAAAAGGCCTTTTTATTTTTTCAATACCCACTGCTCATTTAATAGGTGGGCAGGAGTGGCCTTCCTCACCCACACAGCCAGTTAAAACAAAAAATCCAACCGCCAGATTAGGTATGCCTGTTAGTTCACTATGTTGGCTGGCTGTACCACTCCCCGCAATTTCATTTTTCTTAAAAAAATAGTGGGAAAGGATGGAGCAGTGCTTTAGTTAGTCAGCTTTTGGTAGAAAATAAACACTGTTTGGCTGATAGGATGTCAGATTTCTTAGCCAAAAGAAGTCAAGTAGTTGGCTCCAAAAAAACCAAATCCCCTTTTTCATTCCTTCAATTAAGATTCCAGAGTCAATTGAAGGAATAGAGTCAACCTTCCAGGATATTTTTAATCCAACTGGGCTGTATCAGGGTCTATTTAGCCCAAACTCCACCACTTTTCCCAGAGGTCACCATGTGAGAGCATGGGAGCAGCCCAAAGAAGTGGAAAGAGTTGCACAGTATGAGGAATGAGTAGAGGACCACATTTATAACAAACTCCATCTATCTGTGGAAAGACTTAATCAAGAGAAGTTGGTTAAGTATCTTAGACAGCTTGTGCACCCTGGGGAATCACCTGACTTTTCCATTTCTATGTAAGAGGCTGGTCATTTTTTCTCCCACATTTGGTGCAAATTTAGGGAGACTGGTGACACAAATTGGTGTGACTATTCCATAATGCCATGCCAGTGGCATTTTGACCTGTTGCCATATTTTGAAGACTGGCTTGAAAGGAGCTAATCTAAAAAAAGGAATATGCTTCAAGAAAATCCAAGATTTTACATGGTATTCTTCACATTTTAAAAATAAATAATTATGGAAAATAGAATTTGAGGCTTGCATACATGATCATATCTGCCAAAATGTTTGTAAGACTGTCTGCAGACACTGAATGCCAGTCTGGGCGTACTGCCCTTGAACTTGAGAATCTTGTATTCTCCCTGTTCCTAGGTGTCTTTCTATCAGTTTGGTAAAGCAAAGAACACCATTAAGTGAGGGCATCAGATGAGTTCTTTATTGAAGTTGCTTTGGCAAGCGATTGTATTTCAGAGAGATAATCTGTTTGTATTAATATTTCGCATAGCCAATAAAGAAGACACCATCCTTGAAACACCTGCCTGTTTTGAAATTCAATGCCATCACTAAAAATATACTTAATATCACATCTGAAGTTACTTGAAGCAAAAATACCTTATGTATACTAGCCACAACATTCCAAAGGCATGATGATCTGCTACCTTACCCGATACCCAGCTAACAAATAAGCGACACAAAATGTAGTCCCACCTTGAGGTCGACCTGTCGTAAAACCTACGTGTAGACGCTACGCTTCAATCCAGGGCAGTTGAAAACGGTTGAATAGGGATATGCAAGAAAACGGGGACAAAACACAATAAAAACACAATACAAAAATGTATTGCTTTGCACGTACGACCGCCAGCGGAAATTGTGTTACAGTTTTGCTTGTGAAATGCATCTACACGAAACTTATGCGCTATAAACGTCAAAATGATCTTCATTTGGTTTTTAATAACTGAACTAAAATAAAACATTTGTCGGCTTTATAATAACTTTACATAGAAACGATAATACAAGTTATAAAATTAGAAAACTGAAAGAATATTCTCCAATTTTGCTCTAAAAAATAATGGATACAAGACTTTTCAATGCAGCTGACATACTTTCTGGGTGACTTCCTCAGGGGTCACAGGGAAAACACTGATCTAGAATTTCGGTTGTATTTCATTTTCAGCCTCGTTAGCAATTTCCAGTCATTTTATTTCACGACAAAATAAATGTAAATTCTGGGTTTCAGCCACTGACTCATTCATGTCACTCGTCTCAACTGACTGATTTCGAATTCTCTGACACTAGCGCCACCTATATAGACCAACGGTTAAGGATTCGCCCATGGTGTCGCGCTGGGCGATGTCCTGATAGTTAGCGCCATCTACTACAAAATTCGTAGTCACTGCAATCGCATATCATTCTGACAGTGGCGGATCCAGGGGGAAAGGCATTTGCCCCCTTCCCCAAACGCAAAATCTCGGGGAAAAACTATGCAGAGTGGTCGATATTGTTCGCCCCGACACCTTTTTAGTTTATAAGTAAGATTTTGGTGCGTCAACTTTCAACTTATTTACTTATTTCTTCATTTATCTTATTAGGGCCACTCCCAAAAGGCGCCCTTGCCCTATTACTTGGAGTATTGGCGTGGGTGTTGAAGGATCCTCTCCACCGGGTCAGATTGGACACGGAAGGCGGTTTCCCGCCGCACAGGTGGTCCAGGATTTCCGATCGGGTGGGGGGCACCATCCGAACCAGGGGGGCGCCATTTTTGACCGGCAAAACCTATCAGATGGGCACCAAATCCTATCAGTGGGCGCCGATTTTCGCTTCCTGGGGGAGGGGGTGGGAAACGACCTTTCAGGTGGCGCCGTGACCATTTTAGGGGGTGCCGAGCGTCGATCGAGGGGTCACGTGCTCCCCATTTTTTCTAAAAAAGGGAGCAAGGGCCGATTTTCTTAAAAAAACACTATGTTTTTACGATTTCTCTCTAGTTGCCCCCCTAACGGCGCTCCTGCGTCCACCTTTGCGTCCAGCAGAGCATACACAGATTGTAAGCGTGGGTGTCAACAATTTGTAGGAGAGAGTGGGGTGGTTAGAATCACGGGGAAATCGTATCGGACCGTGCTGCGGCCGACTCGGGCAATCTGTCGCCAAGACCCCCTCTCTGCTGGTAGGTGAGAAATACATCATGCCATGAGCAGCAGCTGCAAAAATCTCAAATCTGTCGGGCACTTTCGAAAAAACCTCCAAATCTGTCGGGCGGTTAGGATAGGACTATTAAAATTGTCTAAAACCCATTCAATTGGTAAAATGTTCCTACTCTTTTTCCACATACTTAATAGAAAATACTAAAATTAGCATAAAAAACTTCAAGTTTGGCACCAATGGATATCATTATCCTTATTTTTGTGCTCTGATCCTTATATGTGTGATATCCTTATTTTCGTGCTCTGAAGCCGCCTATGGAAAATCTAAGTGGAATGACACAAGTCTATTAATTTTCAAAACTCTAGAACTGAGACTGTTCTTCGGGTTTTCAATTATCAGACACGCTCAGGAAATTAAGGTTATCGGCAGAAACCTATAACAAATTGAATACCGAACCACCAATTCTCATTTTCTGGAGTCACCATTGGTAAAGGAAATTTATTATTGGATGTAATTTGAGATTTGTGGACGTACAGCATACAAATAGTGTGTGTCAAAGTCAGCTCGACTGGGTCTTGAATAAGACTCAGTCTTGAATTCAGATGATTTAGGTCACAGGTGGAAATATACAATAACATGAAAAGCAGCCCCCTTTTTCAGTCCTCTGCAGCCGCCGTTGACAAAAAATGCTGCACTAGAATGAGAATAAGTGATATTTTGTTATTATGTTACATAGTTCAGCCCAGAATACTTAAAAATATAGTTTGCAATGGAAGAAAGCTGACCTGGTTCCCATACCATGCGGTTACTTATGCCAGCTTCTGCAGATTTTCATGATTTCAGTTTTTGGAGGTGGGAGGGGGTAATTTGGAAGGAACTCCCAAAATTTATATATGGATTTTGCTCTGATGGCCAGACAAACAAGATTGGAGGGGTACTTTTTGATATTCGAAAGTGTTTTTAAGGATCATGGCTACTTGTAGTTGAATACAAACATGTAATATTAGCTTTCCATGACTTTAAATGCATGTTTACATGAAAAATCCTAAATTTTGAAGCTGTTGGCTATCTCAAAGTTTTTCATGCATTGCCGTGCTCATTTCCATGAGGGTACGTGGTTTAGGATCTGAAGTTCATGAGGCTAATAAATAACCTTAAGTCAGTTAGATAGTAAATTTCAAATAAATATCATGTTTCCAAGGAAGTTAAGAGTAAAAGGAATGAGTAAAGGTTGCACTAGGCTGTGTTTTTGTTATATCTTTGTCCCCTTGACATAGATCATAGGCATATTTAGGTAAGTGAATAAAATGAAATAGGAGAAATAGTTTGGTACTTAAAACTCAAATTAATGTGGAAAGGTGAAGAGTTTTGTTTCTTTGGTATCTAAAAATCCACTGATGAAGGTATGCAACTTTTGTGGTTAATTCTGGACAAACAGGCATTGGATTTAAAAGAAGACGGAAGGGAAAATCAAATGTTTTAGTCTAATTTGACCAGTCTGCTGGTAAAATTCATTTTTCCCTTATTAATATCATTTAAAATTATTGATCAACAGTGAGCATAACATACTGTGTGGAAATAAATGTAAGCTGCCGAAATTACAACGAACACCACATCACTTACTTGTTTGTTTTCTCCCCACACTGTTCTGATCTGCCCGCTGTTTGATCCATGCTTCAAAACGACCTCCTTGGCCAAAACCACTGTTCCTGAACTTGCAGGGCAGCCCAGAATGCTTGATTCGCTGATGCTCCTTAAAAAACGTTTCTGGCCAAAATACCCACATCCCTCAAATCCACATTTAAGCTTGACACGGGACGGTGGAAGGGCTTCAGCTTAATCGGAGCCATTTATCAGCCCTTCAACTATGGACGATGAAATCCAGGCTCAACCAGTTTACTCAAGATGTATACCAAAGTAATGCAAGAAAAAATAATCAAAAACACAACCTTGCAACGTATTGCCTCCACCACACCACGGGATTCTAGGGCCTTGGCCTCCGCCATATCCACAAGGCAACACACCAAACCGCAGGGCTGCTTTCAAACCAAAGATACCTTTTACACCGGCTTTGCCGCAAGGGCGCTGTTCAAACAGCGCCCTTGCGGCAGCGTTGAGCGTACTTCCAAACGAAGGAAACGAAGGAAAAAACTGTTTTGCCTGTCGCCTTTACCTTTACAGCGGCCTGTCGGGCCAAGCTGTCGCGTGCTATGGAATACAAATCGGGCCCGACAGGCCGGTGAAGGAATTTTTCCAGCAGAGGATTTTCTGGGTGACGTTTAAAAGGCCCTCTGTACATAAGGCCCTCTATTCAAAGGTTCCTCGATTCATAAGTCCCTCGAAAAGACCCTCTGCGCATAATGCCCTCTATTCAAAGGTCCCTCGATTCATAAGTCCCTCGATTTTCCATCGGTTCTTGCCGCACACTGGCTTGATATGGGAGAGGTGCAAATTCATGAAAAACTTGTTGAGTGAAAGAGGTGACAATTCTAATATTGAGTTTTTTAGAACAAAAAATATTTTCTGCTTCCTTTCAAGATTTTTCTCACAGATTGTAAGATCTGTCGCAAGACCATACCGTACCCTAAAATCTGTCGAGCACTTTATGACCCGAGAGCCCGACTTTTGCAGCTCTGATGAGCAGATGAAATTTAGGTAAGCCTATGGTAAGATAATGGACGGAGTTTCGATACTACCTGAAATGCTCCAAGCACCACTTCGGTGCTATTAGCCAGTTTTATGGTATACCTATCAGCAGTGGCGGATGTAGCCGATCAGTTTGGTAGGGACAAACCAAACTCGTAAAGAAAAGAAGAAAAAACCTTACGCAGTGGAAAATTGCGCGAAAATATGACAACGGTAGAATTTTGGGTATTTGAGGCGAAGAGAAAAGAAGAAAAAACGTCAAGGGTTTAAAAATGTTGGCTCAAGATACTTTTTTCCCATCCAAGCCCCAATATTTACATCGAACTTAACTGGTTTTGTTTGAAGTTGAGAGTTGAAGCACCAAAATCTTGCTTATAAGCTAAAAAGGAGTCGGGGAAAAGGAAGTCGATCACTTGGGGGGCTTTTCCGTTTTGGGGGAAAATACCCTTTTTGCCCCCTGGATCCGCCACTGCCTATCAGTTTTTTTGCACTGAACGCAGACAGTTTTGATAATGATATCCATGGGGACTTACCTATACTCTGTTTCACTCTAAAAAATTACTATACTTTAAAAAAATACTACAAGCCATGAAGCAGCTAACTTGTAATGGAAGATGAACGAAGAAAATACATATATGAGAAATGTCTAAGGGCTTGGAGGTTTTCCTCGTACAATTTAATATGATTTTATATAATTGCAGGATAGGGGACACATCGCACTTCATTACATGATACAACTCACCCCAGTATACTGGGGTGAGTTGAAACTGAAAGGGATCCGTTTGCCGTTCCATTGACGGATCACCAGCGAGTGATCCGATTTGGAACATTGTGAGCAGATAGCCGAAGATTCTAGCCGTCCGGAGACATAGAAATATAACGCTTGGTGTGCTGAGTTATAGAAGAAATGAACTCGTCAAAACTGACACAAACCACCTCACCCCTCCCTCCATAAAATTATGTTGTCTCAGCGCTTGAAAATACAAACGAGAATGTCAGAGATTCGCTCTACCCTCGGGACGACTGGCTGAGGCTAACGGAAGAAGACCGTGTGCACTAAAAGTCTGCACATTTAGCACTCGTTTGAAATTGAGTCTGATCCTACACGCCTTGAGGATTGCTTAAACATGGTAAAGTATTTTTCACTGCAATTTGATAATCCTTTGCTTAGTTGCTTATTTCCCACTTTTGAGAATTACACACACTTGTTGTTTACCTTGCAACCTTCGTGCGCAGAACATCAAAGGATAATTCCATCCACCCTGACGAATAAAATATTTTGGCACTTATATGGCACACTTGTTCCGTACAGGTCCGGCGGCTTTACTCTCCCGAGGTAGGGCTTCCTATAAAGCTCCTTGCAGGTTAAACGTAACAAAAACAGGCAATGGTGAAAACGAAGAATAATATGCTATGAAATTTGGCGAGTTTTGTTTAATATTTCCAGCTCTCACATACTAAAGCATGCAATTACAGGCGAACAATTGCCTCCAGCATGTCTCCTTGACACGTTTAAGGAATATGCCGTATTTCAGCGACTTGTCAACATGAAATACGACCAACGCGGTTGGAGATGGACCCATAGGTACGGGTATCCCGGGACCCTGGTCTGAAATATGACATGTTATACAATTGTATAATATTAAGCAGCTGCTAAGTTCTAGATTGGATAACTGAACATATTGCTAATCTGTTGTTCTGAACAGATTGCTAATGACATTGACTTGCAGATTTGTGAAAACAGCATTGTAAAAAGGAAAGGTATGACGCAAAGGACGAAAAACGTAGGGGACCATGGGAATAAAGCAGTTTAGCGCTCTTTCTACATTTGAGTTCATCTGATCATTTCATTTTCTTTTAGCCACTCCTATAACAATCAGACTTGCCTAACTACCTAAAGGGAGTTATTGGTGTGGGTGATTGAGGATCCTCTCCACCGGATCAGATCGGACACGGAAGGCGGTTTCTTGCCGTAGGGATTGAACCCACGTTCAGAAGTCGTAAGATGATTTATTTTCTCCAACGGACACCTACTTAAAGCCTTATATAATAGAGTTTCTGCGAGAAAGCTGGTGTTCAGATTCTAACAAGAAAGAAAGGGATTAATTATCCCCAACGCACAGAATGAGGAGGTTTGTCACCAGATTGTGTACCATAGCATGCAAGAGATTGTTGTGAGCCTCAACGGGTATAAGTCTCAGTCTTGAAGAAGTTCAACATTCTTGTTCCTCGAAACTTTTCCAAACTATGTATTTGGCAAGGTGGTTTTTTTCTGACCTGTGCCCAAGTTAGCCCATGCCACTCCACAGGGGCGTAGCCAGGATTTCGCTCAGGGGGAGGGGCGGCGCCCCGAAAAGGGCCCGTGCGACAGCTCCAAAAGGGCTCTGATGGGTAAAAAGGGCCCTGCTTGTTAAAGAATAGAGCGCTGAAGAGGGCCTAAGAGGGCCCTGTCTGGTATGAAATTTCAAATCTGGCCACAGAGCATAGTGCGGGTGAATCGCACTTCGCGCGGCTCGTGTCCCCAGGGGCCCTTCGGGCCCCTCAGGGGGGGGTGGCTGTCCCTGCCGCCCCCTCCTTGGCTACGCCCCTGCCACTCCAATTTGGAGCCGGAGAGTCATGCCACTAGGCATATCGGCCCCCCACTTCTATTCCTAATTTCCTAGGGAAATCCATGATTTATCATATGTGTATTTATTTTTTTATTCTTACTATTCAAGCTTCAACGCACGGGGTTCTCGGTTAAGTCTATCCAGAGGTTTCAAGATATTCTTGCTAAAATTGTGATGACACAAATTAATGATGTCCCATACTTTTGCTTTTTAGACTTGCTTACTTAGTACCGACATACCTGTAAAAATATAAGCACATCTTAATCCTTCAGAGGATGCATTTAGGAACGGGTTTCCATTGGAAACGGGTTTCCATTTAGGTTTTCAGGCCTTACGCCTTCAGTATTGTATTAGAAAATATTTACGGACTAAAGTTGGTATGGCTAAAGTACGTGTAGATGAACCAGGCGTCTAAAAAGTAAGCTTGTGGTCGCCGACTAAAATCCAAGCTTCTTCGAGGGTCGCCGAAGCTAATGCTTCATGTATTACAAAATCGGTCTTAAAAGTGGTATAAATATGGCTATAGGGAAGCACTGGCGAGTGCAAGGGGAAGGTTCCGATAAAATATAGATATAAAAACTATAAAGTATAGATCGGGTTTCTCGATATCGATGACCTAAACCAGAATCAAGTCATTACCTAAGTGATTTCATGAGCTAAGTGATTTCATGAGATTATAATTCAGTATTAAAGTCAAAGTTATGATCTGAAAGCAACAAAATTATACATGCTGGCCCTTAACCCTAGCCCCGATGACCAGCATGAATCACCTATGCACCCCCCTCCCTGGTGGGAGGAGGTTAAAAATGACACCCTCGATCTCGGAAACAAAAAAGAAGCGGAAAAAGCAATCGAAAGGTCGTCGGAAATACAATCGGCGTTACTTCCGGAATTTTTGCGTAAGGTCAATACTGTGGTCACCAGAGGGGAAAATTCATATACGTCAAAACGTATCAAATGCAGTGCTCTATAAAACCTTGCTTATCTCCGTACGCAAAATAGCCGGAACCACTTTCTCAAGGCTATTCGACAGAGCCCGACCAGCTCTTTCACTAAGGCAACATCCATTTTCATATCGGGTCAAAGGCTAGGGTGCAACAGGACACTGAATATTGGGAATGTTGTCACGTAGCTTCAAGTTATAATAGGAAGAACGCTCGCTTTGGGCGTGATATGTCGGACCTACAAGCCAATGTTGGATAGTGATCAGTCATTTATACGCACTACGCAGTCATGAATACGTATCGATAGTGCCCACTAAGCTTAGGCTAAGTCTGTTTGGAGGTCAATCGAGGTCAAAGATGATACGCTGCCCATACACAAAGGCAATTAAATGGGCGCCGAAAGCGGTGGGACGGGGTACCTACGCATCCCCCTGTTGGCCAACCAGAGGGGACGTCTCCCCAAAATTTCCGGTTCATCGTCATTAATGCTGTCAGGTACCAAATATGCTCACAATTCTCCTGCCCCGGTCAGCACCAGCCCAGGGTCCGTTCCCTTGTAAAAATTCCGTGGCAGCGCCCCTGGGCGTTAACATTTTCGTCCATCACTTCTATACCAAGCAAGATACAACCATGATTGATGCACCATTGTTTTTCTCTCATCAATAATGGTTTTATTTTGTGTCCATCCATGTGAAAATTGTTAGGCCTTATCTTAGAGACAAATAAAAGGGTTTGCAGCACCTTAAAAAAGAGCCTCAGAAACAGTTCCGATGTTTCATTTAACTATAGAAAAAAATTTTTCATGTACATACATGCATCGTGAAATGCTTGTGATTCTTCACCCTGAGGCGCCACAAATCGGATAAATTCCTGTAACATTTCAAATAAATAATTCAAACATTATTCATTGGCAACATTTCCTCAGAAGTGCAGTGGAAAATACCAACCATTGCTAAGATGAGGCCCAATTTTCGCTCCATTGTTGAACATGGTTCTACTCAAAGCAATAGCAGTGCTGTCTCTTGGGAATAACCTTATTTTCTTTGCATGACATCATTTCCATGATAACTATTTCCAAAGCTCTTAATTGATGTATTTTAGCATTAATAATCAGGACTGAAAAAGTTTCCAGAATAGTTGCTGATGACCCATTTGGACCAGGATTGGGTACTGAGAAGAACAGTTTGTATTTCAGCATCCTGTTCTTTTGTGGTGGACACAATCTCTCTGATATTTCTGCTGTACCTCTGTCGCAGCGCTTCCATATTTCATCCATACTAGAGAAAACAAAACTAGTCAACTTTCTTGTGGCAAAAATACAAGATATTATCAGAAACTTGGATGCATATAATCAGTCAGTTAAAAAACATACACACACACACCCTGATCACCTAGTGTGCATCCATCTGTGCAAAAGACACAGCTTGTTCTATGTTTGGCAGACTTGGATTGGACCATTGTCCTTGCAGTGGAGTCTTCTGGCAAATTGGAAATGGTTTATCACATCTTTGTGCTGTGCAGGAATGCACATTTATATCCCTTATGGGGTACCAATGCACAGTGATGGATCTAGGATTTTAGTAAGGGGCAGCCCTCTGAGATTGCATGCTGTCAACCAAAAGGGCACACTTCACCCAAAATGGTGGCTATCACCATCAATCAGTGGGAGAAAACTGATTGGTTTGACTTAAAAATGGTAACAGCGCCATAAATGGGAATGCTTGACCCATAGATGTGAACATCCATTCCCAATTATGGGGATGCTTGAGACCATTTTCCAGAACAATATTTGGGCCATGAAACAAACTTTTGGTCTTTCTACCTGGCTTACTTTATACCCTGCTTCAAATACTGAAGCTCAACATGTTTATTATGATCATTCACATGTCTTGGTGCATCTGTAGACGGGTGGACCGACGCCGTCACCAAAATGTAGACGGAGTCTCCTCATGGCCCCGTCGGTATGAGCCGCATGCTCAAACTGCTTCCGCTGTCTCGGTCGTCCAAAAGTAGTGATGCCGTTTCTGGTTTTATTTTATAACATCTCGTGACTTCAAATCTTCATAATTCTGCCCTGGAAAACATTTCAAATATTCAAACACTCGTTTGACAAGAACCCAGCAAACCACAAGTAAATCATAAATCACAAGCCAATATAAATCACATCTAAATTTAACACCGTTAGAATCAATCAGGTTTTACGCAAACTCGTTTACAATTCCATATCAAATATCAAATAGTCGCAACAGCATTTCCGAATACACTTACGTTCACAGGAAGGTGTCACCCGCACACACGTGCGCTCTCGCTCGATGCTGCAGCGGAAATGACCCGGGGTCAACGCTTGACCTGGCCGCCAGGCGGCAGTCGGGGCAGAGCCGGAAGGGCAAGTTATTTGGGCAGTAATAAATGCTCACGGTGAAAATAAGTGCGGAGACTAATTAGTTGTATTAACATTTGACAAGAGAAGTTCACCACATAAGCCTAGAAATCAAATAAACCTATCTTTCAGAAAATCAGTATCCAACCGGAAGACTTGAGCGACATCTGCTGTCTAGCCGGCAGAGGTTCACGATGACGTCACAGGATGCGGCACAGTGACGTCACCGATAACAATAGTGCTAGCGCACTTCGTCCAGCAACAGTAGACACAGGTCTACACATCTGTGTGAATAAAACACTAGTCATATACAAAATCAATTCATAGATACCTGGTGAAACAATAAATAAGTTCTTAAATATTTGATTTTTATTGCCATTTGAGATAATAATATATACAGACCAAGACATATGGCCATACAGAACATGACACGAGCCAATCTAGCAAAACAAAACCTATTTTCAGCACCTTTAATGCCATTTTTCACAACTTCTAAACTTCAAAGCTCCATCTGTGGCCCCATCATTTGTATTCTAGTGGTGGGGGCAGTAGCAAGGTATTTTCTGCCTCACAGACCTGGTTTAATCAGTTTTTGGGATACACTTTTCCTCAGGCCGCCCTTAATCCTTTCAAACTTAAGGGGTCCTGAACTCGAGTTCAGGGATCCCTTGGACCTGTCACTGCTGTGGCACCCCAAATGAAAGCTCAAGTTATTTTCCGTGCCTACTAAGAGTATCCTTCAAATTTTCCTATTTCTCATTTCAGGGACTTTAAAATTGTTAAATAGCAGGCCTACTTGGTCACCCAGTTATATATCCAGCTATAAGGCAAGAACATGGTGGTATCAAAAACAGTATACTTGTTATGGATAGTCTCATAATAAGGCACCCCAAAAATCGTTTAGGAAATCCACGCCCTTGGGAATGTGTGACTATAGAACAATGTTTACGATGACATTTTAGCGTGATTGTGGTTGGAAAGAGTTTTAAAAATGCACCACTGGTATTCAAGTTTTTTCCTTCTGAGACTTTTCGCGGTAAAGCAAAACAAGGAAACATCCTTGCAAGTAGACTACAAAACCCACCTCGATTGCACGGACCGTCTATGACAAACGCACATCTTGATTTAACCCCTTGGATTTAACAAATTGAACACCAGTCGTCAAAAACGGCGCCCACTGCTTTCAACAAGAATACAAAAATATTAGCGGCAGCCCGCGCCGCGCTCGTTGTTAAGGCCACAAACACCGAAAATGTACCAGGGCGACCACCGGCGACCAGGCGACCACGCAAGTCGGCGGTTTCGGCCGACTTGGTCGCCCATTGGTCGCCTATTAAAAAAAGAAAATCACCGACTTGGTACCGACTCGTGACAGATTCTAGTACATTCTAGTTTGAACTTAAAAAATAATACATAAATACGGTACAGGGAGATGGCATCATCTAAAGCACCAGGTGATTTCAGTCGTTTTTCAAAAAATTGGAACCAAAAATTGTAATAAGAAGAAACATAACTATCATAGACTAGCAGCAACTAAGGGCGATGATGATACCAGATGTAATCGGCCAAAGATGCCCCGTTGTAGCCAAGCTGTCTTTCAGAAACGCCAAACAAGCCGGGAAACGAAGGCTAACTTGGCTCTTTGTCGAAGTAGATTTTGCTCATTATTGGCCAAAGGAACTGGCAGACTTCATCCAATAGATTTTGATGGGCACTGTATGTATTACGATGATGGGTGGCGACAGTGGAGAGGGTAAGCATATTTAGAAGCAGGAGCGGATGGTGGAAGCTAATGGGAAAACAGATGGAATCAGAGTTTGAGACGGTTGCTGGTTCGCCAACTAAAAGATGATAGGGTCGCCGACGGCGTAGGTAGATCGGCAAGTTTTAGACCCCTGAGATGAACTTCGTACGCAAAAGTTCATAAGCAGATGTACGTAGAGTATAAAACTCGCATTGCAAAAGTACCGCGTAGGTACGCAAAAGTACGCACGCAAAAGTTCGTAAGCAAACGTACGTAGTAGGGCTCGGACTACCGAATAAAATTCGGTATTTCGGTATTTCGGTACAACCGGCGGTAGATTTTATCTACCGCTACCGAATTTTTGGTACGAGCCTGTACCGGTACCGATACCGATACCGAATGGATCTACCGAATGACTTTTTCGGTAGATTTGAATTTCCCGCGCTTCATTCAATCGGGCAGTGGATTTCCTATTCGTTCCCACGGTCGCGGTTGATTGAAGATGACAGCGCGAGCTACACAGACAACGTGGCCATTGTTGGCGGCATCCTTTTTATGATATTTTGCGTGAAAGAAGAGAAGAGATCGCAGTCTCAGCAGAGTGTTGGGAGAGGTAAGTAGTTACTTGCTGCCCAGTCCGCAGATCGTGGCAGGCGACTCGACGAGGCGCTTGGGGCAGCCCAAAGCCTGCCCCAATTTGGGCAGAAATTTGGATGCTGGGGCAGACTCCTCCAATGGGGGGGGTATGTTTACCGATACATGTGTATCTCCTCCATTTTAATCGAAACACCCAGAAATGAAATAAAACCATGCTCCAACTCGACGATGACAACGCACTCACGACCCTCCATGCACAGCAGCAGCTTACATACTTCTATTCAAAGGACATATTTACAAGCGAAGTCTTTTCCCCTAAAGACGTCATTTACCAGTGCTTTCGCGCCATATAATCAAAACTTTACAAAATATTTCAATTGATAACTAAATTCGACAAAGAATAATTTTTTTCCAAAGCTAAAGCATTTCCCCCTTCCATTTTCTCACATTTACATGAAAGCATAACAAAATTTGGAATATTTTCACAAGACTCAAGGAAAAAAGATGGAGGGCCTGGGGGCCCTGCTACCGACGCCACCGCCACCAGCCAGCACGCCCTGGAGGAAAGCATGAAGCATTCAGCCATCAAATGGGCGAGGACCAGGGAGCATGTGGTCAAGAGGGAGCACTTTCCCGAAGGCCACCGGGAGGCCTAGATCAAGCTGTTCATCCGGTACAACACCGCCCTCCTCAGCTCCGCGGCAGCAGAGAGGCTGTTCAGCACAGAAGGCAACATCCTCCGTCCCAAGAGGACCTCCTTGACAGCCAGCAACTTCGAACAGCTGGTGCTGCTTAAAGGAAACAGTAGAATGTTCAAGGCCGCCCTGAAGGAGGACCTCAAGAAGGGCCCCGACACCGTCCAGGAGTAAGAAGAAGAAGAAGACGGCAAGATCAAGGCAGCTTTATTTGTGTTGCAAAAATTCTTGGCTGCTTTTTTAAATAGTTAATTGTAATAAAAACGTGCTTTAATAATTTAATCAACAAAGTTTTACTGCTATTTTTTTTCCAGCTGCATAGTTATATAAAAGTGTTGCCGAAGGTAATTTGTTAGTTTTTACGATTAAAAGGTCTTTATAAGCTTTCAAACATTAAAGAAAATGGTTGCAAAAGGCTCTTAAATAATTAAATAAATGTTTTAGGTGCTCTAAAATGTAGTAAAGGCTTAAATATGTGTTTTATGGGCAATACAGTATATTAAAAGGCTTTTAAGAGTTTTTATAAAGAAGATTTTTTAATCTACCGAACCGAAATACCGAATACCGAATCATTCGGTAGATTTTTTTTGAAAGCTACCGAAATACCGAACCGAATGACCCGTTTTCATCTACCGAATACCGATACCGGCGGTAGAAAAAACTACCGAATCCCAGCTCTGGTACGTAGGGTATAAAACTCGCGTTCCAAACAAAAGTAAGTACGCAAAAGTTCGTAAGCAAATTTACGTAGGGCATAAAACTCGTATGCCAAAAGTACGTAGGCAAAATTTCGTACGCAAATTTAACGTAAGAAATAGGAATGGAACGCATGGAATAGGAATGGAACGCAATGGGATAGGATCTTTCAGAAATAGAACGGAATGAAACGAAATTTCCCAGGGCTCATTACGAACAGGTTAGAATGGAAACGAAATTTCGGTCAGAATTCAAGAAAAAAATATGGAATGAGAGGGAATGGGAAGGGGTTATTGGCATTTTAGGAATGGAATGGATTGGAACAGAAAAACGGGAGAGAACGGGATGGAGGCTGAAAAAGCGTCCCATGCAGACCTCAGTTCCTCTATGTGTCAGTTCCTCTATGTATCCTGTGCCGATAACCCTTACTCATATCTTTTAAGAAAATCGGAGACATGAGGGCGTAAGGCCTGTGCTGAAATGTCGTGGAATGCCTCCCACCCCCACCGTACTTTAACCCGTACAAACTTTTTCTTTACGAACTTTTTACATGACGAACATTTTACCCCTCCGTACTTTAACCCGTACAAACTTTTTCCACACGAGCTTTTCCATTACGATTATTATACACGTACGTACTTTATCTATACGTACTTTAGCCATACGTACTTTTGCGTACGTAGGTACTTTAGGCATACGAACTTCTTCCTTACGTACTTTGGTCCGCAACCCATTAGAAAACAAGGAATGGATACCTAAATATATAGAAGAAAAGTTGGGAAACTAATGCTCCCTGGGACCAATACGGCCATAATTGGGCGTATAGGCCAACTATATGAGTTTTCGTTTAATCTGCTGGTCGATTCTTCCAAGATGATCTCAGAAAAACGCTTGGTAAAATTCACATGAAGCCATACCTAAGAATTAGTTGTCAAATGTTGCCCAAAAAGGCTCCACTGACATTCATGAACTAGGGGAAAGTGGGGGTCACGCAGTGGCGGATCCAACGGGGGGCAAAAAGGCATTTGCCCCCCCAACGGAAAAGCTCGGGGCAAAACTATGTGTTTGCCCCCCCCAAAGCGATCAAACCCCTTTTTCCCCGACTTCTTTTTAGCTTATAAGCAAGATTTTGGTACTTCAACTCTTAACTTCAAACAGAGCCAGTTAAGTTCAGTGTAAATATTGGGGCTTGGATAGGAAAAAAGTATCTCGAGCCCACATTCCTTACCTTGTAAAGTTGTTTTTTGCTGCTCGCCTCTAATTCCTAAAATTTCCCGATGGGTCATATTTTAGCGCAATTTTTCACTGTGTGGCGTTTTTTATTTTTGCTTTTCGACTTTGGTTTGCCCCTCCCAAACCGGCCGGCTAGATCCGCCACTGGGGTCACGAACATCCCCTGTTTGGGACGAACTGACAGAGCCACGACGGGGAAAAGCGTGTAGGTAATACGCCTCCTTTTAGCGCGCGTCGGACGCAGAGCGCGTTGCGTCCGGTAAGCTCTCTAAGTCTTATACAATTTTCATAAAAGTAGAAAAATGCAACTCATGTGTTTTTTTCACAATCGAATTCGTAAAGTCATTGCATGGATGTTTCTATAGGTACCTTATTGATATTACGTAATATGGCTATTCAAGATGTTACATTTTGTTCACCGCAGTCGCTGACTGCGTAATCGCAATGGCGTCTGATTCCTGTCCAAGTTTGTTTAGGAAGAGCAAAGTGGGGTAAGACAGACACCTCGCGTGGGGCAAGATGGACATGGTGTCTATGTTACCCCGCACAAGAGTATATTTAATTTTATATGATATAAGCTTCAATAAATGAATGTATCAAGGGTTTTGGGGTCCAGTGATACACCTGAGCGGAGGCAGATTTGGCTGATGGTTTGGGGTATAGGGACACAGGGCCCGAAATGCTGAAGAATATATAGTTACATTTGGGGGTCATCCAGGTGCAGGTGTAACCCTCGACCTTCAGCGCCCCCTGAAATGGCCACGATGCCCCTCTGAGAGATTGATGGGCCCCCTAAAGTGTTGCTTCTAACCCCTCCCCTCAGGAGCGGGGAGGGGCACTCTTAGGCCTAAGTAGAGGATTTGGCGCCCACCTGATAAGTTTTATGTTCCAAAAGTGGCACCCTCTGGTAGGGGCGCACCCAGGATTTTTATTGGGGCGGGGAGAGGGGTGGCTGACGAGAGGGGGCAGCGGGCCGGTGGAGGGGGCGGCATTTTTCCTCAGCGGACGCGCTTGTGCACCCAAAGGGCGGCCAATTTTTGCATCCTGGTGAGAGCAGTGAATTGTTTGCTCCACGGACCTAGTGTATTTTTAGGGGGCGGCGTGTTGGGTGCAGGGGCAGTAAAAACAGTGTAGGGGGGAGGCATGTTGGGTGCAGGGGCTGCAGTCAGCGTAGCACTGCCTCTAAAAGTCAGGTGAAGGCTCATCGATCCCCTTCGATGAGCGCCTTCGGCGCCCCACATGGATAGGGTGCGGAACTTTGGAGCCAAAGCGTTTTGGGGGCCCGGGCCCCTGCCCTCCCCCTAGGTGTGCTCCCGCCCCCTGGCCCGGATGGCGCCCCCGGTAATGTGCCCCGCCCCCTGATCGGCGATCCTAGATTAACCTTTGTACAGTGTTACGACAGTCCTTGATACTTTAATCTTCCGTCATAAAAAACAAAAAAAGGCATGACCCCCTCTGACCCTTTGACGAAAAAAGTAAGAAAATTCCCCCTTCCCGCGGCGGACGACAGGCGCCTAGTGGGTGGATGCAGATGGAAATCTTCAAGGCCTGGTTCGTTCACTTTGCTAATCTTGTCCATCTTTTCCCATGGGGTGACCATGTTACCCAATGAGGTGGGGCGAAATAGTCTTTTGCTACTTTTTTCTAAACTTAATGCGAATTTTGATATGATAATAGCAGACACATAGCTGCAGATAAATGTCTGAAGTATCTCTACAGCCAAAATAGGAGCTAAAAAAGCGCATTAATTCATCGAAAACTCATACCATCGTTACGGTGTCCGTGACCCCCCACTTTCCCCTATACATGAAATGTGACCTAAAAGGAGCAAAAACGGTCTTTAATTGAAAGAAAAGTAGCAAAAATAAGCATAGCTCTACGTTAGTCAGTGATTAACAATACAGCTCAAATAAAATAGGAATATGAAATCCTCGTTTTCTACCTCTCATCGTTTGTAACTGTGTATGTATGTGAATTGCATAAACGTGTATGGATTTAAATGTCAGTATCCTGGACTAGTCCAAAACGGTAAAACAACAGTAGTCATAGTGCAAAGGGTATAAGCGAGTTATTGCTGTTTGAGGACGTGTTTATGGAAGTCTTGCACATGGCCGGATCCAGATTTTCATTTGGGGAGGGACGGGGCTAGCATCGCTCAAACCTAACTCACCTTAACCTCGAATAACCTCTTACTGTGTGATTACTATGGGCACTCAGAAATGTGGGCAAATTTTTCTAAAAATCAGCGCGCCCGTTTCAATAATGCGAGTAAAGCATTTCGATTAGACTAAAGGAGCTAGCCATCCATGATGGAGACTACTACCCTGGCCAAGTTTGTTCATCATCTCCCAAGAATTAAACAACTACAGTAGTATTACGCTATAAGATCGATTGAATTTACTCAAGCTTACCGGCATCCATTTCCACTCAGAAATGTTTTTCTTGGGAGCAATTTAAGCTTGCGGCTACTGTAAAGAGCCTATGGAGGCTAAAGAGATGATAAGCCTTTGAAATTTTCTGAAAAGACATTAAAGTGAAGGGACCGTTCTTTCACGAATTTGAGCTGACGACGTAAATGTTTAGTGTCTTTTTCTTCTTCAAAACAAAATGATACGTGAGAGGGGAAGAGTAAACAAAGGCACACACTTATACCGAAATATTCGGTACCGAAAAATTGGGCTGCGCGAAACCGGAATATTGGGGTCCATAGCCCCTGCATCCCCTCTGTTCTTACGTACGTTCGCAGATAGAGATGTATATTTATCGGAACAGCGTCCCCATCAGGTATGGTTTTTCACGCATCCACGTTGGATATCATTGGAGGGACCGCTCACCACACTCAGCCGTGCGGGCTAGTTTATACAGCTGGAGGAACGACTTTTCCTTTCTTTCTCCTGCACAGGGTGAAGTTTGGAACCAGAGGGCTGGCTCATTTTTTTGTGCTGCATCTACATAGATCCCAACTATAGGTAGATCAGACATCACGATCAGCAACATCAGTAAATACGTGTATCAGCAATCCCGGCCAACCGAACATCAAAGTGAAGCCTTACGCGCGATTCGGCGCCTCCCGGTGCGTGTCTGGCGGCGGTGTCAGCTCTGGGTCTGGTTCGCTGTGACACACAGCACCCGGCCAGCATGCGGGAACAGAGCGGCACAGTGTGACAAGCAGCGACACGGCACTACACGCCGCCATTGTATACAATCGCGCCGCGACGCCACCGCCGCACGCCGCGCCGCCGCGCGCTCAATGCAAATGCGGCCATCAGTCCGTATTGAGAGAGGGCCCGCTGCCGGCGTGTATGCCGATAACTCAACCCCGCCGGCGCCCCGCCGCAAAATGGCGAGCCCGGCCGACCGCACACAGCGCGTGATTAGTCCCAGAAAGCGGCGCACGGACGTGATCGAGAGAGATGTATTGGCGGGCGGGCAGCTATGGCGCCAATGGTGGATTATGGCGCGAACACGACGCCGGCAGCTGGCCAGGCCTATAGATACACGCCGACATTGACGCGTCTGCGATGGGGGCTGCCACAGAGGCGGCGGCGGCTGCCGGCGCAGTCAATCAGGCCGGCTCTGGCGGTGTGCGACAATCAGATGGAGTCTGTTCGCTCATCAGCCCGGCTGGTGTGTATACCAGCCACATCTGTTTAATCGCGGCACTGTCAATAGACTGTCCTAACGGCCGCCGGCGGGGCGCCTGCTGACTTTTATCAGGCGCCGTGCGCTGCCACAACGCAGACCCCCGCGCGATGGTGATGCAGCCCGACAGTGGCGCCGCCGTGAGCTATTGCAGTGCGATCATCAGTTACCAGATGCAGTTCTCGGGGCTGCGATGAGGGAGATGAAGAGGCGCTGGTATCATGGCCAGAGCCAGAGCGTCCGATAGGAGGGCACTCTGGTCAAAGGGGCGCCATTTGACCCAGAGTGCCAATTCTTGAGGTGTGACCTATCACAGCGGCGCCAAATTGCATCGTGGATGCGTCAATATTTGCATCCTAATAGGACGAGGGTAGTGGGAGTCAACGTTTTAGGGGTGCCGGGCACGGTGCGGGGGCGCTGGATGTTTCGATCGGGGAGATGGCGCCTGCCCCGTGGTCCCCGGGATCCGCCTACAGCCATTGTTACTGTTCAGAAGGGGAATGGGAAAGGTAATGACGAAGTGAATCTGGTGGACTCAGAAATACGAAGAGGACCCCTCCAGCACTCTCCAGTGGCTGAAATATGAAGCAGAGCCAATGTAAAGGTGCGTCTTCAAGAGGCAAACAATATTTTACCAATTTCTCCGGCAAGTGGAAGAGACACACCTACATCGCGGTAAAGCATTCTCCCGAAGAAAAAAATTAACAGAGACCTCCATCACCCCACCAGCAAAAGCAGAAAACGAAGTCCGAGACGCATAAGCGGCACATTTAGAGACGGCTGGCGCTGCAGCCGCGGTCGGGCGGGAGCCCTCCCTGGGGGACAGCGGGCCCCTGGGACTGCTCCAGCCCGGCCGGCGCCCACGTCTGAACGGTCGGTAAATCGCCCGTCCAACTTATCCTATGGGTCACGGCTGACAGTTAAGCCGGCGCCGCTCCGGCTGATGCGGAGACTAAACATGACTTCGGCGTAATCTGCTCTTCGCGTAAACTCGATTCGAGGACTACGCTAAGTAACCTTGTCTTAGTCGTGCGGGCGCGCCTGTTTAATAGCCGCGTTCATGACATTATCGCTATTGCTAACGATTCGCGATTCGCAACTGTTGCTCACCAGATGCGAATTGAAAGCGACGTGAACTGTTTTTAATAGCAATCACACATTCATTGATATGATGTGCTGTCTGTTAATGGGTCACTAAGCTTTCAGCATGGAGCTTGACTTCTATTGATGATCTTGCAGAAACTTCAGCTTTGGCTTGCTCTTTAGTTTTTTCTTCCAATTACATCAAATACGTGACTTTTCAGTACGAGCAACGCTACATAATTGAGACGCTTTCGGCGTTAGAATAGATATACATAGATTACCCAAACTATGGTGAAAGCCGTTAATTCTAGTTCTTCCATAGCACTCACAGTTCCAACCTCATAGGAACATGTGTATTTTGAGGCCCCCAAAGTGTGAGGGATCGATATCGACATCCGCAGGAATCCTGAGCGGCGTTTTTCTCGACCCTGCGGTGGTGAGGTTGTGCCAGCGTTTCCGGCCGGTGCCCTTCCTGAGCAGTGGAGCGGCGCTTTCCTTTGTTCTCGGTCAGTGCTGAGGCACGCACGTGAGTTGCTGGTTAGGCCGGCGCCCTGCTCAGGTGGGCTCTCCGCCGCCGCACCGCAGGCAGGCCTCAGATCGCATTTAATGAACTCTTCAGTGTGACGTTAAGTGGCTCTCTCCTGGCCGCCATGCTTGTCGGCTCGGCTGCGGCTGGCCGCAGGCCCGCAGGCGAGGCTGGCTCCCTCTCTCTCTCTCTCTCTCTCTCTCTCTCTCTCTCTCTCTCTCTCTCTCGTCGCACACAGTAGCCTATCTGAGAAACACTTAAGCTAATCCTACATGAGATGCTGCACATTGCTGCCATGAAACATGTCCGCGGAGCAGTGACTGTATCGCAGAATTAATCATGACGGACTACGTCAGCGGAAACTTTACAACATCTGCCACGGCACTTCATGATAGACATCTAACGTCCGTTAGACATTCTATATTTTCACACCATCCACATGGTCTCACGGTGGTCCGTCAACAGTGATCAGCAGTCCGGTAACACTTATCGGTGACTTATCAACGGTCTCTCCGCGGTCCCTCAACAGTTATCCGAGGCTTATCAACGGTCTCTCCGCGGTCCCTCAACAGTTATCCGAGGCTTATCAACGGTCTCTCCGCGGTCCCTCAACAGTTATCCGAGGCTTATCAACGGTTTCTCGGCGGTCCCTCAACAGTTATCAGAGGCTTATCAACGGTCTCTCGGCGGTCCATCAACGGTGACCAGAAGTCCATAAACGGTGATCAGCGGTTCATCCACGGTCCTTCAGTGGTCCATTAATGGTGTCAAGCAGATGGGATGAGTTTGGCACTGAGTGGAATGTCATACAATCATGTTATCCTGTCTAGCACGAGTCATGACTGTTGGGTCTTTGTAAGTGTAATACGATGGAAATGATTGGACTTAGATTACAAATTTCGATTGGCAAGCTCCAGAAGTCTCTCCAAAACACAGATTTTGCTTGCTTATACCAACGTTCCAGTTCGCACAAACGGACAGAGGTGTCGTCGTCAACTGGTTGTTTTAACAGCCTGGAACCTCCATCAGCGAAATAACAGAACATTCCTATCCAGCACTGAAAAATGGGACACATTTTTACGATTCTCGAAGCGGCTTAGGGCAGCAGGCCGGAGTTATTACACTCTCCGTTGGAGAGCTCGCCCGCTAAACAGCTCGTGTATGTTCGGACACGCCCTGTTGGCTCCGCGCCCCGCGGAAGCCCATTAGCGTAATTCACTCCGGCGCTGCGGCCACACAACAATGCCCGTAAAATGGCCATAAGGCCCGGCCAATGCCGGCCGCCAGGTAAAGCCGTGGGAACAATAGCGGCCCGGGAGAGATGTGCGGGTGATAAACGCCGGAACACGCGGCGGTGAGAGCACCTGATGTGTCGCGACTATTTGTGCACATCTGCTCTTCTCTGTGTCACTACCGCACACCGGACCAGGCTCGTTATTAAACGGTTTAGGCGCAGGCTCCGGTGGGAGACGTGAGGTGTCCCCTGGGCTTGCCTTCTCATTTGAAGGAAGCGTGGAGACACAATACGCATGTCAATACGCACGCAATACACAATTATGTGTTCTCTGCACTAAGCAGTATCACCTTCCACTATTTGTTGTTAAGTGGCAGCAGTGGCGGATCTAGCCGGTCGGTTTGGGAGGGGCAAACCAAAGTCGAAAAGCAAAAAAACGTCACGCAGTGCAAAACAGCGCTACAATATGACTTCCCAGTAGAATTTTGGGTATGTGAGGTGAAAAGCAAAAAAAACGTCACCGGGTGAAAAATATGGGCTTAAGATACTTTTTCCTCTCCAAGACCCAAAATTTCCACGGAACTAAACTGGTTCTGTTTGAAGTTGAGAGTTGAAGCACCAAAATCTTGCTTTCGAAGTAAAAAGGAGTCGGGGAAAAAAGGAGGTCGATCGCTTTGGGGGAAACATAGTTTTTCCCCGAGCTTTTTCCGTTGGGGGGGCAAATGCCTTTTTGCCCCCCTGGATCCGCCCCCGAGTGGCAGATCATTAATTTTACAAATCCGCAAGGCTTCCCAAATGTACGTGTAAATGGTTCCGGTTCTCAGAATATAGCACTGTTGGACAAGGAAAAAATGTATCTTAAGCCACCTTGGAAAATTTAGCATGCCTGAACGATTTGCTTCAGCGGCTGCCTCTCACGGTTTCGGCCACATACGTCAATGAAAGACGCACTACTCTTCATATATAGATATTCGGGTTCGATGGACGTGCACCCTCGGCCCCCCCTGCCTCCCGTTAACTCACCCAGCACTACTCTATGAGTCACGCAGGCCCCCGCTCCCCCCTGAAACGTCGCTTCACATCCCCTTCTCTCACGATGTAAATATTTGCGCCCCCAAAAATACACATTTTCCCGTCTCTGGTAGGCTGTTCCTTAAGTATCGGTGTCACTGTCTAAACTGGCGCCCCCTCCAGACCCAAATAACACCACTTCTGGACCCAAATGGTACCCCCATCCAAATTCTCCCCTCCAATCGGAAATCCTGGACCTGCCTATGCTGCACTTTAAACAGATCTCCGCTGTTTCACCACAGCCCAAGAATAGCCGGCCAGAACCCTCCTCTCGTTCGTGTCAGGCCAACCGGGTCACGCGCCCACCCTCAGAGCCGCGAGGTGTGGTCCACACCTAATCCGCCATGATTGAACTTTATATCAGGCCTATCATCTGGTCACTATCGGCTTCTCTTTACCTCAGCTTGATTTACAGCAGGGGTGACGACCATCCGCGCGGTCGCGCCACCAACGTCGCCAAAAAGCACGCCATCTTCCAAAAAGCGCGCGCCGCAGCTACCCGTGTCAGTGCCAGGGTCACCGGGGGTGCTGTAAATCCATCCCCGTGACCTCTGGTGACAGAATCCCACCACTGACCGGGCTCGGCCCGCCTCCGAAAAGCTGGCTGTCGCTAACGCAGTGGGACGTGCTCGGAGTTTAAGTGGGCTCTATCATGGTTTTATTTACTAGCAAAAAGAGCGGCTTCATGTTTAGCGCCATAACAGCTTTTTTGGCAATGCCGTAATTTTCTACAGTATTTGAGAGTTGAAGGAAACGGTTAAAAACAACTGAAGATTCAGGAATTCCTTTGAATGGGCTTCTGAAATAAGCCCTACAGATTTGGCTCGGGCGATAACAAGCATCACTGCTCTAGTCCAGCAGGGGTAAAATGGTTTCCGTCGCGTCACCATAAAAAATTGAAAACCAGAAATGTGTCACCGAACCCGTCTAAAAAATGCGACAGAACTTAAGGAGGTTATTGGGGCAGCCCAAGAGGCAGACACTATGTCCTTCGGGAAAGCTTTCAAGAAAGTAAAAATTATTCTCTGTGAGATATATTCCCACGTGTTCAAAAGAGCCACACAAAAGCGTAAACACGTTCAGAACATTGGGAGCCTCTAAGACGTATTTTAAGTCATTTCTTTCCAGTCAACGCCATAAGGTTGACAGTTGAAAATCATGAATATACTGAGCGAGGGCGATGACCTCCCGGGTCCCCTAGTCCTATGCCTATGTACCCGCAGCAGAATTACTTGAAGTAAAATTAACAATTTTGTATGACACTTTGGCACAAGTGTTTCTGTCTACCTACGTCCCTTCCACAATCCTGTCCCAAATGCTGACCGAGCTGAGCTAAATATGAATACTCACCAAAGGGTTGCCTAAGCGACATATTGTCGAATCCTGCCATATTTTGCAGGCTCGTCACCAACCGTAGAAATAGTGGCTGTACCAATTAACTTTTTGAACACTTCCACTGAGAGTTAAAGGGTGTTCCGGTACCTAAATGTCTGACGCAGCGTCTTAGTGTATGCAATGCTCAATGACTTCATTTAGCTATCTAAGAATTAGCTATGTTTGAATTTAAAAGGCCCCTGATTCTCTGATTAGAGAATAGACATTTTACCAGCAGAAATTATATTCCTCCAATACTAAAGAAAGAGGCAACACTTGCCACTTGAATTCAAATGTTTGTTTGGCAACGGTCGCCCTTGGCAACGGTCGCCTTGGTGCGCCCTTCTTTATCTTCCTTCTAGAGTCAGGGCATCAATAGCTAAGATTAGACATTTAGGTTATCCGTGGCTGTTGTTTCTGTTTTAAGCAAGTAACTTCGTGACTAACCACGGCAGATATAAATCATATTTCAACGTGACTATGCAAGGAGTCTGGATGAACCTCAATTGTTTTGCATAAGGCTTCTAGCTAGAACTATTGTTTTCCATTCCACACATTTGACCCGTATCCACCTCCTTAAATCTGTCAAAAAGTGTATAAAACCCATCCAAGTCATGCGTGTTCAATGAGAATAATTACCGCAAGCCAATCCAGTTTTTCCATGATTAAGATTTCTTTCAGGATGCCAGGCCCTAAAATTCTTCAGAAGCAACCATGTTTTTTTCTTTGTTGAGTCCAGTAAAATCAAGTGAGTATAATCGGTGATGTAGCCTGGGGCTCATGATGACCACGGCCAGCTAACACCATTCTGCATCGGCACATGTAAGATGAATGGTGGACTACGTGACATTTTGGAACAGCCAGCTCTGACTTTGGTGAATGATTCACTAAATTCAGCGGATCGAACAGAAGATCTGAATCGATGAAAAAGTATATACAGCTCGGATGCATTTTACATTGCTAAGATATCAATGATCACTAAAGGACCATCTTAGTCGTGAATAATTCCATCAATTTGACATTAGGGGGCTAACTTCAGAAAATTGCTCCAGTATTTGTTTAGAAAAAAATGTTTTTTTGTCACGTTTCCAAACGCCGTCTGTTACCATTTAGAATGGCAAAATGACCTCTTTTTCGACCTCTGCCCAGAGGCCGATCAATCATGTGAACGGATTTGCACCACGCCCCTGGCAACAACAGCCACGGATAACCTAAATGTCTATCTTAGCTATTGATGCCCTGACTCTAGAAGGAAGATAAAGAAGGGTGCACCAAGGCGACCGTTGCCAAGGGCCGCTGCCCTTGTCCTATGTTAATTTTATGTTATGAAGTTATCTTTGAGTTATACATTTATACATTCGGTATCACTCAGGCTAAAGATATGATCATCGACCTTAAATGTTTTAATGACATGAACAAGACATTACACAAATAATATTCAAATGAGGATAAGGCATGGACGCTTTAGCTGGCATGCTTGGCCAGCATGTCCAGCACCCGGTGAGTATACACCTGACGGGCATATTCTACCCGGTTTGTATACACTGCCCGTAGTGTGTACACTTGCCGGGCATATTCTGCCCGGAGTGTGTATACCTGCCGAGCATGTCCTGCTGGCACCGACCATGCCAGGCACTGGACCGTGCCAGCCCGTGTCCTTCCTCCCAGGGCGGGGTCCGGACCCACACCGGAGTGTTCTTACAGCAAAAACGGCCCACTGTGGCCTGCCGCCAGCACGTGCAGATAAAACAGTCGGCTCGGATTTCCGACACAGGAATTTGGGGGGAGCCGGAGCGTCTCGTAACTCAGCGTCCACCCTCCCAATGCCGCGCTGTGGGGGAAGACGCTGCAGTTCCGACTGCTGCCCCTCCCGAGGGCGCTGCAACACTGCGTGAGAGATGAAAACACTATCCGCCACAGCAACTGACGCCTTAGCCATTTCTTTTCCGTTTCATCGCAAAATGCATTCGTCGCGCTCCAAAACTGCGCACGGAGCAGGTAAGGCATACGTTTCAAAATCGCGCTGCGGTAGCAATGATAACGGCGCGCGCGTGCGACAGTGACCTATGGCTTCCACGCCCACTCCTTCAATCTGCACTCTGTGGAACCTCTCCTCGTCTTTCGCAGATGTCAGGCGTCAGCTAGTTAATTCAGGCCCCGGAGCATGAGCCGGGGCGGCGGCCGGGATCCCGCCGCGCTCCGTCGCCCTCAGTGGTGCTTAACGAATCTCCCCAAATGATTTATACCTCGGGATAGTCATCTAAAAAGCGGTGCGTTAAGTGAAAGCCAGCGGGCTGCGGCCGCGCCGGGGCGTAGTTGATGGCTCACCATTGGTAAAGTTATTATGGTAAGCAGGCTAGCAGAGGCTTCACTTTGACAAGCTAATGAACAACAAAAAAGGCTCGTTGTTATGTTGAGGAGAAATATGATAGCAGTGCTCTGTACTTATGGTCGCAGATATGTCTTGCTGGGACATTTCTCATCTGCAAATGCTGGCATTGGGGCCAGCTGCATACTGTGCCTTTTCCTGGATTTACGGAACAGGGTCACACATTTATGTCCGATTGGCTCTCAATATAGGATGAGGTGGTTAAGAGAAATGACAATATGTGACTACAATGTAGAGTAAGGGCTTGGATTTCATTAAATAATTGGGAGGGTATCAAAGTATGCAAACGACCTATCACCAAGGGCCCAAAGAAAAATAGCAGTTTGAGCTCATTGATGCCACTAAAAACTATTGCACTTGTGTAGGAGGCGTGACACGGAACAATATTTACCCTTCAAAAGCCGGGGCGGCAGATAAAAAGCTGTTACCGGGTAAATGTCACACCGTGCTTTGTGATCTTCACCATTTCTTACCTTGATTCTATTCATATGGAGCATACGTGTACAATCCAGCTGTTCTCCATACCTGTGGCATCGCTTAGAGTCGATTATTTTTCAACCTCATATCATAATTTGGTGGCATGATTTCCTGGTGACCTGTTTCGTGAAAATAGAACACATATCATCACATTGGATGCCTATATTTTTGCCGATTCTGCTGACCATCTAGAGGATCAACGCTAGGTATGTGTCGCGACATGTTCAAAATTGAGTGGACTTTATTTGCCTGAGTACAAAAGTCATTGAAATACGTCAATGGATTGGGTATAACATTTAACAAAGTAGATTTGGTTTCAAAAGATCTTGAGACCTTCACTGGCGGATCCAAGGGAGGCCAAAGGGGTCGTAACCCTCACCAAGACTAAAATAGCATCTTTTGCCCCCTTCCCCTCAAAAGGACCAAATTGTTGTCGTTTATTTGAAAATACTATGTTTTTGCGACTTCTTTTCTAATTTAACCCCCAAGCGTTGGTTTGACTCCCTACAAAATTCCTCCCCGATCCGCCAATGGAGACCTTAGGTGTAAATCAGTAACTCACTCAGAAGTATTCCCGGCGCACTGTTCCCAGATTACACCAGCGACATCGGCGGATGGCAATGCAGAGACACTAATCACAAAAACTCCTACCACGTCAGTGACAGGGGCTTATGAAACACCCACATCTCAGTCACAGTGCGGCGTTGGCCTGGCCAGCGCGGTCCTGGGCCTCTGGATAATTCGTTCACTTCTCGTCAGTAGGCTAGCACATCGCATACATTGTATTCTACTTCGGCGAAATCTAAATTTTCTTCACTAAAACAAAAATATTGTTCACTGCTGCAAACTGTGTGCATATGTGGTACCAAACGAGAAAATATCAAACCAGGCCTACGTAGGTATGTAAACACAATCTTCTGAATCTGTCAAGCCTTATATTACATAGCTTCTGAATCTGTCAAGCCTTATATTACATAGCTTCTGAATCTGTCAAGCCTTATATTACATAGCTTGGATGCATGCTTCTCGTGAACGGACGACAGAGACAAAGACTTGATTCAAAGTCTCTGCATGTAGGCAGTTGTGGCTACTACGACTCCAAGTTGATTATATGGCTATGGGAGGAGCACGCACACACTGTTAAAACGATGTAAAGTCTGGTTTAATTGCAGTCATACATCCAAACACAAAGACACTGCACAACACCGCCTTCTCAGCGCATGCCTTAATCCCGGGCTGTGATTATGTAATTTTTGAGAGCACGACATAATGTTGGAATCGGTAACTTCCTCATCCTCACAGGAAGCTCATTGTAAAGAAAGGCACTCCGTAAGCATAATCTGAGCTGGCCCATGTTTGTGCGTGTGTACCTTGTGTTGATCAGCTTCTTTCTAATCAGCTTCTTTGCCAACGAGTAAAATGCACAATAATCACTTTTATGCGCTGAAATGTCAGGCACAAGAGATTTGAACTCGCACGTTTAATACCATAAAGCCTCCGTAACGTATTATGCGAATTTTCCCCATTCTTATTAAGTTTCCCCTTAGCAAAAATCTGAGTTCGATAGCTTATACATCTTCTGTTTTATTAACAAATTTGTGGGTGACATATTTGTGTCATCCTGTACTTGGAACTTCTCTGTCACATCTTCCAAAGCATTTCTTTTGTTCACCAGGATGAATTTGTATTTTGTATTATTTTTGATTCATACCTATGCGCAAGTATAACCCCTTTTAAGCTCAAGCCATTTGACAAAGCAATGCATGAGTATTTACAGGTAATATAAAAGGATGCTGAAGACAATCGCAAATTGTAAGTGCAGGTGATCTACGTTTCAAATGATTGTACACAACCTTACAGGAGCCATAGTAGCTAAGACAATTACGTGATAATGATAATAATAATAAGGTCTCATAGGAATACAATGCAATTGTTGTCCCGCCTCTGGGCTTTGACAGGTTTGATTACTATTCTAGGCATTATTCAAATACTCTCGTGATGGCAAATCTGATCGTGTATGATATCATAATGCTAGGGGAAAATTTACTTTTTGGCCCTACGCAATGCCAGGTTAAGGTTGCCTGTCAACAATTACGGTAACACTGCACATTAGCTGTCTTCTTATGGAAAATCAAACATCACGTCAAAATAAAAGCTCGGTCAGAATTCAGTTTAAGATTGCTACCCAAAGCATAACCTTTTTCAACCTGAGTAGACTTTGCACAGGTCCTGGACCCAAAATATTTACCTTTCGCCATCGAAGTGGCCCCATATCAGAGAGGTTTAATATTTTCAGGGTCCTAGGTAACGATGTAAGGAGTTTTCCCAGCGTCTCTCATTTTCTTTGGTTGTTAGGTAATGAACTTTTTTATAGTGGCCGCCGCCCAGGTCATCCGTATATGAAATCTGATCATCACAATTGTGTGCATTTAGTAGGTTACCTTTTTAGGCAGCATGAAGCTGAAATCAACGTGAAAAACTGTTCTGGCTGCTACCACTGTGTATTTTGCGAGCAGCCATCAATTTTGCAGATGTGCCTAAAACGTAAGGGACTGAGTCTGGTGCTGCTATGCCTCAGCCACCTCCCATGCAGCTGTCGTAGTGTATTTATTTTGCTGTCACGGTGTCTGCAGTTCGACAGTGTCATAGAGAACATGCATTAAAACATCCCTTATGTGGTTGCAGTGTTCGGAAGCAAGGCAATCCAATCATTATAGCCTAGGATCTACCCTACCGCATCGTCTTCAGAACGTTCAGGAAACGCCGACTCTGAGAATTGAAGCGTGACTCCGTCCTTTAAGTATACGTGCAAAATGAGCCACACACCGGTGCTTCTGCGCACGTTTTTACAGTGATTGCACCTGAGCTCTGAAGAGCCGTCTGTTCCTGCTTTATCGAGTTGGCAGCCTTCATAACCGAGGTTAAATATTAGCTACACTTACATCGTGGAAAACTCGGAGCCCTATAGTTTGGAGGCCATTCTCGTGAATTATATGCATGCGGTATCACAGGCTGGGACAGTAAATTGGCGGGCAAAAGCATACTGAACCGTTCATATGAGCCCATCACGTAAAACACCGGCGTGATGTCATAATTGCGCCAGTCGCTGATATGTCGCGGTATCACACACCTGCAAATCTGGGCTCTGTCGTGCTGTGCCCGTTTCTTGTACTTTCGCAGCAAGCATCGCTTCATGCCCAAACGACCAGGTGGTATGCGAAATGGGTTCCCAACGAGCAAAAGAGGAAGACAGTCGAAATGGTCGTTATAATTGAAATGCTGGTCAGGTAGCGAAATTGTGCTTGATTGCCGTGTTCGCAGCCAACTTTCAAGTGATCGCCACTGAGAAAACTGCCTTCTGACACGCCAATGATAGAACAATACGCAAAATAGCATAGCTTGAATGGAACAAAATTAGCGCTTGTGCTGACAACAGCCTATGATGATTCAGCGCAAAGAACCATAAAACCGCTCATAAATCGGCCAGCTCTCACATAAATCTATTGTCAAACGCAGCTCTCGACTGCAGTTACATTTTGGAGCCGTGTTTTGATTACCAACAGATAATAAGCCCTCACAGAACCACGAAATCTCCTCATGCCTCAATGAAATCACTTTTTTACAGCACATTAGGCACATAACTGCCAGTTAAGAAGGATTATTTGATTCTGTCTGCTGGTGACAATCACCTGGCGTTGCCTCCACGCGTCTGGTGCGGGGTGTGGGCGGTTGTTTTGGCTCCACAGCCAGCGCGGCGCCAGGACGTATGTGAGGGTCGGCACTTACGGGCCAGGCAAGCCGAGGGCTCCGACACCAACGCTTCTGAGGGCCAGCGCACTCCGAGAGGGCTGTCGCCGGCCGTGAATTAACACGTGACTCTCACCCAGCTCACCAAAAGTGTGAGCTCCTATTCCAGCAAACGAACTCTGGGCCCAGACTGTTGAATCAATTTTTACTGTTTCTGGATACCTTACTCTTTTCCTTAGTGTTAGCTCAAGATATCTTTCGATATAAAATTAGACAAAAAATCATTTAGCAGAGACTATCACTCTGCGAGCTTCCCCCCGCCCATCTGTGGGAGAGTCCTTACTGCAGCATAATTAAATATGCACGGAAGCCACGCTAACCGTGACACTCAGGGGCGCGGAAACTGAGACCGGTCATCAACACATCCTTTAGAGCACAGGCACCTCTATCAGCGCCAACATTCATCATGCATGTATACGCGGGCGTCAATTTTCCATGCCGCCGCCACCGGCGGCCGCAGGCTCCTGCAGCGGCAGTGCCGGGTGCAAATAAGTTGTCTAATGTAGAATCATCGTCTTTGAGGCAAACTCTATCGGTTACCGCCTGAAGAGCGAGACCGGCCGTCCGCACTGTGAATGGCGACCAATGGAGTTCGGTGCGGCGTCCGCGCCTCGATGTTACGTCGCCGCTGATTGGTCAGCTGTAATGAACATGGTTTGGTGGGCGGGGCCATCGTGACGTCAGCGACGCGGCGATTGCCGGCGATAGCGACCGTGCGGCCCGACTCGGATTATTGTTTTATATGCCGGCAGTGGTGCCAATAATGGAGCTATTAGTGGCGATAGCGGTGTAACCAGTCCAGGCGACGAAGGCTTGGTATAGCAGGGGCAGAAGTGTCGCACATAGAAACGTCGCGCGCGCGCACGCGAGGGCGACGGTGGCGGTGGCGTCGGAAGCCAGCCTGGACTGCGGCTTGAAATCCCGCTCTTATCATGAGAGTCTGAGCGAGAGCGAGCGCGGGCGAGCGGGACTGAGACAGTGCAGCGATGAACGCTGAGTGTGACAGTGCGTCGGCTGACCCGCGTGCAGCGTCGCCAGCGACGCTGCGGGAGGACGTGGGCAGCTCGGACAGTTCAGAGGAGGTGGACGCCGACGCCGGGAGCGGCGGAACCGGCCGGCACGGCTCCGGCGGCGAGGGCTCCTGCGACGGCGACACCGACCACCGCTCTGTCAGCTCCGACCCGCCGCACCCGCAGACCACCCAGCTGGCGCAGCTATCTCAGCTCTCCCAGCTCTCGCAGCTGTCCCAGCTCGGCCGCAAGCGCAGCTCGTTCATGATCGCCGACGTGCTGCGGCCGGCGTCTCCGGCGTCGCCGCCTCCGAGCGCCAACGCGCCGCCGCGGCCGGCGCCAGACCCAGACGCCAGCCTCAGCATCCTCGCCTCCATCCAGCGCATCGTGGAGAACCACGCCAAGCTGCTGGAGTCGCGGCCGGCGCCGCTGGACCGCCGGAAGCCAGCGAGTACGGCGGTGTCTGCGTCATCGCCGGCATCGCCGCCGCAGCCGCCGCCGGCACACCAGCAGCCGCTCATCAACTCCCGGCTTAGCTTCAGCATAGACAATATCCTACGGCCTGACTTCAGTCTGGCACCGGGGCTGGCCCAGCTGCGTGCCTTCCAGGCAGCTGCGGCAGCTGCAGCTGCTGCCGCAGCTGCTGCCTCCGTCAACAGTGAGCGGTCAGAGCCGGTGGACCTCCGGCGCGGCAGCTCGGAGGTCCCCCGCACCAAGCCTGCAGCACCGGCAGGCGGGCAGCAACCGCTTCCACTAATAGCCCAGCAGAAGGAGCAGCAGCAGTGGCCGGCCTGGGTCTACTGCACGCGCTATTCGGACCGCCCCTCTTCAGGTGAGTCACGAAACTGGCGGGGAAGCCAGGTTTGCCCTCGAACAGGAGATCTGCTGCTGCAGAACGATACTGAGGAGATACTTTACATATTGGTATATGCTGCATCAGCATGACGTATTTTAACTGGCACATGGGGAAAATTGTCAAAGATGGGATGGCATACCAAGTTTGGAATACTGGTATTTCATGTAGTTTTGAGTTACTAGAGTTCAATGTATTTTGGAAAAATCCCGACCATTCTGACATTTTTGCGCTGTGTGCACCACACTCTTTTTAAGGTGGCCCACATAAAAAGCCTGCCCTAAGTTGCCCCGAACGTGTCACGCATTCAGGAATGATTTTGTTTGAGTGAGAAAATGGGGCAATTAATACCCAAATGTGTGAATTGAGTGCAATTGTGGAGTTTAAAATTGCTTCGCTCAGAGGCAATGATGCACGAAAAGTCCTATCAGTAGGTATAAAATCTTACTTCAAAAGACCACGGCGCCTCACTTCACGTCGGATATTCTAAGAGTTGAAACGACCAACTCATTGGCGTGCGACTAGCGAAAACAGGCCTACAGCAGATGATGAGCTCCTCCTGTCAGCATGTCCGCTCAACATGCACCCGCAATATGAGAGCTCCTCTAAATTTAATCTCATACTGTGGTTTATGGATCCAGCCGCAGACTTTCACAAAGTCCGAAAGCATAAGCCATTGCTTTAGGCATGACTACGCTTGTGTATTGATCTTTCGCTCGGAGTCCACCCGCAGGTGCTGCTCCGAAATGGAAACAAAGCCGCTTTAGATGCTGCAAACCACCAACCAGGCATAAAACAGTTAGGATCAGGTAGCCTTTGGCAGTTTGGGAGTATCACACACAGCAAAGACGTGCTCAGTTATCTGGTAGAACATACCAATACCTGTCGCGTAAACTAACAGGACAGGCACTTGTCACTGGAGGAAAAAGAGGGGGGGGCAAAGGGCCATGTTCATCAAAATGGCGAAATTTTGGTCGATTTTCTTAAAAACACTATGTTTTTACGATTTCTCCCGAGTTCCCCCCCCAAACGGCGCTCCTGCGTCTGCCCCTGGTACTTGTGCCCACTTCCCTGGAGGAGCACACCACTGGCGATCAGGATTGCCGATCGGGGACCTTCCCGGGGGCGCCATCCGACCGGGGGCGCCATCCGGACCAGGGGCGCCACTATGACCGGCAAAACTATCAGGTGGGCGCCAAATCCATCGGTGGGCGCCGACTTCCATCCTGGGGGGGGAGCGACATTTCAGGGGGCGCCATCGACCTTCAGGGGGCCAGAGGGTCGATCGGGGACGTCCCCCTGCCCCCTGGATCCGCCTAGGCACACCACTACCTGGCGTATAAACTAACAATGTAGCTGTGCCCAGTTACCTGGTACCCGTCGCATCAACTTAAGGACAGCTGCTGCGTAGGCTCTTCACGCGATACATTTCAGACTTAAAAGGAATGTAGCACCTTGGTGCATTTCCAGATTGTGGTAGCATTAGAGACAATCGATTTTGAAAATAATGGATTTGACCTTATGTCGGCTGACAAATGGCTAATCAGCCTAATGTTTCCATTTCGCTCTGTTGGCAATTCAAATTCTCCAAATTTGTGTGACGTCAAATCGGCGTATGAGCTGATAGCGAACGCTTTGTGGTAGATTAAGTCTGTTTGATTTCCGCCTAGAATGAAAACAGATATGCACAAGTATTTTAGCTAAAAAAACGTTACCATTAGGAAGTAAAGTAATATCGATCAATTTCTTCTATTTTCCTGATAGGTATATTAAAACATATTTCAAGTTTCAAACTAGTCAACAAAGTAAGTTATATGCAGCTATTATCGACAATACCAAAGTCATGTTTAGCACGTGGGAGTTAACTATGTCCAAGTAGGAAAAAATGTCCACGCCGCACGCGCAGTGGGGCTTGAACACAACATCGCCTTCCTCAGATCACCTCATGTCATGTGACCAGGCCAGGGAGGACGGGGTCGGGAGAGGGTGAGTTTTGACCTTTTGCGCGAACGATGAGTGCTCGGGAAAATGGAACTTCAATCAAGCATGCTCTAGCCAAAAGCCATCTCAGTTCAAAACACAATATGAAGGTCCCACATTCTCTTTAATATCACTGGGGGATATATACTTTAATTTGGGGGTTGGGGTGGGGCTAAGGGACTTAAATCTACTTTCACCTCAAATAACTTTTCTTAACTGATTGCTATGGGCAGGCAACCAGTAATTTCGGGGGAGGGCTTAAGCTCCTCTAGCCCCATTGTATCCACCTCTCCTTAATTGGGAGGTTATTAAAGACTAACTATGCCTAGTGACATGTCAAAGTCTAAAAAAGAAAGAAACAAAACATCAGATTAATGTATCTGAAAGCAACACAATTTTTCTACTTGATGCCGTTCATACAGACTACGTTGACTTTACCGGTAAATTTCCCCCAGAATCCTGCCATTTCGGTTATTCTTTGATAAATAGGTCATCAGAATTTGGTGAAAATTACTAAGAAACACAATGCACGAGTTAAAACCCGTAATCTTCATTATGTCGAATTGAGAACAGACAGACAAACAGACATATTTTATTTTGGACTCAGTAAGCGGGTACGGCAGACTGGGGTCAATTGTAACAAATTTCACATTTCTGGTTCTGGAGAAATATTGTTTTGAGTTAGAGCACTTATAATTATATTTTCATCAACTTTGAAGATTTTTCAATGTGACAGATGTAAAAATATTTCAAAATAAAAACATATAGGGGTCAAAATTTCACTTCTAAAAACTTACTTCAGCTGTAACAATTGACCCCACGTGCGGGGCAATTGTAACAGCACCGGGGGTCAATTGTACCATGTTAAAGGAGTATGAATTTCGTCTATTTATTTTTACTATAAAAATGTAAAAAAATGTGTTTATAATTTGACTGAAATCTCGTTAATTTTTCAAACAGGGCACATATAGCCTTAGCAGCTGACGTGCCTTTAAACCCCAATTATCATCATTAATTTTTCAATATAAGAGATATTATATAGGGCAGCCCACATTGCCACTTTTCCGAAACATATACCAGCCTATAAACAAACAAGTCATTGGAAAGTAATGTGACTATCATAAACAGTACCGCACCCAGGGGGCAGGGGGCCCCACACTCCACCCTCCCCTCCCCACTGTAGGATCCAGGGGGGTAAACGGAGCAATTTCTCCCCCCAAATCGCTTTATTTTTGTCGTTTTTCTCCAAAATCCATGTTTTCTAGATTTTAGGCCACTTTACCCCCCCCAACGGTCGGCTTGGATCCAGGCCTGCCCCCTCCCCCAACGTGTTAAGTGCCTCCTCCCCAAAACAGTTGACACTATAGTTCTGCGAAGCAAAAGGTTCATCGCTCCCCCAGGAGATGAAGATAGGCCCCTTTGAGTGAACAAGTGCGCCCCTTTCCTCGGCTTGACGGCCCCTTGTCAGCTCCCCAAACGAACATCCTGGGTGCGTGCCTGATCATAAAATCACTAACCTAGCTACTGAATTTGTGCAGTAGAAGCAAGTTTAATACGTCGTAAGGCCATAGGGATCAATTGTAACATTGTTACCTTTGACCCCAAGAGAAATGTTACAATTGTCCCCATCGCAACGCGCAATTTTTTAAGCCAAGTTGCCGCTCAACGAGCTGGCCTAGGCGACAGCTTCTGTGCTCATTTCGTAACTAATTAAACACTCTTTATGTACTGACACTGTTTCCGCTGTACCTTATCATACCCATCAATAAGCTTATCTACTTTGAATATTTCAAAAGTTACATAACACCCTCAAAAACTTATAATTGTGAACAGCGTCTGACTTACCCGCCGCACCGAGTTGAAACTTCGTTAACAAAGGCAGCAGCTGATTGCGCATTTCCGGTTGTGCCAATAAATCCATCCATTGATTAGTTTAGACAATATGGTCATTGTTACAATTGCCCCGTGTTATATTTGAGCCCAGTCTCCCCTACCTTTCCATACCATAAAATCAGAAAGATCAGATCGTAACCAAACCTACAAACGTCTTCCAAACACCTACAACTTATACATGAGGGGAGTCACTTGCTGGATTATAGTATAAGTAATTAAAAATGATCGAAAGAAATAGTTCTGGGCCACGTTAATTCAGTTTGGGATTTGTCAGGCATGTTTTACGGGATGACTTGTTCTGTTATGGGAGATTCATCAGCTGCCAGAGTGTGGATGTCAGGGACTGTTGGCAGGGTACAGTAAGTTGGCAAATACCGAAAAGTTTCAGCATGAAAATTGTAATCAGTAGGTAAACAGAGTCAACGGATGGACTGCGGATTGACCCTATTCACATTAAGTTTGGCACAGAAAACACGAGCCTTAATCATGTTTAACGGTACAGTTAAAACTTCGCAAGTGGTCATCACGTTAGCCAAAGTCGATACGTATTTACCTTTAATTGTGTCCAAGTGCCTACACATGTTATCAAGCCTGTTGTGAGGATATAACGAGACTTATTAGATGCATTATTAATTGTTGCAAGTCTGTAACTGATAGCCTTTTACCTCATGGGGCTAGTTAGCGCCACATTTTCCTGTTGAAACACTGTTTTGCACACCCCATTTAGCTACTCTTATCCAAAAACATTGTAACCCGCTCGTATTTAGGTACCGGTCTGCAAATTCCAAGAGGTAAACTTCCACCTAGCAACCGTTCAGTGCTTGTTTCTTCCCTGCATCGGCGGCTGAATGAACAGACCTCGGGACAGTAGCCGTTTTGGAGCGTGTTTACATTTATGGCTGCGAATGCGCCGCGCATGAGCCGCCGAGGCGCCATCTGCCGCTTTGTCACGAAGCTGCGTGAGTCCCAGACGACACCTGCGGCGGCTGGCCACCTGCAACTGCAGCATAGTCATGCCGTCGATCACGTGCGATAACTGCCTCTGTTGTGACATGGTTGCGAGCGTGTACGCAAACGGGCTACCACCGCTCCAAGAATCCCGGCTTTTACGAGTCGTTACGTGGGATTAGGCGGCACCGGCACATCGAATAGCTGGTAAAACATACATCGACTACAATGAAAGCACTTCAGCAATGCTGCTAGCTTACCCCCACTTAAGTTGATATTATATGCTTAGAATCGTATTTAACGGCTATAAATAGGTTCGCTACAAAGCTGTATTTATGCCACAATTTTGTTCTAGAATGAGCTTATGCAGTTGCAGCTACAAATGGGGGGCTAGGGGCTCAATCCCCCTTGAAATGTCAGAATGCTTATAGTCACTGCATGGTTGGAGGCTGATTCGAGGCAACGGCGGGAAGGCTCGAGCCCCATAGCCCCTCCCCTCCTCCCGAAATGAAGTCCTGGATCTGCCCCGGGCTTATGGATAGGCTTTATCTGTCCCACCTGGAACAAAGGGCGGTTTACGTATCCTGTTATCATGCTGAAGCCTCTCTACGGATCGTTTCAGCCAAAATCTTGGCTCTGCTTTATCATCCATATTTTAGAACAAGACGCTCCACTGTTTACCTACACTTAACATATATTACAACCACCATGCCCCGGCGCTGTACCAACTGGGACAGGAAGCCGTGCGGTAAACCTAAGCGGCAAACAGAGGTTATGGAAATGGGGAAACTATCTGTGATTTCGTCTTCATCTTCGTCGTTCCGATCAATGCCAAGAACGAATAAGCTTGAAACGGCTTCCATACTTTTGAAGCTGAAGCATAAAGCCATGGCAATGTTTACAAACCAAAAAGGTTCCACGGAGACTCGAGTTAACAGCACCTAGAGACAGGGAGCACCAGAAAAGATGCTTACCGTTTCTGATATCTAATAATTTTTTTCATTGATCAGCTAGAACATGTTTTTTATCATTCCGTGTGGTTTTTCCTAGTACATTTTGGGCTGTAATATATGATATAATCGATGTTTTGTCATTTATCACCCAAAGATATTTTGAGGTACTTAGTAAATACTTTATTCAATTCCTTACATACCTCTTCCCACTTTCTTGAACAGAAACGTCAAGACAGTTAATTGTTCCGTTAAGTTGACTCCAATGGGGGCGTGGTAGTGGAGTGGTCAGCGCAGCTGGCTTCCACGCAGCCGACCCGGGTTCAAGACCCAGCGGCTTCCCTGAACAAGGAGCAAGCTGGCTCCCGAGAAACCCTTCCAACAGGGAAAGAATTGGCGACGCCATATGACCCTGGCAGTTGGTGTGTCGATAAGCCCCAAAAATTATAAGTTGACTTCAACTGCAGAAAGCCAAAATCCATGCAAGTGGTTGATGCAAACTCATTTTACTAATTCATTCATCACGACCATTGCAAAAGCACTACATGGGACCCAGTCATTAGCTACAGTTGGACAAAATTTAGATATGTGCCATCACGCGCCACTTGGCCCGATGTTACTACAACTTCCAAGCAATTCCCGGCGCATTGGTCTGAACGCTTGTAATAAATACTGTTTGTTCGTAGAAAGTGGGACGCATTAGGAGCGCATCGGGCCTACAATTAGCATGTGTTTTACATCGATAGAACTTGTAATAAATTACTCTCGGAAGGTTTTATGACCCCCGATAAGCTTCATTTTGAGATAATTAGACGTTTGAATGCGCAATTGACCGGCTCGTCTGTCTTATTCTAGCTGTAAATGAGGCTCATTGTCTCCTGAAACACTCGTTAACGACATTTTTCTTCCGCCACAAAGACTGGACCTTAGTTGCGCTGTGCTCGGGGAACTTTTCCAAGTGCTTCGTTATCTTATCGTTAAAGGAACGTTTCGTCTGTAATTGGGGGAACTCTATCTGTCTAGAGCAAGACCGGCCTCTCACAATAACGATCTTAATGGGGTTAGAGGAATGAGAGGGATCACAATAACGTGTGAGCGTGTTCGGTTTTGAGGGCACTTCAGCTTCTACAGGGCATGCAGGGCTCATTAATATATTAACCCTGCCTCCAAGCACGCAGTATTAGAAAATATGTTTCGCTCCACTCCAGTTGGAGAAGCACGTAGACTGCCTGCTCCGTTCTCAGTGTGGTCCAGAGTTGTGTGATTCAGAATTTTATTGAATCGACTCAACTCAACTCAAGTGCTGAGAGTGGTTGGCTCAACTCTGACTCAACCCATGATCAAGAGTTCAGTGAGTCGACTCAACTCTGACTCAAGGCTCAATTCATCCGACTCAACGCTGACTCAACTCACGACTCAACCCAACTCAAACTTCGACTCGTTTTCAAAATAAAATAAAGGAATTATTATATATACCTATATATATATATATATATATATAATATTAAGAAAATAAGAAATAAATCAATAAACCACCAAAAACAAGCTGTTGAGAAAATCTGGCACAAAACAGAATAATGATAGAAACTAAATTAATTGATTGGCATTCCAACATTGGTTAACAATTGGCCAGCAGCCATGAATAACTTTTTAATTCTTCCAGACTGTTACTGCCCAAAAAAGCTACCACATGTTGCAACTATTTCTAAAAGGAGCATTGCAGATTAAACTAGGTAACTGAAATGGAAAGGAACCTAAAAGGCTAAGGTTACACCAACACAGGCAAAAATTGAGCCTCCATACTGTCAAAAAAGGTCCAAACTAAAAAGCGTGATATAAACTGTATTTGTAGGGATGGTATAGGTATTGTTTTTTTCTGTTAAGGAACGATGCTAGGTAACTTTGTATAAATTAAACATTACTATGCCATGAGTTTAATCAAAAGTTAAGCAATAATTACTATAGTATCTAGTTGCAATTGCTAATTCTAAGAACTACCTACAGCAAACCCTAAGAAAAAGCATACCATATATGACAAAGGACAATAGAAATGAAAATTCTATCAACATTTTGGATTTTGATATATTCATATTGAAATCCAATTCTTAGCTTGAGAACCTCCAATACAGTACATAACTATCGCTCTTCAAAATTGGAGCACGATTTCATAGAAAATTTATAATGTATAGCTTTCTAAATAAAACACGGACGCCAGGCGAGGGTCTCTGATCAGACAAAACCAGTAGCATGAAATAATTCCTCTGATTCTTGCGATAAGGGCGTTTCAACATTTCTGTCCAATCAGGGGTCCAATTTTTATGCTAATAACAGTATCTGCTTTTAATAGGCAAAACGAAAAGAGCAGCGGCAGACGGCGCATTTAGGACAAAAGAAACAATATAATATGTAGGTATACAAATATTTGCATGGTTTTATGAATTATCACGTGATGTTTACATTTTTTTCCTCGAGGCTAGTTAAGCTTGAACCTATACTCGGTTGAATTTGTTATTCAAAGACACCAATGGCGAACACACTATTCTCAGTCAGACGACGACCACTGACGACAACAATCAGCGACGACGACGCGTGTTGTTGGAGTGGTTGAAGTAAAGAAGTAATATTAAATATTCAAGATGAGAAGTTTTTGAGAGATTTGAAATGTTTTTTGTGGTGCGTTCCACCACTTCAAATGTTTAAGACAAGGCCAGTGATAGGAGCCTGTTAAATTTTTTGAGTATATGTATTATTTGTGCCTAGGGATTTCTTCAGACAGGATGGGCCTTTGAAATAAGCAATTGAACCAATTGATATATTGAAACAAATTGAAACTTTGATTTAAACAGTTGAAGTTCTGGAGGAAAAATGTATTTAAAGGAGGTTAAAGGAGGTTTGCAAGAGGTAGGCAAATTCAAACACTTTTACTTGACATCATGTTTACCTGTTGAGCCAACTTTTTCGTCAACTCATTTGGCTCGCTGTCTTCACAACTCAACTCAACTCAACTCATTGACTTGTTGTAAACCTACTCAACTCAACTCAACTCACGTGTCAATTTTTTTCTCGACTCAACTCTCAACTCAGCTCAGAGTCGAATGAGTCGGAATTTGAGTTAAACTCCGACTCTGACTCGCGAGTCGCACAAGTCTAGTGTGGTCAATGGTCTAAATGCTCAGAGGTCCCAAAAATTGGCTTTGTTCCCTTTGCACGACAACATTTGACCAATTTCTCCTCTGCCGCCTCCAGGGCGCAGTTGATTGAGGCATCGCAGATCAGTATGAGATGTCAAAGCTGACCCATGACAGTCTTGTCCTGGACCACCTCCATACCCAAGAGAGGGCAGTAAACGGAGTAGTGTTTGCCTTGGTACGGAAACTACGCTGACCAACCAGCGCCCTTGCTATTGAGAGCACGGGCTTGATCAGCGTTTAAAAAGGTCCACCGGGCAGGTAGCACCGCCCGAGGGCACAACCTCGCCTTGTGTCACTAGAGTAGTCCTCTGTTCCGCCGGGCCCGAGAAATCACGATAGCCTCGCCGTCTGGTACCGGTGGGGCGCGTGAAAGAGAGTATGCGGGCAACACTGTTCCGCAAGGGTGTTGCGAAATTGAAAACCTCTGCCATTTTCATGGTGGGCGTGTGTGTGGTTCAAATGCGTAAAAGATCCCGGGTCAGGAGTCCAAAATTAGAGAATAAAGCTCTTCCCGAAATCCCATGTATCTGTCCAAAAAAGCAGCAGCTTTGATAAGGCTAACGAATATAGAAATGACTATAAAAGAATAAGAGAGAAGCATATGGGTCCAATTCAAATACAGATATCCTAGGTTTCAATTCCCTCTCACTAAGGCAAGCACAGTTAAATGATAACAAGCAGCACAGTTGATGTGTTAGCCTGCCCAAACTTTTTTCCAGCAATGCTGACAAGCTCAGGTATTTTCTAACCCCTACACAGACTACGGGTTTTACAAGAACCACTGGAGCCTCTGCGCCGAGAGCTATGCATTTGACACATAAGTAATGACAATTTTCGAGTTTCAGCCACTTACCAATTGCTTAAGGTCTATGACTCATTTGAAACCCGCTGGAGGAGGCTAAGAGTTTGGCTGGGCCTGATCATGCATATTGCGGGGGATGCTAGGACTTGTAGCTAGAAAAGTTGTCTCATTGAGCGCGCCCTAAGAAGACTTCCCTATTCCTTCCCAAAAGGTTGTGAATCACGGTTGGTTGTCCTTACCTAAGTCAGAATAAATGCTTAATGATGGTAGACCTGTATATTTGTGGTTTCGTTTTCATGTAAGCGATCCATGTCATGGATGGCTATTGAGTGGGTGCGCCATTTTCTTTTTCTTTAAAAGTGTGTATCACTTGTGTCGCTTTGAAAATAGTTGATTTGTGGTTAGTGGAAGAAATAGTCTTGATAGATAAGATAGAGTTTTAAATTACTAGATGATGATTGGCGTTACCTGGCTCTTGCTAGATTTGATAGACTAGTAGACGCTTGCCAATAGGCTGCCGCTCGGATTGCAAGCTATATCAGACTATCCCTAGTCTTAGGTTTATCGGGAAGGGGATAGATTTATCGGGGAAATAATAGGGATGTAAACAAACTAGCAATATAAACAAATTTAGGGCTGAACTGGATCTACATCCGTTGAAACTGTAAGACACGGTTTATTCAGCGGTTAGAATACAGCTCGTGCATCCCGATCGCCACCGAAACTGAGCTTTTGTGTTCATCGAGGGGTATCGCAGAGGCGCCCTGGGGCGAGCTGGTCACATGACCACGCCTCGGGCTGTGGTGAGGCTCCCATTCATGGCTATAGGAGAGAGGGCGATGGACGGTTTTCTGGTGATGGCTGTTTGAAATTGACCGGGCAAGAATCGCTTTCACCGAATCCATCATCTCTTGATTAGGGCGAGGCTGAAGTTACTGAAGATGGCTTGAGGCTCAGATTTGTCATGCCTGACCATGGGATGCTGCCGCGCTCATTCATGCTGGTGGATAAGCCCCCCCATTTCAAAATAGACGCATATAGGTATGGCTTTTACAGAACACGTTCGATTTCTAGCAACCTGTACCAGTAATACCTACATGAGTACATAATGTGACAGCAACAGTGTAACACTCATAACTACCAATATAAATTACAAATTTATGTTTTCCTCTCATAACTACCAATATAAATTACAAATTTATGTTTTCCTGTGATGTCAATGTTTCATTGCAGGAGAAAATGGACGTAGAGCAAGGGTAAAATACAGAATTGCTGGGGCTAGCTGGGACTTCGATTCGCAATGTTTTAATTGCTAATGGGCCCCGGGCTTCAGATTTCTCCACAAACAAGGAGAGGCCGGGCGTATGTTGTCCTATGGAAGACGCATGAATACACGGGTCATTTTTGTTTCAAAAGATCTTATTGTTCCCTTTAAAATGGAATCTGTGCTTTGGATAAACCCTATTGGAAGGGCTTCCAAATTATCACTTTATTATCGAAATTATCACTTTTTCGAAATTATCAAAGGAATGCGTTATGGCAAAAAGAAGTCTGAAAATCTGACAACAATTATTTTTCTGCCTTAAATCACTAATAAAAAAAACACGACAAATGGCAAACAACAAATTACCAGATCAAACAAAAAAAAAACAAAACATCAACCCAATATAGTTAGTGTCGGGGCGTGTGTGTGTTTTTACCGAACCAATCTATCCACCCCACCAGGCGTGGCCACCCGGCCGCACCCCCAGGAGAATCCCATCCCATCCTCACCTTCCTCATCCACCATCCCTCCATAGTTTATAATCACCAACCATCACAACACTTTAAAAGCCACCCATTGTGTGAGAAAACAGAACTAGGATCCAAACTTATTTCAAATTATGACGTCATCAAAATAACAGTCTTTGTCGTCTGTAAAATAATAACACTGATCGCAGCAACAATATAACCTCCCTTTGTCTACGTTAAGTCAGCCATACTAGCAGTGAAATAGCCTAGTGACACTGGCATAGCTCCATTGGTTAAACCTATGTACGTGGCATTAAGCCATCTCGGAGTGCTAGCATGGCTGACAGAACTGGGCCCAGGTCTGCGGTCATTTTGGAACAAACAGAACACTAACCCCCACTGGAGGAGCACACAGGGGGTCTGAGGACCACTGGGAGGGGCTGGGAGCGATGCGATAACATTTGCACTTTTGTGTAAAAGTATATGTGGATGCTATGTATTTTTATCACGTTACTAGGCTGTATTCTAGTGGTGTCTGATGCTGCACGTCTCATTCAGCTTTTGCCAAGTTCCAAGAGACACCATCTGCCTATTTCTTAAATTGATAGAACCGTAATTTTAAGAATAAACCCAGCATATTAAGATCTGGTCTAAGATTGTTTCTTACTAGAATGATGCAAAGTAGTGGATGGGCTTTGCCAATCAAAATACTCGGCTCTCTGAAAACATAAAAAATTGTCGGAAATGTTGTTTTATCATTTCAGTTGGTATCCTCTCGAAGGAAGGCAGACAACAGACTGGATCACTACGTTGTTTCATATGTGAATTAGATCTTATGGAACAATTGGTTTCGTATCACTTTTTAAGGAAGGTCCATATTCCTTAGATTATTTGAGTTTGAAAATGTGGTATAGGTATGTACATACATCCGGACAGAAGTGCAGCTGGGAGTTTCCCATCACCCATCCGCTGCAAGCGTCTTTCATGTGTTTTATCCATTTTGAATGATTTTTAAGCCGAGCTATGTGAAGGAATTCCGTAATTGGCTTCCAGCATACCAAGTAATCATGTGTACGCATACACATGAGTACTCGAACCATTAGCTGTCCCGCTTGGTGGTAAAAATGAAAGCTAAAAGCTCACAGCCAATGATTCGAAGTACTTCAGGATAGAACACTTTGTTCAGATGACATGCTATGGTCGAGTCAGTTTAATTACCTATCGCATGATTACTGGCATGAAACATTTACAACCCCATAAAAGCAGCAATGGGGAGTTGCGTCGAATTTAGCACCCGAGGTTAATGCGCCGCATATGTAACGATCTCAATTTCGGCCTCGTCTGATCACCACTTTAAGTGCTACACGGACCGACGACGCCCAGTCGTTAAAACGTTTGGCACGTGATGGTTCATATATACGTCGTTTGAACGGCCACAAGACCATTCTGTTCAGTGTTGATTCCCCTCCCTCCCTCCACCCTCCCCATCCTTCTCCCGACTCCACTCCGCATCTTTCGGAAACACACACTCCACGGTTTCAGTTTTTGCCCTCTTAATGAGCTTGCAGAATGCACGTTTTCAAGTGTGGGTTTTGTAACAAAAAGATCGTTGCTTTAGACGTGTTCTGTACGGCAATAACGTGTACAGTCTCTGACACGGTTATGGGTGCGGGATAAGCTTCATCAATCGTTTGCGCGGACACTTAACGGCACAGAGGTGAGGCGATGGTGACGCAACGACAACAGAGACGCTCGTGCAATAGCGAGACAACAGTTGAAGTCAAACACGCAAGTTGAAAGCCAGCTTCAAAGTTATATTTGTCTCGAAAGCGTAACAGTCTAAGAGATGTATGAGGATTTCTTTGATTTTAAAGATTTATTATTTCCGTATTTTCCGTAAATATTTCCATATTTCCGTAGCTCATACTATTTCCGTTTGCATAATTATTGAATTATAATAATTATGTTCTAATACACTATCGCTTTTGCACAGCTCCTTTTGACTGAGCCTACTGTAGCTTGATTCTTTTTGGGACGGAGGGGGGGTAATTCACGTGAGATTCTGCCACCCGATGATGTTTATGTCTTTCAGAATACTCTTAAGAATGTTATCTTGCGTCTGGTTGAATCAAAAGGAACGAGGAAAAAGCTTGAATAAATATTTTTATCCAACAAAACGATTGTAGAGCGTCGCTTTTAAGTTGTGTTAAATATCAATTATGAGTGGGTGTGATAAAACTATCAAAAGCAATGCGTATAAAACAAGCTTATGATATTTATTATTCAAAATGCCAATTTTCTCTTCTACCACCTATCATCATCATACTTGGGGTTCAGGGGCACACCGACATCATAGGTTATACGGCTACCACCTATCATTCTGGCAGTGAATTCATGTTATCTTCTTGCTCAAACATTGCACAGTTGATTTGGCATGATTTGGATAGCACTAACCTTAGTATATGATTGAAGACTGCCAAATTTGAGTTTGCACTCCTCATACAGTATTCAATTCAAACATGCCAAGTTAAATTCGTGGTGGGTGAAGTGGCACGACTCAAATCACTGAAAACAAACGCCAAACACGACAGAGGGTTTTGTAATTAGGAAGCAGAGAAGCATGGGTACTACCAATATATCGGTCACTGTTCTTTCAGATTTTAATTCTAATTAATTAATTAAAATTAGCGGCCCCAAATCCATAACTGGCTTCATAATACCTTCCACGCAAGTGTTTTGCCACAGATTTTCAAGCTAGGAAAATACCAAGTGATGGAGCCCAAAGGCCATTTTGACTTTCTACTGTCAGCGATATAGGGTTGCACAGCGTTTTTGTTGTATTAAATTAAAGAAAACTGCTTATGAAGACTCATTCTCCTTATGTGCAGCATTTTAGCGATGCAAAATGTTATGGTATTTTGAAGAAAAAACTAGATTCTTGGTGAGAATCGACGGAGCGGATCCCCTTTTCCAGAAGCGGAAGGTAGTCACCAGGATATCACCCCCCCCCGCCCTCACTGGTAGATACACACCGACCTTCATAGGTGCAGGAACGTCCAGAAGATGTGGGGGGGGTGAGGCAAGGTGTAATTTGAACTCGTTTCTTTCAAGTCACTGTCATAGGATCAAGTGTAAAAATTTTGAACATTGGGGGTCATGTCATCTCCCCCTTTTCCTACGGCTATACCAACCTTTGCAAGGGCTTGTTTCGCCAACCGTTAGCTGCTATCGTGTTTCTGACAATCACCGAATAGATAACTGCCAGTGGGCGAGACAGCATCGTTTGGTGGCACCAAACGGTGTGAAAACATCATAGTGTATCGTTGTGTACGCGTCGGAGCCGTCAGGAACGGCTGAAAAGGCGTCCAGCGCCGCCGCCCGGGCCGCTGCCCTCAGACGAGCGAGCCCACACACAGCAGAGATTAGTCTCACCGAACGCGCCTCAATGGCGGCCAGCGCCGCCGCTTGTCCAAACAGATTGCTGTTTTCTGAGCACACAATAAGACAATTGGGAAGAGGCTGGTGTCGGTAGGGATCGCCTGCGCCTCCAACCGTAATGGCATGCTGGCACGGGGGATAAGACCGCGTCACGGTCCGCTACCGATTCTCCCGACGCGGTAGAAGTGTAGCAGCGGAGGAAAGTCGATTAGGAAAAGAGGCGTCTGTGGGATTGGTGTTGTAATTGTTTTCCCAGCTTACGAACCTCAGCTCGGTTGGTGAAGAAGGCGCTTGGGTAGCGGGTAGTTGGCTATTAGACCAAACAGTTTGTTATGAATTTATACATATTATCAACAAATCTGCCGATTTGATCTTTACTTTTGCGCTTGGCTAACCACAGTGGTTTACTCAAGGTTCGAATCGAACGTCGGCCTGGCCTTTTTTCAAATATGGAGTAGAGGGGTTCTAGCCCCTAGCCCACAATCCGGTTCCGTAGCCCTTCACGTCAAACCCCCATTGAAAGTGTACTTTTGGAAAAGTTGGGTGGTATATCAGTCCCAATACAACGACAGTTGTATCTGACTGGTATCTCTCTCATCTGTCCTGTCCTCGCCTTTGTGTTCCCCAAAAAAAGATCTCTTTCCATGGTGTTCCCTGCCCTTCTTTATATGCCCTCTCATTTTCCCTACTCCTGCCCTCGTGTGCCCTATACTGCACTCATCTGCTCTGCCCTTGTCAATCTCTCCTCTGCCTTGGCCTCACCCTGGTGTAAGCTAACAGTCACATCTTGGTCTGGTTTCCTGTTTTACATCACAGTTGTGGTCAATATTAAGTAGGCTTGCCCTCACAGATATAAGAAAAAAGCAAATACCGTCATATTAGATGGAAGGTTAAAAAGGTAACCAAAGTAACAAGGTGGTGTACTCACGGTTGCAGGAAATGAAAAACTCATGACATAATTACCAGTACCGTGAAGAAGATATTTAGGATATACGAACAGACAGCAGGACAACAGAAAAATGCCAACGCGGAGGCCAAATACCGGCCACAAGCCCATCAGCACCGAACACCCAACCACGGAGTTGTCTTCAAAACGCCGGGACCATTAACATGTCGAATAAAAGACGAAAGTCCATGTCCAGTTGTGATTTTCCTTGTTTGTGAAGAGAGTTTAAGTACCAACGAAGTACACGTAATGAATCAATACCCCATGCCAAAAATGTTCGATCGTCAATATATCGCATGTTTCTTTACAAGCCGTGTCATATCGTTGATAAATTAAGATCGATACTGACGATAGAAATATTATGTGATTTACCCATACATGGGCCCTTTCCTCGCAAGTAATCACAAACAAAGAAACAAATACTACTAAGACTAAGGTATGGGACGCATGTCTCGGGGTTCACCCAAATCGGCAAGATTAGCCAGGATTCACCCAAATTCCACCAGGCAGGAAAACAGGCAGGAAAAGATGTTTTCCGCCCTGGTAAAAACAAGCTAAAGTATTAAGAAGTTGCCGGTCAGAAAATGTCACGCGCTGTTTAATGATTGGTTTCCTAATTGAGCGTACCGTTTAACAGTATAAAAATTCAGTTCTCCATCTGTTGTGCGTAACCATATGGTGCAAGGTAGTAATCACATCTATTTGGTGAGATGCTTTTCGGTATTATTTAGAACGAAGAAACTTGAAGACCATGACAAGAAAAAAGAGACTTGTTCTCATATCATAGGCAAATATTCGCATTGATATGTTTACAACATATTTTATCCCCGGGACATGACCACAACTGCCAGTGGTAATCATACCTATGGATGAAATATATACATTTTGCGTTCAAATCATTGCGTGTACCTAATAGGAGGACAATGCTGCTTTTACATCTCTTATTATCAAAAATGTTCAAACCAACTCTCCGGCCATGTTGAAGGTAGCCATTGCCGAGAGTTAATACCAAATATTGAAAAAACAAGCAGAAGTGGACACTCAATATTTTGGGTATTCATGACCATATTTCCGGGATGAAATTTATCGGCTCCTGATTTCGAACAGCTTCAAATAGTATGAGTACAAGGCTTTTTGTATGTGTATCATTAACAATACTCAAGCAAACTCTCCAAATAATCAAAGGTTACCAGGGCTAACTGGCTTCCGCCTTTGTGATGCCTTCTGAGGGCCTTAGACCCGGCGTATCGCTAAGTTAAAGGAAATGTGGCACCTTGGTCGAATCCTGGAATTTAGTGTGATTAGGCGTACTCTTAGCCGAAAATTATGAAACCACTCATTATTTCTCTGAAAAATGTACAATAAGCTCAATATTTTGATTCTTTAAATCCTCCTCTAGGAAAAGAAATAAATACCAGCCTGTGGGTGATGGCATGATCTGGCAGCCACTACCATAGTTGAAACGCTTCAAGGTCTTCAATTGGCTGATGCTCATCGTGACGTCAGCATATGGCGTCACAACAACAGCCATGACAACTGTGGCCTGCTGCTAGGGGTACAAGAGGGGTACATTGCAGGTAGGTTTTTAGCTTTTTCTACGGAAATCTCGAGTTCCAAGACAAATGATATATTGAGTACCGGGTTTTCCGACTTGCTTTACAACTTGGCTATCTCATTTAAAATCACGTTATGAAGGTGCGACCTTCCCTTTAAGACCTGATGTTGGTCCCAGCCGTTATTTTGTCATGGCTAACAAGTTTCATGCCAATACTCCGGCTTGGAAAAAAATATTTCAAAACAGGACCACCATTTCATCAACTCAAATCGGGTGCTACTACCTGTACCAAGCCAGTTTTCATCAGATGATTTATGGTCAGTTTTAGGATAAACTGCAAATCTTAATACTGCGGCACTCCTCCGCAGCACGCCATGGATGATTTGTATATTGGTTTTTGGCCTGCCGTGTTACTTCCCTCAGCTGCCGGAGCACATCCTTGTTGATCATGCACCCATTTGCTTTTAAGCGTAAACACTCTGTGTCCCGGAAACAGCAGCCTTTGAGGAAGTACCATCAAGTGTGCGACAGCTGCCAAACATATTCTTTTCGTCTCGGGCTGCTAGTTTATGTATCAAATCCAGGGCATCACCGGCGCTCGCCGGCGCCAGCAGCTCCGCCGGTGCGCAGTCCGGTCCTGTGGCACTGCGGTACAGCGGCTTTGAGATGGACCTCTGAGCGTTTCCGACACACTGAAACGTTTTGCGAGCGTGGAAGTGTTGAAGCCGTCCAGTCTGGGGAGATGTGGTTCAGTGGTAGAGCCGCCCGCCTCCTGAGCCAGAGTTCCCGGTACCATTTCGTTCTTAATCACCACCTAATAATACAGTTTTTGCGTTTTTTTCTAAGCTTTGTGTTCCATTTCGGCAGGTCCCTTCACAGCCTTGAAAATACATTTTTAGAACCTAAGGTGCCCTTCTAGGATGGTAGCTATTGGATTGAAAAACATGCCAGAGGCCTGCTGCCAGCAAAATAACTCCAGCCAGTGCCATTGAGAACTTTGCCTTAATTCTGGTGATTACAGTTGCGTCTTATCGCGTGCTGAGCGGTTCTGTTTGGCCGGCTTCGTGGGGGGTATGCATCGTGCAGGGATCGGCCAGGCCCTCTTCATTAGCGTTAGAGCGGCGCCGCCATGCTGGCGCGGCTCGGCCGCTCCGCAATTGAGTTATTACTGCCGACGGCGAGGTATGCAAACCTCTGCACTCGCCGACACGCAAAACTCGCCGCTACTGTCATCAATTAGGGGCCATATCTGCAGAAAGCCCTTTGTTAAACACTGTGGTATCGTGCTATCGTTGGCGGAGCCGAGCAAAAATGGCAGTGGACGGCAGCCGCGGTGATGCTATCTGTGAGCGCCCCAGCCGTATCCAGGTTTGAGTGCAAATATGGCCTGTGCTGCGCTCTGGACGCCGGCAAATCTGGAACACCCACACACTGCCCCGGCGACCGGCAGGGCTACCGTGCAAGCGCTCTGAGAAAATGGAGGAGTCACGAGCTTACGGGCTCCGTGGATTTTCGTTGCTGGGACAGAAGGAAAGCTTGTCAATAATGAAAAGAGATGTCATATCAAAACGGCAGCAGTTCATTCCGACTACTTTGCTTTGTTGCCTTTTCTTGGACGGAGCATTTGCCACATTCACCGCTCTTGTCTCGGTCAAACGAGCTAATAGAGCTTTTAAGTTGGGAGAACCACTCAAGGATGTCATTATTTCCAAGCCAGGTGAGGGAATGAGCTCTGCTGTAAAGCTGACCTTATGTGCACGTGGTGACGAGATGCCAGCAGCACTAGCACGCAGGTGACTCCCGCCTATAATGAGGTGAGTCTGCTTGATTATCTACTAGCCCACAGCTGTGGGAGGTCGGCCATTGTCGGAGTACCTGCCGGCACTCAGGACTGCTCAGCCTGTCATAAGATCCAGCGCCGCGCGTCGACGGACGCTCATTCCGCCCCAAGCCATGCCGAGCCGAGTGTGAGGCGTGACCTGGCCGGCGGCGTCGCCATGGTAACGCCACAGCCGACGCCGCCGCCGCGCGATGCCAGATCCATCAGGCGCAGCGCCGAAGCCGTTTTCAATTTCCCAACTTCATCCGGGACATGAACACGTCAGCAGCAGGTGATGGGTTCTCACGGCCTGCGGCGGCTTCAATTCTCCAGGTGCCAAACGGCCATGATGAAACATTAATTTATGACCTGATATCTCATTTGCAGTTGGGTGGTAAACACAGGCGGCGGCCAGCGGGCGGCACGCTGGGGGCCGCGCGAGATGTGCAGGAGAAAATGGACCTTCGTGGTGATGAATGGCGCCAACAAAGAAAACAGGCTGGCGCTCATCGCTCACGGCGAACCAGATTTAAATGTCATCAGTCCGGTCGGAAATATTAATCAGGGCTGTGGTGTATCGGAGATGGGAGGATGGAGCAGGGATGTCCGGAGTGAGTGATGCTCCTGATGAGGCCACCGGAGTCCGCGCCGCAGGAGGTGCCGGCTCTCTCCAAATTCCCTCCGAAACATATGACGAATCATCACGAAAGTAAAATAATGTAACAACTTGTCCGCGATTCCTAAAGTAGTTGTGCAAACTGTTCCACAGCAGGTATGTGGGTATGTGTGTACCAACTTACGTAAGCGAGGTATGCTTACAGGCATGTGACTCATTTACTTAAGCAAACTAGGTATGCTAACATTCTGCATTGCTTGCGAAGAGTTTCTCCACAGACCCTCACGAAGGCTTTTATAAGGTTAGACTTTAGGGGAAATTAATTTGAAAGAGTAAAGAATCGTGCTCGCTTAATGTTGCACGTTTATTACGTAACAACTTCTTTGTTTGCAACAGTCGTGATGTTTTGATGAGGTCTAGCTGCTTTAATCACGCTTAAAAAGGCAACTTTGCGTGCCTCATGGGCATTTTGATGTAGCGTTATGAGTGCCCGATTCCAGATTTTCCCATGGTGCCAACTGGTAGCATGATGTCCGCAACTTCCCGAAACACATTTCTGAACATTTTCCTCAATGATAAATGCTACCTGAAATGCTTTTTTCATCTTAGATTGACGTTCCTAAGAACTTCCGGATCAGGGCAGAAGTATGGTATAAAGCAGGGGCATCACCACCATCGGGTCATGGGGGCTCACCCCATGACATATTAGTAGGCCCTTCTATTGACTAGGGAGCACCCTTTGATGCTGGAAGCATATGAAAGTCTCATATACCTGCTGGTAACGCATTTATAGGTCATCAGACTCCTGAGACTACATATTTGCGTTGAAACCCCTTGGCCAGCATTGAGAGGCCCCTGACCGGCGAAAGAAGCCCCTGAACATGTCAAGGAGGCTGATCCCTCGGCGTAAGTGACACGGCGTACCCCAATGGTAGCAAAAGCGCCTCCAGTATCTTTCATGCATGCTGGCTTTCAATTCCAGGCCCCCGAAACGCATTGTCGGCCCTTTGACTGACAAAGGAGTCCGTGTAATCTATAGAAGATACTCTCAGGCCTGCCACAGCAGGTGACCTTTTCAGCATCTTAAGGCCAGGTCCCTTAGCAGGCCAAGAGCACCCCGTCGAATGGGTTCAGGGGAATGCGGTGGCCCCCAGCAACATTGATAGCTGTCATATTTATATTAAAGGCCCCTGATAGGCCCTGAACGTCCTCATGACATATAAAAGAGGCCCTTCGAAATGAAAGCAGACACTGTTAAAGGCAATGTGGTCCAATGGCGTCATTTTAGTCTGGAGTGGTTTTATGGACATTTTTCATTAGAAAGGATGCTTTTGCTGAAAAATACTGCTGAAATATAACGAATTAGCACACCATTTTGTGTTATCTTATTTTCTTTCCCAAGAGGTAAAAACTACATCGACATGACGTCGGACGCCATAGTGCCGTGTACAATAAACCTTGCTGCCTGGCTGCGTTATTAAAAATACCGATATCAATGTTATTTCCTTTTGGTGAAAACTGCCTTTTCTTAGGACCTCAGGTGACACTAAAATATTTTTATTTTTTCTTCACACAAGAAAATATTTTCTACGCTTGAAACTAGACATTGAGGCAAGTTATACGCACTGATCTCCCTGTGTGATTTTGAGTGTACGTGTGTACATCCTTCAATATAGCAGCTAATTTATTATTCAGTATATAGATAAATGTCGTTTTCCATTGGAATTTATTAAAAAGAGGCGCAATGATTTTGTGCGTGAGGAGGATGCGCTTTACCTGCGCTTTATATTAGAAGTAGTGATAGCGAAGTAGCGGAGTAACGGGTAGCAGTTTCGTGATATTGAAAAAAGTAGCGAAGGTAGTGGTATCGGTTTCAGCTAGCCAAGGTAGTGGAGAGAGCGGTGCCGGTGTCAACAATTTGTTAGAGGCACCCACCTCTGGCTGACAGTTGGGTGCACGCTGCGAGCAGCTGGGACCGGCAGAGAGCTATGAGAACACTGTCGGAATTTGGAGCCAACAGCTATGAGGACGCTGTCGGCAGCTGCATCCAGCAGCTATGAGGACTCTGTTGGCAGCTGCAGCCAGCAGCTATGAGGACACTGTCGGCAGCTGCATCCAGTAGCTATGAGAATATTACCGGCAGTTGGAGCCAGCAGCTATGAGGACGCTGTCGGCAGCTGCAGCCAGCAGCTATGAGGATTCTTTCGGCAGCTGCATCCAGCAGCTATGAGGACTCTGTTGGCAGCTGCAGCCAGCAGCTATGAGGACACTGTCGGAATTTGGAGCCAGCAGCTATGAGGACGCTGTCGGCAGATGCATCCAGTACCTATGAGAATATTGCTGGCAGTTGGAGCCAGCAGCTATGAGGACGCTGTCGGCAGCTGCAGCCAGTAGCTATGAGGACGCTGTCGGCAGCTGCAGCCAGCAGCTATGAGGACGCTGTCGGCAGCTGCATCCAGCAGCTATGAGGACTCTGTTGGCAGCTGCAGCCAGCAGCTATGAGGACACTCGGAATTTGGAGCCAGCAGCTATGAGGACGCTGTCGGCAGATGCATCCAGTAGCTATGAGAATATTGCTGGCAGTTGGAGCCAGCAGCTATGAGGACGCTGTCGGCAGCTGCAGCCAGCAGCTATGAGGATTCTTTCGGCAGCTGCAGCCAGCAGCTGTGAAGAGGCTGACGGCGGCTGGGATCAGGCAGCTGTGCGAACGCTGTCGGCAGCTCGTTTGCACGCGCGCCCGTGCCCCGTCGCCGCCGCCCCAGCCCTGCAGCCGCCAATCGAATGCAAATTTATACCGATGGTAACGAATGGGCGCTGATAACAATGCACTCGACGCGTCTGCACAGGTTCTGACCGAGGACCACCCAGCTTGCTGGCCGCAGGGCAGCGCGGCACAGCAGAGGTGCCGAGGAGCCGCCGGGCGGAGCGCACAGAGCCACAGCAGGTGAACAGCACACTGGCACAGCAGCAGCGCTGAGGGTCAGCCCGGAAAGCGGCGGCACAGAACCACAGAGACAAAGTAGAGACACTGAACAGTAGCGCGGCGGAAGCATTCCTCGGTAGTTCGGCTGCGCAACTAAAATGTAGCATCACATCCTTCCGGAAAAGTGCTTTCGACGCTGTCTTTGCATAATGTTCTTTATATTTGCTCTCTTTCTTGCAGTGATGAGTACAAGGGGGCTATGGGTTCGAAGGCCTAGCCCTCCGAAACGTCAGAGTGCCTATAGTAACTGCATAGCTGGAGGCTGTTCCATGGCAATGGCGAGGAAGGCTCGAACCTCTTAGCCCCCTCCCTCTAAATGAAGTCCTGGATCCGCCACTGCTTTCTTGTCATTCTCTAAAGTCAGAGAGATGGAGGGCATTGAAATTATATGGCTGCAAAATTATCTGCAATTCAAAAATAAGCTGGATGCAGGCTCGTTGGCACAGTGTAAGTGCCGGAGGATGCGGCGGTATAGTGGTGGGTGTGTCAAATTTCCACACGGCCGACCACGGCTCAAGGCCTGACAGATTCCCTGAGCAAGGAGTACTTTGACGTCCTAAAAACCCTTCTAGCAGGTAAAGAGTTGGCAAAACCATATAGTGCTGGTAGTTGGAGCCTGGATAAGCCCCAAATATTAACAACACTGTAGATATAAAATTCATTCGTCTCGGTGGAGGTATAGACTTGCTTATCAGCACGATAAACTTATATTTTTACAAATTTTATCCCGTATCAGAACCATAAACTTTGTTCCACATAAGATTCTATACGTCAATGACTAAGAAGATTCATTAATATCTCAAAATAAGTGAGAAATATATGTTACGAAATGTAAGTGATGTAACAAAACGATACTATGTAGCCTGTCTACAGGGGCGCCGTCGCGGAATCTTTACTGGGGAAGGGGGACAGACCCAGGACTAGTGATGATGAGGGGATATATTGGCTGTCTGAAAGCGCAAATAAGGATGAACTTCACCGACACATTCAAGTGATTCCACGCAGCTTAGAGAGAAAAAACACAAACAACCTAGATAAGTTCTAAAAAATAGGGGGACGTCCCCCTTGACTCAGGAGTTGAGACCATTTCGATCTTCATGCCCATTCATCATATTATCTCGAGGAGTTAACTTATAATTAACACCACATCAAATTAGGATACACGCAGAATCTTGTGAGGCAGTTAGTTAAATTTCAAGACAAGAAATTTCAACACAAAAAGTAAGACGACAAATTGAAACAAAATCACGCGCTGTTCATGCTCTACCTGTGCTGTATCAACCCACCATTTTTGGGGAGTGACTTCAGAACTAAGCCAAAAAAGTGAGCGCGCTCACAACAAATTATCATTTCAGGGGGCCAGGAATTAATGGCCATGGTGTTTTCTGCCATTCGCCTTTTCGCCCAAAAAGAGCTTTAGATACATCCTAGCTTTACCTTATTCGCACAGCACCTCGAGCTTGCCTCTTTATGACACAGCCATTATCTAATTTAATTTAATTTAGCCGTCCCTAGCCGGAAAAGCCTCCTTGACGTTTTCTTTTTTTTGTAAATTTGTACATGCTTGTCACAGAATGGTACATCTATAAAGTATTTTTGCATACAAACAGGAATATAATTTCGTGTTCCATTGAGTAAACTAGTAAATTTTCAGCTTGGCATTGGCCTAAGCAGAGACTGCCTACACATCCATCTCATTTTTCAGATTTCGACTGTTCTTTCCTACTTGCTTTGTTACTTGGAAATCCACACAGAAGCAAAATAAGTCAGTATACTTATCACACGACCAGGGCCCCATTTCATAAAAGTTGTAGAAATGCGGCGTGTTTTACACCACATTCACCTGCAAAGTTACGCCGTGCTCAGAATCACGTTTCACAAAGAGCGGTGACATTCACACGAAAGCGGCGTAGATATCAAATGCAGCGTGAATTACGCCCAATTCCAGAATGGAATTACCCCTTTAAAATATGGCATATAACTGCTTTATTAACATTAAAAAGGGCATTTATATTTTTCAATAAATAAGTTGAATGAAAATTATCGTACTTATTTGCTCTTATTCGATTTCTAAGTTTCTAATGCACTTTTACAAATACTGCGGAGGAAGATGCACTAACAGCTGCCGCAATAAAAATACGACGTATTTGTTTTTGGCAGTACCCAATTTTGTTTAGGTAGTTACTGTCAAGAAGGCCCTAAAAAGGTTATTATATCGTTGTGCGAGGGTAGTTCAGTGGAATTCGAGGTGAATTGTGTTTACTAATCATGAGTGAACTGTGAAAGGTCTGTGAACCTTATAATTTCATGAAACTGGGAAAGGAATAGTGAGTAAACATCTTTGAAGAAAAACTAGATCAAGATGCCGGTATTTAGGTACCTAGGTATATCATCATTTTGGCCAGAGGACTCAGTAGAGATACTTGGATTTTGTTGGTGACAGGCACCTTAAATTGAATTTTTACCCTTCATAGACTCCATATAACACTTTGTCAGTGTCAGCCTATCTAGGGTTCTGTCCTCACTAGACTGTAAAATAACAGTAACGGCAGAAAGTCAAAGTAAAAATCAATGTCAGCTTTTCTGTGTATTTGCATCAATAGCTATCATCATTTTTGGCATACCAAATGGCCATAGAACTCTACATATCAGCTCAATTTGGCATGTGCAACTTGCACTTCATACCTGTGCAAGGAAGAACTTGCACACTTTTTTATTTAAGTTTATTTTATATTCATGACTCTTTTTGTCCTTCACTACACTACCCAATTTTGCCTCAGATTCAGAATTTCATAAGAAATTATATATTTTTCATGTTTCGCTTTATTGTCTGGTAAATGTTACGCTGCTATATCTTGCATAGCTTTTCAGGAGTGTTTTAAATATTCAACGTACATGTTGTTTTCTATATGAAACAATATTGGCAATATTCTACGCTGCATTCCAGTACAGCGTGGTTTAGAGCAGCGTAACTTTGCAAGTAGTTGTATTTTACGCTGCATTTTTGTGAAACAAGATTGTGGTGTATTATTCACTTTCTACGCTGCATTATGCTACTTCTACGCTATAAGTATAAGTTACACATTTTATGAAATGGGGCCCAGGCCAGGTGTGTAATCATCAAATATTCGTTTCAAAAATTTCCGTTTCTGCTTCCTCATCAATCGCAAATGTATTTACCAGAGGACGGAGTCTCTCCGACATAGCATGTCCGACAGTTCACCTGCCTGTCCGACAGAATCTGTCCGACAGTTCACCTGTCTGTCCGATATAGCCTGTCCGTCAGTTCACCTGTCTGTCTGACTGAGTCTGTCCGATAAAGCCTGTCCGGCATTTCACCTGTCTGCCCAACAGAGACTGTCCGACAGTTCACCTATCTGTCCGACAGAGCCTGTCCGACAGTTTACCTGTCTCTCCGACAGAGCCTGTCCGACATAGCCTGTCCGACAGTTCACCTGTCTGTCCAACAGGGACTGTCTGACAGATCATCTGTCTGCCCGACAGAGCCTGTCCGACAGTTAAACTGTCTGTCAAACATAGCCTGTCCGACAGTTCACCTGTCTGTCCGACTGAGACTGTCCGACAGTTCACCTGTCTGTCCAACAGAGACTGTCCGACAGTTCACCTGTCTGTCCGACATAGCCTGTCCGACAGAGACTGTCCGACAGTTCACCTGTCTGTCCGACTGAGACTGTCCGACAGTTAACCTGTCTGTCCGACATAGCCTGTCCGACAATTTACCTGTCTCTCCGACAGAGCCTGTCCGACATAGCCTGTCCGGCAGTTCACCTGTCTGCCCAACAGAGACTGTCCGACAGTTCACCTATCTGTCCGACAGAGCCTGTCCGACAGTTCACATGTCTGTCCGACAGTTCACCTGTCTTTCCAACAGAGACTGTCTGACAGATCACCTGTCTGTCCGACAGAGCCTGTCCGACAGTTAAACTGTCTGTCAAACATAGCCTGTCCGACAGTTCACCTGTCTGTCCGACTGAGACTGTCCGACAGTTCACCTGTCTGTCCAACAGAGACTGTCCGACAGTTCACCTGTCTGTCCGACATAGCCTGTCCGACAGAGCATGTCCGACAGTTCGCCTGTCTGTCCGACTGAGACTGTCCTACAGTTCACCTGTCTGCCCAACAGAGACTGTCCGACAGTTCACCTGTCTGTCCGACTGAGGCTGTCCGACAGTTAACCTGTCTGTCCGACATAGCCTGTCCGACAATTTACCTGTCTCTCCGACAGAGCCTGTCCGACATAGCCTGTCCGACAGTTCACCTGTCTGTCCGACTGAGACTGTCTGACAGTTCACCTGTCTGTCCAACAGAGACTGTCCGACAGTTCACCTGTCTGTCCGACATAGCCTGTCCGACAGAGCATGTCCGACAGTTCACCCGTCTGTCCGACTGAGACTGTCCTACAGTTCACCTGTCTGCCCAACAGAGACTGTCCGACAGTTCACCTGTCTGTCCAACAGAGACTGTCCGACAGTTAAACTGTCTGTCAAACATAGCCTGTCCGACAGTTCACCTGCCTGTCCGACTGAGACTGTCCGACAGTTCACCTGTCTGCCCAACAGAGACTGTCCGACAGTTCACCTGTCTGTCCGACATAGCCTGTCCGACAGAGCATGTCCGACAGTTCACCTGTCTGTCCGACTGAGACTGTCCTACAGTTCACCTGTCTGCCAAACAGAGACTGTCCGACAGTTCACCTGTCTGTCCGACTGAGACTGTCCGACAGTTAACCTGTCTGTCCGACATAGCCTGTCCGACAATTTACCTGTCTCTCCGACAGAGCCTGTCCGACATAGCCTGTCCGACAGTTCACCTGTCTGTCCGACTGAGACTGTCTGACAGTTCACCTGTCTGTCCAACAGAGACTGCCCGACAGTTCACCTGTCTGTCCGACATAGCCTGTCCGACAGAGCATGTCCGACAGTTCACCTGTCTGTCCAACAGAGACTGTCCGACAGTTCACCTGTCTGTCCGACTGAGGCTGTCCGACAGTTAACCTGTTTGTCCGACATAGCCTGTCCGACAATTTACCTGTCTCTCCGACAGAGCCTGTCCGACAGTTAAATTGTCTGTCCGACATAGCCTGTCCGACAATTCACCTGTCTGTCCGACTGACACTGTCCGACAGTTCGCCTGTCTGTCCAACAGAGACTGTCCGACAGTTCACCTGTCTGTCTGCATACCCGCCCGGGCCCGCCTCACGCCCAGGCCACCACGATGGAATTGTGAAGCAAGGATATGCAGCGGTTGCCACCTTTAGTGGCATAGCCGGATATGAATGCACATACTGTTCGCGCACTGAACACATTTGATGGCGGGCCTTCTATCTGGTACACAGACAGCAGAGTGGAAGAGCGTGTACATGCGCAGATAAGGTAATAGAGTCGCAATCCGCGACGGCCGTCACGTTGCTTTTGGTCGCTGCTTATGTAAAACTGATGGACAGGACATGTTTTGAATGGCACAGAGATATGACCCCTCAAGAACCTTTGATTTTGGTCGCTGTTCCACACACCGGTTCGTTTATTATGGGCAACTATTTTGCACGTGTACATGCATTGCCACAGGGGTGTTATTACTGTAGGGGTCAGGTGGGTGTTGCTGCACGCTTTTCATTCAAAAATTTACAATTTCAGAAACATGTGGGAAGACGAAGTTTAGTCGGTAACATGAGTCGAGACCAACAATGTCCCCAGCACCCGAATTATTTTGGGTTGGAATGAAAAGTGCCCTGTCAGCAGGAGAATGAAAGTTAGCTGCTTTCCCCCTCCCACAGTTTTTGGCCAGTGACAACACTGCAGTATTACTTACCAGACATCTAAGCACAATGGGACAGTATCCAGCCCCAGAGAACTACCATGGATCCAGGCCCTCCAAACCGCTGAATTTCTTCATGTTTCTAAAAATATACTTCTTAGGATCTTGACTATTTGTTCATTCCGTCAAGCCACCATGTTTAAGTCCAGAAATGGAAAAGGGCAAACGTTCTTGGATTGGTTAATTATTCATTGGATTTCGTCCTGTCGCATATCTGACTATTTTAATGCCAAACTTATAGTTGGCCTTCTTGTGGCCTTGTGAAAATTAATGCTTCACTTCTGGAAACAACATACATTTAGGAACAAATACCTACCACATCTCAAAGAGCGATTCCCATACATTCAAGTCCGCTGAAGCGGGAACCACTATTCACTTTCATAAGTGTGTTATTGTGTGGTATTTCGGGGCCATCGTAACGAGTGTGTGTGTTTAACCCGGCCCTATGCCCCGTCGCGGTGCTCGTTACAAGCATTTAACGGTTCAATAAATCGAACGATTGTCGATTTGACTGGGTGCTATAATGCCAGGGATTTCAATTCAGTAGAGACCAGGAGAACAAACAAGTACCGCCATCGTTGACCTGGAAACAAAAAAAAACACGGAGCCTCGGCAAGTGGGCTGGGACTCCAATCAATGGCAACAAACCGAATTACCAACATAGTGCGATATCTGAAACAAGTATTGAGCCACTGGCTAATATATGACGTCCCAGCTGACGCATAGTCTGCGCAGAATCATCTACAACGAACAGGCGCTATTATTTCTTGTCCCGAGAAGACGCCTCTTTGATGATGACATCTGAATGTGGGGTGTATTCACCCGGAAGCACCTGTCTTTGTGGAAATAGAGTCGGATGGCCTAAAAAGGTTTTATGCTGGACAGTCAAGAAGATATAGTGATTACAAGCGTTCGTGAGGTTCGAGGAACTCCAGCTGTGCGAAGAGAATTTTATCATATGTAGGGATCACGCTCCACGGAAAGCCAGTGCTGACCCTGAAACGGAAAACATCCAGAGTCGGAGGTATCGAATTAGGAAAATAGCAATGTCTCTGTAAGAAAAAATCTAGGTCAGAGACACTCTCAGCATCATACAAACAGGACTCAGTGGATGAAATTTTTAGACGAAAAATATCTATATCGGCACATGACAATGGAATAGGAGAGCTTGTAGAGACTGGTACGGGAGGCGACAGGAAATGGAAACCAAAGGACCAAACAGCACGGGACGGAGTTTGCCAGATATGATTCGGGATGGGATAGGGCGGGATTTTTTGGTAGAGGCTATACATTTCCTGGCTGATGTTTTTTCTTAAAATGCAAACAGTCTGTTAACCATTACCACTCTTGCTCTTAGTATCAAAGCTCAACAACAGGTTTTGTGAATTGGTGGAAAAAAGCATGCTGCCATATTTTTTGGAGTCATATGAAGTCGAGTTTCTGCCTTTGGGGTAAACTGTTGGTAAAATGGTAGAATAGGCACGAAAGTGCAGCGGTTAGCATGGTCACTTTCCACGCGGCCAACCCGGGTTCAAGACCGACGGATTCCCTGAGGGAGGAGTAATCTGGCTCCCGAGAAACCTTTCCAACGGCGAAAAAGCTGGCACTGATATATGACCCTGGTAGTTGGTGTGTCGATAAGTCCCACAAATTATCATAATTATTGAAAGATCTGGCGTGCTCTTCATGTCTAACTGGAGGACCGAGGAGAGCCTCAATAGAACTCGTCCAAAATAGAAAGATTAGGCATCACTTTCCTGAGTTCTTCACCATCTTCAAATGTGTGACGCATGCCATAGTGGGATGTTGCGTTCTCCTCTTATCATACACCGCGTGCTTTACCAGAGCACCGATGGCATCGGGGCAGGACTTGGCCGGAGGAGAAGCCGCAAGCCAGACCAGAACTACAGAGGGCGAATGTGGTGGGGGTCCACCACAACAGACGGCGCCAACACATGGGCCAGGCGTATCATCTGATCGTCCCATTTCTCATCAGCATCTGATACAATGTATGGTCCGGCGGCAGGCGGCCGAAAAACTGGTCACAACTACGGTGGTCCGCAGTCGCATAAAAATGATACAATAATCAGACAGTGGACAGTAACGAATGACGCTGTCAGCCCACTGACGGTGGTCGGCCATTCTCAGCCCCTGCCAGTCCAACCAGACGCGTCAGAAACGTCAGCAACGTCAGCTGCGTCAGCTATTCCGTTCGTAGCTGTGGTATCGAACTTGTCAACTATGACAGTATTACCGTTATCACTCTGTCTGGATGGGTCTTTTGACCATTCAGCTTGCTTCGAAGTTAGGTGGTATTGCCTTATGCTTATCTGCTACGGTGACCTAAGACTATCTAGAGCCTTTGTGTTTCATAACGTTGAACACAGTCAAATTTCAAGAGTAACTATGCGTATGCACATATATCTAGTATCCTGACAAAGATCAAATTTACTATCGCCCACAACTATACGTAATGACTCAGTAAGGGACCACCACCATCGCCGCCCATCCACCGCAATCGGCAATGGCTCATCCATGATTGATCCGGCCCATTAACAATTCAATGAACGTCTTGGTGGAGATTTGATGAAAAGCCGTCAGGTCTGTTGACAGCCAGAGAGAGGAGGGACGCGATGGCCGGTCGGAGACGCTGGCGTGGCGGCTCCGTCACGCCTCCTGGGGGCAGCGAAGGTGCACAGCTGCAGTGATGCATCGTGTCCTCACGTGAGACGCTGCCACCCCTGCTGCTGATTTACAGCTGGCCGGCCGCGCCTAGTGTCGCGTTGCTGGCGGAGGCTGCCACAACCAATACCGGGAGCTGCTGCGGCCATTTGCCGGTGACAGCTGACATTATGTGCTGCTTAATGACACCGTTTGCGGCGGTGCCGTGTTATTTAGCAGGTTGTCGCTGCCGACACAGCCCCGGCCGGTTACAGGCGCCTCCACGGCCCTCCCATTGTCTCATTAACCGCGCGGCCGTGGAGAGGGCTGGATTAGCTTTTACGAGGGCCGCCGGTTCTCGGAGCGGCGCGTCGGATTAGCCGGCGCGCCCGTTTGCGCCAGTGTCACCGCGCGCCACAAACGTCAACGCGCGGCGTTAACGACGCACCACACGGACATGGTGGTCGTTGACTCAGGGACGTCGGCCACTACTGGTCGACGACAACAGAGTGCCGCATTAGCTGCGAGCCAAGAGGCTGTTATGGCGCACTTGCGGCGAGCCGGTGGCGCAGCGAAACGATAAAACTGGCCGAGCAGCGCTGGACCGAGCGATATGTGTGTACATGATTTTGTAAGTGGCAATAGAATAATCTTAGCAGAATGTCAGTTGAGTTATGCCTTTGTGAAAAGCAACCCTCCTGAGAAACCTCGGATGCATGAAACAGTAGCTATGACGCTGCTATTCTTAGTTCAAGCAACCATTACGTGTGAAGATCCATGTTATTCCTTGCCATGAGAAATCGCCATGGACTTGATGCCTGGTGCTAAGCATTTCCTATTTTGACAGGTTACTGCATTGCATTCCTCAGTGTTCCTTTACTAACAGTGACACATCCAGGAGAGCAGTCGTTATTTTTTACTACGAGGTTGACCTTAGCCCTGTTCCAGCTGTTAGCACAGTTTTGTCAGCACCAATCAGCGGGCTGCGTTGCGCCTACGTCACAGGATTGTAGCCTCTTCCCGGGAACTAGTTCTAGAGGTTTTACGGGCTGACGGCCTGCTGTTTGTGCTGAAAAAACATAGTAAGTGCACGAAGTGGCAGCCTAATATTTTTTGATGGTATAAAGGTTTAAGTTTCCTTTGCTTAGCACAGACTAGAGGCGATTATGGTACTGATGTTTCTTGTCTGGAGGAGAGGTTAGAGGTCCTGCGGACAAAACTGTGCTGACAGCTGGAACAGGGCTCTTAATAGCTACCTGGGATGGTAGTATCGAGTCAGTACACCCACAACCAGACGGGGAGTATTCACACGTGGCCACGCTGATGAGCGGGAGAAAAGAGCAAATCAATAAGTCGAGCGACAATTTCAGCGACCATTTTATCTTACTTTTACTAGCAGCCTATGATTTCCGATAAATCATAGCAAGGTGAGAAATATTCTGAGGAAGCACTTATTGGTGAAATGGGTTGTCGTTGCCATCCAAGCGACACAAATAGAAATGTTGCAAGAATTCTCATTGACAATGCCGTTAAGGATTGAAGTGGTTTTTATCTACAGTTCTTAAATGTTTGGAGGTACCACAGCAATGGCGCCATCAGATCACGTAAGTCTTTTGGCCTGTGATAGACCAGTGATAAAGTGTTCAAACGGTACAAGCGCAAGTTCTGCAAAACGGTGTGTGTGAACGGATACTGGTCATGCTTTCTCTTGGTAGTTAGGGGATATATCTTCCTTATATCAATGTCATAATGAGGAAAACCAGACGATTCTGCCAGCTATCATACTGCAAAACCATGGCTCCCTGGGTATTGGGTAAGCCATCACTGTCTGTTCTGGTAAAATGGAGTGAACTTGTTAAAACACTGTGGACAGGATAATAAGCTCTTAAAACCTGTTAATCAGTCGAATTTTCATCTCTGAGCGTTCTTTTTCAAAGCCCAGACGGAAAGCCTGTAAGTAATAAATCAGTGTTGATGCCTCCGTAATTCCAAAAGGGGATTACATCGCTTTCCTGTGACCAAAGAAATGTTAGGTAATAGTACCTAAATAACGAAAACGCATGGACGCAACTTTGACTGGAATCAAAGCTGTTTTTTTAGCCCGACACCAAATTAGGCAGGTAGAAAAACAGTCACAACACCTCTCCACCAGACTTTCTATGCGCCTATATAGAAGAATATTTTGATCTCCTCAAAGAGTAGCTGAAATGTAAGGGACTGTCCATTGTTTATTGTTTATTGTTTATTGTGACATCATCCAACCATTCCACACAGATTGGGCTATTCTATGGTTGTTGTCATACAGGTATGCACATTCATCGCTCTTTCACTCTACCGAGATCGTCATTTTTCTGTACAATATGTCAACGAAACATAAGCAACACACTATCCGTCAACACACTAAGATATACAATATTATAAAAGAGACAATGGATAAAAGATATTAAAATACTATCCTGGCTGGTCATCAAGTGTTCTTAGCTATATCCCTGGCTATTGTTTTAAACATCTTCCATGGAATGTCTAGGAGGTCATTAAAACGACCAGTAAGTACGTAAGTCAATACATAGGAAAAGTAAGTACGTAAGTAAGTCCATAAAGTACGTAACACAAAGGGAGATACAGGGAATCAGTCACTAATTTATCGCACGTTACGCAAGAGCTTCAAAAAGCGTTACATGGGGGAGGGTAGACAAAATGACAAAATATCTATCTGTTGCATAATTTATTAATGGTCCCTAAGAGGAGTCAAATGACCACAAGCTAAGTTGGTGGAAAACGAGCATCTGAAATGCTAACCAAGATCCATAGCTAATGGAACGTTGAAAGTACTAGAGAGGTAAAACAGTTATTTAGCACAAGAACAAGCTTCAACAGAATAGAGAGCTAAGTCAAAATATGCTTATAGCCTAGAGAGTACACGAGCACTTCATGGATGTGGAACTACAGCCCCGAAAGTTCCAGAGCAGAGACACGAAACCTTAATTTATGTAATCTGCATAACATATAAGATTTAATTCAAGCCAGAAAATACATTTTAGGCTCGACTGAATGGCACCTACATACTCATAATGAAAGACATCTCATAATGAGACACAGCAGGGGTTTCTTACATATTTGAAGGTAATTTGAGGGCAGATTGAAGGCTAATTTTAGCAGGGTGAAAGTTTATTGGCTTGTAAGGACTAATAGAGAAACAAAAGCCTTCCACTGCCGTGAACAGGACCTGAAGCTAATAGAAGTCAGACTTGCTTAAAAATGTATAGGAATGTGCTTGTTTGCAGTCGACGAGTAAATGCCACACTGATCGTGCCGACAAAGCTAACTATTAGCTATCTGAAAGAGTCAGTATACTCCTGTTCTGTGGTTTTGGACGCACCATGTTTATCTCATCAATTCATTGTGGGAGATGGGTGGCGTAGTGGATAGCATCAAAATCTCTTCAGTCACCGGTACTGCGTTCAAGTCCCGGCGGAGCCCCTGAAAAAGTCGATCTGATCCTCCAAATCTCTCCGAACACGTTGAGTATTGGTCACCAAGAGTCGAAAGACCTGCGAACTCGCCAACAATATTGGTGACAAAAGAAGATCCAGTCCGCGAGAAAACAGCAAAATTTTGGACATCGCATCGTCAAAAGTTGGCGCTTTGTCCGCCAATACTTTACTTTACGATTTAAAAAGACTCAGAGGTTCTGGAAAATAATCCCCTTTTGGTGGCAAAACTCGATGTACTTGGATTCCATGATTGGTTTAAAATTCCGTTACTGACACTTTTTTCGACCTCTGTTGGCCACGGTGTATAACCTTGGCAGTTTGTGCGTCGTTAAATCTCAACAAGTATTATACATTATCATCAATTCATTGTAGGACTCTCTGTTCCTTACCTATGATGATTTGAAAACACTGGACATTGCAAGACGCTCAATTTATTGGGGGTGTGGGTGAAGGAGTGGATAGTGTCAAAGGACAGCATATTCAGTCAGCTTTTGCATACTGCGTCATGCCTCGAAGGTATCCGACGAGCTAATTATCCAAATCAAATACAGAATCTTCCATTACTGAAAGAAAAATTAAAGAAAAATCTAGAGGATTAGAGCAATGGTTCCAAAGTCTTGCTAGGTGACGTATGTACGTTGCAAAAAAATGCGCGAGTGAAATACTGAAGAGTAATGCCATTCTGTTACAGGCTGATTTGGGCGTTGCGCATGTGCGCAGAGGTCTCTGTTAGCTCTAAGCTCTGAGGAGGCAAGCATAATATGCTTGTGTGCATCTTATGCTTGCCACCATACCAAATCTACACGATTCTTATAATCCTTTTCGGGACCATGCTTATTGTATCTACGTTTACTAACACGCACAACTTTTCTCTTCTTTTCAACCGTTTGCAAATTTGTGTTTGGGAAAGTTCAAAATTTCGCATGATTCATCTGATCAAAGTGAATTACAATTTTTATTACTATTATCAGGGCCCTTGAAAGTTAAGCCACCAACCAGATAAGTTTCACGTGTACAAATGCTGCTATGATTCTCTGTAAAATAAAATAACTTAGCTGAGTATTCAAGGAAAGCTGGCTAAGACTTTTGACACCATTTCAGTCAGCCAGCTCTTAATTGTCACTGCATAGAGCATGGCAGGTCACATTTGCCAAAGCAGCGATAAGGCGCCGGTGATTAGATTCCAAACGGGCAACAAGACGGCTTCGTAATAAGACGTGACTTTCCCATCATATGTTGCTGCACTTAGCACGTTTTTACGCATGTCTTACAACTCTGAGCAAGCTATTGTGCAAAAAGAACCATTTTCTTCCCTTGGTGGTGGATTGGCCTTCGGTTTATCAATGATATCTAGTGTCATTAAAGCCACAATTACCGAGGCTCTGCAATCGATCAGCCCGTCAAGACCTTCCTTTCTGAGAATAGATCTTCCAGATATAATCAGCCATTCAGCTCGCTAGGACGCCACTGAGTCCCGCCGAGGTTAAAACACCTACCAGCGGTGCCATTCGTACAATGGCTGAAGTGAACTACCTGGCAGTAAAAGAATTGGAGGTCAGTTTGCCCTCATCGATGTACTTATTAGCCAAGCTCCCAAAATGTAGCGTTCGTAGGTATGTACGATTACATAATAAGCAACAACGTGATGTTTATTTAAAAGACATATAAGGTGCAATTATTGACTACACGATTCCAGTATTCCAGCGAACCAATATATCCCTGAACTTTTAAAGCATATTTTAGATATTATCAAAGAAACAAAGAGCGAATCCTAGAGTTAAGCTTGGAAAGGGGATTCTTCATACAATTACTGGGGGCCTCTGGAGCGGGCAGGGTAATGTGTCGAAAAGAAACTATTTTTTGTTCTTCTAAAAACTGAATTTTAGTGAAATGATACATTGAATAGGGGACGAAATACAAACTAGAATATTTATATCACTTATTTTCTGTGAAGTGTATAGACATACTTCACCGGCATGCAATAGTGTATACATTCATAGTTCCATACACATACTTCTACCATCCCAGTTTGTCTACACAAGAAATATCAAATTGAAAGAGAACGTGGCACCTTTATAATGATATTTTAATTGAGATAGCCATGTGATAGAGCATGCCGGAAACCAAAATTTCACAATTTGATTTTCGCCAGAACTTGTCCTTCACGGAAAACAAAAGGTAAAAATTTACCGCCTGCTGACCTTTCCCTCTTATCCCCGCTGCTCACATGGTATGGGTTGTACTTCAAAAAATGACGTCTTACTCAAACCTCACAGCACGTGCAGTGCAGACAATTTGTTCTCGCTTGGACCTCTTTAAAACCTACGTGGTAGACGTGATTTTGGTACTTGCGATTACAAATGCGTATGAGCGTAAAAACTTCAATGACTAGTTTTAAACGTGAAAAATGTTTTGAGACATGAAGAAAAATAACACGTATTTTCCAGTGTCACCCCAGGCTCTAATACAAGTCTGTTTTTACAAAAACACTGCATTTATAATGTTCTCATTTTATGGCGCAGCCAGACAACAAAGTTCATTGCATATGACAACATGGCATTCCTCCACATAATGGCGTTACCGCCATATGGGTGATTTCTTATGCCTCGCAATGGAAAATTACATAATCCAAACGGTTGGACTTATTAGCCATTCTCAGAAGAAATAAGGCTGAATTCCTCATTTTTAACAAAGAATACATTAAAATCACTCCAGCCTAAAACTGCACCAAGGTGCCACATTTTCTTCAAACCGGAGATTTGCGCTAGAAACCGTAATTTTTAAATCCAAAATTTGTCAACTTTTCTGTCCAGTGAGCCAAAACTATCGAAGGACCCAGATTAGAAGAAAAAAGTAGGGAAATATGAGCCTTTAACATTCGGTCCTTTGATGAGGAGCAGAACTTGACAACGCTTATCACTCTAACGTTTTCTTTGAAGTCACCTGACACATGTCATCAATTATCTGCTACTGTGCTGGCCACAGTCCAATGGTAGGCACCTTATCGCCTGCATGAGCTGCTTGATGTGTGCTGACGTCATCACACAGATAAACACATCGCAAGATGGCGTCTGGAAGCCCCCCGGGCAAAAAGGTCCTCTCTTTTGGCTTAATTGAATCATATCTCCTTGTGCAATTCATGAATAGAATGTTGATTATAGAATACAATCGAAATACCTTCACGACAAATAAGGAAATACGAATACATAAGCACCCATGTCAAATGAATAATTCAGACCACCCACTATTTATATATCTATTATATTTATACTTTAGCTGACCATTGAAGGGCTATTCATAGGCCATTTTTATCCATGCCATAATACAGAAATGAAAATAAGCAATCCTGGGTAAGCATCTGTCACACTCGAACAAAAAAATAGCCCAGGCTGCTATCAAGATTTATGACCATTTTGCACTGTTCAGCTGCCTTTTATGAATCCATAACTACAATTTTAAAGGAGGATTAGCCGGGCCGTTGACGCAAACAACCAAAGTAACGGTTAAAAGGAAGCCCCGTAAAATAAGAAAATATTTGTTTGCCATCAGTATTCCGCAGCCTCTCCAGGACAAACTGGTCTGGTCCTCTGCCTTTACATGAGCGCGACAGGACAGAATAGGGTGATATGTTTTAACATATCCTCCCCCAGCGCTTCCGACATCGCAGCGACTCAGTTGACTGCAGTTTTCACACATTTCTATATGTTCACAGTTGCTATACTGTATTGTATTGTATTGTATTAGCTGCACACACTTCCACACAGTTAGTGGCTTTTCAAGTTCGTCGCAATGAACATGAAACAATGGAAACTATGGCAGGAGACGGGAAGGATAAGGATGGATGAGGGCAAGGACGGTGGAATAATACCTGGAGGGGTCGCTGCTGCCCAAGGCGCATGCGTTCGCTACCTCCAGGTAGTTTAAGGATGAGGAGGAGAGTAGGATAAGGATTTCCGGCTGCTACACACACATACACATAGGCACACAAATAAACTTAAAAACGGAAGAAGATGAATGTGAAATAGGTGATGCTCGGCTTCGTGTTTGTTTCATTCTCGTACGGATGGCCCAGAATAAGTGACTTCGTTGTTCTTGTACGCATTTTGTCTTCGAGTTTTGATTTGAATCTTGTCTCCTTAGCGTTGCTTTGAAATAATATAACTTGGTCAAGGCTGTCATCACTAACGAACTTTGAAGGTGGCTGACAGTTTTAAAAGCTGTGATTCAGATACTTATTGTCCCAAGCGGCCTCCAAAATCACGTGAGTCACAGCAAAAAATCAAGCAGGGACATAAGCTGCGAAAAATAAAAAAAATGCGATGGCGGACGAAAACACATAAAATATTTCATATTTCGTCTTGTTTTATCATGTCCCACAGATCACTGAGGAAAATGCGAACCAGCCCATGACATAGCCGATGAAAATAGCAATATGCCATTGCAATATTAACCCCGGATTAAACAAAGAACAGGATGAACTCCGTCCATTTCTTGAGCAACAAAAGCACGTCCACCCTCTGTGAGCCAGAGGTCAAGAATCTCGCCAACTCGCCCACGCTCGTGGGTAGCCAAATGAAGTTCAAGGAACAGAACTTAGGTAGCCAATTACGGAGAATTGACAGATATCAAGATTTGTACTTACCAGCGCAAAACAAGTATTTCCACGATCTTACCGCCACGTAAAAAGAACGATTCATAACATGGCAGCGCTACCTTGACTTATTTTAGGTACTATTATAACTATTAGTGACAGACGATACAAATTAGTGACAAATAATGTATCCTTACTCATTTGAGTTATTTCACAGCTAAGTTAGAGATGGGTAGGTAACCACATCGGCAACGAAATTGACCCATAAAAAGCCATGAGAAAAAGGTACTCCAAATTGCGATGGCATGGAACAGTGATATTAATTTTTTTATGAATTTGACAATTTATTTTAAACAAAAAGAGAAAACTTTTAAGTCTATATCAGGATTCATAGCGAAGTTACTCAGCATAAGATAGTAACTCTACTGCTTACTTTGTACTTGAGGACTCGTTTCATGGAATTAAAGATGGTCTGGTAGCCAGGCCGGCAACGAAAATTACGATTAGGGACCACCAGGTAGCCACTTGGGTAACCACAAAGTTTTGCGTTTCTGGCGCGCGAGTAGCGAGAAGAAAACAGGCAGAAATACCATGGAATTCCATGGAAATACTACGTGTTGAAGCTGCAGTGTGGGCGTGGGCTTGGTGCTGGAATTCGGAGAATAATGTCGAGGTGGTTGAAATGATATGAGGCTGTAGATTTTGGCCTAAATCAGAATAGGTTTTTTGCCAGTGGTAAATCCACTACCCATTCTTGAATATTATGCCACAGCCAGGGAAACGTAGGACAAAGTGAAGTCTGCCAGATCTCAAAACCCTAGGAGAGTTGTGTGGTTTTGAGCGTGTCAATTAGAGCACACATTTCAATCAAGTGCATGCGAGATATCCACACCATAGACCTGTGGAGATGAAGGTTGCAAGTTCTGGCTTTGCACCTACAAAAATATATGCTGTCTGATGCCCATGAAGTCAGGTAAACTGCAGGTGGCTTTCTTTGGTAACTACCTAAGTCAGTTTTATAAAATCAAGCTAAGCAAAATTTTAATGATTCCACAAAAGTTTCCATTGAGCAGGTGAATGTGGTGATACTCATTGATCTACTTCAGTCTTTCTAGGATTTGCTGGATGATGGTTGTGGTATTAGGAGGTACTTTTCCTCTGGCGGAGTACCTATATTTGGCTGCAGGCATAATGGATATATTGAAATTATATGTATTCTTTAAAAAATGTAAATTAAATGTATCCTTCAAGTAGCTTAAGTCTCAGCATGGTGACTGCTACAGTCAAATGGTGGTTGTCTGCTATCTTAGCAATGATGATCTAAGCAATGGTCCAGTCTGCAAAGTATGGCAGCAGACCAGACGAGTCGCACCAGCCATCTAAAATTCTCGCACCACCAGCCTCCAAAAATTCGCACCAATCGGTCACATACCAGGGAAAAAATGCACCCATTCCTACCCCTACAATGCAATGCTACCTCAATCATTAGTCAGTTAGTTAAGGACTTTTTATAAGGCCCCTCCTGTATCTTAATAGCCATTCAGCCATTATTTGTTTAGTTTAAGTGTCACTAACCTCGCAAATTCGCACCAGGTTGATAAAATTCGCACCACTTGGTCCTGTCTCCAAGGGCACTCGCACCGACGAAATTTCGTCGAAAATATCATACTTTGCACATTGGGCAATGATTGATCATAACAAGTAGTTGTAGTAAGGGTACTAGACTCTTGACACCACATATTATTTTTTCATGTCTTTTTGTATTAGGTATTTGATAACATTTTTCACTGATTAATATGAGCAGCTAATGGGCACATGCTTGTATTACAGTGCACACAACTTGTATTCACTGCGCATATACTTAACCTTTCGCTGTTTGGTACTAAGAGTATGCTATATGTAATTCATTAGTCTCCAGATCACTTTAAATTTAATTCCTTTTATACTTTCACTTATTGAGAGTAAGTTTTACTCACTATGACATATTTACTGGGAGCAATTTAAAGCCTCAGTTCACGCAAAAGTTTATTTTACTTCAGGTAGCCATGTCGATCGCATCAAGGATATGTGGGTAGTAGGCCAGTCTTGATCACCACTTTTTCACAGGGTCTTTGATTACCGGGTGTTTTCTAATGTATTGATGGCCGCTGATCACGATTTTCTGGTCGAAAATTTCGAATTCGAAAAATATTTGTCCGCGCAAGCCGTTTGAAATTCTTCCGGTTTGCCAAAATTTCGATGTTTTCATATCTCACGGACAATAAAAGGCAACTGATGTATTGAAAAGGCCCCAGAACTTTAAAACCATTGAATCTGAACAAATTGAAACCTTTTTGACTCCTTGAAATATATATTTACCCGAAAAAGTACCTTGGAAAGACAGGGATGTTTGAGCTTAAAAGATGATAATAGATGGCGCGCATGACGCAGCCGTCAATCAGTGTCCCGCTACGTCACTTATGTCAAGAAGCTATTAGCCAAAGGAGCTGGCTATAGGATTTGAGCCTATTTTTAATTCGATGAATGAACATTTACCTTCACAAGATGATCTAGATTTCTCTCGCTTACAGTTTTAAATATTTTTGGTAATGGCTGCTTTCAAAGCAGGTCCAATTAAGATCAGCAAGCCATATATAGATTAGGTATCTAGGCATGTAGTCACTACGGATCAATTTCAAGTATTAAAATGTATGCAAGAGCCAGTCGATTATATTTAGATTAGTCTTGCTATCACTAGCAAGGAGAATACCGCATTTTGGGAAAAATGAAGCTACACCACACCTAGCGCAGCCGTCAAGCCGCTTAACATGCATAACATGCATGCTGCCGCTTAACCAGCTCTCGATTGGAGCTGACGTTGTCGGTCACATTATGATGCTGCGGCTTGAAGAGATGGAGGTCAGGAAAGTGGACGAATTTCACGTTTCAATAGCTTGAAAATTCGAACCGACCGCCGATGAAGTTACCGAGGCTTACAGAAGAGCATCTGTGCCAGCAAGAAACAAGTACAAAGTTCGCTGTGAAATAAGGAAGCATTGTAACCTGAAGGAAGCGATCAGAATGCGCCTACAAAACATGAAGATATTGTAAGCATGGACAAAGTATGACAACATTGTTTGACATATAAAGCAGAGCCTTACCATCAAAGGCATCGGCAAACAGAACATTTCCGGAAGACCAGCGAGAAGCACAGAGGTTGTATATTGTTGGCTTGGATGCAGTCGTGACGGACCATTGGAGACGGCAGCAGCTGCGGCAAGCCACTGCTGCTGCCGCCAATAAGGCCTGATCGGGAGGCCGGCTCGTCCGTATTCGAGCACAATAATATGACAATCACCCTGACAAGTCTATAAACGACTTCCGTGTAACATTTAGAAATAAGTTTTCTTTCCAAGATTGATTTATGCCTGCCAGAGCCTGTTCGCGTGCGGCGTCTGTCAGCAGCTGGTGTGATGCTACAAATAGGAAGCTCGCTGCTGCATATACCACCAGCGGTCGCTGTCAATGGTTCCGTTGCGTTCTGACGCAGCTTCGGCTCCGTCAGAACGCAACATCCGGAGAACTCCTGGTAGCCACAACGACAGCAGCAGTGGCTAGCCTCAGCTGCTGCCGTCTCCAATGGTCTGTCACAACTGCATCCAAGCCACCAATATACAACCTCTGTGCTCCTCGCTGGTTTTCCAGAAATGTTCTGTTTGCCGATACCTTTGATGGTAGAGCTCTGTTTGATATGTCAAACAATGTTGTCATGCTGTGTCCATGCTTACAATATCTTCATGTTTTGTAGGCGCCTTCTGATCGCTTCCTTCAAATTATAATGCTTCCTTATTTCACATCGAACTTTGTACCTGTTTCTTCCTGGCACAGATGCTCTTCTGTAAGTCTCGGTAACTTCATCAGCGGTCGGTTCGAATATTGAAGCTATTGAAACATGAAATTCGTCCACTTCCCTGGCCTTCCATCTCTTCAAGCCGTAGCATCACAATTCGACCAACAACGGCATGTATTGACGGCAAGCTGGGTGTCGTAGCTTCATTTTCCCGAAATACGGTATTTTCCCTGCTAGTGATAGCAAGACTAATCTAAATATAATCGACTGGCTCTTGCATACATTTTAATACTTGAAATTGATCCGCAGTGACTACATGCCTAGATACCTAATCTATATATGGCTGGCTGATCTTAATTGGATCTGCTTTGAAAGCAACCATTACCAATAATATTTAAAACTGCAAGCGAGACAAATCTAGATCATCTTGTGAAGGTAAATATTCATTCATCGAATTCATAATAGGCTCAAATCCTATTTCCAGCTCCTTTGGCTAATAGCTTCTTGTCATAAGCGACGGAGCGGGACACTGATTGACGGCTGCGTCATGCGCGCCATCTATTATCATCTTTTTAAGCTCAAACATCCCTGTCTTTCCTAGGTACTTTTGGGTAAATATATATTTCAAGGAGTCAAAAAGGATTCAAATTGTTCAGATTCAACGGTTTTAAAGTTCTGGAGCCCTTCAATACATTAGTTGCATTTTATTGTCCGTGGGATATGAAAACATCGAAATTTTGGCAAACCGGAAGAATTTCAAACGGCTTGCGCGGGCAAATATTTTTCGAATTCGAAATTTTCGACCAGAAAATCGTGATCAGCGGCCATCAATACATTAGAAAACACCCGGTAATCAAAGACCCTGTGAAAAAGTGGTGATCACAACATGGCCTAGTGGGTAGCCAACCTGAGATGTTCTTGACCTCTGCTGTGAGCGAGACTAGAGTTCTATACGTAATATACGTATAGAAAAAGCTTCTATACCTTCGATTTCGGTCGTTATGGTAACGCAGAGGGAATTTGGCCATGTGCTACAACATGTTGGAGAAACAAAGTTATCAGATATTGCAGGCTATATATTTATGCGGTGCATTATTTCTATTTTCGGCCCTTCCAGGAAAATAACACTGCTCTCAGAGGCACCGATATTGTGAAAAATTAAATTAATGTTTTGTTTTCGACTCGACAAATTGCCAATGTTTTAGGTGGTAGCATGGAATATGGCTAGCTTCAGAGGCGGATCCAGGACAACATGGGGGGGGGGCTAGGGGACTGGACCCTCCCCCACCATTGCCTCGGAACAGTCTCCGGCTATATAATTACTATAGTTACTCTGACATTTCGAAGGGCGCTTGAGCCCCTTAGCCCCCCTGTATCTGCCACTGGATGACATAGTTTTTACCCATTGCAACGTCCAAGAAAGACAGGCTTTTCCCCCATATCCAATTCCTTCAAAATTCTTGTTTTTTCACTTGTTTCATCTTTCTTCATAATTTCAAGCTAATGTAACTTGATATAGGTTCACAAGGCCAAGTCAAGGGGGCCTCACCTTCACAATATTCGGTTCGTACTGTGACTCAATATTCTAACAGCAGAATTTGACCCTCGATTTGTACCACCGAGCACTAAAGGCTGTATTTGGCTTTAGAGAGCTCTAATTCTTCTACCCAGCCTTTGATGTGGGTGAGCTAAGGTCATATTTTCTACGCGGCCACCCATCTTAAGTTAATGGGGCAATTTTGAAATAGCTTGGGCGTGGGATGCGGCTCTGATCAATTTGATGTTGTCAAAATCAGGAGTTTGGGGCTTATTCCCAAAAAATCATGTGAATAAATTTGGGCTTGTGAACCCTGTACGGTGATCTGCGGTGACTTGGCACGCGCAGTGGGGAGGGGTCTGGCGTCAACGTGCAGGGGAAGGAAGTCCTTATGTGCCCCTCCCCCTGAGATTTCGAAGACCAAAGGCTAGAAAAGGTGTGGGAGTGAGGGGGTGCGATAGTGACCTACATTGAAGACAAGTTTCATTGACCTAGGTTAATATTTTCAAGGACAAACGAGATCATACAGATCAAATATTGGCTGTGCTGGCGACCCATTTGGAAATGCCATGATTATGCAAAAAAGTCGAGATTAAACCAAAACCAGACTAAAGGCAAAGAGGGAAGGTCCTAAATAATGTTCTCTAAAAGCTTGAGGTCAAGGTCGTCCAAAGTCACTGACCTGTGACGGGACAATATGACAGATTTCTAATAATGTACAATATAACTGGTAGGTACTATAGCAGCTTTTGGGCGGCAAATGGGGGTCTAACCTTGAAAAAGACATTTCACCTTGACCTGCGACCTTGATATTGCCATTGAGTGGCCGAAGCTATGAATTCATAGCATAACATACCTTATGCTGAATAATGCCATCTGACCGGAATATTGGGGTCAATGAACTTGACCTGTGACCTTTGACATTGACCCTCATGCGGGATGACCTTGACATATAGCCCAATTATATGAAGTTATTGCGTCATCACTCGGTCTGCAGTGCAGGCAAACTGGTGCGACTGTACGATTGCAGCGGTTTCAAAATATAGGTCTGACTTTCAAAGCCTGTAAGTAAAACAATAATCGACTACTTTCAAAATTCCTACTCCAATTGACGCACCCACAAAATTTCTCAAATGCAGCTAAGTTATGTTTTCTGATAGCAAACTGGTCTCCAGATACCTTGAGAAATAGGTGGCGGCAACTTAGGATCCCCTCCACTGCGCGTGTTAAGTAGTTAATGCCGAACCGGGGTGGGGATGGATCTCACTGAAACGGTTCCAAGAAACTCTAGAACCAGGCTTGAACGATATCGAGAGCGACGGCGCTTAGATGCTCTCCTTGAAATTGCAATTTTGTACATCAAGCGAGCCTTTTGTGCTGTGTATGTTATCAGCTGGGCTATTTTCGTCATTGGCGGCCATACCGTCAGATGAGTCTTCTTGCTGGGCAGGAAGCTCTGAATGACAGGTGGGTATATGACAGGTGGGTATATGACAGGTGGGTATATGAAACCGTACACGTACATTAACAGCTGAATACACGTACACAAATAATATCCAGACCATTCCTTCACTGTCGCTTATTCTACACTCTCTTACACAACATTGTGTGGTTTAGGAGTAGTTCTCCTGCGTAAATGCTCAGTGCCCAGCTAAATGTAACTTTGAAATTACCTTCAGGGCTGGGGTGCATATTTCTATATCTGGATGTTTGGAGCCCAGTCAACCACTATTTCTTTCATAGCAGGCAGTGTAACTTGGTTTCATGTGTTCAAGGAAGGTGTTGTGTTTTGAAAACAGCGTTTATAATGAATGGTTCTCTTGACGTTGTTGCAATTGACAGTTTACAGATTTGGGAGCACCCAATGATTTTCGTGTGGTGGTCCTTTAGGAGTGCCCCCCTTCGATAAAAACAGTCCGTCGCCTATAACTTTTTGGTCTCGCCATAGAGTTTTAGCTTTCTTGATACGATGTCAGAATATGAAATGCGCTATAACATAGACTTTTTTGTCGCCCTTGGCTTTTCACTATCCAACATGGAACAAAGCAGAACGTGTGTCCATCGTTTTGGTATAGTATTACTTCGGCAGCGTATTGTAACATATGTGACCCCACTCTCTATTACCCCTACGATACTCACGTTTTAGTTGTATGTACGTTTCTCACCTCCTTCCCGCAGTTCCCATTGGGCCTGGTACACCTCCTCTCCATTCAGCAAAAACCCATCTCGCGACACTCCCGACTTCAGCGAACTCGGCCGCCGGCTAGCCTGTGATCACTGCCACTGTCTCGCCTGTACCGGAGTATAGGTCTCGGGTGGTAGGGCGGATGATCAAGCCAATATAGAGCAAAGTATGGCTAAGAATATTTGAAAAAAGATAACTTTAATAAATATCTTGGTTCAGGGATTAAGACTCTATCATTTTTATGGCAAATTTTCCGCTAAATTTCTCGAAATACAAGTGAACGCGCCTCCACCAATGAGCGGCCGCCATCCGCTGGGTGTCGTTTGCCCGCAGGCACAGAGGTTAGAGAGGTCACGCTGGGCACCGCGGACGCCGAGTTTAAGCATCGGTGGGGAGGGACCACGTGGCTGATTATAAAACCTATATGCGTGGTGTTGAGAATGGTGGTGGAAGGAGTGTTATGCCTACTGTTAGAAATGTTACGCCTGCTGTTGGAAGGAGGCAGGGGGTCAGGTGTATGAGACATTCTGTGTACGTGGGTGGATACATGGATTAGGTGTTCGTGCAGTGTGCGGTGCCGATAGCACTGGAAAACGCGAGTTCATTAAATGCGTTGGGCAGGTGAATATACTTGACAGAAAGAATTGGGGACATAGTATTTTTGCCATCAGGAAACATGATGCGGCTTTTCAATACATTTTTCGGGGGCGCGGTAGTGGAGTGGTCAGCGTAGCTGGCTTCCACTCGGCCGACGCGGGTTCAAGGCCCGGCGGCTTCCCTGAACAAGGAGCAAGCTGGCTCCCGAGAAACCCTTCCAACAGGGAAAGAATTGGCGACGCCATATGACCCTGGCAGTTAGTGCGTCGAAAAGCCCCAATAATTATTATCCAATACATTTTTTAAGTGGCAAACACTAATTGGCAGTACAACACACATGGTGAGCATAGGTTGGAACACACACAGACGGTACATGTGGCATACACGGCTAGCTGACATTTCATGCGTTTGAACACTGAAATAGACAATGCTTAAATGGTTATTTAAGGCGAAGGGATAAATAGTCCGGACCGTCTAAACAAGGAAGTCTCGAGGAAAATTAAAGCGCACACGGTCAGTTACCTGAGTACGTATATATACATCTTAATGCATGAACAACACTGTATTCCTTTGGTCTGAACCATTCCCCAATTACATTCTTTCGATGCCGCCGCCACTTGGCCTATATTCAGCAGTCACCGTGCACGGCCGTCTAACCGTGATTGCCCGTGGTTGAAAAACTATAGAAACTATATGACTATACTTACTGTGAAAGCGTGACTTACGTCGGGTAAATATTGAGCACCGAACAGTGGACCAGAGCCCAGCGCTCTACAACTGAGCTACCGGTCGGTGAATTATTATTATAGCTACCAGCTTTCGAATTATTCCTAGTTTGGTGGAACTGAGGTAATCAATGACGTCACAAGTCATGTAAAGCCTTGCAAATGGTAAATCATATCAAAACAAATAGTTTCTGGTAGTTGTTGACTTCTGAGGCCAAAACTTGCATACTGACCGAAAGAATACAAGGTTATAATATTTTGGTAGGAGGATGGGAGGGGACACTTATTAAATACCAAGCCAGGGTTGGATACAAGGGTGGCTAGGACCTTAAAGGGAATGTGGCACCTTGGTGGAATCCTGGAACTTAGTGAAATTAGAAATTTAGCCGAAAAATAATGAAACCACTCATGATTTCTCTGAAAAATGTACAATAAGCTCAATATTTTGTTTTTAAAAATACTCCTCTAGAAAAAGAAATAAATATCAGCCTGTGGATGATGTCACGATCTGGCAACCACTACCATACTTGAAACGCTTCAAGGGCTTCGATTGGCTGATGCTCATCGTGACGCCAGCATATGTCGTCACACCAGCAGCTCACAACAATGGCCGCCCAGCGACGGGCTGATGGGGGGCTGATGTCAGGTAGGTTTTTAGCTTTTTTCTACGGAAATATCGAGTTCCAAGACAAATGAAATATGGTGTACCGGGTTTTCCGACTTGCTTTACAACTTGGCTATCTCAGTTAAAATCAGGTTGTGGAGGTGCCACATTCCCTTTAAGCCTCCCCTCCGCCCAAGTTCCGAGTGCCTAGAGTTCATGCATGGCCGGAGGTTGTTCCGAAGCAACGGCGGGGAAAATTAAAGCCTTATATCCCTCCAGATGAAGTCCTAGATCCGCAGGTGCAACAAGCAACGTTAGATGGAATTATTTCGAACGGCGGAAGTGTTTGAACGGATACGTTTCTAAAAATGTTTAAAACAAATTCAAATGACATCGTGAAATGTCATGGCACATGTCAGTGGAGACGGTAGCTGAACGGTCTCGAATAGTGATGGGCTGTTCAGGATTCAAAAGCAAGGTGTGATGGCTAAGTAAAGCTTATATTATGACATCTCTTTTATATGGTGGTCATTTACTTGTTTTCAAATTTGGGCACCCCAATGGTTTTCGGAAATTCACACCCCTGACCCATTCTAAATAGATTAGATAAGTGTTTTTAATGCAAATTAACATTCATATTTTTATATTAGATAGCTGAAAGAAAATACCTGATTTATTTGGTCTTATTTGATTCATTCTTCATTTCCTTATTAACTTTTTAAAATGCTGTCGAACATGAACCCAAAAAGACGCATTTTTGGCCTGGCCTTCTTTCTGGTTGCTACAGAAGATATCTTCAACTCCGTGAAACCAGAAAACGTAAAAAGTGCAACATAAGGCCCTTGTGGTAGAGCCGGAGGGGTACCATGAACTGGGAAGGGTTGCGAACCTGATAATTTCGTGAAACTGGGACGGGGATAGTGAGCCAGTTTCAGAGATTTCAAGAATAGATGCCAGTACCTGGGTACATACATACATGCATACATACTTATGTCATCATTTTGGCCAGAGGCCTCGGTAGAGATACTTGGATTTCGTAGGCTGCACCCACCGTAAATTGAATGATTACCCTCCATAGAATCCAAATAACCGTGCCAATGCCAGCCTATCTCGGATTCTGTGTTCCTTAGACTGTAAAGGTCAATCTCACGGCTGGAAGTCGAAGTAAAAAATCAGAATGTCAGCTTTCCTGTTCATTTGCATCAATAGCTATTATCATTTGTTGCCATACCAAACGTTCATAGAACTCTATATATCAGCTCAGTTTGACATGAGTAAGATTCACTTCAAGCTTTGGCTGGGAATAAAGCAAACGCTTCCAAGTTTATTATCTTACAGTTAGTTTATTTTCTTATGACTCTTTCTGTCCTTTATAAAAATAGTTTCAACTGGGATTCAATGCATTAGAAGAAATTTTATATTTTTCATGTTTTGAATCATCGGCTAATAAAAGTTACGCTACTGCTGGTTTGTGCAGCTTTTCAGGTGTATTTTAGATATTCAACGAATGCACATACATGTCGTCTGCTTTATGAAGCAGGATTGTAAATATTCTACGCTGCATTCCAGTGCAGCGTAGTTTACAGCAACGTATTTGCAAGGAGCTGTATTTTACGCTACATTATTGTGAAACAAGATTGTGGTGCATTATTCACTTCCTACGCTGTATTCTGCTACTTCTACGCTGCTAGCACAACTTACGCCTTTTATGAAATGGGGCCCAGATGGCTTCAATGACTAACCAAATGAATGGAATTTGTACACGCTTGAAATATCGTTGAAATGTCTATCTTTTCAAATGGTGGCCATCGACTGAACATGGTTTAATTGTCTCCGTTATCATTATGTTCGTTGTTCTAGCATTGAAAAGTCGAATCACACCAACTTAGCAGGGTGATCAAATGACCTAAACGGAATGATCCCATGTTTTGATAAAGAGGAACGTCCTTCTTCAGACCTTGTTTCAAAGGGGCTTCTTCAGTCTATCGCGCTCCATATTCTGTAGTACTTGTTCTGCTGTATAATATCTCCCCCTGCAAGCATCAGAGTACCTTCCTAGACTCACTCAATACAGGAGGCTTTTCAATTTTGCCACTTGTCTGGATTATAATCCGGCTATTTTCTGTGTCCGTTTCATTTAACCGGCTTTGCAGTGGGTAGATAACATTAACAACGGACCAGACGCCTGTTTGTCACGTCATTAGATTGCATTAACGCGGAGGGGACGCGCCGGCCAAGATTAAACTACTGGCAGAATGTAATTTGCTACTGGGGAGGGTTAGCAGTGAAGTGGAATATCCCTGTTGCCGGTGAACTTTTCGTTTTACTTTCCGGAACCAACAATCGCTGTAGTGAAGAATTTATGAGGGGAGAAAAGGAGAGGGAGATACGAAGCCCCAAAACCCGGGTGATAGAAGAGTAATAAAGGTTTAGAGAGAGAGAGAGAGAGAGAGAGAGAGAGAGAGAGAGAGTGAGAGAGAGAGAGAGTGAGAGAGAGAGAGATAGAGAGAGGAAGGAGGAGGATGAGGAGGAGGAGGGGAAGGGGAGGATGAGGAAGAGGAGGAGGAGGAGGAGGAGGAGGAGGAGGAGGAGGAGGAAGAGGAGGAGGAGGAGGAGGAGGACACAACGATGTATCACATTTTAACCTCGTATAAGACCCGCTAAACTAATCAAATTCATTTCAATTATTTCATGAAGAATGCGCATGGAATATACAGCATAATCCTTTCACCAGCCATGGTTTTTCTTCAAAATGTTGTAAATGTGACGGCACGCCGGTTACAGCTATGACACTTTGCAACCTTTTTCGACTCTTTTTTGTTAATGTTGTCTGAGTATATATTGTATCCTTTAGTGGTAATATTTTGAGAGTCTGTTGCATATTAGATTGATTTTCAAAAGTAAAAGGTGGCCATTTCAGCGCAAAAAGTGTTAACCAGGCATGGTAACCAATTGAATCATTCAAATTGTAATGACGATGTTAACATTAGCGGATATGCTCGAAATCTGTGCGAAGCTAAATTAAGATTTGATCACACCTTTCACCAAAGTAGCTAGTAACTCTGGAACGCAATCTGTCTGAGATCATAGGGAAACAAAGTTCGCATTTGACTGTGCGCAGTTGTGTTCCGGTCGTCTGAGAGCTATTACAGTGTGCGTGGGATTAAAAAATCCATTATTTCTGTTCTACCATGATAGTATCTACGCTCCAGAAATGAAAAGAAACCTGGTGACGCGAGTTTTTCTTAGATACTGCAAATATATTTTTCGTCATTATTCACTTTATTATCCTCAATCGTCTATATGCTTTGTAATTCATGAGCTGAATTGTGTTTATTCAAATGATGTCTAGGTTTCCAAGGCATTCATTCTCTGTAAGTGTTTTGGTACGAGAAATGCTGGTACCATAAAGTAAACATGAGGTCTGGTCTTAACTTTCATAAATACAAAATACCATGAATGAGTAGCATGTCACGGATATTATTTTCTAAATATTTAGATCTTGCAGTCTTGGAAAGCAAGAACAGTTCATCTGTTTCAGAATCAGATGAAAATGCAACTTCTTGTAACGGAAAATCGAACAGTTTGGGGACTTATATACTAAAATGACGAGCCAAGGCAAGAATAGATGTTTCCTCCAAGCAAGATCATTAAAGATGCTCAGACATACCAGTTAACCATTCCCATCACTGCCCACTGCTAACCATTCCTATCACTACGCCACAGTGAACCATTCCTATCACTACACCCAGGGGTGTAGCAAGGATTTCGCTCAGGGGGCGGCCCCCAAAAAGGGCCCCTGCGACGGCGCCCTAAGGGCCCTGATGGGTAAAAAGGACCCTGCTTGTTGCAGAATAGTGCTGAAGAGGGCTTAAGAGGGTCCTGTCTGGTATGAAATTTCAAATTTGGCCACAGAGCATAGTGCGGGCGAGCCGCGCTTAGCGCGGCCCGTGTCCTCAGGGTGGCCCTTCGGGCTCTCAGGGAGGGGGGGGCGGCTGTCCCTACACCCCTTGGCTGCGCCCCTGACTACACCCACCGTCAAACACTCCCATCACTACGCCACAGTCAACCATTCCGATCACTGCACCCACAGCCAACCACTCACATCACTACACCCCCAGTCAACCACTCCCACCACTACACACATGGCCAACCACTCCCATCACTACACACATGGCCAACCACTCCCATCACTACACCCACAGTCAACCCCTCCCATCACTGCACCCACAGCCAACCACTCCCATCACTACACCCCCAGTCAACCACTCCCATCACCCCCACACCCACAGCCAACCAATCCCATCACCACACCCCCAGTCAACCACTCCCATCACTACACCCTCGCGCCGCAACATCCCGCATCTACGCCAGCCAGGTGTTCACACCTGCTGGCGTCAGCAGCTCCGCGGCGCGGCGCAATTTGGCATGACTGGTGACCGGGGCCAATCGGAGCGTGGGTGACACGTCCAGGCAAACGGACTGGCCACGCCGGCGGCACCGCCGCGCCGGTCGCGCACCGTCGCCCGGCAGGCAAAAACACGCTGGCCAGTGCGCCCATTTGAGGTGACGTGTTGATTATACGTCACGTCGCTCTCTTTTGTGGCCGCCGTCACGTTCGGCGACAAAAACACGCGCCGCCGCCGCGCCGACCGGAGCTGAGCTCGCTCAGGCCTCAGGTCAGGCCCCAGGCCCCAGGCCGGGCCCGGGCCACCGAGGCCGGACCGGGCCTGCCATCGATCCGTTGCCCGGCCGCGAGCAACTGGTATGCAATCAGAAAGGTGTTTGGGTTTATTTAGCCGCGCAAAACCAGTTTTGAGGAGAAAGAAGCATGGTGAGTGGTGCTAGCCGATGTACATTAGCTCAGTTATGTGCCTAATGCCAGGGGGACGCAGACCCGAGTTTTAGGGGAGGCCAAACCCATGTCTGCCTCTCCTCCTGGGGGGGGGGTGGCAGCGAATATTTTTTTGCTCTGCAGACCTAGTGTAAACACCTTTTTTTGCTCTACAGACCCAGTGTCAACACCTTTTTTCGAAAATATTCCGGCGGTTGGGGGGACCAAAAGATAGTTTGGTCCCCCTCCAGCGCTTTTGGGGGCATGGCCGGAATGGCCCCCCTGCGTCCGCCAATGCCTAATGCACGGCCAAATATGCTACGCTTCAAGAAAAAAATTCGTAATGCAGAACCGAAATAAGAGAGCAATAATTTCCTCGTTGGTCACTTATAGCCCACTCTTCCTCATGAAAATCTGGAGCTGTCCCTAAGTATAATAATCATACTTGTGGCATAGCCCCTGTTGGGTAAAACCCTGATGACTCCTGTTTTTTTCACATGCGTAGTCTCTGAGTCACGGTAAAATAAACAAATATTGACTTCACTTAAGAAGAGAATCTCCAGGAGTAGCGGCTTATTGCCATGACCAAAGCACACCTGGGCGGATATTCACTAGAATGTGCTCTTGAAACCCGGATGTTTCTATTTCTCACTAACATAGTTTACTGGGGCTGAGTGACTTGCATGGTACGTCTAGAAGTGCTCGTCCTGGATCTCAGCAGAGCCCCACGTAATCGTGATAGAATTACGGACCGAATACTCAATGCCAGTGCTTATGTCATAAATTATGACGTTGAGATTTGCACCACAGATTTATCGTGCGGCTAACGTAAGCCTATTACCCTGGGGGTCTTATACATGCCCAAAAGGGAAGTTTGGTGATTAGTGTCTGCACTTGATCCGAACAAAGCTCGAGTTGTGGAATTTCTTCATTGGCTACTTTACGGAACTTTCTGCCACAGGATGTTTGCCCGACAGCCTTAAACGGTATCAGCAACCAGTGGGTACTCAACATAAAACACCCAGACCCGTGACCGCCAGTCGGAACCATTCACCACGCGTTCACAAGGCTCATAGTCCCAGATACAAGTGTTGCACCAGCAGCACGACAGTTGCCTCAGCGGCGGTCGACAGTCGCCGCTTCGTCGCGTCGCTGCCACACCTCCCATGGCTGTCACAGTCTCTCTGGTGTCGGCAGCGCTGAACGATGCGCCACTTTGTGCCGATTACGCCGCGCCGCGCGCTGACAGTAATGGGCTGGGTGCGCGCCACATTTGTCGCCGGCCGCGCCACAGTTGTCTGGGCCCGGTAATGGATGCGCCCGCCACGCATTGTCCGGTGCGGCCGCCGTCGCCGGAAAACTGTGCTCTCCCACGCTGCTGATGAGTCCCAGTGGTGCTCAGTACCGAACATGTTGTAAGCGCTGGTTACCCGTTCACATGCCACTGTTATCCCCCTCTCTCGCTCTCTATCCCCGTCTCTCTCTCTCCTCTCTCTCTCTCTCTCTCTCTCTCTCTCTCTCCTCTGTCCCTCTCTCTGCCCACCTCATGAAGCTCCCATTGTTGACATGTGTAGAGGCTAAGGGTGTCATCACATGTGCTCGCGCTGTTGGTGAGCTTCCGGCTGTGGCGTCAACGCGGATACATCAATTTCCGGCGAGCGTGGAGCGTGCGACCGCGCGCCGGGTGTGAACCGGCGCCGACGCCGCCCGGCCCGGCCGCCATGGCCGCGTGTGTGAAAGTATGATGTATGGGGTGAATGGCTGCGACTGCAGCTCCACGCGGCTACACAGAGCTGCCGCAGCTGTTCGGGCCAGACAGGCGTGGAGGTCGTGGAGCTGAGATATGTTCGCAATGGGTCTACGGTGTGATTTAGAGTGAGCTGCTTGATGGAGCCGTGAAGTCTAAAAATAGAAATTAGGGAAATGAAATGGTTTGTGGCATCGGTGACAGCGAGTGAGGAATTTGAGCCTGTATTTACACATTTGCGCACAAAGGTCACAACTCTGGCTCACCCAACAGGTGACGAAAACAGTGTTCTGGTTATACAGACGCATGTGAACTCCTGTGGGATCTACCCAACAGTGTTGTGGCTCGCAAGTTACAGTACTTGCAATTTAATGGGTTTTCTCACGGTTCACTAATCATTAAAGTAGTTTTCGCCGGATTTTTATCTGAAACAAAAGGAAACGTTGCTTCTGCTTAAGATCGAAGAAAGAAGTACTTATTACACTGTCATATGGTCAAATATGAAACTTGGATTATGCAGCAAATACAATTATTGGTTTGAGTCAACATTTCGTTTGACTTTGAAGCATGAAAAATGTAGTTAGGATAGAAGCCCGAGTGGCTACTGGAGGCAAGAAACATTTCTCATTTTCTGATCTATACTTACTGAGTAATGTAACAACGTACTGGGTAATTGGGCACCAACACATTCCCAGTCACATATCATTATACAAATTGCTAACACGACATCAGACAGGTTTTCGACGTATGGTGTGCCTGAAATTTGTCGTGTGTGGTATTCTATGGTGCTGCTCATGATCAGCATTTAAATGGTTTCTGCCAATACTAAATTCGTCCACTGAATATATATATATATATATATATATATATATATATATATATATATATATATATATATATATATATATATATATACTCCCTATCATTTTCCAAGTGTGCTGACTGGGAGTGGCCCTAATGAAAGATGATTCCAGCACAATGCAAACCTTAAAAGGAACGTCTGACGAGGTGACATCTGCCTTGGGTTTTTGTACACCTCTGTGCAGAAAAATTTAAGAATCCTTGATTTAAAGGTACTTTAAATTTATTTCTAATCCGCATTAGATGACCATCTATTACCTACCATGCTAACATGTTCTACCGGAGCCGAAATCCAGGCCGCTGATTTCAGAAATGTCCAACCGCACATCACGACGTTGACTCAATACATTTTATGAGGCTCAGATATGCAAACTTCCTTGCTCTCAGTCTCGTCTTTAAATTCAGAAGATAGGTGATCATCTTGGTCCAAGACGTACAAAACCCAAAACTTATAAATCAGGTCAATTCAATATAGCATGAATATCGGGGTGGTCTACTCGACAGCAGCACGTTTCGGTTTATTCGGAAGCTCCCGGTTTGCTGGCCTCGTCCCAGTCAGCCCCGGCTGCGCCGTGCCTTATCGCGGCTGGGCCGGTCGGCGCGGTGTGGTGCTCTGGATATTGTGGTGGCGACCCCCGCCGGCGGCGGCGGCTCCGTACGGCGCGCTGCCATGCTGGCCCGGCCATTTGCGCGCCATCAGCTGCCTGCGCTGTGATTGGCTCGGCGCAGCCGGCAGGTAATTTGTTGGCGCGCGCGCGCGGCGGTCGGGTGATTGCGGTACGCTGCCGCGCCGCCAGCCGCGCCGCCGGCGACGCTATCCCTAATGAGATCGCCACGACGTCGCACATTCAGTGCGATCTCGCTGATTGTTGCGGCAACGGTGTTGTGGCGACCTCACCGCAGATGTGCGTACGGCCCACTCGGAGGTCCACCCTCCGGCGACCGCTCAGGTCACCACAGGCGTGATCCGCACACTTTCAGTAGGCCCTGTTGTCTGGGACACCCCTGGGGATCGCAGGTATGCGTGCCGAGTATTTACGGAGTGAGGCATGGATTAAAACAATCATGTAGAAGCAGAGATGTGAACCAAAGGCCAAATATATTTCCTGTTTGTGGCAATCCTTGGTGGTGTGACTGAATATTTTTTATGACCATGCATGACCACCATCTTTCTGATGACTTTTTTCTAAAGTATGATACTGATGTCTGGAGACTGCATTCCTCCGCGTTATGTCTCTAGTGGAGCAGAAGTCAGAACGAAAATGTGCTCTACTAAACGATTCTCTGCGTGAAGCATAAGTGCTTTCTCTGCAAATTTCGGCGTCACTGATCCATAATAAATCCAAGCCATGATATGCACCGTTTTCGAGTCATAAAGAACGCATTTAGAACCATTAGCGGCCTGCGAGACTATTAGCGTCGGCTTCTACTGGACGACTTAACATTAAAAGATCAAGATCAGCAATCATTACAAGCCTTCCAAGTTTAACGACCTCTTCTGATTGCAAATCAGCTTAATGATAACATGTGGCTGCAGAATCCCCGGTCTCGACTTGTATCAACATACAGTTCTACCAGCACCCCTAAAGTAGCTGATAAAACACTTTACAGAATGACCCACTTCCTATGTATGTTGAATCTAGCGAGTATTTTGGTATGTATCAGCTGATAAGAATAGCTTCACTAACCTCAGTCCTCCCTGCCTTGGCAGGTCCACGCAGTCGCAAGGTGAAAAAGCGGAAGCCGCCGGAGGAGAAGCGTCCTCGTACAGCCTTCACGTCCGAGCAGCTCGCGCGACTGAAGGTCGAGTTCCAGGAGAACCGCTACCTCACCGAGAAGCGGAGGCAGGACCTGGCGCACGAGCTTGGACTCAACGAGTCCCAGATCAAAATCTGGTTCCAGAACAAGCGGGCCAAGATCAAGAAGTCGATGGGTCTGAGGAATCCGTTGGCGTTATCTCTCATGTCGGAGGGACTGTACAACCACGCCACTATTCCTGTGGAGGAGGAGGATTGACGAGTCAGGTTTCTCACACAAGCTACCCCGGACATTGCTCTCAAAAATGTTACCAAGGAGAGGAGACACGCGGACTATTGCGATCATCGTCAGAGGTACTGTGATTCAGCAGCAAGTGTGTGCCAAGCACTCCTTGGCCACAAAGACTGTCCACATGACATTGTTGAACAATTACCTCGCTTAGAGGAGCTACTGGTGTTCCCAACATTGTAAAGGTTCTTCTCAGACCACATTGTCTCTGAAAGCCTAATATTTCTGGACCCCACGCAGAGTCAACGCCGTGAATGGTTAGACTTTGAAGTCCAAGAGCTAGCGGGGTAAAAAGTATATAACAGCACCGTTGTGTTCCTAATGCCTGACTTTGGTGTCAGAGAATCCTGTTGTGGACTTCTTGAAGAGGGCAGCACCAAAGAGGAGGCATATGCCTGAAGGTAGTGTCTTTGGTGTTATAATCAATGACGCAAAATCTTCATGTGCGAGCTAGATGGTTTCTAATTGCGCTTGCTTCAAATTAGGCAATGCGAGAGCTAGGTATGTATTGTTTTAGATGTAGCTGTCATGTGTGTGACAATTAGATCATACGAATGGTGTCAAAAGAAACAGTGGAGGCACTTCTACTGAATTAAAATCTGAGTATGTACATTTGTAATGTTGGATAACCAAAAGAATCATGACTGAGGCAAGTTTGAGCCCAAGTTGGTAACGAAAGAGTTTGGTGTCCCTGGTCTCACCAAAATGTATCACTAGTCTGAGAATCTGTATTGTTGTTGCAGCATTATTTTCATTATTTATTGACTTGCTGAAGTGTAAGTCTACTCTCAAGCTTGTTTTGAGGCACGTTAAATACCAATTGGAAGGAACAGAATACATCAAATAATTATTTTACTCTGGAATAGATATATGAAGAACATCCAAAGAGCTAATCCTTGAGAGGAGCAAAGGCAAAACCAAAACATGTATTGCCTCATCAGTATGCTTTTGCTCTATAAGTTGGTTGTGCTTCTCTTGCCCGGCCTCCTGATGCTAAGGTGGGATTGAGTATGGCGGGGTTCCTTGCGTTGCTGTTTGTTAGCCTCGATGAGTGAGTGAAATATAAGCCTCCATCGTTTGTGTCAACACGTGTTACAAGTGTAGCTACACAGGTTAACACGCAGTGTTGTGAGAAAATGGAGATTATCACCAAAGCCATCACTCGAACCAGCTGCTTCCATCCGTAATCAGACTAATTCCTAGTTTCTAATAATGAATCAATCCCCAGAATCACGGCTCTTGGATACGCCCCTGTTTATCTGGATGTTGGGTAGGTTACAGCATGTGACAGCAGCATATCTGTGGAATCCAGCGCCGATGTTCTGCTTGTGGTCGGCCGTCCGGAGTCAGTCAGTCGCTGTCGCGTGGGTGGCCTAACGAGGCACATCTTCATCGGCCCGGCGGCCGGGCACCGCCTGTATTAGTGACCTCCTCAGTCTAATCACCCCTATCTGTGGCTGGTAGCATGGGTGCGTCTGCAGTGCGTGGGGGTAGCAGGGGGAGGAGGGGGCGCTAACGAGGGGGGCTGGGCTGCTCGCGGGTGGTCCCACAGGCACGCAGACCAGGCGACGCCGGCGGACGCTACCGACTGCTGCAGCAGTTCGCTGATCTGGTGCCGGACCGCACCCTGCTGCCGCTCCCAGCAGCGGCATCACCTCAGAGGTGGCATCTGCCGGGTCGGAACGGTGCAATAGAGCACGAGCGGCGGCAGCACGGCAGCATAGTTCACAATCATGGCATGACACTTGTTGAGGAAATGATGACTGCTTGTGTCCTCGTATCCGCGTCATAAGCTTTTACTATCGAGTGCATCCGTTTTGATTCATCATGTAAAGCGTCAGCCTATTGTCGTTGCTGTAGAACTCCATATCGATGAAAAGTCACACTTTATGATTGCGGGAACGTTACGCAGCCCTCCAGAGAATCACGCCTCCTCGTGCTCGAGCCAATCAGGCAACATCAGCCAGTAAAGGCATTTCCAGTTAAAATGTGCCTCTAAATGTTGCAGTGTAGACTGCATTTCCCTCCATAATTTTAGAAGAATTTCCTAGCACGTCATTTCCTGTTATATTTCACCCAAATATTTTCTCATAAACAATAAAACCGGCAGCGTGCCACTGGCTTACAATATATCAACGTGAAACCGATTCACAAAATTGCTCTCACTACTCTTGTTTCGTTTAAAACCTGCTTAGAAATATTCCTCTTTTAGCTGATATTGATTGACATATGACAGATATAAGGTTTGCACGCCCACTGTGCAGGCTGTTCATATTTATGGCTGCTTTTAAGCAGCCATAATTTTCATAAGCGTCACCAACAGAAAAAAATGAAGGGTCAGTCAATATGCAATCTTTTGCTGACAAGAAATTGCACCATTCAAAAATTCATCAGATTTGGGCCTTTTATCATCTTCCCCCTATATTGGTTAGCTTTCAGTTTTTCTTCTCAAATTGACTGAAATAGAAACATTCTCGATGAAAATGAAAGAGCCAAATCCCTCTGGCTCCCTTTTCCGACGCCACTGATCAGCTTTACAAGCCAGTGGCCCTTGCTCCCTATCACCTCCTCGATCCACCTTGCAGCCGAGCTGTAGCGTTGCTGCTTATGGCGCCATCCCAAGGCTTGGACTTGTTCCCGCAGTGACTTGAAGCTAGGACAAGGGCATAAAGCGCAGGTCTCTCCCTTACATCCGGGTGTCATCACATGGGAAGAGAGAGAGAGATTATACTTCGATGTAGTTCGAGATCTTAGGCGTGCTTGTCCCATAATCATTTTCTTAACACGCGCCCCGCTGGGTTCCCTGGCATGACGCGCCCCGCTGGGGGGCGTTTTTCGCCCCCCTCCGTATCTCATTTCCCAGGACAGCTAAAGGAAAATTACGGACGGCGTTCGAAAGTTATTGACGACACGAATGGAAATTATGGCAAGTATTCGTATGTCAGGTTAATATTGAGGCCAGCAAAGGTCAAAGAAGGTTCCATAGGCTTACAACAGGGTGGTGTACGTTTACCCCTCTAGATTTTTATTCAGTGGAGCTAGAGCAAATATTTATGCATCATTTGATTTATCGCATTGTGGCCAATCGAAGGATGTATAATATGACCTTGCTAGGTCAAATGGTGAAAATGACCTGACCTCGACCTAGGTCAGGGTCACATGGTGACCTGGTATGGTCATGTCGCATGTCAATGGACTCCCCCCCGTAACAATATAAGCACAATGCAAGCAAAATGGGACCTTTATCTCAATTCAGTGAGAAGTTATTGGCGAAACAATCATTGTATGTTTTGTGATCTTACATGACCTTTGAGAGGTCGGATGGTCAAAAGCTCAACTGTAAGGTCAATATTGTGGCAAGAATACACGGTTTGAAAATCTTCAGCTTTATCTATTCAGTTTTTACTGAAAACGAGTCCTTTCTATTTTTCACCATAGACTTATAATGGGGTGACCAAAAAATGACCTCACCTTAGGTCAACAGTATCAGAATTCCGAGATAGCAGATTCTTAGACGCTAATGACCTTATTATATGGTGAAAGTTTGAAACTGATCGGTTGACAGATATTCCCGAGGCACTGCTTCAAACTCGTGATTTCGGGTTTTGGGTCGGGTCACTTGACCTTGAATAGCTCCTTGACCTGACATGACCTGATTTAAAGAATTTGGTCACATGCGTAAAATTGATCAGGAATAAGGTACGGTGAGCTTCGTTGTTCTGCACTTCTTCGTTTTTGCGTTATCTGGGGAAAACCAGGAGGTATGAATTTCGCCTCCCTCAGCGGGCACGTGTTAATGTGAGCAGGATGCATGCCAAAACATTTAAAGACCATTGATTTGCACTAAAAATTGAGCCATTAAAAACTTAATAATGTTTTCTTACCAAAATCTAACAAACATTTGAAGTCAGTTATGGTAAAAGAGGATCAGAATTCCGATCAAAACCAGGATTAATGTATGTTATCCTCAGTGATGAATTTGGAAATTGACGCTCTCATACACATTTTACTAAGAGGTGTCAAAAAATTAATCAGGTGTTGATTGCAAGACTGTTTCCCACCACTGACCGCTTGCGAACTCTGTCCCTGTGCGGCAATGCAGTGTATCACCTGTATCTGTACTGTACGGCTGGGCACCACCCGCTTATATGCAGCTTTTGCTGCACCGCACTGGCTCTCATGCATCTACAGTGCACCACTGGGCACCTCGACTCGTGCATACAGCTAGACACACTGCACCGCACTGTTTCGTATGCATTCATACTGTGCCGCTGGGCAGCATTCTCTTACAGCTAGGTTACTATACCGCAACACCTCTCCTGTATCTATGCTGTACCGCTGGTCACCCCTCGCATACAGCTACAGGGTGTTTCAGAAATAATGAAATTTTTTAAACGTTCAGTGACGGACTAAAAATCCTTCAAAGCCATCGAAAAAGGGCCATTTTAATGGCGAATTGTGGGAAATTGAAAAAAACATGCCTTATCAGCATCAAGTGTTTCCATCCATCTCAAATTTGCTCGAAAAATAATGCATGAAACATAGTATATGTCAGCTTATATTCGAGAAAACTTTCAAATTTCATAATTTAATAATCACTACCTAATATTCCCAAGCAACCACTTAAAAGGACTGGCATGGGTTGGCTTTACGAGGGTTTGTTTTAAAATAATTACTTCTGGATAACCCAGTGCTTATTTAGAGTGTATGGCGGACTGTGTCGCGTGTTTCAAATTGGGAAAAAGTTTTAACTTTCTTTAATATAAAAATAAAAAAAACAACTATAAAAATACGTAAAGTCGTAAATGTTCCGAAATTTTCTTTCGATCGATATGTGAATTATACCACAACAACATATTTATGCCTGTATTTTGATCAATTTACAAATATCATTCATTATGAAACACCCTATAGATATACTGCGCCGCAGCGTCCCACCTTATAGATGCTGCAGCGTAAGGCAGCATTCTCTTACAACTGTATACTGTACCGCAACGTCCCTCCTGTATCTATACTGTACCACTTGCGCCGAGTCCCACCTTTACCCATGCTGTACCATTAGGCACTGCTTGTAGAGGCATGACACTAATTACGGTATAAAAGTGCAGATAGAGGGACACACGGGTATAATACAGATGCGCGATTTTTCGTTCAGGGGAGGAAGAGGGGTAATTGGCTGGCTTTGAGTGGGCTCAGAAAAAGTCTTTCAGGTTTTTAAACAGATATAAATAGTATGTTTAAAGGGAATTCGTTTACACAAACGAAAACCGACACATTTTTTGCACCTGTTTTGACAGTGTACAGATTCTGCCGGTGGAATGCTGGTGAATACTAGATTGGTTAATTTTTTTGCTTCGTTGATACCTCCTGGGAGCCTCCTTCCTGTTTTAAAAAGCGCACGTTATTTGCTCCAATATTGAATCTTGTGTGCCCTCGAATTTCACGTGACTTACAGTTTCACGTTTTATATATGAACACCAGAATCCGGTTTATTGGCTTGGTTTGGAGCTCGAAGAAATGATATTGACCGAGGGCACACAGGCACAACTCGGCACGATATGATCTGCCGTTATCCTGAAGGTAAACAAATTTCTCACGAACGCCTTGGAGGTACTCTTAACGGAAACTGGCTGTCAGACTCTTTAAATGAGGCTTTCAAGCTGTATATTTTACATCCCTGAAGGAAAATCTGAACCGGTTCCCCATAAACAAAAACGTATTTTGAACAAAGCCCCTTTTAGGGAGATTAAAACAGCCATTTTATTTCTTTGCTCCCCAGAAACGCATAACTCCCCATTGGCTCAGGCTGTGTAACTCTTGTGGCACAGAAATTGTGAGGTAATTGTTTCAGCACGCCAGGCAACTAAATATTGTTTGCTGCCGTGCGCCCGAAAACTTGAACAGAGCTGCGTTCAACAACGTTTTGCGTCTCTCCAAATTTACCACCCAAACTAATACTTGATTTAAAGACTCAAATCACGTAAAATCGCCCATAAGATTTTTCCATACGGATTTCCAAAACAAATAAAACAAACCATAACCAGGTCCCGGCGTTGGGAAATCGGAATCAAAAATAGAAACTCTCAAAACTGCATTTCTGAGGAAATACTGCATCTGAAACCAGTTGTTCAGAATCAAAACCAAGTCAACGCCAATGAAGTCGAAAGTATTTGGTGTTGTCTGCAACACTTATTTTCCCATTAGCCTGTCCCAAAAAGTGACTGCAGTTGCAACGGAATTTACTGCTGAGTAAACCAAGCGTCAGCGGCAATGGCAGGACAGCGGTGTAGCGCCTCGGGGGAGGGAGCCAGTAATCCCGGGGCTGCGCCCAGGGCGGTTCCAGCGCTCTCGAAAGGGGAGGGACGGCAGAAGGGTGTGACAGCGGAAGCAGGGCGTCACACCTCCTCGGCAGCGGTCCGTCAGCCTCGTCACACGCGTCACGCCGGCCGTCACGGGAAAACGCCGGCTGGGTGGTGACGCGGTGCAGAAGAGCCCACCAGTTACCCCACAGAGGGGATTCGCTGAAACAGGCAGGTCGCCTGAGTAGGTGAAGCATTGTCAGTGTTTGCAATCTGTGTTTGTAAGGTCTCGTCCGGAATTGTTGCAGAAGGTATTTTATCCCTTAACCGGCCTACTGACCTGAAAATAATAAGCCGTCATAAGAACGTGGACTGAATTTAATTGTGAGCATAGAAATAATGTGATATATATTTCTATCCATTTTCCCTTAGAATGCATTATTTAAGATGGAATACCAAATTTGTGTGACAGCCATTTCACATTACACCGACGTGACAGCCTTGTACATTGTATTGCTCCATGCCTCGTCGCCTAACCCAAATCCTAACATATGATACTGAGTCATGCTTTGGCACAAGTGTGTTTATTTCTGCGTCGTCACAGCTCTTTTTATCTGGCCTGGAGAATTTATCGTGTAATGCAGCCAGCTCTCTTCAAATCTAAAGCGAAGTTTTTTTGTAGTCTTTGAATTAGCCACATGTGTACATGAATCTTGAAACGTGTGACCTACTAAATATGAGAATTTTTGTAACTTAAATTCACGAATATTTGTTCTCGATAACAATACGGTTTTTTAAAAACCTATGGCTCTTCTTGAGCAGAGCTTAAAGGGAATTTTAGCACCTTCATAACGTGATTTTAACCGAGGTAGCCAAGTTGTAAAGCAAGTCGGATAACCCGGTACTCAATACATCATTTGTTTTGGAACTCGAGATTTCCGCAGAAAAAGCTAAAACCTACCTGCAATGTACCCCTCATGTACCCTTAGCAGCAGGCCACAGATGTCATAGCTCTTGGTGTGACGCCATATGCTGATGTCACGATGAGCATCAGCCAATTGAAGCCCTTGAAGCGTTTCAAGTATGGTAGTGGTTGCCAGATCATGACATCATCCACAGGCTGATATTTATTTCTTTTCCTAGAGGAGTATTTTAAAAATAAAAATATTGTGCTTATTGTACATTTTTGAGAGAAATCATGAGTGGTTTCATTATTTTCGGCTAAAAGTACGCCTAATTGCACTAAATTTCACGATTCGACCAAGGTGCCACATTCCCTTTAAGCTTCATCATAGTAGATCCAATCTGAGCCGTTGTTTTGATACACTTTCCTTGCTGTGGAAATGAAGCTCAAACTTTAACATAACTTTTTGAGCTGATTGGAACTACCAAGAGACGAATTATTGCGAAGTATCCTCATTACATGGCACGATCTAGTCTCAGAATTTACGTTCTTTTTCGAAAAACCTGGCTCCACTGTTCCGATGGAGAGTGCGCTTACTCAACACTGTCGACTCGGGGAAGGAAGTCCCAGGAGGAACCCTCAGATGAAACAGATGGTGCTGGCTGTGAAATTCAGTCTGAACTCACGTTGCTAGCTCAGCTGTCTTATTTTCCACTTTTTGGTAAATATTGAGGCATAAGTTTCCAGCGGAAATATACTGGGCAGCTTTGATACTATACATATATTTTGATATCCTGACGTTTGGACTGAAGTACACTGGACACAAATTTCCGTATTCATATTCAGGTCAGCTGAAGAGAAGCGGCTGAGCTGTGTCTGAACCAGTATGACTACCCTCAGGCATCCAGGTGTGTTATATTCAAGTGTTTTCATTGGAAACACGTTTTAATGAAATTGGCCAGCCTTGACACATTTTGACAGACAATTTTCAGCACTATTTTTTGCAGAGGGGGTTTCTCCTTCGATTTATGATTCCCTAGTTCAATAGCATATCACTTTAATACATATACACTACTATACAATACAGTTAGCGGAACCTTGAAAGGCTAGTACGCCTGTGGGTCCGGTCACGTTGAGCAGCTGTCAAGTGGACTAGGCTTAGTCTTGTGGTGGTATTTCGTACCTCAAACGAGCCCAGCGGGTGTCGATCTGAGCTGGTACATCTCAAAATATAAAATCAATTCTTGTCGCACAAAAACTGAACCACCTGCATCCATCCAAACACCATACTTCAGTGCTCTTAACATTTCCATTCGCTTCTATTACCAAATATATTCCTTCCTACCGTCTTTCCACCGTTATGCGGGTTCTGTCCGTATCCATGGCTACTGTATTATCCTCTGCGGCCGGCAGCACCAGACCAGACCAGACCAGACCAGACCAGGACGGACGGACGGACGGACCACCCGCAGTGCCGCTGCCCATTACACCAATTAGACGACGCCGCCGCGCTCCGCTGTCATAACTACTAAATAGCAGCGTGCGGTGCCGACCAGCCAGAGGGGATGCTCCAGAGGCGGTAGAGAGAGGGGAGCGGCGGAGAATCGCTGGAAAACGCAGGGGATGATTTGGAGTCATGATGAGGCTACTGATGGCTTCAGATGATCCAGACTCTGGTAGATATGTGTGCATGGATAATTCTGGACAGTTAAACTGACGGCATGTATTGATCATGCTGGAAAATAATTCGCGAGTCAATAAGTTTTTAGTTGAAACGGTGAAAGCCATGTGCGTGAGCTAGATTAGGATCGATATCTAGGGGACAATACATTTAAGACTGGTTTGCTGCTTTAACTCATTCGCGGCTAGTTCAAAGACGCTACCAACAATACAACGTAGCCATTGCAAAAAAGTCACGATTATTCATTCAAGAGTCGTGTAGACAAATGCGACACGACATATGTGGCAACTGTGACACATGCGACACCGTATACCACCCACAGTGCTTCCAGCGGCGCCAATGTAAAGCAACCGCCGTCGCATGTTTCTTCGTATAGGATCAATTCAGGTATGCGCTGTATTCAGGGAGCTGTAAGTATGTGTGACCTTATTTCCGAAGCTAAACTGGGAGAGAAGGATTTCTGAAACACAATTAAAAATTTGTCACCTAGTGTTAAACACATGTTTCCAACAATGGTTTTTAATCCTTTTCTAAAAAAAGAGGCTTAGAGCTCATAATATATCCATATTAATAATCCATTCACCTGCATGCGTGTGTATGTATGTATGTATGTACATGCATGCTCATGCACTTGACACACATACATTGCATAAGCGCACATTGTAAAGCATTGCAACACACGCTGTACGCATTGCACACGTTGCATAAGCTAGATGTAAATGCTCTGGTACCCACTCTGCCTTGACCTGGAAGAATAGGTGGGACATTTTGCATGTTTTCTGCTTTATGTTCAAAAGAATAATTCGGTGAAGAATGGACCGCGGTTAAGTCTCGGCAGATTGACTGAACTAAGTGTAGCTTGATCCCAGTAATACCCTAGCAGGACAAGATTCACCGACACGATATGATATTGCAGATGGGTTTCTTGTAATCCCAGCAACCGATTATTTGTCGTTTATCGAACGCGGTAGATCAAGGGGAACTTCGGTGATGCAAAGCAAAGATGTGGCCCTCATGATGTGGAAACTGAACTGGTAGATTAGCAGAAGACAATAAAGCTTATAAACCAACGATAGGGGTGGTTGCTAATAATTTGGATCTTAGGTGAAACAAATGACCTAGGTCTGCTATCTGACATTTGGAAACTAAATACTTTAGGCAACGGTCTCCATTGACGAACCCTTTGAACTGACCGCGAACATGTTTGCTCCATTCGTCGCAAGCAATAGTTTGGGGCCCGCTCCATTGCCTGTTGACTGACTTTCGCGGGGTATGCCTCTGGCCGGCGCAGTCGGCGGCTGCTCGCGGTCGGCTCGATCACGTGACTATTTGCAGTGAACAAATGGTCGGGGGATCGCGGCCGCCCAGAGGCAGGATTCAGCGCCCTGCCCTAGCCCGAGCGTGGTTAGCTCCATTCTCCCTTGACTCCGTATAACCTCGTAATTGGTGCGTCGGTGAACCTGACGCAAAAAAGACGGATTTTTTAGCTCAACTATTCAGTTAGGTATGGGTATATACCTTCAGTCGTTCTTTGCTACGCCTGTATTCAATGACTACTGAAAGGGTCCTCTGAGCTATAACTGAAGGAACAGAAGGGTCAGAGGGGGTCTGTCCTGTCCACTTTTCATCAAAAAATTATTCCATTTCAGCCATTTTTAAGGAACAACGTGAAGAGTCATCCTATGCATAAGGTAACGCAGAACCTAAATCTAGACATTGAAGATTCACAGATCTCTCACTTTTTGCTGATGGCGACGCTAATGTTCTAAGAAGGAACTCGGAAGTGTAAAACTATTCAACACCATCAGCAGAGGGATCCAGTTCACCGAGGCTTTGGCTACAGCTAATAAGTAGCCCGTCTAAAGCAAATATGGCACCTTGGTGAAATTCCAGGCTGGAATAGTTTTAGGGACATTTCCATTGAAAACCAATGAAGTCGGCATCATTTCGGTTAAAAAAACGGCTAAAGAACTAAAGAGTATTTTCTATTATTAAATACTCTTTTGATGGAGGTAAAAATATCCATGTCGGCCTGCTGTCCTGTCCTGTTACGCTTTGTTCCAGATTGAACCTACCTATTTGCGCCACAAATGAATACCAATATAAATGAATAAATGAAATGAAATGCCACAAATGAATACCAAGCGTTTTAGCTAAAGGATACTTTTAATAGTACCAAAAATGAAACCTGATAATTTCTAATATTTATAAGACACACTCAAACATATTTCACGTTTCAAACTGTTCATTGAAAGAAGTTATACGCATTTACAGTTGTCGGTACCGAAGCTAAGTTTAGCATATGATTTTACGGAGATCCAAGCAAGAGAAATGTGTCCGCGCAGCGAGACCTGGGCATACCATCACTTTCCAACGGTCACTGCAAACGGTAAAATCTGGGGCAAATGAACTATCGATCAAGTCGTTTCTCGGCTTTCTCTACTACGTAGCTATATCAGTTCAAATATCATTTGAAAGATGCCAAATTATCTTTAAACGACGAATCTTCCCTTTTCGTAACCCTAATGTCAGATAATTTTGCGAAGAAAAATATGTCTTAGCACTCTTGCTGTGCTTTCCTTGGTTTAAACTCGTAAAATATTGTCAATAATGTTCCCATAAACTTTAAATTTAATTTGCTTAGAAAGCCATGTCTGTGCATTTCTCTGCTTTCATGAATGACAAAGATGTCACGAAAAGTACACTTTTACCTGAAACCAGTAAAATCCAAGTACAGCGTGTTTGACACAATATGACCTATGGCGTCAACGCCAAGCACCAATGGTAATGAGAGGCTTGACTTTGTGATATAAAATTTACACCAATGAAACAACAAAAGTGTAAGTCTCAAGATATTCTGGGTTATAAAACCCTGGTTTCTGTTATTGGAGCTACGAATTGAATGCGTAAAACCTAAGCAGCAAGCAGCAAGTAAGAATACAAGTATCACAAATGGATGCCCACTCTTGTCCCACTTGGTGGTTGTTTCTTATTCTAAGCTCAGCCCAGCAATCCATCCTTAGCTCGTTACACACGCACAAAAACAAAATGGCCGTGCCTGCGGAAGAAACGAATATAAATCTTTTAAGAGACCGCGTGAAATACAGCTTTAATTTGTATGTCCATAAATAGCGTTATCGCGACATCTCCGACTGCGTGCTGGCTGGCTGCGGCTCCGGCGGCGTGGCTTCCATTACAGAGCTGCTGCGCTGTCCCTCTGGTGGGAGTGGGAGGTGAACCGCCCGGGGCCTGCCCCCAGCACATTCTCTGGAGGCCCAGCCGCTGGCCGCCGCATAAAAATGGCCGAGACGCGTCAGACAGGCTGTAATTAGGGGTCGACAAATGGTCCGCCTTAACCCAGGGACCACGGGGGCAGATGGCCCCCTCTAACTCAAAATAGGCGTTAGCCAAATCAAAGTCAATAAAACGCGTGAATCAGAAAAATACATGTTTTAGTGCTCAGGTCAATGGTTTGACCTAGAGGCAAATTAGGTCAAGATCGGCTATTTTCACTCAAATGTGCAAGATTAACAAAGGGCATAACTCTTAGTCATTAGAGCTATGAGGCCGGTAAAGTACATTTGATAGCAAATGCAGTACTTTTCCGTTATGTGGAACGTAAAGACCTCCCCAGTGGTTTGACCGCCATAGGTCACCTCGTGACCTAAAGACCTAGGTCACGAAAGTAAAGATGACTGCCGTATATCAAAAAAACCAGACAAGACAAAAATGGTTTTGTTTCATCGCTCTAGCTCAATTAGGTCAAAAGTTATTGTCAAAATACTGTTTTTAACCTCTGGTGACCTTGGATGACCTTGGAAAAGTCAAAGGGCAAATATGACCCCTGGGATCCGTGAAAGGGTGTCCAAAAACGTTGTTCTGAGCAGTCTGAGTATTTGCAATCATTTTGTGGCTTTATATCATGAAATAGCTTTCCCCATGCTTTCCAATGGGAGAGTCACCGTGACCTGACCTCAGGCACGAAATCGAAAAATCCCGGATATACACCTTGTAGACCCTGGAGGGGTTATGAAGTGTAGGAAGTTTCAAATTGATCGACTTTGAAATGTAGCTCTTACAGAGCTCTAAAGGTGAAGTGAGGTGACCTTGGTTGACCTCGTCTGGTGACCTGACCTTGGGTGACCCGGGTAAAAATTTCAGGGATGATGGGAAAATGATGCAGTGAGAGGTAGAGCCCTCAACCGCGGTGCTGCGCCTCGTCGTTTTCTGCTATCCCGGAAAAACCTTAGGGGGCCATCGATGGCCCCGGTGGGGCGAGGGTTAATTCGACGCGCTGAAGACGCCGCCGGGCGGCTGATTGTGGCTTGGTAGCGTTGTGCTGGTGTCGGACGCTCTGATAATTTCCCTGTCATCGAGGACTGCGCGTGTAACGATATTGGACAACAGCGCGAATAATTGGCCGATGTGGACGGCTTTGCCGATAGTGTTATGTCGATTGGTCCGACCGCGGCGATGCACAGCAGCCAGTGATGGGCTCCGATCAGCGATTGTGGTTTGGAGCTTGTTTTGGTTCCACGTGGTGAAAGGCAATAATTGTTTGGGTGTAACGACACATTAAACTTTAGGGTCATTCCCCGTAGCCAGCCCTCGCCCTGTTAGGAGGTATCTTCAGATCAGATTTCACTCATTCAGAAACCTATCGGAAATCGAACCCGGGATCTACGACTTAGAAAGTACATTCCCTACCCCTTAAAGTACCTTTCCGCGTATGGTGGCGCCCGCTTAGCCCAAGGGTGCGGTCAGACGCTGTGATTGCTGACAATCTGAATCCGAGCAAGTTCCCTAGCAGGTTTCACAGAACTATTTCAACTTCCACGGGAGCCCTGGACGATAATGAGGAGCCCTGAAACGACTGGGGCTGCAGCCGAGGTAGTTCTGCTGAGGCGTTAGTTCTCGCGTCATCCAGCGTCATTATAGTCTACAGGCCTGCGTACGTCAATCCATAACACTGACGTCAGGGCGCGTCACTTTTTCGAAAACAAGTTTCAAAAGGAAATCAGGCTATTTATGAGCCAATGGTGCGGTCACGAGCCACAAAATAGATGTGCCGGGGTTTTCAGTAAAAGTGTAGTCTCTCACCGGCAAAAATCTTCTCCCACCCAAGCACGGCGTGGATTTTATAAAATAGTTGGGGTGTCTAAATTGAAAACAATACCAGTAACCACCACAGTCAAAGGTGATAGCGTGATATGAAGTGTGTTTTAAGCTTTCCCCACAGGCCTGTTATGTTGAGAAGCACAAAACCAATTCAAAATCTGAAAATGAAAAGCACAAAAACTTAAAGGATATTATCATGCTCTTCGAACTTGGGCTCCATGTTACCTCGTGCTCCTGTCCCTCCCTCATGAGAATGATTTAAACGTTATCCTAATTCAACGGATTGCGAAAATTCATTGGACGAAAAGTGTGAGCCGGGCCACTATGCACCTCATCCCCCATCCCACTGGTGACGCCTTCTAGTATAAGCCCATGGGCTTGTAGTTTCATGTAAGTTTCAAGAAACCATGTATTCTGCGGATAAGCAAATCAGCCGAAAACATGCGTTTTTTTACAGAAATATAAGTCCAGGTAAGCTCTTACGCGCATTCCTCAGCGCTTGGGATCATTTGAGCCTCATCTTAAGAGCAGATGCAAGTGTTCATAAACGTTTGTCTTACTGAAGCTTGCTCAAGCCTTGAATTCATTTCTAGTGCCTTACATAGTAAATATTGGCTTAGATTCTTAGCTCCTCTGAGCTCTCTTTTAACACTCGCTCGACGTGGTTCATTTTGTGAACCCTGAGTATGTATTTGGGCAACGCTTGAGAGGGCAATGATGAGGGTCTGGTCCTGAAGAACTCAGTTCTGAATGGCTGATAGTATTTTCAACAACCTTAGAACACACCATATATAAGCTTATGACTTTTATAGAGCTCAGTTGTTAGTTGGTATGAAAGGAAAAGAGAAAACTGAAAGTCCAGGGCGGAACTGGTGTGGCAGTTTGTCTGGAGCCTCTACCAGGGGCTTTGATTTATGAAACTCATTGGAAGTGCCTGAATTTGCAAGTTTCAATAGTCATCTCATAAAAAGAGATTTAACAATATTATATCTCTTTTAGCGCCCACAAAGACTTCTTGGAGCATGTAGAATCAATTTAAAGTACTGAAAATGAACACCGATACAACTTAAAGGAAATTTTGACATTAAACCGACCTTTTATTGGGGTTCCAGAGCGCCCCCTAAGAGATATAAATCCACACCCCTGGCACCTCCTGTCTGTTCTGTTCTGGCGCACGGATAGACCCCGCCATCTATCCGTGCACGTGCGGCTGGCGTATGTACAGTGACAGTGACACTGTGTTTTTATGCTCTGGCACCGTCGACGTGCTGGCTGGCGCACAACATGTTTATGGCGAATCAACAGAGAACGACTACTCTGGCCGTCTGTCGAGTGTTGGCGCAGGACGCAAAAACCCCACCGAATGGTCCGGAACATTTGTGGAGGCAAGGTATAGCACGAACCTCTGCTAACTCACGCTGTGCACAGGGGGGGGTAGACCCCTTCACGCTTTTTGGTATATCTCCTGAGTCCTTTTAGATAGAGAAATAAATTTTTCAGTACCTGTCAAGACATTGTTTCTCTCTACTAAAAAGACAACCAGTCATATACATAGGAAATTACCAGAAGAACGAAGTTGAACTTCGAGAAAAGTCAAATGGTGAACTGGAGACAGTAACGTCTACGAAATCAAAATTAATACAAAGCAGCCAAACACCGCCACTTTCATCTTCATCTTCTTCAGCTTATTTTTGTGTTTCCATTTCGTGTGAATGCATGTGTGATCCGACAATCCTATCCTTATCCTCCTCGTTATCCTTAAACTACCTGGAGGCAGCTAGCGCTTGCGCCTTGGGCAGCAGCAGCCCATCTAGGTAGTATCCCACCCTCACTTATTCTCAGCCATGCTAATCCTTACCGTTTCTTTCCATAGTCTTTAACACTTCACGTCCCTTACGACGGCGCTTGAAAAGCCACCGTATGTATGGAAGTGTTCGTAACAAATACAAATTCCTTCAACGCACGTGCATCCTCATGGTTCAAGGTGACCCAACCCGTCCGCGATCGTTCTGCGCACTTCGAATACCGATGTTGGGACATAACGGGCTGTTCACATATGATGTCAGTAAAATTTGTGGGTGTTCGGACCAGTCCCCTTTTGCCAAAAAAATCAGAAATTTCCAGACCCCTCCCCCTCTCGACAGTAGCGGCGGTCGACATGAGTAATCATGCAGATACCACAGAACTACAATGCCCAGGCGGTACGAGCAGCTGGTAGCAGTGGACACTGGGTGTGACGGCGAAACATAGACTATAAATATTAAAGTACCCGCTCTTCAACTACCCTGAGCCAGCACAGTTCTCGCTCAATAAAACAATTCCATAACAGCCGAAGATCTGTCAGAGTTCGTCAAAAATACCAGACCCCTCCCCTCCCCTCTTCTTCAGAAAAAAGGTCAGAAAGTGCTAGACCCTCCCCCTGTGGTTGCTGATGCCATATATGAAGAGCACTAAATGGTCTGTGCAACCGTTAATGAGAACAGTCAACAATAGTCACCTGTGGGCACCAACCAGCTGTTCTGGTACATCACGATGGACGCAAAGCTCATCAACTTCTTTGGTCACCAGTGTTTATACCTATTCACGCTAAAGTACTACGTTCTTCTGTCATCCGAAATGGAATTTGCTGCAGGGTAATACGTTGAGTAAATCCATACGAACAAGAGCAAATTATTCAATTGCTTCCACCCTGTCAAAAGTTCGAGTATTGATTGATAATTCAGGACATAGTCCACAATATTCTAGCAGGTGCTTAGGTTCCTTGGTTGAAAATGAAATTGATGTCAGGTGCCGGTTTCTCCTTGCCGAATCATATATTCAGCTACATTTCACTCTCATTCACGATGTAGCTGGTTTATGCCATGCGTTGGCCTCTAATTGAGACCATCATGTTCCGTATCATTACACTTCTAAACATGGATGCAAGAACTGCCTGGGGCGCTCACGAGGGAGGTCTTTTACCAGATAACCCCATAGAGACTAGTGCTGGCGCTACGCCTCCTCATTAAAGAAAATAGCATTAAATACATAAATTGCACCTAACAAGCCTCAGCAGTGAGTTCTTCAAACACCAAATAAATTATTTATTCGTGAATTGTTAAGTGCGGCCCTGATTACCATTTATCGCAGGTTTCCAGGCCATAATCATGGGTTTGGTCCTATTTTCTTCACCGCACCACCTCGCGGCTCGCACCGATAGTGTCGGAGCGGCGGTCGGCGCGCGCTGGTTGGAGGGTCTACGCTGCGAACCGGCCAGCCGACACTATCGCGCCCAGCCGACAGCACTGGAGGTGGCAATTTAACATCGGGTAAAGTGATTTGTCCTGGCGTTGTTTTAATTTGAAATTACAATGTTGGTGTGCAGGCTGTCGGACCACCCAGGTGGAAAATCAATCAGGTACCGCGGACGGGCGCCGCCAGGCTGGCCAGCTGTCTAACCCTGCCCCGCGCCGTAAATGTATAGGAGAGGGCGCCGAATTACACTGCCCGAATTCTTAAGTGGGTCAAATCACCCAACAGTTCGTAAACTGAACTGACCAGTATTGTCTTCTTCTAGTGGCAGAAATGTTAACGAGGCAGGCCCTGATACCCGCTATGTTCCGTTTTTTTGCAGTCATGTAACGTCCTTTTCTCGCATCGCATCCCGACGTCAATGCCTCGTCACATGCTTAGAAGTGATCGTGACTGTGCCAATCTGCATATGTGATCCCATAGATAAGAATTTTTGACATATAACATTTTTGATGAGTATTTTCAGCATATGACTGTCACAAAGAGAGTGGGATTATGGGTGGCTCAGCGGATAGCATTCATGTCTCCTGAGCTAGAGGTCTGGGGTTCAAGTCCCGGCAGAGCCCCAGATGAAGTTAGTCCTCCCCAATCCCTCTTAACAGGGTATTTTATTGTATTGTATACAATCCGTACACAAAAAAAAACATTGGGTGTCCATTTGTCGCATCTGTGAGTAGCTTCGTGGAGTAACAACCCTGGCGCAGGAAAACTGTCCACTCTACAAAGAAGCCCCGCGTATCGTATCATACGCCGGCCCGATTACCAGAGCGCTAAAATCCACGACGCGGAAATGTAGGGTGAAGCACCATGCGACTCCGCCACGCTCTTTAAAACCGTTGTAATTCTTCCGACTTAGGTGGCACTGCAGTGACGCTTGATAACGCTGCAATGGCACTTCTTAGCACCAACCTTCGCAGCTCCGTTCAAGAATGGCTCTGATTCCCTTCTAACGCCCAGCTGACTCGTCTAATAAGCGTTTTGTACACTTCTTCTTCAGGTACACTCGCTAGTACCAACTACACCTGCATAATCGGCTTTCTTTAAACACAGCATCACATCACGGTAAAAACGATATATCGCAAATAACACATTTATTCGCTTTTAGAAAAACATTTGTGAGCAGCTTCCGTCAAAAACGATCCCGCTTATGTCATCAGAGACCAGAAGTATGACTTCCTGCCATCGCAAATGGCATTCACACCACTGATGCTTATAGACCAACCCCCCCCCTAAAAAAGAGCGTTTGCGGCAAAATTCCGCCACATTTGACTATCAATTATCTTCCTTTTCCAGACAGAATATTTAAAGTGACCAAACATGATCAAACACTGTGTTCATATTCCTGCCGCTGTTCAGAATATCCTCATCATCCTGAAAATAATGTTCAGAACAACGCTACATAGTTTGTCATCCCATAGGACTCACCTAACGCGCAGCTTCCTCGATAGCCCGATCTTGCTTTTGGGCCTCGGGCTCCCACACGGGTTTCGATGCCAAGGGCATACGGGGCTAGAATAGCCCCGTTTGCCGGCAGAGGCCGTATCTTTGAAAGTAAGCGAAGATCGCGACAACCCAGAACAGAAGGGCTGTCTGCTGTTTCACAGTTCACAATGGTGTTTCCCTCGACCACGACGCATGGGCCGTGCTCTTCGTATTCACGTATACTGGCACCTCTTTCTGACATATGCCTGGCCCCCTTCGTTCAGCAGCCACGGTGGCATCCTCGGTGCGGCTTCTGAAATGGTAGCACAGCTAAATTGTACATACGACGTATGTTATAAAGGTAATCTACACTGGTAATAGATTTTCACACCAGTACCAATATTTGTCAAAACAATGTTGACCAGAGGTGGGCGCCACTACCAAATTTGAGAAAAGCTACCCTATTCCACTTCCGGCTTGTTGAAATCACTACCCTACTCCATCGATTTTCGAAACGGAAACCGATACTCCTTCACCGAATTTATTTCTTTTAATAAGGCGATTCCAAACTGCTGTCAAAATTTGTTTTGTTGTTCATTTGAAATGAATAATAGGAAAAACTGCATTTAGTTTTATATTACTACATAATTTGAAGGTTCTATTGAAAGCTATTTATATAGGATCGTACAATATGTGCATCATTAAATACGTGTTTGTGTTTTCCGATGGATAAAATATATTTATCTTTGGACGGACTAGGGAGCTGAAAGATTCAATAGCTTATTCCAACCCGTTTAGAAAATGATGAGGGGTATAGGATAAGTCAGTCCACCCTCCTGACAGGATCGAGTTAAGAAAACCACAAATGCCGGAGCATCCCATAGTCTAAAATATTATTCAGCAGATTGTGGATGACGCTTACGTTTCAGCGGCATATCAAATTCAGAAGCAAAGTCGCCACCGTTAGCAAGGACAGACAGGTAGATAAAAGAAAGGGCCGACCAGTGGTGCAAAATTTCGTATTTGATTATCACCAAAGGCAGTCAAAAGAGATTTCACTCAGATCTTAAGAAAATTGTCAGTTGAAAACAATCAACACTTTTCTCACCCTTTATTCCTTTGTCCACCATGGGCAGTGAAAACCACAATTTCCCGCCACGCTCTTCGCTGTTTGCAACGGCAACTGACGACTAAAAAATGGCGTCGTTTTGGCGCGCGCGTCCTGGAGTGCACCACGACGACACCGACAAAAACCGGAAGAGAGCTCGCGCGAGCTAGTTGACGCTTCTGTGATGCTGATAGAGACAAGAAGGTGTATTGAGAGTGTCATTGCAGCTGGATGACGCCACCTTTACTCCATCAACACTCCTTGGGCACTGACTTGATCCTTCGATATTAGAGGAGGCGTCAAGCCGGTGTGAGTTAAGCCGGCAGTAACGCTTTCATGATATGAAAAACTCGCCGAAAAATAATCGACGTGTTTTCACAGAAGAGTTTCTGCGTTTTACTGGTGTTCCATGGGAGTAGCCTTGAGTAGCCATGGTGCGATTGAGGTGTTAAGGGAATTACCGAATAGCAGCGTCAAAATTTTTCTCTGTGTAGGTCCAACGGGTAAGAGTTTGTTCCACAGTGACACCTTGACAGTTGGTGCCTTGTTAAAACTCAATAATTATTATCACAAAGATAATAGCAGTGCTTTGAAAACAACCTTAAGGTCAACTTTCCTCTGAAATTATATTTTTTAATTTCAATCGAACGTGTTTGCTTACCAACACAGTCTGAGCCAGTTCAAGTCTATTTAAGCGTGGCAGCCACATTATATAGATTTTCTGAAAAACCTTTGTCGGTTTTAACTTATCCTAAGTGTGTTCTCTTCCTATCTTCTTAACTCAACCCAGCGACTCTGTTATATTTTCTTGATATCGAGTATCTGGATTGCCTGGTTTCATCTAATAGCAATGCAGCAACATGTTTCATTGTGGCTCTTTCACTCCCACCGCCAGAAGTCACTGTTACAAGATAAGGGAGGAGTCCTTAAATAATGACCCGCTCTACAATCTGCGTCGGCGAACTCCCTTGGGGCTGAACTCTGCGGGGAAAATGTAATATACCAAAATTCTAAGATAAAATCATCCCTGAGGAGTTTGACAAAACGTCGACGGATGTGAGCATCCGCATTAGTCTCCCGAGTATACAGAGAGATGTCGTCTCTGGAAGTCCGACGCAGCAGACGTCCACGGCCCTGTTGAGGCTGGCAGTTCCGTGTTGCCGGCAGCGTTGGTAGCAGGTCTGTGATGCGGTTGTCGTCCTCGGTGGGCGCCAGCAGTAGGAGCCGCGCCTGGTAGCGCCGCCTGGTGGAACGGGCCGTGACAGCCGCTGCTGCAGGTGCGGACAGGGGGTAAGTCTGGTCGGATTTGTGATATTGCAGCACGTCAGTGCCTCAGGCGGTATCGGTGACCCACCCGCCCAGACTGCAACACGTATGCCTTGGGGCAACGTCTTTAGATAGAGTATAAATCTGTCATCAATTTGGTCAAAGCTTTCGGTGGACATCTTGGGGTTTTGGGGGCTAGGACAAAGGGCTTGGATTTCCATATCTTTTGGAGTGCCCCGTCACTCCCTATGATGTGCTGAGCACCTCCCCCTCCCCAATGGTAATTGGGGTACCCCGCAACCAAAAGGTGAAGTAAAGTCCCAATGAAGTGCTTAAAGGAGGGTAAGCTATCAACAGATAACTGTTAAACAGTCACTCGCGGATCCAGGGGGACCAAGGGGGGAGGCAACCCCCAAACCATCATCCCTTTATTTATTTAATCTTATATTAAATAACATTAGATATACTCTTGTGCGGGGTAACATGGACATCATGTCCATCTTGCCCCACACGTGTTGTCCGTCTTACCCCACTTTGCTCTTCCTAAACAAACTTGGATATAAATCGGACGCCATTGCGATTACACAGTGAGCGACTGCGGTGAACAAAATGTAACATCTTGAAGAGCCATATTACGTAATACCAATAAAATATCTATAGAAACATCCATGCAATGACCTTACGAATTCGATTGTGAAAAAAACACATGAGTTTCAGTTTTTACTATTATGATAATTGTATAAAACCTAGATAGCTTACCGGACCCAACGTTGCTCTGCGACCGGCGCGCGCTAAAAGGAAGCGTATTACACGTTTTTCCCGGTCGTGGCACTGTCAGTTCGTCCCAAACAGGGGGTGTCCGTCTTACCCACGGTGTCCATGACCCCCCACTTTCCCTTATTCTGGTAAGCACGTTTTGATGTTTTTTCCAAATCTAATAATTTGGCGATGATGTATTGACGGGGTTACGTCTTTACATTTATGAATAACTTTATAACGACAACCCCAGCACCCCATAGATAAATAAAACAGAACGGGTTCTGTGTTGGTATCAAAGGGATCTGAGGGCCTGTGTTTCAAATAATGCGTTTGTTTCTACTACCTATCCCTGGCTTAGTTCGTGGCGGCTGTTAGAACACATCAACCCAAATTTATTGGCAATTTTTTTGCGGAGCACACGCAGAGAAATGATATGTTTGATACAGACGGAACGGTCTATATCGCAGTTTGTCTCTCGAGAATAAGGGAACTCTTTGGCACTAGCCGTAAAATGGCCAGGAACCTCATTATCATAATGATTTTAATTTGTAGATGCTGCAGCTGTTTTGGTTATTGGCACCCATGCCACTATGTAGATGAGTCTTCACCTGAGGAGGAAGACCTAGCTGACAGGCGGGTATATCATTCCTCAACTGTCACGTATTCTGCATCATCAAATTTATTATCAAATTTATTACCAAATTACCAAATTTATTCTAAAAGAAAATAAGCTAATTTGGGCATAATCTTGAATGGAGAAAGATCAACTCATGAAAATAAAGTTAAGCATTTAGGAGTGCACATTGACGAGAACCTAAAATGGGAATCCCAAATTGATCACATTTCAACTGTCATTAGCAGAAACATCGGTATAATGAGCAGGGCAAAATTATTTCTATCATCTAGGAACCTTTTATGCTTATATAACTCATTAGTTCTTCCGCATCTAAATTACTGTACCATTGTCTGGGGGTCCAATTATTCATCTAAACTTGAACGAATCTTTAAATTACAAAACGAGCTATTGGGATTATCGCTAAAAAACATATTTTCATCCGACTAACCAACTTTTCATAACATTGAAGTTAGTAAAGCTTCCAGACATCGTAAAAGAACAGTTTGTAGCTATCATTTCGAAATTTCTCAATAGAACTTTACCAATTGCTGTTGCATCCCTCTTGGAGCTACACATAGCAAACACTACTAGGCTGGTAAACATTTTAAAGTACCCTTTGCCTCGACAGTTTATAGAAAGTTTGCGTTTTCGATTCATGGGCCAAGGATATGGAATGATGTTATTTGTCATTTATTTCCTAATTTGAATGAAGTCCCATGGGATAAAACGAGCCAAAAAAACAGGTTAGAGATTTCTTTTTCAATAAATATATATCTGAGGAGGTAAATGACTAGGAGGAGACAAGCAGAAATAATATTATTCACTATTCATTTCAATTTCTTTGATTCAGAGATACCAACCTAATCCGTCATGAAATAAGATGTTAACGAAAGGGTCTTAATAGGCCAGTCTCTCTTCTTTCCTTTCCAGAAGTCTTTCACTTTTCTTTCTTTCTTCGTTTTCAGCACATTGTTTCTATTCTCATCATTGACCAATTTCATGATCTCATAACCCATTTAGGCATTTATTTATCCCACTAATACCCTAACAGGACTTTCGTCGTGGCCCCATCGATGATAACTAGTTCTTCTACACCTTTTGTGGGGCTACGACGAGAAAAATTACTAAATTTAGGTTTAGGCAGCAAGTAAATAAAACAAAAATAATAGCGGGGAGTGGTGCGGTCCACTAGCATAATAAAACTAGCACAGTTTTTTTGTGTGCATGCAATTGGACAAAATTAGTTTACGACCGCATGGGTATGGAAGGGCACTCCTGCCTACCTATTTAAAAGGGAAGTGGTTTAAAAAAATTATTTTACCAAATATTTCATGCTTTAGGAGTGTGTATCCTAGGTATATGCTCACTGCTCAGTGCCCAGATAAATAAAACCTTGAAGTTACAGGGCTGGGGTGTGAATTTCTATCTCTGGATGTGAGGGGGCCCAGTCATCCAGTATGCTTTCATATTGGGCAGTGTAACTTGGTTTCATCTGTTTAATGGGGCTGTAGCATTTTGAAAATAGTCTTTATACCAAAATGGTTCTTTTAGCACCGTCGCAATTGAGATTTTTCGGATTTTGGCGCCCCCAATTGTTTTTCAAAACCCACTTCAGCATGATGGATCCATTAAGAGAGCCCTCTTTAGACAAAACATTCCATTGCCTATGACTTCTAGGTCTCGCCATAGGGTTTTAGTTTTTGCAGTATGACATCAAAAGATAAAACAGTAAGTCATCGACATACTGAGTCCCGAACGATCTTGGGTGCCTTTTCACCATTCAAAGCGTAGCAAAGCAGCACATGCTTCCCTCTTCTACTATATTATCTGGTTCTACTTCGACAGCGCTATCTGACAGTCCTTACTCTCTATAACTCGTCCACCGGTAAGTTTTAGTTTTATGTATGTGCGCCTCCCTCCTCCTTCCCTTGGTTACCTTCGGACCGGTTCCCACTCCTCTCCACTCAGCAGAATCCCATCGCGGCACTCCTGAACTCGGCCGCCGGCTAGCCTGTGCTGAATCTGCCGCCGTCTCGCCTTTACCGACGAGTAGTCTGGGATGGTGGAAAAGATAGATACCAAGCCAATAGTGGGCAAATGTGGCTAGGAATATTTGAAAAAGAAATTGTTAATACATCGCCTGGTTAATGACTTAAAATCCTATCATTTTCATTGAGAAATATCCGCTGAATTTCTCGCAATACAAGTGAACGCGCCTTCACCAATCAGCGGCCGCCATCCGCTGGCTGCTCATTGCCCGCGGGGCATAGAGGTTAGAGAGGTCACACTGGTCTTCGCTCACACCGAGTTCAAGCATCGGTGGGGAGGGGTCGCGTGGCAGATTATAAAACCTGCATGCGTGGTGTTGAGAATGGTGGTGGTCATACCTGCTGATGGACTGAGGGAGGGGTACAGGCGTAGGAGACATTCTGTGCACCTGGGTGGATAGGGGAAAGTGTTCATATTGCATGCAGTGCCGAATTACGACCATCGTAAGAAAAATATCCCTAGATGGTAGCACAATCGAGATCCAGTCAGTTGACTATGTTTAGCACACTCGGTGGTCTTTCTTTGCTGCGCCGTCAGCGCGTACGGGCGTGTAAGAGGCGGTGTTGGTTTTAATCGCGGTTTGATGGAACGATGTTCTTCTGATAATTGCGAAAATGGTATCTTGTTAATTACAATGTCTCTAGTTTCATCATTTACAAAGCATCCATTATGACCAGGTAGTTTCACTTGTAGCCACAAAACATACAGAAAGAACTTGTCGTTGGATTTCTTAAGATTGTTTCGATGATACAGGGCTGGATTGGCCACGCATACTTAAAAAACAAGATTTTGTGCGCCTTTGGGGCATGGTCCCTAATTACGCAAAAATTGAGTGTTTCTAATTGCACACATGTAATATTTGGCATGCATTCTAGGTGAAAATAATTTCTTTAAGAAACAGCTCCACACGTTGTTAAACAAACTATGTTATTGATCCATTTCTACCATATTTTCAACCATAGGCGTGGCCAACAATGTCTCTAGGGGCTGTGACTATAACATAATGTCCAAAATAATCGCCAGGGACCGTGCATCTACGCATAGTAAATGTCCACCCAGACAGGGAAATGGCCCGGGATAGGCGTAGGAACAGAGGGCCATTGTCTTCCCCGTCCCCCACCACTTTTCTGCGGTGGGTCTCCTGTGTAACCACAGCTTTGACTGTAATATGAAATATGAAATAAACGGACCCGGATATTTTGCATGATAAATTTTTTGAGTCGGTATGGCGGCCTCCTGATCTTGTGCGGGGGTTCCTGAGCTAACCTGAGCCCCCCCCCTGAGCTTGTCTGAGACTCCCTTTGCTGATCGGGACATCCTGAGCTTGTTTTGGGCCTCTCGAGCTTACCTGCGGGCGCTGAGCTGATCTAATTTTATTAGTTTTCTAGCCCCTTGAGCTGATTTAGGACTCTTTGAGTCTTTATCGTTCACAGGATTGAGAAGAGCTCAGTGATGGCCAAAAAATATAATAATATTGTCTCTTTTTATGGTAATTTTTATGTTTATCACCTTGATAATTGATTTTACACCTTCATGTATATCTCAGTTTACATTTCTAGGCTTACCTTTTTCATTTATTTGTTTTTTCCTTCAAATTTGGGCATCCCTTAATGATTTTTGGAAACCCACACCCCTGGTTAGGACCACCCTAGATTGAACGCTTACCCCCATAGAGTTTGTACAGCCGTGTCAGTGCCAACTTGGCTGGGGACCCTTCCTCCTTAGATTGAAAAAATGCATCTAATCATTGCGAGAAGTAAATCATCAAAATATCAAGCATTTGAATATCAACACATCCCTGGTTGTGTGTATCAATAGGTATTAACACTTTGGATCCTTCGTAATTGCAAAATGTCACATTCGTTTTCGATGCGCTCTAAACTCCCCTTTTCTATTTATAAAATCGAAAAATTCTGTAAACATTTCAATGCACTAAGATTATGGTTTTTCAACGCTGTATTACGCTTCTTCTACGCTTCTAGTGTACATTACAACTTGTATGATATTGGGCCCTCATCTGGTCTATGCAAATAACTCTAGTCCTGCAAGATAGTTGGGTGTGAAAGCAATGCATGAAATAAATTCGTTAACACTTTTCCTGAATGTATGCAGGTCAGTCGAAATCCGATTTCAAGTCTTTTAAAAATATATTTGACCTCACAAATGCACTGAGGAGATTGTAGGGAACCAAATGTCATTCTTAACCTACTTTAAAAAAGTATTTTGGCCTCGGTCCGATTTAATTCAATATACATATAAATCAATTCAATTTAATTCAATAGGGGGCCACCGAGTGGCCTGGTGGCCTCATTGCCCGTCTTCAGATCGAATAGCATGGTTTAACGTGGGTTCAATCCCCACGGTGGGAAACCGCCTTCCATGTCCTATCTGACCCGGTGGAGAGGATCCTCAAACACCCACGCCAGTACCTACTGTAATTGGGGAAGTGTGGCTGCTGGGAGTGGCCCTAATAAAATACATGACATATTAATTTCACTTTAACCATGTTGCAGCTAATTCATTAGCGTTCAAATTGCGTCCGTTTTTCTTTTTGTCAATTGAAGGCATCACCAGAGAGAATCTAGGATTAATTGCAGGTGGAGTATGCATTGAGAGGGGTGGGGGTGGTGGTGAGATGAGTCCCCTTTGAAGCTGAGAATGTTTTTTGTCACATACATATACCTGGGAATTTGCTTGCCACGCTTTTGCTTGATCGTTTTGTAACCTTATGACATGAACAATGTTTCACCCACTTCTAGTAGTAGACGATGCTCGAATGTGCTGTGTTTAGGACCCCTCAGGCTATCACTTGGCGGTCCCTCACTTCGACATGCAGGTAATTGGTGGACCCAGGGAGAAAAGGTGACAGGTGCAGTGGCAGATCCAGGGGGGCAAAAAGAGAATTGCCCCCCCCGACGGAAAAGCTCGGGGCAAAACTATGTTTTGCCCCCCCCCCCCAAAGCGATCGACCTCCTTTCTCCCCGACTCCTTTTTAGCTTGTAAGCAAGGTTTTGGTGCTTCAACTCTCAACTTCAAACAGAATTAGTGAAGTTCAGTGTAAATATTGGGGCTTGGATAGGAAAAAGAGTAGCTTGAGTTCATATTTCTCACCCCGTGGCGTTTTTTTTTTGCTTTTCGTCTCCAGTTCCCAAAATCCTACCGAAAAGGCATATTGTAACGCAATTTTGCACTGCGCGACGTTTTTTTTTTTTGCTTTGCGACTTTGGTTTGCCCCTCCCAAACCATCCGGCTAGATCCGCCACTGGACAGGTGTACCATCCTCGAGCACACAGCACTCCCGCACTGCGCCCCGGTGACCTCAGAAACTACATCGACGCCCCCTGAAATGCCGCTTCCTATCCCCTCCTCAAGATGCAAGTATTGGTCCCCACACGGTGCTGTGGTTTTACGTACCCTGATAGGTTTCATTTTAAAGAAATGGCGCTCTGGTCCAAAGACAGAACCGCCACCCTCTACCCCCCCCTCTGTCCGGCTGAGAAATTATGTCCCGCCTATGATCATGATCCTTGTCCAAGCAATCTGCTGAGCCTCACTTAAACCAACATCAAGCCTTTCAGAACACCATCCAGAGGTCCCATACCAGCATCCAGAGGCCCCAAGCCAGCATTCGGGGGCCACTCAGTTCGGTGCTGAGCTTCTCGTAGATCGACGCGTTTGAGGGGATCTACTGAGGCAGGCCTACAGCTGGTCTGAGCGGGGACCGCAGAATATCCTGCAGAGATCCCGCTCCCCAAATTTTTTATTGTGTATTTTCTTTATCTGGCCTGGCACGTTTTTAACGGAATAACAGAGTTCTCATTCCAGCCCCCCCTGTTGATTTCTGACCCTTTTAGACTTTTAACTCCCGGACCATTGACCCGGGCTCAAATCCCCGGGCGGGAATTTAAGCCTTCCAGATCCTCACCATTACTCCTAACAGGGAGGGAGCTGGCGACGTCATATGCCCTCAGCAGAATTTTTTTTTTTTTAAAACCCCTTGGTGCGTCGTAAAGCCCCAATGCTGCCTGCAGCTTTCAGATCCAAATGCTGAGACAAATATTCAAGTTATGTCAAGCACTGGGTTGCACAATATACATATCTCTCTAATTGGAGGGAATTGATGTATCCGTTCAGTAAAACATCTCTATGAATATTCGATATCTTGTTTCTAAGATGGTAGACTTCAAAACCGGGCGTCACTGTCTCCTCACGACATTGATTTTTCTTGCAAGCGATAGCTGGCTGCAGTAATAATGCTGAGAGCATTCCATTCATGCCAACAGTATTATTAGGGCTAATAATAAGCACGGTTCCGTGCTTATGCATAATTGGGCAGTGAATGTTTAAAATTGATCTCATACCAATCTAAAGGTAATGTCAGAAAATGAGCTCCCGAGCCTCACAGCTTACTGTATCACAGTAAAAAATGAAATTGCTCTCTTGTTTTACCATGTGGATTGTTATTGAGACTAGTCGTATTAAATTTACCATGGGCGCAAATTCTATTGTTGTTGCCACGGGCAGATTTTGAAGAAGATGATGAAGACGATGAAGAAGAGGATGACACCGGGGGATGACGATCTCGGTCCGAAGACCTAGGAGCGGTGACGACCCCTAGGGAAGGGGTTAGCGTCAGAAAGGGGGCATATAGTTCATCTTAGAATGAACTATATGTTGGCGCTAATACCCAGGTAGAAGTATTATGTCGAAGCAGAAGTCCAAAGGAACGAGAGAGCTATAGAGGAGGTTGGCTGGATGTAGACCTAGCCAACTCTATCAGGACAGGCCCTGATAGTATCGGGATTAGCCCGATTTCCTCTCAGAATCATGTAGGGGAGACAATTGGGTAGCGGCGCGGCTACCCAGTTCCGTCAGGGTGGCGACCCTGTCGGCTGCCAGGATTAGCCTGACGAATCCCTTGGAAGCAGATGCGGCCTGGGACGCCCCCGCACTGTATGTTAACGCCTGAAAATTGGGAGCGGTCGGTACACCATGGTGCCGATCTGGGGAATGACTGGCCCAGCCATCACCATCGCTGTTGGCTCAATGTTTTTCGGACTTTATTATTTTTATTTATTAAGTTTATGCCACGCACGATAGGGTAGAAATGATAGTCAAAGACGAGCAAGTATACCGGGCATACATGTGTTCATTGCGATAATGGGCACGTATTGAGGATTGATAGGAGACTTAGATATTTTTATTGCCAGCTTCAACAGAACACTTGAGTTTAGAGGGTTTTTGTGAATTCATTGATAGAACTGGACTTCGAGGGTTTCAGTAGAGATATTGATTGGAACTGCACTTTGAGGTATTGATACGAACTTAACGCCGAATATAAATGGAGGTTAGTTGCAAGGTATCCAGTAACAAGAAAGGGGGAAATGTAGAGAGCCGCAATAATAAAAGGGAGATGTAGACGGTCAGAGGTACCACTCCTATGTGGATTAGTTGGGAGGGAGCACCACAGATTCTAACATTAAAAATTATGATACTTTGAAACTAATTGAATCAAATGAATCAAACTGGTAACGACATCAACAATGAACATCACGGAAAAATAGAATAGATAGGTTAGCAACAACCCATTTTGGCCACCACTCGGATTTATATTTTTGGCACTTAAGTTACCCATTTTTATGCATGTCCGGCTCGTTATTTCGTGTGCTGTCATGCCCATTGCAATGTTTGTTGGTTCTCTGTGTGTGCAATCCAGTGCCTGTCCATGCTACCCATCTCCCGAAATATTTGCGACAATGGGGGAGGTGTTCTTTCGGAACTTTATTAACTTCAAACATATGTTATATTACAATGAAAATTTGTTAAAAATACTTCCATCGGCTCTTCCACCGAACCCTACGTCACAAAATGGATGCTGCAGGTCTGAAACAACACGTATCGGAACCCACTAGAGTTGATAATTTTTGGATCTAGTTTTTTCTAATTGTTTCCGTGTCGAGGCCGTCGTTAGAGCCGGAGCTTTTTCTTCTGACCACGATGAAATTTCATGTAGACTCTTTGTTCAGCCTCGCAGGAACCCCGTCATAAATCGTGTAACAGCCCTAAATTATAAGAGGGCAGACTTCGACGGGTTGAGAAGATCTTTGGCATTAGTGCCATGGAATATTATGGAAAACTTACATATAGATGACGCTGTGAACATGTTTTACGATATACTGGACGCTGCCATACGTGATCATGTTCCAACAGTGGTGCTGCGTCGCAAATTTCCTCCGTGGTTTGACGCTGATGTCCGGCAGGCTTTGCGTGAAAAGGAGGCCGCTTTTAAACGCAAGAAGCATAACAGAACACCAGACGCAGAGAGGGATTTCCGGGAGAAACGTAGATATTTTAAAGATGTTTCGTGCAGAAAGTATTTTAGCTATATCAAAGGTATGATTGGGGACTTCAAGTCGAATCCTAAACGTTTTTGGTCTTTTTTAAAATGTACCAAGGGCACGAAAAGCCAGCTCCCTGTACTTTTAGATGGCGACAGAGTGTTGAATAGTGATGTCGAGCGGGCGAATCTGCTATACGACATTCGCAAGTAGGTTTACTGATCCCACCGTACAGGATTATCCTGAAGCACCAATTTACGACCTGAGCTCACTCAATCACTTTGTGATTACTGAACCATGTGTTCGCAACTCCTTGAATACTCTCCAAGTGCATAAGGCCTGTGGGCCTGATAACATTAGTGCACGAATTATAAAGGAGTGCAGTGACCAGCTGTCGGTCCCGTTGACTGTACTTTTTAGGATGTCAGTGTCTCAAGGTGTCTTTCCGAGCAGATGGGCGGAGGCTAACATCGTGCCCATTCACAAAAAGGGGTCTAGAAAATTACCTTCAAATTATCGTTTCGTCTCACTCACCTCGCTGTTTGGCAAACTTCTCGAACGGTGCGTATGTGACGTACTTCTTTCTCACGTGCAGCCAGTCCTGACTCCAAAACAACATGGTTTTGTCCCACGCCGATCATGTGACTCAAATTTAGCTTGCCTTTTAAAAACGGCGTGGGAGTCTATATCATTAGGCCATCAAACTGACGTTATCTATACGGACTATTCAGCGGCGTTCCAGAGCGTCAATCACAAACTTCTTATTCACAAATTGAAAAACTCTTACCAAATCTCAGGTGCGGCCCTGGAATGGCTTACATCATATTTAGGAAATCGTAAGCAACGCGTTATTGTGAACGGAAAATGTTCTGATTGGGTCCATGTACGCTCTGGAACTCCGGAAGGTGGAATTATCTCGCCTCTCCTCTTCGCCCTGTACATAAACGATCTTCCAGACAAAATTAAGACTAATTGTCTCTTATTTGCTGACGATGTAAAATTATACAACAAAATTACTTCGCAACACGACATTGAGCTCCTTCAGGACGATCTAACATCTTTAGCTGCATGGTCTGCACTTTGGAAGCTTCAACTCAATCCAGCCAAATGTAAATCGTTCACTGTGTCATTGAAACGAAAGCCTATTCCAACCACATACAAAATCCAAAACTCTACTCTAGAGAAAGTCTGTGCAATCCGGGACCTTGGAGTGTGGTTGGATTCTAAATTGACGTTTGTAGAACACCTGAATCACATTGTTAGTAAGGCGAACAGGGCGCTAGGTCTGATGATTCGGTCTCTTCAGGTTGGCCATTCAGAGGGGAGAGCGAGACGGAAGTTGAAACCCGAACCAATCATGGCGGCTTATTTTGGCAACATTCGATCTATTATGGAGTTTGGCTGCGTAATTTGGGGTGGGGCTGCCAAGACTCATCTTGATAGACTGGACAAAATTCAGCATAAATTCTTGATTTGGCTCGCGTCAAGCTCAACGAAAAGCTCACCATCATTTGTGTACCATGATCTTTTGGCTACGTTCAAAATAAACACTCTGGCTAATCGACGACTACAATATGATATCCTTTTCGCACACAAAATTATCTCCGGAAAAATAGACTCCGCCTTTCTGCTCGGTAATTTCCCTTTTCATGTCCCAGGAAGGAACACAAGGGCAATGTTCGGTAGTATGCTGCATGTTCCATTTGGAAGGGTAGAAACTGTGAGGCGTGGATTGTTTTGTCGCTCGACCACTAATTTTAACTCGTATCTGACGGCATGCCCACTTTCCGACCCTTTTAGATTTCCATTTGGTCAGTTTAGAGCACAGGTTCGTTTATATATCAAGTCGTTGCCTGCGAGTTGAACAAAGTGAACTTTTTAACTGTTTGATATTCTTATGTTTACTGTTTTAAGTGCATATTTTAGTCAGCTCGCAATGTGATCGTTGTTTGTAGTTTGTTGGCTCCTCATTTTTACCTGTAGTTGTATGTGACCTGTTTACCGTGACCATGTTTTATGATTCCTGACTTGAGCTCTTATTGGGGTATGACCCTGTTGCTCATATAGCACTAATAAATAAATAAATAAATAAATAAATAAATTCCTCCTGGCAAAACATTTTTATAGAGGAATGGACATCAGGAATTTTTTTCGATAAAGCGCTAGAGATGAACTTTTTGAAGTTTTCTTGTTGTCTTTCGCTCTTACCTTCCTATCTGTGGAAGCAGCATGCACCCAGCTGAGCTTATTAAATTGAGATTCCGGTATATATGTCCATGAGAGATTTTGCGCTGCGAAGAAATATCAACTTCCCGCAAAGCTGAAGCAGCAAAGGGCCATGCGTGGATGTTTCAAGGCTAAACAACATTGAACCTCAACTTATCAGGTCTCAAGATGTCGCATTCGTCGTGGTGCCTCATCAATATCTATTCAAGGTGGGGACCCCGTACAGTGCTGGGAAGGGACCGAGACTCCGCTGGATTTTTGCCTCCCATGGCGTTTGCAGTACCGTTTTTTCGGCACCCATAATCCCATCTCTCCTTCCATCGGAATCGAGAAGAGATCTCCCGCCGTGAATGCAGTCAAGAGGCGAAACAGGTCAATAGACGAATCCAGGATGTTTGATGGAGTGGCGATTTTGGACTAGGACCGGTGCCCTTTGGGTCCGGAAAGGGTGTCATTTGGATCTGAAAGGGGTGCCCGTTCCTGGTGTGTAAATTGGATGAGCGCCAAATCGCATTTTAGGACGTCAACACTAGAATCCTGAGGAAGTTGGGAAGCAATGTTTGGGGGAGGTGCCAGGCTGGTTTCAAAGAGCCTTGCGGGGGGTGCAGGGTGGGCTGATTTGGGTTGACGCACCTGCTCCCCCTGTCCCCCCTGGATCCGCCTATGATTCAGTCCATACCATGCTTGGCCAGCAGCGGTTTTAAACATGCAGTTACCGGCTGGCCATCAGTTCGCACCAGCCCAGTGCGGTCAGGCCACCGGCGAAGCCGTGAGCGGGGTGCCAAATCATTAACATAGCGCCGCGTTTCAGAGGCTGGCCCTCAGTCGCGCCGCCGGTGAATAATGGTTTAATAACGAGCCGCCGCCGGCACGTCAGAGCCATGGGTCATCCCACTTAGCTGGGTGCTTGTTTAAGCGCTACATGCTAATTAGAAACCGCGAAAGAAACTATGCCGCCCGCGTGTGACAAATTGTCAGGCCGACCCGTCGGGAACTGTCAAAACATCAACACTCGCCCCTTCGCTCTCTCTGGGCGGCCCCAACGGGTCGATACCTGAGTGGCTGGGTGTCAGCGGCGAAGCCAGACGGCGCCTCCAGCAAAATGGTCGCCGATTTCAATTTGTTTTTCAATTATCACCGGGCAGGAATGTGAGGATTGTGAGGGGATACAACGCATCGCCAGCTCCGCCCCTGTGGAGTTTGGCGAGTTGTTTCTTCTGGCTGCCAAACAACGCAGCTGTATTATGTGCTAGAGCTTTCTTAGGATAAATAAAAAGAGTGCAGGCAGCTTAGGCTTTCTAATAGCTGTTGCATGAAAATGTTTATTGTTTGCAAAGCCACCTAAAATTGAAAGAGACGGAGGGAGAGAGAGAAAGAGAGAGAGAGAGAGCGAGAGAGAGAGAGCGAGAGAGAGAGAATGAACGAAATACAACATAGATGCCCGGATGCACAGATGCATACGCAACTTCATTATTGAAGTTTTATTCAATTCAAGTTTGACTTGCGGACGGGTTTGTTATATGGGGCTTATCGACTCGCCAACGTCGAGGTTATATGGCATCTGACTCTGTACTGGCGGTGGTACAGACAGTGAAGCACAGACAGTGAAATACAGACAGTGAAATACAGACAGTGAACACCGACAGTCAAACACAGACAGTAGGACACAGACAGTGAAACACAGACAGCGAAATACAGACAGGGAAACACAGACAGTAAAATACAGACAGTGAGGCACAGACAGTGAAATACAGACAGGGAAACACAGACAGTGGGACATAGACAGTAAAACACACACAGTGAAATACAGACAGCGAAACACAACCAGGGAAACACAGACAGTGAAACACATACAGCGGGACATATACAGCGAAACACAGACAGCGAAACGCAACCAGTGAAACACAACCAGTGAAACACAGTCAGTGAAACACAGACAGTGGGACACAGGCAGTGAAACACAGATACTGGAATAAAGGCGGTGAAACACAGACATTGGAATAAAGACAGTGAAACACATACAGTGAAACACAGCCAGTGGGGCACAGACAGTGAAACATGTATAACGAAACACAAACAAAAACATGCAATGAAATAAAGACAGTAAGACCCAGACAGTGGGATACAGACAGTGAAGCACAGACAGGGAAATACAGGCAGTGGGACACGGACAGTTGGACACATACAACTGTCTGCGCACTGTCATCAGGGCTGTTGTCAGGAATTTGGTATAAGCGAGAGAAATAGCTGAAATAGTTGCTCGAGTGCGCGAATTTAGCGGGCAGTCGTAGCTCCTAGTTCACTATTAAAAGCAATGTATATTTTTGTGTAGCCTTTGCTTAGGAACATGTTGTTTTGGCATATCACTTACACCACGCAATCATACACAAAGCTGAAGTTTTACCAGCACAATTACGAAATAGTGGTATGGCATTCTGCACCGCGTAGGCTGCGAAGTCTCTGCGAGCCGCAGCGCTGGGCAGAAGCCGAGCCCTCACATGAGAGCCAAGAGGGAGAGACCGGACTAGTGAATCACGTTACAGAACCATCCAGGCTGTATACCCACAAACAGGGACGCCGGCTGGCACGGCGTTGCACAGTGTTACAAGGAGGGCCTAAAATGGTACAAAAATCTATAACTTGCGTTCTGTCAAAGATACTGCTTTCAAATGTGGACCATAGTATGCTGGTATCCTGAGCTTTATTGAGCTTGAGTTTCAAGTTTCAGCCAGGTCAGGTCATTGACCTAGGTCAAGTTAAATTCTTATGTTCGTAAATGCGATATCAGTTTCTCATTCATTTAAGTTAAAAACTTTACCACAAAGATCTGATCTTACGAAATTGTTTTCTTTGTGTTTTGATGCCCCACAAATGCATCTTTTCCAGTCGACCTGAACCGAGGTCAGATGTTTCAGTGGAAGATCCTGCCAGTTTCAGTGGGAAAATTCAAAATACATCGGACGTAACAAGTTGTTCATCCTACTTTCAGATGAGCAACTGCTAGACCTAGCCTTCCTTTCCTAAAATAGGCTTTCTCAGGCTGACCTCAAATGAGGTTAGATGATTTGAATAGTGATTTGTAGGACTTAACATCAGAAATGGAAAAACAGACGAAATTCCAAATAGGTATGTACATTTCAACAGCATTCTAAAAAAAAATGCTCAAATACCATTCTGAGCAAAATGTATTTTTGCTACTGCAGGCACTATCAACGAGTTGTAAACCCTAAATCGAATTCAACTAATTGAGCAGCTTGACCAAGAATCAAAACACCGTTTCACCAGCCGTTGGTAACAGCTCACTCGGCCCAGACTTATAAATCACAAAAATTGCATCCAGCAAGTTCACTCAATATAACTATATATAAAACTTCATCGAGATCAGAGATCTTCAAAAAAGGCATCAGATGGGAACAAACAACAAAATTAAGCGACTTTATATGCTCAAAAACTTCTTAAGAACTATCAAGTAGGTTGGGGGACAGACATGCACTCCAAACAGACAAATGCTACTTATGGCCCAACCCACTTTTTATGCATCCAAATCATCAGCTGAACTATGGGACGTATCCGAGTCTCCGGGTTGAGTGCCGGGAGCAACCAGAAGCGCGGAGATGTCATGGTGCTCTCCAGAGGACGATCGGATGTCATGTCTGGGTCGTTCCAAGTCTTCTTGGATTGATGTCACGATTACAGGATCGCTGGACACCGTCAAGTGATGCAACTGGTCTTGGATTGTCGCTTTTCGGGAGGTTTTTCTGGCATGGTGCTCGCGTGCATACCTTGTGTCTTTGTTCCTCCGCTCCTGGGCCTCCTCACTGAGCATACCGATTGGAAGGAGAAGTGACCGGGTACACTCACCCACGTGCACGAGGAGTTTGTGGACTGATGCTGGCAGGTAAAACCACGGATATAAGCTAACGAATAGCTTTGCTGTCTCTAAAGCATACAGATCAAACTTGTCCGGGTCAATGACCTGATCAAACGCATTCACAGCCGAAAGGATCGTGCCGAGTCTCCTGATAAGTTCCACATCCACACCAGTAATTTCAGAAAACACGTCGGGGTTCTGGAAGGCACGGCGAGATGTGTTCCCGTCATTTGAGGTTCCGGAGCCGCCAGGCCGTGGCCGGTCAACCACCAGGCCAAGCTTCCGACGAAACTGACGCTGGATGGCACGCTTTCGTTTCCGCACCCTATCTTTGTGTGGCGTGGTCACTGCCCACTGCTTTACATCCATCCGATACGACACACGGAGGATGCATTCAAAAAATCGAATCCTGGCGTGGAGTGGGGAGAGGCTTAGCTGGTAAGCAAATGTTTCTGGTACCCGCTTCTGTGCCTGTCCCAGATCGTTCATTGTTTTGGGTGTAGCACCACAGATATTGCATGTGCTGGCGGATTTGGTGTCAGTGAGTGCGCTAGCGACCTTGCCATCAATCATCGTCAGCATAAGTGAATGTTTTACTTGACTCCAGTGGCGGACCCAGGGGGAGGCATTTGGAACGGAAAAGCTCGGGGCAAAACTATGTTTTTGGTCCCCCCACCCCCAGCTGTCGACCTCCTTCTTGCCTCGACTGCTTTTTAGTTTATAAGGAAGCTTTTGGTGCTTCAACTCTCAACTTCAAACAGAATCAGTCAACTTCAGTGCAAACATTGGGCCTTGGATAGGAGAAAACATCCTGTGGCCAAATCGTTCACCCCGTGACAGCTTTTTTTTTGTTTTTCGCTTTTCCCGAAACCGACTGACTAGTCAAATTGTGGCAAAACATTTAACCGCGTGACATTTCTTTTGCTTTTCGATTTTGGCTTGCCACCCCTCTCCCCTCCCTCCCCCAAAAAATACTGGCAAGATCTGTCACTGGCTAACTACACTGTTAGAGCGCGCACTCCAAAGTGTGCTGTCATCCCCTGGGTAGAGGACGGCCGCGGAAAATGCTGTCACAGGTCAGCCTTGGTCCAGGGGCCTTCCACACCCAAGCATAGCACCTTTACCAACTCTGTCACCGGGGTGGCCTTGTCCGCCAGTTTGATAGCGTGTCTCTTCCCCCCAGCGCCCTGCTTTGACACCCATGACTGCGCCATATTCAGAATAACTAATGAACTGCAAAATCATGTTTTGTGATGTCTTGGCAACACGATATTTTTTCCAATGTCCACTTGACATTGCAATAAACATCGCTTGACTCAGTCTGGAAACAGTCTGGGAAAAAGCTCATTCATACAGCCGGCAGTGCGTTCCCGCTGGCTGCAATCGAGGTCGCGAAGAAAATTGGTGTTTTGTTCCAGTTTTACGGCGTTTGGCCGCCATTGAGGCTGTCATCGGGCCGGCAGCGGCGGCCTCAGTGTGAGTTACGGGCGGGGCGGGCCTGCGCCCGGTAAAGGCTATCGTCCGCTCGCATGTCTCCCCATACTGACGCCTGAGCTCTGCGCCATAAAATGGACGCCCCGGGGCACGGCCAGATCAATGGTGTCCGACTTAGCATACCAGGAATAGAGCAATTAGACACCAACTCGCTGTAATCATATAATTTTCCCAAGTATAATGGCGGCAAAATTGCCCCATTACGTTGCACGATATCCATTTGGGAAAGCGAAAAGTTTCTAATGGACCTGTTAATGATTTGATTCCATAATGGCGCCAAATTGTCGGGACTAGCGCGCGATTTTCGCGTCTGATTACGGTGCTGCGCAGTCAGAGCTGTCGGGCCGTCAGGAAGCTGTTCCGTGCCGGGGGAGCTGCCGCAGCGCTGCCGTGTCAGGTCGCACCCCAGGAACTGAACCCTTCACAGACGCCGCGCATGGTCACGCAGGGTCACCCAGGGCTCGCACAGGGTCACTCGGAGCTTCACTCATGCACACAACGGCGGAACGGCTTCCTGCAACGGTTGGGTAGAGACTAAGGTGTCAATTAGAAATTGACCCGAAATGTGTGAGTCCCATTTGGATAGGTTTCCAGTTTTCGGACAAATTTCGGTCATTGTAGGTACTAGCTCTCCACTTTTAGTCGTGAGGCATTGGCGGCAAGGGCGTTACTATACGTTTTTGAGCCAATAGGGGGGGAGGATGGAAGATATTGTCATAACTTCTCGGATGGAATCCGGCTACAGTGGCGAATAGGAGGGATCATACCCCACCCCTTCCGAATTTGTTTACTTTCTTTAATAATTACATGGTAAAAACTTATTCGAGGTAATGGTGGAGGAATCCTAAGAATCCTAAGCGGCGCTCCCCCCCCTCCTGCCTTTTCAAGATGGAACGCTGGGTCTGCAATTGTCCACAGGTTTTTGTTCTGAATCGAATGCAATATGAGAAGGGTAATCGGCTGTGAAAGTGTGAAAGCCTAAACACCCCACTTCATTGGAAAATTGTATTTTTCACACTGCTGAATCCATAAAAATGTTAGTCATCATTATCAAGGTTTCCCCTCAGTGGTTTCCAAAAGAATCTTCCTGCTTTTTGTGCTGCTGAACGCCTAAGGTAAATTGATTGCGAGGTGACGGTTTCAATCGGAGATGTTCATTTTCAGGGACACTCACGCTTCATAAAAGCTTGTTTTCTGTAGCAAATTATCTCCTCCCCTATCTATCGACACATTTCTAAACACTTATGACGTTTCTATTTCTTCAAATGTGAATGTTAATGTTTCATGACGGACTCAATCCCATACAAACTTGTGGAAATTGTTAATTGCTTCAGTGGCATGCTCCTTATTTTAGTTTACAAATTGGTGCAAACAGGTATTGTATACATATACATAGGATGCTCATACAGCACAGATATGTAACAATCATTAGTTTTAAAACATTCTCCAACCAATACAACCTCTCAAAAGCGGCAGCTTTATATCGACTCCGACTCCGGTAATTGCACGAACCCTGTGGCATTGGCGACACGACGCCAGCTTCAAGGTCAAAGTTCAGCCCGCACGCGCCCGAACCGCCTGCGGCTTTGGTCGGGGAGCGGCAGAGCTGCGCTCTGATTGGCTGGTATCTGACAGGTTCAGGCTTCCACGTTCAGCTGTCTGCGCGGCGCCTCGTTTGAGTGAGGGGAGGGAGCAGGCGTGGTCATTGGAATTTTTTAAAGTTTTTGCTGATACAACCTGATTAGACTGCAGTCATACAAATTCTGCACTTGAATAAGATTCTGAAATCAAGCAAGCTGGAAGATCGTTTTAGCGTTACGTAACGCCATCGATAAGATTTCAAGTTTTGTATAGCGTAGCGCCTTTGGCTTAGGAATTATCTATCATGCATATGCTTGTTTCTCTAAGATTTTTGCCTTCTAGCTTTGCAAGATCATCGTGTTGCAACAAATGTATCTTGTCAGAAAATATTTTGTTCGTTAGTCAATTTTGAAGGCACCCGATAACTGTTCTGTATCTGTCTATGTCTATCTGTCTGTATCTATGCCTAATCTGTCTAATCTGACATACAATTGCAAAATCTTTGGTCCCTCTCTAGCTCCAAACGCAGTGAGAGATTCTGACACCATATCTCGTCTTGGCAGGTAAAAAATAAACACCGAAATAGCACAAAACCAGCAAAAAGAAGCCTTCGTGATCGTCTTGTCCTGGGGAAAGGTGATAACAAGTACAGATTTTGTGCTTCCTGATTGGTGGCAGGTAGCTTCGCCAAGGGTCTAGAGGAGGAGGGGATAACATGGGGCTTCCTCATCACTCAGGCAAATATGAGGTTGACTTCGACTCCGCTTTTGGCCGTGAGCTACCTTTTTTGGAAATTCTTAATTGTTGTCGAAGTAAATAGACTCCAGACTTGAGCTGGGAACTTAAATATAACAATCTGCGTTAGACCTCCGCGCATCGAGCCCCTGCGTTAGCGTAAACGCTGTCCTGCTCCCTCCCTAGTCTAACCGAATTCCAAATTGTTTTGTCTTTTATAGTTTTCGCCAGAAAGCATCCCAACCTACTAGTTGAATATTTTGCATTGTTTTATTTGCAATACTTCACGCGCTAGTGAGCCTGTTGTTATTTGAGACGATATTAGTAACGACAACAAGATCATGATTGTCTGTCGTCCAATACTCATGTGTTGGCTGGACTGCAAGTTTACATTAGTTTCCCAGACATACCTTTTATAGCGTTTGGCAGAAATCACCCCAAACTACTCTTTGAATATTTAGCATAGTTTTATTTGCAATACCTCATGCGTTAGTGGGCCTGTTGTTATTTCAGAAGGTAGGTGTTAATTACAGTCTGTAGCTGTTCCAAATTGTGAGCTTAAAAGTGCTTTTGGATTCACTGAAAAGTTTAGAAGAATTGATACATGGGGATTGGAATATTTGGGGACATTGTAGTTACAGAAAATGCGCAGTTTTCACTTACACCGTTACACTTGAAAAATGCGTATCGCTTGCCATCGATGGGTTTCCTTCCTCACTCCCCTGCCCCAGCGCCAAAAATTATGCGATGACGTCATTGCTGCCCTCGCAACTGCGCCTGTACTTCTGTCAGAAGCGGTGGAGCGTCGTAGCCTCGCCACCAGGTCTGTCCGGTTGGGGACGGGAAGGCCTTGGGAGGGGTGAGACCGTACTGGATATGGGGATTCATGTAGGCTGTCAAGAAGCTGATCGCCAACTGGTTATAACGACCAATGGCACATTTGCTTGCCAAACCTGCTGCGTCAGTTCTCGCTTGTTTTTATGCAGGTTTTATAGTCGGCAGGGCCAGGCTGTACATCTGTATTTTCAGTCATCTATTTTGCTTTTTCGTCAACTGGTGTCTAACGTACAAGCAGCAGTGTGAGAATGGAAGGGCGTGATGCAGTATGGTATTTACATTTATCCAGGGCATTTGTATCAGATTGTTACTGGGGACCAATAAGGCAGGAGAGCACTCTTGGGAGCTTTAAGGACCACATCTCCATCACTTTTTTATTAGCGGACATCTTGTTTGCGTACTTAGCACGATAAACGCGGTCAGAAGGCCAGCTGTCTTCAGCAAAGGGCATGCAAGTATTTTCCGAACTGGCAGATCTGATGTACTTTGGTACTTGGAAGGCACTGGTCCCCATTGAAGAAAAGCCGAAGGGACTGGTAGCCAATGGGAGGAACTGGGAGTTTACAAACAAATTGTTGCCCAGTTTGTATGCAACAAATACCCCGCATAGAGCACGTCCACAAACAAAAGTTATGGGACGGGACAAGTCTACGTAATCGGCAGTGATTATAGACTTGCATCTAGTTCTCAAACTTAACTATACTCAAACTTTACCAAACATTACCTATTGGCCGAACAGCTCTGAGCTTGCCAGACAGCTCCGCTCCCGCCAGCCCATGGGCCCATGCATAGACCCATGCGTGCGCTGGGGTCACGGCAGCACATTTAGCACTGCAGTGAACTCACCCAACCGCGTCGCAACATCAGACACTGGAGTTGCTGTCATGACTGATGCATTGCCTGTAATCTGTTCGGCTGACTGGGGAGCTGCTAATTGTGATCATAGTTGGCTCATCCGTTACTGTCAGCAGAGCGCCGTCCTGCTGTGAAGACAGTCTCCCACGCCAGACCAACAGTCTGCCGGCATCGAGTTGATAACTCCAATGAGGAAGAGGTGTGATTGGAACGATTGTGCTTTTGATGTATCGACCTTCGGTTTAATTGCCTAAAATTTCACTTTTGTCACAGGTTTCTTTATGCGTAAGCTCAAGAAGAAACGCTTCCGTCTAAAGGTTATACAACCTCTAAGAGTTAAGGTAAAGTTGCTTGAGCAAAGGCATGCCAGTTCGGACAGTTAAGCTAACTTCAGCTGATCTTAGGATTCGAAGTTTGTATTTAAGTGTCATACCCTCGTTTAAGGAAAATGCTGTTTTTCACCCAAATCGACCAGCTGCGGAGTCGACAGGTTTTTATCGGAGTCGACTCCGACTCCGATTCCGACCTGAAAAAATTGACTCCGACTCCGACTCCGACCTGAAGAGATCGGTTCCGACTCCGACCTCGACTCAGACTATGGTTCTGACTGCAGCCAAATATATCAGGCTTATATTTGAGTAGACTACCAGAAAAAGGAACAAAAACTTAAGATTGTTGTTTCATTCCATTTCCTCTACAAGGTGTTTATTGTTTAGTGTTCTTATTTATTATGGCTTAATGAGCAACAGGTAGGCGTAACCAATGGCAGCTCACGTCATTCTAGATAAAACAGTGGCAGGGCAAGATATCTACATGATTGTACACACAATGAATTAATATGGTACGAGTTATAAAAAACACACACAAAATGAAGTCCAGGAAAACACTGGAGCAACAAGAAATATGTGCAAAAATCCACATTTAAAAACTGCAGCCTTTGCTCAGTGCAAAGGCAGCTACATAATGTATTGACGAGTCTGTGATCTAAAGTACAAAAGAGCAACTAAAAGGGTCAGACTTGGGGCCCGCCGCCACATGATACTTAAAATGTGTAGCCGAACGGCAGAAAATCCCTCGTTTTACAGTATCTACGCGACTAAAGGGCACATGCAATAGGCTGCGCGACATTGCCCACGTGCTTCTAAACTGGACATGTAGTGGGAAGCTTGCGAGCAGGAGGGTGGAGTCTATCTTACCTGACGACATCTTGCGTGAGAATGGGATAGCGTATTGGATTCTTCTGTTTGCCAAACTGGTAATTTTGAACAGCGCCAGAAGATCATATGCTAGTGATGCCAGAGTGACGTTTTCCAGCGTTCACGGTATAATGGCCCCTTTTAACAGTCATAGGGTTATGTTGCCCCCACACTAAAAAATAAAGAAAAGTTAAAGAGTCAATTGTTTGGCAATGTCGTTATTGCACCAATTTATGCTCTTTCTTTGGAACATGATTATCCGCAATGACAATGACGATGGAAAATGCCTATGTATTTATTAAATTTGACAGATTTCGCAGTGCTGACCCTGTTGGGTGCATCGGAGATGTGAGAAATTTAGTGGAGAGAGAGTTAAGTTCCTCTGCATCCTCTTCATTCGTGTGCCATTCATGCCAGGATGTGTCATGGCTGTGCAACTCATGACCACTCGTGACAACTTCGAACAATGAGTCCGGCCCGGGGTCGGAGTCGGCTAAATTTTATCGACTCCGACTCCGACTCCGGCCAAAACTGTCGACTCCGACCGACTCCGACTCCGACTCCACAGTACTGAAGTTGGCTGTTTGGTTCAACAACATTTGAACAGTAATCATGGGTATACGGACGGATACTGCTGAAGATGCAACTTTCGGAGCTTTATTTCTAGTGAAGGCATTATGTGTTTGGCCACAACATTCCCTGTCCCACAGCCTCAACATCCAAGTTTCCGTGTTTACCTCATGGTTTTTTGGAACTCGGTTGTAGATTATATTAATGAAAAATATGTATTGTAGTTTGGTGGTAGCACAGAAATATGACATTACAAATCGCCTATACCTTTCAGGGGCGGATCCAGGATTTTTCCCAGAGGGGGCAGCAGGTCCAGGGGGCGCTGTTTTTCCGGAATGGGGGCGCCATGTGGTCGCGAATGTAGGCGCCGGGTGCACCAAGCACAGGCAAAAACAACTTATATCTTTAAAATCCCTATAAACCCTCTAGAACCCTCTGAAATTTCAATAAAACTCCTAGAACCCTCTGATAAAACTCAGAGGGAACATCAAAATTGGCGCCCACCGCTGGTGGGCGCCCGCCACCGCGGCTGGGCTTAGGGCGGCGCGGGGCGCCATCACAAGCCAAGGGGGGCAGCTGCCCCCACTACCCCCGCTGGATCTGCCCCTGATATATTTATGGAAATATAGTGGTTCCACATAAAAATTTTATGAAACTCAATTTTCTGGCCTTTGTTACAAACGCAAGCAAAATCAGTTTCAGTTGTTAAGATGTTCCCTGGCCTGTCCCCTCGAATCCGGAAATGTAAAAAACACTGAAGATTATATATTCGGGCACAGCCCTTCATCAGAATCGTGGAGTAAATATCAATAATTCTCAGTCCTAGTATAGCCAGACCTCGAATTGAGCTTCACACAAAAATGCCTTTTAGAATGAATCGTTAAAAATAAGATTGGATGTCGTGACAACAACCATATTGGTACCTCTAACCTAAAAGTAATGCCGACAATACGACAAACGTAGAGCAGTATTTGTGACAGTCTTTTCTATTATTTCAGCCAAACACTAGATTTTGATTAACAGTGAAAAACTCGCTGAAGTACCTTAATCGGTTATTTGAATATTTCTGTTCTTCTTATTTACTATTTTCCGTCGACTGCAGCTAAAATTCTAACCAAAAACTACCTATTAAGCACTAGTAGACGTGATACTAGATCGGTGTAAAGACTGCATACTTTCCCCTTTAAGATGATGCTATATTTTTACAATAAAAGCCTCCCTCGAATTATTTAGTTAAGATTGTACCTAGTGGTCAAGGTCACCTTTTTTGTAATTGATAAACCCATTTTCCACAGCCTGCTCCTCTGGCCCAACGTTAAGCGTCGAAAGAGTATACGTGTGACTGTAAAAAAAATAAAAAAATTATAAATTTTACATTATACTTATTCAACAACCCTTGCCCTTAGTATGTACCTCTTAAACAAATGCAACTTTTATAGCTAGTTAAGGTGAACAATCATTGGTAAATACTTTTCCTCAGCCTGTACCTCTAGCCCAACGTTAAGTGTCGAATGGTTATACGTCTAGCTGCAGAAAAGTATTATCAATAATTAGTTGCATATTTCAAAAACCCCAACGCCAGTACGTACCCCTAGAATCAAAACATCTCTTTGAGCTAGTTAATCTGATCAATCATTAATAAACACTTTTTCCCAGCCTGTTCCTCTGGCCCAACGTTAAGCGTTGAAAGAGTATACATCTGGTTGCAGAAAAGCACCATCAAAGATAAATTACCTAAAAAAACCTGAGCCTTACCTGTGACCTAAGTCCATCACTTCTGACTAGCTAAACTAATTCAGCCATCATAGCCCTTTTTCCCAGCCACTAGCCCTTCTTAAGCCACTGCTGTTAAGTGATAGCCTATCCTAGACCCGCATAATAGGCCAGGACGTACCTTGTACGTTAAGGCTGGGATGACGATCCTGAATGATTATGGATTCGGCTATCTTTCTATCTGGATGATCACGTGCCCGATGAACTACTTTTAGCTCAAGTGGTTCTGATATAGCCTGAGTGACCTGTGCTGCATGTTTCTCGAGGAAATGATCTCCTAGAGGTGTGTTCCTAGTTTTATTTTTCGCGTCCCGCAAATGTTCGTTAAATCGCAATCGGACGGGCCTCATCGACTCCCCTACGTATTGAGCCCTGTTTTGATCCTGGTTACACAGTCTACAGTCTATTTGATACACTAAATTTTTCTGTGTGCAGTCGCCTTTAAAACCTGACTTGCATAAATGACACCTCTGACCCCCAGGACATTTTGGCTTAGAAATGGCCGACCTAACCAATGACGACTTAAGTTTCTTGTTATTCTTCCAGGCTATATGTACTTTCAGGTTAGATTTCTTTACGACCTTTTTTATTTTACAGAGTAGCTGTTCATCTACGTACGGCAAAGTCAAGAACCCATCATAAGAATCTGAGCCTTCTTTCTTTTTCTTGCACCTTCCGTTACCTGTCCTAGCTTGTCTAACCTCCCTCAACAAACGCCTGAGAAGCCCTGCATGATACCCATTTTTTAGAAGCAGATTCCAAATCTTATCTACGCTTTTTCTCTCATTCTCTGGGCCCGATGAGTTATCCATAGCCCTGTGGAACATGTTTCGGATAATATTGTGTTTCGTAGACGTGGGATGGGCAGATGTACTATGGAGGATGATTCCCGAGTTGGTTGGTTTGATGTAGAGCTCTGTCTCTATCTTAGTGTTTTGGCCGTGTGTTTCTGCTGTGACTAACGTATCAAAATAGGGCACCCCACTACCACTACCCGTGTGCTCCATGGTAAATTTTAGGTGTGGATGTCTACTGTTCATATAGCTAAGGAAGTCATCCAAAGCTTCCTGCCCATGCGAGAAGATACCTGCATAATCGTCAATGTACCTTACCAAGAACTCTGGTTTGACAGGACATGTAGCTAACGTATTGGTTTCAAACATATCTAAGAACAGAATGGCCAAGGCAGGTGCACATGGATTCCCCATAGCTAGCCCTAATTTTTGTCGGTAGTACTGATCCCCAAATGAGAAAACATTGTCACTCAGACACTGGTCGAGAAGTTTAGAAATGTCGTCTTTGGTCAGGCCAAAAGTATCAATATTCTGTGAATGATTGTCTAGCTTCGCTTCTACCGCTTTGATAGCTTCAGGAACGGGTGTGTTTCCATACAAATTGACAACGTCTATGCTGAAGAAAATACTACCTGCTGGTATGCCTTCTGATTGAGTGTGATTTGAGAGTCTCCTCAAAAAAGTCTTTGGTATCCCAAATATGCGTAGGCACAAACTGGAGAAGTTGATTAAGTATTCTTTCAAGCAAACAGGAAGTTTTCTCTGTGGGCCCTCCACAGGCAGATATGACTGGTCTGAGAGGGACTAATGGTTTATGATCCTTCGGTAAGCCATAAAATACGGGGGTTCTACTATGCGCGGGGGTTAGATCTGTTACTGTCCTATCCGGCAGTTTTCCCCTCGCAACGCTTTTGAGCGTACGTTTGGTTTTGGCTTCCACATTCTGAACAGGATTCTTTCTTAACTTTTCATAGCTCTCCGGGTCATCTAAGATAGTGTTAACCTTGTTTATATAGACATCTTTGTCTAGAATTACAAAACCCTTACATTTGTCGCTCTGTTTAACTATGACATTTTCGTTTTTTGCGAGTTCAGGGATAAGATTACGTTGCTCAGCCGTTACATTATGGGTAGCTACTCTGTGACTTTTATACGTACGCAGAAGATCATCTTTGAGTTTTTGAAGGCTAGACTCGACGAACGTATCTTCGTATATATATATCGGCTGTGCCCGAATATATAATCTTCAGTGTTTTTTACATTTCCGGATTCGAGGGGAGAGGCCAGGGAACATCTTAACAACTCATCATCATGCTCCTCGCCGCAGCACTTCAAAACTTATCAAAATCAGTTTCAGGGAAATCTAAGATAAAAACTTCATTTTTCAGTGTTAAAATTGACGGCAACATACCTGAGCAGCTGGCTTTTTTAGCTTGTCTTAATTTAATCATTGGATGTTAGTTCAAGGATCCATTTGTTGCAACAATTTGGGAGAATGAAGACTTCTGTTGGGTTACCCTCACCAGTGCTTTTCACGCGATCGAAAAATAGGTGGTCCGCTATCGCTTTTCCGCCATCGAGGGTTTGGCAGTCCGCGACTTCGGCATATCTACTTAATTTTTTGCTAATTTTCCGCGTTTTTTTATTCCGTGATCGGTAATCCATTGGGAAGTTTTTACATCCAGGCAGTAAAGCATCAGCACATGAACTAGTTAACCTGCCACTGACTGGGGTCTGAAAAATATGGGTGGGGCGGAGTCTGAGACAGTGTGGAGGGGGCCGTTTGAATCCCCGTTCCCTCGAAGTTGCTTTCTAGTGGCTTAGCTTTTTCGATAATAATTTATTTAAAAATCATACCGGAGTGAATTTTCAGACACCACTTCCAAATACCCAGTCAATACGGCAATTCAAATGATGTAAAAATCACCATAGGCGTAGGGATAGGGGTCAGGGAGGGCGTAATGACCCCAATATTTAAGTTTCTTAATCATTAACCCTTTGGAGTTTTGTTGGCGAATGAGATGTAATTTTGTAGATACAAAAGTTAGACAGGGTACGAATCCCTTGCAGGAATGCTCAAAGAGGAAGATTTATTTTGTTTTTCATGGCCTTTCTTGAGTGGAACTTTGTAATGCTAATCCACTTATGATAAGGATTATCCTTGAAGTTATCTTCTAAATGTGCCATCAGTGTCAAAATAGAAAGCCTAGCCCTAATCACTTTATAATGGCCAAAGTAGGCTTATTGGAGAAGAAACCATATCAAAAAGTGACCGGGATAAACTCATCTGCCCACGCCCCAGAATATGTGACTTAAGTATATTTCCCTTGATATGCAGACCTTTATCACACACATTTCACTTCTTCATTCTGTTGCCATTGACCGAGCAGAAGTGAAGCAATAACCTTCACATACGAATAAAGGCCAAGTTTATTTGCAATCCGGTGACGAATTGGCCAAGCAGCACCGCCCTGATCCTAATAGACAAGCTACAAAATTGTTTAATGAGACTAGCAACATTCAACGCTTGACATTGATAAGCTTCTAATGAGTATGCAAATAGTCATTACGTATTCTGTGTGGTGTGATAATAAGCCGCATATCAGGTGGCTGTTTTGAATGTTCTTTGTTTTTGGTCGTGGATAATTTCTTTCGCTTATTAAAGACGTGATCTCTCTCGTCAGGCGTAGGACGGTAATAATGGTCGTATACGTTGGAATGTTTTCGATAACGTCTAGAAAATAAAGGAAAAACATTCTAGAATGCAGGAAGAATATAAATAACACGAAACAGGCAGTTGTCTAACTTATTTGCTTCGATAATGAGCTGATTAAGAACAAAATTACTAGGTATCTTAATTAAGCTCTTTATGGGGGAAATCAATATTCCTGCATGACAGCTTAAAGAACAGTTGGGTAGTTATTGAACTGGTACACTGAGAGAAATTTTTATTCCAATGTGATCTATCTAATCCGGAATCACGGTCTGTTCGAGCATAAAATGATGCCATGAAACCTCATTAAAGGAACATTTAAGCATGCTTGCTCTCATTAGATCCTCTTCCCAGCATAAGTCCAGCACAGGAAGTGTTTTTGTAGGCCTTGACAGCTCAAAATGATTCTCGGCTTCTAAACACGGTGAGAAGAAGCTTAATATGATACCAATATGGTGTTATAAGTGGGATCTTTTTTATACCACAAAGCATCATTTTACCATAGGTGCTCGACATATTCTAGCCGCGAAATTCAAAGAGCCATTAATATCCTCTTCAAAGTTTCATTTTATACTAGGGATCAATATATTCTGTCACCAGAAATAACCAGAAATATGGGAGCTTTAGCTGCAGAATCATTCGAAACCCCAGTGTATTTTGATCCCACGTCAAAGCATATCCGGAGATTGCGTGCGCGTGCTCGACCCGCGATTGAGGAAACTTACTCTCCGTTTTGCACCATCTTCAGTGTTCCTGCCATTGCACGCAGAGCTGGCCACAAAGCTTTGGCGTCGTGATCCGAGCGAAATTTTAGGGGAATAGCTGACCCTTTTCACTTTACGTTGGCACGTGCTTCTAAATCGATCCAAATCAGGTTTTGACCTGAGGGGCCTGAAGAAGCCACGCTGCATTTGGCATGGTTTACCGGAGAAGCCACATCAACAGACCTAGCGGTGATAACGGATCAAGAGGAGAAGCTTAAGCTGAGTCTGATGACCGACAGACTCCGCTGAGAGCTAGCGAGAGTAAAGAAGCATACTGGGGCTGCAACGGTTCAGGCATTCATTGTACTGGTGGCTAAAACCAGGAGTCCATGTGTGTCAGCTAGAGGACGGCAACATGCACTGAAGCCCCAAGTTTGGCCGCGCAGAACAGCCCTTGCTATGCAAAGTTGATGAAGTAGTGAGAAGCATCTGTTACTGTTGGACACAGTCACCCACGTGTTCTAAAGATCGTTTTCAGCTCACTTTGAGCACAGATAAGAGGTGCTTAAAAAAGGTTGGAAAGATTTTCACAGGAGCCTCTGAACGCACGTCCATCGCTGGACAGGGGTAAGTCTCATTCTGTACAATATCGTTCACAGAATGATATTTTTAGCCATAACGGGGTACTTTGAAGCAAACATGTCTGCAATTATATCTATATATCCAAAGTCAACGAGGGCTGCTATCTCTGACGACAGCGGCATGTGATTGAAGTGTAAGCCTGGAGCACTCCTGGGCGATATGGGAGAGGACTGTTCATTAAAGGAATTTTATGTGTGTCCGAAAAATGGTGAACGTCATTGTTGTTTAATGTTTGTGTCCTAATACAAAGTTATGATTATGTTATCTTTTCTTGAGGCTGAAGTAGACTGCGGTAAACAAATTGGACTACTCTCATTATCATTAAACAAAGTTAATTTAATAGCAAGTCACGATAAGTAACATCTTTATAGAAAGTTTCAATTTAAGAAAAAAACACGAAGACTTAACGAGGAACATCTAGTGAGCCCAATGACACTCCAGGCTCGACTCAAAATATGTCACACAGACTACAATTATCCCAGCATCAGTTTTGCTATTAGACTAATTTTATGCCAAATGCAGACTCAAAAGAGGCGGTTTCGTTTGAGGCTTGCATCGAATTCAGTTGCCGTGTTGAGTGGAGGGACATATTTTCTAAACCATGTCTCGTGGAGAGCTGGAATATAATGATTCCATTACGATTTTTCTGATGGAATACATTGATGCCGTAGAGTTTTTCTATACCGAGCGAAGAATCATTTGAAACCAGTCATCAGACATTTTATTCCCGAGCTTACGGTGGTCATTCTATGAGCTTCAGAAAACACTACGTGCTGGACTCAATCTAGTCCAAGAGATTACATTGAATCTGCAACGGGAATACAATGAGCCTGATTCTGCCTGATTCCAACCGAGTTTGACACCAGAATCCAGACTCGCTTTCAGGACCGACTCAGTTTATCCAAAAGGAATCAGTTTTTCTCTCAGTGTACCTCCCTCACTCTTCCAATGTCTAAGCCTCTCGCAAGCCATACAAGCCGGTGTAACAGGACTTGAAATGTTTCTTATGACATACAGCTTGCACAATAAACCTACGCTTGTAAAAGTGAAATAATTTATGAAGTGCATGAAATAAATTAGAAACATTCTCCTTAGCTTGACTTGACCCAAAATATACCAATCCATATTTTTGGTCACGTATTTGGCTGAGACAGACGCTTCATAAATACTTACTCCAGTGATGTGAAACTCATTCCAATTTTTGACAGGTATCACATGGCCATACAAATTATATGATGGTTCAATGAGTTTATTTTTAATGTGATATATTAAAAAAATTATGTATATATGCATATACAGATATATATATATATATATATATATATATATATATATATATATATATATATATATATATATTATATAATATAAGCTCGTATTCTTTCTGTGACAGTTATATTTAATTAGAACCAATCAATCCCAAAAAAAGATGCGCTGTGTCCGACCGCGGCAGAACAGCATCCAATCCTAAATGTCAAATGTGTCACAATATCTGGTCTCCCAGGATTACAAGCTGTGAATGGTAACGTCCGGTAGTATCTCGACCTTCTCAGCTGCGAAATGTTAGTGTTAGGCTTCATGCAACGCACCAACAACCAGCGATAAAAGTGTCACGACTGATGCCCTCCTGATAGGAACATGCACTCATGATTACGTCTTATTGGGACAACTGATGCCAAAATAGCGCAGCTTGATTCTCGAATTCTGATCAAAAGATTTGAATTAAGCAAACAAGCACCAGCTGCCCTCCTAATTATGCTCGCGTTCTCGAGCCGATAGTCTGCTCCGCGGAGGACCAGCCGTCCGAGCTCGCGCGGAGGAATTCAAATGCATCGTTGACGCTTTATCTGGCCAGTTCATCTGTGCGCTCGGTCATTCAGCAAGTCGTGTTTCTTCTTGTAACGAGGCGCCTCATCGGTTTGTGGGCGCCGCCCCGGCAGACGGGGTCGCACGTGCCCGCATTCCCGTCCGGCGGGGGCGCGCCAGATTGCGATCGACGCGCCACATCTGCCGACAAAATTGGCGCGCCGGGAATGCGGCGTCACTGTTGCTACAGCGGGACCCCTCTGTGCCGAATGCAGTCACCCCACCCGGCCCGAGCGTTATCTCTCTCTCTCTCTCTCTCTCTCTCTCTCTCTCTCTCTCTCTCTCTCTCTCTCTCTTATAGAAGTCTTACTTATAGCAGAACCCGCGCTGGATCTGGACATATACCTATATGGCTGGAGAGGCAACAAGGCCCAAATTCGTTAAAAGTAAGGCGCATGTGACAAATTCGGTACACATCGAAGGGTTTGAGGGGTCATTTTCGTTTGAGTCCGTCATCTCAGGACACCCACAGAGGAGAACAACTTTGGGCAGCTGCAAAGTCATTTTTAATATCTTTGCCGCGATTGGAGCACCAAAATACGTGTTACAATTAGAATGTTGTGTGGGGTTCTAAGATTCAGCTGTTTAACTGGCCAGCAACCAAGCGCTCACTCATAAGAGCGGAGAAGAAGCCTCAGACAGCACTGAGGTCTCGAAGTCTGACAAGACCTTGGAAATTCAGAAAGGAAATGAAGTGACTGTATCACCAGGCCTGACGCAGCTAAGAGCTTGGAAAAACCTTTGTGCTGAGAACTGTCTCAATCTTCTGCGAAATCATCCCATCGTTTCGGATAAATAGGAGGGACAGGGAAATTATCCTGTGTACAAAGCCTACCATTATTCACGTCACTACAGAGTGCATGGTAAAGCTTCTTATCTCCCCTGCTTCTTACACATCCGCGACAGCTGACAGACTGACCAGCATGCGCTGCGTTGTAGTTTCCACTCGGCACTCTGGTGCCGCTGCGGCCGCGAGCCGGTACGGCCCAGGGGGCGCCGTGCGCGCGGGGGGGAGGGACATACCTACAGCAGAGGGGGTGTGTGTATGGTGCCGAGGTACGCCTCACGCGAGGTCGCGATGGGCGCTCCAGCAGCGGCGGCGGCGTCGGCACCCTACTGAGCGGTCTCACCGCACCGCATACCGCCGCCGCCGTCAGCAGGTAGCCATTTTCCGCGGCGCGGCCTGCTCGCGGCGGGCCTCTCGCTCAGTTTGCAGGACGGTTAGGCGTCCGCGCGGTGCGATTACGGCGCCGCCACATGCACGGCGCTCATGCACGAATGCACACGGGCCTGCGTGCACGGCCAGGGGTGATAGAGCGGCGATCGCGCCGCTGACGGCCTGTGGGAGCCGCGCAATTATGGCGCGCTGATGAATGGCGGGAATCGGCCGTGTTCGCGCCGGCGCGCAAACGGCCACTTTGTGGGAATAGCGGCCACATCTGGCGCGGCGTGTCAGCTTCGGTGTCCATTCGTCACGCGAGCCGAGAGCCGCTGTTGGCCGAGCCGCCGTAATGATGCCATTATCGGCTATCTTCCGATGGATTTGTGCTGAATTCTGATTGCTTGCTCTCATGCGGGATTAGTTCTCAGCGTCATGTGGAACAGGCACAGCAGCTTGTCCGAGAAAATGATTGACATCATAGGAAGAGTAATACCTTCTTTCTTGGAAACCGACAGACAAGCACGGCGGCCGGACAGAAGAAAGAAAGAGAGAGGGAGGGGAAAGAGCGACAGGAGATAGCGATTGAGAGCGGAGTTCGGCCGCGCCCCGGATCAATACGCCAGGTATGGGTGGGTGTCCATTTCCCACGGCCGGCGCAGCACGAGATTCGACACACGGACATACCTAGGGGCGCCGCCGACGCCGCGATGAATATATGGTAGGGCCGGCCTGTCTGGCTGGAGAGGAGGGACGAGGTGGCGAGAGCACGCACAGGCAAGGCCTCAGCCTCCCGGCCGACCGGCGCCGCGTACCTGCCGCCTCAATTATACTAACGAGATACTAGACTGCCGGAGACCGCTAACAAAGATCATTTTCGTATGCAAATACGCCGACAGACCAAACAAACAATGGCTGAGAGCTGCGGGCGGGGCGACACGCCATAAGCGGCCATAACGACGTGGCAGCGCGATCACGCCACCCATTGCCGACACGTAATGAACAGTGCCGGTAATTAGATGTTGAATCAATTCCATAACTTAGCCGGCCGCCGGGGCACAGCTGTGCCGGCGGTGCCGCTAAGATGGCGGCCGCCGTTCTAGCCGTTCGATCCGGTGTCGATTGGTCAGCCTGCTGAAGCTGAAGTGAGTGATGACATCGTTCTCAGGTGCGGCTGTGTTTTCGACACGTTGCGCCGCGGTCCGGAACGGCGGCAAACGCGGCGAGCAGGTGCGACTTCCGGCGCTGTGGCATGGTCGTCAGCACATCCTGCTGCCGTAAATCACGGCCAGAGCCTCCTGGCATCATAAATGTCAGCTGCAAAGGCTAACTTTTCGACCTAATGGGGTCAGACCCAGGGGTTTAATTGGACTGCCGGCCCTGACCACATAGATGTTAACCCCCGCCAGCCCGCGACGGTTTTGACATGCAGGCAGTTTTTTCAACAATAATGTAAATATGGCATGGCACACCCCCCTCTTGTCCTGCACCTGTCCCGAATGCTGGGTAGCTCCAGTCTGGTGCGCTCAGCAGTGAAGCACCAGGCCGTAACGCTGAGGTAAGCGCCCATGTAGCTATGTACGCATGTATGTACATCAGTGGTGTGGATTTGCATATCTTTGCAGGTGTCCGGGTATACCGTCAAAACAACCAGTAAGTGTTAAAATATTAATTTGAATTATTTTGTTTAGATTCATGGACATCAAACTGTTTTCAAGCAGTTCACAAGGCCTTTGCGAAGGCTGGGACATTATTATTATCATGCATTTCCTTTAAAGGGAATGTGGCACCTTGGTGCAATTCCAGACTGCTGTGGTTTTGACCACAATATTTGTTGAAAATAATAGATACTAAAATGACATAAAATAATATATTTGAATTTATTTCTGCAGAAAACGGCTAATCAGCCTAATAATTTGTTTTATTTGATTTTCCTTAGCTAGAAGTAAAAAGCCTCCAAATCACCATGTGAAGTCAAATTGGCATATGATCTGGTAATACTTTGTCCCAGAGTATACCTCACTGAATTGCGCCGCAAATGAACAATACGAATACATATGAATTATGTTTAGCTAAGAGAGGCTATGATAAGTAACCAAAGGAGCACTTTCCAACATCACCTCTGCAGCGTTACATACCTAGCTGCCGCAGACAGTCAAATTTGTAATTGCAAGCTATGCTTGGTTCAACTCAGACTAGTAAGACGAGAGGATATATTTTATTTTGCGATTCAAGATGAAAACACCATGTGGTTTCCGTATTTGTAGTCCTATTTTGTCAATAAGTTGTTCTTTTAGAATTTTGATAGATTGGTCGATTTCCTTTATTAGGCGGCACCAGGATGAGGCAAACTCACCAACGGCAAGAAGGTAGAAATAAAAATACATTTTTTGGGGGTTTTCCAAGATGTTTTGGGTCCAGACTAAGTTGGGACATTTGATTATGAAAATTTATCCATTTATCAGTATAGGTAAACACATATATCTATAAACGGATCCAGGGTGCGCACGGGTGCACGCGCCCCCTCGGTCAACCCAACTGGCACCACCTCACAAAACACATCGCCTTCCGTTTCTACCCCTCCCTAGGATGTCAGTGTTGTCGCCCCTATTATACGATTTAGCGCCCCTCTGGGAGGTGGCATCTTAAGAATTGTCGCTACTAAGGTACTGTAAGTTTCGTTGTTCTGCTTCTCTTTGTTTTTTAGCTATCTGGGGAAAACCAGAAGGGGGGCAAATTTCGCCCTTCCCCAGCGGGGCGCGTGTTAAGAATTGTCGCTACTAACCCCATTGGCGCCCCTCTTTGGCCCAAACTTCGCCCGCTGACCGAAGTAATCCATCCTATCGGAAATGTTGGATTCGCCTCTAGCCTAAAGGTGCATAAATTCCAGAGGTTCAATTCCATTTTCCGGAAAAGATATAAGCTGTTAAAACCGGAAAATGCATTCAAAGGCGAGACTTGCCATGGATTGAATATTTGTAAAACTTAGCCAGAGGCTTAACGACATGTATTATAGACCCAGCGGCAGTAAGAATCTTTTTAAACAAATGGGAAGATTAATTTTGTAATACCACGCCAAGATATTCATTCACTATACAAGATAAAAAATAATAAAGGTCAAAAAGTTTAATCTTATTTGAATTGGCGTGCAAATCTTAAAATTCTAAAGTCAACATTTCCACACCGTACACCTTATCGATGTAAAGAGTACCCCGCTAACATAAATTCTAAAACGTCCCATTTTCTAACAGTGACGAAAGTTTAAAACTATTAAATAAAAGTTATTTTAAAAATTCCACAAAACAATATTAAAACATAAATATATACTTTAGAAATCACAATTGACCAATCAGAACGTACAGCCTATAGGGGTCACGTACCTTACCAAAATATTTATCGGGTTAAAACACAAAGACAGGTAAAACGGCGAAGCTTTCTGCTGCTTTTATTGTCCATTTGTAGTCTAAACACTTTCATACGCATACAACACCCTTAATTCTCAAGTAAATGATACCGAATTAGAGCTAGTTCGAAAAACATCAGCCATCAGAAACACACTAAACATTTTGTTTTTCCTGCCACACCTCAACCGTTCCAACACATCCATTTCTCACGGAATCTCTCCTCCTTGCCTGTCCACAGAGCAACCGTTTTCTCAATTTCCATTTCCATCTTTATACAATTATTCAATAAACGCAAGTTCAGGTTCTCGTGGCGATTGATGACGTTTTTACATAATATAGTAACAAGATTCACAAAATTATTATCACTAACACCCAACAATGCTTCCCTCTGAGTGATCTCAATTTCGTGCAAGCCATTCAAAGAGTTAAGGAAAGCATTCACCTCTCGCCAGAAACGTTTAACATAACGACATGACCAGTACTTGTGCACAATTGTGTCACGAAACAGTTTGCACCTCTTACACATTTCTGTATCCTCAATTTTCATTCTATACAATAGGCTTCTTGTTCCTGCTATTTTTGTTATAACTTTGTATTGGACCATTTGCAAGTATGTACACCGAACGTGTGCTGAGATAAATCATGTTATATGTTTCCGGCCAATTAATGTCACCCAATTCAGTTTCCCAGAACAATTCCCACGAGTTCGCACTATTTTTGAATTTGTTCCTTAACATTTGGTCGTAAAATGGCCGTGCTCCACGTTTTTGGAAACGGCTGAAGACTTGAGTAATTATGTTTTTTTCATTTCTAGGGCAAACTAATTCACTTTGTATTTTTTAAAGGCTTTGTAAAATAAATTCAAATACAAATGCAGGAGAACATACATTTCTGTCACAAAAACAACACTTTTCAACTTTAAATAGTTTTCGAAAAGTAAGTGACGGGCGAATGTTTCAGCATTTTATCGGAACTGTTAACCTATTTCGATAATAAGTGAGTGGCCTCCCAAAATTTTGCCGAAGATACAAAAATAATTGACAGTTTTGTAATCACGATTTTTCAAATAGCAAGAAACAACAATAATAATTTGTTCGCGTATCTCCCTTTAACTATTGAAATAAATGATAACACTATCGCACCATTGGCCGGTGGACAATAATATGGATGTGCGGGATTCGGAACCCGGCCGGATACTGGATTTGATTCCAAACTCGTCCGAATCTGCCGGAGTTGAATGTTAAAACTCTGAGCTCTATTTGTGGACTAGAACTAGTTATGCAGTGTATTTTTCCATTTCTTTTCGATTTCTGGATAACACACATTGAACGATACCTGCTCGCAAGGCCATAGGCAAGCACGCTGTTCATACCCAAGAGCATTCCAGCACCATTGACGAATGGACCATTAACAAATTGACATCGGGTATTATGGCAATTGGAGGCTTCTTCAGCATAGGGAATCCGAAAAGAGGGCTAATTGTCTGCAGAAAAATTGTTATACGTCTGGTAAGCAATGCATTGTCTGGCAATCGCTTATACGAGTTATCTACAAACCCGATAGTATTTTAAAAGGCCCATCACTGGAAGCCTTACAAGTTCCCTTGGCATGCGAGACATCGGTTTATATGGCATACCATCGGACAAGCATTGATGTAATAAAAGCTATACATGCCTACTTCAAAGGAGCTCCGACGGAATCTGGCACATGGAGGATTGTGTTCGTCTGGTGATTGGATGAGCTTGGTGGTCCAGTTTAGAGGCTTGAATGGTGTGGGGATGAAAACAAGACCCAAATACCACATGCCATTGTCTAGGGGGGATGCGGGGGTGCACTAGTGCAGAGCTTAGCGTGTTCGCTTTCTTTGCGGCCGACCCGGCTTCAAGGCCCGGCGGGTCCCTTGAAAAGTACATCCTGCTGCCCAAAACTCCTCTCAACAGGTTTGAGTTGACCACGCCGTTTTACCTTGGCAGTTGGTGAGTGCTTAAACCCGAACAATTTTCATCAAAAGAGAGAATAGCTAACTGACCCGAAAATCAGTTTTGATGAGACCCCTACTTCTCATATCCATATCCAGATAATTAGATTGCAACAAAATTTGTCAACGATGCAGGCAATTTGCTTACCCAAAACTGGCATTATCTCGCACTTCCTCGGTCTGGCATCTCTAACTGACAGCTGTAGTCAAATTCATCTCAGGCGCGGCTGATGACTGACTGCCTGCTCAGGTTCCCAGGCATTAGCCTGCCGGGGGTCGCGCTGTTTGCATTCCACTCCGACGCGCCCCCTTGTGGGGGCGGCCGGCTAAGAGGGGCGTCCTGTTTGCGTCCGTGCCGTCATTGTCATCATTGAGATGGGCCGCGGCGAACTGGTGGCGACACTGGCCCTCTAATGATGGACCCACAATTAGGCCCGCCTGGGTGGGCCCCGTGATTGATTAATTTGGGCATGAGTGCAGTGTCCAAGGAGGAACGGCCAGCCTCAAACCTGCGGTACCACTGTTAACAAGAAGAGACGGAGGGTGTCTGCTCCAGCCGAATTCCACCAGTCCGCTTATGGCATGCGGGGAGAGGTCCGAAACTGGCGCGGTTGTTTACTGAAGCCTCGAAGCTATGCCGGGACTTGTCGAGGAATCACGACTTGGGAAGATTTGAGATAATATCTGATAGAATAAGTTGGCTTTGAAGTATGATGCGCATTGGCCGCTCAGAAGCCCTAATTCTTGGATCTTTAAATCGTTCTTCTGCTCTTAGGGCTATGTAACCAGACCTGTTAATGACTCAAATTTTGTTGAGTCGACTCAACTCTGACTCACGGCTTAAAGGCTGACTCTGATTCTGACTCGACTCACTGTGTTGAAAATGGTGAGCCGACTTGACTCAACTCAAATCCAGAAATGAGTTGACTCAACTCTGACTCAAATAAACATTGAGTCAGAGTCGACTCCGACTCAGAATGGTGGACAAGTATGTACATAAAAATACACATTTCCTTTCATAGTACACACATTCCAGTACATTTAATCATGGGATGAACTATTAATAACTGCACATTTCTTTCCATCACTGAGAGAAAAAATCACCCCGATATCTAGCGTAAACCGGTGCAATTTTAACACCTCGTTTCAGCGTGCCAGTACTCTAGTTCGTGGAGGATTGGCACTCCATCTAAGAGGTTTCTGTTCCTCGCTACATTTGAGTGAATCTTCCCCAATATGAGCGTACAGTCACTCTGGGGGAGTAATGACACTCCCTATTGTGTGCTTAAATATACCGCTCACTCCGCAAAAAAGAGTGTTCAAAATATAGAGTAAAGCCAAAAGGGGAGGGGGTGATAGTGCAAAAACCACCCCTTGTTTTGGAGTAACTTTGATTTACTCTACCATGGAGTATGTTCACTCTCGAAACCAGACAGGGAGGCACGGTCACGTGACATCAAAACAATTTCATGCCAGCTGATGATTGAACCTCGTTTTCCGGAGATACTCAAACGGGACAAGTAAAGAGCGTAAACGTAAAGTAAAGGATGCAGTTCGATGTAATTTTAGAAATGCCTCCAGCGGAGACTACTCTAGTGCACTGAATTTTCACCGACGCTTTATAAAAAAATGGAACCTTGGAAAAGTAGTATTTGCATAGAAATAATGTGCGGAACGGTGGAAAAGATATATATTCCGACGGTTTTCTACCATACTCAGCGACGGTGGAACGTCCAAATTTAAGGGGGCACCATGAGCTTTTCAACCCATAGGTGGATGCAGGGGAAAGGGGGGGACACGTGCCCCCGATCGACTCTCGGCGCCCTCCCCCTGAAAGGTCAATGACGCCCCCCTGAAATGGCGCTTCCCCCAGGATGCGAAAATCGGCGCCCACCGATAGCATTTTGCGCCCATCTGATAGGTTTTGCCGGTCAAAAGTGGCGCCCCCCGGGCCGGATGACGCCCACCCGGGAAGGCGCCCCTCCCCCCGATTGGCAATCCTGGATCCGCCTATGTTTTAACCCATTTCTTTTCAGTCAACGCCATTGGGTTATTGTTAAAATTTATGATTTAAGGGAGGGCACCGTGCCCCGGTGCCCCCCCCAGTTCCGCCGCCAGTGACCATTCTCCCGTCATCTTATAATCGGGCAAAAGTAAAAAATGTCCGGAGCAGCGACGGATCCTTCCAGGGCGACGCCGTGACCATTTCAGGGGCGACGAGAGTTGATGGGGGCACCTGCCCTCCTGGATCCAGGATGGGAAAAAATTGCCCCCCAACGGAAAGCTCGAAACATGTTTGCCCCCCCAAACGATCGACCTCCTTTTTCCCCGACTCCTTTTAGCTTGTAAGCAAGATTTTGGTGCTCAACTCTCAACTTCAAACAGAATTAGTGAAGTTCAGTTAAATATGGGGCTTGATAGGAAAAAGTATCTTGAGTGTATATTTTCACCCCGTGTCGTTTTTTTCTTTTTTTTTGCTTTTCGTCTCCAGTTCCCAAAATCCTACCGAAAAGGCATATTGTAACGCAATTTTCACTGCGCGACGTTTTTTTTTTTGCTTTTCGACTTTGGCTTGCCTCTCCCAAACCGCCCGGCTAGATCCGCCACGCCTGGATCCGCGTATGGAGGGGCAGGGGGCATGCCTGATGCATTTGCCAAATGGCAAAATTTTTACCAATCTTTTAACAATGCTATAGTATTTTTGTAAATGAACATATACATATAGTATTTTGTACATATAGTTTATTTGTACATATTTATGAGTTCTAGTGGTGTTTATGGGCATCCGAAAAGTGCACGGTAATTAGATTCCCGAAAACTTCCTGAGGCTATAACTCCCAAAAGTTGTGATCTAATCAAGGTCAAAGTTTTCATATTCGGCTTCAGGGCCAATTAGAACCCCGTAAACCCATTTCAAAGAAAATCGACTGGGCACCGTGTAGAGCCCGGTCGATTTGTGATGGAATTGCCCTAATTAAGTTTGAATGTTTTAAATAAATAAAAATACAAATTAGAAATCAGTTTTCACCCAATAATGCATGAAATAAAGACTGACGCTATAACAAATGCATATTTATTTACTATTACAACGAATCAGCAGAAATCACGACACAAACAAACCACAGCAAAACCACAGGGAAAATCACACATTTTGGCGCCCGTTCTCTGGCATCCACATCACCTGAGATCAAACACCTGATCTCCGAGGAGTCTATATCACTCGATGAACCAACGGCACGGGTTTTGCTGGCACTTTTGTTCCGTCCTGTATTCCAAGTATCAGTGCTTGTACATAGTGACCGATAATTTTGCTCCACGGTGAAAACTTGGAGTTGAACACCGTTGTCGGCGAAGGTAGCCACCTCCATTTTCTCCCGCATAGACTGCACGACCCACGAGTTTCAGGCCGGTCTTGTCCTCCACGGTTTTTTGTCTGAGCGACAGCTCACCCAGAAGCAGGGATAGCTGGGGTTATATTTCCCCCTGAAAAAATAGACAAAAAATAAATATTTTATACTCAATTCGGTGCTTGGACCAGCTTTATTCAACATAAAACATATGTGCGTGATATTCAGTTGATTCGGAGTTGTATTTAAATTTGAATGTGACTATTTTTGACTATAGTGATTTTCCGTTGCCCGTTTGCTGGCTTATTGTTTGTTTGAACATAAGATTCGTTTTCCAGGGCAGAAGTTTTTGAGAAATATCAAGAAGTTTCGTGCCGGGTATGGATCACGGGAGCCATCCTGTCAATGCCATGGTCCCCCTCCAAAGCAGGCCCGTAACCAGGCAAAAACCTCAGAGGACGTGCAACCAAAGACAGGCACTAGCTGAGAGTCAAGTTTTAAGTTCAGATTTCGGGAAGTCTCTATGCCTTCGGTACGGGGGGTGCCGGAACATTTTTTAAGCTCGGGGAAAGGGGCAAGAGCCGTCGCCGATGGTAGGGTGAAAGGAAATTCAACCTACCACTTAATTTGATAGGTACCGAAAAGGTTCTGAAATCAGCTCAAAGTTGGGAATTGGGGGAGGGGGCACTGCCCCCACAGTTCGACAGTGAGAGGCAGCCACTGCCAATGCCACTACGGTTTCTGCACCCATGCTAAATGGGACATGCATGGACATACATGGGACATTCTACGCCCATGCCCAGGGAAGTGCTCTGAGCTCGCAGAGAATGACCAGGCGCCGAGTGCACCCACGTGGCTACGGAACTGCTCTAAACCAAACCAGGTTTACATAATGGATAAACTCGTCTGTTTGCAAGAATATATTGAAGCGTTTTTATTCGTTCCCAGCATAAACATTTTAAAAGGGACCAGAGAGGTGTGGCCACGTGTCGTCCAAAGATTTCCTGATCTCATTCCAATTGAGAGGGAACAGGAAATTTAGGTATCGTTATTCCCGAACATTGGTCCTGAGACGACACCAACATCGATTTATGGATTTAACTGAGGGTCTCGGGGCTGACCCTGGTCTCGTACGGTCTGTCATGGGCCTTTTGATGGTCATTGCCCTTCCGGGTCGAATCCTGGCTATGCCGCTACTTCTTAATGCCCGAAAAGGAGCTTTTTCGAGGGCTCTCTCACTCTCAGAAGCACTTTCAATTATTTGTTCTCTCCAAAAGCTTAACACAACACGGTATTGATCCCGAATTTCCACAGACTAATCCCAATGCGATTTTCGTCTACACTAGCAAAATGCACTTAGACTCTGCCAAAAATAAAAGGAGTAGGGAGTAGACAATTTTCATATTGCTGCTGGCAAGAGATTTTCCACGCTTGGATACAAAACTTATCGGATTTGAGCTCATCGTTGCCTTCCGCATTGTCTAGTAATACAATTTTCCGGTTTCACCCCAATTAAGCTGAGATAGGAATTTTTTGGACGAAAAAGTGGAGCCCGGACCGCTGACCCCCTCTTTTCCCTGCCTTTGGTATGGGTGACAATTATACAATGAAATTGAAATATATCAGGGAAATATGTTTAACCTGAAAGCAGTCGCGGTCCAGATCTTACGAGTACAGTGACAGACCCATGGGAGGGGAAAGGGGGCCGCGGCCTCCACACGCCTAAGAGGCGCCAATCTGGGGCGAAAAGGCGCCCCCAAAACAACGGTTTACACTAGGTCTTCGAGGCAAAAAATATCCGATCTCCTCTCCCCTAGGATACGACATGTGGCGCCCCTGGGTGAAAAAATTCAGCTCCTTTGGGGCGAAAAGGTGCATCCTTCGTTTGGCAAAGTGCGCCCTCTGAGGCTCGCTCGCCCTTCACTCTACCGAAATCCTAGACCCGTCACTTCACGTGTATAAGTATTCGACAGATGAGGCCATATTTGACGATGGTGCTTATGGAATTAACCGGACTAGAAGTGCACGTTCGGAAAGTTCCACTAGTTGTATGAGGTACTCACGGTTCAATTTGAGAGTGCCGACATCCTCCTTGCTCGTCAGGAACAATATTCACCTTCATACGCCGCATTATCACAGAATAAGTTATACAAGAGGATCATGACTATTTCACAGGAACAGCTTCACTTAAAAACCACTCCACAAACGTCTTCTGACCTTAACCCGCGCCCCACCGGGGGTCCGGCGCCACCTTCGCCCCACCGGGGGCATCGATGGCCCCCCTCTAACTCCGAAAATATGGGCGTTAGGGCAAATCTGCGAAGTGCAATAGAAAGCTCGCGTGAATTCAGTAAGGAATTACTTCACATATTTTAGTGCTCAGATCAATGGTTTGACCTCCATAAGTCAAATTAGGTCAAGATCAGCTATTTTCACTCAAATATGCAATGCTTAAGCAAACTAGCTATAACTCTTATGCCATTAGAGCTATTGAGATCTGGTAAAAACATTTGATAGGAAATTGTCAGTTCTTTTTCCGTTATGTGAAACTTAAAGACCTGCCGCCAGTGGTTTGACCTCCAGAGGTCACCTCGTGACCTAAGATGACCTGAGGTCACGAAAGGTCAGAAAGTGATCTTGCCGTATATCAAATGAAAGCCAGTGACGAGATAAAGACGATAGTGTTTGTTTCAGCGCTCTAGCTTAATTAGGTCAAAAGTTATTGTCAAAATACTTTTTTTGACCCTGGTGACCTTGGATGACCTTGGAGAGGTCAAAGGGCAATTATGGCCCCTGGGATCCGTGAAAGGGTGTCCAAGAACGCTTTTCTGATCAAGCTGAGCATTTGCAATCGCTTTTGTGACTTTTAGATCATAAGACAGCTTTCCCCATGCTTTTTCAATGGGAGAGGTCACCTCGTGACCTGACCTCAGGGCACGAAATCGAAAAATCCCGGATATACACCTTGTAGACCCTGGAAGGGCCATAAAGTGTAGGAAGTTTCAAATCGATCGACTTCGAAATGTAGCTCTTACAGAGCTCTAAAGTTGAAGTGAGGTGACCTTGGTTGACCTCGTCTGGTGACCTGACCTTGGGTGACCCGTGGTAAAAAATTTCAGGGATGGTGAGAAAATGATGCAGTGAGAGGTAGAGCCCTCAAACGCGGTGCTGCGCCTCTTCGTTTTTCTGCTATCCCGGAAAAACCTTAGGGGGCCATCGATGGCCCCCGGTGGGGCGAGGGTTAACACAGAAAAATAAGACAGCGCTCTTGCCATCAACCGCCCAACTTGACGTTGAAAGGGAAAATGACTAACAGGCTGCATGGATTCTGGTGTAACGTAAACCCCCCTGATGAGGCCCAATTCCTTCAGTAAGGGTGTAATTACTATATGTATCGGTAAAAGTGTTTTTCATACTCTACCTTGTGGTTCTTGTTTCTAAAAGACGGGTGAATTCACTCCATTTATTGTTACTGCTCCAGCTTTTAGAGAACCAGTACGCTAGTAGAGTAAGCCCACTCTTTTTTAAGCCACTTTTCTGTTTTCCCGCCAAAATTCACTCCTTTCTTGTGGTATGAAGCCTCTCTAATGAGGCGTTATGACCAAAAAGGTGTTGGAATACTACACCGGGAGTGATTTTTTCTCAGTGATAAAATGTCAATTGCAATGCATTACTTCATGACATAAATTATGCCTGCATACGAATGAAGAAAGGTGCTAAATGCGAAAATGTGAGTGAATTGAAGGGCCTGAGAGCTTTTCATTTTGATGGTATGTCCTTCATGACTAGTCAAAATTGAGGCAATGAGCGAGTTACAAACACAAAGAACAGGACTCAATGTTTGAAAATTTGACATTTTGAGTGACAATTCCTGCCCCAGTGTATTCCGAACAATCCTGTGACAAATTAAGCTTTGAAATAAATACTACACCGAGTCGACCCAACAACCCTCCTGTGTGTCCTGCACCATCTCAACCAAAAACAAAACAAACAATGAACGATCGCGTCATCCTCCCTAAAAAGCTGTAATGAATACTGCAGATGGCGCACTAAAGACATTTCGTTAACCTAACCTCCATGACACAAAAGATGAAGATAAATAGCACTTCAAAAGTCACGTGACTTTCAAAAACAAAGAAAACCATCCTGCCCTCAGGCTACAGTCAGGCTACAAAGTAAAAAAGTTAACATATTATGGCGCACAGTGATGGTTTGGTGACAGGCGTGGCGCGCATGCGGTGCAGCTGCAGTGGTATGTTGTGCAGTGGGCGGGCAGTGGTAAATAGGTAAATAATCATCAGCATAATTTAAAGAGCGGTGGTTTGTGAGAGACTTGATGTGTAGGAAATGCCAGGGATAGAATTAAGTCTTACTTTCCGTATACAGGGGACAGTAGGTACAGTGCTGTGTCGTCAGTGGTGATATTATCTACCAGGTGATGTGCTCAAACCATGACCAATCAAGAAAGTACTTTGAAAAAACAGCTAATTGAGGCTTTCAGTTTCCGTTTTGACCCATTTCAAGGCTTGTGTGCAAAAAATATTTTTGGTATCCTCTATCTGGCGTTTATATTACTTAGTTTTTTCAGTCAACCAAAGCAAGAAAATAGAAAATAAAGATGTGGCTTCCTAAGAGTGAATTATTGCATGATTTTTAGCTTAGACTTTGTCTTGTGTGCACCCTCAAAGTAAGAGGAAGTCTGAATGTGTGCCAAACACAAATTTCAGTTGTAAATTGGGCATATGTTATATCTTATAAGGTGCCTGCATTTAAAGTGTGAGTTAAGTAAGACATACATCGAAACGCTAAAGGTATTAGGATAGTTGGGTAAAAAACTATAAAATCAGTAACAAAAGGCAGGAGGAAATACAACACATTTACCTTGCACCTCAAAGTAAAAGAGTGTGCCAAATCACATTTTTCCGTATGACTTTGCATGCTATTGCTAAGATTAAATGGAAAATAACTAGCAATTATTTGTGGTTTTAAAACTGTATATTTTACACAACTTATTGTTGTTAATGACTGATCCCGGGATGAGTGTAGTGGGGATATGAAAATAATAAAGTACCTACTATTAGCGAATTGCAATATGAAGTCTTCAAAATTAGTCCTGAAAATTTCTTAAGTGTCAGCCATGTAGTCACAGGTTAAGAAAATAGAGTGTTGAGTCGACTCAACTCCTGACTCACAACTCAGAGGCTGACTCCGATTCTGACTCGATTCAACTGGTCGATCACTTGAGTCGACTCAGACTCAACCCAAATCTGGAAGTGAGTCGACTCAACTCTGACTCAAGGAAAACTTGAGCCGACTTAGAGTCGATTCCGACTCTGAGTCGCGACTCAACAAGTCTGTATGTAACAAGACATGAAACGAGCAGCACCCTTAATGAAATATGATTCTGTTTCAATCCAAAACGCCCGCCCAAAGAAACAAAACACAACAAAAACAGAGTTCTCGAAATGACATGATAAGTGGATGTGAATGAATTACACGAATATAAAGGACTTCTCCACTAGTGAAAATGAAAAACGTTCGGAGCTTTCGGCTATATTTTATCAGCCTTCGTCAGCAAAGTATTCTTGTTACCAGAACTATAACACAAAAACGTTATTGCATTATCAACAGCTGACGAAGGCTGATAAAATATAAGCTCCGAACGTTTTTCATTCTCACTAGTGGAGAAGTCCTTTATATTTATGTAAAAAACAGAGTGCTGCGTTCTAACACGAAAACCTTATAGATGTATCCTTCTTGCAAGTATGCATTGGTTGGGTCTCTTACAGGAGCATTTAGGGATCTGTGCTTCTGAAGTACGTATCACTTATAGCGGTGTCTGATGCTATAACTTACAAGATGAGAGAGGCTTATCTCAGTGTGAGGATATCTACTTCCTGAGTAATAGGTCCCGGGCTCAATTCCCTGCGCGTTCTCTAGATTTTTCTTTGGTTCTGGGTAATCTCTGGGTAATCTGACCCTGCAGGGTCAGATTGAATGGTGCCGACCAGGGTCAAATTCAGTGTGCCGAGCAGGAATTTCCATGCCTGGAAATTCCTGCACATACTGACTACCAAAATTCTGATCATGCTCCAATTTGGCTTAAACCAGGTAATGTTTCTCTGAAAAGCGGGGACACTCCCCTTGCCACCTGCCCCCTTTTCCAACGTGCGTAATTTTTGTTCTGTTGGTGTTTCATTAAGCCAATACCAATATAATGTGCTTGATGATAGGGATCAATTAAAAGCTTACCAAGGTTATAAGTCGAATGGTCACATTCGTTCCATTCAAGGAATTGCTACTGCGAGCATCGAGCCCTCTGTCGGGGTCTAAAGGCCTGTTCACAGCGTTTTCGCATGACGAAAATTGCATGCAAGGCCCACTCAAAGTGTATATTATGCTTTGACGTCATAGTTAAGGTAACCCAATGTAAAAGGCAAGGTCAAGTTCAAAGGTCATGGGTAAATGTCCATCCTCATTTACCACCCCACGGCTGCTAAAGTGCTAGTTACAGTGTATATTAAACGGACTATACCTGATGATGACGTCATAAGTCAATAACCTTAAACGACCTTGACCCTAAAAGTTAAGAAAATATTATTTGCGACTTTCTATCTATGACCCTGGGCCGTCTTTAGCATATTCCCGAATTTGTTTTCGCAAAATTACGGCATTTCCCAATAGGTCCCCAGCACGGCCAATATTTGGCCTTAACGGACCTCGAAGTTATTGACCTTGTTTAATGAAAATTTATCATGATGTAGATCGCAATAGCCCCAATCAGCCCCTACCACCGTTTTCTAAGCTGATACCACGGCGGGAAACCGCCTTCCGTGTCCGATCTGACCCTGTGGAGAGGATCCTAAAACACCCGCGCCAATACTCCCTTTTATTGGAAAGTATGCCTGTTGGGAGTGGCCCTGATAAAATGAAAAACAAATAAATGAATAAAATAGGTGCGTTCTCTTGTACGACTTTACCCTTACGGTGGTGCTGCGCGCCGACGCTTTTGGAAAGGTAAAAACCTTGGAGGAGGAAAGTGGGGGTGAGTACCGAAGAATCATCAGGTCAGTTGTTTATAGGCCTAGAGAGGGGAGAGAACTATCACCATTACCATTACCTGTCACTGTCACCATTACCTGTTGGAATCCAATGCAAGTACTTTATCGTCTTGATTGAGATGAAATACACACATGACGTAGCATCACATGACATAACTGCCTTGCCAGTTCTGTCCTTAGCAGCCTTATTTCCCACACCAAGCTTCGGACAAGTATTAATAACGTTCATTACACGTAAAGCTTCCAGTTGGCTGTGCCAGACACAAAGCAAACAGCTGTGCGGCGGCAGATTGAGCACGGACCGCTCCGTCTTGTCGAAGTGGACGCTGGAATGACGGCGTTAATTGGACGAGGCCCGGCCGGATCGGGCTGGCGGCGGCTCTCTCAGCCATCCATCACCTGCATTGCCTGCACCAGTGATGCCCATGGTCCGAGCCGCCGCCGCCGATACACGCGGTGCAGGCCCAGCCAGTGGTGCTTAGGGATCGGACGGGGTATCGGTTACTACTCCGTCGAATTTACACGCACGGAAGCGGTGCCAGAAATGCGTTTACCTTTGTGCACTGGCTGCTCTGGTGGTACCCAGGCTGGATTTTTGGTAGCACCGTCGTCGCTCGGTTGTGTCCAGCAGCGTGAGACCTGGAACATCTGTCTGCCGGATTAACCAGAAGCACATTCGTGGAAATAGCCTGTGTGAATGCCGCCTGGTTTTATTCTCACCCCTCGGTTGCCAACGTTCGAGGGTGTTATTGGCGCTGCACGACGTTTCTCTAACTGTCCAGGCATTCAAGTGTTCAAAGTGAAGGTTTTCCAGGAGAGTTGTTCTGGCTGAAGCTCGTGCCAGCTGCAGCCAGCTCATGGTCTGTTCCCGCCTTTGTGATACGACTTCCAGACTCGAGAATGCAGCGCCTGTCAAATGACAGAGGTCTTTATATCAGAAACTTCGTCTGAGATGCACTTACTGTGAAAATGGAAACAAGCAGCAAAACAATCGGTGCGTGAACGATGGTTCGTCGGCGTTAGCTGTGATCCATTGCAAGTCCGTGTACACTGTTCAAATTCCTGTGCAAGCAGCGCACTGTGAATACAGCTATTCAGCCTTGGTGTCCCTAGTCAGTGCAACTACATTTCTGTTTCCTTGAAGTCTGAATAAAAACACGCTTTGCTAGGGATTGTGCGTATATTTATCTTGTGGAAGTGTTTAGAGCAGCTTCATTCTTCCTCGCAGTAGTGTTCCGTGCAACACCTAGCCTTCTGTGCTGATTTACATCCCACTTTTAGCGCTATGGAAGCTGGGGCTAATGCTCACTTCTACACTTTCACAGCAGAAACGGCGTGATGCCGGGTTGCGGTACAACCTTACTATCTGGAATTATTTCACGAGTCTGGGGATCGTCAGACGACGGTAACATATTCTATTTTAATGTCTGGCGGCGTGCAATGAAAATGAACACGAACGTTAATCATTACAAATCATCAGTCAGACTTCAGATGAAGAGCCTCCGATCTGCCTTTCTAAGATCTGTATTTTTTTACTGTATTTCAAGCATGATATGTATGTACTCACTAATTTGCTAAATACTTACTGCCGCATATTTATAATCCTAAGGACAACTTCTCCATGTGGGAGCAGATGTTCCAGATGTTCTCGGCAAAGACTCTTTGCTAAGAACATTAAACTCCATCATTCTGGAAGCTAAAAAGTTGAAAATAGTAGCCTAGAACGTGTTGAGAAGGTTCACGACCAAGGGATTCTGTTTTACTCAATAATGTTATCAATATGATCAGCATTTCGAACAATATGTTAACTCTGTCAATGCAAACTTCCCGAACCGGTAGAATAGGGGAAATACCAATATTAGAAAACCAATTCCTTTGCACCAATATTGCACTTCAAAAACGCAATTAGATTCACTAGGCACAGTTTGGCATTAATTTATCTTGTAAGTACCTCTCGCCCGTCCCAATGCGGGCTTTACCATGGAGTTTTGGCTTGGTATAAGATCAGTAGCCTAATTCAACGAAGAAAACAATATATTTTTGTGTATCTTACGAACCATCAACGGCAAGGAAGGCTCGATCTTCCTGATGGGAGCCATAGCACTGCAGGCTACTCAGCCTGTAACTTAGGGCAGGAGTGCTGGAGCTTCTTTCAAGTCTGGGGGATGGGGTGGGGGCTAAATAGTTTAAAGGAAACTGACTTCACATCAGGACTAGTCATATGAACAATGTTAACAACTCTCATACGTAGAATTTAAAATGGTTCAGAGGCGTGATATGCAGAATTGAAAACAGCTCTGTAGCCGTTGGGAGGAGAAATGATGAAATGAGAAAGAACGAAACACCAGCTATTCCTTGTACAACATGAGCTTATTGGGCCCCGAAGTCCGGTGCTGGGACGAGAGGCAAAGTCTTCCACTTCTGAGTTTGGTTTGCGCCTCCTTCCACGGTTACTACGCCCTTGGACTAGGGTCATGCAAGCAAAGCTCCTGCACGGATGTACGGTCTGACCGTGAACGAGGGCTTTTAGCCAAGCTGTGTGGCTTAATGTCGAGTTTTTAGGTGTGCGCTCCGGAGTTGACCCGTTTAGTGTTAGTTTTTTTAGCTGTAGACCCGCAGCAGTTCAGTGGATCAACCTTTTAATTATGATGTGGACAAAAGTCGGCACGCTTTAAACGTATTCAAAAATTTTCAATGATATCTTAGATGTTTTTAGACGTTTTACGTGTTTCTCATTCACCCAAATTCTATTCGCCCATGCTATTCTTCCTATTAGTATCTCATATGGTCGCGTAGTAGGCTTTTGCCCGTATTGCACATGTTGGATAATACAACACGGGGACGTTATCTCAGTGTAACTGGGCGCCCACTTTCTGAGCCAAGTGTCCCTATCTACCAAAGATTTGATGGCACCATACAATCTGTTGATGAGTCGTGAAGTCCCAAAAACTGAGCCTCAGGGGTGTGGATTTGCGAACATCATTGAGGGTGCCCAAAGTTGGGGAAGAAAAATCTTAATAACCAGCATATGAAAGGAGATAGCATAATATTATCTTTGTTTTAGCCATCACACAGTCCATTTGAATCCTGAAAATTATGATTAATAAAACTTAAACTGTATGTTGCCACTAACTCGATATTTCATCCCGGGTGCCCGCACAACCCCAAAGAGATATAAGTTTACAGCTATGGATGGTACCGCTCATTAAAACCCACGCAACAACCCACTACTGCTTTATTTAGAGACCGCTCATTTACGTTTTCACTGGCATGTGCCGTGCTATAAAGATTTCAAAATTTGGTTTCAAACACTTTGAACATAGTTAAAAAACAGCCGTTAAACCTCGCCCCACCGGGGCCGTCGATGCCCCTCTAAGGTTTTTTCGGAATAGCAGGAAAACGACGACGCGCAGCACCGCGGTTGAGGGCTCTATTTCTCACCCCATCATTTTCCCACCATTCCTTAAATTTTTTACTCCAGGTCACCCAAGGTCAGGTCACCAGGCGAGGTCAACCAAGGTCACCTCACTTCCAATTTTGAGCTCCATAAGAGCTACATTTCTTAATCGATCGATTTGAAACTTTTTACACTTCATGAACTCTTCAGGGTCTACATAATGTATGTCCGGTATTTTTTCGATTTCGTGACCTGAATTCAGGTCACGGGCGACCTCTCCCATTGCAAAAAGCCTGGGAAGAGCTGTCTTATTATCTAAAAGTCACAAAAACGAATACAAATGCTCAGCTTGTTCAGGAAAGCGGTCTTGAACACCCTTTCACGGATCCCAGGGGGCATATTTGGCCTTTGACCTTTCCGAGGTCATCCAAGGTCACCAAGGGTCAGAAACAGTATTTTGACAATAAATTTTGATCTAATTAAGCTAGAGCGCTGAATCAAACATCATCGTGTATGCCTCGTCACTGGCTTTCATTTGATATGCAGCAAGGCCACTTTCTGAACTTCGTGACCTCAGGTTATATTAGGTCATGAGATGACCTCTGGAGGTCAAACCACTGACTGGAGGTCATTGCATTCCATTAGCGGAAAAAGTTCTGGAATTTTCCTGTCAAATTTATGTTACCAGATCTCAATAGCTCTAATGGCATAAGAGTTATGTCCAGTTTTCTTACGCATTGCATATTTTAGTGAAAATAGCCTATCGTGACCCAACTTGACCTCTGAAGGGAAAACCATTTACCTGGGCGCTTAAAAATGTGAGGTAATTTGATAATTAATTTACGCGGGCTTTATTTGCGCTAACCCCCATATTTTCGGAGTTAGAGGGGCCATCGATGGCCCTCGGTGGGGTGAAGGTGGCGCCGGGCCCCGGTAGGGTGCGGGTTAAAAAAATTTCACCGCTCGAAATAATTTAATTAACGTTGTTTAATGTTGCATTATTGTCCTCTCCCATACTCGTGCCAAAATTCTAGTACGATGTACTCTTTCAGTCAGTACAGAAATTTTGGCCTAAAAAATAAACATCTACCAACAAAGAACCCCTTTCGCTAGGATTCGCCCTTTAAATGTTTGACACTACTTGTGAAGTCACCCATTGCCTCAATTCCACCAAATTAGGTATAATGCGAATGCTGAAAGTTGAACGTCTTGATCTAACAACGGTACCTAAATTTCCACAAATAATGATAATAATTAACCAGGAACGGCGACGTCACCCGGGAGATTAACACGCGCATTGACGGGGGGCGGGTAACCGCCCCCTCGGGTTTTTCAAAGACAGCAGAAAAACGGCGGCGCGTAGCGCCGCCGTACTTGGCATACCTCTTTCCTCATCATTTTTACAACTTCTGTGAAAATTTTAAGGTTAGGTCATCTCAGGTCAGGTCACCAGTAAAGGTCAAGTGACCCGACCTAAAAAAGTTTAAGATAGCATAAGTCGGAGCAGGGTGAACTTATCCGATTGAAACTCATATCACATAATGGCCCCACCGAGTTCTCTAAAATATGTTCCGGTATTTTCGATATCGATGACCTAAGGTCAGGTACGAGGCATGACCTCTCCATTGGAAATACATGGGAAAATGGTTTTTACGGAATAACTCAGTAACGGATGATGATAAAGCATTTATTTTAGCTGCATTAGACTCGACTGGGCTTTGCAGTTCTAATGATATGCATTTTATATAATTTGACCCTGACCTGACCTCAGGTCAGGTCAGATCCTTGATTTGACCTAACAAGGTCAAATTATATATCATTCGATTTGGCTTGCTGAGAGGATTCATACGGTTTAAGTCGTTTTGCTCTATCTTTACTTTTTCAGATGTAATGGCCGAAAAACTGAATTTACATGTTATCCCTATGACGGCATGTTTTGACCTCTCGTGACCTTAAATGTGACCTGACAAAAAATGGTTCAAATGTTTTCGATGGAGAAGTGGATGGGCAGCCCAACGCCGTTTACTGTTTTTCGCTACCTACCGTGGTTCTCGAGATCTTAGGGGGGGCGGGTACCTGCCCCCCGTCAATGCGAAGGTGGCTCAGACCCCCGTCAATGCGCGTGTTATGGTAGAGTCACCCAAATACAGCATACAAACCGATTTTTTGGCCTAAGGATGAAGGTCGAGCAATTACGGTCAGACAGCCGTGCACAGTGGCTTCTGGCTGCCTGGAGGCCGAGTGGCAGCGACATCGAAAGGATGTGGTAACTGATAGGGGAATGGCGTATGCTAAAGGAATACAGTGATGTTCATGGCATTAAAATATACATACCTATCGGTGAATTCCCTCGGGCATCTTGTGCTTTGCCTGGGACCCTCCTTGTTTACACGATCAGAACTAATTATCTCTCCGCCTCGAATTGTCATTTTAGCATTTTAAACTTGTAGTGTTGCATACGCATGAAATTTCAGATAGGCGTGTATGTCACATACACTGTGTTTGTTGTATTACTCATAAGTGTTCCGATTTCAAAAAGTCTTGGAGAGCTGCATCATCTACCCCGATACCGAAAAATAATATGGACTCGAAATTGGTGCCTTCAATTTTGTCCACCAAGCAGACTCATATACCAAATTCATTTAATGAACTCGCACTCATGTTTTTCCAGTGTTATCGGCACTACACTTTTTACAAACGCCTAACCCATATATCTACCCACGTGTATAGATTTTCTCCTACACCGGTCCCCCTCCCTCAGTCTGACACTAGGCACAACGACCATGATTTTCAACACCACACATGTAAGCATTACAATCCACCCGCGACCCCTCCCCACCCAGGGGCGGATCCAGGGGCCGCGGGGGCCGCGGCCCCCCTCGCCGGTAAGGCGCCCCTCGGCACTAAGGCGCCCCCGGGGCCGCCTCCATTTGCTCCACATTTGCATGCCAAACGGAAATACTGGCGCCCCCTGGTAATTCCGCTGCATGCAAATGCCACATTTTGACAACCTGCCCTGCATCACTGGCGCCCCCATGGTGCATCATTGGTGCCCTTATTTCACTCCACCGACGCCCCCAAGCCTATTCCACCTCTTGAAATCCCGCTATATATTACCGGCGCCCCACTCTTCCCTACGGGCGCTCCTATCTTCTAGAATTCCGCTCTATATCACTGGCGCCTCCATGATGCAGCATTGATGTCTCGTTTTTGCTCCAGCGGCGCCCTCACGCGTCACTGTGGGTGCCCCATCTTTTGGAACCCCGAATGTACCACCGGCGCCCCCATTGGGCATCATTGGTGCCTTCGTTTCACTCCACCGGCGCCCCCAAGCCTCATCGTGGGCTCTCCCACTTCTTGGCATCCCGCTATAAACTATTGGCGCCCCAATCCTCACCACGGGCGCCCCCACCTTCGGAAAATCCGGTCTATATCACTGGCACCTCCATGATGCAGCATTGATGTATCGTTTTTGCTCCAACGGCGCCCCCACGCGTCACTGTGGGCGCCCCACATTTTGGAACCCTCATGTACCACCGGCGCCCCCATTGGACATCAATGGTGCCTTCGTTTAACTCCAACGGCGCCTCCAAGCCTCTTCCACCTCTTGACATTCCGCTATATACTACCGGCGCCCTTCTCTTCACTACGGGCGCCCCCATCTTCTAAAAATCCGTTCTATATCATTGGCGCCTCCATGGTGCAGCATTGATGTCTTCTCTGCACTCCACCGGCGCCCCCACGCTTCACCATGGGCGCCTCTGTTTTTTAGAGCCGCTCTTTACCATTGACGCCCCCGTGGTACATCAGTGGTGCCTTTTTGCTCAAATGGCGCCCCCATGCCTCTTTGAGGGGGCCTTCACCCTTTACCAGCCCGTTTTATACCAGTGAGCTCCCACTCTGTCTCCCGCTACGTACTACTGGATCCCCACTCCCCACTACGGGCGCCCCCACCTTCTAACCATCCGCTCTATACCACTGGCGCCTCCATGGTGCAGCATTGATCTCCAACGCCGCCCCCACGCGTCACTGTAAGCGCCCCATCTTTTGAAACCCTGCATGTACCACCGGCGCCCCTATGGTGCATAATTGGTACCTTCGTTTCACTCCACTGGTGCCCCCAAGCATTTTCCACCTCTTGACATCCCGCTATATACTACCGGCGCCCCACTCTTCACTACGGGCGCCCACATCTTCTAGAAATCCGCTCTATATCACTGGCGCCTCAATGGTGCAGTATTGATGTCTCGTTTCTGCTCCAGCGGCGCCCCCACGCATCACTGTGGGCGCCCCATCTTTTGGAACCACGCATGTACCACCGGCGCCCCCATTGGGCAGCATTGGTGCCTTCGTTTCACTCTACCGGCGCCCCCAAGCCTCATCGTGGGCTCTCCCACTTCTTGGCATCCCGCTATAAACTATTGGCGCCCCAATCCTCACCACGGACGCCCCCACCTTCGGAAAATCCGCTCTATAACACTGCCGCCTCCATGGTGCAGCATTGATGTCTCGTTTTTGCTCCAACGGCGCCCCCACGCGTCACTGTGGGCGCCCTACCTTTTTGAACCCTCATGTACCACCGGCGCCCCATTGGGCATCATTGGTGTCTTATGTGTACTTTACCGGTGCCCCACACTTCACCGTGGGCGCCTTTGCTTTTAAGAGCCAATCTTCACCATTGGCGCCCCCGTGGTACATCATTGGTGCCTTATTGCTCAAATGGCGCCCCCATGCCTCACTGAGGGGATCTTCACCTTTTACCAGCCCGTTTTATACCAGTGAGCCCCCACTCGCTCTCCCCGCTATGTACTACTGGATCCCCACTCCCCACTACGGGCGCCCCCACCTTCTAACAATCCGCTCTATGCCACTGGCTCCCCCATGGTGCATCATTGGTGCTTTCGTTTCACTCCACCGGCGCCCCCAAGCCTCATCGTGGGCTCTCCCACGTCTTGGCATCCCGCTATACAATCCTCACTACGGGCACCCCCACCTTCGGAAAATCCGCTCTATACCACTGTCGCCTCCATGGTGCAGCATTGATGTCTCGTTTTTACTTCAACGGCGCCGCCACGCGTCACGTGGGCGCCCCATGTGCTGAAACCCTGCATGTACCACCGGCATCCCCATTGGGCATCATTGGTGTCTTCTGTGCACTCCACCGGCGCGGCGCCCCCACACTTCACTGTGGGCACCCCCTGCCTTTTGGACCAGCTCTTTACCTCTGGCGCCCCCATGGTGCATAATTGGTGCGTTTCTTTCTTTAATATCAAACGGCGCCCCCATGCCCCATTGAGGGGGTCTTCACCTTTCAACAGCCCCTCCTATACCACCCGAGCCCCACTCTTATGATGAATTATTGTTGTCTGCTTTTAGCTTTATGGGCGCCTTCCCCCGCCTCTTTCCACTATCTTTTGACACATCGTTCTGTATCACTGGCGCCCCCATAATGAATCATTGGTGCCTGTTCTTTGCTCCACCGGCGCCTTCATTTCCAGCCGTGGGCTCATCGGGAGCGCCCCACATTTCGACAAACCTCTCTGTCTGGCGGCACCCATGGTACACATTGGTGCTTTTCTTTCGCTCCATTGGTGCCCCCACACTTCACTATAGGCGCCCACATATTTCTGCTGAGTGCTTGATGAATCATTGGTATCTTACTTTTGCTCTATCGGCGCCCAACCACATCCCCCACCACGTGCCACTATGGGCGCCCCAACTTTTGACAGCATGCCCTGTGCCTCCATGGTGCATGATGGGTGCCTATCGTTATCTCCATGAACGCACCAACACATCCCTGCCAGAAACCCCATGCAGCTTCTCTTTACTTTGAATTTCTTGCATCCCAAACGTGGCCCGTTGTCTTACCAACGCCTCCCCTTGACAGCTCCCACAAATTTCACTGAATGCGAGTACCCCCAAGCTGTATCACCGGAAGCTCCAAACTTCAGCTTCGGTGTCTCCTTGATTACCAAATTGCGCCGTCAGCGCTCTTCCCATGCACTGTCTTCTCCTCCCTGTTGCCCAACCAGTGCCCTGTTCGTGTACCCCCTTCTACCCTGATGTTACCCTACCAGTGTTCCTATGATGGATTATTTACCCCCACGGACGCTCCACGGACGGTTCCATGCCTATGTGCTGCAGGCGCCCCTTGCCTGCACCACCGGTATCCATAACTCCAGTCTCGGTATCGCCTCGGTGAAGTATCAGCGTCCCCCCGATGCACTATCACCATTACCATCCCTCGCCCGAAAGCCCAAAAAACTAACTGACTAACTTACCACACTTCCCCCGGGTATAGACCACCGGCCTTTTGGCACTCCCATGCTGCATCAGTTAGTTAGTTAGTTAAGGGCTTTTTTATAAGGCGTTCTGTGCAAAGCACCTTTGCCCGCCTCAAAAGTGTGGGGGAGAGTTTTCCGGGAGGGGTGTTTACTTTAATGTCGCAGAACAAAGGGGCGAATCTTATTTCAAGGAATGGGTTGCGAAGTGTAGCAACACTTGCGAGGGAAGGGGATTGCTACGGCAGAGAAGCCGAGCCTGGGGCACAGGTTGGATTTAAAAGGGTACGGGAAGAGGCTTGCCAGCGTAAAGATTAGTTTTTTTTTAATTTTGTTCCTTGTTATCGAATGACCGTTTTGCTTACGTTACTCGCGTTCCTCCATTGAAAAATAATAATTTTGGGTTATTAGAAACACCCGCAAGCACCATGACGTGATGCCGCGGGTCTTTATCCCGCAACCAGGAGGTGAGGTTACAGCACCCTCTGTGGCTGGGTAGCCGCCGCCATGCTGTATCACCGCTGGACTCATTTATATACCAAAGCATTCCCGCATATATCATGCCCCCGGGTCACTAATAGGCGTCACACTTCAACGTGGACAACCCTCATCGATTTTGTGACGCCCTCTTCTTTGTGGTTAGGCGCCCATATTTCACGATTGGTCGCCCTTTTCAGCTCTAGAGCACCCCACTGCAACATGGACCACCCGTGCCTACCTCTGGCCGCCCTCTTCTGCATGATTGTTCTCCTGTTCTCCACTATTGACCGCTCCTTTGCAGATCTAGGGCGCCTCACTTCAATGTGGACTCCTCATTCACCTCCGGACGCCCTCTATTTTATGGTTGGGAACCCCATATTTCACGTTTGGCCACCCTTTTTCAGCGCTTGGCGGACCTCTGTGACGTGGACCACCGTAATTTACCTACAGGCGCCCTTAACTTTGTGACTGGGCTCCCCCGTTTTCACAATTGACCCGCTTTTCAGCCCTAGGGTGCCCCACTGCAACGTGGACTGCCCTCATCCATTTTTAGCCGCTCTCTTCTGTATGATTGCGCACACCTTCTCCACTGCTGGCCGCTCTTGAGCAGCTTTAGAGCACCCCACTTCACCGTGGACTGCCCTCATTCACCTCTGGCCTCCATCCGCTTTGTGGATCAGAACCCCTATATCATGATTGACTGTCCCTTTTTAGCTCTAAAGCGGCCCACCGTAAAATTGATCGCTCTGATCCACTTTTGACTGCCCGCTAGTACACGATTGCGCGCCCATTTTCCACAATTGTCTGTTCTTTCTTAGCCTTGGGGCGCCCCACTTTTACGTGTACCGCCTTCAACTTCGGATGTCTTCTACTTTGTGTTCGGGTGCTCCAATTTCACTATTAACCGCTCTTTTTCAGCCTTAGGGCATCCCACTGCAACATGGCACTACCATGGCACATGGACAGCTCTCAGCTTTGAGTGGTAACAATTGCCCCGAGTTCTTTAACCCTCGCCCCACCGGGGGGCCATCGATGGCCCCCCTAAGGTTTTTCCGGGATAGCAGAAAAACGACGAGGCGCAGCACCGCGGTTGAGGGCTCTACCTCTCACTGCATCATTTTCCCATCATCCCTGAAATTTTTTACCCCGGGTAACCTAAGGTCAGGTCACCAGACGAGGTCAACCAAGGTCACCTCACTTCACCTTTAGAGCTCTGTAAGAGCTACATTTCAAAGTCGATCGATTTGAAACTTCCTACACTTCATGACCCCTCCAGGGTCTACAAGGTGTATATCCGGGATTTTTCGATTTCGTGCCCTGAGGTCAGGTCACGAGGCGACCTCTCCCATTGGAAAAGCATGGGGAAAAGCTATTTCATGATATAAAAGCCACAAAAATGATTGCAAATACTCAGACTGCTCAGAACAACGTTTTTGGACACCCTTTCACGGATCCCAGGGGTCATATTTGCCCTTTGACTTTTCCAAGGTCATCCAAGGTCACCAGAGGTCAAAAACAGTATTTTGGCAATAACTTTTGACCTAATTAAGCTAGAGCGGTGAAACAAACACCATCGTGTTTGTCTTGTCACTGGCTTTCATTTGATATACTGCAAGGTCACTTTCTGACCTTTCGTGACCTCAGGTCATATTAGGTCACGAGGTGACCTCTGGAGGTCAAACCACTGGCGGGAGGTCTTTACGTTCCACATAGCGGAAAAAGTACTGGCAATTTGCTATCAAATGTACTTTACCAGGCCTCAATAGCTCTAATGACATAAGAGTTATGCCCAGTTTGCTCAATCATTGCATATTTGAGTGAAAATAGCCGATCTTGACCTAATTTGACCTCTGGAGGTCAAACCATTGACCTGAGCACTAAAACATGCGAAGTAATTTCTTACTGAATTCACGCAAGCTTTCTATTGCACTTTGCAGATTTGCGCTAACGCCCATATTTTCGGAGTTAGAGGGGGGCCATCGATGGCCCCCGGTGGGGCGAAGGTGGCGCCGGACCCCCGGTGGGGCGCGGGTTAAATGTATGCGTTGGGTATCGATTGGTGTCATTTTGCTCCGTTACCACGCAGGATCCCCCAGGGTGCATTCATGCCCATCCGATATGTGGTCGTGTGCCCGTCCGATATGTGGTTGTGTTGTCTTTTGCAACAAGAGCATGCTACGATGGAATAAAGGGGACTGGTAAAAGTAATGTTTCTTGTAAACAAATTTTGAGCACATATACCAATATCCCTTAAATGTGTTTAAAAAACATTCCGGATCTATTGATAACCCTATAAGCTGTTGACTTTGATCATTTACTTATTTTGCCGAGGTGTTTTCTTCGCAGTGCCACTAATGAAAGGCTGTGTCCAGACAGTAATGCGAAATTCCCACGTCATCTGTGTAAGAAAAACATTAAGAGCTCGGCAGGAGGCACCTGCATAATTTTGGTTGCGTCCTCTCCCACATGTTTGTAAACAGCAAAAGTTTCGCCTTGTGTAGAATATTATGGATTTATCACTATCCACTCTGCGCAGACAGGGTAAACTGCAACGACTGGTTCGCAAAATCTCCAAAGGCCGTCTCTGCGTAAATTCTGCTTCAAAACGTAATCCAGGTAGAAGTTGCCCTGTTTTATTGTTGCTTATTTAACTAGAGGCACTTTGAGAAATCCTTCCTTTTCTTGGCAACGTGCTTTTTTAATCGGCACTTTTTCAAATGGCATCACAAATACGCAAAATTAGCATCACAAAGATCCATGATACCAAAGGTTGACCCCCAAATGGTAGTCTGACCGCCCCTGGAGACTTCGCTTCCCTCTTATCGAAATCCTGGATCGTCCATGTACCCAGCCCTCTCGGTTGTTGATCAGTGATAGATAAGCTCGGTCAGTGTTGGTCAGGTGCAATCTCTAACATCATCACCTTGGATAGGCTGAGTTTGCGGCCGGTTGATAGAGCTGGAAAATACCTAGGTGATCGGGGAAGGAGAGTTGATTGGGTGATGAAACTATAGTAGGGAGGAACAGAAACGTAGTAAAGAGGTGGGGCGGCTAGCACAGTCGCATGAGAGGCACCAGAAGGGAAAAGATCGCGCAAAGGGCAGCCGGGCTACGCCAATCTATGACCAACCGTAAACCTCGGGGACCAGCATGACTTGCTGTTACAAGTGTGACCCTCTGCGGCAAGCGACACCCTATATGTGACCGTCAGGGTCCCCTAGGGGCAGAAGAACACTCTTTAATCAGGTGGGTCGCCTGTTTTCAACAGGGCCCTCTGTGACAAGCATGACCAGTACATCATTCCGTGGTCGGCAGGGCCGAATGGGCGTGATATGGCCAAGATGCTAAAAACGCCCAAAAACCCAATACACACAGGGCCGAATGCAGTCAGAAGGGTCTTCTGTCTGCCACTGAGAATGCCCTCTGTGCCAGCGGGGATGCTGTGACAAGTAGGGCCCTCTACGGTCAGCAGGTCCTTTGGGACCAGGAGTCTCCTCGTTATCAATAGGGCAATCTTAGGTCAACAGGGATCTCTGTAACCAACAGATCTTTCGGTCGCAGTCAGGGCCATGTCTTGCCAGCATGTTTTTTTGTCGGACAGGGCGATACCCCGGTAACCATAAGAGGACTCTGTATCGTAAATATATATTTGGAACTGAACGCACAGTCTATAAAAGGGGTACTCCGGGACCAACAGGTCTTTCCTTGCCCAGTAAGGCCTGCCATATTCTTGTGGAAGGTCATGAGGTGACCCGAGGTCTAATCGGGAAGTCGCTGGGCCCCCTGCATCCAGGCGGGTAACCATCCATGACGGTCTTTGACTGCTGTGAGTGGGACTGGTGGGACCCTTAAATCCATTAGGATCTAAATCTGCCAGTTAGCGAACCCCCGGGAAAAGCCGGGAAGTGTACAAGTGTACACTGTGAACGACTTTGAGTTCACTTTGGTCAGTCGAGGGTCCTATGTGGCTGCCATAGCACAGCGAAGACAGGCCAACGGCCAAACTCTAGTTATGGCTAGTTATAGTTCCTCCAAAAATTCAGGTAGATGCCGTTGAGGGAGACACAAACACATTTTTCCGAGTTGATCGCTGATGTGGAGTATCCCTAAACTGGGCCTTTGCTGGGGGCCGTATTCTGATGCAGAAAGTACATAAGAATGGGCGCACGCACGTCGATATTTTATTCTGATTTCCAGCCTGCGCCCACACTGCGCAGGTGGGGTCAAATCAGCATTGTGATCGTAGTGCGCACATTAGATCGGTATGCTGATATTCTGCGTAGACGAGGTCGGTACTGGTCGCTGTGCATCCCGGGTACGCTTGTCCTACGTCGAGCTTGGCTACGCATGGAAGGTCAAAATACCACATTGGAATACGGCAAGTTGCTTGTCTCAGTCAAGTCTTAGGAGGCATTATATTAGAATATAGCCTTAGAAAGGTTTAAAATAACTGGGGTCTTGAAGTAAGCCAAGGTCCATGAACTTAAGTAATAGATCCTTCGTGGCTGGCTAGCTCAGATTGAAGGGAACTGGGATTACTGCTCTGACCTAGTGGTTTATTAGACCCTTATGGCTAGTTAAGGCCCTGTGTGCTAATCATCATCATATAAGCAAAGTGTATCGGGATTTGATCTGACATGTCCTGTAGAAACCTAATCCCCAATGACAAACATAGGCTCATTGAACGAGACGGGCCTATTCTAAATATTCGTTGGTCTTCTGCAAACTGTTTAAGGCTTCTGAAGAAAATTTTGATCACTGATTGGGGAGAAAATAGTCCCCATGCAGTCTCCCCGGGTCCCAAAGTGTCTTTACTAACCGTGGGTTCCAGTGCACAATAAAACAAATGCCAAAGAGATACATTCACTTTTTACCACTCTTGAGATGTATTTTAGATACATTCAAAGCCATGATCTTTCATCATTTTTTTAAAAGAAAATATGAAACTAATTACCTCTTTGACCCTCGCCCAGTGGGGGCTGTTTGAACACCCCCTCCGGTTTTTCGGGCGGCAAGAAAAAAAACGGCGACGCGGAGCGCCGGCGTACTTAGCACACCTTATTCTTGATCGATTCCGCAAGAATCCCCCAAAAATTTTGCTTGGGTCATCTCAGGTCAGGTCATCAGTGCAGGCCAAGTGACCTTACCTCAAAAAATGTTGAAGGTGGCATAAGTAGGAAATGGGTAAATCTATCGGATTGAAACTTATAGCACATAATGGCCCCACCGAGTTCTCCAAAAAGTTCCGGGATTTTTCATATCGATGACATAAGGTCAAATACGGACCATGACTTCTCCATTGGAAATACAGAGGAAAACATAAAATGGTTTGTATCTGTGTAGATAAAGGTGATAATACCTTCATATTCTCCAAATCGAAGTATCTTAGGCCCCTTTTTTAGGTTCATGTTGCAATTTTTTTACCTATGACCTCTGGGAGATCATCCGAAGCTACTTAAGCAGTTTTCATACTTAGGTCAATAACTTTGCATGAAATGATGAGACAGCTTTTATGTTTATAACATTGCGTTTGGATTGTTATTGCCAGTCGATTGATAGGCATATGGACTATGCTAAGTCAAAATGTGACCTTGACCTGACCTGAGGTCAGGTGATTTTGTGTTTTGACCTAGCATGCTCATATTATACATCATTCGATTCGCCGTGACGAGAGAGAGCGAACAGTGTCTACAAAATTATTCTAACTCAACGCTGTCAGACGCCAGACTTTGCTCAAAATGCCAACTTCTTTGACCTGCCATGACCTCAATGTTGACCTGAGCCAAAAAGTGACTGATGTAGTGTCTTCATGAATTTGTATGAGCTATCCACCAGGGTTCGCGTTTTTTCGCTATCCTGCATAGGGGACGAGTTCGAGAGGGGTTGTTCAAACACCCCCACCAGGGCGAAGGTGACTCGGAGGCCCACCGGGGCGCAGGTTAACTGATTCAGTTTACAAAAATACTTTAAATGGGTAAAGAACATAAATTTTGCGCCCCCAGCCGGCCTAAAAATGGCGCCCCCTGGCCATGAAGTGGCGCCCCCAGCGCTGCGGCCCCCTAGCGAAAATTCCTGGATCCGCCCCTGTCCCCACCGAGGCTTGAACTTGGCGTCAGCGGCGCCCAGCGTGACCTCTGTAACCTCTGTGCCCGCAGGCAATCGCGGCTGCCGGCGGATGGCGCCCGCTGATTGGTGGAGGCGCGTTCACTGGTATCGCGAGAAATTCAGCGGAAATTTATCCATGAAAATGATAGAGTTTTTAACCATGAACCACGAAATGTATTATAATTATGTTTTTCAAACATTTCTAACCACACATTGCTCTCTATTGGCTTGATTATTTGTCACACCATCCGAAACTGCTCTTCGGTACAGGCGAGACGGCGGCAGTCAGCACAGGCTAGCCGGCGGCCGAGTTCGCTGAAGTCGGGAGGGGTTTCTGCTGGGTGGAGAGGATTAGGGTCCAGTCTCAAGGTAACAGAGGGAAGCAGAAGAGAGACGTTCATGATTCTAAAACTTTACATTCGGAAGAGGTATAGAGAGTGAGGACTAATAGGGAGCGCTGCCGAAGTACAATCAGATAATATGCCAGAAGAGGGAAACACGTGCTGCTTTGCTCCGTGTTGGATGGTGTAAAGGCACAAAACCTAATTGGGGACTCGAAACATCATCAATATCTACTGCCCATTATGTCTGAGGCTTACCGCTGTTTGATGACAAATTAACTTGTATGTCAGATGCAGAATGCCACTATAGCGCCGTGGAACAGATATTTGTTGATAATTTCCTCTATTTACGCACTTTATCCATAATCCATCCATAATATTTATTTCATGGTACAGAAAAACACACACACAAAGGCTGCTGCGAGGAACGCAAAGCGCCGAAGCGCTTAAATCTAGGCGTCCCACGCAAACACAATCATGGTGCCATCTCAGCGCCGCCAGAGAGGCCACTTTATAAGACTTTGCTTCATCGTTTGGTGGGGGTACCCAAATCACCATTCGGGGTGCCCAACACATCATTGGGGGTGCTGAGGCACTCCGAAAGAGATAGAAATCCACACCCCTGACTGAGCAAATACCATAGCTGGCTTGACATCAGCGGTCTCCCGCTTAATTCGAGTTACCTGATTTTAAATGCGCTTGTTTTCGCAAGTGTGGCTCGGCATGGTTTAGCACTTCCTTTTTGGCTGTAGTCCGGTAGAAAATTTACCAGCTTCCCCTGGCTCAGTTGAGCTGTTAAGCATTGGCGTTCGTATCAGTCCATCTTGAAAAGCTGCAACCAAGATGACAAAATACCTAAGTACCAGGAGTGTAACTTTGTATACTTTTAGGGGTGCGCGAGCACCCTAAAACTTTGAAAGCACCCCTAAACTTCCAAAAGCACCCCTAAAACGTCTGCGACATTCTGAAAGAACCTAATGCCAGTATTATGTAGCAATTTAATAGAAAGTATCAAAGATTCAGAGCTCCCTTTGTGACTATTCATCTGGAGAGATAAATTTCGAGCTTAAAAGATTGCTCAAGTGATCTGGAGTTTTCATATAACCGCATGAGGTCATATTTAGACAGCGGGAGTAAGCATTAGGTAGCTGCCGCTTACGACCAAAGCCGAAAGAGCACGTTTTCCAAAATGGTACTTGCCGTGTCGCCGTTGTCTCAGAAGCAATACCATCGAGTGAAGCTGGACTTGTCGTTGTTTCCTTGATCATGTCTTCCAGAAAGAAACAAGAAAGTTGACTGCTGGACTTATTTTCCAAAATGCTGCAGTGCATGCTGCAATTTCTTCCTGAATTTATTTAGGCTGTATGTAGATCAGACCTGACCACAGCTGCCATACCTACCAAAGCAGGATAAAAAAGGCAACGTGTGGTAGGTGTATATCTATTGAAACTTGTTTAGAAGGGGGAGGGAAAATCAGGGCCAATATCTGGGAAACGTAGCTTGTGCTTAACCCTCGCCCGTCCGAGAGAAAGAGGTTTTTCAAAGATAGTGGAAAAACGGCGGCGCTGCGCCGCCGTATTTTGCATATCTCTTCCTTGATCAATTCCGCATCTTCAAAAAAGTTAAGTTTGGTCATGTTACACTGAGAGAAATTTTCACAATGTCTATACGAATACAGCCCTGATATTGGGGTTCACTAGAGCACAGCCAACGCCAAAGAAGGACAAAACCCAGTTCGTGCAAAGCATAAAGTAGTTAAGGTATTATTTTAAAACGAACATTAGTCGTCCTCTCATAATGATATGAACACGCACCTGAGCCAGTACAAGGGTAGCAACGCTGTTCCGTATGATCAAAGCCGGCAGTAGGACAGCCTTGCTAATACATTGGCAAGATGGTCGGATCCTTACAAATGCCTTACACATTTTGACCTGGTATTACTAGTGTCGCGGAAGCACCGGAAGTTTAAGATGCACGTGCGCTGCTGCACTTTTCATTCGTGTCGTGATCAAACGCCTCCCTCAGTCTCTTACTCTATTGCCTTGCCTCAGTCTGAAGGACGCAGGCCACGGGGAGTGTACGCGGGACGGTGTTGGTACAGTCAGCGGATTGCGGTGGAAAAGTTTCTTTGGTTAGTGTATAGGCTATTTAGGCATATTCTAGACCAATCTTGTCAGTGTCAGTGCCCTATGCCATGGGAGCAGGCAGTCGCTAAAGTGGCGTGAACCTGGAAACGGATTGGACTTGCAAGGTAAGCAGCTGCATTGGAATGCGAAGTGTCCAATTAGGTACATACCTACGTGTTTGGAAACTTCTTCCATTGCATACAAGTGGCTTTATGGGTGTAGCCAGGGATTCTCAGGCATATGAATTAGATGAATATTCTGAGTCTTTGACCTGTCAAGACCTCAATATTGACCTGAGCCAAAAAGTGACTGATGTAGTCTCGTCATGAATTTGTATGAGCTACCCAACAGCTTTAGCATTTTTTCGCTATCCCGCATAGGAGCCGAGCTCGAGGGGGTGTTATAACACCCCCCCACCAGGGCGAAGGTGGCTCGGAGGTCCACCGGGGGATGTTAACGTATGTCTAGTCACTGGCAGATGCAGGGAGGGGGCATTAGGGCCATGCTCCCCCAAACACTCAAACCAGGGGGCTAAAAAAATTCGGCCCGCGGGGGAACAGTGTGGAATGCAAACAGGGGCGCAGCCAGGGGGGGGCACAGAGGGCACGTGCCCCCATCGGTGCCGGGGTGCCCTTTTGATTGCCAGGTGGTGTACCCTCTTTGGGCCGTGCCGCTCGAAATTTAGTGCCCTACGCCGTTTAGCCTAGATGGAACTAGACTGCATTTAGCGATTTAAATTATTGTTTGACAATTAAGTGCCTTTTTGGTCAGCTAGGGCATTCTGTCGCCTTTCCAAGTACCCGGGAAGAGCATAGGCACGTAATCCGTTTCCAGATAATGCCTCATCGTCGCCAATAATCGTACGGGCGGAGCTAATCTGGTGCCCCTTGAGCTAATCTGGTGCCCCCTGAGCGCTTGTCTTGGCTCCTGGAGCTGATCATGTGCCCTCTGAGCTGATCTGATGTCCTCGTAGTCAATCTGGTGCCCCCCTGAGAAAATAATTGTGCCATCTGAACCTATATAATGCTCTCTGAGTTAGTCTGATGCCTCCGAGCTTGCCTGGTGCCCTATTAGCTGTTTAGTGCCCTCCCGTAGTTTATATACTGTCCAGGGCCGCAGCCAGGGAGCACAGGGGCACGTGCCCCCATCGGTGCCGAGTGCCCTTTTGATTGCCAGGTGGTGTACCCCCTTTGGGCCGTGCCGCTCGAAATTTAGTGCCCTACGCCGTTGAACCCAGATGGAACTAGAGCGCATTTAGCGATTTCAACTATTGTATGACAATTAAGTGCCTTTTTGGTCAGCTAAAGCATTCTGTCGCCTTTCCAAGCACCCGGGAAGAGTATAGGCACGTAATCCTTTTCCAGATAATGCTTCATCGTCGCCAACAACCGTACGGGTGGAGCTCATCTGGTGCCCCCTGGAGCTGATCATGTGCCTTCTGAGCTGATGTGATGCCCTCGTAGTCAATCTGGTGCCCCCCCCTGAGAAAATAATTGTGCCTTCTGAGTCTATATAATGCTCTCGAAGTTAGTCTGATGCCTGCCAGCTTGCCTGATGCCCTATTAGCTGTTTTAGTGCCCCTTGAGCTGATCCGGGCACCCTGAACTTATTTAATGCCTCCTGGAGTTTATCTACTGTCCAGGGGGGCACAGGGGGACGTGCCCCCATCGGTGCCGGGTGCCCTTTTGATTTCCAGGTGGTGTACCCCCTTTTGGCCGTGCCGCTCGAAATTTAGTGCCCTACGTCATTGAACCTAGATGGCACTAGACTGCATTTAGCGATTTCAACTATTGTTTGACAATTAAGTGCCTTTTTGGTCAGCTAGGGCATTCTGTCGCCTTTCCAAGCACTCGGGAAGAGTATAGGCACGTAATCCGTTTCCAGATAATGCCTCATCGTCGCCAATAATCGTACGGGCGGAGCTCATCTGGTGCCCCCTGGAGCTGATCATGTGCCCTCTGAGCTGATCTGGTGCCCTCGTAGTAAATCTGGTGTCCCTGAGAAAATAAGTGTGCCTTCTGAACCTATATAATAATCTTTGAGTTAGTTTCAAGCCTCCGAGCTTGCCTGGTATCCTTTTAGCTGTTTTAGTGTCCCTTAAGCTGATCCGGGCCCCCTGAGATTATTTAATGCCTCCCGGAGTTGATCTACTGTCCAGGGAGGCACATGGAGCACGTGCCTTCCATCACTGCCGGGGTGCCCTTTTGATTGCCAGGTGGTGTACCAAATCTGGGCCGTGCCGCTCGAAATTTAGTGCTCTACGCCGTTGAACCTAGATGTAACTGGAATGCATGTAGCGATTGACACTATTTTTGGACAACTTAATACCTTTTTCGGTCAGCTAGGGCATTATGTCGGCTTTCCAAGCACCCGGGAAGAGTATGGGAACCTAGTATGTGTCCAGCTAATGCCTCATCGTCGCCAATAATCGTACGGGTGAAGCTAATCTGGTGCTCCTTGAGCTCATCTCGTGGCCTCTCAGCTGGTCTTGGCCCCTTGAGGTGATTACTTGCCCTCTAAGCCGATCTGGTGCCACTGAGTCAATCGAGTGCCCTACTGAGCAAATAAGTGTGCCTCCTGAACCTATATAATGCCCTCTGAGTTAGTCTAATACTTCCGAGCTTGCTTGGTGCCCTATTAGCTGATTTAGTGCCCCTTGAGCTGATTCGGGCCCCCGAGCTGATCTCATGCCTCCCCAAGTTGATTTTGTCTCCTCTTCAGCTGATTAGGTGCCCCCTCAGCTGATTATTGATGTCTCCTTAGATGGCTTGGTGCCCCCCCCTGAGCTGGTTTGGTGGGCCCTGAGCCCACCTTGTGTCCCCTGAGCTGTTATGTTGCTCCCTGAGCTGAATTAGGCTCCTGCCATAGTCTGGGGGGCTGGGAGCTGATCTGGCCCCCGAGCGGATCAATCTGGTGCCACCTGAGCTGCACTAATGCCCCTGAGTCGATCTGGTGCCTCCTGAGCCCATCTGATGCCCTCTGAGCTAGTCTGGTGCCCCTGAGCTAATCTGGTGCCCTTTAACACGCGCATTGACGGGGGTCTGAGCCACCTTCGCACTGACGGGGGGGGCGGGTACCCGCCCCCCCCCCCTAAGATCTCGAGAACCACGGTAGGTAGCAAAAAACGATAAACGGCGTTTGGCTGCCCATCCACTTCTCCATCGAAAACATTCGAAGCATTTCTTGGTCAGGTCACATTTAAGGTCACGAGAGGTCAAAATATGCCGTCATAGGGATAACATGTAAATTCAGTTTTTCGGCCATTACATCTGAACAAGTAAAGATAGAGCAAAACGACTTGAACTATATGAATCCTCTTAGCAAGCCGAATCGATTGATATATAATTTGACCTTGCTAGGTCAAATCAAGGATTTGACCTGACCTGAGGTCAGGTCAGGGTCAAATTATACAAAATGCATATCATTAGAACTGCAAAGCCCAGTCGAGTCTAATGCAGCTAAAATAAATACTTTATCACCATCCGTTACTGAGTTATTCCGTAAAAACCATTTTTCCCATGCATTTACAATGGAGAGGTCATGCCTCGTACCTGACCTTAGGTCGTCGATATAAAAAATACCGGAACATGTTTAAGAGAACTCGACGGGGCCATTATGTGACATGAGTTTCAATCGGATAAGTTCACCCTGCTCCGACTTATGCTATCTTAAACTTTTTTTGAGGTCGGGTCACTTGACCTGTACTGGTGTCCTGACCTCAGATGACCTAACCTTAAAATTTTCACAGAAGTTGTAAAAATGATGAGGGAAAAGGTATACCAAGTACGGCGGCGCTACGCGCCGCTGTTTTTCTACTATCTCCGAAAAACCCGAGGGGGGCGGGTACCCGCCCCCGTCAATGCGCGTGTTAAGCTGATCTGGGCCTCCTTACGTGTTTTCATGAGCAGCTCTAAAGCCCTGAGCTGAGCTGGGCCCACAGAGGCTGATAAGGGCCCCTGAGATGGTAAGGGGCTCCTGAGCTGATTAAGTGCCTTCTGACTTGATCTGGTATTCCCGAGCTGATCTGGACCCCGAGCTGGTCGGGGACCACTGATCTGATTGTTTGTCCTCAAGGCTGATCTTGTGCCCTATGGGCCGATCCGGTGTCCCCTGAGCAGCTCTGGGACTTTTGAACTGATTGGGCCCCGAGTTGGTTAGGGATCACTGAGCTGATTTAGTGGCCCTGACTTGATCTTGTCCCCTGACCTGACTTGAGGCCCCTGAACTGATCTGGGGCCTCAAGAGCTGATCTGGGGCCCAAGAGCGGATCTAGGTTCTGAGGGTACCCTGAGCTGGTCTGGGCGCTGAGCTTGTGAGAGCCCCTTAAGTTGGCTTGAGGCCCCCTGAGGTGATTTGGCGCCTTAAACTGTTCTGGGGCTTCTTGAACTGGTTACAGGCCCTATGAGCCTATCTGTGGCCCATTGAGCTAGTCTGATGACCTCATCTCTGGGACCAATGAGCTAGTCTTGTCCCTGGGTGAAGCATGAGCTGCTCTGTAGCCCTTATCTACATCAGGGGCCCCTTAGGTGGTCTTGAATAGACAGATAATAAGAACACAAGACCAACTCCCATCATCTAGGGGCGGGGTCACTGAGCTAGTCTAGTCCCTGGAGGCACAACTGGGGGGATGGGGAAGCTGCTCTGGAGGCCTCTGATCCACACTTGGGGGCCCCAGAGCTGGTCTTGAATAAATGGGGAATAAGAACCCAATGGAAACTCCCCTTGTAAAACGGAGCTAACGAGGAATGAAGAATCTCTAAAACGGTTTGTGATACCTAGGCACCCCTGGTTATATAAATTGCTTATTATACTGGTGGATTTTGGGAAGGGATGATAAAAAGGCATGTGCCCCTGAGCCCAGAGCACAGTCCCCTAAACCAGGATTTCTACTATTTAATTTAAGTGAAGAACTAGTTTTCACAATTTTAAGCCCTGTCACACCATCCCCATCCAAACCACCGGCCTGTTCACCTCTTTATTTACTCTTAACTGGGACCGATCCTTGAGAATATAGAACTTAACAAACGCGTTCAAAAGGTATCTCCCAAACTTTTCCGGCAGCACAAATGTGTTATTCCAAAGACACTATGCCACTCCTCGTCCCACGGCGATTGTGGGAGGCAAGGAACTTAATCCGCGTTCAGCCATGGCTCACTCGTCACGACAAAACCACTGGGCATAACAAATTAATTTTCGACTCCAATATGCCTTAGCCTGCACATTGTAACAGATATCACATACTCCACTGATTTCTCTGATGTTAAGTACTGATTTGTCTGATGATGAGTTGCCTGATTTGTCCTTAAATCTATCCAAAACAGTTGTGTTTTGGCTACTTCCATGATATTTTGATTTTTTCCTTCTTTTCGGTTTTAATCGCGTTTTCCTTCTCCGTCAATGATTTATTTGCATTTTTATTGAGCCAAGGATGCCCAAAAAATGATGTAAACAAATCTATAGCAAGTTTTTTAGGTTACGTTAAAAAGTGCTCTTTTTCCCCGGGGTGCCCCTAAGAGTTGGTGTGCCCCCTATACCAAAGCTCTGGCTGCGCCCCTGAATGCAAATAAAGCAAGAAAGAAGTCATTAGAGATGTTTCGACAAAATTGTAAGGTTTTTACCCATTTCTAACGTTTTTCATCCCTAACACCGCCAGTAAAATTGTATGGGTCGGCTAGGAAAAGCACCCCTAACATTTTCACAAAGTTACACCCCTGCTAAGTACTATGCCTCACTTTTGCATTATCGAGAAAAAATGTACTTACCACATGCTGATGAAATCGTTTTTCTCCTACACTGTAAGCACATTTTTTGTGATTCCTCGATATTTCATAGATCTGATTTTCTGCCCACATTTACGAGTACATTGTTGTCGTATAGACGTTATCCCCTCCTCTCGTTATACCTCTTGACACGCCAGCAGTGCAGCATAGTAGTCTGACAGCCCTTATTTTCACGCAATCACTTATTGCGTGGACGCAACTTGAGCTCCTGAACCAAACCGTCAGCTTTCCGATATCACTTCAAAGAGTTGAAGCAGATTACCGCCTTCTTAAAATTACGGGCCGGCGAGTCGCCGCCTCTCCGCGGACACTAATGCCATTATCCTCTCATAGATGGCAGCACGCTGGCGGCTGCTGGCGCCACATTGATGCGGACCGATACTGGGGCGACGGGCGGCCGCACGATGCCGCGCGATACACCGGCGTCGGGCGCACGTGACGTGCTTACCTGGACGTGCACAGATCGGTGGGTGGCTGCGATGTCCGTGGGTGGGCGCCGAGGTTGAGCACGAGCGGCCGTCGTCAAACACGGATCTGGGCGACGCCGATCGGCCATCTATCACGAGCGGCGCTGCCGGCCGTCGGCCGGCCGGCACCGCTCTAACTGCAGGCTAAGTGACCGCCTGGCACACCGCTCACCGGGTTTGGGGTCATGTGCTGATGGTATCGCACGTGCGAGTGGTTTTGGAAATGTTTACGCTGCTATAAGTGATGGATTTCTGAAGTTGGCGAAGAGCGTTTGTAAGAAAAACATTCAGACTGAAGAGCAGAGAAAAGGTAGTTGAATTCTCTCGGGAAGAGAACCAGGTGAAATAATGCTAACTACTCAAAGTCATTCTTTTGTTTTCTGTCGTGATTTTCTCCTCACCTTCCACAGAATCTTATATCAGCTACACACTAAGGTCGTGTTTTTCCACGTTGAATATTCGGTAGGGGCCTTGAGCCATAATGCGGCGGCAGTTATTCGGTTTTAGGACTGAATAAAAGCGGCCTGCCTCACCATCACTCCAGCAGACACCGGACCATAACCGGCGCCATAACCAGACCCGTAAGCGGAGGGACGGATAAGTATGGTGGGAAGTTGCTCACCTTAGAAAAAAGAAAGCTTTGGCTCAGGAATTGCAATCTGTCCAAAGTCAGGAAGCCGGCTCTACATGATGATTACATGATTTCCGTTAGGGTGCGGATATCGAAACGTGACTAATCTTAATTCGAATTTGTGCTGCAACCTGCAAAAACAGACATTTTATCCCAACCGTAAACATTGAAAGTCGGTGCGTCGTTAAACCTCCAACAGTTCGACCCATCCTCGACTCCTCCTTAAATTGTGATTTCAATCTCTGGACCTGGTCTAAAACTACGAGTTGGCAGTGTAGTTACGTTACCAGCCCTCTGCGGCGCGCGCCTCTGCAGCGTATGCAGGCCCTGCTCAGACGGCGACGCGGCCCCTGCCCCAGCCGGCCGGCTGCTATCTCGGCGCCGGCCAGCGGCCCCGCCCCTGCCGTCAGGTGTCGCCACTTTAATCAGGCAGGTGGCGGGCTGACACGACACCTCATTAGTCCGTTATAAATGTGCGGCATTAGTGCGGCGACAGCGGCTGCCGGCGCTGGCGGGCCGCTGCCATTGATCCGCGCCGTTCGCCGGTCACAACCGCCGCCCGCTATCTCCGGCCGCTGCTGTCGCTGACGCTGCTCAGCTGCTCAGCGCTGCTGCTGCTGCCCAGCTGCTCAGCGCTGCTGCTGCTGCTCAGCTGCTCACCGCTGCTTCTGCTACTGCATGGTTGTTCTGTTCTGCTGCCGTTGCTGCAAAACACTGTGCCACCACACAGCTGCTCAGTGCAGCCGCTGCTTCTTCACTGCTTCTGCAACACAGCTTCTCACTGCTGCTGCCGCTGATCAGCTGTTCGGTGCAGCACAGTCGCTGACGCTGCGCAGTCGTTCCGTGCTACTGGTGATGCTACACACCTATTTAGTTCTACAGCCGCTGCACAGATGTCTACTGCTGCTGCTGCTTCACAGCTGCTCGGCACGGCTGCTGGTGCAGTACTATTGATCCTCGCGTCCTCTTTCTGCCGATGCTGTCGATGCTGACGCTGGCGTATTTAGGGACAGGACCAAAAGCATTGGCCCAAGTCTCCTTTTGGGAAATATTTCCCACATTCAGAGTTGTGGGATTCGCGAGTCAGAGTCGGAGCTTAACTCAAATTCCGACTCATTCGACTCTGAGTTGAGTTGAGCTGAGTCGAAAAAATTAGACAAGTGAGTTGGGTTGAGTTGAGCTGAGTCGGTTCACCACACGTCAATGAGTTGAGTTGAGTTGAGTTGTGAAGACTGCGAGTCAAATGAGTCAACGAAAAAGTTGGCTCAACAGGTACCTAAACGTGATGTCAAGGAAAAGTGTTGAATTTGCCTACCTTTTGCAAACATCCTTTAAAGGGAATGTGGCACCTTGGTCGAATCCTGGAATTTAGTGTAATTAGGCGTACTCTTAGTAAAAAATAATGAACCACTCATGATTTCTCTAAAAATGCACAATAAGCTTAATATTTGGTTTTTAAAAATGCTCCTCTAGAAAAGAAATAAATATCAGCCTGTGGATGATGTCACGATCTGGCAACCACTACCATACTTGAAACGCTTCAAGGGCTTCGATTGGCTGATGCTCATCATGACGTCAGCATATGTCGTCACACCAGTAGCTCACAACAATGGCCGCCGGTGACGGGGGCTGAGGGGGCTGGTGTCAGGTAGGTTTTAGCTTTTTTCTACGGAAATATCGAGTTCCAAGACAAATGAAATATGGAGTACCGGGTTTTCCGACCTGCTTTACAACTGGGCTATCTCAGTTAAAATCACGTTGTGAAGGTGCCACATTCCCTTTAACCTCCTTTAAATACCTTTTCCCTCCAGCGTTTCAAATTTTTAAATCAAAGTTTCAATTTGTTTCAATATATCAATATATGGTCACATTGCTTATTTTAAAAGCCCATCCGGTCTGAAGAAATCCCTAGGAACAAGTAATACATATACCCGAAAAATTAACAGATTCTTATCACTGGCATTTTCTTAAACATTGGAAGCGGTGGAACGCGCTAAAAAATACATTTCAAATCTCTCAAAAACTTCTCATCTTTAGTATTTAACATTACTTACTTCTTTACTTCAACCACTCCAACAACACGCGTCGTCGTTGCTGATTGTTGTCGTCAGTGGTCGTCGTCTGAGAATAGTGTGCGCCATTGCTGTCTTTGAAAAAAATCAACCGAGTATAGTTTCAAGCTTTACTCAAGGCCCTAGGCTTTACTAGCCTCAAGGTAAAATTGTAAACATCACGAGATAATTCATAAATTAATGCAAATATTTGTATACCTACATGTTAAATTGTTTCTTTTGTCTTAAATGCACCGTCTGCCGCCGCTCTTTTCATTTTGCCTATTAAATGCAGATACTGCTATTAGCATAGAAAATTGGACCTTTGATTCGACAGAAACGTTGAGACGCTTTTATCGCAAGAATCAGAGGAATTATTTCATGTTACTGGTTTTGTCTGATTAGAGACCCTTGCTTGGCGTCTGTGCTGTATTTGGAAAGCTATACATTATCAATTTTCTATGAAATCGTGCTCCAATTTTGAAGAGCGATAGGTATGTACATACTGTCTTGGAGGTTTTCAAGCTGAAAATTGGATTGGGCTTAAAATATGAAGATACTAAAATCCAACATGTTGATAGAATTTCGATTTCTATTGTCCTTTGTCATATATATGGTACACTTTTTCTAAGGGCTTGCTGTAGTTCTTAGAATTAGCAATTGCAACTAGGTACTCTAGTAATTATTGTTTAAATTTTGATTAAACTCATGGCATAGTAATGTTTCATTTGTAAAAATTACCTAGCATCGTTCTTTAACAGAAAAAAGCAATAGCTATACCATCCCTACAAATACAGTTTGTATCTTGCTTTTTAGCTTTGGCCTTTTTTTGACAGTATGGAGACTCAATTTTTTTACTTTGTTGGTGTAACCTGAGCCCTTTTAGGTTCCTTTCCATTCCATTTACCTAGTTTGACATGCAATGCTCCTTTTGGAAATAATTGCAACACGTGGAAGCTTTTTTGGGCAATGACAGTCAAGAAGAATTAAAAAGTTATTCATGGTTGCTGGCTAATTGTTAACCGATGTTTGAATGACAATTAATTAATTTTGCTTCGATTAATCTTCCGTTTCGTGTCAGACTTTCTGAACAGTTAATTTTTTGCTGGTTTATTGATTAATTTCTTAATTTTTTGAATATCATTTATATATTTATCATATATTTTTTTATTTTCAAAAAGGAGTCGAAGTTTGAGTTGAGTAGAGTTAGAGTTGAGTCGGATGAATTTAGCCTTGAGTCGGAGATGAGTCGACTCACTGAACTCTTGATCATGAGTTGAGTCGGAGTTGAGTCAACAACCGCTCTCAGCACTTGAGTTGAGTTGAGTCGACTCAAGAAAATTCTGAAACGCACAACTCTGCCCACATGATGCCCAAATATACGGATTCTCCGCAAATAACCTGGGTAACTAGTCGACAAATTTCTCTCTGTGCCACTGCCGTTAGCTGCTTTGTTCGGCAGCTGCCTCTGCTGAACTGCTGACACGGGACTGCTGAGCCAGGTCCGTGCTGTTGACACAGGGCTGCTGAGCCAGGTCCGTGCTGCTGACACAGGGCTGCTGAGCCAGGTCCGTGCTGTTGACACAGGGCTGCTGAGCCAGGTCCGTGCTGCTGACACGGGACTGCTGAGCCAGGTCCGTGCTGCTGACACGGGACTGCTGAGCCAGGTCCGTGCTGATGACACGGGACTGCTGAGCCAGGTCCGTGCTGTTGACACAGGGCTGCTGGAGCCAGGTCCGTGCTGCTGACACAGGGACTGCTGAGTCCGTGCTGCTGGTGAGCCAGGTCCGTGCTGTTGACACAGGGCTGCTGAGCCAGGTCCGTGCTGCTGACACAGGGCTGCTGAGCCAGGTCCGTGCTGCTGACACAGGGCTGCTGAGCCAGGTCCGTGCTGTTGACACGGGACTGCTGAGCCAGGTCCGTGCTGTTGACACGGGACTGCTGAGCCAGGTCCGTGCTGTTGACACAGGGCTGCTGAGCCAGGTCCGGTGCTGTTGACACGGGACTGCTGAGCCAGGTCCGTGCTGTTGACACAGGACTGCTGAGCCAGGTCCGTGCTGTTGACACAGGATTGCTGAGCCAGGTCCGTGCTGTTGATACGGGACTGCTGAGCCAGGTCCGTGCTGTTGACACAGGGGTGCTGAGCCAGGTTCGTGCTGCTGACACAGGGCTGCTGAGCCAGGTCCCTGCTGCTGCCGCTGACGTACGACTGGCGCAGCTCAAATGACGGTACCGAGCACAGACTAATAATGGTAAGCAGCACTGCAGATTTACAGCGTACAGCACATCGAAAATACAATAATATATCATGTTATGCTACACGTACTCATGATATCACATGTGTTCAGCGAGTTTACAGCAGCCTCGCAGATCCACTGTAGTGTTTCGTCTTAACATAATTCTTGCATGGAAATATGTTGGGGATGGGAATACTTTGGCATAGAAATTGTCTCTTTTTATAATAAATCAAGAAAGGTAAATTAGAATAGCCCTTGCTTACCAATCGGGTAACCTCCCACCTAACTCGCTTAACAGAAGACTTACCGAACATTTACGTTCCGAGTTAGATGTATGCTGAAGTGGCTTCAGAGAACTTATAAAGTGAATAATACATTTATGGCTTCAAAATGCGTTTCTTTTATGAGGGACCCATACTTTTCATACATGGAACGCTATTAATAGCGATGTTAAAAACCCTGTAGCTCCTCTTAAACCTTTGTCGTGAGGACCAGATATGCTTCTATTTTGGTTGCAAATGAATTCCTTGCTCATGAAAACTCGGCCTACGGTCTGTTGTTTGCATACTTGCGGTAATCAGCTTATGCAGCCCTCCTAGGGTTTGAACTGTGATTCATAAATACTCTGTCTAGTCATCGCAGTTATGTGACCTCTCTAGCATTTATGAATTTGGTTAGCGATACCATTTTTTCTTGGCAAACTTATACATGGGCTCTTGAGCCTGAACCAAAAGTATCTGGTCTCTCCACAAACAGTATAACAGAAACTTATACATGAGCTAATGAGCCTGAACCAAAAGTGTCTGGTCTCCCACAAACAGTCACAAATGGTGTGACAAAGGAGGAGCTGCGGGGGTCCTTCCATGGAGTGTTGTATAGCTGACGTGAACTGACAGCAGCTGCCACACTAGCCTGCCAGGCATCCGTCAGTCTCTATCCGGTAGGAGTTTGCCTAGTCGTTTGTTAGGAGCACAACAGAAGACTAATCGCCTGATAAGAGAGAATGGATGTGATCCGCAATAAATGCGGCCACTTAGTCCCACCACGGCAGCGCCTGACGCGTCGCCAGGTGCCAACCAATCAATCACAGATAGCCCCGCCACTGATTTAGCCAGGCGCGCCACCAGGCGGCCGGCCAGGGGCGGTCTTCTCTCAGCCCTCCGCCCTTCCCTTCGTAAACACTCATTCAAGATTCGCTGTGTTCATTTGCGAGTGGTCTATGTTCCATGACTCTGACCTGGAATTTTCTTCCTGCCTGCTGCCTTTGACCCCCTCAGGAGGTCAGATCGTGGCCGCCACTGGACCTGCGGCCTCCCAGCAGGGTGACATGTGAGGGTAGCTGCCTCAGCGGCTGCCGGTGGCTGGAAGCGGGAAATGAGACAAAGAAGGACGCCAAACGCTGGCATTAAACAACTTGTTAGCACTTCACCTCAATCATAAGTACCAACAGAAAGCTCGAAATCTGACAAGTACAAATCCCGGAAATTTGTACGTTTTATAATGCTGTATTTTTTGTTCAGTTCTGGCTGACGAACATCTGGTGCGAGATCTATATTTACAAGGTGATTTGTTCCTGACCGAGGGACGTTTGTTCTACGTTGCGCCACAGCCACACGTTCACTCGCACTATGCAAGGCGGTGTTTCCACTTGATCGGCACCATTCCAGGGGAGTCGTGTCCGCGTGCTGCCTTTTCCAGCCTCATCATATGGTGCGTGAGGTCATCTCAATTTCTCGGGCCTGGCGAAACAGGGGAACGACTGCTCCGGCGGCATGAGGCAAGGCCTCTCGGGGTGAACCACGGAACTAGTGAATCTCTTCAAAGGCTGATTAGGTCCGCACTCACAGAAACCAGGACGGTGGTGGTCAGCTTAGCTTCCGTGTCAAGGTGAGCACTGATTAGTTTCTCGCCATTTCCTGGGCAAGAAGCGGTCTAGGAAAGGTTCCAAGAAGACAGCTCGGTCAGAAAGCCCTGGTAGCCCTGGTATTGCTAACTCAGTTAGGACAATATCGAGGTAGCAGCAGATTGAATGTTTTTAAAGCTACACTTTTACACATTGAGGAGTAAGTGATGCTTCCAATATGGTAGGATATCGCAGTTTGGTGCCTAACCCATTCATCTGGCGTGCTGGAAAAATATTTTCTCCTTTGTGGGGCTCTGAAAAGCCCCTTTTGTTAGTGGAAGTTCCTTATGCTGGAGTTCAAATTGTCTCCGTCGGAGACAATAAGTAACTTTTGTTATCTCTGTCCAGATATTAGCCTCGATTCATGGCCTCCCTCACAGAATTACGATTCCTAAGCCATCTGCGCTGCAAGATATTTCACGAAAAAAAGAATGTAGTACAGCCTTGGTATTTGTAATAGTTTCATGAGAGTATATACTTACCTCAATCAGCCCACTAATATTTTGCATTTATTCAAAAGGGAAGCTAGAGAACTTCCAATCCAGGCTGGCAGGAGGATGTTCTTTCGGGCTGCCATACACATAGTGCGTGTCCGAGGATTGCGGCTCATCCATTCGAGGCAAAAAGCAGCCCAGAACATAATGGTGCAATCCCAGCTGTACTGAACATGAAAAACTTGAGCCTAACGTTACTGGGCCTAATATATGTGCATATTCTAAAATTTCCCTTTGCATCCTTTGCACTACGTACCCCCTTGTACCCCCTGTGTACCCCTTGTACCCCCTGTGTACCCTTTGCACCCTTTGGAAACACTTTTAGAGAGGGCACTAGTTTGTAATGGACCTTTAAACTGGTGAGTAATTCAGGTCACCAATATGTTCGAGATATTTTAGCTGAGTTTCATGCATTCATACGCTTTGCTCCCTCCCTCTTCTATTTTGGCACCCCACTAGTTCCGTTGGTAGAGCGATGGGCTTCGGCCCGCTACTCAGAGGTCATGCAGTGACAGTGCGTGGCAAGGGCTCGGGACCGACTCCTCTGAGACGAGCCGGTGCTGAATATTTACCAAACTTAGGTCGACTGGCAGCTGACTAGTGAGAGGGTAATCTGAGCGGATCGGCCGTCACTGGGCTTTGCAGAACGTTAAACGTTGGATTTCAAATTTACCCGTCATGGCGGGAATTGCCCGTGGGGATGGTGAAGTCGTAGAGAGTAGAGACAAGAGACCTTTACTAAGAATTTGGCTCCGGAAGCCGAACCTGTAATAACTTGGAAAAATTTATTATAAAAGATGCTTTACTGTCCAGATCCGTGGGTATTTCTTGTCGACCTGGACGTATATCCATGGGACACAGGGATGGCTTAGATTCAGTACTTAAGTCGACGGATCTATTCGAGAAGCCAAGACATAAAATAAAGCGGGTACACTCTCAAACTGGAGAATTCAGAAAGCTCAAACAAAAGATGAGATCCAGTTTCCAATCTTGAATATATCACGAGAAAAACGGAAATCGCTCCACTCTCACAGCGCCTCTAACCGCCACCGACTCTGAGCCTGCCGCTACCGGGCACATGGCGTTCCCTCCAATCGGCTTGGCTTCTTCGTCCATTCGTTTCGGTCAGGTGTTGAGTCTACCCGACAATCATTGAAAACTCGGCATGATGGCACTGCTAAATCTGTTTAAAACACTAAAATCGGCGGATCAAAGACGCCGCCACCACGCGTTCGCTACCGGCTCCCTTTGAAGGCGGCACTTGAAGGGAAGCCGCTCACTGCGGGCACGTGCGCAGGTCAGGGCGGGGGAGCGTACCCCGGCGAGTCATTGTCCTTACCCCTCTGAGGCCTCAACACGACACGTCAAAGGGAATAAAAGCCCTGAGTGATAGGTGATGACTCTGTTCAGCGGCCGAGTTCCTTCTTACGGATGGCAGGCAGCCAACGAACCCTGCCTGGTCTAGTCCTCTACAGTAGCTCAGGTGTTGTGGGTGCTGGGCAGGGTAGACTGGTATAGATGCCTTATTATGGTAATGATTGGACCTCTAAAGTAGGAGTTTACCTTTGTCTGATTCTTCCTAGCAACGAAACTGCTGAGGAAGCAATGACGGGAAAATTACAAATTCGTATCAAATGTGCGATATATTTCCCTCAAGCCACGCCCCTTCCCAGCTATTGGCTTAGATGTAATTGCAGAATGCCAAACAGGGCTGCTAAAAAACTTGGCATACCCATAATTACTTATTTAATTGTCTGCGGGCTAATGACTAGCAAGATATACCTGAATGATATGTACCAAATTTGGCGATAGATCCATTTGTAAAATGGCATCCATTTTTCAACTGAATCAGCAGGGATCTCTATACAGCACCAAAACCATAGACAGTGATGACCGAGAAATATTTCATAATCGATATTGAGGACTATATGGATCGTGGTCGAAATAATGTTGGCCAACGGTAATGTCTATCAGCTAGTAAAACATGCCTGGTATGACCAAACTGAGTGAGATGGAAACCGTACGCCATGGTAGGACCTGTCACTCAGGCTTGCGAGATATATTATTTTTCTGAAATTTCTATTTGAAACATATGCGAGTGTTTCGGCAATCGAGTCATCTCATACACTGCTATAAAAAGAGGTGTCGGATACTGCAATGCTATTATCATGTTAATATGGATATTTATATATATATATATATATATATATATATATATATATATATATATATATATATATATATATACATGTTATATGTGGACTCAAAGGGGGTGAATGGGCGATTGCTCCCCCCCCCACCTTCGGACCCAGAGGCCGCCCCCTGCCGATTTCGGGCACCCGAAATTGGCGATACCTTGGGTACGAACAGTGAATGCTAGACCCAAAACGCAAAGAAAAAGTCACTTGAAGCTGGCCTGTTCCACCGTGAGTCGCCCCTGATTTTGAATCATGCGCCCCCAGCATATCATTGGGCGCCCGCTTCAACGTGGACCGTCTTCATCAATTTTTGGGGGTCTTCGGCTTTGTGAATGTGGTATTTGATGATTGTCGGGCATTGTTCAGCCCTAAAGGCGTCCCACTGCAACATGGACCACCCTCCTCCATTTTTGGCCGCGCTCTCCTGTATGAGTTTTTGCTACTTTCCCACTATTGACCGCTCTTTTGCAGCCTTAGGGCGCCTCACTTCGACATGATCCGCCCTCACTCACCTTCGGCCGCCCTCTAACTTGTGACTGAGAGCACCTATTTTACGATTGACCACCCTTTTCAGTCCTTGGGCGGGCCACTGCAGCAAGGACCGCCTTCATACACTTTTGTCCGCCCTCTAATGCATGAATGCGCTCCCCCTCTTTACCATTGTCTGCTCCTTTGCAGCTGGGGGGCCCACTTCAACGTGGACCGCCCTCAGTCACCTCCGGGTGTTCTCTACTTTGTGGTTGGTCGTTATTTTTTAGCCCAAGGGTGCCCCGCTGCAACAATGACCGCCCTCAGCTTCCCGTGGTAAAAGTTGCCTCGAGCTCATTTGGTATATGCTTTGGGTGCAAGTTGTTGCCATATTTTGCTCAGCTGCCACTTAAGCTGCCACTCAGCTGCTCACTTCCCCAGGGCGCATTCATGCTCACCCGATATTATGTTGTCTATTGCAATGAGAACATGCTACGGTGCAATATAGCGGGCTGGTAAATACCTTTTCTTCCTATGCAGCAGAGTTTGTGCGCGTTAGCCAAAAGCGTTTTAATGTCTTAAAAAATATCCAATCTCACTCAGCTATATTTTGTGATGTGTTAAGACTAAGATAACTTTCTTATCTCGCCGAGGTATTTTTTATGTGTGGCTAAAGCAAAGTTGAGTCCAGGCAATAAGTAAAATTCATATAACGTCATCTTTAAGAAGAATTGAAAGCTCGGCAGAAAGCACCTGCAAAATTGTTTATGTGCTTTCCCCAAATGATTAAATCCCCAACAGCTGTCCCTCATGTAGAATATTATTTACTATCCGCTCTGCGCAGACGAGCATAATTGGGGAGAGCAATTGGCCCGTAGAATCGTCAGAGGCCGTCCTTATGTGAAGTCGGCTTTAGAAAGTAGCTAGGGTAGATACACTGTTTCATTGGTACTTCTTATCGGCGCTATTTTAAATAGCATCGCAAACAGCCAAAATTAGTGACGCAAAGGTGCCCTTCATGATAATAAACACTGCCCCCAAATGGCAGATTAGCCGCCCCCAAGGCTTCGCCCAACCCAACCGCTTAACAAAATCCTGGATCCATCCCTGATAGACAATATAATTAAGCATATGTTAGGCAGCTGAAATCCAGGAATGCATAAGTTTAAAACCTAATTTAAAGATCAGCTGAAATCATTCATTTCTAACCAACCACCCTTAGGATTTAAGTAATGATTAAAACAGTTTTTGACTGTTTTGTTCCACGCAGTGTTAAAATAAGAAAAATATGCGACCAAGAGTAAATGCTTACATGTACTGTACACACAAGTTGTAGCTGCATTTTGAGACGTGGATGAATAGGGGGAGGCAGGAAACACTGCACTTATATTTGTTCAGCTCTCTTCGGCCTATGGCCAGCCAGCATCGAAAACGGTCGGCAGCTGATAGAAAACATCACAGGACACTACTTAAAAACGAACCATCAGATATAACGCGTGTCATGTTTCTGGAACCGACTTCGACGCTCCATATGTACAAAATGTTGTATTTTATGTGCTGTGAGCCTTATTTCAAACAAGCTCAAGTCGGTTTAGAATTGACCACACTTGAAGTGTCCAAGCTCAGCAAAAATTTCAGCTGCAACATAAACATATATTCTGTGAAAATACATTTTAAGAAAAATCTGAAAACTTCAATCATCCTTTCATGTATCGAGCAAGACCCTGCAGTATAAGATCCTACATTTTACGAATTCCCGCCACCAAAAAAAGTATAAGTACGAGAATAATACGCTCAGCATGCCTTCGTATCTTGATATTTTGTGTAAGAATAAGGGAACAATTTGGCCTTTTATGCTTGAAAAAATACCATTGCACTTTGGCATGTGTGTTTCGAGAGTGGGAAGATGGATGTATGTTGATTTCGACTAATAAACCATATCATAAATGCTTAAGACAGAGACCGTGCAGTCCGGTCGCGGACTATGGCTACCTGGACGCCATCTTAGGACAAATCAGGCACTTTTTCGGCGCCGCAGAGCCGCTCGGAATGCTGTGTAATCGATACTCGCGCCGTCCCCTCCCGAGATTCAATAATCGCGCGCACCCGACTGGTCCCTATCAGGTCTGGCCAGGCCACCAAATTGACTTATTGTCCATTACAACCCTTTCTCCTGTTGGTATCAACTAGCCATGACGACCGGGCGCCGCCGCCCTCGGCCGCGGCCGGCCCGAATCCGCCGTATCGCAATTACCCCGCCCCCGTTACACTTAAATCGGCAAATTGAAACAGCGCGCCCCAGGCTAGTAATAACGAGGCATCGTCAGCCGGCGGCAAGGCAGGGTGTGGGGGGACTCTACCTTAGTGCCTCCCGCCGCTGCCACCAAATGAGCAATAATGACATAGCGGCCGGGCTGCCCAACAAATAGCCAATGAAAACAGGCCGGCGTCTTCAAAGCAGCGCGCGGCGTGTGGGCGGTGTAATGGGTGGATCGGGGACCTTTGTGGGCCCGGCCAGTGTTTAGTGACACTGGCACAATGGACGCAGTCGGTCCCTCCACACACAGCCAGGAATGCGGCGGCCACTGTGACTCTGCTCTCAGCTATGTCGTCCCCATGCCGATCTCCACACCCACGCCCCGACTCGCCCGGCGCCGTCAGCCGCCGACCTGCGACCTACTGATCACAACAATGCTGAGAGAAGATGCCCCTTTTGGAGCGGGATAACCGTCATGGGGTGAATGTGAGTGATGGAAATGCTGACTGTTTTGTAGTGAGATTCCTGGAACGCCGTTTCGACCTCCCTTTTCCTATCATCTAGACATGGCTAGACAGGCAGTAACGTGATATATGTGAATGGGCAAAGAAAATCGGAAACGTGTTATACTTGCACAAATATACTGCTTTCATTCCGCGTGAAACATTGAATAATTTTAGTTGCATTGTCTTGCCTTGCTGTGGGAGTGTTTAATAAGCTGTCCGGGTGAGCTGGAGAGATTGCAATCACTATGTAACCCAAACTTGCTCAGACATGCGCTGTTGGATTTCTCCGTTCTGTACCTACAGGGTGTTTCAGAAAGAATGATATTTTTAAATGGTCAGTAAAGTACTAAAAGTCCTTCAAATCCGTCCACAAAACACTCATTTTAATGGTAAATTGTAGGACATTTTTATATAAATATGTTTCATTTGCATCACATGTTTTCTCTCGTCTTAAATGTACTCGGAAAATGGATCAAGAAACATAATATATGCCCGCTTATATTTGAGAAAACGGAACTTGCAGCACTCTAAAAAGGCCTCAGCACACACAAATGGCACGTGAGCATGCACATCAAAAGCAAAAGTCTCAGTAATATTACAAGTTAAAAGTTTTTGGCTCAAGCTCCGTATGGCTCATTGGTTTACCTTCCATATGAATGACTGGATGCGGCGGACACAGCGCAAAAGACCCCACTGTTCACCGCAGAACAAGGGACATGGACCAATTGGGGATTGCTTGCTTGGACCCGAGCTTTCCTAAGCTTGAGAGGTGTTTTTTTAGAATTAATTTCCAGAGGCAATGTGCATGTGGACTGAGACGTACCATAGTGACGATATCATGTTTGCAGTGCCATTGGCGTGATACTTGTCGCGTGATACGGACGTGATTTCTACGAACATTTTCGATGAAGGCAAGATAGACAGTATTTTTTAAGTCATTTTTAAGACTACTTTTTACTAGCAAAAATATAAAAACAGCTATCAAAATACGAATAATCGTAAATGTCCCAAAATCATCTTTCGATTGATATGTAAATCATACCACAGCAACCAATTTATAACAGCATTATGATCAATTCAAAAAATATCATTCTTTATGAAACACCCTGTAGGTAATATTCTTTAACACATATAGACATTACTATTGAATAAATCATGTTAACCCAGAAGAGACGTTGATCAAAAAGCAGCATGGCCATAACCCCAACAATTTGTTTATTGCAATTTCTGTCAGTGTATCCCTTCCCTCCAAGCCGTCATGCGTAGGGAGGTACGCCTCCATGCTATACTAAGAGTTCTCATATGCCTTTGGTCCTTTTAATCCTTCTTTCAGCCACTTTCTCACCATTCTGGGGAGAAAAATAGTAGCGATAGATGAACGTAACACTCAGTGGCGTAGGCATACATTCGGAAAGGGAAGAGGGCATGTCATCTCAAGGAGTGCCATCTAAAAAAAGACTGAGCGGGGCAGGCGGTAGCGATATCAAAGTTGCACAGTACATTCATATTTTTCACATCAGGCTTGCATAACCGCTCATATATTGTTTGAAAATATATCTAATGAATAACTTGCATGACATGATGGACAAAACCCATATAAGAGGGGTCAGAAACTGGGTCTGTTGTGGGATCAGTGGCGCCTGACAGAGGCCTGCAACTCTAGAGGCGACACAGCCCTCAATGCTGAGGTGAGGTAAGAGTGGGGGCACCGGGGACCGGAGGCGCCGTAAAATACGTCTTTATTTAAGTTCATACAACACCCAAAACACAGAGCGGAGACTAAAATATGCGCCTTTGGGGGCCAGTGGGCTCATTTTAGAGGTTGCCATGCCTGGCTCCTAAAATAATGAAAACTGATTGATTTCTTATCTTGCGTTGAGGTGTTACAGCCCATGTAAATCATGAGCCGTCCCTGAAGTATTTCCAGAGTGTTTGGAAGGGGTAATCCTGGAGTCGAAAGAAGATTCGTCCAAATTGGGGTGTCTTTCATTTTTGTGGGACAAAGAAGCCACTGGGTGTGAGGGGTGCCTTCTGAAAGCTTGCAGTCTTCTGCCGGCATTTCTGCCACCGGCGGGGTGTCTCTACCCCGACAGGGCGCTGCTACCCATTTTTGGCACCAAAGGGAGGGGCACGGCTCTGATGGCCTCCTCTGGTACGCCACAAGTAGTACGGATGCATAAAAGGCCATGCACCGATGCATGCGATGATACTTTTTTAATACAATATATAGATATTTTAGAAACAACGGAGTTTGCTTCATGTTATTCTTATCCTTTTCAAGCGATGGAATACAGCTCCCCGAATACCCCTAGATACTAAGACAACATCGCAGGCGAAATGTGCAGGAGTGTCGCATTTTGAAGGTCTGAACTTCGGTAAACATGGGCCTCAGGATGTGCGTGTGCATCACTTTCCCACCTTGAATATTATATATACACTCCAACAGCACCTTCCCTTCCCTGAGCACATCCCGCGACTCTGTGTATGACGTCACAGTCTGGGGTATGATATCACCCACCAGTCGACTGGGGCACCATGAAACGCTGGGCAGCAGAGGTGTGACCCTGGCGTTCACCGCCGGTTTCGATGACACTTATTAATGCGGCGATGATGGCAGCTTTCCGTTGTCATTTGTCCTCCGTCATATTAGCGAAGCGGCGATCAACCAGACTTTGCGGTATCGCTTTACTCATCGGGACGACGGGTCTGCGGAGTGGTGGACACAAAAAGGTCCTGGCTGATAGGATCTCGATGGTAAGCGGCGGTTGATTCTGAGTAAAATTGCATGACGACTGATGGGGATGGCGGATCATTGCTGTTCCATTCAGGTTAGATCCGTCATTGCCGTGTATAGTGAATGATACGGCCCATTTGGTTTTTGTGGAGCTACACTTTCTGTTGATTGTCTTCCAGAAAATGTTCCGTGAAGTACAGCTACTTTCGATTCATTTTCATTGAACAACTTTATGATGGTACATTTAGGCTAAATCCGATAGACAAAAGAAGGCAGGAAAGCAGGGAATTCACCAAGTATAAAAACGACATCAGTGCAAGATTTTGGCATCAAGATTTGCAGAAGGTGCTAAAAACGTATTATGACCCGTCTGTGATAACAAAAGGATAGTTCTGAGCTGGGGCCAAAACGGTTTTCAAAATCGGTTGTCCGATTGTCAATGGGGTTTTCAAGACGAGATATGGTTCTTGAAGATTTGAATAAGTTCTTGAAGATTAAAAGTCGAAGATTTGAATAAGGTGGTTTTGCGTGTAGAGATGGTTGGACCGGCTGTCGCCTTGATTACCTGTCGGGAAGCTGAGGACAAAACATTTTGTTTTAATTTATTTGTAATTATAGGGGAAAGTGGGGGTCACGGACACCGTAACGATGGTGTGAGTTTTCGATGACTTAATGAGCTTGTTTCGTTCCCATTTTTGCTGTAGAGATACTTCAGACTTTGATCTACCACTGTGCAAGCAGCTATGTGTCTGTAATTATCCTATTAAAATTTGCGTAAAGTTTAGAACAAAGTAGCAAAAGTCCATTTCGCCCCACCTAGTGGGGTAACATGGTCACCCCATGGGGAAAGTTGGACAAGATGAACAAAGTGATCGAACCAGGCCTTAAAGATTTACATCTGCATCCACCCACTAGGCGACTGTTGTCCGCCGCGGGGAAGGAGGCATTTTTACCTTTTCCGTCAAAGGGTCAAAGGAGGTCATGCCTTTCTGATTTTTTATGGTGGAGGATTAAAGTATCAAGGGCTGTCGTCGAACTGTGCATAGGTTGATCCAGGATCGCCGATCAGAGGGAGCGGCACCTTGCCGGGGGACGCCATCCGGATCAGGGGGTGGGCGCGCACCCAAGGGGGGAGCAGCGGGCCCGGACCCCCAAACACTTTAGCTCCAAAGTGCCGGCCCCATCCATGTGGGGCGCCGAAGGCGCCCATCGTGGGGAAGGATGAGCCTTCACCCGACTTTTAGAGGCAGTGCTACGCTGACTTATGACCCTGCACCCAACATGCCGCCCCCCTACACTGACTTTGCTGCCCCTGCACCCAACACGCCGCCCCCTAAAACAATTTGCTCTCACCCCCCCTCCCCAGGATGCGAAAATTGGCCGCCCTTTGGGTGAACAAGTGTGCCCCCCGAGGCAAAATCCCGCCCCCTCCACCGGCCTGCTGCCTTCTCTCGTGACCCTCCCCCAAATAAAAATCCTGGGTTCGCGCCTGCCAGGAGGTGCCACTTTTGGAACTCAAAACCTATCAAAGTGGGCGGCAAATCCTCTCGCAGGGCTAAGAGCGCTCCTCTCCCGCTACTGAGGGGAGGGACTGGAAGTGACACTTTAGGGGGCCCATCAATCTCTCAGGGGGGGCACCGTGACCATTTCAGGGGGTGCTGAGGATCGAGGGGCACACATGCCTCTGGATGACCCCCAAATTTAATTATGCGTTATCCAGCATTTCGGGTCCTGTGCCCCCCTCCCCACCCTCCAACCATCAGCCAAAACCACCTCCGCTCAGGTGTATTGCTGGACTCCAAAGCCCTTGATAAACTTGTTTATTTAAGTTTATTTCATATAAAATCAAATATACTCTTGTGTGGGATAACATGGACACCATGTCCATCTTGTCCCACACGCGTGGTGTCCGTCTTACCCCATTTTGCTCTTCCTAAACAAACTTGAACATGAATCGGACGCCATTGTGATTACACAGTCAGCGGCTGCGGTGAACAAAATGTAACATCTTGAAGAGCCATATTACGTAATACCAATAATGTATCTTTCAAAACATCCATGCAATGATCTTACGAATTCGATTGTGAAAATAACACATGAGTTGCAGTTTTTACTTTCATGAAAATTATATAAAACCTAGAGAGCTTACCGGACCCAACGTTGCTCTGCGGCCGACGCGCGCTGAAAGGAAGCGTATTACACGCCTTTCCCGGTCGCGGCGCTGTCAGTTCGTCCCAAACAGGGGGTGTCCGTCTTACCCACGGTGTCCATGACCACCCACTTTCCCCTACTATGTGTTTCATATAATCACAGATTTGTGATTAACAATTCCAACGGATTTTCCATGTTCAGTTCGAGTAGCCGGTCCACCTTATCATATTCATACTGACGCAGTAGCGGATCCAGGGGGGCAAAAGAGGCATTTGCCCCCAAACGGAAAAAAAGCTGCCCCCAAAGCAATCAACCTCCTTTTTAGTTTAAAAGCAAGATTTTGGTGCTTCAACTCTCAACTTCAAACAGAACCGATTACGTTCAGGAGAAATATGGGGAAACAAAAATATATATCATATATTATATATTATATATATTATATATTATATATATTATTACATTACATTATACATTATATATATATCATATTATCATATATATATATATATATATATATATATATATATTACATATATATATATTATTATACAAAAATATATATTTTATAAAATATATAGAATATACTACAAAAGTATCCTGAGTCCATATTTTTCACCCCTGTGACGTTTTTCCTTTTGATTTTCGCCTCCAATACCCCAAATGTTAACGGCAAGTCATATTGTAGCGTGATTTTGCACTGCGTGACGTTTTTTTTTTGCTTTTCGAATTTGCCCCTCCCAAAGCGACCGGCTAGATCCGCCACTGTACTGACGTAAAATACCCTGTGATCGAAGTGTTGGAATACCGGGGATTATCAACTGTGCAAAAAAATCAATGCAAGAAGGATCAACTTATTTAATAAAATGATTTAAAATCATTTCCCATGACATGAAAATATCAAGCTAAACTCAATAACTTTGCAACAATAGCATTACTAACGGACTACTACCATTGGCGGACGCAGGGGGGGCATTCCGGACATGCCCCCCCAAAGCGCTGGAGCGGGGGCAAACTATCTTCTGGCCCCCTAAACGCCGGAGAAATTTTTGAAAAAAGTGTTTACACTAGGTCTGTAGAGCAAAAAACCTTCTGATGGGGGGCTGCGCCCTAATATACAATCTTCAGTGCTTTTTTACATCCAAATTCGAAGGGGACAGGTCAGTGAACACCTTATCAGCTTATGAAAAATTATCCTATAAACTAATGCAACGTTATTTTCTTTGATCTTTGATAGAGGAGAGTGCCCTGATTGCGCACCCCTGCCTAATTGCGGCACTCGCTATATCTCCCATCCCGCTGGTGTGATCCTCACAAGAATATTTTCGTCATAATTGGCAGTGCTAGATTTAGGTGGCATGGTGTTTTCCTGCACTAGAGTTGAATGAGGTAATTGTGTCAATTATTTGAAAAACTAGATTAGTTTCTTTAACATATTTGGTGTGAATAAATCATGTATTCCTGCTCCTCATTACTCCGGGACCCTGGTATGGGACATTTTATAGTACTTTAGGAACCTTCATAGTACTTTAGGAACCCTTTCTTTTGTGCCATTCGCGTTATTTTCTTTATAGTGTTACGTGTTTGTAGAGCCATTTTTGGATCCAATGAGCACAAGTCCTATTTGCGCCCCCGGCGGCCGCCTCGAATGTGCCAAGGCTGGCGCATTGCGGACCAATTATTGATGCATTACGATCAATCGGCGTTGTTGCGTTCACAATTGAGTTTATGTATGTGAGTGCACAGTTGAAATACAAAGACCCGAATAAACATTACTTTGAAAGTTCCTAGAACGACGGAAAATATTTGGAAAAAGACAGTATGATGATAATACAGCTCCAATAAGATCAAACCCGTGGGAGACCAATCAGTCCAGGTGCTATCAGGACCATTTATACCATACGATATCTAACAAAAAACATTATTGTGACATCAATCAAAGCCCATACGACGAGAGGCAAATATAAATTCCAACAATACGCGTTTGCCTGCATAACATCGCAGCGAAACAACAACGACGCAATTAGGACCATGTGGTGGCGTTTTTAGGGCAGGGGTGTCCTTATTGCGCCTTTTGTGGCCTTCCGGGGAAAACATTATAAATTGTACAGGTCCCGCAATTACCTATAAAGAACGAAAATTAGCGGAGAAATGATCATTTACGACTTCTACAAAAGACCAACATTGTAGGTCGCACACTCCCTTAGCAATTTAGTGTTTTCCTTAAGGTGGCGCAATATGGACACTCTCCCTTCAAAATTCCAGGAACCGCCACTGTATTGTAATTGCACTGTTGTATTGTAACACTTTTCGTGGAAGTCACCCTGTTTATCATCTAAACGTATTGGAGGGGGTTGCCCAGGACTTAATCAGCGTTACCATTGTCTTAGCAGAAACACTATTTGGTACCAGAACAGCAAATAGGTTACCCCATGCTCCCTAAGTAAAGAGTCTTCATGAGCGTAGATTAACAACCACATGATGAGAGCTCTAGCGTCATATTTTGCGAGCGAGCATGCATAACTATAGCGCATGTAAAACGTTATCAATAGACACTGGACGGTGTCACGCAAGCGCGTCGCCATGGATTGCTTTGGCGGAAGGTCAGGACCCAACGATGAAAACAATGTCCATCTGTCTCTCTGTTTGGTCGGCTTGATAGAGAAATGCAACACTTTTGTCGTATTAATCACCAATGCAGTCTCATGAAAAAAGCCTAAGGAAATATTTTCGTTCTAAAGAAGGCATTTACAGCGATAATCTCGACCAAAAGGAGGGACCAGCCCCCCACTTTGGAGAGTGTCCGCTCCCCGACCGGATGACAACGCCCCTGATGTCACAGATGAGTGTCACATGACAAGACTACAAGTACGTTAGCCGCGTGTACGCGAGCGGCGGTATTGTCCAGCCCAGGGCCGACCGACATGTACGATGCCAGGGCTGACCTTTTTGGGACAAGGTGGGAGATTGGGCTACAACACAAATAGCTGTTGTTTTTCTCTGGACTCAGCTTGTATCATTTTAGAACACCAAATCAAATTTTGTCTTTAAACCCCACTTGTCTTGGTGCTTGACGCGCGCTTGGCGCACTTTTTTAAACACATTTTGTCCAAGTTCGGTTTTTGGAGTCGGGGCCTCACTGAAGTCACCCATGGACTTGTCACGGAGACCCCGACCCCACAACCCGAACGAGCAACTCTCACAATGAAAGGTTAATTTGGAAGCCAAAGTGTAGTATCCCACAAAGCACAGGGACGGCCACCCCGCTCAGGTCAGCCTCTCGCCAGTCAGTTGCCAGCCGACCGACGTCGGCTAACCATAGAGTGCACAATTACGTGCACTGCCACTGCATGCTTCTGAGCAGCGGGCCGGCGCCCAACACTCTACCAACTGAGCTACCGGGGCAGCAAAGAAGGCAAGCGGGCGTCTAGCACCGTGCTGAGTGGGGTCTAAATCTTACACTGGATCTGGTGCTCTAAAAAATGAAAGTTGAGTCCAAAAGAAGCAAAAGCTATTCGTTGCTGTAGACCAATATTCCAGCGTGCCCTCCACTTATAGTTGGTCAATGCTATCACGTGTAAGCAGAACTAATGTTAGGGTATGGACATTTTTTATTACCATACATATCATTGACAAGCTTGGTATGTGTTGTAGTGACTGAAACCGTAAACAAAACGCCCACAAAACTGGATGTTTTCATCAAGTCTCTCGAAATACTCAATGGCATTTCCCTCACCTGGTTCTCAGAATAAGCAATAGCTCTTTGCTTAATCCTAAGACAGCACGGACACGCTGTCGGCGAAGTGAGCCTGACAATCCCTCCTGTATGATTCCCAAATAACGGATAGACACTGCTCCTAGATATGTAGCGAGAGGTCCTGCCGTATAGCCTGAAACTGTTTATTTATGGAAATGGGCCATGCGACAGAAGCTCCTGATGACAAAAACCTGTTCATAAAATAATTTGGGATGGGTAAGCGTGCAACTTTGGAGGGTTTCCGGGAGCCAGCTTGCTCTTTCGGAGCGAACCTGTTCATAAAGGACCCCCAATGATGACATATACGTCATGATCCTTTAACCAGCCGGAGTGGTGTGTTCAGCTTTGTTTTCGATGGTAATTACGTATTGGGTGATGCTAGGGGACACCGTTCCCTCTCGCTTTATTCATAGTTGTTGCACATTGTACAATTAACGGATGTTCCGTATAAAACAAACTTCAACAGACAATGCCACCAAAGTGGCAAAATGACACGTGACACAACTCAGACAAAAGAACTGCGTACTTTGAAAATAAGTCAACTGGTACTGAAAGAGATAACGCACGTATATAGGTGTGTTTGTGTATAAAGCAGACCGACGAGCACTAGCCATGAAGGACAACAGCTGAGATAGAGCACGTGCACCGCTTCTCCCCTTTCGCTGTCACTAATTAGCAGGCATTTCTAACCTATGTAGACGTCAGATGTGATACAAACCCAGCCTGGCATCATTAGCGAATTCTGAAGTTTCATCGTGAGGAGGATGCTGCCGCAGTAACTGCACGTTTCCCGTCAGTGTACAGTGCCGGGCTGTCGGCACGCCCGCTTAGGGTGTGCCGCTGCATGTAATGCATGGTTTTGCAACGACAGTCCGACTGCACTGCCCTGCCGCACCCAGTGGCGGATCCAGGCACGAGCTCCGTGGGGAACACACACCAGCCAGAGCGAGAGAGAGAAAGAGTAGTACACGCCAAAGCTCACAAGAGTGCCCATGTGCGCGATGCTGTCATGTAAAACTGAGCTTTCTAGCATCTGCCTCCAAGATTGCCGCCGCTGGGTCCGCCTCTGGTGGACCACACACGTCGGCCGACTGTCGTTCGCCGGCGGTCCCAGCGCCGGCCGCCGCTGCTGCCGCTTAATTGATACTGATAAATGCCATGAGCCTGCAGGCGCAGCGCTTTGATGTTGGCTATCGGTCTGCAGGGTGATCTATCACGGCCGGTCGGCCGCGCGCCCAGCGTGCTTTGGAAGGCTGGCCCCGCCACCATATCGGGCAATGGGATTTTTGGAGGATAGTTGTCGTTTCGATGGCGGATTTTGGCTGCAACGAATGATTTTGTTGCTGGGACGACAGCTCCTAGGTAATGACGCGTCCATAGAAATCGGGAAAGTTTTATCATGACTGAGAGAAGTACATTTTGACGTAGTATATACCCCCATCAGAAATTCTTAAATATCACATACTCTATATAGGCCACTTTAGCCAATAATGACAATCTCAGAATGAAGTAATACAATATAGATGGGTACGTATAGCCTCTGCAGCTGCAGTGCCCTAAAACTCAAATCATAACCGAATGATTTTGTTGTTTACAGATGCGGTGGCGCTTTTTTAGTTAATGTCTCATGGGAAGCCGAGACAAATTTTGAAATCATAATGCTAAATTACTATTGGGATGCTTCCAGGAGATGCATCGGCTTTGAATTCGAGCTCATTTATACTAGGTATAACTAAGAACAACAAGCGTGATATTCTTATGTCTGTGGTGAGTTAAAACTGTCGGCTATCTGCTCACACAATGCCAAATTGGATCACTCGCTGGTGTTCTGTCAATGAAGTCTCCACGGCTTCCGCCGGGGTTATATTTGACAAGCAAACACAAATAGAATATGTAGGAAACAACGACGAAGAAGCATGTAAGGTCCCACATGAAAAGCCTCTCCCACGCATCCATTACCAAGCAACCCCATTTTTTACAGCGTATACATATTTGTGTGTGTACTCAATTTATATCTCAGTCCGCGTACGCATGCTCACCGCCTCACCCCCCCTCGCCCCATATATTAAACCACAGGTACTACCGTCCTCCCCCAGAAAAGTATGTATACTAATACCGCTGTCTTTAAAAAGTAAGGGTCAGTAATTGTTCAGGTAAGGTTTCTTGTCCTGGATCAACAATTATCCAACTAAGGCCTCTTGTCCCGGATGAGCCATTATCCAGGACATAGCCGACACGACGCACGACTCACGACGAACGTGGCCGACACGACACGACAAACGTGGCCGACATGACACACGACTCACGACAAACGTGGCCGACACGACCCACGAAGAACGTGACCGACACGACACACGACTCACGACCTACGTGAACGACACGACACACGACTCACGACCTACGTTGACGACACGACACACGACTCACGACCTACGTGGACGACACGACACACGACTCACGACCTACGTGGACGACACGACACGCGACTCATGACCGGTGATTGCACACACAGGAATTTAAATAATAGCTATATATATATATATATATATATATATATATATATATATATATATATATATATATATATATATATACGTTTAGGCAATCCATGAAAATGCATAGTTTACACAAGCAAAAAACTCGCTCTCTAACGTTCTTCCTAAGGCAGAAGTTAAACAGCTTTCACAGCCAGGTCATTTAAACTTAAAATTTCAGAGAAACGAGCTTCAGATTCTATCATGGAATTAGTTAACCATCCCTGGTTACATACATGACACTACCCTCCAGCAACAAATGTGGAGCAAAGCGTGCGTGCCCGGGCCCTGGTCAAATATCCCCCAACATATTGTTGATGGTGATTACATATTCTATGACGCAATTACTTCACGATTAAGCTAATTCATAAACTGCACAAGTTACATCTTCTACACAGGTATGGTGTATAAACAGTGTTTGTTACATGAATTGACCCCCTGAACAAAGCATTCAATATGGGTCACAGGCAGATCCAGAATATTCGGTGGGTAGGGGTCTCTCGGGGAGAAGAAAGGTCCCACTTGGCGGCGAGATCGAGATGATGTGCTTGGGAAGAAAATGGCAAATGGACCCTTTTCTGTTTTTTTCGACTCACGCCACTAATTGGGTTAGTTGTATCATGTATACATGATACAAATCACACCCCATTATATTGGGGTGTGATGTGTCACCTATCAAGTGCATAACATAGTAGTAAATCTTATGCGAAAAACATTGAAGCCCTTAAACATTTCTCACCTACGTATTTTCTTGATTCATCTGTCATTACAAGCCAGCTGTTCCATAGCTTTTAGTATTTTTTAAGCACAGGCAAATTCCTTGAAAAGTGAAATGGGGCATAAGCTCCCGTGATGATAGCTCTCACAATTTTCTACGTCTAGTGCGCAAAAAGCTATTTGTATACCAGAAAACTTGTTAAAAGTACCAAAAAGAGGTAATCGGAGCATTCAGGTAGTGTGAAACTGCTCCAATATTCACACTATTGATACAAAATCCTCCATATCAATTTGATACAGCATACACCAACCATTCCTTACTACGATTAATTTCAGCCCAACGTCCCTACGCATTAAGAATGTTGAACTTTTTACCGAGCTCGTATCCTTAGGACCTAACATCAAAATCTGGAATTCATATACCTCTGGTGTAAGTATCTAGTATCATAAAATATTTAGCTCACATTTCCCTCTCCCTGATAATTAAAAAAAAACTGCAGAAATCCTAAGTTTCTCCCTCAGCAACAAACGCATGCAGCTTCAAAGTCTAAGCTTCATCTGCTGATCGCATGACTTCTCACCGCCAGAGAGGAAGGCCATGATCCCAGATTACACAAGTCGGCCACGACACGGTCTGATACTTCCCCGTGATACTAGCCACCCCACTCTCCCCTAATGCTTCCTGATTTTCTGGAAACGCTTCTAAATAAACGTTATGAAACAGAAGAACTTAGGTTTTTTTGCGTCCATGAAAAGGAAATGTCATGCTGAAACAAGCGGGGGCACCACCAATGGCTGAGGGAGGAGGAGCTTGTTGATGACTCTCTCATAGCCAATTCTTAAGTATAAGCTCGATGTTGAGCCGACTGAACAAAAAAGGTGAGCTCTCTGTTGCCGGGCGCTCAAAATCCAAACAAAAATATCCGGCTTATGTCTCTTCTGGGTGAAATTTCGTGATTTCTTACACAAACACAAGGCGACCATAGACTCTCGCTATGGCAGCGGCTTAAAATCGGGACCAAAATTTCGAATGCACACAATTTCTGATGGTCTGACTACGCGTTCTGGCGTTCATCAGTCAGTTGCACAACAGTTCTAAGTATAACGAGTTCTCACCACGGCTCTCACTTTGGGAGAACCTTGTAATGGTTGCATTAATCAAACGTACATTAGTGACGGCGCCAGCGGAAGAGGGTATTTATTTCCAGTTGCAGGCCGTGGTCAGTCGACAGCACTGACGCCGAAATTGTGGGGTCCCGTGGTGAGCAGTACCTAAGTTCTCAACCCACAGTTGGTTTCGGAGTTGCATGCCTGCTCCCAACATTGGGTTGACATTCTCACAGGTGTTGTCATTTTGGACCTATATTTTTGACAGTGAAAAATAAAAAAGTGCAAAGAGGGTAACTAACTCTAATGTATGCATTAATTTGTTAGCAAACCATGCCTCCCAGTATCAACATAGGGGATTTTAAAATATTACAAGCTAAAGCTTAGAATGTAAAAGTCCTGGCAAAGCAAAGGATAGAAAAAATAGCCAGCAGTTAAACAAAGAAATGCAACAATTCAAAGCAAAGGGACGTGAGCTCATGCAATCGAATTTCATTTTTAAACTTGCATGCAAAAGGTGGAGGGCACAATTAGCCGCATCTGAAGCGTGCATCTGTGTAGCTTTCCGTTCCAATGCAACATCACCTCCCCATCAATCTTTTTAACGATAGTGCTGTCAAATGTTTCCGTTCACATTTATACACATCCATTCACATTGCCTAGACTTTGTTGCTGGTGTCGATATTCAAAGAGCAGACTTTGAACGTGACGGCGGTATGATGTTCCGTCGCTGTTGGTTATCAGTGACGTGGCGGCACCACTGGAGTCTTGTCATTTCTCTGACGTGCCCAAATTGAAGCATATATTTTGACAATAAGTCTTTGGCAACAACATTGTGCCCGAAACTGGTTGACCTTTTTTCATTTTGCCAAAGTAAGTCGGATGAAGCATGCATGGTGAAAGCCACGCAGCTCCCGTATTGCTGCCGTTTTGGGACCTTGTTTGACCGCCATCACGGCAGAGACGTCAGTGACGTCACCCAGCGGATCGGCACTCACGGAAAGGTCGGGATTTAGATCACACAGTTCATGACAGTGTCCCAAAACCTGGGGTGCTGGGTGTAGAGCGACACCCAATCAAGCAGAATTTTCCACTCACTTTTATATTTTTTTGCTGAATTCTCCACTCACTTTTCAATTATGGTTCTACTTACCAAAGACACAATTCACTCACAAAGTTAACAATATTCAACAATACTTACTACAAGGGCCAGTTCAATTGCCTCCTCTACTAACGTCCACTGGAAAAGAGAGGAGCAGAATCGAATAGAAGGTCGCCAAATTAACTCGGCTCTTATGCGCTTCTTTCGCTTTTCTGAAAGAAAATCTGGCGACTTCTATTTTTCTGGCATTATACCTGGCATCCTTATCCCCACCGATTTCAGTGGAACAACAGAATCGAAATTCTGGCGCGGGCAAGACGCTCATTGCCCCCCCGGAGAAAGTTCCAGTGGGTGAACACCGCCACCAAATTCCACCACTCACAAAATTCGTGAGTGGAAAATTAGACACCCTAGCCTTTCGTTGCCAAAGAAATGAACTGACCGCTTTGAGAGATACATTTCTGGAAAGCAGTTAATCTGTGCACATTATTTCTAGGCTTACGTCCTTGAAAAGTTCTTTTTGTATTTCTGGTACCGAGAATAGTGAAAAATCATTTTTGGTCATATTTTTGTTAAAAGCAATTATCTTGAAATTTGTATGCCAAGCAGGATATTTTTTGACATTGTATCATAGAAAATTGACCATTTATTGCGAAGAAAATCATTTTTATCCGTATGAGCCCTTCATTGCTGCGTCCACGCCGTGTGACACCCAAATCCACTCACGACACCCTACGACACCCTAGGCATAAAAACGCTGTTATTTTAGTTGAACTGAAAGTGTCCGGTATTTGAATATATTGAAACTCTACATTTTCATTAAATGAATTTTTCTGGCAACAAGACTGCATCCAGTTACCCTTCAAACATCGGCACTTTTTGTATGGCTGGTCTACGGCGTGGACTTACCAAAACGCCGTCTTTACATCTAGTAAATAAAAGCGGCATCCTTAGGCTTTTTGAAAGGCATGTTGCATATTCGTTATCGACAAAACATTGTTTGTCTTTCTCTTTGTTTGATTTTATCTGTAGAATTTTCTAGCCTATAAGGATTCAGAAAATTAATTTAGGGCAATTTTAAAATGCAAATTATGTACCTCAGGCGACCGGCAGGTAGCAAGCGACGAGAAATTTAAAATAGTAGTCCCTCTGACGCTGTCGCAATGGTCGCAGCCCGCCGCGCCTGGCTGATGTAGACGAAAGGAAGAAACAAAACAGAAATAAGGCTGTAGCTTCGATTAGATTCATACAAAGCAGCATATTCATATGAAGGTGAGAATATATGTGAAGAGGAGCAGGGAATTGACAAGTAAAGAAAAGAAACTTTTAGCAAGAGTCTGGAAGAGTTAATTGCCATGATAGAAAGTTTGTAGTTTCGTCTGGGTTAGTTAAGTGTAAGCCAAGGCTCTACTGGGCCCTAGCATAAGTGTATGCGAGGTGCAGTGATTGAGGTGAGGAGTGGACTCCAAAATTCCGATAACTTTAGGTATAGGTATGGGAGGGGCGTTGTCCCGGACAGAAAAACTGTGCAGTGTATGCTTAGATAATTAACTTTGGCAGAGTTTTCCACCTGAGTACCTACCCAAATTGGAAAAATTTTACTCCACCATACATTTTGAGGGGAATTTTCCACTTACTCGCCATATATTCAAAGCTGAATTTTCCACTCGACACCCTAGCGCAAAACCTATTTTGGGTCACTGGTTCATGAGAAGGGGTACTCACGTCACAGCCAGTGAAATTTACAGGTGGGCATCGCAGACTGCAAGTCCGCGACTCCGAGATTTCACGATCGGGGACTACCCAAAATCAATGCGGAATTAATATGCAATTTGAAACCATTTTGTGGTGTAGAAGACATTTTTCATTTCATTATTCTGCGTAATTGTGTGTTTTTATCTTGAGGGGAGGATATCATCCTGATCATTGTCATCTTTAAGTTTTCATTCCATTTAGCGGTGGACAGTTTTGGCTGTGATCAAGTAAACTCTTATCAGCTTTTAGTGGTCATGTCTCCTAAGCTTCCGCCTGAATCCGCTAGTGACACGAAATAATACTTTGTGACAAAGGAAGAATATTCCTATTTAGAAAATAATACGGGATATACAGATCTAAAAGTCATCTTGGTGAACTTGTAAAGGGAAAAGCAGCCAAGCGTGCCAACCGATAATGGAGATAAACTAGACAAATAATCCAGAATTTACCCTGAATTTTCATATCCATGAACAATCTTCACCGAACTCTCTCAGTAGAGCATCTATTTCTACGAGTCAGATGTAATATGCATTATACTGGCTAACCTATGTCAAAAGATAATGCTTGATTTGTAATTTGGCTTTTTCCGCCTGTTGCATGAAATGAGCACATATTTACCATAAGCAAGGGCAGTAAAGTCTGACATTTTCAGCGTCTTTTTCGTTGATTGTTCTTTGTAAAAGGACCTATATCCTGTTTTTATCCAGCATGCTGAATGACGAGAGAGAGAGAGAGAGAGAGAGAGAGAGAGAGAGAGAGAGAGAGAGAGAGAGAGAGAGAGAGAGAGAGAGAGAGAGAGAGAGAGAGAGAGAGATAGAGAGAGAGAGAGAGAGAGAGATAGATAGATAGATAGATAGATAGATAGATAGATAGATAGATAGATAGATAGATAGATAGATAGATAGATAGATAGATAGATAGATAGATATATATAGATATATAGATAGATAGATAGATAGATAGATAGATAGATAGATAGATAGATAGATAGATAGATAGATAGATAGATAGATAGATAGATAGATAGATAGATAGATAGATAGATAGATAGATAGATAGATAGATAGATAGATAGATAGATAGATAGATAGATAGATAGAGAGAGAGAGAGATAGAGAGAGATAGAGAGAGATAGAGATAGATAGATAGAGATAGAGAGAGATAGAGAGAGAGAGAGATAGAGAGAGATAGAGAGAGAGAGAGAGGGGAGAGAGAGAGAGGAGTTTCAATGCAATGTCAGCATTAAACACCACCCCTTTGAAAAGGTTTGCTGGATAGCTACCGCACGTCATGTTTTGCACAATTTAATGATCACAATTAAATGGTAAAATATATGTGTGCCATGACTTATCAGTGGAACACACGAGCATTAAAATGCTTTCTTTTTCATCTCAAAATGCAAGAGATGTTTGTGGCTTCAGTGTTTGTAGTAACTAAACATGGCGTGGCACTTGGTGTCAGTGAGTGTTGTCGGAATCCTTTCAAATTAATAATGACTTTGCAGCCATAACGTATTAAAAAGGGTTCGAAAGGTGAAATGTGTTGTCTTCTTGCCCCTGGAAAAGAGGTTTTGAGGCAGCTTGTCGAGTTTTGAATAATCAGAAACTTTGCGGCGAATTTCTGCATTCTGTTGTCACAAGGCATTTATTTTAATTTAAAGCGACTCGTATAATAAAACATCCCTGAAAATTTGTCACCGAAGACTGCAGACTTTTCACTCAAATTATCTCCTAAGTATTTGGTTTTGATTTTCCTATCACATTGCCGAGTTTCTTTTACCCAGGTTTCACAATTTTGTTGGGCTGTTTTGTGCTCTCAGAGACAACAGCACACTTTCCCTCTGGTTGTGCTTGAAACGTTGATGTTTCAGGTACAAACATATGTACAGCATGTCTGAACTCGACGCGCGGGGATCACTAGCAGATTCAGGGCTGGGTACGGGGGACAAACCCCGAGGGATCTTTACTAGGTGTAGGATGGAGCAAGACGTGACCTTACTGAACGGGGCAGGCTGTGCGCCGGGAGTGGTGGATGGCAAGAGAAAATTTCACTTGTGGATCAGGACAGTACTGGTTAGTGGTTTTATCCACCCATTTCCGTTTTTAGGCTTTACAGGACCATGTGTGCCAAACACGAGATCAGAGCCACCCAGAAGAGTGATGGGCCAGCCAGTGTATGTACAGTGTGGCCGGTCTGCTGGGGACTGCCGGTATGGCGCGGGTATTGGCGGTCTCAGCAGTCGATGGACATTTCCCGGCACAAGCGGCTCGTTTGGGCGCCGATCGGCGAACACGGCCCGTTTCGGCGGCGATACCATCATCGCTGCTCAGTCGCTAATGATCTTCTGCCATTAGCCACTATCGGTGCGCCGCGGCGCCTTTCAAGTCCCCCTCCCCTGGTCAGTGCCTGGCTTGGTGTCACGTGCGCGCGCATGGATTTCTGCTGCTGAGCAGGGCTCTCCGCCAGATTAAAACGACGCAGATAATGATAGAAGCCGGTCACCACTGACCGTGTGATTATCTGCAGGGAGATTGGCTTCAACTTCAGGGAGATATTCTTTCGGGAAATTCCGGCCGTGTGAAATAGACAACTGCAGCAGGAGGGTCGTGTGCCTATCGTCTAGTCTGACCCTCCCCTTGCACCTGAATTATTTTTACTCACTGACTCGTGACTGCGGCGGCAGGTCTATGGGCTGGACTGGAGGCTTAATAGACCCGCCCCTGTAACTCGACTACGATGACAGCATAATGGTAATCTTGCATAGATTGAAACCTCTCTGGAGAGCACATTATCGCCGTGCAAACCGTTTTTCGTCGGTGCATAAAGTACCATTCTGGTTCGCCGTTTCTATATGTTAACTGAATACATGTTGGCTCATACATTTGGGCCGAGAAAAACGAAATAAGATTTGGTTTTAATAACTATTTCTCCAACCTGCGAGTCAGAGGATGGTTGCATATTTAGGGGTCAGCAGTGTGGTCCTGCATGCAGTGGCATTTAGACTAATCAAACATGCACACGGACTGGTGGCATCTAGCCTTGTTTGTTATTGACTTATTTGGCGAGCTTATGTAGCTTAGCGTGACATAGTTAGGGGTGAAATATTCTGGAGACAGGGTGCAGACTGCTAGGATAAATATAGATCATATCACCGCTTGATATTCTACCCCCCTAGATTCGGCCTTTTTGCAATCTCACGAAAGTCTAACAGGGCTTTGTGCTGTGCTACCATTTCCATGCTGGAAAGTTTCAGAATCCTGCATCCAGCCTAAAACAGCTGGACTTAGAATCGCATCGGTCGGATTCTGAACTTCCCAAATTCAGGAATAACTGCCTCAAACTTTGGCAAATCTTGCGAATCTAGTCACCATTATCCGTCAGAGAGGGTTAACGAGATGGATGACGGGCCGGCGGCAGACGACCCTCTTTTCGGCCAAACACATCCCGCCGACAGTCGCCCCGAGCCCTGATGACAGTGCGAGTGCGTTTACGGCCTATCACCATGATGGAGCCAGGCGCGGCGTCAGCGCGCCGCGGCGCGTGCAGTGCGAGACGGGCGGCTGACGGCGCGCTGCTGCCAGCAGTGCCAGCCGCCGGGCCATCCGCGGGAGGGCGGGGCGGCGTTATTGGCATGTTTGCACGCGGTGTGGGCGGTGTGGCACCACGGCGGGATTAGCAGCCTGCGCTCCGACTGCCGCACGCTAATAGGGTATGCGTAATGCCCACCGGGCCAACCAAACGACATTAGACGTACCTAAAGCGGGCGGCTGGTTAGCGCGGACACGTTAAGGAGTCCTGGAGCGAACACCAAGGGGTCCAGTCACGGGCGGTGGACGAGGTATTCCGCGATGGAGAGCCTGGGAACAAGAAGCGAGATGAAAGGGATAGGAAGACTGAGGATAGATAGCTGTTAGAGAATATCCCTGGACCCGCTGAGATCTGGGCAGAGAGCGGAGAGCTGTAACCAGTTCTGATATTCATTGAAAGCATACATATGAAGGACATGAACAGGGCAAAAGCATGTCTAGGTTGACGATACGGACAATGGTATAACTACCCAGTGTTACCCAAATTCTGATCGACACTAGGGTTTTGGAGACCTATACATCTGCAGTGGTTGGCTTAACGCGCGCATTGACCCGCATGTTCAGCCAACCGCGAGAGGGGCGGGTACCCGCCCCCCTCGGGTTTTTCGGAAGGAGGAGAAAAACGGCGGCGCGTAGCGCCGCCGTACTTGCCATAACTTTTTTCTCATCATTTTTTTAACATCTGTCAATTTTCAAGGTCAGGTCATCTCAGGTCAGGTCACCAGTACAGGTCAAGTGACCTAACCTCAAACATTTTTAAGATAGCATAAGTCAGAACAGCGTAAACTTGTCCCATTAAAACTCATACCACATAATGGGCCCACCGAGTTCTCTAAAACATGTTCTGGTATTTTTTTTATATCGATGACCTAAGGTCAGGTACGAGCCATGACCTCTCCATTGGAAATTCATGGGAAAAATTGTTTTGACTGAATAACTCAGCAACGGATGGTGATAGAGCGTTTATTTTAGCTTCATTAGACTCGCCTTGTGTTTGCTGTTCTAATGATATATATATATATTTTACATAGTTTTATCTTGACCTGACCTCAGGTCAAGTCAAACATTTGATTTGACCTAGCAAGGTCAAATTATATATCATTCGATTCGGCTTTCTGCGAGGATTCATACAGTTTAAGTCGTTTTGCTCTATCTTTACTTGTTCAGATGTAATGGCCGAAAACCTTCATTTACATGTTATCCCTATGACGGCATGTTTTGACCTATCGTGACCTTAAATGTGACCTGAAAAAAATGGTCCAAATATTTTCGATGGAAAAGTGGATGGGCTACCCAACGTCGTTTACTGTTTTTCGCTACCTAGCGTGGCTCTCGAGATCTTAGGGGGCGCGGGTACACACCCCCCAGTGGTGGATCCAAGGGGGGGCAAAAAAGGCATTTGCCCCCCACCAAACGAAAAGCTCGGGGCAAAATTATGTTTTTGCCCCCCAAAGTGATCAACCTCTTTTTCCCGACTCCTTTTTAGTTTATAAGCAAGATTTTGGTGCTTTAACTCTCAACTTCCAACAGAACCAGTTAAGTTCAGTGTAAATATTGGGCCTTGGAGCGGAAAAAAGTATCTTGAGCCCATATATTCATCCTGTGACGTTTTTTTCTTTTTGCTTTTCGACTTTTGACTTTGGTTTGCCCCTCCCAAAACGACCGGCTAGATCTGCCACCGCCGCCCCCCTGTCAAAGCCAAGGGGGCTCAGACCCCCGTCAATGCGCGTGTTAAGGGGCATGTAGGGAAGGATACCACAGGAACTGTTGCCCAGGCTGAGGTACCAAGGAGTCTCAAATCGCCGCTGAAATAGCTACATTTACCAAGCGGCCTTTTTATTTCAATGTTGAATAAGAAATGAACAGAATACAATAAGATTACAAACGTGTTCTGGAATACGGTGGTAGACAACACCACCATGAGAGCAGCTTCCACCCATGTCCTCCCCATCAAAATAATGTTCTTCTACAAAACAATATTTTCCACTTTTCACGTATCCCAATTTGTTTAACCACTTATCTTGTTACGCCAACAGCTGTCTTCATCGCCTTCCTCCCTCATTCACCCCAATGGTACCATTGACGAGGATTCCCCTGGGTGGAAGGCCTGATGACGGTGTCTCATTCCCCTCAGGGAGATTGGAAGATAGGACGCTCCTGCAAAAGTTGCAAGGGAACATTGACTTGCATTGCAAGAGTTGAACGAATCGATCTTTAGTTAAAATCATTTTATATTCCAGTCAAAGTCACTTATCACGCTTATTTCGTAGGACAGGTAAGATGCAACGCCTGTGAACACAGCAGGATGTAACACCCGCCCCGGTGGGCCTCCGAGCCACCTTCGCCCTGGTGGGAGTGTTCAAACACCTCCTCCCTCTAACTCGGCTGCTATGCGAGATAGCAAAAAAAAACAAACAAACAAACAAAAACACGAAATCTGGTGGATAGCTCATACAAATTCATGAAGAAGCTATGTCTGTCACTTTTTGGCTCAGGTCAATATTAAGGTCATGATAGGTCAAAGAATTTGGCATGTAAGAGAAAGGTTTCTGAGCTCTATCGTCTGACAAAGTTGAGTTAGAATCATTTTTAGACACTATTCGCTTCCTCTCGTTACGGAGAATCAAATAACCTATGACATGAATATGCTAGGTCAAAACATAAAAATGGTCTGCCCTAAGGTCAGGTCAAGCTGAGCATCAGGCATAGCATATTAAATATGCATGTCAATCTACTTGCAATAGTAATCTAAGCGTAATGGTATTAAAATAAAACTTCATCATTTCCTGCAAAGTTATTGACCCGAACCTGAAAAACCTGCTTAATAAGCCCCAGATGACCGCTCAGAGGTCACGAGTCCAAACTTGCAACATGAACCTGGAAAGGGGCTTAGGATACTACGATTTGGAGGAATATGAAGGTATTATTCCTCCAGACCGTTCCACGTATTTTGGGCTAGTGTAAGGTCCTTGTATCTACAGAAATAGAGCCATTTTCCCAAATTTCCAATTTCCCCATGCATTTCCAACGGAGAGGTCATGATCTGTATCCGACCCTAGGCCATTGATATGAAAATATCGGAACATATTTTGTAGCACTCGGTGAGCCCATTATGCAATATGAGCTGCAATTGGATATATTAGGGCTGTTCTGTATTCTGTTCTCTGTATTGGTAAAAAACATCAACAGGTATTGCTCCATTACTGATGCAGTCATGTGATTTAAAAAAAGTAAAGTCAGATAATAAATAAATTCAGCAATGGAGGCATTCCACGAACATGCATAACGCTCAACATTTGCACAAATACCTATCCTGAAAAAGTTCTTAAGTTGCCGTGAATTTAATAACATTAGATTTAAATGTGTAGCCCGAGTCTGCAAAGAAATCAACATTACGAAATGTGCTGAAGAAACTGTTACATGTGACTGCCACGTGGGTGAAGAGGCTGCGCTGCACAGTACCAACACGCGCTAACCGAGCCGCCCACAAAGAGGGAGAACGCGACGTTCGACGGGGCACAGACAAACCGAACTCGGAAACCAGGTCAGAACAATCCAACTTTCCTTGATGAAGATTGAACAAAACAAGAGGTCATGCTGAGCAAAACGAGACTTAATACTACGCACTTTGTAGTGAGTCAAAAGAGATGGATAGTCAAGCCTGGCTGACGGACGGTCCGAAAATGAGGCCAACCAGATGAAAAGCTTGTGCTGCACCCTTTCTAGGCGCTTCAAGTGGTTGCAGCAGACCCCGCCCATACAACGCAACCATACTCCAGGATCGATCTGACATGGGCATAATAGGCACAAAGAATAGAAGTGTGCTTGAGTCTGACTCGGCAGCACTGGCGCGAGGTCTGAAAACTTTGTATGAGGAGGCCAAGCATTCTATTGGCTTTGGCCACGGTGTGATCTATGTGTGGAGCGAAAGTCAGCTTACTGTCGAGTATAACACCGAGATCCCTAGTCTCCGTACGGCGCTCCAGCGGTGTACCATCCAGCACATAGGTGGTAAGGATCGGAGATTTTCGGAGAGAAAATGATATTACGCTACATTTTTCTGGATTCAATTTTAAACGCCAAATTTTAGACCATGCTACCAAATTGTTGATGTCGGCCTGAAGGGCATCACAGTCGGTTTTTTGTCGAAATTCGGTGGTACAACTTAAGATCGTCGGCGAAGCTTATACAGTTGGTTCGAATGGTGAGGGGGATGTCTGCTGTGTAGCAGACAAACAAGAGCGGGCCACACACGCTGCCCTCAGGCACCCCGGACATTACAGCGCACCATTCGGAAGATTGGCCCTTTAGTATAACTCGTTGGCGACGACCAGTCAGGTAGGATTCAATCCAGGAGTGTGAGCGACCCGTAATTTTGAAAGATTTTAGTTTGTGAAGAAGAAGCGTGTGGTTTACACTCGTAAAAGCCGAAGAATAATCAGTGTAGACAGAGTCAGTCTGCACGCCCTCCTGGATCGAATCCCAGCTGTGTTTGAGAAAGTTGGCAAGATTTGAGACGCATCAACGATTTGGGAGAAATCCACGTTGACTGCTGGGAATAGATGGTAGACAATGGGCCAAAAGAGAGTCACAGACAACCTTTTCTAAAATTTTAGAACAGAGGGGAAGAAGCGAAATAGCACGGTAGTTGCCTGGGTTCTTTTTGTCTCCTTTTTGTGAATGGGAATGACATTTGCATCCTTCCAAATATGTGGGAAAACTCCTTGAGGGACTGACAATTTGCAAATGATTTCGAGAGGCACTGCCAATTCGGCAGCACACTCGTGAAAAATTCTGGCGCTCAGATTGTCGGGCCCGCTCGCTTTGTGCTTTCCAATGCTAGATAGCAGGGCCTGAACTTTGCCTGGGGGAACTGTAAACTCTTGGAGAATGGAACGGTGAAAATCCGGGGCGCTTGGCAGCGTGTCAACGTTGGGATCCGAAAATTTGGAGGCGAAAGTTTCGTTGAAAATATTTGCGCATTTGGAGGGATCTGAAAATTGTTGACTGCGACAAGAACGCGTGGACGTTGATGATGTGATTTCAAGGAGTTTATAAAGGACCAGAAACGCTTTGGGTTCTCACGGAAGTCACCAACGATGCCCAGTAATTAATCACGATTTTTAGCGTTAGATAAAGTTTTAAAGTTGTTTCTAGCTCTACTAAATACAAGTTCGCTTTCTGAAGAAGGGACACGCTTTTTTACACGGTGTGCATGGTTTTTGTCCCTAAGAGCAAGCTGCACGTCTCGGTGTTCATACTTATACTATCTTAAACTTTTGCGGAGGTGAAGTCATTTGACCTCCACTGGTGACCCTGACCTGAGATGACCCGACCTTAAAGTTTGGGAAATATTTCAGAATTGATCAAGGATAAGGTGTGCCAGGTACGGCGGTGCTTCATGTCGCCTCTTTTGGTGCCGCTGGAAAACCCCAAGCGTGTTCAAACCTCCCCACCGGGGCGAGGGTTTAGTGGGAGCTCCAGTCAAGAACATGCTCCTAGAAACATTGACACAACACAGATGTGCATGTTTTGGTGATTTTTCGGAAATGCTTGGAGTGAAATGGAGGACATCTACAATATGTATGTATGTATGGATGTAAGTATATATGTATTGACGGAAGCAGACCGTTCCACGTATTTTGGGCTAGTGTAAGGTCCTTGTCATCACAAACATAAGAAATCGATGCTACTGCACCTCATCAATACACATTACAATAAAAACAATAGCTTGGTGAGGCTTTCAACTTTGCGCCGTAGATTTTGTGGTTGGCTATCCAAATCTGAGAAAATTGTGCCTAAATTTGTATCACGTTCATGTAACGTCTCACCAACACAATTGACATCTTCAGACGACATGAGAGACATAAGACACAAAGTCAAACATTACATGATATATGCGTCATAAATCCAAAAGCAATCGAAGATCGGTTCGGTCAGTTACAACTTAAAAAATGGAGCTGACATGACTTTAGAATAGTTTCCTTGCGCAGGTGCTTCCAATGGGGGAGGCATCTCCATTAATATTCAACAAAGGGACAAGCAATTCTAACAATTGTTTCTGTTGCCTGATGCAAAGTTTCAATATAATTTTGCAAATATACTGACCTATTTGATCACAGTATCATCACTAGGTAGCACTAACACTACATAGCGCTCATTCACAGTTCACTATTCACAGATGTTGCATCATACACTATGTAGTGTTGATGACGTCACTTTCGGTTACCTCACTTTGGTACTTGTTTACACTAAGTGAGTAAGTACTTGTTTCTCTTTCTGGTGATTGGCTAAATGTTGTCATACCTGGATTTTGGCGCAAATACAGTTCTTGGTGGAACACCATGGTGGTTTGTTGATCGGCGGTCGCGCTCGTGAGTCAGGTTGAATTCAAGGACCGAACAGTACATTATGGCGCTCAGGATGAGATTAGTCCTTTGAAAACTTAAATCTTTTTGAGTTCCCTTAACAGTCTTGTGCCGCGCGTTTTCTTTTCATCGTTGTTTTGAGGCATGGAGGGTGTCCAGCCTCCGGCGCCATTTTTGGCAGTGCCTGGCAGACCAACGGTGGAATGGCCGGTTTGGGAACGAAGATTTTTGAACTACGCCACCGCCATCGGAGCTGAGGGTTTCACCGCAGCGCGCCAGAGGGCGATCTTACTACACTGCGTGGGAGAAGAAGCACATCGAGTCTTCGAGAGCCTTCCAGCAGGAGTAAAGCGGGAAAATGAAACCGACGCAGACTTGGCACTTAGACAATTCAGGGAGTTCTACACGCCGCAAGTGCATGTTATTGTAGAACGCTACAAGTTTCGACAGAGGAACCAGCAGCCTGCCGAAACTATAGCAGACTTTGTGGTGGCTCTTCGTGATTTGGCAAAGTCATGCGCTTATGGCAACATGACTGATGAACTGATCAGAGACGCAGTAGTGGAGAAGACACTGCATCCTTCACTAAGAGAGAAATTCCTGCAAGACAGGGACCTCACTTTGGCCAAGGTTCTAAGCGTTGCTGAGGCCTTTGAGCGTTCACGCCAGGAAGCGGCTGCCATGGTACCTGATTCTGTGTCCAAGATATACAAGCCACATCCCCATCAATCAAGTCGGAAGCCCAACAAGGTCAAATGCAGAAACTGTGGAAGAGGTCATCAGCCATCTGACAGCTGTCCAGCTCAGAACGTCAGATGCCACAGCTGTTCGCAAATTGGTCACTTCACAGCTTGGTGTCGCAGCCGCAGTGGTGATGGTAGTCGTGCCAGCACCAGTGGTGACAGCAGTCGTGGCAGTCACCAATGGCATCCATCTGGTGGAGAGCGACACAAGCCGCAGAAGAAAGCCTACTGCAAGGAGGTCAGCGAAGAACTCCAGGTGCTGACGTGCAGTCAGACCAGCAGCCACAAGAAGATTTCGTGTGATGTCAGCATCACTGCAGGAGGTGTCCAACAAGCTGTCAAGCTCCAGATAGACACCGGGGCGTCCTGCTCCATCTTGAGCTTCTACCTAGCCAAGAAGCTGTTCCAAGGGGTGCAGTTTGCTGCCAGCAGTGCGCAACTGTTTGGTTTTGGCAAGAACCCTCTCAACGTGCGAGGAACCCTAAAAGCCGTTGTTGCTTTTCAGGGTAAGGGAAGCCTCCGTGTACTTCCAACTGGTTGAAACCGAAGCTGAAGAAGCCATCATGGGCCTGGACCTACTCCAGGCGTTGGATATAACTCTTCATCCGGCTTCTAACTCGGTGTTTCAAGTCGAGGCTGAGGATGAGCTTTCGGTCATCAAAGGCTATCAACATAAGATCCAGCTGAAGGAAGACGCCGCCCCAACTGCCTATCGTCTTAGACGCCTACCTTTCTCAGTGCGACAAGAGGTCTCAACAGAGTTGTCAAGACTGGAGCGGGCAGGCATCATCGAGCGCATTGATGCTTCAGAGTGGGTCAGCCCAATCATCGTTGCGCGGAAGAAGGATGGCAAGATTCGCCTTTGCGTGGATCTGAGAGGTCCCAACTCGCAGATAGTTGCAGAGACCCACCCCCTTCCCACCATCCAGGAGTTGGAAACGAAGTTGTTCGGATCCATCTACAGCCGCATAGATCTCAAGTCAGCATATCATCAGCTGCTGCTTCATGAGTCTTCAAGAGACATCACCGCCTTCCTCACCCACGATGGATTATAGCGCTTCACTAGAGTCCCCTTCGGCCTTGTATCCAGTGGAAGCCCTTTCCAGAAGCTGCTGACCAGTCTCCTTCAAGGCATCGAAGGATGCGGTCACTACCTCGACGACATCCTGGTGTCTGGTAGAGATCGTCAAGAGCACGATCAACGTCTTCGTCAGGTCAAGGAGCGACTGCGGAAGGCCAACGTGACCATCAACGAAGAGAAGTCTTCATATGGGCTGACCGAAGTAGAGTTCTGCGGACACAAGCTGTCAAGGGATGGAGTGGTCCCGCTCATCTCTTTAGTAGAGGCGGTTCTCGACGCGCCATCACCTACCAACGTCAAGGAACTACGAAGCTTCCTGGGGACTACGGGCTGGTTCAGCCGTTTCGTTCCTTCTTACGCCACGGTGGTCCGACCAATGGCTAATCTTCTGAAGAAGGATACCCCGTTCGAGTGGACGTCAAAGGTGGAGACTGCGTTCCAGCAAGTCAAGCGCCTCATCTCTACGAGTCCCGTGTTGAGACCGTTCAACGCTGATCTCAAGACCATCGTCACCACGGACGCAAGCGACCGCGGTGCAGGAGCCGTGCTTACCCAGATCCAGCAGGATGGTGAAGAGAGACCGGTGGTGTACTGGTCGCGATCGTTCACCGGTCCCGAATCTCGTTACTCCGTATCTGAGAAGGAGGCCCTCAGCGCAGTCGGAGCAGTAGAGCACGGGAAGATGTACTTGTGGGGTCGTTCCTTTGTCTTGAGGACGGACCACAGTGTACTCACAACTCTCCTATCACCGAAGTCCTCAAACCGAGCAGGAGCTCGCATCGCAAGATGGCAGTGTCGTCTACTACCCTACTCGTACTCAGTTGAGTACAAACCAGGCCATTCGATCCCGATGGCCGATGCTTTGTCGCGGTTGCCCCTGCCGGACACGGGTCCACCGGAGACTGACAGCGACGAGATCATCGCCCTGATCTCCGAAGATGCCGATGGGATCATCTCTGAAGAGGATCTGCGTGCGTTGTCATCTCACGACCCTGTACTCGCCGAACTTCGAGAGACCATCCGCAACGGTTGGCCGGAATCACTGCGCAAGTGCTCGGACACCTTGCGCAACTTCTTCGCGACAAGAAACGAGCTTCAGCTTCGTGACGACGACATCATTCTTCGTGGAATGGACCGCGTCGTCGTTCCATCTGCTCTCAGGGATAAGTACCTACAAGTGGCCCACAAGACGCATGAAGGGATCGTGCGTACCAAGCAGCTGCTGAGGAGCTTGGCGTGGTGGCCCGGAATGGACCGCGCTGTCACCGAGCTAGTCCAGGCTTGTGCTGAATGCCAGGGGAAGAGCGAAGTTCTGTCCCACAGCGCCCGCCCAGCACCGCTGCAGCCAGTGCCACTACCGGATCGCGTCTGGTCAAAGCTAGGCGTCGACATCGTCGGCCCTATCACAGGCGCCCCTCCGAGTTGCCGTTTCGCCATTACCACCACTGATTACCACAGCAAGTGGCCTGAGGTAGCGTTGACACCATCTGTCGAGTCCGACGACGTCATCCGAGCCTTGAGCATCGTATTCGCCAGGGAGAGATTCCCAGACGAGCTCATCACGGACAACGGCCGTCAGTTTATCAGCGCCAAATTCGAAGATTACCTCAAGGCCCGGGATATCAAGCATGGACGGTCATCACTTTACTGGCCTCGTGGAAACGCCGCGGTTGAACGCTTCAACCGGGTGCTGAAGACGTGGCTGGGGGAAGCGTGCAGGAAGCCTTCTGTCTCCTTTGTGGCGCACGTGCGGTTTCGTCTAGCGCACTACCGAGCGACGCCACACTGTTCAACTGGAATGTCTCCATCGGAGGTTCTGCATGGGCGTCGTATGCGCCTTAGTCTGCCGGTGATGACGTCAGAGACAGCAAGCACCGACATCCGCAAGCGAGTTGCGACACAACAGCAACGTAACGCCAAAAACTACAACCGAAGAAGAGGAGTGCGACCGTCTTCTCTGCGTCCGGGGATACAGTACGGGTGCGTCGTCAAGGCCACATCCCCAAGAACGAACTCCCGTTCGGTAAGATGCTGATGGTTGTCCGTCGCATCGGAGAGGCGACATATCTGCTCTCCGACGGCTCCAAGTGGAACGCGGCTCATCTGGCCCAGGTCCGGCACGGTCGCGCCGATCATCCAGACTGGAGCCACTCGCCAACCACCGAGGCTATCGGTACGCCGACCTCTGCATCGCCGCCGGCGTCGCCGGACCCTGCGTCGCCCTCAGGAACATCGTCTGAGCAGCCGACGCCATCTTCTGGCGACCAACCGACTGCTGACGTACCAAAACCATCGGAGCCGACCTCGGACCTTTCGACGAGTGCCCTGCGGGAGTTGCCACCGTCCTCGTTTGGACGACGTCGCTTCCGACCGGCTCGTCTCAGCCTGTGATGTGTTTGTTTCAGGATATTCGGTTTGTTAATCCTGTTTCCCGCAATGTTTTGCTTTTCCATTGCCGACCTTCAGGATTGTGTGGGAGTATGTAGTGTTGATGACGTCACTTTCGGTTACCTCACTTTGGTACTTGTTTACACTAAGTGAGTAAGTACTTGTTTCTCTTTCTGGTGATTGGCTAAATGTTGTCATACCTGGATTTTGGCGCAAATACAGTTCTTGGTGGAACACCATGGTGGTTTGTTAATCGGCGGTCGCGCTCGTGAGTCAGGTTGAATTCAAGGACCGAACAGTACACACTACACTGCATGATTCTAGCCAACCTGTTGGAAGCCGCTTATCATACAGAGACAGGTCCTCCCAACAGATTCATTTGTCTACTGATTTCCGAGTATAGAGTGTCAGTATCTACTGTAGGGGGTTATTTTTAAAAATACGAAGGGTGAGCCAATGATGTGTTTTAAAGAGTGAGCTTTCCAAAAGTTTCATCGTGAAGAAATGGATGCATGGTTTCACTGGTGTCCACGGGGAGGCTTTGCTTCCGGGGAGGGGCGGTCACATGGTCAGGCTGTCTGTGCCTGATAGTGGAGGTGCAGGGGTGCGGCTTAAAGAGAAGCAGGGGTCAATGGAAATAAAGCTATGCCCATCGCTAGGTGTGGACAGAACAGGATGCCCCTATAATATGGGTACTGGCGGACACAGATCGGTGGGCCAAGGGGCCATGTCCCCCAAAATGGCGAAACTTTGGCCGATTTTCTTTAAAAAACACTGTGTTTTTACGATTTCTCCCAAATTTCTACGATTTCTGTGTCTGTCCCTGTCCCAATCTTGATTAGATTCTGAAGTCAACTTTAAAATACCTGTCTACATCGCAGTATATGCATTTCAGGGGCGTTTGCCTACCGACGTAGGCATTGGCGTCGAAAGCGAGGGGGACGTGTCCCCCAAACTCGCAACTCAGGAGGGATGTCCCTCTCCCTTCCCCCCAAAAAGTTGTGACCCGATCTAGGTGTTGGCATTTTCTTCCTATTACCTGTGTGAACCTGTTTCAATGCATTGATAAAGTAAGCCATCGTTAGCGTTTTCATACAACATCTAATATGCCAAAGTTCGCCGCCCGCCTTCCTCTCCCCCGTAATCACCAATCTAGGATCCGTCCTTCCAGTAAAATTCTGTAGCTAACTAGCGACGCCGCTGCATGTGGGTTGCATGGGCGCCCGGTGTGCACAGGGGGCGCCTAAGCACAGGCGGAGCTAAGAGAAGCAACCGCTCCTTCATTTTACCTGGAACCACCCCTAGTATATGGTTTGATGAGATACTACTTATTGCTAGCAGGTACATCTGGAAATCTGGCAATCGATTCCCGACACGGTGATCGATACTCGTGCAGCTCGTTTTTTTCCAAGACACTGCTGTATACGTGGTCTGATCTCTGCTCCTAGGAGCTCAATGACACCCGTTCCAATTTACTCTTACCTAATGACCTCTTTGCAGTGGTGGGATCAAAATGATTTCACAAAGGGAAAAGTAGTGAGGGAAAGAAAGAATGAACTGTTAGGCCTGCAGAATGAAAGTTAAGGGTCTCGCCTTTATTTTCCCATATGTTTATTCCAATTATCTTTATGGTCTCATGCTTCTGTTGATTAGAAGCTCTAGCTTTTTATCTCTATTCCAGGCTTTTATCACGTAGAGTATTTACTAACTCTATGACACAGAGCTGTCGGTGCACCCGAAAACCCCAACAATGATGATGGTGCTGCTGGTTTCAGGATATTGATAACGGGACAGGCGCCATACTCCTTCGTTTGGGTTATAGTTTCGGTTTTTTTCCTGATAGCTAAGCAGTATAACGAACTATTTAACTCTGACGGGACCTGATGACGGCTGACTTTGTTACCAGGGTGGCATTACCAGGATTTGTCTTGGGAGAGATAGTGAGGGAAGACGAGGCCAAGGTTCTCAACCTGCTGGCCGGCGCTGCATGGTGCACCACAGATAATGTCCGGCTGTAGTACCATTGGGCCTAGAAATAACGTGCCTACCTGAAGGTGATACTTTTGTTTTGCTGTTAGAAAATAACTATGTAGACATAAATGTATCTCGTGGCGGCAGCGGATCCAATTTAGGTGTTCCGAGGTATTGAGGCAGTTGGAGGGAGGAGGGAGCAAAACGACCAAATCGCGCAGGGGTGCTTTTAAGGAATTCGGAGAGCTGGAAGAGAGTAGAAGGTATTTGGACCCTTGGGCCCTCCAGTGTCACGTGATGACGTTTTTTCATCAGTGCATTCAGCAGGCTTAGTGGCTTAGTCTAAATTCCCTTCGTTACATCTCCATTTGCTACATCGCTGTGATGCCATCCCTATAGAGTGCTCAATAAGCCAAAAACAAGCTGTTACTCCTGCCGGCAGCCACCAAAAGCATGAAATAGTCTTTACATATACGCAGTGTCTTGTGAATATGACAAGCTATACCATTGTGTCGGTGTTCTGCCGCTGACCGTGCTTAATCAGAATTATTTGACTGAAATAATTTTGGTAATATGGAATTCTAGAATCAAGACCAAATTTCATGTTTGGTATCTTCAGAAATATAAAACAAATGAAGGCAATCGAAAGAAATGTTTCACTAATAATACCAAGCCTTCATTTTCATATTCTAGACCGTTCACTATGAAAATGAAATGAGAACCCTAAAATAGAATATATAAATTTGTATTGTGGCAACGTTTCCCGAAGAATATTCTTCCTAGAGCTCCCACTGAAACCTATATGAGTTCAAAAGCATTGAGTCTACCATGTCGTATAACATATGGCTGACTATATATATATTGGTGTATTTGGGGAGCAGGTTCTCTTTAATGCACTTGGTATTGAATATGATTGATTGCTGTGCCGCGGAAAGATGAGACGGAAAGTTGTGTTGACTTGCCTTTAGTATACTGAGACTACGTTTTGTCGCAACGAAGGCTTAGTACATATTATGTGTGAGCTCGCTGTTGAGATTAAAAAACAGGACTGTAATTTGAAGTGTTACCGAGTGTCAATGCCACACTGTATGTGATCATGCTTACAGTTAATCGAAATATTATATCTTATGACTGTTAACACGTGTCCTTTGCTGTTCTCCATAAACATTCCGAAAATAATCGAAAACTGATAAGCAAACTTGAATCTACATCTAAGAAACTTTCCGCGGCACAGCAATCAATCATATTCAATACCCAGTGCATATATATATATATATATATGTATATATATATATATATATATATATATATATATGTATATATATATATATATATATATATATATATATATATATATATATATTCTATTGAAGATTGTTGCGTTCTTTCCTTTCACCAGTTCATTTTGAAGTTTTAGTATTTTGTTGATCGTTAATTTAATATTGGAAGGAGTTGAGTTGATGAGCTCACCACAGTTCATAAAGTCACAATAAATCGACGTTTCGAATCTATTAGTTGATTCATTATTCAAGATAACATGTACAAAAAATTTTGCCAGGTCGATTGAGTTCCAAGATAAACATATTGCGTCTGGAAAACATTGAGCACATTGCGAAGCGTGTGACTGGCAGAATTAACAGTTACATTACGAAGATTCATTTTGTTATTGTTACGTTAAACACTATCATTACTACATATACCAGCTTAGTAATCATTTTGCACACATCTTTCAATACAGTCACCCTAACTAAATGGAACAAATACAACTTTAGGAGTCAATTTGACATAATCAACAATACAACCTGTCTAATTCCCCCATAGTGCCATGGATGTGTATGTGCTAATCTGTGCATTGATGGATGGTTTATGTCTGTGAATGTAGAGTGCTTCTTTAATGAAGAGTCTGTATGGATCGTTGTGAGTGTCAATGATGAACGTGTTTTCTGCTAGCATTTTGTGTGTGACTTGTGTGTTGTGTGTGTTGGCCATGTGATCCTTGGGTCCCCCTTCTTTGGCGTGTATGGTGAGGCGTCGTGAAAGGGTGGTGGTGGTGGCACCAATGTAGCAATTATTGCGAGGCCTGCAATCCTCGTGTGGGCATACGAATTGGTATACTACATTAGTGCGGTTGAGTGTCTTTGTTTTGATCGGATTGTTTCGCATAATGAAGTGTTTCGTTTCGTTTTCACAATGAAGTGTTTTCGCATAATTAAGGACTTTCACTTCCTTGTCGTCCTTAGGCTTAACGTTCTTTTTTATGATGTCCTTTAAGATCTTTTCATGAGTTTTATGCACTGTGTTCATGAAGTCTCGATAGAACAAATCATGATTTGTTTTTTGTTCGGATGTTTTTTTCTATCTTATCCATATCAAGTTGTTTGCAAATTTCTTGATCAATCTCGGTGTTGGTATAACCATTGTTAACCAGCAGCTGTTTAAGTCTACAAAATTCCTGGTGTAGCAGCTCATAGGCTCTCAAAGCGTTTTTCTTGTACCTAGCTGGGCACTCACTTTTAGCGTTAAGTGTATGACCGATGTTAGTTGGTTTCCTATAGACACTGGTAACATATGAGTTTGGGGTAGCTTCGATTAGTATATCTAAAAATGGCAGGCAGTTGTGGCTGTTTTTTCGTAGGTAAACTTAAGTACCGAGTTTTGTTCTAGTGCCTTACTAATAGTTTCGGGGTGTTGTTGGTTTCTTACTTCTAAGCATATGTCATCAACATATCGGTAGAGCATAGACGGGCATATCTCAGGATCTGAGAACACGACATTTTCCAGGTGGGCCATATAAAAGTTTGCAAGGAGTGGTACGAGCGGTGAGCCCATGGCCACCCTATCCTTTTGTTGGTACAGGGATCCATCTGGACCTCGGAAAGGCGAGTCTGTGGTACATGCGAGAAACAGTTTTTCCAGAATTGAGGGCGAGAGTGCCAGTGGTTTGAGTCCGTTGCTTTGCTTATTGTAAACTTCATGTCTTATTATGTCCATGGTTTCTCTTACTGGTACGTTCGTAAATAGCTCTCGACATCAATCGAGACAAGTTCGCCCTGCGGTTTTTTGTTCTTATCAGGTCTAAAAACTCTGCAGATGAGTTGACGATGAACTTTGATGGTAAGAATGGTTTAAGTAGGTTGTTAAGTCTTTTGGCTAGCTTCTATGTGGATGTGCAGACCTGCGATATAATGGGTCGTAAAGGGTTGCCAGTCTTATGTGTTTTAACAGTCCCGTATAAGTAACCAGGTGAGTATTCCCCCTCGAGTTTAGCAAAATGAACGTCACCTTTTACTGCATTTGCACTTGCTATCATCCGATTGACTCTTGCTTTATGCTCCTTGGTGGGGTCACGCCTAATCTTCTGAAATTTTGCACTGTCTGAGAGGAGACTATTTAACTTTGCTGTGTAATCTTCTTTGTCTAAGATAACAAATATTGATGACTTATCGGCTCTCCGAACTATGATACGATCGTGTTCTCGTAGTTGTTTAGCCTCGCCTTTCCGAGGTCCAGATGGATCCCTGTACCAACAAAAGGATGGGGTGGCCATGGGCTCACCGCTCGGACCACTCCTTGCAAACTTTTACATGGCCCACCTGGAAAATGTTGTGTTCTCAGATCCTGAGATATGCCCGTCTATGCTCTACCGATATGTTGATGACATATGCTTAGAAGTAAGAAGAAACCAACAACACCTCGAAACTATTATTAAGGCACTAGAACAAAACTCGGTACTTAAGTTTACCTACGAAAAGAATAGCCACAACTGCCTGCCATTTTTAGATATACTAATCGAAGCTACCCCAAACTCAAATGTTACAAGTGTCTATAGGAAACCAACTAACATCGGTCATACACTTAACGCTAAAAGTGAGTGCCCAGCTAGATACAAGAAAAACGCTTTGAGAGCCTTCATCCGATGGGGTATAAAAACCAGCTCCACTTATGAGCTGCTACACCAAGAATTTTGTAGACTTAAACAGCTGCTGGTTGACAATGGTTATACCAACACCGAGATTGATCAAGAAATTTGCAAACAACTTGATATGGATAAGAGAGAAAAACATCCGAACAAAAAACAAAAATGATTTGTTCTATCGAAACTTCATGAACACAGAGCATAAAACTGACGAAAAGATATTAAAGGACATCATAAAAAAGAACGTTAAGCCTAAGGACGACAAGGAAGTGAAAGTCCACATATACTACCAAAACAGCAAATCGAAACACTTCATTATGCGAAACAATCCGATCAAAACAAAGACAGTCAATCGCACCAATGTAGTATACCAATTCGTATGCCCACACGAGGATTGCAGGCCTCGCAATAATTTTTTTAAATATTTTGGCGCTCCCTTTCCCGGGAGCATTTTGTGTTAGTAGCTAGTCTCATTCATACAACGCACTCACACTATGTACAGAGCGGAAGTTTCCTTTTGCCGGCACCCTAACGGGACAGCGGCACCGCACTCGGCGGGCCATAGGCTGCTCCAGTCTCCCCAAGCCGCAGCGCCCGGCACAGGCCGAGCCCTCAAATGAGGGCCGCGGGCGGGAGACCAGACCGGTGGATCACTTTAAAGGCCGATCAGGCCCGTGCACCCACAAACAGGGACGCCGGCTAGTACGACGTTGATTCCACTGCTGCGGCGCGCACTCCCCAGTGTACCGCTATCTCCTGGGTAGGAGGTGGCCACGGAAAAGGCTGCCATAGGTCAGCCTTGATCCAGGGGCCTTCCACACCCAAGCGTGACGCCTTTAGCCTGTCCACCTGTCAGCACAGTTTTGTCAGCAGCACCTCAACCTCTCCTAGAAAGTAACATCAGCGCCATAATCGCCTCTTGTTTGTGCTAAGCAAAGAAACTCAAACCTTTACACCATTAAAAAGATCAGACTGCCACCTCGTGCACTTACTATTTTCATCAGCGCAAACAGCAGGCCATCAGCCCGTAAAACCTCAGAACTAGTTCCCGGGGAGAGGCTACAGTCCTGTGACGTAGGCGCAACGCGGCCCGCTGATTGGTGCTGACAAAACTGTGCTGACAGCTGGAACAGGGCTTTTGCCAGCTGCGCCACGGGGGTGGCGGCCTCGCAATAATTGCTACGTTGGTGCCACCACCACCACCCTTTCACGACGCCTCACCATACACGTCAAAGAAGGGGGACCCAAGGATCACATGGCCAACGCACACAACACACAAGTCACACACAAAATGCTAGCAGAAAACACATTCATCATTGACACTCACAACGATCCATACAGACTCTTCATTAAAGAAGCACTCTACATCCACAGACATAAGCCATCCATCAATGCACAGATTAGCACACACACATCCATGGCACTATGGGGGAATTAGACAGGTTGTATTGTTGATTATGTCAAATTGACTCCTAAAGTTGTATTTGTTCCATTTAGTTAGGGTGACTGTATTGAATGATGTGTGCAAAATGATTACTAAGCTGGTATATGTAGTAATGATAGTGTTTAACGTAACAATAACAAAATGAATCTTCGTAATGTAAGTGTTAATTCTGCCAGTCACACGCTTCGCAATGTGCTCAATGTTTTCCAGACGCAATATGTTTATCTTGGAACTCAATCGACCTGGCGACATTTTTTGTACATGTTATCTTGAATAATGAATCAACTAATAGATTCGAAACGTCGATTTATTGTGACTTTATGAACTGTGGTGAGCTCATCAACTCAACTCCTTCCAATATTAAATTAACGATCAACAAAATACTAAAACTTCAAATGAAACTGGTGAAAGGAAAGAACGCAACAATCTTCAATGGAATATATGTATATATAGATATATATATATATATATATATATATATATATATATATACATAGTATACATCGATTACAGAGATATCACAAAAAACTGCGCTGCTCCCTTTTTGGGTGGGGAGTTGTCCATTAGTTATGTAGCTAAAAGTGAGGACTGGCCTCAACTTTTCCAGAGCGAATGGCTTGAATTCCAGCCATCCCCTGCCCATTGGTGGCGACGCCACTGCTTAGGACCTAAGAATAATTGTGGAGTAAGAGACATATTTAGTATTTTTACGTCATGCACACGGCTCACAGGAACCGCACTGGTGTAATCGCACAGGGTGCTGGCTGGCCGCAAACTATTTCGGCAGATTGCATCACCCCATCTGTGTCGCATATACGGAGAGTGAGCACTGGCGGATCCTAGGGGCCAAAGGGGCCGTGGGCCCCATCAAAGCGTAAAATAGTGTATTTTACCCCCCAAATAGAGGAAATTTTTTTCATTTTCTGTTAATATATTGTTTTGGCGCTTTTTTCTCCGTTCCCCCCCCACCAAAACGTTGGTTTGGCCTCCTCCAAAAGCTGCTCTTGGGTCCGCTTATGAGAGTGAGCTAATAAGCCAAATGTTTTTTATTCCTCCCTTCTTCGCTGTATAAACCTATGCCCTCTCTAATCACGGAACAAGGCTCTGTTGGTAGGAGCTGTTAACAGGTCACCTGTTTTCCTTCTAATCAGACCTGCGTCGCAAGTCTTCCAGGATTCAGCCCGCTTATTCCAACACCTGCAGCAGTCTTTTCAGCACTGCATGCAACCCTGTTTACGTCGGCGCGTGGCTAAATAACCAAGTGCTTACAGTCACTCGATCGCGATGAAGACTTCAGCCTGCGTTATCTATGCAGTGCTGGGTGGGCCTACGCTGCAGTGCGCGCGGTCGCGACGTCTCCCCTGCGCAACGTTCGTTCCGTTCACGCTGTTCTCCGCAATAACAGCGTGTTGATATTGTTGCGGGTGCGCTGTGCTCGCGCGCACGCAGCAGTCGCCTCCACCCCGTACGTGCAACGCATTCAGAGTCGACACTGCCGCCGCTGCTGGCGTGCAAACACCGTAATACGCCAAATTAAGTACCCACCAATGCACAGGCGGAGTCCGCCGGTCGTCGTGTGTGGTCCCGCCGCCGCCCGCTCACTCAAAGATGATAGCATTATATGCATGATAATCACCCTCTAATTACGTTTGCAAGCTTCGTTTATGTGACGTTCAAGGAATGGTCCGACCGCAGTTGGTTCTTAAACTGTCGCTTCGGTTGAGAGTCTGTCAGCTCGGCGTCGCTTCTCATAACAGGATTGGACGCTGCGTGGCGGCAAGACTTCAGTCGGGGTTGCACAGTGCTCACTCCTCGACTGTTGAGCAGAAGGGATCGCCCGACCGCGCTTGCATGCTTATTGTCCGCTTGATGTGTGGGACGTGCTGCAAAGACAATCGGCTAACCCGCGCCCGCGCATGGAGCTGCTGCTTGGTTTCCAGCGGACACAAAAGGTGTGAAATTATTGCACGCCCCCACTTTTGAGTGTCGCTCTCTTCTCCAGAACGCTAATTTGAATTTCAATTGGTAAGTTTCGAATTTTGGGCACATAAATGCTTCGTTTTGATATTTTACGAGCTTGCAGATCCATTTAGAACACAAGCTTTAAGTACTCTATTTGACCTCTTAGACTCAAGTAGAGCTTGACAAAGGTATGTTTTTATATCTAGACCTTCTCAAATCCCTACTGAAAGCCCCGTGCTAACGTCCTTGGAACATAGAGTATTGCTCGGCATTATCTAGTATAAGCACTTTAATCGTACTGATTAGATTATCTAAATCTAAATCATTGGAAAAGGCAACACACACATACCATGCTACTTCTTCGTATCGCTCTGATTACATATAACATTGGATGTCCCCGACGTCCAAAACAATGCCACGTTTAAAATTAAAATCTCAAGAGCAATTTTCAAGCGTTTATCATGATTTTAAAGTCTCACGAAAGCCTGAATCAAGCGTATTTCTCTAACCTATAACTTGTCGATCACTACTGCAAGGCAATCTACGAAAGGCACTACTACAAGGCAGCCTAAGAAAATTCATTTATAGTAATATTGTCATATTTTGAATTTGCAGGCCTTTCTACAAATTATACAGGATGCAAGATAATGAATTTCGTGCATGGGAAGTCATACGACCGTTGAAGGAAATCCTGCTCTTATATTAGTTGATTTGGAGGTAATACACATCGAAAAACTTATAGGTCAAGTGCATCGCCAAAACTCGGGAGCTTGGGTGGGCGTCAGCAGAAAAATAAGCGTGTTTACGTTCTCGTCACACGTGTTGCCACTTCCAAAAAGTGGAAGGTGGGGGAGTCATTCCTCAACCTCCCGATAGGAAACTTCCCGCCGAGATACACAAACTCGGCGGATTCGGGCTCCTTGTTATCTTCCCTCGTACTGTTTAAACATCTTCCTGATCATTGTCTGTTTGGCTGGAATTGGGAATTTGTTTACATGACCATTACAGGGAGGAACTGCCCTCCCCCTTTAAGTCTGGTTCCCAAAGACATTTTCTATCGAATTGCGCGGGCCCTGACGATGAATGTGTCCGAAAATGAGATTTTTGTGCCCGAGTCTTCACGGACGTCGAGCCGCTTTGGACCCATCAGAAGGTCTCCTAAGCCACAGATCCTGGGTTCAGGCCCCGGCAGCCTCTCTGAACAAGTCCAGCATGATCCCCAAAACTCACCCAGTAGGCTGCAGTTGGCGAAAACGTACAACTCTGGCAGTTGGTGCACTGTTAAATCCCAAAGATTTACATTAGCCTTTTCTAAATGTATAACCGATAAATCTCCTTAAAGCTTTCCGTCATTTGATGTACGTCTCAGCAACGTGAGTTGGATATGTGAGAAGTTATTGTCAAAAATGGCGGATGGATTTTTCGGAGTACATGGTACTTAAGGTTATGAGCAATGGTAGCAAACAATTTATGAGCAATGGTAGCGAAAAATTTAAGTCCAATTAAATCAAAAGCTTCAGCTTTAGCTCTCAGCATCCTGAAGAGCCCCGGATAAATAGCTCGATGATAAAGAGACTTTATATTGAAAATAATCCCACCATGGTCCGACCGCTCACAGTGCAGGTGCATTGCAATGCAAGGTATTTGATAGGTAGATGGAAAATTCCTAAAGCCGCCAGTGTGGAACAATATTAAGGATTAATTAGGAAATTTTTGTAGACACTCTAATAGCTCCATTTGACTTGCAAAATCAAGAAGCACTTTTAAACACGCTCCTCTTACTTTTACCATGAATGGCAAACACGAAGCTTTTCCACGTGAGTTATAGCTTCGTCAAATCAGTGTTCTCTACTTTGTTTCTTGGTGAGGATTTTTGTGAGACAATTTTTGTTGGGCAGCCATCAAAGCCTTCATTTGATTCAAAGAAGTTCGTAAGAGTTTGCCACTCCTTTTTCTAAAAGCTGATTGAGTTTTTAGGAGGCTGGGATAAACCAGGGCCAATGCTGGTGCATTTTATCCAAAAAACATGCAAGGGCTCTGAAAATGGAGTGAAATTCCAGCCCCCAACGATTCCAGTACAGGAACATGTCATTATGGCATTATGCATAGATATGAGCTTGAGCTTTGATTTGTTAAGCAAATACGTTAATGCATACATGTATTGCACTTGTTTGCACGACAATGTATTAACACTTTAGCGGGCAAGTATCCCGCACGGGACGGTCCTCGCGCTGTTATTCAAATGAGTATAGGCAGCGTATTAATAGGCCTAGAGCCTTCGGTGAAGTTCCAGCCAATAGCAGTATTTGTTTTCTTTCCAAATTGACCAATCAACATTCAGTTCTCTAATTTTGGCGCGAACACGAGTCCGTTGCACCATCCATTGCCTGGCGAGGCTCTGAAGATGGAGGTTGCGGGCGGTTCCTCCCAACCAAAATCTACCACTGCAGGGGCACCAAAAGAGGTAGGTGGCAGAAAAGTGTAGGAAATATAATTGAAATATTGGTGTTGGTAACGGTATATAATATGACCTTCAAAAGCAATATAAAACATACAATTTAAACGTTTGAAAAATGTAGCATCCCGCTCGGGCTGTTAGCCAGTTTCTTGCGGAACAGTTTTTATCCCGTGCAGGCTCTTTTGCCAGCTTGTCCCAGAATGGCGCTCATCCCGATCAGGTTCTTCTGCCAGCTGTAACCAAACCCGCAATCATCCCTTGTGGGTTCTCTGCGCCCGAATCTGGCAATAATATTTTCTTTAAATGGGTTTGGGTTTTTGAATGAGGAATGATTCAGAGGTTTTCTCGACAGTTTCTAGGAACTATCACTATCTTTCTTATGCATATATCACACACACTGTTGCTTTATCATAATGTTGAGCATTACGCTATAACAGGGTTGGCAGGTTTTGCCACTGGGTGTTTTACCGGTATTTACCATGGTTAAAACGCTGGCATAAACAGTTTTGCCAGTTTTGCCACATTTTCAAGAATAAAAATAATGTGGAATAATTATTGATAATGCAAAAATAATACGCTTTTACGCCCTATGCAAAAGTCTTCAAATCGACGTTACCCTCACTCTCTTTAACGGTGCAGCGGCGCGTCGGCATATAGGGTTCCTCATCGCTTAGCTGTCTTTCTTGACTTTTCGCTGGTAAGACCCAGCAAGAACTAAGAAATATTATTTAGATCTTGAAATCCTTTGGCTTAGGTCAAAGAATAGTTAAAGGCTTATTTGGAGTTACTTTTCGGTCCTGTTACGATATTATTTATTTATTTATTTATTGCACATCGAGCGCTCAAAAATATATGTGGCTATCTTAGCGGAACACATTTGAACACTAGTTACAAAAACACATTAAAACACTAAGAAAATACCAGGTTTGATTTTGCTAAAGTTGATGACAAAACTAACACCGTACAACACAATATCTACTGTTCACCACGTGGTACTTTACCAGCACATCAAGTGTTTTGAAGGCATCCTTCCGCATTTCTAGCATATTCGGTGGGGTGTGTTCCTCTTGTTTTCGGTTCTCGGGGCTGTTATCGATAGGGTCAGCAAACATGTTAAAGTTGGACCGATAATGTCCAAAATCACAGACGGTGGTTCAGAAGTAGCCGGTCGCGGGTGGAAACCGGTGACAAATGTAGCAGATGTTGCTCTGTCGGGAGTCGCGGTCTTGTGTGTTGTTCTGATCTATCAGAAGAAGACTAAATAAAATCAGAAGTCGTATTATGTTCATTGGAGCAAGTGTTGTCGAACACAAGTGTTATCAGAGGTGGAAATCAATCCTCGGGTTGTGAAAGACCAGGAATAAACAACCAACGCGAGCGGTCCACAATGGACGCAAATCGTTAAAAACCATCCTTATAGCATTGACGACGGTTTAGTGTTTATAAGACTAATATCGAGTTTCAGGTAAAAGACTATTATCGAACATTCTTTTCAGTTCGACAATTCACCCTCTCTAGAAAACAAGTGTTAGCCGACAAAGTCACGAGATTTAAGATCAAAAAACAGAGGGCATTTGGTCAGTATGCGCAGGCGTCGGGTTTTCGAAAGTATTTTACGGTGATCAAATTAGCAGCAAAACTTTAATGTTCCTCATGCTAGTTTCAGAGTCTATACATTATCAAGATCTTAATGCACATAAAAATATCGTCAGCTACATCAGCCACACTCTAAAAAAACACAAATTCACCTATTTACAAAGCGGAGCACTGAAGAGCAGCCGACCAGCTGATCAAGCGGCAAGCCGATACAGCAATTGACTTTAAACTAATTCCTAAAATGGGAGAATATCGGATGTTTTTATAACCAGTCGGTGCGGAAGGCAGCGAGGACCCCAGATTCGAAGAGCGTTTTATCCTAACGGGGTAAATTTATTGTACGCATGATGTTGAAATTTGGCTGGCCCCCTCATTTTTTGCAGGTGGCGACGCTCATGATATCATCAACCCTCATTTTCAAATTGCATATAATTTGTTTCCTGAGAAGAATCTATTACAAAAAGCTTCGTTTTACTTTTTACAGCTGCTTGCTCCCGATCACGCTCAGCTCGAACGGAATTTTTCTTTAGGTATGTGGGGAGTAGAAAAATACTAGCCACTCATGGTGCAGCCTGAACGGGGTCCTTTTAATTAGGTGTCTCCCGTTCGCGTGAAGAAAATTTCTGATCACTCGGCGCTCGTATGATAGTAAGATAATAGCTGCAACACGACAATTTGTAGGAAGACGCTATGGAAGGTACGTATTTCCATTGAATCTTGCGCGATTTGATTTTAAAGGGAATGTGGCACCTTCACAACGTGATTTTAACTGAGATAGCCAAGTTTTAAAGCAAGTCGGAAAACCCGGTACTCCATATTTCATTTGTCTTGGAACTCGATATTTCCGTAGAAAAAGCTAAAACCTACCTGATACCAGCCCCCCATCAGCCCGTCACCGGGCGGCCATTGTTGTGAGCTGCTGGTGTGACGACATATGCTGAAGTCATGAGGAGCATCAGCCAATCGAAGCCCTTGAAGCGTTTCAAGTATGGTAGTGGTTGCCAGATTGTGACATCATCCACAGGCTGATATTTATTTATTTTTCTAGAGGAGTATTTTTAAAAACAAAATATTGAGCTTATTATACATTTTTCAGAGAAATCATGAGTGGTTTCATTATTTTTGGCTAAAAGTACTCCTAATTTCACTAAATTCCAGGATTCGACCAAGGTGCCACATTCCCTTTAAGCCTTCCCTTCGCAGTTAGGAGTTTCAATTACCCACAACAATTATTAATACCCGTCCCATTGTGCCTCAGATCCACCTTCGCCCAGTTCCAACACCCAGGGCGTTGGGTGGGGAGCCGCAACTGAACGCTTTGGATTTTCCACAGCCGTGGCGCAGTTGGTTAAGGCGTCTCGGTCCAGTGTGGGAGGTCCTTGGATCAAAGCTGACCTCTGGCAGACTTTTCTCGACCGCCCCCTACCCAGGAGATGGCAGTACACTGGGTAGTGCCCGCCTTGACTAGGGACTTCCGCTGACCAACCAGCGCCCTCGTTATTGGGAGCACGGGCTTGATCTGCCTTTAAATAGATCCACCGGTCCGGTGGCACCGCCCGAGGGCACGGCCTCGCCGCGTGTCACCGGAGCAGTTCTCTGTTCCGCCGGGTCCGAGAAATCGGGATAGCTCCACTGCTTGGTACAGTGGGGCGCGTGACAGGAAGCGTGCGGACATGACTGTCCCGCAAGGGTGTCGATAAGCGTAAGCCCCGCTGCGGTGTACATAGTGTGTGTCTGCTTGTGTGTGGTGCAAATGTGCAAAATGTTCCCGGGTTGGGAACGCAAAAATATTTTTAAAAAAGTTGGATTTTCCACCCAATTCTGTGTGTTGTTTTTTAATTATTTTCCCCCTCACTTTTCAAGTGGTGCCTTTTCAGCCGAATTCAATAGCCCTGGTGTTTATGAACACATCCAAAGTATGGAACTACGAACAATTTTCGTGGAAAATTCATTCCTTTACTGTAAATAGGTAAGGGATGTAATAGGGTTTTGGTTTTTTGCAGGACTCAAAATATTACTTGAATATTCCACTCGTTGGTTATATTTCCCCAGTATGAATTTTACACTCGGCATCGTGGCGCAAAACCAGTTTCTGACACACTGGTGGGGGGAGGGGGTGTTTAACACGCGCATTGACGGAGGTCTGAGCCACTTTCGCATTAACAGAGGGTACCCCCCACCTCCCTAAGATCACGAGAACCACGCTAGGTAGCGAAAAAGTAAAAGGCGTTGGATAGTACATCCAAGTCTCTACAGAGAAATTCAACCTTTTTCAGGTCACATTCTAGGTCACTAGAGATCAAAACATGTCACCATAGAGATAACATGTAAAAAAGGATTTGAGTCATTACATTTGAGCTGGTAAAGTTAGAACAAAAAATGTAGGCCATTGGCATCCTCGCAGCAGGCCGAATCGAATGATTTGTAACATCACCTCGCTAGGTCAAATCAGCTCAAACCTAGAATATGATCTGACCTAAGGTCAGGTCAAGGTCAAATTAGATTAAATGCATATCATTAGAACTGCAAGGATGAGACAAACCTAACGCCGTGATAACAAAAGCTCTGTCGCCATTAATTATTATTTTAATTAGTCATTTAAAAAAATATTCAAAATTGTTCATTAAGTTATTCATAGCATTATGAGCCATGATGTCTAGAAAATAAAAATACCTGGTTACACACCAGTCTTGACCAGAGACCATGCCAATGCCGTCATTTGCTTCACATTTACAACTGCTCTATGGCCTTTACATGTCTTTCTAGTCTAGCATTGTCTGTTTAAAGGTTTTTGCCCCTTTTTGCCAGTTTTTGCCACTTTTTCCTGGTAAATACCGGTATTTACCAGTTTATGCCACTGGCTGGCAGAAACCTAGATTTTACCGGTTATAACCTGCTTATAACCGTCCTCGATTCCGAGTGACCCGAGACACCGTGAGCATCGGGACGGATATTTAGCCTTGTCCTTCGCCTTTCCTTGTAAAATATAAATGCCTGAAAGTTCTTCAATTCCCTTATTCCTAGCTTATCCGTTTGTATTTTGTCCTCCCATATCTCAACTGGATCCTTTTATGGAACTCGCTCACTCGCTCACAAGTCACGATGGAAAGTGCCCAACGATCCACTGGAAGGTGATATCGAAGTAGACGATGAAGACGACGATCCAGACTTCACTCTGCCGGAAGAATGTGCAGAGAACGATTCCTTTCTCGAAGAGCGGGGTTCTTCTCGAAAACCTTCGCCGATGACGGTTCACGATTTGGAGGACGACGAGGCTCCCGTAGAAAGATCAACCGCGAAGAGAGTAAAGAGGACATGGGAGCGAGAGGATATACGGAATCCCCCTCTCCCTGAATACATTCAAGAGATCGACCAAATACTGGATCCTTGGGATTACTTCAGTGTGATATTTTCCACTGAGCTGGTGGATCACATCGTGTACCAGACAAACTTGTATGCAAGACAAAAACATGTGGCTACGACTTTCCACACGGATCGATCAGAGATGATGAAATTTATTGGGATCTTGCTGTACATGGGAGTCAGCCGACTATCTTCAATCGAAGACTACTGGGCGAAGTCTTCGTGTCTTCAAAGTGTTTATTCGAAGTGTTTCCGACGCAAAAACACAAGTTCCCAATGTGACGGACATCATGCCTTCGCAACGCTTCGGCCAGATCCGGGCACTCATCCGCTTCAACAACAACAAGGGCGCGAACACGGTTGGTGACAGGTTTTTCAAGATCAAACCTGTCATGGATTACATCACCGAGAAGAGTTTGGAGATTCCAGCCACACCCGAACAGTCAGTCGATGATTTCATGATAGCGTACAAAGGTACTCGTGCTGGTAACCTAAGACAATACATCCAAACTAAGCCAGATAATTGGGGGTTCAAGCTCTTCTGTCGAGCAAGCACAGATGGGATCATCCACGACTTCCTGATGTACCAAGGAGGATCTACATTTGATGCTCACAAGATGAGGCTGACTCAAGAGGAGCTTGATATGAATGTGAGCAGCAAGGTCGTAATCGTGCTCACAAAAACACTGCCGCACCCAGAGACCTCTGCCATATATGTGGACAAATTCTTCAGCAGCATTTCGCTTGCGGAATATCTGAAGTCTGAGTACGGCTGCCATTACACCGGCACAGCACGTGAGAACCGCATCGGTCATCCTGACCTCATGTCCACCAAGGAGATGAATAAAAAAGAACGCCAAAAGGAACGCTGGACTACCGTTCTTCAGGGGTGGGTCTGGCCCTGAAGTGGAAGGATAACAAATTGGTCACGGTAGTGTCAACTGATGCGGGGATAGAGCCGATGTCAAGCGTTTTTCGGTACGACAAACAAGAAAGAGTCAAGAGAAAGGTCAGGTGTCCCGCGGTCATCAACAAGTACAACACCCGAATGGGGGGGCGTGGACAAGAGTGACATGCTCACTCACCTGCACAAGACGCCACTTCGGGCCAGAAGGTGGTACTTACCGATCTTCGGCTTCTGTCTGGATGCTGCTCTGTGCAACGCATGGCTGCAGTACAAGCGGGACTGCAAGTCCTGGGGTAACGAACCAATGCCTCTGAAAGCCTTCCGTCTGGATGTCTACAAGCATGCGACCCGGTTCGCTGAGAGTTCCTCGCTCACAGGTACGAGGAAGCGGAACCTCAGCTACATGCTTCCGCCGGTAGAGCCCGCAAGAAGGGGTCGGAAGAAGGCAGATGTTCACCAGAGCATTTGTTTCGATACATCGAAACACCACCTGCCTGTGTTCTCCAGTCAGAGGCAGACGTGTAAGCACTGCTCAGTCAAGGGCGCAGTAGATCGCTCAAGATGGAGTTGCAGCGTATGCAAGGTTGCGTTGTGCATGAACGAAAGCAAGAACTGCTTCTACATGTTCCATGTCAAGTGAGCCAACGACAGCGAGTGATGGCCTGAACTAGCTCAGGCTTCAAAACTGCACAGTTCGAACTTTGAGATGTGCAGCATATGTTGTGCTTAGGATGGGTTGAGATGAGCTGATTCGGTTGCCTGAACTGTGAGATGTTCATGAGATGTTGTGCTTTATGTGGTGAGATGTGATGTGTTGTGATGACCTGATTCGGTTGCTTTGGATGTGATGATGAGCTGTCTGGCAGATTCTGCTTCTTAGAGGCGTAAGAAATAGATGGCTTATGCTAGAATGTTGGTGAACTTTATATACAAGAAGGCCTTATTGTCCTGCACAGGGGGAATAATCATTATCATTTGGTTATTTACACATTCCCTATTTTATTTTCAATTAATTAGTATATGCTGACTACTGGCTACGTCAAGATGCACTGTAGAAAAAGGTGCGCCAATCCATTCCTCTACCGGGCAAAGAAGCCCAAGCGGGACTTGCGTGATTCTGGGGAAAGCTGGTGAGCAGCCCGCGCGGGATATATTTTCAAAGCTATATTATATACTTAAAATATATTTTGAGAGAAATTAAAAACATACTAGACTTCATCAAAAAGTATAGACCTTGAATTGCTCAGTTAATTTTACAACGGTTGCATTAACATCTTGTGTTGCCCGTTAAAGGGTCAAATATTTTCCCTCTTATATGAATATTTCTCCTTCCCAGAATTTTGACCAAGCAAGCGGACCAAAAATTGGTACTGCCTAAGCAAAACAGAAGAGGATGCCGCCCCTTTTGCTCCCTCTCTGAATCCATCTACGTTTCAGGAGATATGGAAGTTCCACGTACTAACTGGCCGAATAAGACCTACTGGCAACTTTGCCGCTTTCTAGGTCCCACCTCAAACACCTCGAAAGTCTGGCTATCCCATACGGAGAAATGGGTTGCACTAGTGTATTCTTTGGTTTCTTTTATGCACATAAATACTAAAAATATACACATTCAGCCAAATTACGAGACTCGGGGGCTGAATGGGTCTTAATGTTGGCTTCTTATGGGTTCCGCCGGGACAGAGAAGGCATAGCATGCAGTTTGTCATGCGTTGGCTCAGCCGATTCGGGTTTAGGCTGGTAACGAAACCACCACTTCACTGACTGATCACCCGCCGAGAAAACAAGTGGGGCCTCCCAGCAGGTACAGGGCCTCCTACCTGGGGCAGATACGAGGGATGCGTTTGCCCCCCCCCTAAAAAGTCATTCTTACCAACTTTCTTAAAAAGCAATATGTTTTCACGACTTTGGACTCCATTGCTAGACCTCTTCAAACCATCAGCCCAGATCTGGTACTATCTCCTAATAATACAAATAAAATGATACCCTTCGTTTGTGATTGAACCCTGACCCAAAAGGCTGAAGACATCCTGCTGGATACAGGGGAGCATCAGTCTGGCAGATGAGACCTCGGTTTAATGGCTCAATGTTAAGTGTTTGCGAAACACGGAAGATAGGTCCGAAATTGGACTCTGTGAACAGTGCTGGAGGCTCCTTAAGCGAACAAGGTTAAAAGACTAGAAAAAGGCACGCTTCATAAAGAGGCTGTCCAGCGTTTACAGATTCTGCATACCATAGTCGAGTTTCTCTGGGATTTCTTGGAACATATCTGGTAGGAGACGACGCCCTTGGCGACATACTGGCTTCTCTGGAGATGTGCTGGAGCCCATCTGGTAGAAGAAGATGCCCCCAGAGACATACTGGCTTCTCTGGGATGTGCTGGAGCCCACCTGGCAAAGAAGACGCCCCAGAGACATACTGGCTTCTCTGGGATGTGCTATTTGTAGGAGAGGACGCTGTCAGCAACATATGGCTTCTCTGGAATATGCTGGAGCCCATCTGGTAGAAGAAGATGCCCCCAGAGACATACTGGCTTCTCTGGAATGTGCTGGAGCCCATCTGGTAGGAGAGGACGCCCCCAGCGAATAAGGCTTCTGGGATGTGCTGGAGCCCACTGGCAAAGAAGACGCCCCAGAGACATACTGGCTTCTGGGATGTGCTAGGCCCATCTGTAGGAGAGACGCTTAGCAACATACTGGCTTCTCTGGAATATGCTGGAGCCCATCTGGTAGAAGAAGATGCCCCCAGAGACATACTGGCTTCTCTGGGATGTGCTGGGCCCATCTTGTAGGAGAGGACGCTTCAGAACATACTGGCTTCTCTGGAATATGCTAGAGCCCATCTGGTAGAAGAAGATGCCCCCAGAGACATACTGGCTTCTCTGGAATGTGCTGGAGCCCATCTGGTAGGAGAGGACGCTTCAGCAACATACTGGCTTCTCTGGGATGTGCTGAGGCCATCTGGTAGAAGAAGACGCTCCCAGAGACATACTGGCTTCTCTGGGATGTGCTGGAGCCCATCTGGTAGAAGAGGACGCCCCCAGAGACATACTGGCTTCTCTGGGATATGCTGGAGCCCATCTGGTAGAAGAAGATGCCCCCAGAGACATACTGGCTTCTCTGGGATGTGCTAGGCCCATCTTGTAGAGAGGACGCTTCAGACATACTGGCTTCTGGGATGGCTGAGGCCATCTGGTAGAAGAAGATGCCCCCAGAGACATACTGGCTTCTCTGGGATGTGCTGGGCCCATCTGTAGGAGAGGACGCTGTAGAACATACTGGCTTCTCTGGGATGTCTGAGGCCATCTGGTAGAAGAAGACGCCCCCAGAGACATACTGGCTTCTCTGGGATGTGCTGGAGCCCATCTGGTAGGAGAGGACGCCCCCAGAGACATACTGGCTTCTCTGGGATATGCTGGAGCCCATCTGGTAGAAGAGGACGCCCCCAGAGACATACTGGCTTCTCTGGGATGTGCTGGAGCCCACCTGGTAGGAGAGGACGCCCCCAGCGACATACTGGCTTGGCCACGTAACCAGCAGAGCAGGCGATTATATCTAAAGGCGTTCAAACTACATAAATGTAGAAGCTGGAGCCAAGGCTCAAAGTAGGAATCTTATGTCCACCGTTTCGCATGTTAAATCAGTCAGGCGTGTAGCACAAAGGCTTTTGTGGTATTAAGCGAAGTTGCAATTACATTTAGAAACGGCCAGTTGGTAGCTGTGGCCGTTGGTTGTGGTTTGGAACTGATTGGGACGGATGTGAGTGTGTGTGTCAAAGACCGTTACGAGACTGTGTACAGGGACATTTGCATGAACCTTTAAACAACATGGCGCGGTCGGTAGAGAACTACGCTCAAAGGGATCGATTTCATTGTCAGCTGTTGGCCGTTGGTTGTGGTGTGGAACCTGATTGGGAGCGATGTGCTGAGTGTGTGTGCTTAATAGACCCTAAAGAAGACCTGTGTGTTTACTTGAGGACATTTGCAATAACCTTAAACAAACACAACCATACAGAATCTTGAAAAGGATTGGGAAGTGCACAGAGATGACAAAGAAGACAAGGGGAACAAGGGGAACGAGTCCTTTTCAGAACTGTGGGTGGTCCGGGCTCACTGAAGTTGAAAATAGAAAAGCATGCAGTCACTTACTCGACAAACATCTTTCCAGTGTTTTGCAACGCCCATCCAATGCACCTGGAAACCAAGGACTCTTTGCTTAATCCGCCACCGTCTGGGCTATTTTGGCGCTCACGAACACCTGGGGTCAATTCTGACCCCTCCTCCTCCCTACAATCTCCAAAACAAATTGTGATGCGTAAAATCCGGAACAGTGTTGAAGCTGCTCTAACGTCTTCTAATATTATACCAAGTTTGAGCCACATCTGTACAACTGGCCAATAGAGCTTATTTTATACTTTTTGAACATGCAAGACGTTTCGGAAACAGTGTTCCTTCGTCAGTTGAACGTTTAGCACATATTTATGGAAAACACGATGCAATATGGCAACGTTCACACTTTACAGTACTGCACCATTGAAATTGTTTCTATACCTGTCTAAAGCTCAAACAATCTGTACAACTATGACATTACAGGGCGCCAAAATCTGCCACATTTACGCTAATGTGGGAAATCACTCATAATTCGGGAAGCACTAGACCAAGACCAAATCCAAAGGCATCAAGGTGTCCGTTGGAACCAAGAAGTGGAATGTTGTGCGGCATTGCCTTGTTGGATTACAAGATGAACTTGATCTCGAGTTATGGTCAATTAAGTGTTTGCATGGCCATGTTGGTCGTGTTGGTCACGTTGCACATCATTCAAATCATTTGATTATGTTTATTACTATAATATCAAACTTCAGGTTGTATTTTTTTCAAATGCGAAAGATGCAAACGCATTTCAAAGATTGCTTTTTGATGGCCTATGCTGACCTCAATATTGATCTGACCTCAAAATAGTTTGGTGAAGACTAGTTTTTACAAACTCTCGAATATTATTCAGAAACTTGATCCTAGCTGTTTCAGGAGCCGAGCCAAAACCTAGTTTGACATTTTAGAAGAGCAAATTTGTCTTACATTGGTTTAGAAATGATGTCATAATTCGGTGAGCCGGCTTAACTTGTCAATGTTCTGCTAAACGTTGACACATTGATCGCATATTTGTGCAGAACAAAATTTCTCTCATAGGAATTGGCTCGGAATCATTTGCAACAAACCGTGAAGGTTGGTGAGAAAATCCCCCCCCCCCACCCCTCCTCCCCGGACAGTGCTGGTGGAAAGGGTTATTCGCCTATATGAATGTGGGTTTGCCCGAAATATGAGGCGCTTGAAGAAGGCTAAAAGTTCCTATCGGAATAGTGTCGCCATGGCTGAGAAGCCTTAGAAATGAAAAAGATGGAGATTCATGGAGAACTCATGAGCATAGGCGGATCCAGAATCTACTATTGAAGGAGGGACATGATCGGGGGAGCCATTCGGACCTGGGGGCACCACTTTTGGACGGAAAACTATCAGGTGGGCGCCAAATCCTATCACAGGGCGCCGATAGCCGCATCCTGGGCGATTGGGTGGGAAGCGATATTTCACGGAGAGAGCACCATTGACCTTTCGGAGGGGCGCCATGACCATTTCAGGGGGCGCTAAGGGCCGATCGGGAGGGGGAGCAAGTGCCCTCATGCCCCCCTAGATCCGCCTATGGTCGTGAGAGTTTAATCTACGTTCCTTCTCTGTTCTCAACATCACAATATCACGGAATCTGGCTCCACAAGTCACTGTTTCAAACTTCAAAAGGAAATAAACTAAACAATTTGGAATCTGCCTTGTGTGTTACAGGATATGTCACCATCTGTTACAGCTGTTTAGTGCCTAGTCAAGCCCATTCAGGTTGCGTAATGTGTTGCAGAGTGACCTCCCGAGAAAACTGGAGGTGGTCGTTACCCCTTAGAGCCGAGATTGATGGAGCTGTCTTGGAGACCACGGATTATCTCCTGTTTTGAGCTCAAGCGAAATGGGAGGCATGAATGTGGCGGTCTTGGTGGACTTTCAGTGGAATTCGGCTCTTGCAGAGATGCCGTGAATTTTAGCCGCTGCGGTGCTCTTCTGAAATACATGTGCGCTGTAGCATATCTTGCCTCAGTCCGGTTTTAACCCACATGGAAACCAAAAACACTAAAACTCCTTACCTGATATCTGATAAACTCAACGTTAATTGCATTTGTGTCGTTAACAACCAATTAAAAGGCCTTCAGCCAGTATTAAGCCGGCACGCATTCACTCACCCGCCCGTTACCCGCTGGTCTGGCCAGCTATGCCCGCTGTCCATGTATGGCTTCATTGTGTCCGACCCAGTGAAAACCCCGCTCCCCGGTGACCACACACGGCGCGGCTTCGGCGGCCGCGGCCCATTGCATAGTGCATAGTGGCGGGCCGGTGTCGATTTGTCTACGTCGTTATCGTAGTTACATCGTGTCGTCGGCTCGTAGCGCGGAATGCACGCGTCCGCGCGGAATGCATAATGTGCGGCATAACCGGGCGACGCGGTCGTCATAAAACGGAGGGCTCAATGGCGTCAGCGGTGAGGTAAACGGATGCCCGATCAGATCCTCGGATCCCTGGCTCCTGGCATCGCTGACCGCGGACCTGATCGTCACGTGGGTAGCTCATGATACAGGTAGATGGAAGGCGAGTGCTGTTCCAGTTTGCTGCATGAAACATGCCGTTCCCAGAAATGCTTTTCGATTCTTGGAAGATGGTATGAATATGTGAATTATTAGAAATAGTAATGATATATTTCAGCCTAACGATACTTGGTCTGAATATTTCAGTCTAACGATACTGTCTGAATATATATATATATATATATATATATATATATATATATATATATATATATAGCTATGCCTTCTACCTTTTCCTTGTTCCAAACACGAGTTGTGCCTGACCAAGAATGAAACATCATCAGATGTGTTTGCTCCTACATTTGAGTATTTCTGGGAAACATTTTCGGAAGTTTTTATTTTTGCGGAGCAGAAACAAGGTAAAGCAGTGGTGGATACAAGGGAATCGGGGGCTCAAGCCCCCCCAATGGCAGAGGGCCTACAGGAAACGTATATCCGGGGCTGTTCCGAGGCAGTGGTGGAGGAGGCTAGAGCTCCCTAAACCCCTTCCCGAAATGAAGTCGTGGGTCCGGCACTGAGATAAGGTACAAGCTCATTTGTAAGGTGACAATGCGTTTAACATCATTTCATTCTAAAAAAACGTGCGAAAAAACCTAAGCATGATATGAAGCATCTGATCTGTGAAATCGACATGTCATTTTCTTGAGCAGCAAGTTGAGGCCACTGTACCCGCGCCCGCCCCACTGTACTCGGCTCAGACAGCACTGCCGCGACGTCAGGGGAGGCGTGCAGGCTGTTCCGCTTCCGCTCGGCTGGCCAACGTCACCACTTAGCCGCGTGATCGCTCCGACAGCACGATTAGCACTGTCAACCGCATCAGTGTCAGCGATTGGTGCTGAGGCCAGCCCGCCGAGCGCACGAACAAGCCCGGATTATGCCCGGTTCACACGTGCCGGCTCGGTAACGCTCAGCGGTAGTGATGCCAAACTTCAGACAGGATCTGTCAGAACCCAGGATTTTACTCAGCGGTAGTGATGTTAGAATTTGAAGGGGATCCGCTCGTACCCAGGATCTGTTGCTATCATCTACCTGTGTTGTTGCTTGAACTTATTTTGTCAGGAGCCTATATTGTGTTCTGGTATAAGTTTCTTAAATAATTTTGTATAAATTAATAAGGGTACTGTTATGGCAAAATTGAGAATAGGGTGGGGTTAGAATTTTGGTAATGACTGGGATCACCCTTGTTTTCAAGAGTAAGGGTGTTATCACCAATTGATGTTCAATCAGACGATGGGAGCTGCTTTAGCATGTCTGTGATGTTTCTGGATAATTTTGATAACGAAATGAGATCAATTACGGGCAACGATAACAGTATAATGCATGATTTGACTATTTTCAAAGTTCTTTATGGGAGTTGGGACACTTAAAAAGAAAAAAAGATGGAAGCTTATACCCTGCCCTCCCCTGTGAGTTTAATTATATCCTCAATGGGATCATCTGATGTCTCCTGAGACAATCCGTTTAGGCCATTTACCTTACCCGAATCAAATTTGCGGTTACCTGGCTAGCCATCCAATACATATATTGTTAAAGTCTTAAGCATTACATAGATTCCGAATAGGTATAAGAACCATCTAGAACCAGACCACAGGGTCTGTCTCAAGTAAATTATGGACTCGGACAAAAAGCAAATTACCAGCGCGCTCGCGGTCTCAGTGTAAACTCTGCCTGATCCAGTGATGGCCTCCTAACAGCAGCCTGGGTATTTTTTGCCACCTTTACCGCCGGCGGCGGGGCGCCGGGCGCGTCAACTGTCGGACGAGTGGAGGGAATGACGCAGAGAGACGTGCAGAAAACGAGACCGACTGCTCTGCAGGCCTCGCCGCGTATCTGGAATGCCACCGATGCCAGTCGGCTTTGTCTCCTGTTTTTGTAACGTCTGGCTCTGATTGTTCTCGCGCGCTTCTGGACTGATCCAATGTGATTTTTCAGCAGCGCCAGTTTTCAACGTTCATGGATACATCGAGCTGTTTAGTTACACTGCGATTCCCGGCAGCTATGCACGGATTCTGGCCCGAGGGTCGATTAACACTTAAATGAAACTATCTATCCAAGCATGGACCAGAAGAGAAAAAATTAGGGTTGGTATTCCTCCTGGTCTGAAACTCTTGCCTTCGATCAAGAGAGGCAAGTTGTGGAACAAATGAAGGACAAATGCGCAAAATATTTTCTGGTTCATGATACAAAACATATTCATGACCTAGCCATTTTGATTTGACGTATTCCGAGTGGAGTGGAGTAGATGTTCTCCAGTGGTAGGGCTCAAAGAAGAGTGCAAAAAGTATAAATGCAGGACTTACTGATGGTTAAATATCCTACTGGAAACGGCTGGTATTGGATATCCGAGACGGAGCTCAATACAGCAGCTGTTAGACAAATTCAGAGCATCTCACGCTGAAGGTGTGCAGTAGCGCCCGGTGAAGAATTTGGCTAATTCCTGTCTACAGACAAGTCGGCTTCATTGGGCCAAAGTAGGGAAGAGCAAAGAGGGCCAAGGAAATTTTCAACGGAACCAGAGGAGTGAGGAAGCATCTGCAATTACAGAGGTGTTGAATGCGCTCACAGATCTAATCCATATCACCGGGTAGGAACTCTATCACCGCTTTAACACGCGCATTGACGGGGGCGGGTACCGCCCGCCCCTCGGGTTTTTCAGAGACAGCAGAAAAACGGCGGCGCGTAGCGCCGCGGTACTGGCATACCTTTTCCTCATCATTTTTACAACTTCTGTGAAAATTTTAAGGTTAGGTCATCTCAGGTCAGGTCACCAGTACAGGTCAAGTGACCTGACCTAAAAAAAGTTTAAGATAGCAAAGTCGGAGCAGGGTGAACTTATCCGATTGAAACTCATATCACATAATGGCCCCACCGAGTTCTCAAAATAGTTCCGGTATTTTTATATCGATGATCTAAGGTCAGGTACGAGGCATGACCTCTCCATTGGAAATACATGGGAAAATGGTTTTTACGGAATAACTCAGTAACGGATGGCGATAGAGCATTTATTTTAGCTGCATTAGACTCACCTGGACTTTGCAGTTCTAATGATTTGCATTTTATATCATTTGACCCTGACCTGACCTCAGGTTAGGTCAAATCCTTGATTTGACCTAGCAAGGTCAACTTATATATCATTCGATTTGGCTTGCTGAGAAGATTCATACAGTTCAAGTCGTTTTGCTCTATCTTTACTTGTTCAGATGTAATGGCCGAAAAACTGAATTTACATGCTATCCCTATGACGGCATGTTTTGACCTCTCGTGACCTTAAAATGTGACCTGAAAAAAATGGTTCAAATGTTTTCGATGGAGAAGTGGATGGGCAGCCCAACGCTGTTTAACGTTTTTCGCTACCTTCCGTGGTTCTCGAGATCTTAGGGGTACCCACCCCCGTCAATCGAAGGTGGCTCAGACCCCCGTCAATGCGCGTGTTAATACAAGATTATCTAACCGGAAAATAGTTGTAAGTTTGCCAGGCTACCTGCAATGACGGCAGAGGTGTCCATCCTCTTTTTTACATACGTGGCATGTTTGACAGCAGGTTCTTACCACCAAGATCCAACTTATTTCTTAGACATGTGTATTTGTTTACACGTACAGTGGAGAGGGGTTTAACATCAACGTGCACTGGATAGGGTCCTAAAGTTGAGATGATAAATCACCTTGAGACATAAAAACCAAGAGAGCTAGAAAACGCCAGTTTGGAATTGTGTGGGGGCGATGACAATCTACATTATAGCTAAGTCTTATTTACCTAGGCTAATAGATTCAAGGTCAAACGTGCTGAATAATGCCGTGATTATGCAGATAAAGCCGGAAATACGTCAAAAGCGGACTAAGGTCATAGAGGGAAGATCACAAACAATATTCTCGAAAGATTTGAGATCAAGGTAATTCAAGGCCAATGACTTATGACATAACAATATGACACATTCCCAATAATGTACGATATAACTGGCAGTATAGCAGGCTTTGCAGGGAAATGGTGGTTTAACCTTTACAAAAGACCTTAGACCTTGACCTTTGACCTTAACCTTAGCATTGAGTAGTCTTAAACGAATGTGGCACCTTTATAACGTGATTTTAATTGAGATAGCCAAGCTGTAAAGCATGTCGGAAAACCCGGTACTGCATATATAATTCGTCTTGAAACTCAAATTTTTCGTGGAGAAAATATAAAAACCTGCCTGAAATGTACCCTACATGTACCCTAGGCAGGCAGTCACAGTCGTCAGCTTTTGGTATGACGAAATGTGTCGACCTCACGGTGAGTACCAGCCAATCAAAGCCATTGAAGCGTATTGAATATGGTAGTGGTTGCCAGCATCATGACATCATCTACAGGCACTTATTTATTTCTTTCCCTAGAGGAGCATTTTAAAAATCAAAATGCCGCTGAGCTTATTACACATATTTCAGGGAAGTCATGAGTGATTTCATGATTTTTGGCTAAAAGTACCCCTAAATACACTAAATACCAGGATTCGACCAAGGTGCCACATTCCCTTCAACTATGGAGTCATGGCATAGCATACGTCATACTGAGCAATTTCATATGACCGGAATACAGAGATAAATGACCCTTACCTGTAACCTTGACCTTGGCCTTTATTTGGGGTGAACTTGAAATATAACTCGATTATATGACGTTATTACGTCACCACTTGGTACACAGTGCAGGCGAACTGGTGCGACCGCGCGATTGAGATGGTCTCAAAATATAGGTCTGACTTTGAAAGCCCATAGGTCCACACATTATTGATTGATCATCAAAATTTCTCCACCAATCGGTGCATTCAATAATTGTCTCAAATTTAGCCAAGTAGCAGATTCCGGCGACGAACGGTTCTCCGCCACCCCGGAAAATAGGTGGGGCGCTTTAAGACCCCTCCTCTGCTTGTTTTAACACAGTAAAATGCAGTGAAATGTTTCTTTTGTATTATTTCTCTTCTATTCACATTTCAAGTATTTTTCTCCCTTGTGCATTAATGAAAAACCAAAGAGATAAGGTAAGGAGGATAAAGCACAACGCACCTAGCAATGTTGCGATGGCAAAAACATAAGGGGAGATTTGGGGTTTGAGGGGTCCGGACCCCCTTGGACTTTGAATATCACATAGGGTTTGCATGAGGCTTGTACTGCCGTGCCAGTGTTGACCCATTACACCCCTGGGTCGAAAAAGAGATATCCAGCCTTGCATGCAGTACAATAATTGCATGGATACAACACAATGCAATAGACAATACCTAGCAGTGACGTCACTGGTCTGTGATGTCACGGGGCGGGTGTGTCTGGTTGGACGCCCAATGACGCGGTGCAGGACCGGCACCTGCAGGGAGGTCCCATCCGCTATCACCTCCGCTCAGAGAAGGATTGCGCGGCGCGTGGCGCACCATTGTTATGCAAAGTGTCCCTGTCAGTGTCGCAGCACGACGCAACACATCACACTGCGGCTCAGGGCAGCTCAAAACGACGCCGAACATCGCACCGCAACACAGCACAGCACAGCACATCACACCACAGTACAGCACAGCGCAGCACATCACATTGCGGCACAGGGCAGCTCAAAACGACGCCGAACAGTACACCGTAACAAAGCACAGCGCAAAATGTCTCAGCACATCATATCACAACGTAGCACAGCGCAAAGCGACACAGAACAGCACAAAACGGCGCAGTACATCAAACCACGACACCACAGCACACAACGTCTCAGCACATCACACCGCATCACAGCACCGCGCAGTCGTCGCACCATGGCACAGCACCGCACAAAGCAGCACTGTAAATCCCGCCGCAGCGTATTGCACTGGAAAACACCACAACATATTACAGCTCATCACAGCACAACTCACCGTAACTGCAGCAGCACACACTAACACGGTAAGGCACAGCACATTCCGCGTACCGCAAACTGCCACAGAACAGTACTGAGCTGTACAGCACGTCATAGCCAAAACAGTTCAGATCTAATCCAACCCACGTCCGAAGGTTCTCCGTCAATTCAAGACTAATCCAAGTGTCTGCCACGATTGTCAATCCAAAGCCGCTCCACATAAACAATACGACCAAATCGACCGAACAATCTGGGTCCAAATCCATACACAGATCCAGAACTGCCTAATTCTCTGGCCAATCCCATTCGATCCAAGTATTGGACATAGTCGGAGATTCGTCGCGATATCCAATCCACACTGAGAGAAATTTTTATTCCTATGTGCTCTATCTAATCCGGAATCACGGTCTGCTCGAGCATAAAATGATGCCATGAAACCTTATTAAAGGAACATTTGAGCATGCTTGCTCTCATTAGATCCTCTTCCCAGCATAATTCCAGCACAGGAAGTGTTTTTGTAGGCCTTGCCAGCTTAAAATGATTCTCGGCTTCTAAACATGGTGGGAAGAAGCTTAATATAATACTAATATGGTATTACAAGTGGGATCTTTTTTACACCACAAAGCATCATTTTACCATAGGTGCTCGACCTATTCTAGCCACGAAATTGAAAGAGCTATTAATATCCTCATCAAAGTTTCATTTTATACTTGGAATAAATATATTCTGTCACCAGAAATAACCAGGAATATGGGAGCTTTAGCTGCAGAATCATTCGAAACCCCAGTGTATTTTGATCCCACGTCAAAGCGCATGCGGAGATTGCGTGCGCGTGCTCGACCCGCGATTGAGGAAACTTACTCGCCGTCTCGCACCATCTTCAGTGTTCCTGCCATTGCACGCAGAGCTGGCCACAAAGCTTTGGCGTCGTGATCCGAGCAAAATTTGAGGGGAATAGCTGACCCTTTTCACTTTACGTTGACACGTGCTTCTACATCGATCCAACTCAGGTTTTACGCTGAGGGGCCTGAAGAAGCCACGCTGCATTTGGCATGGTTTACGGGAGAAGCCACATCGACAGACCTAGCGGTGATAACGGATCAAGAGGAGAAGCTTAAGCTGAGTCTGATGACCGACAGACTCCGCTGAGAGCTAGCGAGAGTGAAGAAGCATACTGGGGCTGCGAAGGTTCAGGCATTCATTGTACTGGTGGCCAAAACCAGGAGTCCATGTGTGTCAGCTAGATGACGGCAACATGGACTGAAGCCCCAAGTTTGGCCGCGCAGAACAGCCCTTGCTATGCAAAGTTGATGAAGTAGTGAGAAGCATCTGTTACTGTTGGATACAGTCACCCACGTGTTCTAAAGATCGTTTTAAGCTTACTTTGAGCACAGATTAGGGGCGCTTAAAAAGATTGGAAGGATTTTCACAGGAGCCTCTGAACTCACGTCCATTGCTGGACAGAGGTAAGTCTCATTTTGTACAATATCGTGCACAGAATGATATTTTTCAGCCATGACGTGATACTTTGAAGCAAACATGTCTACAATCATATCTATATATCCAAAGTAAACGAGGGCTGCTATCTCTGACGACAGCGACATATGCTTGAAGTGTAAGCCTGGACCGCTCCTGGGCGATATGGAAGAGGACTGTTCATTAAAGGAATTTCATGTGTGTCCGAAAAATGGTGAACGTGATTGTTGTTTAATGTTTGTGTCCTAATACAAAGTTACGATTATTTTATCTTTTCTCGAGGCTGAAGTGGACTGCGGCAAACAAATTGGATTACCCTCATTATCATCAGACAAAGTCAATGTAATAGCAAGGCACAACTGCACGATAAGTAACATCTTTACAGAAAGTTTCGATTTAAGAAAAAAACACGAAGACTAACGAGGAACATCTAGTGAACCCAATGAAACTCTAGGCACGACTCAAAGTATGCCAGACAGACTACAATTATTCCAGCATCAGTTTTGCTACTAGACTAATTTTATGCCAAATGCAGACTCAAAAGAGGCGGTTTCGTTTGAGGCTTGCATCGAATTCAGTTGTCGTGTTGAGTGGAGGGGCATGTTTTTCTAAATTATGTCTCGTGGAGAGCTGGAATATAATGATTCCATGACGATTTTGCTGATGGAATACATTGATGCCGTGGAGTTTTTCTATACCGAGCGAAGACTCATTTGAAACCAGGCATCAGACATTTGATTCCCGAGCTTACGGTGATCATTCTATGAGCTTCAGAAAACACTACGTGCTAGACTCAATCCAGTCCAAGAGATTACATTGAGTCTGCGAAGGGAATACAATGAGCCTGGTTCTGCCTGATTCCAACCGAGTTTGACACCAGAATCCAGACTCGCTGTCAGCACCGACTCAGTTTAGCCAGAAGGACTCAATTTTTCTCTCAGTGCATTACGTATGCTACTGAGTGGCATAGTAAAGTCATCATCATCATCATCATCATCAATTTGGGGCTTTAGGGCGCTCCGACAATATAGGCCATATGACGCTCATTGCGTATTGTGGAGGGCTAAAGTGTCCCCTATATCACAGCTGTAGGATTGACACTTTTCGCTGGTGCTGCTAACTTAGGGAATGCCTTGTTCATGAAATTAAACGTGAGGCTTCTCTTTGCATCTCCCAGATTTCAGCAGATTTCAGGTCATAAGTCACCGAGAAGTGTGTCGGAGGCTGGAGTACCTTCCAATACATATTTGGTAGGGCAAGGGCCGTGTCACGAGACTCAGGCTGTGCAAACTTTCTACGGCCAGTACCAAATGGTTTCCCGTAGTCTCCCGTGCGTAGCGTGTACCAGATTAAAGTTCTTAGCGAATCATTTAGTTCAAAACCATAGGATTTTGTGTAAATTACTAGATATTAAGCAATGGATAATAGTGAGCATATGATATCAACATCAAGCACAACGCCTAATATGGTTAATGAAGCAAAATAGCAGTCTCAGCCAGTAGCAGATACAAGGGGGCTGGCTGGCTCAAGCTCCCTCCCCCGAAATCTTTGTGTGCCCACAGAAATCACATAGCAAGGGGTTACTCGAGGTCAGGGGCGGACGCAGACCCGAGTTTTGGGGGTGCCAAACCCATGTCTGCCTCTCCTTCTGGGGGGAGGGCGAATATTTTTTTGTTCTACACACCTAGTGTAAACACCTTTTTCAGTGCTCGACAGACCTAGTATAAGCTACCTCTCCAAGTACATGATCGCTCTCCGGGGGAGGGGGGGTGTGGGAGCGAATATTTTTTGCTCTTCAGACCTAGTGTACACACCTTCTTTCAAAAATTTCTCCGGCGTTTGAGGGGGCCAAAAGATAGTTTGGCCCCCTCCAGCGCTTTGTGGCGCCATGGCCGGAATTCCCCCCCTGCGTCCGCCAATGCTCGAAGGTGAAGGTGGGGTAAAGCTGAGAACCCTAGCCTTATCCTCCTCCCCCAAATGGAGAGCCGCATCCGCTACTGGTCCCAGCCGTTGAAAACTGCGCTTATGCATACAAAACCAATCTGCGAAACAGTAACCGGACTCTAACTGAAGCTGTAATGTCTTCCATACATTTCCGAGCTGAGCAGCTTCGCATGTTGTATCGCCACTGGACCAAGCTCTCAGACGGTGAAGCGATAGAGTCCGACCGGCCGCAGTTACCATAGCTCCCCAGCAGCCCCGGCTTCAGCTGGTGGCTCCGCTCCTGCGCATCCTCTGCCCATGGCGGGGGCCCACAAATAATAGAGATATCATCGTGATTGAGAGCGGGCCGTGGCCGGGAGTTGATCCGGCGGCGCGTCGCCGGTGGTCCCGCGGCTCGCGCCCGGCCGGAGACGGCGACGCTCCACGTCTTAATGAAGCGACGATTTGAATGTTCTGCATGCCGGCCGAGGCGGCCGGGGGCCCTTCTAATTGGCTGGCGTTTTTGCTGGGGTCGCTGTAGGTGGGGTCACCACTTCTGACGACCGGGCGCGCCGGTCTGTCACGTCTGCATGTGGAGGGCAGCGGCTCGCTTGTTTATAGGGCCAGCGTGGATACATGAGGGCTCAGCTGACTTTTGTGAACTTGTCCCAGATCATTCAGTCGGGAAACGGGAAATATAGTGCCCGACCTAAATGTTATATTTTACTTGATTCTATGAAGCGAAATGGGAAAGTATGGCTTTTTCAGGTAAAATAGTGTCTTTTCCAATTTGGGGCGGGGGTACAATTCGACTAATTTCATAGGACGGCGAACATCAGCTAAGAACGAGCCCATGGTACGTACAGAGTTTGCTTAGGACGGGCATTCATGAAAACTTACGTGAAGAGACGGAAAGAATCAACTCCTTATCAGGGAAATATAATTACCAATGTAATGCACCAGCCTCCGAACCAAATAACAATGCAGTTCTGTTGTAAAATATACACTGGCTTAATTGGTAGAAACATCGAACCAAACTGACCCACCACTGTAGGCTGTCCATTTTTCTACCAACCAGCCAAACGGTCGACCTCTTCGTTAGACGGTGCTGCAGCTCTCGGCTTTATGCGAGCAGCTGTACAGACAAATGTTCTGTGAAACATAACACTTGCTCTGGCTGACTTAATGGATGCTCAGACATCAGGCGGGGACGGCACATTGAGTCACGCTGCGTGGCGTGGGTAGCCATAGAGTCATCACATCTCTCCTCTGGAATGGAGAGCCGGGATTTAGCCCGGCCCAGCCCGGGCTCTTTTCCTACCCACCACCGCCTGGGGGGAGCGGGGGGGGTAGACACCACTACCATCCTCGGTTACCAACAGCATAAGCGTCGGAAAAGGTGGGCCAGGGGCTTGGTCCCCCACTTTTTGGCCAAAAATTTCGTGAACTCAGTCAAAACGGGAGAAAACTGGACATTTTTTATAACCAGCTGCTGCAGAAGACAACGAGCCTAACGTGGAAAGTTTGCTGTCGGCATCAGGTTGAAGTTTAGCTGGCCCCCTCACTTTTTTGCCGGCGGCGATGCTTTTTTAATATTTTTGCGTTCCCAACCCGGGAACATTTTATACGTTTGCATCACACACATATTATTGTATTATGTATCATGTACACGGCAGCGGGGCTTACGCTTATCGGCACACTTGCGGGACAGTCATGTCCGCACGCTCCGTGTCACGCGCCCCACTGTACCAGGCAGTGGAGCTATCCCGATCTCTCGGGCGCGGCGGAACAGAGGACTGCTCCGGTGACACCGTGCCCTCGGGCGGTGCCACCGGACCGGTGGCTCTGTTTAAAGGCAGGTCAAGCCCGTGCTCCCAATAACAAGGGCGCTGGTTGATCAGTGGAAGTCCCTTGTCAAGGCGGGCACTACCCAGTGTACTGCCATCTCCCGGATAGGAGGCGGTCGAGGAAAACGCTGCTAGAGGTCAGCTTTGATCCAAGGACCTCCCACACTGGACCGATGCGCTTTAACCAACTGCGCCACGGTGGGAGTCATCCGGCAGTGATGCTTATGACCAACAGTGATATGAAAAAAATCGTAAGCTGTGACGTCACAGTGGCCAAAATAGGTAAGATTTGGACAAATTTAGTAAATTTACTGTAACTGAAATCCATTTGACCTATAACAAACCAGCGGGCCTCACTATGTTTGTCTTGATTCATGGATTTGTATACTAGCCGTCATGACCTTGTGTAAGGTCATGCTAGATATTGTTTGCATCTTTAGGTCACACTCACCGCTACGATATCAAACTTATTGCTGTATCTCCATTGTGTTGGGCTTGCCACTGTGGTCCGAATGATGTGCGTTATAAGATATCCTGACCACGACCCGACCTTAGGCTAGTAAATCTTAGGATTGGACCCGAAAAGTTCATACTTTACATTATTCAACGGGGCCTGACAAGAGATCTCCAGTGGAGCCTATAGATTTTCTATAGCTCTGCTCAGGGGTGGAAAAACCCACCAACTCGCCAACCAGGGACAGCGACAGGCCCTGAACATTGAAACCATGAAGTGCGACATAAGAGATCTATACAAAACCAGAACAGTTCTGGCTGACTAATAAAAGGAAAGTTTCCAGGGAAGTTAAAAAAAACTCACCGTGATAGGGTAATCATCGTGATAAACTAAAATAGATAGCACAAATTAACTGCCTTGTTTGAATTCAGGGGTGATGTAAAAAGCATTTGATAAAAGCACATCTTAATCAATATTTTCCCTACGCTTATTATGCTGCTATGCAGCTGTCATTACCTTCCCCCATTCGTGCTTTTAAAATTTTAAATTCTACGACTCACCTGGAAATTACACAGATAAGGCTATGTGGTTAGAATGGATGTGAATGGACACCAATTACATATTTAGTAGTTCCATCCCTCCCCTGCCTGTTAACCTACCACAGCACAGCGATGGACGGTAGCGGCAGCATGCGACAGTCAAAACTTGCCGCTTGGCAACGACAGCTTTTATAATAACACGACACCAACTTATGGCAACTGTTTACTTCACTTCTCTGTCGGATGCGTTGGCTCATTCATTGATTATCAATTATTTTCGAATGCAACTATGCGTGCGTGCGTTACCAGTCGCAGGTAGCGCAGTCGGTGGGACGCTAAATTAGATAATTAAGGATTGCGGGCTCGATTCCCGAGCAGCACAATTTTCCGTTTTACGTCAGTGCCGTTTTGCAGTGTCTGTGGCGACGTTTACGCAGGCATAGGCGGATCCAGGATTGCCGATGGGGGCACCTTCCCGGGGCCCATCCGACCGGGGGCGCCATCCGGACCAGGGGGCGCCACTAACCGGGAAAAGTTATCAGGTGGGCGCCAAATCCATCGGTGGGCGCAGACTTTCGCATCCTGGGGGGGAGACATTCAGGGGGCGCCATCGACCTTCAGGGGGCGCCGAGGGCGATCGGGGAAGCACGGCCCCCTGCCCCCTGATCCGCCTATGTTCGCAGGTGGCAGAATTACACATAGGTATGTGTGATATTCAGTAAGCCCCATTGCCAATTCAGGAATGTTATTGCCCGGTTGGTTTCCATCAATATAGGTGCTATCTGTCGTATTATGTGTGCTTTAGTAATTGCCTATATTAAAAATATAAAAACGGCAGATTTCAGTGTTAGACATTACGTTGGCGAGAGGTGTGAGGTGTTTTCCTCCCTTGGCTTTGCTATGTTGGCCGTTATAGCACGAATTTCCATTGTGCCCCGATTGGAACACTCCAGCCTCTTTTGGCCTCAAAAGTAAGCTGACGAAATGAAGGTTTAAAAATGTTACACACTATTTATTACTGCTTCTATCTTTCCACTACCTAGCGTGGTTTCTGAGATCCTTGGGGGTGCCTGTCTCCCCGTCTTGGCGGGTGTTAAAAGATTGCTCGCGGAAAAAAACGCTTTTCTTTGTGGCGAAATCCATACTGAATATATATGTCAGCCGTTTAAGAATACCAGAAAAACGTTTTCGTAGCCGATAGCTACAAACAACTACCCGCATGTGCGTGAGCCATGTGATGCAGCAATGGCAGTAGGGACCATGCCCATTGTGGAGTTATGATCTCTCCCTGTATTGACTACGCAGCGTGTTCTGCCAGTTTACACGGCTGCCGGATTTTGTACCCGTTTACTGCAAAAACTGGCACCGATCAGTGAAATTATGGCTTGTGATGGTAAAAGCGTGAGTTCCCATTATGTTCATAGAGTAGTACTTCTCAGTCGCAATCCTGCATTGTGTTGCACCATACTTGTTACACTTTGTCTTTGGCTCCCGCTTTAAAGCCCATCAGGACACCCGCACCTACGCGCTAGTGACGTTCAATGTGCGGAAAGCACAGCCTTTCCATTCCTGTGAAAACCAACCAATAGGCACGAGGCTACCGCCTACACACCCCGTCCCCATATTTTGAGCATCGTTACGCCTGTGCTAGGGGCGGGGTTGGATGACCCGTTGAAACGCCACGCGCCCTGGTGCGGAGTGCCGTGAGGCAACTGCACGCGTGTTCGACGCCGTTGTAGAAGCCCAGTGGCCGGACGCCCTCGTGTTAATGCGTGGCCATTCAGATGATATATTTGGGGTGGGTTACGCACAGGGCCACGAGCCTGGTTACGCACCGCTGATTATTGGGTGGTGGGGTCGGTTCACTGGGCACGAGTTATAGGCGCTGCTAGAATCGAGGATGCATGCTCCTTGTTTGAGAGGGCAGCCTTGCTAAAACACAGAACAAAGAAATGAGTCCTCTTATCGGGAAATTAAGCGATTTTTAAACACATGGGATTCAAATATGCGTCCCGTTCCAATATCTCGGTGATGAGCGTCGCCAGCGGCAAAAAGTGGGGGCCGTCTATCTGCAGCCTGATGCTGAGAAGAAGCTTTTCCCTCAGGAAAATAACATTCACAATTTTTTGGGGTTCTCCGATCCCCTTTTGATCTTACATGTTTATCAATGTGTCCCAGTCGAAAATCGAATATCATAATACGCCTATGAAGAACAAATCAATCATTTTAAGAGCTCTTATTTCCAGCCCAAAAAGGATTACCTAACACAAATTCTGCCATATCGGGTGGTATCACTGTGCCTAGTGCCCTTCTGACTCTTTTCCCTATCCACCATAAAGGAGTGACATCACACGACCATGACATCAGTGGCGCGTGTGTGACGTTACACCTGGGTGACATCAGTCCGACACGTCAATGGCACATGTGTGACGGGTTACGTCAGTGCCACGTCTGTGAGCGATCACGTCAGCCGGTCACATCAACGGCACGGAGTGACCAACCACGTCAATATGCCAACAATGTGTGGCTGGTCACTAAAGCGCCCCCGTCCCAAAAAAGGCATGCTCTCCAATTGACACAGCGTTATCTCTCGCGCCGAAAATGAGCTTGTCAAATTTGGTTTGTTTGTTGCATTATGATGCCCTGCCCACCAAAATATTAGACGGCTGACTGGAGTTATTGTTGCGATGGCCCATTGGGGTCAGAAACCCTGAATCAAGTTAAGACTGAACACCCGCAGTGGAGGGGATCTTAAGTGCCCCCCCTCCCAACGCAACCTACCTATTCTTATTTTTCCGAAGTATAATTTCCATGTTTTTCCAAAGTGTCTAAGCTGAGAGTATCTGAGCTGTCATACAGTTTGGTATACATGGTAGGATACTTGGAATAAATGCTCTGGTAATTATTGGCAGTGGCGTAAATTTGTTAGCTGATAATGTTGAGAGTCCAGCTTTTAGAAAGTCGGGGCTGGTGGACCAAGATGCCACATATAAGAACCAAATTTTTCTACGCCCATTTATTGGGTACAGCGATGTCAATTGGCATGTCTGCACAGCCACAATTAATTGGTATGAGAGGATGCCTTGCTGGTCAAGTCAGTCAGTGATGTCAGTGCCACATTAGTAAGTGACGTCAGCGGTGAACATGCAAATAGTCATGTCGGCCTGTAACGTCAGTGATGTCTGATTCCATCACAGACGTCACAGTAGCTCGTTATTATGTGAACAGATGGACTGGGGTTGCCGGCCGGACAGCTGTCTCTCCGGAGATGAAGGGGAAGCGGACGATGCAGGCGCCTGCCCGGCCAGTATTTTCCTGGTGATGAGTTCTTGAGAAGTAAAGCACTGGCTAGTGTGAGCCATGCAGACCTTAAATAACGCCCCTGCTGTGAGCTGGTTCTAGATTTTTGTGGTATACTTTGTCCCATTGTGTCTATCTGGCTGGAACAGCTGATGCAGGGCTACTGAGTTGTTTAACAAGCAGGTGCCAGTAAGCCGCCTACATTCGGCACGGCTGCACCTTTGCTGAGGACAATTAGCTGTGAACGCTGGCGTTCTGTGACTGAAACGTCATGAATCATGATGATGACGCCCTGTGACCTCGTGCCACCATTGCGACATCGTGACTGGCGCCCCAGGTCAGAGTTGGGTTGTACCATCCACACAGCACAACCCTCGCTGAAACTGGTTACTTTGCTCATGGTCTAAAAATTGCTGCGCTCCGATGCAGTTGCTAAAACATTAAAATGTCATCATCTGATTGCTTATGACTTGGAGAACTCAGCATCAAGTGTAATACCTGCAATATCGCGTCTGGTCTGAGTCACTTGGCATTGTTTTCCGGTTCCCCAAAATACAATTAGTGACGGCTGCTTTGAAGCCAGTCCAGCATGTCTGCAGCGGGTCTCCCTCATCAAATATTTGTGCAGATCTGTCTGTCTGTTTGGCTTCGGTACCTGCCCACCCCTGGCTCGTGCCTGACCCCTGCCGGCACTCGCGTCGCGCAGAAAGCCAAACATCACGCACAGGATTTTATTTTGTATTGGCGGATCTAGCGATTACGGCGGCCTGTGCCTTCTTTCACCGCGAGAAAGCTTATAAGCTGCAGCAGCATAGTGTCATTCTGATGTTTGATTGAAGAAGAGCTTGTTATTTAAGTGTGGACTCGCGGCAAAGCTTGAAATCCATCTGCATATCATATGCTGTTCCATAGCGAACAGATGCAAGAAGTGTCACCACCGAATATGCATTGCAAGATTCAGCATTAGACCTGCGGTCGAAAATGAAAGGAACTATGTTCCCAAAGCTTCAAGCCATGAAGAGGCTGCAGCTTGCACGTGTTATTTCCTGGAAAAGCAATAGAAAATATTAATTTTAACTTTTGTCTTGGTTATTGAGAGTTAAAATTGTCTTAAGTTTGCTGTTTTAGAGATTAGAACACTGGCATGAGTGTATTGCTTCATTCTTAGCCTACTTTTAACTATCTTTAAGATACAAGGTGAATGTGTAGCAAGTCACAACCTTGCGTGGATGTTTTTAAATGAGCATCTATCCGCCAGTGAAGTCTGACGGATATATCCGCCGCTGGCCTGTTGTGATATCCCCTGCCGTTTCAATCTCCGTGTGAGCCGATCAGGCAATCCTGCCCGGCTGCTCTCACCGTACACAGATAGCGTGCAACGGCAAAGCGCGGACACGCAGCTGTTGTGAGAGCTATACCGGAAAATCCCCTAGTTAGGCTGGGGATGACCGACGCCGAACCACGTCAATGGCTGAATCATTCACTGAAAACGCTTTCGGAGAAAGTCTCGAAAACGCGTACAAAGATCCAAGCACGCGTCGGGCAAACCCAGGTGTGCTTTCAAAGATTTGTGTAGCATCTGGCGAGTACAGGGCCCGATTTTCGACCCATATTTTTGAAACAATTTCCGAAAAAGTATGCAGTGTTGGATTATGAATACCTTTAAACTACAACTTACCAGCAGTACCCGCCAGTTTTTTTTGCGTAAAAGCTGGTGACTATTTCTGGTCCCCAGCCGCATCCAAAGGACTCCAACCACTTGCAATTTCCTCCATTTGGGCTAGTGCCTTTCTGGTGCTGAATTACAGAGGACCTGTTTCCAATTCGGTAACGACTGCTTTATTTTGTGGTAATGACCTTTAGCATGGACATCAAAAGCGGGGAGAAGGGGAACACATCACCCAAATCACGAGTTAAGAGGGACGTCGCCGCCAAAAAAAGAAATTGACCTAGGCTTTCGCATTTTCTTCCGCCTACCGGCGTAGATTAATGTATTTGCGTAGTGCATGGTCGTTGGCACTTTAAGATAGCTAATGGACTCAAAAGTTGCCTCCCCAACGGTTATCGCCAGTCCAAGGTCTGCCCCCCCCTCCAGTAAAAGTTCCGTGGCAACGCCCCTGGTCCTAAATGCCCACTGGTTGACTTAAATTCCTGTTAAAAACTAGCACTTTTTTACCATTCAAATGTGCCCATTTGAACACGTGCAGTGCCATTTTCCTTCTTTGATCAAGGAAAAATGCTCTGGTACCTATACCTTTTATTGGAAACATGTGTAATATCTAAGTGTCTAGGTCCAGTGCATGATCTTTTTATTTCGCTATTTCGTTCCGACTGGAAAGCTCTTGCAGATAATGGCGCAAAAGGGAAAAGAAGTATGAAATGGTTTGCTCAAAGATGCCTCAGACTGGGGCATTTCCAGTCATTTTTTATTTAACCGGGAGCAAAAACGGAAAATATACAGTTCTAACGACGAAAATTATTCTGGTTCTTAGTTAGGAGAACCTAAAGAACTGACTGCAGAAACCGGGGAGACGAGGAGGAGAGACCAAAATTAGTCTCCAATTTGTGAAAGTGCAGGTTTAGCGATAGTGTTCAAAACTTAATATCAGATAATTAACAGCTGTGGCCAAAGATACCCAAAAGACGCAAGTCAGCCCGCACCAAACACGTATACGTTATGATCAACGTGCAATGTAGTTTGTGTATTTTCAGGGCGTGCCCAGTCGGTTTCAGGCCCCCGGGGATTATCATTAGTCACACGCCGCTGTTTACTGGGATTTCAGAGCCTGAGCCTTTGGAATCTTTGGGAGAGCTCGTCCGTTGCTTGCCTTTCTGTTGCTTGCCTTTCAGTTGCAGTTCTCAACTGTACCGCGCTGCCACTGGCTAAGTATAAAGAGTGGCATAGGTATGAGTACCAATATTTTTATGTATAGTTTTGTGAACCAGGAGTATCCAATTTTGTTTCCCCTTTGCCTTCGCTGGGCAAATTTCTGACTTTCTCCACTGGGTATGTTTTTTGCATGCGAGTGACGGAGCTGCAGCATACGATGGCACGTGCGTAATTGTGCACATTGCAACGAAAGGTGCAGAAGGGCCATCCAGTATGAACATTCTTTATGAATATTCCATCGTAAACTACTCACTTTACCTCCAAACACCAGCTAAAATATCCTATTCACGAGAGGGTGCAGCCTTTTGATGGGAGTTTACTCATTGGATCGAAGAAAGTGTTCGATTTCCAAGCACACAGCAAAACGTTATAGGTAATCGAGCAACGCACAACGATCTCAAAAACAACTATTGATAGGTTTTTCAACAATGACACTGATATATTAAGCAAACACGAAACATGAAAGAACACATCCACACACACGCCTCAAAATTGCATGCACAGGCATACATCAAATATTTTAACATTAAACAGTGGAGCGGCCGGCGGGCGGCGCTAATAGATAAACGTCCATCTGGCATGGTATATCACGAAACGCGAGCGCATTGTACAATATCAGTAAACGTACCTCACAGCAACCCAAAACTGACGGCCACGCTTCCACCATGGTGCCATTCACAACACGCAGTGCCGAAGCGGACCAACGTCACGTATAGGAACAATGTGCACAATCAGCAAAACGCTGACTTCCGCGGCGGCCTCGGTGAATCAAGCGACAAACTGTTAAAGTTCTACTTCCTCGACTGCGATCAAAATGTGTGTTCAGAAATGTTTTGTTTTCAGTGAACCAGATCTAGAACAGCCATGAAGAGTTGTACAGGAATGAAGCATGTCTCGGTGAGGTCATCTGACGAGGTTGGGTAGAGGGCGGGCGCGGGAAAGAGCGCGGAGCGGCGTGTGACCAGCTGCCAGCGGCTGCGTCGGCGCTGGCCGGGCCCACACAAACGGTGTGATACTATCTGACGGGCGACGAACAGCGCGGCCGACTGGAAACTGGTGGTGTCAGATCTGCGCTGCACAGCGGCCGTCCAAAAGGCATTTCCAATCAAAAACACTTCGACAGATTTGCACTACCTAATATTTTTCACCGAGAAAATGCTAACTTTTAAATTCACATAATTGTTATGAAGAATCCGCTATTCTGTAAAATAAGGTTAAACCTGAGGCCGATCAGTTTTATGGTTTCACCTCACAGCTGTGGCCGGACAGACGTGCGTCTATCCACCAGCAGCTTTACAACAACACTGTACAGTACAGAGGGCGGACACCAGCAGCACTGCAGCCGCCACCGCCGGCGCGGGCCGCCGGAAACGAACGTCCCGCTCACACGGCGGGGGATGAGATCTGTCAAACAAGGGTGGCCACACCGGTCAACATCGAGCCGTCTTCATTACGGCAGTCAATGTCACCGGCGCGTCGTTGTCACTCGCCGTGGGCCCGGGTGGTCCTTTCTCACGATCGGAGACAACTGGCGGCCTGCGGCCCTCGCCTGTGACGTCACAACACGGCCGATGACGTCACAAACCGTATGACGTCAGACTGCTCGAGGTTGAGGTCGGAGAAAAACTGCATCGGCACCGTCAGTTGAACGGCAGCTGTATCACAGATAAACGCTTCTTTGGTGTGTCGACATGGACTGCGCGTCGACAGCGTCAGGCATTGTCCTGAAAAAGGAGAGAGAGGGACTGTCAGACGCCGCACTCGGACCTAATTATTCCAAACACAGAGATAGACGGGGCAGAGAGGTCAAAGAACAAACCGTATATCGAACGGATTAGAGAGAGAGAGGGGAAGGAGCGGAGTCAGGGAAGGGAGATGTGGAGGGATTGAATGGGGGCGAAAAATTAATTCGTTCCCGATATTATTTTTCATTCTGCTTCCAGAAGAGGAGCATACCAGATTTATATCCTCAACCATCGTAAGTTCGAAGGGTGTGACAAAATTATGCAGTATAATCGCTGAATAGCAGCCATAAGATAAAGTTTTGGTGCGGTAAAATTATGTAATTGTTGGACTGGAAATATTGCAGAATTCTCTCACGATAAGCAGGCCTGTCGCTCCGTCATGAGCCAACGTCAACAACCATTTAGACCCCACCTTTCGCCGTCCTCGCCCAACAAACAATGTCTGCCCTGTATTCACCGAGACCGCACCAGCGACTCACCTTGTTTTTATAAGCTGGCTGTTTTGCACATGTTGAGTATTTCCTGTTCCTCTTCGGCCGCTATTGTGGCGTGGTTGTAGAGGCCCTGTGCCATGAGCCGGGTGGCCAGTGGAGGCTTCTGACCGGAGCTCTTCTTGATCTTGGCCCTCTTGTTCTGGAACCAGATCTTGATCTGGGACTCGTTGAGCCCCAGCCTCTGCGCCAGGTCCTGTCTCCGCTTCTCCGTGAGGTAGCGGTTCTCCTCGAATTCTCTCCGCAGGTGGTCCAGCTGTTCCGAGGTGAACGCTGTCCGGGGCCGCTTCTCTTCGTTGGAGGACTTGGGCTTCTTTGTGCGCCGGGACCGAGGGCCTGCAGAGAAGGACGAACTGGTCAGTCGGGTGTCGCAGTGGGAACGAAAACAGTCAGAATGTAGTGTTATAAGTATAGGCGAGAGTATCGCTGTTAAGTTTCTCCCAAGTCTTCCTGGGGAATGTCTGAAGCATTGAGGTGCTTGCAAGAGGTGTCCACTTATTTTGTTACCAAGCAACTCTTAAAGATGAGTGGTAAGACATCTGGACTTTCTGGAGATTATAATCACCCAGTTCTTCGGTCTCTGCACCCATCAATTAATTACAGGGCACGTCGCCGTGTACGAGCATTCCGCAAGGAATGAAACATGACAACGTGTCTTCTTAGCAGCTGAAACGGCGTTGTCTAATCCCCCTGGCACCCGGAAAACCTTGAGTTACTGTGTATGCTTGTCAGTCCTGAGTGCAAAACACGCGACACGGCTACAAAAGCAGCTAAACAAACAAAGCTATTATCATGCCGCAGTGGAATTCCAGGACTTCGTTTCTGTGTCGGTTTCTTTGTGGGGACGGTGCCTGAAAGGGAATCCCATGACACTCAGCTCGCTAATAGGAGAGCTTCTCCCAACGAAAAACAGCTGCGACAACACATAATCGGCCTTCAACAGAGCTCACAACCTCCCATCTCTAGCTCTGGCCCCCAGCAGCTAAAGCCTGGAAGAACCACCGCCGGCTGACATCTTAATCCCATCCCGCGTGAAATGCTAGACGTTTCCGATTCAACAAAAGGTGTTTTGTAATCTGTCTTGGTGGTGGCTGCGCCGGCCGTCGGTTGCAGTCGCTGGGCTACAGGGCGGGCCAGTGTTTTTACAGGCGGCGGGTAGGCGCGCGCGCGTTCAGCACAAGCTGACGCTGCTGTCAGACCACATGTTGGAGAGACAGGTGAGCTGGCCACGCTCACAAATAGTCTTAGTTAGTGGTTTGCTTGTGCTGCATGTGGGGCTATGTAAGGTGAAAAGGACACACAAAAAGGACATGCAGTGGGTAACGGGTGAAAAGGCAGGTAGATACTTAATAAAAGAGCCTAACGAAAGTCTTGTGCGCAAAAACTTTTGTTGGATGAACTTATTTTCCGAGAGCAGGTTGACAAAAGATTGAATATGTGAAAGGAAGACGGGAATCTATTCTCGATCAATTGTTATATTCACCGTCGTTTTCCGCAGGATGACGGAAGTAGGGGATGACGCAGAGTAGAGGATAGCTACGTTTAACACTGGGCCTTTTCCAGCGGCTCCTCACCAACCTCCTCTAGCTTCTCCAGTCTCCTTCCGCGTGTTTCTGAGCCTCCTCTAAATTCTACAAAGCTCCTCTCAACCCTCCTCTAGTTTCCCCAAAACGAGGGATGTTTTTTTCGGAAGAGGCAAGAGAAGGCGCAATAATGGTACATGGATTTCAATTGATAAACTAAAAAACGTTTTAGTTTGAAACACATGCCGGTATTTTGTGATGACATTTGCCTGTGCCTTTTATGTGTGTAATTTCAGCTGAAACATTAGATGTGTTTGGGGACCTTAGCCATATTTCTGTGCTTTGTTTGTTTCGCCACGGCCGCCGCATTGGCTCAGATTCTTCGCAAACAGCTGGCATCTCCTCCAAAAGCTCCCCTCGTTCCGAATCTGTTTCCGCGCACACTGAGTGTCGCATCTCTTCCACCCTCTGAGTTCCTCTCATCTCTTTTCGAGAAAGAGCCGGAACAAACCCATAGTGTCAAATCAGCTCTGACGGGGGCAGTGATTGACGTGACGCACGTCGCCGGCGCTGGACATACGAGCCCCCTCCTGCCCCGCTCTCTCCGTTCCCACCAGAGGGGGTACTGGCCCGGGTGTGTGAGGTCCCCCGGCTCTGACGCCCACTGACCGCCGCCCCAGGCAGCAGACGTCGCCCGGTAGTCTGCTCTGTGTCGCTAGTCTGTCATCCTCTCTGTCTGTCATCCTATCCGTCTGTCTGTCTGTTGGTCTGTCTGTCATCCTATTTATCTATCGATCTGTTTGCCCGTCTGTCATCCTGCCTGTCTGTCTATTTGTCTGTATCCTATATATCTGTCTGTTTATCGTCAACCCTTTTATTGGCCCATTTGTCTGTCTGTCATCTTATATCATATATATATATATATATATATATATATATATATATATATATATATAGATATATATATATACATATTTATGTATTTGTTTATTTCTTCATTTACCTCCCTGGCATTCTATGTATCAGTCTTTTGTCGTTGAATCGTTAAATCTGCTTTTCTACTTGTTTACTTGTTTGTCCGCCAGTCTATGGTTATTTGTCTGTTTTCTGTCCACCGATGTTCAGCCCCGGTCGGTCGATTTGTCCGTCTGCTTGTTTATTTCTTCATTTACCTCCCTGGCATTCTATGTATCAGTCTTTTGTCGTTGAATCGTTAAATCTGCTTTTCTACTTGTTTACTTGTTTGTCCGCCAGTCTATGGCTATTTGTCTGTTTTCTGTCCACCGATGTTCAGCCCCGGTCGGTCGATTTGTCCGTCTGCTTGTTTATTTCTTTACTCTTCTATCTGTTTCCATTTCTATGTTTGTTTGCTTGTTTTCCGCTTATGTACTCCCGTCTGTTGCTCTACCGGTCCCTCAGCCTATATATATATATATAAGGAATGTATATGAGATTTGTAGGTCTCATATATGATATATGTATGTATGTGGTTTGTGGGCGCACCGACAGATAGGGTCATATGGCCCGGATATGTATGTATGTGTGTAATGTGTATGCATGCATGTATGTATGTGCGGAGGTATGTGTGTATGTATTATGACGTCTGCATGTACAAATGTCGGCCTGTTGCAGTGCAGTCGTATGCCGAATCGTGGCAGGCGCGATGCCAGATGCTGTGAACAATTACCACAGCTCCCTGACAACTAATGCTTACAAACAGTTTTGATTAATTCAGCCAGCACTTCCACAGTTTCCCCCCATCTGTTTATGGTTTAGACTGGTACGCTGTCCGTCGCCGTCTCCGACGCGCCACAGAGTCACCCCTGGGCCGTGTCCGGACGCTGCCGTGTGCCGCTGCTGGCCGCTTTATCGGGCTGCCGGTCGGACCTCCCGGGCCGTAATGAACCCATCGCTAGTGCAACATTGCTGCTCAATTAGGCGGCGTCGGGGTCCGGTGATAAATGATGCAGCCGCAGCGGCGGCCGTCTCTTCCGGTGTGACCTGGCACCCCCGTCCGCTGACCCCCGCCGCGTCGCAGCCGCCGCCCCCCACTATTGTCGCAATCGACCGCACAGACTCACTTACGGCGTGGGTGCCGGGTGGAGCGGTGACCCTGTTCAGGCGAGACCCTGTGAAACTGAAACTCTGAGGTGCATGCAACATTAGGTGTAACAAACAGATGTAATTGCTTGTACTGATGCGGTCCGGGTGCTAGCCAACACCTGGCAGCTTATTCATGACCCATATTAATCATTCAAGATGACAAACATCACACAGCATCGCTAATCATGCTAATGCTATGCGTCACAGCAGTCTCCGTCTGAGTCTGTGCTCCAGCCGGCGGGCCGTGTAGAAGCCAGCAGCGTCGGCTGCTGGGGTGGCCGGGTAACCGGTGCCTGGCGTGTACTAATCGCCAGCGCCCATCTGATAGGCTTCCCGGCCGTCGGCGCCGGTTCGGCCAGCCTGCCCACCGTAGGCTTTATGACATCCGCCTCCGCGCTCTCAGGCGGTGGGCCGCCATCCGCCCGCGGAGGATGCTGGCCTGGCTGCGATAGGGCTAAAGCTTTATTTTCGTAATGCTACAAACATGTGCGCAATACCCGGCCTTCTAGCATCGTGGGTAACGGTGGGTCCTGTGCGGCAGTCAAGTGGCGGCCTAATCAGGATATTATAAAAACAGATGTAAAATTAAAATGTGAGCTGGTGAAACTTCAAACTGCTCAAATGCATAGTTTGATGTGTAACGTTAGCTGGATTATTATTCAATCGACTTCGTCTTTCATAGCCTGTTGGTTCAGAGTCAAAATGATCGAGTCCGTTTGCTCGTTTGCCAAATTTGAAACTTGTTCCTGGAGATAACACAAATTAGTGTGCTCAAGCGTGCAGTGTTGGTGGTTTTCAGAAGCTTTCACAAGCACCTAATTAATCACAATCTACTAAGACAGTTAAATCGGAGCCGTGCGCAGGTGCAATGCCACAGTGCGGTATCTCGCTGGCGATCTGCGGCGCGGCGCCGCTGCCTCCGCGCGGGGTCAGTCGGCGGACGCGGCTCCCCTCTCGCAGCGCTGTCGCCGGATCAGCACCATATCTGTCATTATGTCGTACAACAGGGCGCTCATTACATCGGGCGGCGTGTCGCCGGCTGTCACCGTCGCCAGCGGCGCGCCGCCTCGGCAGTGGCGTCTGCACGTGCCCTGCCGATGACTGATGCCCGGGCCGGCCCGGCCGCCCGACCGGCGCCCCTCCCGTGCAGCTTCTGGCCGCTCATAAATCGGCGGCGGGGCGGCGGCGGCTGCCCCGCTGGCGGGCCGCTGGCGCCGCCCCTGCCAGCGCTGACGCGGCGGCCGCCCATGCGCCGGCCCGGTAAAAACGGCGGCGGCCGGCGGCCGTCCCGGTGGTCCGGGCCGGTAGCGCGGCCGCCAGCGCCACCAGCGCCGCCGCCGCCGTCGCCGGACGGACCTCCCGGCGGCCGGGCCGGGCTTCTGGACAGCCGCTCCGGCACCGGCACGGCTGGCACGCCGAACTGGAGGAGTGTCCCAACCATCCGCGAATGGTGGAGATAGCAGGATGTGTGTGGTGTATCACAACTCCCACTGCAGACTTTCACAGTTCATATGTCAGCTGACCTGGCTTCAGAAGACTCCAGCTGGAAGTCCCAACGTGCAGGACAATATCAGAGAGACTGCTTGTGATGAGTTTCCATCAGCCCACTCCGGCCAGTAGTTTGGTGTAGCCCAGGGCCCTCACCAGGTCAGAAATAATTCAGCAGAACGTGGTTTTACTGTCGTTTGTTCCACTTTGTGCACCTCCACTGTTACGTCCATTATCTTACTTGGCGTTTTTATTAAACAGACACAGTGCAGTGTACATTCAGCGATACAAAAAAGGACCACCGTTAGCGATGCTCTGCTAATGTAAACTGCCTGCTGCGTGGACAGTCAGATTAATGACACGACCGTAGCGGCGAAAAGTATCGGACCAGTCCTCACTCCTACAAACACATACAGAGCTGCCTCCCTGGCCATCATATCAGGCTGGTCCTCACTCGGACCAACACACTCTACTGCCTCCCTGGCCATCATATCAGGCTGGTCCTCATTCGGACCAACACACTTTGCTGCCTCCCTGACCATCATATCAGGCTGGTCCTCATTCGGACCAACACACTCTACTGCCTCCTGGCCATCATATCAGGCTGGTCCTCATTCGGACCAACACATACTGAGCTGCCTCCCTAACCATCAGATCAGGCTGGTCCTCACTCGGACAAACACATACTGTTGTCTGCCTGGTCATCATTAGCGCCGGAGTATCATTGCTATTAACATTTCTGCTAATTGATCCCGTTGGCTTCCTGCCGGCGGTATTATTGCAGCCGATTTAGTGCAAAGATATACGGAGCAATTAGGCCACTTCCGCCGCCAGCGGACAGTACACTGTACTGGCGCGCTGGCCCGGGGTATTCGCGCTGGCACAAAACGGCACAGGGCTGCTTGGTACACAAGTTCACGGCCAAGCGAGGGCGTACCAGTGCACAACTGAAATGGTACCGCACAGTTTGAAAACGGCCCCCAGACGGAGCATTGCAGGCATGTAAAATAGTTAAAGTAATCAAAAATTACTCTGAAACATAAGCTCCTCGTGGGTTCGCTCCCTCGCAAAAAGGTAGATGGTTGAACGTGGCCTTTTAGGTCGTATAGCCTAGTTTGCGGCGTGGAGAACACACCATTGAGTAGACTCAATGTACGAAAGGCCTTTGAAGGAAGCGCCAAATGTGTGATCCCCTCCACCTCTCATCCAGGACCCTATAGTCGCTAAACGTGCTTATAAACGACGAATTCCAGCGAACCCCTCCCCTTGCCTGCAAGTCAAATAAAAGGCAATACATCATACGACAACGACTAACTATGACACCAAACAAAACAACGAAACAACTTTGCAGCATAGCTCTATGCACAACGTATAGCCTAATGAAACAGCGTCCGAATTAGCATCTCGGCATGCCATTACCTAGCGCCGGGGGCGTCTGCAGTACTGCCGAGCGGCTCATTGACCGTGACTTTCAGAATTTACTGGAACGACGAAGGCAAACGTGCGCCACAAATGAAAGCGAAGCACCGGTCTCGCAGCTTCACCTCTAGCTGAGTCGTCTCAATTTTACGCCATTAATTCGGCGTTATTTGACTTCGCTATTGTCTCTCTGCCAAGCCAATGTAAATTTCCATCCAATTCCAGACTGAGCTATGCCGAATGTGTCAATTTGGCGTCGCCTGGAATGCAGGGGAGAGTGTCTGCCCCGGGCCCACGGGCACAATATCTGCCAGCGCCGCGTCTGAGAGAGCCAGCCTCCCCTCAGAGCTGGCGGCATCCGACAACGCGATCGCCACGCTCCACTGCACGGCAGTCTCTCCCACTAGCCAAAACTAAACTCGCTCTGTCAAAAGACCAGTTTTCACTGCTTCAGGCATGAGAAGAGGTCAGTTTTGTCTTGACTCTCGATAGCAGATCAGCCCCAAGTCTCAATAGGCCCCAGCTTTTGGTAGTGAGATATGTAAATAAAATGATGAGGTCCATGCGGCGTGACATGATTGTATTAATTCAATAATGGAACGATTGACAGCAGCTGATTGCTTCTGTCGACCTCGTAATCTCCGTCAGTGAACACTGCAGGGTTAATTGCGTTTGCTTGCAGCCGCTGATAGCCCCAGCGTCAGATCGTATGTAGATTACTCGCGTCTACGTGCTGGCCCACCACCAAGCCAATCAGATCACCCGGCCTGATACCTATTATGGCTCTATTTCCCCTCACTCTACCCATCTATTCCTACATTCCCCTTTTGATCCATATTTGTGTATGTCCGTCGGTATATTTGTAACTATCACTCTCTTCCTCTTCTCACCCCTTTCCTCTCTCTCTCTCTCTCTCTTTTCTCTCTCTTTCTCTCTCTTTTTCTCTCTCTCTCTTTCTCTCTCTTTCTCTCTCTCTCTCTCTCTCTCTCTCTCTCTCTCTCTCTCCCTCTCCCGGTTACACTGGATGCTCCATAAATCGCCGCTGGTGGCCGGTACCGATGGTATTTAGAGCCCAGATTTACTGCCCGCCATTTGAACTTGGTTCTCACACCCAATACACTGCCGCTCCCCGCTTCCCTCGCACACAGAGACACACTCGCCGCTGATTACGCACACCTTCAGACAGACAGACAGACAGACACTACCAGCTCCGCCGGGCAGATGTCGTTAAGTTCGTCCGTTCTGTGACGCTAAACAGCTTTACAGCGGTGGCGTGGGCCGCCCTGTCGCGGCCGGCTGCTGTGTGCTGTTCGACGCTGGGTCACCAGTCCACCCTGATTCCAATCAGCTGCCGCGCTTTCGCTGGAGGAATCCTGATTGGCAGTTGGACGCGGAAACCAGACAGTCAGCGCCGGCTCTCCGGCGTGCGATGCTGTTCGCCTCTGTAAATTGCCCAGCCAGGATGGTTCTGTTGGGGCAGCGATTGCCGCTGGGGCAGCTGGCCTACCTGAGCTGGAGCCCGCACGGCAGTCAAGCGTGCGCTTAAATATATATGCCTAGTCAAAAGGAGGAGGAATTCAGAAATATGTACGACGTGACTTGAGGACCTCCCACAAAGCAGAAATAACCACGCCGATGACGGAATAATGAAGGCAGCGTGTTACCCTGAGAAGTTGTTGACATAGGGATGTCCAACAATGTGAACCAGTACCAAACATTCCGTTCGCTATTACCTCGCAAACGTATGAGTTCTTCACAAAATGAAAAAACTTCTTTAAGCCATATATGCTGCAATGCTATGCTATGCTAAATACGTTCCTTCTTAAGCATCAAGACTCTCTGTGTGGCCTGGAAGCGGCTTAAATACCAAGTCTGCTGGCCTGGCAGGGCCCGGGCCGGCAGCATCCTTATCGCACTGCCTGATACATCGGAGCCATCGGCCTACGCGATACATCCCATTTGTGTGTTAGTAATGCCACTGGAATAACTTCATTATACGAGCAGACTCGCAGAGCGCCAATGATTTTTAATGACGTCAAAACACATAAAGCCACCCCAAACTACGTCTTTAAACTTTAATTGCAGGATGACGGAGGGTTTAGTGAGGATTTGGCCATTGTACGTAACGAGTCCGTGCCGAAACGGCTCTCCTTATTGCCGCCGGAGCACTCAGCAGTATAAGCGCGGCAATTTGTGCAGCCCCAAGTCTCTTAATTAAATATGGAGTGCGGGACAAACAAGGCGAGTGGCGTGCCAGCTGTAGCTGCGGAACGGCGCGGAATAGCATACCGGGCTGCCGGCGGCGCCATTACATTCCACTAAATCGCGGCCTAAATGCCTAAAGAGCCGGCAGCGCCGAACCGACGCGCCACTATCCGGGCAACCAGCATGGACGCCCTGCAGTGGGCCGAGGGGCCCGGGAGGAGGGGTGGAGACTGGTAGTGGATTCCAGCGAATCATCCTATTGCGGCCAGGCTCGGGCTCGACAGGCCGGTGTATCAGACGGCCGCTGAAATTAAGCTATGATCGGAATGGTTGGGGCGGACGTGCAGGGAGCGCTGCGCAGCTCTGCGCCGGCGCTGGGCGGCCGGCTACTGAACAGGATTGGGAGCGAGCGCGTGCTGGGGCAGACCGACACTGAGCTTATTCCGGCCTTTGTAAGCCATTCAACGGCGGAAACCGCGCGTTGGTGCGGCCAGATTTACGGGTGTAGTCCGGGTGGAGATTACAGATGCGGGGATGACCGGGCCCACCCAGGCGGCGGACTGATTCCTGCAGCACGAAACGCACTCGGGCCGCCGGCCGCTGCAGCGGAGCGCGTGGGCGAGAGCTGGGACGGCGCTGCGCCGAGCTTCGGATATTGACGCTCAGATATATCGCAGAGAACGCAGCAGTGGTTAAACGTGCTCTTGATTTGATTTATGGAGGAGTGGGCTGTTGTCTGGGCCTTCCTAGTTAACCAAAACGGCATTTTGCTGTTACAGAAGAATAGCTTAGGTTAGCGAAATAATTTAGCAGTCAGGCTGGAGATAGACCAAAGCACACTGCAATATTTGATATTAAAGGACTGTTGTATGACTGGAAAGTATCTACGCCTCACTGAATTCTTAAGGGTAGATTCGCCAGTGGCAAGATGTCGATACATTGATTTTCATGATCGCCCAACATCAGCATGTCCGTGAAATCGATGGTAGACACCAGGTTTTTTATGTCAGCACTCATTACCCCGTGAGACAAATTTCCCCGTTTCTTACATTGCATTGCCAGGCCAGCTGTTGTTATCATTACCCCTGTAGAAAAAGCCTGCCCTTCAAAGCAGTTTGAGTGAACGGTATCTCCTGGCCCCTGGAAAACCGATAAGAAATCAAAGCAATATTTATATTGCGAATACTGCCTCGTCTCTGCGGATTTGCTGCTTTCGGAACCAGTGGCAGATCCAGGGCTTACTTTCAGGGGGAGGACTAGGGCACTCGAGCCTCCTTCGTCATAGCCTTACAACAGCCTCCGGCTATGCATCGGGGGGGGTGGTGGTCCGAGCCCCTCTAGCTCCCTTTGTATCTACCACTGATCAGAACTAGCAAGATATGGGCGATAACAAGGATACAGAAAGTTCTCACTCGTTAATGATTTATGAGAAGTGTGCTAGCAAAATTGGAGGTTTCGAAAGTGTATCCTGTGCCGCGTACCCATACTGGGACCAGTTTTTCGCTCAGTGCGCAGTGCGCAGTGCTAGTTGCCTATTCCCGCGGCACCACCGGTGTCAGCTGGTTGCCACCTTGACACGTGGCCTAATGACAGACACTGACACCAGTGGCGGAGTCAGGGATCGACAGAGGGCGGGATGAACACAGCAACATTTCTGTAGAGTGTTGTTTGTAGTGGCAGTATGGGGATTTCGGTCTGAAGGGAGACCATGTCCAGTCCTTCCTCCTGGCTCTGCCGCCGGCTGGAGCAGACGACAGCTGCCCACAGCAGCAGCCCCGCTGTTCCCTGTCCAGTGGGTACCACCACCGTACCACGCTGGCAGACACCAGGTGCAGAGGGGCAGCCACTGCATGGTGCACAACGTGACAGACAACGGCGAATACTGGCCAAAATGTCCACATCGAAACCGGTGTGTGAAGTTTTGACGAGGTACTAGTCGATAGGCATGAATTGAGCACTTTGATTATGGTTGGTTTTCACGGGTCTTAAATTGCATAAACACCGAAGGCAGTCACTTGTTGCAACACTGTCATACGGACTAGAAATGATTCCTCGGCACAAATTGGTTTAAAGAGGATACACTGAAACGAACAGTTGACGAGATAAACCATAATTGAACACGGTTTCTTTACACAGGTCTGCATGTTCCAATTGACTGTCTAGCAAGTCGTGTCCTTTGATCCGGGCCGGACTCACTATGACCTTCATGTGAAATGTAAATGTGATGGTATCTGCCGCGGCTCAAGTTTCCGCGCAAATTATGCAGCTACTGTGTCCCTTTGATGGAGCTGCCGACAGACACGTCTAATGCGAGCTGGAAGTGGAACTTCTTGAATGACCCATGTGCTTATGCTGGAAATAATGCACGCCTCATTGCCGGTAAAATTCCCACAGGTGCGGAATGCACGGCTTGAACAAAGGGAAACATTAATGGCGTATTCCTAAAAATCTAACTAGCGTTGGTAAAAATGGCCTGAGTCGAGGGAGACCTGCAAACTGTAATAATGTGGAAACTCTGATATCTTTAGTAGGCCATCGCGGGGGAGGCGTGGTGGTGGTTAACGCTTTCATTAACGCCACTTGTTGACGTCTTACTTGCAACAACGGGTCGATATACGCACAGGTGAACAGTGCGAGCGTGTTGGTGGCCTTTTTTAGTCACTGCCAAGGTTGAATCCTGTCCGAGCCAGAATGGCTCAATCCATGCCAGTGGTATTAACCTTGGTTGAAAAAAACACTACATTAACCTCAAAAGCCACCGCACGTGTGGGAGTGTTCGTAGAAAATTAATAAAACATGATTGATAAGCCGCGTGCTATTATGTTCTCTTACTGATATCACAGAGTGTAATTATTCCATCAATGATCCGCGTCACAATCCTACAATCTATTTGGATTGCTACTCCACCTATCAAGTGGTCAATCTGCTGCAGCCAGTTCGCTGAGAGAGGATGAAACGCATAACCGGGAGGCAGCTACGGTTTCCTACGGTTTTACGGTTACGGTGGAAGGGCTACGGTTTTGTTCATCGCTGCTCATCGAGGCTGTTTTTACACTGCGAACAGCATATAATCTCTTGGGGGAGGGTTAAACAGCGCACCACCTGCTGAGGTCATATGGCGTCGGAGGGGAAGGGTAATGAGTTAGGCCTGAGCTAGGGCTTGGCACCAAATTCTGTCTCTAAAGTGGGCTCGAACCCACGCCACCCTTCACATACAGAATGTCATAGGCTGAGCCAAATGCATGCGCTAGCGACGGCGTTACTCAGGCCCCCATATTCTCACTGACTTCCTTCTCTTTTGACTTTACTATATTTCATCATTTCATCTCTGGGCTCATTAAAACATGAGTCTTCTGCATTCCGAATTCCCTAATCGTGTCATACCTTCGAGGAAAACTATATCTGCGCCTATGGGAAGGAATATCATGAATTTTGTCTCCTTTTTTCATCTGAGGTTGACTATAAGGAAACTCACTCAAAGTTTGAAGTCAAGATTCAGCAAAGGTCTGAAGCTATAGTTCGCAAATAAACTGTTATTAGGGTAACAGTCAGAATATTAAAGAACATAGCGGGAAACAATGCGAATAACTATCTCAAACTTACCAACACCGGCTTATGTGTAGTCTGAATTATATGATGACCGTTTTTCAATGCAAAATTAATTTTTGACGTAATATGTTGATTGTTCAGCATTACTATGATAAGTGGCTTCAGAAAATATAGGAGTTTGTAGGAAAAAATACGCATTTATAGGTGGAAAATCTTTTCACTAATTTACACTCCAAATGTTATTTATCAGGAACATCAAAATTAATCCAGTCTCACCAGCTCAAACTGTAAGCGCAAACGTATTGATGTAGGGAAGGAGCGCCCTGAAATTTTTAACAGAAGCCGATGCAGTTGTGCACATGAGAACAGGAGCATGAAGAATGTCGAGCAAGTTCCCTTTATTTCTTAGACCAGCTTACACCGAAAAAGACCATAGGGCCAATAGCGTAAAGCTGGAAATACATATTAGGCAGCAACGACTCCTATCCCCTTCCTCTCATTCCACCGCCAAGATATTTATCAAAGACCATTAAAAGTGTACTCAAGAGCGCAGTCATGATTATCTTAGCTGGGAGGCGGACGGATCCCTTCCGACTGGGGACAGAGGAGGGATAGTGTACGAAGCACAAACTTGTCAGTACTGGTAGAAAGCGTGGTCACGGCATTACCGCGTCACTCAGGTCGGGACGGCGGGTGGAGTTTACCAAAGAAAATATTGAAATTTTTGGATAAAATAAAGAGAGGAGGCTGACATCACAACATGAACTGAGTTGGGCAAACGTCCCATTTGTTTCTTTGGGATGTACTTAGATGGTACATGAATGCCTCTTCTAATGAGGAATGAATAAAAAGAAAAGGGCTTAACTATATTCATTATAAATAATTCAGTACAGAGTAACCGGGCGCGTCCCTGCTCTGTACATTCAGCGTGATACTTGGATCGTCCCGGCAGCAGCTGTCTTGACAAGCACCAGCTCCCATATATCGCCCACGTCATCAGTGTCGGAGGTGTCCGGCGCCGCCTCCAAAGCAAAAACAAATTGGCCAGGAAAAGAAGTGGGAAATTCCTTTGAGGAGTGGCTCGGAGTTGTATTCCAAAACAGATTGTGAAATATTTGGTCTCTTATTTTGCGAGGGCTTTATCCATCTGTAACTGCACAATGTTACTGCATCTAATGAGAGCGTTTACTGGTATATTGTTGTCTAGCTGGAGTTGAAAGTTGAGACCGTGTGAAACATTGGATCCAGATGGGTGATATAGACGCGATGTCTGGCCCTCGCCCCATCCGAGCCTCTACAGCCCAAGGAACTTGGAGACATTCAGGAAATGAAGCTATTTTCCCTGACTTTGCATCAGATATTCTAGTTTTTTTCTCACTGCATTGGTTTCAGTCGTTGCTACTTTTACTCTTCTGTGGTATTCGGGGTAAAAATGGAGAGGTTTGTCTGATATTGGTTAGGACAGTTTCATTCTGTTTGAAAGAATCCATGCATCTAATACTATAGTTTTGCATTACTTTTCAAAACATTTTCGTGGCAGATGCTGGCACGCAATGCATGGTTTAACGCCTGGAAAGGCTTCCTCTTGTGATCTCATGCTCCATCAAAGCCATGTTTAGCCATTCATACATTGTAGAATGTATGAATAAGTTTAAATCCAGCCTAAGACACACTGAGGCTCGAGCCAGCAAACCCCCGAATAAAGCGTCCAGCTCACTCATGACGCAAAAGCTAGTCATTTGAGCCACTCAGACCGGTCACTAATCAAGGAAAACACACTTAAATGTTAGGGAATGTTCATAAATGACGTGGCTTTTTTGGGAGGGTTTCCAGTCCCACTCCACAGGTCGTGGTGCCGCTTTTAGGTGGACCCCCATGTCGTGGCGTCACTTTTCGCGGACCCGCACCTAAAGGTCATCGCGTTACTTTTGGGCGGACCCGTCCTATGGGCCAAAGATCAAACATTTTGTTTTCCTTCGGTCTCATTTCCAATCCTAGGCAGCTTCACCTTCCCCGTCAAACCAAACGACTCAAGTATTGACAGTAAAAAGCCAACAGCAAAAAATCATCGGCAGCCAAAGTCCACCAGTGTCGTAGCTCGTCACTTTTCGGCCAGCCCCTCCCTTTCCGTCCGAGAGTGATGTGCTTTAGAAGCAGCCCCTTACGTGTGCGCTTAGATTGCCTCACCCGATCAAACTTTGTCTCCCTACTAGCACTTTATGCCTCTCACTTCGCGGATAGGATGGAATTCAAAATTTGTGACTGGTTCTATAAAGACCAATAGATAGTCGTCAACCGCCCATAAACCACAGAAGGTGTGTTTTCTGGGTAAGTGTCGGTGTCCCATTAATGAGAGCAGGCCTGTCACGGATGGAGGCAGAATTGAAGGTCTGGATATCGAGCCAAGGCTGCTCTCCACAGGGAGGAATCCAGTTAATTGGGTTGTCTGGTCTGAACTGACGGCCCGACCGGTTCTCCTCAGGCGCATTCCAGTGGCAGGAGTGACATTAAATGACAATGATTTTGAACAAATTATGCAGGAATGTTGCGGTTAGTTTGCCACGCTGCAGTGTCGACAGCTGCTGCCCGCGCCCTGGACGCGCTGAGCTGGGCCTATTTAATGCGGTTTTAATCCTAATTGTAGGTACCCATGTACCCAAACCGGTATCGAAGTAGTCGAATTGCACGAACGTGATCAGTATCACTTTTCTGTGTTCATACAGCCCCCTATTAAGCACATGGAAACAGGAAATTGTAATGGCTCCAAAAATTGTGAAGACTAGAAAGGATTAAGCCACTAGTTACAATGGTTTCCAGTGTGATGCAAAAAAGAGAAGGTCTAGTTTTCAGTAATTCTTTCGGTGACTCTTTGGGCTTGGAAGCCACACTCTAGTCAGTAACGGTATCAGCTTGGCTTGCCTTGGGATGGACTCACAATATAGTCAAATGTCTGCCAAGGTCATGACTGCATCTGGGGTCAAGCAGTCGCACAGAGGCATAGGTGGGTTTATACCGGTATCTCGGTTTATCCTGTGTCTGGATGGGATCAGACACACTAGACATAAAGAGAACATCACGTCTGTAGGGGAGACCGAGACTGGTAGTCTCATGGCTTGAATACGTCAATTGGAAAATTATGCTAAAAAGTTATTAGAAGTTAAATAATCATAAAAAATGTTAAAAACAACAAAAAAATTAAAGCAAACGGTGATACAAACAGGCTCAAAAGAAGTAGGCTGAAATGGAATGTCTCTCTAGAAGAGATTATTCGAGTTGAAGCCCTGGGTCTGGTACTGGAGTGATTTATTATTCCATAAAGTGAAAGTAAAATTTCAGTCTCACTTTCAAAATTTTCAGGCTGGAAATGCGAGCAATTAGCCTTAACATAGTTTTTTATGCTGGACTGCCTTTTATTAGCTTCTTATCATGTGCCGAGTTTTGCCCCTTTCATAAAGCTCCCCCCCATTTTTTAATTCTTATGATAATTGTGTTGCTTACACGGGACTAAGTAAAACACTTTTATTGGTACCGGCTGTAACGTTGAATTACCATGTAAAATTTGGATGCGACTTAAGAATAAAAAGTATTGGAATATACGAATTCCGAATACACCATTCGTGCATAAATAACATGTTTGATAAATTTTACGCACGAGAATTTTTGATCTGACTCCACCGCCACCTAGTGCTTCATATTCCTCTATATGCTAAAACCTGCCCCAAGATCTGATTCAGCCAGCCCCAATAGCGTGGAAGTTTCCATCCACTGCGAAGTTTTTTTGAGAGACCATCGTTGGTATATGCTTCAAATATGATCGTTCAAAAAACGATAGAAACGAGCTTGGATGGAAAAATAACTGTTGTTTCACTTGAGCGTAGTAAAGATCTGATATCTAGCAGAGATTGCCAGCTGTTAAAGAAAAAACTGAAAGAAGTCGTTCAGTTAGCTCTGCGCTCACCCTAGAAGTCCCATTCCGAAAATTGACAATCTCCTGAGGTCTCTCCAATCCCAAAAATAACGTAAGCAAATATGAACATTAGTAACGCCAGGTTTCCGTAATGATTTAGCGCGTAGATTATGATTTTTAGTATTGAGTCAGAGACTGTCCTGTGAACTCATTCAATCCTCAGATTTACCATTATTGATAGGGCGTGAAATCTTTGCTGGAGGGGATAAATGAGAGGGTAGATCAGGCCTGTGTGTTTCCTAATATCTGACTTAGGTACGTTGGTAAGCTAGTTTTCTCTCCAAACAAAACAAAGAGCTGGTGCGGTCTTTGCTTGTGAATGGGTATCTTCATGTTTGCGGTCAAACGAATAAATACAAATATGTCGCAAAATGGACTGAAGCACTTCGATTAATCACACCATATAGGTGCAAATCAATGGCGGGTCCAGGACTTCATTTCGGGGGAGGCTAAGGGGCTTGAGCCTCCCCCGGCATTGCCTCGGAACAGCCCCCCGGCTATGCACTAACTATGGGCACTCGGACATTTCGGGGGCGGCTTGTGCCCCTAGCCCCCTTGTGTCTGCCCCTGTAGGTCCAGCTCAAACAAGTAAAATGCATTTCAGAACACGTATCAACCTATTTCGTTCCCTTGTCCAGAATAAAAAAGCCGACTGGCTGCTTTCATCCGCAAAATATTTTTTTCTTTCTTTGCCATCCAATCCCAAACACGGCCGGCCGTACCTACTCCTCTGGTTTGCCCTGAAGTGTTTACAAAGCAGCCTGTTGTTTCGCTCACAATTTCTAAGCTCAGATGCTAAGACACCGCAGACATAGGCGTCGAAAGTAAAGAGACAGAGGGAAGGCATCCTCTCAGTTCGTGAGTCAAGGGGGATGTCCCCCAAATATTGGTAATTGGCCTAGTTGTTTCTTGCATTTCCTCCTACTTCCCGTGCGAATTTGTGTGAATGTGTTGACGAAGAGCACCGCCGTTAGCGCTTTTAAAGACAGCGAAACGTCTCAAAATTCGCATGTCAGCCCCCACTCCCTCTTCCCGGTCACTGTCAGTCCAGGATCTGTCCCCTTAGTGAAAATTCCGCGGCGACGCCCCTGATCGCACACATCAATTCCCAAACTATAACCAGAGTAAGAAATCACGTAAAGACAACAATGGTGCTTACTGAGCCAGACCGGGAAGTTAAAGGTAGGGGAGAGTGGGGTAAGACGCCCCATCCCTTCTTCCGGCAATCGGGGCCACCACTGGTAAATAATATTGTTGTTGGTCGAAAGCAAAGGCTTTGATTGTTTCTTGCCCAAAAATTCAGTTCCCTCCTGGGCGTTGCGTGAAGCTGGTGGGTAAGTCTTTGTTTCGATGCTTTTCTAAGAAAACATTGCCCACATAGGTTGCAGACATCTCGAAGAATATTAGATGCGTGTTTTGTTTGACTTCCTATTGGGAATGGTGGCATATTGAACCCATGAACTAAGCATTTCCCTTGAGTGTATTAATTGTATGATTTTTGACCTTCAGGTTTTATCTAGTTTGAGTACTGATGGGAGAGATGCCCCCTCAACGAATAGGGAAAGATGCCCCATGGGCAACTTTCCCGGTGGAAAGGGGGCATCTTTGCCCAGAGCAATATAACGCCATTTGTTAGAGTAAACAACATGTGTTAAACTTGGGGTTAGTCCAAACCTTACCCACGGGCAGCGCCACGGAATTTTTACTGGGGGCTACGGACCCTGGACTAGTGATGGCGGGGGGGACGTGAACTTTGAATTGACTGTCTGAAAAAGCTAATGACCATGAAGCTCATGAACAAATTTACGTAGGTCAATGTAGGTAGGTAAAAGGGAGACAATAAAAACCTAGGTCGATTCCCAAAACTTATTGGGAGACGTCCCCATAGATTGGCGAGTCAGGGGATCCGTCCTCCCGTTCCTGTTCTCTGTTATTCGACGTGCATGACTGTACATGTTAAATAAGAGCACACTTCAATCTGTCGCTTTGTTTCTAACCTTTCTAATAGAAGGCCTCGCACACCCAGGCCGCTAACGCAAGAAATCCTATAACGGCAAAATTTTGTGGTTGGTGGTTTCATTCGATAAAGCGAATCCCAGCTCAATCATTAAAACCTTGAAACTATTTTTTGGGAGTTCACCGGACCTGACCTGATGCCCCAACCGGAGATGACCTCAAGGTGGGTTGGTGTGGTGGAGGCGCAAAGCAGTCAAATTAAAATGGGCAAAACCGTAAAACATATTTTAAAACAAAACTGGCCAAAATCGGTCAATTTTGGCCGGTTAAGAAGGGGCTATGGCTGGACTGTTTACCCTGGATTCGCCTATGAATGAGCTAGACCTAAGATATTCCACATGGTTAATCCTGCAAAGCTCCCTTACCTGATCTCTTACGTCGTCCCTACATTTGCCATCCCGGTAGCTCAGTTGGTAGAGCGTTGGGCTCTGGCCCGCTGCTCAGGAACATGCAGTGGCTGTGCATGTCCACTTGTCCAGGCTTGGGATCGGTTTTCCTGAGAGGCTCTGGTACTCAATAGTGTATGTAGGTCGGTTGCCAACGGACTGGTGAGAGGGTGACCTGAGCGGGGCGGCAGTCTCTGTGATTTGTGGGACGTTTAACTTTGACTTTTAGATTAACTCTTCATTGCAGGAGCTGCTCGCTCCGACGGTGGGGCTAGGATCTCTGCGACAAGTCCATTGATGACCTTAGTGAGACTCCGACTCCAAAAGCCGAACTTGCAACAACATTCATCTAAAAAAGGCTCTGGAAGACATAATAATTGAAGGGCTTGCAAAACCAAAGGTATCTAAAAAGACGTGGACGTGGCGGGCAAAAACAGTATAAGGGAAGAAGGACAGTGGGCGTGACGATACCAGATATCTCATCTGTGGAGTGAGTTTTGTTCTCTCGTGCGAATAATGGATCGAGTGCACTGCTTGCGAAGGCTGGGCATGTGTGCCTTGACGAGAAGGCCAAGGTGGCTGTGCACCATAAATGATAGACTGGGAGCCTGTGACGCTTGGTGGGAGGAAGCTTCGAGTCGCCGCAAGCCATTTTTACTGTCTGAAGTGAATGTTTTTGCACTTAACAACTTGTGGTCGATATTTGTTTTAAAATGGGGAATTGCAACAAAGGGAACGCAGAATAGATAAGGTAGATGATTTAAAGGAGGTTCTCAGAAACCTGGTACGAGTTTACTTCGTTTCGTACTTCGTTGTTTGTGCGTGTGTGTATTTTTTATTACTTTTGTGGTATACTTTTATCCTTGGTTTTTATCGTCATTTTTACGTAACTTTGTTGTATCATTTGATCTGGAAACGTGAAAAACCACCTACATGTTTTATCAAGGTGTGTGGACGCTTCTAAATGCTTTCTAGCTTCTGAATAATACTTAAATGATTACCAATGAAGCTAAGAACTACGGAAAAGGTATTTCATTAACTATAGACCAAAATGGGGTAAGATGCCCAGGGGTGGGGCATCTTACCAAGCTCAGGGGCGTCTTACCCACCCGATGGGGTAAGACGCCCCTTTGCAAGCCTCTAGTAAAATCGTAATAGTTAGAAAATTTGATAATTATCAGCAATTTCATCGACTCTATAAGGAAGATAAATGATCATGTTACGGCTTGGCATCTAGATCGTCGCTGTTGGAGCCGCGGTTATTTCATAATCCGGATTTCCCTAAACCCTGGGCATCTTACCCCACTCTCCCCTACGTTGGTTAAACTCGGCTGCTAGCTGTATTACTGATATCTCTCTGTTAGCCTGTGAAAAATTTGTTTTAGAATTGTCTTCAGTTCTGAGCTAACACCGTCAAACTGTCTATGGCCAACACAGCACGAAATTGATGTTTTCCATAATGGTTCGAACACTTTCAAAACTCGTTTGTTCAGCTTTCCCCTGCAATCAGCAATGAGGTAGGCAAGGCGGATATTAGCTGTCTAAAAGTGAGCAACAAGGCAGGAAGGAAATTACACTCTGACAATAACCCAAACACTGCATCAAAAATAGCATCATTCTCAGTTGTAATAACAAGCATCAGACTTCCATGCACACCTAACGTAGCTCCTAAGCGTGACACAGCACTTCTTAAAAACAAGGAGAGTTAGCTAAAACACCTCACACTGGCCCAGTGTGAGGGAGACAGAGGCGACGCTGTAGCGGACTCACCTGAGGAGGGCCGGTCGCTGTACCGAGTACAGTACACCCACGCAGGCCACACCATCTTGTCCTCGGCCGGCAGCGGCGGGTTGGCCAGCACCGCTGGGTCGGCAGCCGGCGGCGGCTGTTGTTTCGGCTTCTCCTTCCGCAGGTCCACGGCTCGCTGGCCGGCGGCGGCGGCCGCTGCGGCGGCGGCGGCGGTGGGCCGGGCCGCCCGAGCCGCCTGCAACAGCCGCGGTAAACACGGCACCCGGCCGAAGTCCGGCCGCAAAATGTTCTCGATGCTGAAGCTGAGCCGGTGCTGCGGCGGCGGCGGCCTGGCTGGTGGCGACAGCGGTCCTGGGCTGGTCGACGCTCCCGGACTGGCCGAGAACGACCTCTCGCTGTGCGGCGGCGTCAGCGGTAGCGGCGGCGCGAAGTAGAGACGCGGAGAGATGGACGCCGACGACGAGACGGAGGAGCCGACGGGGCTGAGCGGCCCCGGCGTCAGCGGCGACGGCGGCGGCGGCTGGCCCAGGCTCAGCATGGTGCACATTGGCGCGCGACGCGCGACGATGGCACCGGGGGTCAGTGGACGCGCGGCCGGGATTTGCACTGGCGACACGTCGGCCGCTGCTGCTGTAATGAAGACCCGCGCGCGGTGGACGGCTGGGCTTCGGTGGGTGGACCGGCCGGCGGCACCCCGGCGACGTCATCATTAGCCGGGCTCGCCCCGCCCCCGGCCGGCAGGGACAGCCAATCAGGCGCGGCGTTACAATGGATTGTGAGGCAGTGATTGGCTCGTGTGAAGGTGGTCGGCATTGGGAGGAGCCAGCTGGAGCCGAGCTTGACAAGGCGGATATATCATCCACGGCGACCGCTCAATTACAATGCACGTATTAACTGGTATGGCTAAACATTTATATTATGCAAGCGGCCAAAAATGCCCGGCTGAAGGCCTCGGCGGTTGCGGTGGACCACCCAGGAGAGGAAAGGCGGCACTGAGCGCTGAGCGTGCGAGCGTTGTCTGCACGCATGCATGCTCAGTAGGCATTAGTTCGATTCCTGTTGGTTCTCGATAACATTTTTAACAACAAAACTGGACTTTCACGTACACTAGTGTCCATGAAAGCCCAGTTTTGTTAGACTCTATACTTCAAAACTTGCTACCTCAATCGACACTGAATAGTTCTCGATTTGCCTACAGTTTACATCATGTAAGCGTAGTTAAAGCGCGGTTGTAACAGTCACAAAAACTATTTTAACTGAACACGGACGATTGCTGGAAGGTTAGGGGCCATATATTGGCTATTCCCTCGTCTAATAAGCCTGATTCTCTTGACTTATTCGTCTTCGCTGCTCGCGATACTATCTTTATTTTCTCAAGCTTACCGTGCAATAAGTTTTCTTTCTAGCAGACTTATTGAGCGTAAAATCAAACCATTCTCTAAAAAGCGGGAACCGCACAACTCCCACGTCGTTGCAGCTTGCTGCTGGCTCGACATCAGTCCTTCCTTCACTCATACCTCTGTCGAAAAAAGGTGTTGACTTAAATGCTATCGAATTCAGCTGGTAGGTATCGCAATTGTTATATCAGCTGCCACATCGATGACAAGACACTGAATAGGACTCTGATATTTCATGTGTCAATCTGCTTTAGGTATAGCAAAATAGATAGGTACCTAAGGAATGATAGACGCTGCTTGGTGTACTGTTTATTTCATGCGGATGGGCAACAAGTGGTCCAAGTTACAGCGCAAAGCGATGGAAAGAAAATGATCAATTAAAACATATCGCATATACGCTTTACCGGTAAAATAATCATAGGTATATCCCGTACATTGTAAGTCTTCTAGCTAAGAATCATATCAAATTTGCTTCAAGATAAAGATCTCCAGTATCCATCACCAATTTGGCCTATACCTATAATCCTGACTGTAGACTATGGCATTCAAAACATGTAACACATTGGTGGCTGAATAATAGAGATGGAAACAAATAAAAAACTGCAGGCTAAGAATTTAAAAAAGAGAACATTGGATGAAATGAGACAACATCACTGCAGACGTTTTACAAGCGCCCAAACCTGAGCTTTGAATTAACAAAACTTGAACCTAGATACACCTGCAATAGGTCGGCAATAGGTAGATTTATGGCCATACATATTAATGATTACACTTGCCACATTCGAGACAGGAACAACTTTAGAATCTCACTGATGAAAGAAACGTTTTTAAAAGAGGAACATACTCATACAAAGCAGTGTGTTTCTTTGTCTTCCTTTGCACAAAGCTCCATCTTCCCATGTCACTTTGCAGTTGTTGCCTTTTTCATAATCGTCGCACAGACCCATGATGATGATCCTCGTTCCCCTCGGAGTATGGTGAGGAGCATGAGGGCATTTCCCCAATTTTCATAAGAAATGTTTCGATTTCAGTTAGATAGGAACAAATTTGAAAATATTGTGACCCGTCGGTGTGGAAGAAGTCAATGAGCCGATGTTTGGTGAGTTTTCGGTTCTAGAGGTATTTTTTCAGCAACAGATTTAAGATGGACCGGCCCTCATTATTTTTCCGGTGGCAACGCATATGATCATAACCACCATTGTTCGGGGTTTAAGGGCACACCGACTTCCATGACCATATGGCGCCCATGGAACCCATGAGAGGTGACTGAGCCGAAATGACTGGGTTTTCATTTGCATACAGAATCAGATCAGCCCAGTAGGCAGGCTCTGTGTCAGTTGTATAGACGTTCGGCTCTGTGCCAGTCTCCAGCCGTGATGACCAGCTCTGCCAGCCTCATATTTGATCGGCTCTGTGTCAGTCGTATGGGTATGGGTAGAAACCTACGAATGGGTAGAAACCACCGATCACGGAAATGGGTGAACGGGGGAGGGGGGGGCAGTCCCCTGAGCTAGGTGGTTTCCATGGCATTGGAGAGAAGGAACTTTAGAAGTGTTGTTCTAGCCACACTGCCAGGATGGCACTAGCGAGGCTGCACCCGTAAAAAGAAACAGCGCTGCTCAAGAAAATGTCCCTTATCCTACGCATTTACTGCCATCCACGACCAGTATTCAATGATTTCATGTTTGGAAATAAAACATGATAGTATTAATTGTCGTTTACTCGCACAGACGCGTTTCCTATCGCTTCATCAGTGAGGGAATACAACTTAAATCAAACATTAAGGAATAGTATATGTACGAACTTTAAAAACCTACTTATTCAGCTAAGCATGTTTTTATATGACATGCGAAGGCTTCTCTTCATCCCATTACCGCAGTATCCAGAGGACTCCTGTATTAGCACCATTATCCAAGCTCGGTAAATTCTACATAACACGAAGATTAAAGGGAATGTGACACCTTCATAACGGGGGTGGATGATATCTCATTCCTCCTTCAGTTCTTTCAGGGACAAGGAATGGACGCGTTTTCAGTGCTCTTAGAAAATGTCAAAATACTCCTGTTCTTATTGAAAATCAGCAATGATATCATACATTCTTTTGGCTACATTATTTGTTAATTTTTATTCAGCTCGACCGTCTCTAGTGCAAGCTAGAAAAATATAAAAATCAGAAGTAAATAATTAGGTATTTTTGGCCTACTATCCTCTTTTCTCTTGCGGTCTAGAAGGTAATCTTGCGCTTACCTTCCTTCTTGATTTTTGTTGCATTTCACGTGTTCTTGTGAGCTCCTTCATGAAAAAAGCTTCTACGGCGGGAACATTGAAATATTTCAGGATGGCTAATTTTAAAAAACGATAAAAACAATGTTTGGTGAAAGAAAACATCAGCACTATAGATTAAAGAAAAGAAAAGAAAACGAAGACGTAACATTTAAATAGCAGTGAAGCATGGAAATCAACAACGTCACAGACAAGATGGAAAGCAAACAACGAAATTTATCAGATCGAAGACGAAAAGAATACGAAGCCGAAGAATCAAACACTTTCACCCTCATAATATTTTAGTTTAAATGTTCGAAGTGTGTGTGCGATTTTCTCTGTGTGTGTGTGTTTTTTTAACCTTTAACCGATACCTAATCCTTGCCTTATCCCTACTCTACCTGGAGGCTGTGAGCGCATGCGCCTGTGGCTGCAGCGACCCCTCCAGGTAGAATCCCATCCTCTTTATCCTCACCTTTCCTCATCCTTACCCTCTCCTTCCATAGTTTATAATCACATCATACTTATCACGACACCGTTTTAAAAGCCACCTCAGTAGTGTAGAAGTGTGAGTAATACATGAATGCCTCTTATCCTACATTTTTTACAAAATATTTCATGCTTTAGGAGTATGTTCCTTAGATATATGCTCAGTGCCTAGCCAAACGAAACTTTGAAATTCCCCACAGGGCTTGGGTTTAAGTTTCTATCTCTGAATATGGAGTACCTTTTATTTTTCATATTAGGCAGTGCAGCATAGTTTCATGTATTTAAAGGGAATGTGGCACCTTTATAACGGGATTTTAACTGAGATAGCCAAGTTGTAAAGCATGCCAGAAAACCTGGTACTCAATATATCATTTATCTTGAATTCAAAATTTCCGTGGAGAAAAACTAAAAACTTACCTGAAGTGTATCCCAAATCTACCCAGCCAGGCAGCCACAGTTGTCACCTGATAGGGTGACGACAGCGCAGACGTCTCCGTGAGTAATCAGCTAATTGAAGCCCTTGAAGCCTATTGAATATGGAAGTAGTTGCCTGATCATGACGTCATCCATAGGCAGAGGTTTATTTTTCACCCTAGAGAAGCATTGTAAAAATCAAAATATTGAGCTCATTGTGCATTTCTCAGGGAAAGAATGGATGTTTTCATGTTTTCGGATAAGAATACCCCTAATTACACTCAATTCCTGGTTCGAGCAAGGTGCCACATTTCCTTTAATGGAGTGTAATAAAAAATAGGTTTAACACACACCAACCCAGGCAACGGTGCCCAACCCACCCTGTTGAGGATTTGGGGACCAGATCGACTTATTCGAGGCCCGCCGGGACGAACCCGGACCGGTGGCTTAGAAGACAATGGAGTTTAATGGAGTGTGTTGTACAGTGTTTATAATAAAATGGTTCTCTTAACTCTGTCGTAATATACAGTTAACAGATTCGGGCGCACCCAATAGTTTTCGAAAATCCACGTTATCATGGTGGATCGATTAAGAGTGCCCTCATTAGACAAAAATTCGTAATTTTTGGGTTTCACCATAGAATTTTAAATGTCGTTGTATGACTTATGACAGGTGAGATGCTTTGAGACATCAAAAAATGTTTGAGTCCCAAATTAGGTTTAGTGCCCTTTCACCATCCAACATGGAACAAAGCAGCACGTGTTTCCCTCTTCTGGTGTATTATCTGGTTTTACTTCGGCAGTGCTCTCATTACTTCACACTCACTATAACTTTTTTATAAATTTTGTCCAAGTTGTTCTCAGTTTACTGTTAGAGTCGGAGTCTCACTAAAGTCATCAAGGGACTTCCGAGACGACCCCATCACCCGAACGAGCAACTCCACAATGAAGGGTTGATTTAGAAGCCAAAGTTTAACGTCCACAAGCACAGGGACGGCCGCCCGCTCAGGTCACCTCTCACCAGTCGTTGCCAGCCACGTACGTCGGGTAACATTGAGCGCCGGAGCGTTCAGGAACCGATCCCAAGCCGACATGCCTGCCACGCATGCTTCAGCAGCGGGCGGGCAACGCTCTACAACAGCTACCGGGGCGGCAAACTCACCCGACAGTTAAGGCTTACTTTTGTGTACCTACGTCTCTCTCCTCTCCTTCAGTCGGTTACCTACGGGCCTGGTCCCACTCCCTTTCGCTCAGCAGAAACCCACCTCGCGACTCTCCGGACTTCAGCAAACTCGGCCGCTGGCTAGCCAGTGCTGACTTTGCCGCTATCTTGCCTGTACCAAAGATTATCGGATGGTGACGCAGATAATCAAGCCAATGTAGGGAAAAATATGGCTGTAAATGTGTGAAAAATATATTTTAATATATCTCTTGGCTTATGGTTTCAGTTCTATCATTCCCTTTAAGAAATTTCCGCTGAATCTATCACTATACAAGTGAACGCACCTCCACCAATCAGCAGCCGCCATCCGCTGGATGCCGATTTCCCGCGGGGCACAGGGGTTAGAAAGGTCACGCCGCTGGCGCCGGGCTCAAGGATCGGTGGGGAGGGGTCGCGTGGCGGATTATAAAACGTACGCGTTGAGAATGGTGGACGTTCTACCTGCTGTTGAACTGAGAAGACAGATATAGGAACATTCTCTGTACATGGGTGGATGTATGGGTTTGGTGTTAGTGCAGTGTGCGGTGTAGATATCACTGGAAAACATGAGTATGAGTCCATTAAATGAGTTCGGTATGCGAGTACGCTTGGCGGGTAAAATTGCAGGTACATATTTAGACTCCTTATTGTTTTTCGGCATCAGGGTAAATGATGCAGCTTTTTCATCATCATCATCTTTTTATTTCATTTTTCATACTGTTAGGGAACAGAAGTAAGGGAACAGAACAGCAAAAGAAGACAGGAGCAGGGCAAAGCAATAAGGAGCAACAAAAGGAAGACATTTATGGGTATACAGCATTAAACAAAAGGAAGCAGGCGAGCACGTAGTTAGATTAACCCCATATTTTTTTTTTTTTTTTTTTTTTTTTTTTTTTTTTTTTTTTTTTTTTTTTTTTTTTAAAATTTTTTTTTTTTTTTTTTTTTTTTTTTTTTTTTAATTTTTTTTTTTTTTTTTTTTTTTTTTTTTTTTTTTTTTTTTTTTTTTTTTTTTTTTTTTTTATATATTTTTTTTTTTTTTTTTTTTTTTTTTTTTTTTTTTTTTTTTTTTATTTTAATTTTTTTTTTTTTTTTTTAAAAAGATTGGGGGGGGGGGGGTTTTTTTTTTTTTTTTAAAGGGGGGGCCCCCCCCCCGTCAATGCGCGTGTTAATGCAGATGATCAAAATAGGTAGAAAAAGAAAAACATAACCCGCCAACAAAGAAGCAACACTCATAGAAAACAGCAAAAAAAGGAAAAACGAAAACGCAATATCAAACAGAAAGACTGACAGAACATAACAAAAACGAGATGGGCCGATACAAAAACAAAACAAAACAGAGCAAACGAACTGAGCAGAAAATATAACGCCAAAACACACTTACAAGCAAGTGAAAGTTGAGAGCAAACAAAGCAGACAGGAACAAATACAAATTAACGCAGTTAATTTCTAAACAGGAATTACATTAGATAAGTAGAGGGCCCACATATGTTGAGTATGTTTAATCTAAGAAAACCATTACTAAGTGAAATTAAGCAGTAACAAACATAAGAAAATATAGACAAGCACTTCAGCGGTAAAGGGAACTATCTCAACTCAAAGAACATATAATCCGAGCATGCGATCAGTGATATCGAAATGATTAGCCTAATTTAATCAAACCGAGGCCAACTAAAAGCAAAACAAAAACGTATTGAAACAAGGAGAAGACACATTTAGGCAAATAAGCAGAAAAAAGAAGTGTTCAGCGAGACCAAGAATAAGACACTTATGGAATCAGACCAACGAAAAGAACAAAAACAAAAAAAACTGCAAACAGAAGAGAACAAAAAAGAAACGCGTGGAAAGACAAAACAATAATGCAAATAAACTTGTCAGAAAATTGACGTTTGACCCCTAGCCGGTATGAAGTAGCCGTTGAGAGAATAAGTATGTGTGACATAGGCGGATCCAGGGGCGCAAAGGTGGGCACGTGCCCCCCCGATCGACCTTCGGTGCCCCCTGAAATGGTCACGGCACCCCCCTGAAATGTCGCTTCCCACCCCCCCCAGGATGCGAAAATCGGCGCCCACTGATAGGATTTGGCACCCACCTGATAGGTTTTGCCGGTCAAGAGTGGCGCCCCTGGTCCGGATGGCGCCCCCAGGGAGGTGCCCCCCTCCCCGATCGGCAATCCTGGATCCGCGTATGATGTGTGATGCTGAGTTTCGGACACTGGCCGACCAGGCTTGTGATCGAATACGTTATCATGTCAAGAAACATTCCAGGGAAGCGGACGTCATTTCCGTCGTCATTTTTCCTTCTCATTTGTTTTTCATTGATGAACACTTATTGGCAATACAACACACACGGTACATGTGACATACACGACTAGCTTATAAAGTATTGCGGAGGGATAAGTAGCTCTGACCGCTCAAACAAGGAGAGTCCAAGGCAAATCAAGGATGCACGAGACAATTAATTGAATAGGTATGTACGTATATTTTAATGGCGTTAAAATCACTGTTTTCCTTTAGCATGGGTCACTTCCCTATCACATTCTTTCGATGCCGCCGCCACCTGGCCTACAGGCAGCCTGAAGTCGCTGTGCACTGCTGTCTAACCATAATTGTCCGACTTTGAGACACAAAAAATAATTTGTGTGCTACAATACTCCGCTGTTTATTTCCCGGATGACGTCGCGTTCCTAGTTAGTTATTGTTTTGTTAATGTAATTTGCTTTTATTCTATTTTTCATTAGACTTAGACATTCAGCACTCAGTTTTCGAATTATACCTAAGTTGTCGGAACTGGAGCAGTGAGTGACCTCACAAGTCATGACAAGTATTGCAGATGGTGAATCTTAACAAAATAAATATTTTTAGCATATTTTATTTCTCAGTTCGAAAAATTCTTATTGACCGAAACAATACAGCGCACGGAAATTTTCGTACGAGGATAAGAGAGGGCACTTATGAGCATCAAACAATGTTAGATAAATTATTTTGAGCGGCTGTAGCTTTTGAACGGCTAGGTTTTTTAATATGTTCAAAATGTTTCAAGTTGCATTGTGAAATCTTGTTAGCACGGTACATGTCAGTGAAAACGATAGCTGAACAGTCTCAAATAGTGTTGGGTTGTTTCTTGGACCTTAACCCATCACCGCCTAGGAGGTCCGATCTGACCCTCCCGGGCGGATCGGAAATTATTAATATACCCGGTTTTTCGCAAATTATTCTGAGCCGATTCAGATGAGACCCGCATCGCTTTGCAGGCCTCTAGGGATATCAATTAGAAAACTTATGATCAGAAATTGAAATCATGCAGATCAACTCTGTGGACTATGGTCAACGAGTTGTGACGGCATTGCTAGGCTCGTGTAAGCCAATTCCGTTTTTCTCAAATAAGGCTCACAAAACCAGGGTGTAACTCGGCTTCTCCAAGAGTTAGATAAAGTTTATAAACATGGTTCAAAATCTCTTGAAAAATATGCATGCTATCATCCATTTTAAGGTCAGATCGATGCCAAGGTCGCCAAAAGTCACCAAAGGTCATGGTTTGCAAAGTTGTTTGTGCCTAAAACTTTTGGACCAAACAAGATACAATCCTAATTTTGGCATCATAGTAATGAGCATGATCGAAGGATTCAAAAAGTATGCAAAATGACCTTTGAAGGTAGTTATTTCACCTTGACCAAAGCTCAAGGTCATAATATGATCTTACAAGGTCATGATGCATAGCATTTGAATCCTTAGGTCAAGACGAACACACCGATTATCTTTCATTCTAGGTCTCTGGTTTCCGAGGTGTGAAAAAATTTCCTAATGAGTCTAAATTTGACCCATTTTGACCCACTGTAACGCTACTGGTCAACGGATATGCTTCGAACTCGGATCCAGAGTAGAAGAGGGTAAAGTGCTTGCAGCGCCGTCCTCCGGTTCCTGAGATCGTAGGCGTCCCATCACACCCCAGGCGGTGGTGTGTATGAAAAGAGCCGAGGCGGTACCGGGTTAATTAGCAGTACCATATAAAGGTGTGAATTGATATCCATTTGGAGCCCGGGCACCAGTAATGAAATATTAATTTAGTGTTGAAAATAGTCTTTAGATTTTATCGTTAATCATTTTCATAATTCAAAAGGACTGTGTGATGGCGAAAAAAATGAAATTATGTTTTATCCTTTCATGTGGGTGTCATTTACTTTTTTTTCAAAATTTGGGCACCCCCAATGATTTTTGGAAATCCACACTCCTGCAAAGTAGCTATGTTCTGGAATTATTCAGCGCAATATAATTCAGATGCGTTTTCGGACCTCGCTGCTAATATTACATAAGCGCACGAATGTGTATGGTTGCGGCTGTGTGTCGTGCTGTGTGCTGCCGATTCTGTGTGCTGATGATTCTCCTTTCACTGTGATGACTGCCGGTTCCGAGCCAATCGATGCAGCTCTCTTCCCTCGATTCATTTACGTCGGAAAGAGTCGTATTTACACCTGCACCTGGATATCTGAGAGGGTGAAAAGCACGGTGCAGCTCCACACCACCATCCGAAATATATTTCAGTTGTAAAAAAGCGACAACACTCGGATACATGAACTATCTCAAGAACTTGAACGTCTTTGTCACATTTCCTAGCATACGGTAGCTGATCTTACGCACCTCTGGCCAGAAACATGGCGGAAGGGGTGACTTGTCCGGGCAATCATTGGCGCTGTCGATCACGCGTTGGGCGATGGCGCCCCTATCGCTGCGGGTGTGTTGACACGTCACTGGTGCCACCCCATTACCACCTGGTAATGCAACGGCGATCAATAACGCGGCAATTATAGCCACCGCTCGAGCTGTATCGCGCCGATACATCCCCTCTGAGCTCGGTACAGAAGCCAGCTACAAAATTGGGGCTCCACGCAGTGTATTCGATAACGATCAATGTTGCATTATTCGACATAGTCTCATTTCAAGCGAAGTGTGTTTCTCGGTTAGAGTCGCAGCTATTTGCTTGGAAAACTGGTACTTGAGGCATTAAATATCAAATTTGAAGACTAAGAGTCCTTCAAAAAAAGTAATCAGCTTTTCATTTGTGACGGAAAATTCTGCTGACCGCTGGTGGTATTCAACAGCCACAATATTGCTGAGGCCTAGTGCGCTCACTAAAGCACGCAAAGAGAGCCAAAGCCCCCGTGTCAGACGGAACCAGGTTCAGTTGATCCCCATTGTGGGAATGGACCCCACGTGAACTAGTGCTGCTCAGACAGTAACGTCACTCGGACATCAGCTACACGGGCTCACAGAACCAGCTAAGAGGAGCGAGAGATCTCTACTGTCACGAGTTTTGAACCAATGTGGCCATCCCGTGGGGCATGCTAAAACCCATTGTGGTGTATACCTTGCTTGCCCTGAAGCTCTCGGCGGAAAAACAAGCGTGTACTCAAAGCCCAATCCTGCGCCAGCCCCGCTCCACTTCCAGCCAAGTACGCACCGATGCAAGGAAACGGTGGGGAGAAGGAAGGCGCAGTAGGGGTTGATCTCCGCTCAGGAAAGCTTGTTTCTCCGCAAGCGGCGATATTAGATATGAAGCAAATCGTGAAAACTGGCCGTTTCTCTGAGATATCTAAAGCTCTAAAAGATATTTCATGGCCGGAATTATTTAAAAGTACCATACTTGCTGTGACATATGATATGCATGCATCGGTAATCGAACGTTGTATTCCATTACTACTGACAGGCCGTGAAGAGAGGACTCTGGCTTGTCCTCTGTGTTCTGTATGTTCGGTGTACCGCCGAGAGAAACGTGCTCAGCGGAACAGCTTTGTTGCAGGCAATGCCCTGCGGAACAGCATACCTACCCAGCGAATATCGCAGTACAGCAGCGTAACGAAAGCACGTGCGAAGACTGCCGCTCGCCACGGAACCGGACTCAGGCAATATTTGTCTGTGAAATATTGGGTGATCACAGATGAAATGTGCTGAGGTGAAAACATTTTTTTTAGAACTTACCCGACATCTCTAAACAGTATCTAACAACAACATAAATTCTGAACACGTTACTTATATGTGTTCGCCTCAATCATATTGAGATATGTTTAAATTAATTCATCACTGGCATTAGCACGCGTATTGACGGGGTCTGAGCCACCTTCGCTTTGACGGGGAGGCGGGTACCCGCCCCCTAAGATCTCGAGAACCACGGTAGGTAGCGAAAAACGGTAAACGGCGTTGGGTAGCCCATCCACTTCTCCGTCGAAAATATTTGAACCATTTTTTGTCAGGTCACATTTAAGGTCACAAGAGGTCAAAACATGCTGTCATCGGGATAACATGTAAATTAAGGTTTTCGGCTATTACATCTGAACAATTAAAGCTAGAGAAAAATGACTGGAACTGTATGAATCCCCGCAGCAAGCCGAATCGAATGATAAATAATTTGACCTTACTAGGTCAAATCAATGAGTTGACCTGACCTGAGGTCAGGTCAAGGTCAAATTATATAAAATACATATCATTAGAGCTGCAAAGCCCAGGTGAGTCTAATGCAGCTAAAATAAATGCTCTATCACCATCCGTTACTGAGTTATTCAGTAAAAACATTTTCCCATGTATTTCCAATGGAGAGTTCATGCCTTGTACCTGACCGTAGGTCATCGATATCAAAAATATCTGAACAAATTTTAGAGAAGTCAGTGGGCCCATTATGTGACATGAGTTTCAATCAGATAAGTTCACCCTGCTCCGACTTATGCTATCTTAAACTTTTTTGAGGTCACGTCACTTGACCTGTACTGGTGACCTGACCTGAGATGACTTAATCTTAAAATTTTCACAGAAGTTGTAAAAATGATGAGGAAAAAGGTATGCCAAGTACGGCGGCGCTACGCGCCGCCGTTTTTCTGCTGTCTTAAAAAAACCCGAGGGGCGGGTACCCACCCCCAGGCAATGTGCGTGTTAAGACGTCTGTGTCTGTGAGAGACTCAGCTTCTTCAAAAGCGACGGCCAAACCTTTGATTTTGAGATGCCTCATAACCTAAGATTGTGAATTCAGCGCCTTTATAATTGGATTTGAACTGAGATATCCTGGAGGTATCTCAGTTGTGTAAGTCCCTTATTCAGACAGTCCTTTGTTCTGGAGCTCACCAATTAGATAGGATGGGATGTGCTGAAAGGGGGAATCCGTCCCCATCGACCCTGCTCCAGCTCCGGCTGTTAACCGAATAGTAGTCGACGGCGTTAGGCTCGTAGGTGGAGGGGCGGGGCGGCGGGAGCGTAGCGTGATCAAAAAGAAGTGCGCCCATGAAACACTACTGCTCCGTAAACTGTTTTCTCTGCAGAAATGAAACGTGAACCCAAAGGTTTTATGGTATGCTCTACGCATAGGCGGAGTTAAGGGCGCAAGCGGGCACTTGAAGTTTTCAGTGGTGCCGAAAAGAAGAGGGGTGCATCTGCTACCCTGATGATACCACTGCACGGTGGCTCGTGGCTAGGGACTGCTGCCAGACATGATGTTTGGGACTTCCAAAATAGCCAGAAATGTTTCCTCGTTAGTCAGAAAAAAATCATGATAAATTGCTTGAATATTTGTTTCTCAACTGAACACAAATTCATCGGTTTCTTAAATTCCATTGACACTTTTGAAAGTCTGTTTCCTTGCAATGAAACCCTGTTTCTTAAAACCCCTAACGTGGAAAGCCTGATAATGCAATTGAGTACAGACACCGGGACCAAAAGACTCGGAACTGTGACGACGCCTCGCCGCTCTCCTTGTCAAACTCCCGACACGACGACTTGGCTCTGGTGGGCGACCTCAGTGTGCTATAGCACTGCCACTGCCTGGCGTGCGGCACCGCCTCACGCAGCACATAGGCCGAAATGCAGGCGGAGGGAGGGGTGGGGGTTCGGTGGAGTACGCCATGGCAAAAAATGTCCGATCCAATTAGGTCTGAGCCTGAAGTTTCCTCGACTAGTCTCCCTTCATCCATTCGCAAACCGTGAATTTCAATAATTACTGAACCCATATAAAAATACGACTAAGTCGACATACCTATTGCTGAATTAAATTTACATTCCAACCTTAAACTATCCTAATGTTGTGTCTAATCTAATCATCCAACGGCTGGGGCGTCATTTAGGACATCCGATTTGTGATAGTTTCGGGTGCGGAGGTAGCCTGGGCCCGATGCCTCCGAGAGGTCGCCTGAGCCTTGCTCCGTCTAATTTACTCTCGCCGTGAGGGAAGAAAATATTTTGAATTGAAAGTCACCTCCTGCTGCGCTAAATCTTTGATAAATTCTGTAAAATTTTCTTTTAAAACATCGCTTAGAACAGCATAACAGATGACATATCTCTAAAAGCGGCAATTATTTTTTATATTCGTGATTCTCACGTATGTATCTAGGAACCGCGATTCTTGATTCTGTTTTCATGTTAATCCTGCCATTTCCAGATTTCTGTGCCATGGACCTGTCAGGATGGGCCGGTTTTCCCGTACCTACATGAGCTGATCCATAACTAAAAGCTCGGGCCATCCTAGTCTAAAATTGTTACAGAGTTGTTTTAAAATCATAAAGATATAACAGCTATTTACAATTGCTTAAACAATGTCGGTGGTGAGAAGACCCCTGACCGGGTCCGCGGGTGTCGGGCCGGGGCCGGAGCAGTCCACCGGGTCTCCGGGTGTCGGGCCGTGGCCGGAGCAGTCCAGGATTCCACCAATGTGGCTTCGCTGGACACGCGCGGGAGTTTGAGAATGGTGGCAGCTTTACATAATTGGGTGCAAAGGGAGAGGCTGCTGTAGATTGCCATGAGTGCGACAATTATATGTTTGTCCTTGATCGTCTGTTTGCTTTTTAATCACTGTTTTTTCAGTTTGCATTTCTAAAGTGAATAATTTTCTGATGGGGCACTAGAAAGAAGCTTCGCGCTAGTGCGCTCATCCATTTTTTGTTGTATTTTTTCTGTGCAATAGTAATTGTTGAGTGAAATTGCTACTACTACTACTGCTACTACTACTACTACTGCTACTTAAACTCAAGACGGGCGCGAAAGGAAATATTATATCACCGTAAAGTATATGATATCTATCGCTGCTGTTTTTACATGATTAAAAGGAATCAGTCCCAGAAGGTCCTGCAAACCGGATTAGGAGCTGTAAATTATTGATTGTTTGAATCCACTGAAAAAATTATAATTTTATGGAATTTCCGCAAAATAATTGTCTGCCGGCTGTGTTATCCAAAGAATGCCTTGCAAAATTTTTCGGACTTCATTTTTGCTCCATATGGTATGGTTTTTGTCAAAAATTTCTAGCATATGATGAACTATTTTCAAAAGCCCGTCTTACCCCACCTGTTGGGGTAAGACGGACTTTTGCAGCATTCTACGGTAAACATTACTGCTCAAAGGAATAAGCACGGATCTTAGTATGTTTAAGCCCAGGGTCAAATAAATGCTTGCTGAAGCTACAAGCGAAATCTCATCACCGTTATATGAAAAGTGAGTGAGACACACAGTCTCAAACATAACTATGCCCGTCTTAGCACCCTCTCACCTACTATGTGTAGCTGCTCCGTGGTCAGTTTTGCGTCTTTCATGTGAAATTCAGATCTAAGTCATGTCAGGTCAGGTCACCTGTTCAGTTCAGGGGGCTTCACGTCGAAACATGTTCCAAGGGGTATGCACTGAGAGTATATTCAATCTATTGATCTGTGATTCATAGCTCATAATAAGGCCACCGAGTAATGCAAAGTGTGGCAATGGGATTTTTACATCGATGGTCTTGGTTAGGATGGACCATGACCTAACCACTGAAAGCCAACGGGAAATTTTCTGAAATGCACGTTTTCCAGTGCATGCGTCTCAGATCAACTTCAAAATTTCAGCTGCAGGCGTTTGTGGCCCATTCCTCAGGTAGAAGCTTAAACATTAGACCGTTCACCCTTGGCACAGCATCTGAGGTCAGGTATCAACTTGTACTATTTCATCCAATATCTTCAGACTAAACACGGATATATATATATATATATATATATATATATATATATACAGGTCAGGTCATATATATATATATATATATATATATATATATATATATATATATATATATTACGACCATTGTGTTTGGTATCATCGCCGCAAGTCCATGGATGTCTATTATGACCATGCCAGGTCACTTCGGGTCGATTCGTTGACCTGGATCAGGTCGACCTTTGAATTTGAACTGGCAGAGTAGAACGTAAATCATGATATTCCTACCGAAAAGAGGATCATAACGGGGCCTCATTAACTACCGTGTAATTTTTGTTCGGAGCAGGTGTGGGTCCCGGACTTCATTTCGGTGGGGGGAGGGGCTAGGGGGCTCGAGCCTCTCCCGCCATTGTTTCGGAACAGTCTCCGCCTATGCATTTACTACAGGAGCTCTGACATTTCAGAGGAGGATTGAGCCCCCCTAGCCCCCTCCCCCTGTATCTGGCAGTGATTCGGAAGCTGTTAGGAAAAAAGTAAGCATACCATAATTTGGGTAGGGTATTACAATTCCGTTAAGTGCCTTTTGAGTGTATTTTCCATGACTGGTGTGCGGTTGAGCTGGAGGGACCTCGGACTGGTCCAGTACGGCACCTGGAGCCGGCGGGGACCCGAGCGTGGGAACCGGCCACCTCCAGTTTTATGGTGTCGTACCAAACCGGGACCATTCCAGCTGTTTCAGAGTCCGCGGCGTTGTCATCTTTATGGTTTTAAGATGGAAAGTGAACTTGTTAGGTTTCAAATCAAGGTGATGTTGGAAACTGATGCTTTCGCCTACCGCAGCTTCATTTGTTTTTTGTTGTTTTTTGGATAATGGCTAAGTGAACGAATGCATGCATAATAGGAATAATTAGCCGTAAACAAAAAGTTGTTAAAAATACATCGCAGTTATTGGACTCCTATGCTCATTGTTCATTATACCTTTCGAATAACTCGAAGTTTGTGCTGCACATATTGGATAGGTACTTGTAAACGGAAAATATTTCAACATATTTACAAATAACTCACTTCAATATAGCTATAACTCGAATAACAATACCTTTACGAATAACTCGGAGTTTGTGCTGCACATATTGAAAGAAACGGAAAATGTTTCAATATATTTGATTTAGTTTGGGCCAAGCTTCATGCTTGTTGTTTTATCATCTCGAGGTCGCTTTTTTACCTGCCTTTCTTTCAACAAGGTAACGTCATTGTGGCCTCCGAGATGCCAGGGTCACTGGTCGTTATATCAGGTTAGAAGGTAAAGACCAAAACGTCTCCACAATCAGTTAACACTATTCTCCTGTTTCTGCTGCCCATCTTATAGTGCACTTGAAAAGCTATCCATGGATAGGAGTTGGAATAATCGCAGTCACCGGCTCCGTTCGTGCTTATCGCGCCACCTATCATCGGCGGCCGTAAACTTCGAGTCGCGCGCTCATCATTACGCTAAAAGCAGCCGCCGCTTTGAGGGAGTGGCGCGGCGCGCCGATCGGTCCGATACCGACGGTAGTGACTCGTGATGTGACATGTCAGTGACATGTGACCGTCTGTTAGTGACATGTGACCGTGTGATGTGTGATACACGGCCCAGCCCGCGGTGCACAGACCACCCAGGCGGGCACGGCCCTTCAGAAAACCCACCGACTCGAACACGGACGGCGGCCCGGTCCTTCTGTTTGAGGAAGGGTTGTGGTACGATTGCACTCTCAGCGACATGTGTGAAGTCAGAGCCTGCTTGTCGTGTTTCTGAACCTATTCAGATTAAACGCATTTACATAGGATAGTTACACAGGAGCTAGAATCTATAATTACGCGAGGGAATCAGCATTTGGGATTCCTTAGGTAAATTTGTTGGTGACCATCTCCTTTCATTCCCCTCTTCCACTAGCCCATCACCGTAGGCACTGCAAAATTTTCAAGACCTTGAGAGTTTTCAGAATTTAACCCGCGCCCCACCGGGGGTATGGCGCCATCTTCACCCCATCGGGGGCCATCGATGCCCCCTCTAACTCCGAAAATATGAAGGCTAGCGCAAATATGCAAAGTGCATTGCGTGCGTAAATTCAGTAAGAAATTACTTCACATTTTTAAGCGTTCAGGTCAATGGTTTGACCTCCAGAGGTCAAGTTAGGTCAAGATGGGCTATTTTCACTCAAACATGCAATGCTTCAGCAAACTCTGCATAACTCTTATGCCATTAGAGCTATTGAAATCTGGTAAAGTACATTTGATAGGAAAATGCCAGACCTTTTTCTGCTATGTGGAACGTTACGACCCCCGCCGGTGTTTCGCCCTCCAGAGGTTATCTCGTGACCTAATATGACCTGAGGTCACGAAAGGTCAGAAAGGGACCTTGCCGTATATTAAATGGGCTAATGACGACACATACACGATGATATTTGATTCAGCACTCTAGCTTCATTAGGTCAAAAGTTATTGTCAAAATACTGTTTTGACCCCTGGTGACCTTGGATGACCTCTGAAAGGTCAAAGGGAAAATGTGGCCCCTGGTATCCGTGAAAGGGTTTTCAAGAACGCTTGTCTGAGCAAGCCAAGCAATTTCAATCGTGTTTGTGACTTTTAGATCATAAGACAGCTTTTCCCCATGCTTTTTCAATTGGAGAGGTCACCTCGTGACCTGGCCTCAGGTCACGAAATCGAAAAATCCCAGATAAAATCTTGGAGACCCTGGAGAGGTCATAAAGTGTAGGAAGTTTCAAATTGATCGACTAAGAAATGTAGCTCTTATAGAGCTCAAAAGTTGAAGTAAGGTGACCTTAGTTGACCTCACCTGGTGACCTGACCTTGGGCGACCCGGAGTAAAAAAATTCATGGATGGTGGGAAAATGATGAGGTAAAAGATAGAGTCCTCAACTGCAGTGCTGCGTCTCGTCGTTTTTCTGCTATCCCGAAAAACACCTTAGGAGGCCATCGATGGCCCCCGGTGGGGCGAGGGTTAAATTGGGTGAAAACAGCCAGAGAAAGAACGGGAGAGAAGAGAGGTGATGAATTATTCCCCATTACTTTATTATTTTCCATTATTTTCGTTAAGGATATCAACAGTTCAACATTGGCCGAGTACGTCTTGCAAAGAACACTTGGTTCTTTTAGTTCCTTGATATCAAATCCTGCACAGTCATTTTTTCTATACAAATACGTTTTGGACATGCACACGGATATAATTGATATAAAAATTAAAATTAAAAGCTGAACCCTGGCTGTTTTTTTTCGCTGCCATTTATAGGCTGTGAATGTCAGTGTACAAGAGATAGCAAGATATCTCAAAATAAAAGGCTTTCAATCTCTTAAAAAATCATTTTGGTGTAAAAGTCGAAAAGAAAATAATTAACAAAGGCGGATAAACTGTAATTATCGACCTGCTTGTTGCAATTACTTCTCTCGCGTTTTTGGAGTACCAACTAGTCTTGAAGGCGGGCATTGTGCAACCTGAGTTGGTTTTCATTTGAGGAAGAACTTTATCAGTGTTAACCACCCTTAGAAAAGCCTTCGCGATAGATAGTGACCTTCATTTTGAAATCCAAGGACTACATTGGCGGATGCAGGGGAGCATTCCGGCCATGGCTCCCCAAAACGCTGGAGGTGGGCCCAACTATCTTTTCCACCCCCCAAAAGGCCGGAGAAATAGGGGAGACCGGGGCTGGTTGCATCACGGGTTGAATGCATCAGGGGCTGTAACTAAAAAAATATTCACTGGAGAACAGTTTGAGCGGGCCCACCAGAACCGCGCATACGCAATGTCTTTCCGGTGAAGAAACCAGCGAAGGCGGTCGGCCGATACCGGGTGAGGAGGCAAAAACTCATTTTTTTAGGGTGAAAGTATTTTTTAGTCTGTTACATTAAGTTCTAAATGAAATACAAGATAACATGCACGCTGGTCATGAGCCTGGCAGGTTAAAGACTGTTTCTCCAGTCTTCAATTGAGGCAAAGACTTTTCGCGGGACCTCTTGCCTTGTGCAATATTTGGCGCCATGATTGATTCAGGGCAGGGACGGGGCTAGACGAATCATTTTTCGCGGGGCAGGCTGAAACATTGATGCAACCGATGCGACCTACCCCGGCGCTTATCTTTGTTTATGGGCGAATTGAATAGTCATAAGGATGTATTATTTCCATCATTATTGGCATCGGCGTCGAAAGTGGGGGAGGGACACGTCACCCAATTTTGCGAATGAGAGAACGGGCGTCCCCCATTTTAACTTGAAATAGGTACCTACTTTTTTGCACTTTTTCACTATAATAAAATCGCCTCCTACCCCTCTCCTCCCTCTGCCCCCGTCATCGCCAGATTAGGGTCCGTCACCTCCTACAAAAATTTCGTGGTGACGCCCCTGATTATTGGCAGGGAAAATAAGGGAGAATGATTAAAAACTGTGGCTGAGAATACCTGAATATTCTGTATTAACACCGGGGCTGGAACGGGTCTGGCACGAACACGCACTGGAGGGGACCGTTGGCCCCCTACGATCTGAAAAAGAAAAGTCTTGACCCATGACCTTTGACATTGCCATGTGACCACTCCATGCGCCATGTGGCGCACGAGGCCTGTAGTGGAATACGCAGGTTCTATATCTGTCACCGCTGTGGCTCTGACTCTGAGTAGGTAAGCTCGGAAAGGTATCCGATGAGCTGAATGGGAAACATGCCTACCAATAAAGCGAATCTGACGTATAGTGTTCCTGTGCACCGATTCCTCATGATGCAAGCTGCCCCGGGGACTGATGCAACTTACCCCAGCATCGGGGCAGTTTGCATCAAGTGCAGAGCTTATTTCAAAAGTTGATTGTGGTAAAATGTATCTGTTTTTGGGAAAAGATTAAACGTCGTTTGGTGGGGAAAATAACTATGTTTTGAATGGTGGTATCCAATTTTCGATAGATCTTGTGGATTATTAGCTACGGAGGGAGAAGTGAAAAATGATTCAACCAGCCCCAGTCTCCCCTACACTAGGTCTGTCGAGCAAAAAAATATCCGCTCCCACCCCTCCTCCCCCCAGGAGAGCGATCATGTACATAATACTTAGCTTATAGAGAGGTAGCTTATACTAGGTATATCGAGCACCCAAATCACACGCTCCATATCCCCCTCCCCGTCCCAGGAGGAGAGGCAGACATGGGTTTGCCCCTCCCCCAAACTCGGGTCTGCGTCCGCCCCTGAAGGACCAAAGACAACAATTAGTTAGCGTACAATTAAATTGTATGCGTGTATCCAATCAGAAAATTAACTATTAAACTATTAACTATTAACTAAAATTAAATATATTCAATCAGAAAATTAACTTTCCGAAAAGGAAGCCAAGGGGGCCAGCAGATATATGTCCGTGAATTTCTACTGGGGCAAAGAATTTCCTATCTCAGCCGGGTTTCGACAGAATTTAGGTCTTACTGTGGACATAATGAAACCTCCTAAATGAAACCTTTGCCAACAAATTTACAGATCCCGCCGTCACAAATTTTCCGACTGCTCCCGATTACCCTCTTGCCAATCTCTCACGATTCTTTGTGACGGAACAGTCCGTTAGGTCTGCGCTAAATTCGATCTGCCCTAACAAAGCTTGTGGAAGTGACAACATCAGTGCTAGAATAATATTAGAATGTTGTGAGGAGCTGGTGGTGCCGCTTTATAAGATTGTCTCCAAATCATTCGATTCAGGAATGTTTCCCTCGCAATGGAAAATGGCCAACATCATTCCAATATTCAAAAAAGGTGACAGAAAGGACCCCTCTAATTACAGATCTGTTAGTCTTCTTTCCCTGTTTGCGAAAATTTTGGAGCGAATTGCTTACGATCAACTATTTCGGCATGTCTCCCCAGCTCTTTGTCTTGAACAACATGGATTCGTTCCTCGCAGGTCGTGCGTCAGCAATCTGTCCGTTTTTCTTGATTCGGCGTGGAAGGCCGTTTCGGAGGGATACCAGACGGAAGCTATTTACACAGATTTCTCGGCCGCTTTTCAAAGTGTCAATCACAAACTCCTGATCTACAAACTACGAAATTCCTGTCATTTGAAAGATTCAGCCCTAAATTGGTTTATCTCGTATCTCTCCGACCGCCGCCAGAGGGTCGTTCGTAATGGAAAAACCTCAGAGTGGAAAAACGTCAGCTCAGGGGTGCCTGAAGGCTCTCTAAATGCTCCTCTCTTGTTCGCACTCTTCATCAACGATCTTCCGGCTGAAATTGAGTCTAGTTGTCTCCTTTATGCAGATGATGCCAAAATTTTTCGAACAATCAAGCAGCCATCTGACGGACTCTTGCTGCAGAGGGACCTGAGCCACCTGCATCAGTGGTCCGTCAGATGGGGTCTAAACTTAACCCATCCAAATGTAAAAACATTACGTTGACCCTCAGGCGGACACCGGTCCAGACAACGTACTACATCGGAAACACTCGCCTAGAGTCTGTTGAAGAAATCCGTGACTTAGGAATAATCATTGACTCAAAACTGAATTTCTCATCCCACGTTTCTGGCACAACACGACAGGCCAACAAATCACTAGGACTGCTAATTCGATCTTTTCAAACCGGCCTGCGCTCAACAAATTTCAATACCAAAACACTGCTCACAACATATAACGCGAACGTTCGGTCTGTTTTGCAGTACGGTAGTGTAGTCTGGGCTGGTGTAGCCAAATCCCATGCCGAACGGGTCGAGCGGGTACAACACAAATTCTTGATGTGGCTAAATTCTCATACTTCTCAGTCTTGCGGCACTTTGATTTACCATTCACTTCTTCGGCATTTCGGCGTCCAGTCTCTTGCTGCAAGGAGAGTTCAACACGATCTTCTGTTTCTGAAAGCAATATTTTTCTCAAAAATTTCCTCTCAAACTCTTCTGAACTGTTTTGGCCTTCATGTTCCACCCCGCTCGACCCGCAACCTGCGACTTTTCGCCGAGCCACGCGGCCGTGTAAACACGGTTGCCTCGGGGTTTCTGTGCCGGATACCAAAATCTGCTAATAGGTTTTTGACCATGATCAACTCCGATTTTTTTGTTGATACCTATAGCATTTTTAGAGCTCGCGTTGTGGAGTACATAAGGGACCTAAGAGTGTGAGGTCACCAAGGTATATGTGCACCAAATATATGAAGAGGGGATGAGCTCAAACTATTTTAATAACTTTATTTTTACAGCACCCATTTTACTCATTTGTATGTTTTTAGCACTAGGGTGTTTCGGATATGTTTATGTGTATGTGTCAGTTTTTGGTGAGAGAGTTTTAATACCTGACTTCACCTGTTAGTGGGCATCAGCCTGTTGGTGATTATGTTTAATAAACAAATAAACAAATAAACATGTGTGGAAGGGCAGAATTGGAGTCCGAATCCCATTCTTTTTTATTTGGATATAGAGGGGATAGTTTTATGTCTGTGAGGAGGTAAAGTTTCACTGACGTCTCTCGCCCCCCTCCGCTTTTTTCCGGTGGTGATGTTTTTGGATAAATGCACACATACCCGCTCAATGGGGAAGCCACCTAAGCGTTGCACTAACCCTCCTTTCACTCTGTTGGCGTGCGAAAATTTTCATCAAATAGTTGCAGAGCCCTGCTCCCACTCAGCCAATTCGATGTAATCATCCACAGAAACAGTGATGCCTGGCACCAGGACTCTGCAAGTTCGACAACTTCTTAGCACGTATCCGACTGAAATGTCCCCGCATTTAACAAGAGTGGTGACGGAGAATGCTCACCAAGAGGGGTGTTGATGTTAGGTATCATAATTTTTGGGAATTATCGACGCACCAACTGTCAGGGTCCTATGGCGTCGCGAACTCTTGCTCAGCTTGATCCTTGTTCAGGGAAGCCGCCGGGCCTTGAACCCGGGCCGGCTGCGTGGAATCCAGCTGCGCTGATCACTGCACTACTGCGCCGCTTAATGTTAGATAACTTAGTTATTATTAATGCATTATTAATGAATTAATATACTGTTTTATAATTATATTTGCAGAATATGAGACCTTTCGCTTTCGTTTCACATGCTTTTTCAGCACACTTCGTTCTGGATGTGAATTGATGCAGACAAGTATGATGAAGGAAGACGGAAGCGATCATGACTGGTGATAAAAAAGCGAAAATTAAGAAGCCACCTTGACCATGGGCATGCTGACCGGACCGCCAACCTTAATTGTATGCACTTACGGCACTCCCCATATCAGTTCCAGGACGACGAGGAAGACTTCAATGGTGGTGCTGAGGCCACCAAGAGGTATATCCAGTTTTGGTTCGATGGGCTGTATAAAATCGATATCTGGTAGATGCAAACTCCTATCCCAGTTTATTCGCATATATGTTGGATTATATAGTAACAGTCTTAGTAATATGCAGATCTGATCACATTTTTGTCACTGCAGGGCACTGAGTGGCACTAAATCATTCAATGCTCGGGCCATTCGTTGGTTATATTGCCCATTGAGCCGGGAGCAGTTACCTTTCATTGTCTCAAACACGTCGTCGTGGCGCTGTGCTGGATGATGGATAGCGTTTGGAATGGATGCATAATGAGAGTGCTGGAGGAGTTGACCGGCAGGGGAGTGCTGTTGAAGCACACGTGACTTTCTCGTATTCACGCTATTCTGGTGCAGGTGCTTCCTGGGCCAGATTTACAGCCGGAAGTTTCGAATTGTTTTAATGGAGTTCTTTACCTTACGCGCGGTGCTGTTGGTCAAAAGCTTTTGTGAATGATTTTCTGATACCATTACTGGATGCATATGCTCAAATATTCAGATGTGACTTACCCCTCTCTTTCAATTCGTCAAAGTCCATTGGTTTACCCACCGTTTTATGATAACACGATTCTGAACAAGTGCATGCGACAAGGTTTCAGACATAGAACACATTTCTGTCTCACAGCTGTCACAAAAATCTGGAAGCCTACTGAAAACTTTTATAAAATACAGTTTTATACCAAAATAGTATTCAGTTCACCAGTTTTCCAACGATATATAGCACTAAGTATGAGAATACAAGCAACTTGTCTTAGAACATTTCATAATCCAACAAATCACCTAAAGTTGGGCTATTTTGCTTACCACTTTTTACTCAGTCAATTTTCACTTTATATTGTAATCATTTGGTACTGTCGCCTTGTCTCTTGGGAATCTAGAGTCTTGCCCTGGAATATTTCTTTAAATTGACTCAATAGAAAGTCATGAAGGGTTAAGATTGTCGGATTTAGTGGTGAGTAGAAAAATCCGGCAGCCCACCATGCAAATCGTGCAAAACCGCGATGTTTTCGCAGAAGCTAAAGCATAACTTTGCAGAATTTTCTCGATTATTTTTAGGCTTCACCATCGCAAAGCCGGGACCAATGCGGCTCTGAATGTGTGTGTAACTCAAAGGAACATTTGCCGGATGAGCATAAAAAATTTAAGAAAAATCAAGGTCACGCAGTCAAATTTACTGATGTCACGAAAATAAGGCCGATGTTGCCAAATCAAGCACCATTCCCCAAATCATCCCAGAGCTAAAGCACTGCATGCAGTTCTTGGGACCATGTTTTCGGTTGTTTGTATGCCAGGATTATGCTCTACTATTCACACTGAATGTTCGTTTGATTTGGAAAAATAGTCATAACAGTTGAAATAAATGAGTTATTCCAAAAGCCATTCTAGCAGATCTAAAAGCACCATAAAACCCTGAATGCTCGAATATTTTTTACTCCTGTTCATGCACAGAAGCTACTAAGCGTTCGGTACAATTTGGAGACGGAAATCCAGCAGTGCTCAGATAAGCGGTGTTTGAATATTGTTTGAATGTTGAATGAATGAATGCTGAATGAATGAATGTTGAATGAACTAAAGCAGTGTTTGAATGAAACCAGCTGACATCGAGGGAAGTACCAGCTTCCATTTTCGTCCCTAAATCGTGACCACTCGAACTGAAGTAGTCTTACTCTTGAAAATACTTTGGCCATCATAGGTCATTGCGTATTATCATGTGCCTAAAATTGGCTGGATTTTTTCCGCTCGTGGAGGGCGGAAAATTATCTATAAGACTTTAGAAAAATGAAATCAGATAACCTGTCCCATACTGAAGTCGAATTTCTAACCAACATGCCGTTCTTTGGTAATGAGAATGAAATAGCAGTGGCCCTGAAGACGACGCAGCTGGCTCAAGACAGATACCCAATACTCGGTCCCAGATTGGTCTCAGCTCAGCGGCCATTTTTAACCGGATATTGGCTTTAGAGTGGTGTCCACAGCCTGATTTATCGATGGTATTCAGCGACTGGAGGAGCAAGCTCGGACAGAGAGCTGATGATTGTATTGGGCGACAGTGGCGCCGTCGAGGTCCGGCGGACATGACCGCGGCCGAACACCCCCCCCCTCCCCTCCTTCTCCTCATCCCAGCTGCCCACCCGCCGCCGAATTATGGCCCACTGAATTACCGTCCGCTCTCATTGGCGTTTTTGTGTGTGGTAGAGGTTTTTGTGGTAAGCACCTCATGGGGAGAGGGAGAGAGGGGAGGGGCCTCCAAAGCGCATGAGAGCCGACCAATAAAGAGTTCAAATTCCACAACACCATATAAATTACCCGGTTAAACGACCAGAGGTGACCAGGAATGGCCACAGCGACCCTGGTCGTCCATCACTGATAATGCGACACATTTTTTGGCAGTCCAAAATGTAGACTACTTTTGTGTTGGTTTGGTGGAGCCTCCTGAAACGGCGGCTGAAGGTCATACGGATGACGACCTGGCCCGGTTGCCATGGCGACGGCGCTGGACACATCTCGGGAAGGACAAAAAGCGCGCCAAAGATGGAGGAAACGGCCAGTGGCGCGCCGCAGTGGCCGCAGCCGTCGCAATAAGCCGTCGTCATTTGGTGGCGGGGCCTGAGTTACGGCGATCAGCGGCGGCCAGGCGACGACGCTGGTGTGTGAAGAGAGTCGGCCGCGCCACATTAGCGTCGGCACAGTTGGCGCCGAGGGTGCGCGCCGCCGCAGCCATAACCTAAACGTCGCCGCCGAACTGCGAGTGATTCGTCCGGCCGCACTAAACAAGATGAATGGCTGCCCCGGCGCCGCCGCGAAGCTAACGCCGCCGCCCGCTACATGACCACTTCGAAAAAGGAGCGGACACCAGATGAGAAAAAACGGCCACTGGGGTGGAGGGCGAACCAGCCTCGGACCGGAATATGGCGCCCGCGCTTCTCGGCTTCTTTGTGCTTAGTTAGATTTGGCGTGGGGAAGCGCCAATAACTATCGTAGATGTTTGAGCACGTAGAGATGAATTGGTGGGCAAAAGACTAGCCTCTTTCGACAGAATCCCGTTGAACTACCGTATACATCACCGTGACTTATGTCCGTAACCAAGGCTGGATATATCTTCTCGGCCCAGGGGAAGGGGGGCCCTGGATGGGTTGACGCTGGTATGGCAAGACAAGCCTTATACAAAGTATATGAGAGACCCAAACTCCAGGGGGTTCTGACCCCTTGCCCCCCACACCACCCCCGCCGCCCGGGATCTCCAGCCATGTCCTTAACAATATATTTTTACAAACATTTTCAATTGATGTCAACGACGATAGGATGCATTCCAGTTTTGAAAGCTGTCGACCAAGACCATATGAGCTGCCCTCCGACGCCATTCTGAATTCTTCTGAACGTTCTCAAATTTGGAAACTGAAGGTTATTGTTACCGGTCACAGCATGCCGTTGGGGCACGTTCTGTGACACCCGAAAACAGCGTTGACCTGTTCCGTGATATGAATTACTTCTTGTGCCATGAACAAGGAGACGCGAGTCCACCACATAGCACTTTATCTGCAGCGTCTGCAGCAATGTTTCCGTCTATTCTCCATTCTGAGCTCAGGTAAGTTAAGTACGCAGCATCATGGTTGCATGGGTGGATCCAGGGGCGGGGCACTTGCTAACCCTCCGACCCCTGAAATGGCCACGGCAGCCCTCTAAAAGGCTGATGGCGCCCCCTGAATTATCGCTTCTCACCTCCAGGATGTAAGCATCGGCGACCTCGCGATAAGATTTGGCGCCCACCTGATAGGTTTTGCCGCCCAAAAATTTCCGCTCTTGCTCAAGATGTCACCTCCCTCGGTCATTTTCCCACACCGGAAATGCTGGATCCGTCCAAGGTAAGTTGGTGAACTTACAAATCCCATTCACTCATGCACGCGCAAATATCTGTCCAGAACGATACAACTGCCTACGTCTGTAGTTTTTTGAGGGTACACATGCTTGGAGGTCATGTGTGTGCGTACCTACGAGAAACCGCAGACAATAGCCTTTTTACGCAAGTGAAATTCTGGAATTCCAGCATCACACCCCCCCCCTCAAATGAATTCCTGGATCCACCACTGTATCCTGTGTTCTCTTTTTTCTTTGTATTCTTTGTTTTTGTATTTGAACTACTCAAATACATTCTAATGGAATAAGGCCTAGCCTTGTTGTTCGAAAGTAGGTATAGCGTTAGGCTTCTCTTTAAGGAGGTACCGCCCACAGCTTTAGCCATTTGCACTACACTTACGCAGGTAGTGCGTGCTAGCTTTACGGCCCTCCAAATCACTGAGTGGCCACAGAACGCTTCTCCGATTAAATATGTGATTCAAGAGATACAATTATATACTTCTTTTACGGACATATAGACTGTGGCTCTCCATTTCCAGCGTCAGATTTCTAGCCTGGATCACATGTCGGCCTTAATCTATCTAAAGACAATTAGCTGATAATTGATTTCATAGCTCTCACCATACGGTTACATTGGCTTTCCCCTCCAGCATTTCGCCGAGATTTGCATGCATAAGCAGCCCAGCTGCTGCAGTCGGGCGGTTCGTTTGCGCTCCGTTGCGGGAGGTGATTACACTGCGGCGCCACAGCCGGGATCGCCGCGCTGTGGCCGGCCCGCCCCGCAACGGCCGCACTCACCAACGATAATTGAATTATTACCCATCTTCTTGAGCAGAAAATTATCTCCAGCTACAAATTAGTGCTGATAAAATCCATGGCGATGGCCAAACCACTTTGTTACTTTTTACGGTCAGAATGATGGTTATGTTATGTTTTAATTTCCCCGCAAGAGGCGTCCATTTTTCCGTCAGTTGTTCACGCGCATTTCATACTTGCTAAATGCAATGCTGTAGTGTAGAAGGGGACAGAAAGGGCAAGGGGAGAAAAATGATGAAGAAAGAAGAGAGAGAGAGAGAGAGAGAGAGAGAGGAGAGAGATAGAAAGAGAGAGAGAGAGAGAGAGAGAGTTTATTTGGTTCGAGTATTCATTGAGCTCATTTATTTGGCCTCCATGTGGGACCGGGTATGAATCAACGACTTCAGTGGTATTGCCAACGAAGTCGAGATGCAAGACCGACGCTGCTTACACCGACGCTGCTGTCACAGGGAAGGACTAAGAATTGATGCATTTACTTGCCTACTATTACTCCACTACTCTCTCGGGAATCGGCCTGCATCAGCAGTGGAACCCGCCAACATGTATGTAGGCATTCCAGAGTGGACTCCGTCTAAGGAAGTTGCGATTTTGTGTAATATCTTCACATGTGTGTTTAATTAATAACAAGAGTCAGCACACTAATCATGTTTCGTGAACATCCAGCCCACAGCAACTCTACTGTATAGACGTTGCTTACTTAAGGACTTCTTATAAGGCTTTTTGTGCATGGCACCTTTGCCCTCCTCTGTGTGGGTGAAGTGTGTGGGATGAATTTATGATGAGGGTGGATTAATTTAATGTTTTAAAGCGAAGGGGAGGTTATTTTAAGTAATGGGTCATGAAGTGTTGCAACACTTACGAAGGAATGGTCTTGGCCCTGGCAGGAAGGCCGAGCCAAGGGTGTTGGATTATAATTGGGCATAGGCGTAGGAACGGGGGCAGGGGGCCATGGCCCCCCCCAATATTCTCGCTGGGGGGCCAGACCATAGAGCTGGCCCCCCAATATTTTGAGGTAGGAGTTCATCCACAAATTTAACCATATTGTGCTGAAAATGATTGGGGTGATATTTATCATTAAAAACGAAGAATGAGTAATTCATTAGTATCCCAGCATATAGAAAACTATAATTGGACCCGTGCCCTATACGCTCTAACTGGGCTTGACTCAGGCGATGAAAAGTGAAGTTCTAATCGCCCGTAACTAGCACCTCCTGAGTGGAGGATTCCGCCGGTATGGCTTCAGCTGAATTTTGAGCTCGCGCGGAAACGTCATCTCGCGTTGCTCGGAGGCGGGCGAGAACCCGCGGTGATTTGCGAGAATGGAAATACCAGCCGACGATTTATTATTTTCCTGTAACAATTGGCAGAGCGCTGGGGCAGGCGTGGTGCAAACGTTTGTTTTGTATCATCATTCCAGTTGCTGGAGACAGCGAAGAGAACAATGGACATCCGAAAGTTTTTCAGCAAGAAGGGAGCAACGATGAGAGTTACCACAACGGAAAAAGTGCCGTCAGCTAGTTAGTCTCGAAGTTCCTGCTCACAACAAAATTTCGTTCTAAAACCAATAGTTGTTTGATTTGGGCGAGTTGCTACCCTGCGTTTATGCCCCTAACATAACCCGGAAACTTGTGCAGGGGCGCAGCCAGAGCCTCAGTATGGGGGGCACAGCACCATGGAGGGGCACTTTCGAGGAAAAGGGGCACTTTTGCTAGCTTAAAAAAACGTCGCCAGGGAAACGCTGAGGAGTGTCTCAGTCTGTCTGGTCGAATCCTGCTGCCGGAGAAAACTAGGGCACCTCTGGGGTTTCATGGGCTGCTTCACATAGGCACTCAGTTTTCTTCCGAGCTGAGCGTCTGAACTGGTTCGGGGCCCTGAGTTGGCCTAAAGCCCCCAGAGCAGATCTAAGGGCTCTTTAAGGGAATTTCCCGCTTCGTTAAGTTCTATTAGGGAAAGTTTCACGATTTTTTCCCGATTTGGCCCACCCACATGGGTGGCTTGGCCCCCAAAAAGTTGCTTGTAGATCCGCCAATGCCTGGGAACCAATGAGGGGTACGTTCCCCTGCATCCCTTTGGCTGCGTCTCTGACCGAGGGGCACATTCAAACTAAACACAATTGTAAAAGTTAAAACAACAGTTAAAATTATCAAAGACATTGGGGCACTTTCAGTAGGTGAACCTATACCATACTAGGTAGACACCTAAATGAGGACATGTCTTTTTATTCAGAAGAAAATTCACAACGAATGTGCACAGTTACGTGATTAACGGGCACTTCCGAGCAAAATGTGCATTTATAAAGAAGGTGCACGTTTCAGCGGCCGAGGGGCACTTTCATTCAGAGGTGAAATCACAATGGAGGTACAGAGTTAAGTGGTTGAGGGGGCCCTTCTGAGCTAAGGGCACATCCAAAAAGAAAGCCCACGTTTCAGCGGCCGTGGGGCACTTTCATCCGCAGAGGGCATCCGGGAACTAATGGGGGCACGTTCCCCTGTGCCCCCTGGCTGCGCCAGAGCCAATATTTCGCCACAAAACAAGGCTTTTTCAAAGCATGGTCCAAGTTAATGTCAGCAGCCCTGGCCCTCTGATAATTTTACCGTTCCTACGCCTATGTAATTGGGGATTCATGGGGTGTGTGAAGAAGGCTGCCACCGCCAAGGTTGAGGAATTTGAAGTTTGAGTGCGATACTTATATTTCTTTTCGAGGGTCAGCAAGCCTTGATGGGATTTATAGTGTAAGCTAACGGAGGTGAATGGGGGGGGGTGGAAGCTGCAAAGTTTGCTTGAAATGGAGGGCAGTGTAGTTTTCGCACTGCCACTCAGCTTTGATCGGCAGGACCCTTGCGCTGATGTGCCGTACTTTTATCTACTTGTGTCTATTGTACCTTGAGAATGGATTATGCTCGAATCAAGAACTCTCAAACCATCTTTTTCGTCTTTAGTATGGAGTATAAGGTTATGCAACTCATTACCAGCTACCAATTTATCCGCAACAGTAGCTATATTAATGCGTACCTATGCCTATGTATGTATGTACATCAAGGCAACTGTTGTTTTGTCGCCCACCATTGAAAAAGCCAAATAAAAATACTGAGCGAATTAAACTTTTTGATATCCTAGATCAATTTTTTACATTAGTTGTTAATTTGAAGTACTGAATCAGCTTAATACTCATATTGCCTAAAATCAGGACAGAAATCATGAATCCAAAGTCAATAGATTTCACACATTTTGTATTCGTGATACATCCAGGGATGTGAACTAATATCTCTTTGGGGGTACCCCGGCACCCCCAATGAGTGCTGAGCATCCCAAAGGTGATTTGACACTCCAAATTAAAACTTCAAGTAAATGCCAAAAAGTACTTGAAGAGGACGAAAATATGAACAAATACATTTTTGGCAAGCTATGGGTAGTGATAATCTGTGCCTGACCTAAAACTTTATCCTTAGCTTGCAAGGGAAATGCCTAGACATCATACAAAATCAGAAACACAACTCTGAGAAAACTCTTTGAGCATTCCGAATTCAAGCGGAGATCCACAGGAAGTCCTTACCCGACAAAAAATCTAAAGATATACACAGGAGCCGGACAAAGTGCAGTTTCTCACGCAATTTTTTGGCCAGCACGCATGTTTGAAACCGACAAAACAATCCGGAATCATGTGACCTTAGTCTGTGGTGGCAGGCATTGGCAGATGCAGGAACAACTTTTGGAGGGGCCTAAACTAACGTTTTGCGGGGGCTATATCGAGAAAAAATCACGAAAACCTGGTATACTAAAAGAAAAACGGCCAAAATTAACAAGAGGAAGCAAATGGTGCCTATAAAGGATTGGTATTACAGCGGGACCCGGGGCGGGGCACCGATTTAACTCTACTCTGTCAGACACTATAACCCGAAAACCGTTCTCTGACATGCTACCTTCTTTGACCTGGCATGACCTCAATATTGACCTCAGCCAAAAAAGTGACCATTGTAGTTTCTTAATGAATTTTTTGTATGAGGTATCCAACAGATTCGCATTTTTTTATCCCGCATAAGAGCTGAGTTCTAGGGGAATGTTTGAACCCCCCCACCAGGGTGAAGGTGGCTAGGGGGCCCACTGGAGCGGGTGTTAGATAGCGATACATGGAATGCCTTAGAGATACAAAATCAAGACTCAGAATACACCTTTAGGCGAACATTTTATAAACGAGTATCCACAAGTCAACAATATAGGCCTCACCAAATTAGATATAAAGATTATCAGGCTGGGAAAAGATGTCGCAGAAGTTAAAACCAGTGGATCGATTGAAATGCGGAATTTGAAGCCACAGCGAAATATAATGTCGTCTTCCTTGACGCTCTTAAAACCCATACAATATCGATAGTTTATAAGGATCGAGGACGGAGGCGGGTAACTCTTCAGGCGTGGATCCAGGGGTGACAAAAGATGTATTTTCCCCAAACACGGAAAAGGTCGGGGAAAACTATGCTTCCCCCAAGCTGCTGACCTTTTTCCCCGGACTCTTTTTTAGTTTATGAACAAATTTTTATGCTCCAACTTTCAACTTCAAATACAACCAGTCAACTTCAGTGTAAACATTGGGCCTTGGATAGGAAAAATATATTCTGGGTTTGATTTCAGCCGTTCACTTTCTTTTGTTCTTTTTTGCTTTTCGGCTTCCGTTCAGGTACCCCGAAAACCTAGCGTATAGTTAAATTGAGGGTAAGATTTCACCAACGACGTTTTTTCCACTTTGGCTTGCCCCCCCCAATCATCCGGCTAGATCCGCTACTTTAGCTCTTTGCTTCGAAGATTGATTTGGTGAGCTATAGTTTTGCATCACAGCAAAGACGAGAACTAGGCTCCGGACGTTGCGTGCATCGTAGTAGTGGTCGCTGTAGATCGACTGCAGAATAATTATGAAAGATTTGTAGGATTGATGGATTGTATGCGATTGGCTTTTATACCTATGTGACTGAGTATAAATAATATGCTAGAATTAAATATTTTTAATAATATAATATAATATTTTTAATTAAATATTTTCAATTTTGATCTTTGAATCCTTGTTGAGTTCTCTGATCTGAAGGCCGTCAAAAATACCCGCGTTGAGGTTTTTTTCTTTCTTATCCGTGTGGTTGTCTATTTAAGGGATGCAAACACTCTATCTTCCCTGTTAACTGCCTTCACAAAGTTCTTGATGAGTCCTAACTTGATACGTAAGAACAGAAACCGTACTTCGTTCGATTCAACACGAGAGTGAGGTTGATGTGCAGTTGGCTCTAGCCCTTCTCTTGGTGATCGCTCCTGCCGAATATAATGTTGGTCTTCAGCCCCTGTGTTCCAGAGACGCAGAAAAGTTGGACATTCCGTTTATCATCTCTAAAGTCATAGAACTTGTCCACAAAAGACATAGTGGAGTCGAACATGGCCCCCATGAGTCATGGCTACCTCCTTTCCTTTTCTAGTACCCAACACAACTGATCGAAAGAATGTTTTGCCTGGACTCCCCGTCCCAACACTTGTCTCCCTAAAATTATCCCTCAGCCTCCATGGTTGGTCCAAGTGTATACTTGCCCTGCTTTCGAAAACACTACCCGAGATAAATCATGCAGCGATCAATATTAACGACGGGAAACAAGCTCTGATGGCTGCCTTCCCCGCCTCAATTGTGTAGCGGGCCTCTCGCTGACGCGGGGGGCGGAGGGCTGCGGCCGTGTTGTCGAGCTGAGACAGCCCCGCGCCACAACTGTCGACGCGCGGCCGTGCGGCCAACGCGGCGCGTAACGAGGCCCGGAATCAATTACGGCGCCGACGCTAAGTGGTGGGACCCGGAGCCGGGCTAATTAAACAGGCCGCAGAGCCGGGCATCTCCGGCGACCCGGCCGCCGCGTAATCTGATATTAAACAACCGGGTGCCGTCCACGAATTATACGAGCGCGGCCGCTTGTTTTTCAATTAGATGGGATCGGAGACGTGTTGGGAGTGAGCGTCCCGCATCTAGCGCCGCGGGCAGCCTCCTCTCTCCACTCTGGGCCGCGCTCTACCCACTCCGCCCACTGCCGGCCACAAACCGGCCCGCCGGCGCATCAGGAAATATTCATAAACGCCAGCAGACGCACGAGCGCAGCTCAAATTACAACCGATATTCAATTATGCTGCCCCGGTGAGTCGTTCGAATAACAATCGTTGAGTGCCGGCTCGGCGCACAGCGAAGGGACTTGTTAGATCGGCACGGTGCCGTGAGCCATGCTGGCGCCCATTGGCTATCGGCGGCCGCTGGCCAGGCCAATCATTACCCCATTGTTTAGGTGATGGCCTGTTTTGTCAGCGGCGCGGCGGCGCGCGGTAATCGGCCGCGACAAATGGCTGCGCCGCCGCCCCGCATAATCCGACGCCGCCGGCCGCCGGCGTGTGTGGTCCCTGACAAAAAATCACCTCTGGCGCGGCCCAAATGATAACGAGACAAGTGGGCAGCTGTCGAGAGCAGGCCGACCGCGCCGCCACCATTGTCGGTCGACAGCGACGTATGGTGGCAGGCAGCGGCGACAAGCCAGCTCTGTACCGCCGCTGTCGCGCCATCGGACACGTCGCGCGGCTTCCGGCGCCGCGTCAGCGTTACCGATCGGCGACAGACGTGGCGACGAGACGCAAGGCGACGCAGCGCCGCCGGCCAGAGGCCCCAGCGCCCGCCGAATGGAAAAGCCGAATTCTGCCATTAGCCTGGCGTCGGCGACCGGAGTCCCGCCGATTACGCTAATTCGAGACCTATCAGCTGCGATAGCGGCAGAACGCTGCCGGCCGGCGCTCACAACGCAGTCGAGAGTCACAGCGATTCGTTCTGGGGCGGCGGCGGCGGCGGCGGCGCCTCTGTGACACCGCGCGGCGGTACCTTTGAAGCGCGACCCGGCGCCGCTGGCTTGGAGCGCCGCCTTTGAAACCGTGTCACGCCGGGTGACAAAATATTTCCATCCGGACTGGGCGGGCGCGCAGGTACACGCCGCGTCTGTTGTGGTCCGTGGCCTGTGCGCTCTCTTGTGTCGTCTGTTGTGTCCTGAGTTTGGTGCGGTGGCATCTCCGCTGGGTGATGTCCGATACCGCGACTGTCCTGCGCGGCGTCGGCGGCGGCTCGCAGCGGATGCTGCGCTCAATTAGGGCCGATTCAGCCAGTTTCCGGAGGCCGCGGGCGACGCGCCACTCTCCACAGCCCGCGTGTTATTAATTGTTAAAAGTGGGATCTATCGTTATTAGGCTGTCAGAGTTCGTTATTGGGTAGCCGGCGCGGGCAGCAGCTGGTAACCGCGCCGCCACCAAGAGACACTCCCTCCCCTTCCCCGGAGGATGGGGGTGATCAGACCAACACTTTCTCACGCGCGCGCGCCCGCGCCGTCAACTAGACAGCGGCCGGCGGGTACAGTCATTGCCGGCGAGCCACCACAAAAGGCACCCAGCGCTCGGCGGCGCTGAAAGAGATCTGAAACCTCACCTGATGAGGAACACAATGACGGAAACGTCGAGATCTGCCGATGGAGATGATGAGGCCCAGTTATCATGGTCGGTCAGCAAAACGAAACAAAAGACAAACACGCGGACATATACATGCATACAGCGACACGGTAATGATGCATGATTTGCCTTCAGTGTTCCGTACAGGGGGACCGCTTGCTGCTGAGCAGGGGGTCCCCACGGGCCCTCCAGGATGTAGACAGGGGCTGCGGGGTGTTTGGATGGGGGCTGGCGTCTGGTACTTGGTAGAAGTGGTTATCGACGTGTCAGAAGATTCTGCGGGGGTTGATCTGTTGTTGCTGACCTTCCGAGGGTAGCAATCAACGCGCCCGCATCCGCATGTCACGGTTGGATCTCAGTACCGAACCATTCACTCCATGGACGATTGTTTTGCGCACTCTAAGCATTCACCTTTTTATCAGCAAATGTATAAACATATTTTTACCTATACACCAATATTTTTAGAATATGCTTGGGAGTTTTGTTTTGTCTCGTTTCTCTATGCTTTGTTTTTTTGTGCAAAGCTGTTGTCAGGGATAAGAACGCCCTACAGGTTTCTTATAATGTTTAGAATATGACAAGAAATAAAAATAGAACACAAAATGTGAACTTTACCAAAGCTACAAAGCCTCAGATCTCTGGGTCCCACCCGAGCGAGAATAATCCTTCTAATGTAATTGTAATTTTAATATTTATGTTGTTGATGCATGTTTTTATACATTTTTCGCCATCCTGACGTCAGGCGCCTACAGAATTCTCAGACCATATAGCGCAGTTCCACATCTGCGGCAGGCTGGCCATCGTTTGTGATCGCCCGTTACACTGGAAGAGGGCAGTTCCCGGGGAAGGGCGGGACAGACCATCGGACAGCCATCTCGGACATCTGCGACCGGTCACAAATGTCCACTCTGCGCCGGTATTGAATCTGAGCGCGCTGCCACCGCTGCTACCAAATTAGCGTCACCGAGAGAGGGAGAGAGATCGCGAGAAAAATGACAGCAATCATTGGCGGATCCAGGAGTTCCGATGGGGGAGGGCCGCCATCCGGACCAGGGAGTGCTTCTTTTGGGTAGAAAGCCTATCAGTCTGGCGCAATATCCTATCACAGGGTCGCCAATGCCTGTATCCGGGAGGGGGAATGGAGAGCGACATTTCATGGGGCATTATGAACCTTTAAAGGGAGCGAAAACACGAATTTTGGAAACAAAACAGATTTGTTTCCGGGACGGAACTAAAACTGGTCTGGCACCCCCGCACTATCGCTTCTTATAAAATTAGGAGGTGGTGTTACTTTGTCAAAATTATGTTTCTTAGGATGTACCGCTCAAGTTAAGTAGTGAACTATGCTAGATCTGAAAAAAACATAATTTCATCTATATCAGATGGCGACAACCCTTGATCACACCCTCTTAGGTTTGTGATGTAAAAAATCGGCTCTGCTCAGCGTGCCAAGCTAGCATAATACTGATATATCCAGCCGTTTAACGACTTCAAACTGAACCATTGATTGTGAGAAATTATCGACGTGCTGCTCATGAGAAGAGGGGGATTTCTGTCTTTTCTGCTTAACTTTTTGGCAGAGGTGTTGCCAGGAGCTGCTCCAGGAAGATCAGGTCCGCCAAGAAGGGGAACATCTGAGCGGGGGAGGGGCTAAGGTAACGCCAATCAACTGCAAAAATGAGTCTGGTGAGTAAATATAGTCAAAATGTTAATTTTCCACTAATAATACGGTTTCGGGACTACTATTTCTAGCATTGCTCTAACGTAATACTAAATTAACCCATCGTGTCCAGATCGATTTCATCCCGTTACTAGAACTCACAGTTGTTGAATGGCATCTAATATACTAAATCATAACCAGTGCGTGATCTTGTTGGTCAGCTCCAACATGGAGAGGCTCTGAATTCTGCTCAGTGTGGCGTTTGTTTGCACCATGTGCTTGCTTCTCCTGACTGTAATAATGTTCCATAGAAAATATTGTCCCTAAAATCTTGTCGAGGATGTTTGCTGACACTTCATAAGGTTTGTCCTGTTTCAAAAGTCATGCCAAAAATTTCATGGCGTTCTTTGGCCACATTTCAACAATAGGAGGAAAATTGAAATATGGACAAAATTATTCAAATTTGTTGCACAACATACACTTTAATCTGAAACACATCCTCAAATTCAGTGAATGTTTTATTCACTGTGGCCCCCACAATGTTATATATTTCATTGTTATTTATATTTGCTATATATTTGATTGCTCAATATTTGCTATGGCCTCGTGAACAACAACGCTCTTTATAATCCCACAACATTTGTAAGAAAAGGTGCTCCTAGGTGGTTTAGGCCACCCCCTGAGGCTGCGACTCCCCCACCCCCCCTTCCTTTCCTTTTCAAAATCCGAAATCCTTCACTGGCTCAACACGGCTTCAAAGCTTAGTTTGGGTTCATCATGGTAGCCAGCATGATCAAGAGACTCCAACGTGCACAGGCGTACTGTCCTTGACAGGCGCACTGCCATGCTTCAGTCAAAAAATGAGCACGTATGACATGAAGCTGACATCACCCACAAGTTGAACACGCTTCGACATTCATTGTGTTTCCCTTTTAATGTCGATTTTGTCATCTTACGAATAGGCCCACCCACCACAGCTTCGTTTTTAAATCGATAGCCAACGCAAACAACGGGGAAAGTAATACAATTCTGCAGGTTCATTCGGTCATCACTACCGGAGTATATAGTTCTTGACGAGGAAAAGTTGGGTGTGATTTGTCAGTTAGATTGTTATGATTTGCTAGGAAAACGTGATGACCCTGTTAGTGGCAGCTTTTCCGGCTTAAAAAGAAAATATTATCATACTTGGCAATCAGGCATATTTTAAGCTACAAAGTGGTGGGCATTTTGCCCACCAGTCCCCATGCTATGTCCACCAGTGAACGGCCGAACGGCCCAGTGCCCACCAGTCACCAATCATTTGATGCTCAGGAGTGCCCTTGGTGGGAATTCGTGCCTTTGAGCTGAATGCCCACCAGTCCCGATTCCTTAAAATATGCCCTGTTGGCAATACACGATATGCCAGCCTGGAGGTAATATACCGACCGTGGGGAGGGGAGTAAGCTTGAATTGGGCCAGAGCAGGCCACTAGATACGGTCTCCGCATAGGCTTGAGCCTGAGGACCTCTTCAGACCTTGCTGTGTCACATGCTTGAGCCAGGCGCGGGCTGTCGCCGACTGCGCCACCCAGACGCAAATAAAAGACATTTCCAGCAACAAAAACTAAGATACGCTTTTTGACAGCTCATGAAATTCATGTATTAGTTTTGTCTCAATACTACTGAATGATGAGGTGTTGCATGGGGCTTTAGAGGCAAATGTTTTTAGTCGAGGTCAAGGTGAGGGAATTACTGCTTGGTTTTTAGCTGATTGAGAGCGTGTAGTTCTGCATCGAAAATCAATCCAGAATCAGTGTTCTTCGCCTCTTATCCAGTCAGCTTGGGAGGCTATTTAACCAAGTGGCTCTGGAGGTTCCCTGAGCATTTCATACAGGGAAAGTGAAAGTGAAAGTCACTTTCTGTAAATGTGTGTATTCACACAATACATGATTTCAAAAGTTACAACAGCTATGTTTCTCAATTTTTTATCACATCATAACAAATGTCATCTTCTCAACAAAATTATAATCCATTCGTCATTCCAAATCACAATACAAACCTAGACCTAGTCACGTGAGCATCGTGGCACATTTCTGGCGGCATAACAAGGCAGGTATACTGATGCCGTCGTCACTTTTGTGGCCGGCACTTCCAAGATAGATGCATCGTTCATGCAGTGCCAATCTGCCACTGGCTGGCTCCAGCAGAAGGAAGAAATCTGTAATATCAGAAAAAATCCGCCTTTTTCCAATTGTAAGACTCTTTCTAATAGTTGATGAAGTATGGTACATGCAGAGTACAAACAAAGTTATGCTAATCGGTGAGACTGCCTTGGTGTTTTCTATCGAAACGAAGATAAAACCCTGTTTCACCTACCATTACCGACTAAGAACATGTTGTTTGCCGCATAAAATTATATATTATAGCTGTTGGTGGTCTTAATTGTGAGATTCTTGGCAAAAATGGGATAGATGGGTGCAAGGATGTGGATTTATATCTAATTCGGGTGCCCAGGCATCCCCAATGGAACATCTTAGTAGGTACGTGGTGTTAAAATATCCTTTGAATTTTTACTTTTAATTTCAAGGATTTTAAAATGGTTTTAAGATTTCAACAGCTCCAATAGAAGCCTAAAACACTCCTTATATTGCACTTTTACCCTTTATTATGTTGGGTATTATCATTGTTTTCTATTTTGGCACACCTGAGAGACGATTTAATCACTCTGAGGACGGTTTATCACACAACCCCAGCGTTTTGTAGAAGATCAAAACGATAAGAAGTGTTTGTGTATGTAGTTGAATTATGCTGTGCTAAATGCAAAACTCTAACCGAGCATCCCATCCTAATTGCTCTTGCCTCCTGATGTCGTGACGGCGGAGATTAGTGTCTGGTGGCTTTCAACTTAACTACTGACTGCAGATTTTATGAACTCTTGCCCCCTTTCAAGGGAATTGGAGGACGGCGTGGCGAGTGATCGCACTATCCACTGCACCGCTGCTCGCAACAGACCACCTGCAGTCGACACGTCAATTCCACACTCTGAGCCGACACCGAAAGCTCGAGGAAAAACGCTGCATTCTGTTCAGGAGAACCGACTTTGCCGCCCTTAATAACTGCGTCATCATAATCTTCCTCCAAATGGTTTCCCCTTGCCTACTTTCACCGTCGGCGAGCATGCTCTTTGTCGGAGGGCAGAGGCCGGAAGCATTGTTTGAAACCGGGACCTCTCATTAGGCGCTGTGTCGGGGGCGGCTACAGAGATGTAGTGGAGATGAACAGCCGGTCTGGGATGTGTGTCCGTGGCCTGACCGCTGACCGCTGATCGCAGCCCGCCTGTTTTTGCCAGGCGGCGGCGGCGGCCGTGGCCCGGCTGGAGGCCAGCCCTGGAACGCCGCAGTTTCAGCGCGACCCTGATAAATCGGCCCGGCCGCCTAATTACCGCTCCACCAATCGGCAGCCGCGTGCCTGCGCCGCAGCCAATCAGCGCCGGCCACGCCGCCGGCCACTATGGCCGATGATGATATCCCGGCTCCATCAGCAGGCCCGGTGATAATTCTGCTCACGGCGTAATGAATGCTCGGAGCTGTGTGGATTTAGTGCGTGGGCATCTCAATATAAGAGCCGCACTAGCGCCGCCGACCTGAGGTTACCGTCGGTTATAAACTTGGATGAGAGCGCGGCGACAAACTGGCAATGGCGCTGGAAAGGCACTTAAGAGGTGCTTAGCGTGTTCGCTAATTGGCCAACCGGATGACTCAAGGACTATTACGTCATTTGCGCGGGTGTAGATGTCACGCCATCAGTATTAAGAGAACCGTGCTGAGAAAATAGCGGTTAATGCAAAGGGTATTCAAACAACCTCGCAAAACTTCCGATTAGGAGCGTGAACACTTCTAGCAGCGAATGGAGCAGCTTCGGGCGGGAGGCGCCTTGCGGTATAGTGCAGTTACGGCCGATACTCTCGTGGACGGTATTGACGCTTGCCGGTGCAGTATACCTACCCAGCTTTTTGCGACGTGCCCAGCGGCGCAGTAGCATTAGGGCGAGTCCGTGCGGCGAATAGACATGGTACTGGTAGGACGTTTCATTATTGGCCCTATTTTTCTTCACTTCGGTATTAATGTAGGCATTTGTTCAGTAAGGGAAACTACCCTAACTATGTACAGTGCTTAATTACGCACGGTCGTAGGAAAATGTTTCCAGATGACGACACCACAGTCAAATTGAAGTCAGCTGATTATGTTTACCACACTCGGTGGTGTATCCTGCTTTGTGGTATCTACGAACGTTAAGTACCAGGCAGCGTTCAATGACGGGTTGTTTTGGAACGTGTTTTCCCAGTGTCGTAAAAAATGACGTCTTGTTTATCGCAATACCTCACGTTTCACCCTTTGTTTAAGCCTCTACGTGGGTTGAACATTTTCGATAGTAGCAGAATCATGGAGACCAAGGGACAGTATTTTGATATTTTGCGATTGTTTTAGAGAAAAAGTGTAGAAGTGAGCACAGTTGTTTCGAACATGAGACATTGTTTGCCTTTGTTACATTGTTACGCCTTTACGTGCCATTCACAAATGACGTAATGCATGTTTCTTGTGATTTGGACCTAACCTAACCTAAAAAAGCACCTTTTGGGGCTTTACGACACACCGAGTGCTGAGGTCATATGGTGCTGCCAACTCCCATCCTGTCGGGAAGGTATTATGGGGATCGGAAAGGCTTATGCAGAATATCCGTCCGGGGATTTGAAGCTGGGTCAGTGGCGTGGAACTCGAGCGCCCTTCTCCCTCGCTATATAAAGCCAGTTATATTTTACATTTTTAAAGTGTATATGATATTGTTACGTCATAGGTCAGTGATCTTGAATGACCTTAACCTCAAACTTTCAGAGTAAATTGTGCGATACTTTTCCTTTTATGACCGTTGTCCGCTTTCAGTGTATTTCCGGTGTTTTCTGCATCATCACGGCGTTTTCCAAGAGGTTTACAGCCCAGCCCAGATTTGACCTTTACGACCTCGTTTGACATTGAAGATATGGCTCTAGGTTAATGAAAATTGACTACAAATTAGATCAATACTGCCCTCACACACCTTCAAACGGTCATTTTCTAGACCTGTTGGTTTTTACATCTCTGGAGAGCAATTTAGGACTCCCCCTCCACTGCGCGTTGACGCCGGACTACTCTCCACTGCGTGTGCTAAACGAATGCAAGCAATAGGCAGATGTAGGGAGCAAGGGGTGCTTGCTTCTACCCCACCCTCCACCGATCAAACCTCAGCGCCCCCTAAAATGGTCACGAGCCCCCTAAGACATCTCTTCCCATCCCTTCTCAGGATGTCAGTATTGACGCCCCCAGGATAGGGCGCCCACCTGATCTTCCCATCCCTTCTCAGGATGTCAGTATTGACGCCCCCACGATAGGGCGCCCACCTGATAGGTCTTTCCGTCAAAAAGTGGCGCCCCCTGATCCGAATGACGCCCCCGACCATTTACCCCCCCTCCCCACGATCGGCAATCCGTGATTCGTATATGATGGAAATGATTCTGGGAGCGCACTGAATTTTGTAAAAAAACATTCATAGATGAAGAGCGGATAGACAAGAGCTTTAGCTTGTCTAGCACTGCTTATTCCATGCTAGTATTTTTAAGATAACTGATATTCACATTTGTATACAGCATAACCAAACACAGACTTTATCTATATAGAATATAATCACGGTTGACACGAGCTGCATTGGTCGTCCCATGCCCCTACCTCCCAGGCTGACCCCGGCTGACTGAGGCTGAGGTCCCGGCGACGGAGGGTGACCAGGCTTTGGCGCCAGTCTGTGTAGACTACCCCACGGGAAGCAGTGAAAACACAGTCGCGGCGCGCGACTGGGATGCCTTCCGCCAATAAAACCATTAAGGCTGGCTGGTGGAGCGTGGGAAGCGGTGCGGTGACACGGTGGTGGTACCGTGACGGTCCTGCCTCACACCTCACTGTCCGACCTACCGGCGGTGGCTCCAGGGAACAGCGGCGCGCTCAGGCTCACGGCGCGGGGCGACTCCAGGCGCAGCGCTTCTAATCCTCTCTAAGATCACCAGGTCTTCTTTGCTCTGGTGGCTACATAGTGCGATCAGAAATGCCCAAAATTAGCGCTGAGTTACATGACCAATGACAGGTAAAGTGTATGCGCCCATAAAGAAGTACCTCGGCAACGAGTGTTTTGCAGGCTAGCTGCATTGTGAAGCCGGCGCCAAGGCCGCCCCGTTCACGCAACAGTAGCAAGCTAATGAGGCTGAGAACATGGTGCAGTACATTGATCTACACCCGGGTACACTGTACGCCGTGCTCACGTCCGGGCGCTGGCTAATCTGCAGCTGACCGTGTCCGATGCTGCTGCTTCTCCCTATATGGCGCGCGCCCAGTGGGCGGACAATTGAACAGGTCGGCCACTGTTGTCAGCAACTCTCTCCAAGAGTGGCTCCCGAGCCGGGCCCGAGCTGCATGGATTAGATGTGATCGTGTGTGTCTTCCTGTCATCGCCTGCACTGTGCCGCCCTCCTGGGCCATCGACAGGCGCTGAGCATGGACCTCCCAGGGCGGCCGCTGTACCTCAGCATGTCGTCGCGTCTGTGCTACAGGACCCTACAGGACAGAGACAGAAGTGTGCCCAGGGGCCGAGATTCGGGTGAGATGTCTCGCTACCGTTCTACTTTTCTCTCATCGCATCGACTTCTTTTTTGTATGGCGGCTGCTACCACATAGAAATAATGCTAATTTAGACGTGTGATTTGCTCATTAGCCAGGTTTTAGTTTATGCAAAGCCACCACGCGAGGAAAGCCTCCTCTGTGCCGAGGTATGTTTACCATTGAATTCCTACATTGAAGCTCAAATCATACATTGTATCGAGTGGTGTGAATATATCCACTACTTATGTACCCACATCGTCAATAATTCTCGCTGCGTTCACACTGAGCGAAATCTTGCCAGCTGTTGGATCCTGTAAAGAGACCCGATATTTGCCTTTAGATTTGACGGTAAGGGGCAATGGGGCGTGCTTATGAAAGAGCCGGGGGACCTAGTGGTTCATGGCAAGCATCCAGATCGGGACAACATTGATTTAGGTGAGTTCACTTCGAGCGGCGGGGGATCGACCTCCGTGCTTCACCTGACCAGGTTGAAAGGCTCCTTTAGCACCTACGCGTTGGAGTGAGTGCTTAGCTCCTTGTAATTAGGCGAGGAACCGATACCAATTTGATTTGGCCCTAAAAGTCTGTTTTAACACCAGTGTTTTAACACGCCGGGTACCCGCGGGGTTACGGGGTGGGGGCGGGTACCCGCCCCTCCCTCGAGTTTTTCGGAGACAGAGAAAAACGGCGGTGCGTAGCGCCGCCGTACTATGCCTTTTCCCTCATCATTTTACAACTTCTGGAAAATTTTAAGGTTAGGTCATCTCAGGTCAGGCACCAGTACAGGTCAAGTGACCCGACCTCAAAAAAAGTTTAAGCTAGCATAAGTCGGAGCAGGGTAAACTTATCCGATTGAAACTCATATCACATAATGGCCCCAGCGAGTTCTCTAAAATATGTTCCGGTATTTTTGATATCGATGACCTAAGGTCAGGTACGAGGCATGACCTCTCCATTGGAAATACATGGAAAAATTGTTTTTACGGAATAACTCAGTAACGGATGGTGATAGAGCATTTATTTTAGCTGCATTAGACTCGCCTGGGCTTTGCAGTTCTAATGATATGCATTTTATATAATTTGACCCTGACCTGACCTCAGGTCAGGTCAAATCCTTGATTTGACCTAGCAAGTTCAAATTATTTATCATTCGATTCGGCTTGCTAAGAGGATTCATATAGTTCAAGTCGTTTTGCTCTATCTTTACTTGTTCAGATGAAATGGCCGAAAAAACTGAATTTACGTGTTATCCCTATGACGGGCATGTTTGACCTCTCGTGACCTTAAATGTGACCTGACAAAAAAATGATTGAAATGTTTTCGATGGAGAAGTGGATGGGCAGCCCAACGCCGTTTACTGTTTTCGCTACCTACCGTGGTTCTCGAGATCTTAGGGGCGGGTACCCCCCCCGTCAATGCGAAGGTGGCTCAGACCCCCGCCAATGCGCGTGTTAACAGAACGTAGTGAGACGGTATGTATTCTCATCGCCAAGTTTGTAAATTTAATGCGTTAGTTCAGCTTTTCGACTTTTGAGAGAGAATGGTTCTCGTCTTTAGTTTGTAAGCTGTATGTTCCTTTCATTACCTCAATGGTGTTTATATGATTCTTGACCTGAGCTAGTATTCCAGGCTCACCCCGTTGCTCATATAACATGAGGCCAGGGGCGTGGGGCGTGGATTTATATCTCTTTGGGAGTGTCCCGGCACCCTCAATGATGAGCTGGCCACCCCGAATGGTGATTTGGGCACCCCCAACCCAAAAGTGCAGCCAATTCTTAGTGAAGAGCTTGAAGAATATAACATTTTCAACAAATACGTTTTACAGCATTATAATGGCTTTCTGAGTCTGACCTACAACCTGATATTTTACCAAGCAACGGAAATCCTCAGACATAATGGACAGTGGCGGTTGGCGGATCTATCCGGTAAGTTTGGGGGCAAGCAAAAGCCGATAAAAACCGTCAGGCAGTGAGACTATGCCACAATTTAACTAGGCAGTAGGTTTTGGAGTAAGCCCAAGAGTCGATGAGCAAAAAAAAAAAACGTCGCGTTGTCAAACATGTGGCCACAAATTGCTTGTTTTCCTATCTAAGGCCCAATGTTTACACTGAAGTTCACTGGTCCTGCTTGAAGTTGAGAGTTGAAGCACCAAAACCTTACTTATAAACTAAAAAGGAGTCGGGGCAAAAAGGAGGTCAACAGCTTTAGGGGGCAAAAGCATAGTTTTGTCCTGAGCTTTTCCGTTTGGAGGAGGGATAATAACTTTTACCTCCTAGAAATGGTTTAATACCTCCTGGATACGCCACTAATAATGGACAACTCGTAATGACTGAAATACCTGCAAGTGAACTTATTGGCTACTCCATACTTAAGCAGTCATGCAGTCCATATGATACAGGGAAGTAGAATTTATTCACAACATCTGAATTACGTGCATATTTTTCACTACAAAATTCGTTCACACATTGAAAGAAGTATGAGGTAAAAAGTACCTATTTGTTACTTTTAATGTGTTAAAAGTGAAAAAGGTCCCCATCATGGGGACATTTGGTCTGTGGTCCCAAGTGTTTTCAAACATTTGTAAAAAAATTGTAAATATTTTTATACAATATATTGCTTGCTGTTCAATATTGATCAGCCGCGCTTCTTCCCTTGCTTTTCTGCCGGCTTATATCTTGCCATTACGTCACAATCCGAGGGCCTACTATACTTCTTATTGAGATGAAATAGTATTACCAAAAATTGCACGACTGCTCAGTGTGCAAATAATCAAATACAAATAAAAATTCAGGGTAGCATCGCTCCCAATATAAAACACTAGTTCTTTATTACTCCTATACTGATCCCATCTGCACCTGAAAAACAGTCCCATAAATCAACCGTGTGCCCTAAGAATTAATCGGAATATATATATATATATATATATATATATATATATATATATATATTGGTGAGCATACTTTGATGGTTTGCAAATACAGTTATGTGACCTTTATTGATTCACAGGATTAAATGATAGCATTTATGAGGCACCTCATAACGAAAATGGAGCAATAAAACAGAACATGAGTGTCAAGTAATAATGCGTTTGCTTCTACCACCTTCCCTTGTTTAGATCATGACGGCTCATAGAAAATATGCATCCAAATTTATTGGAAACGGTTTTCAGAGCATCTGTGGAGGAATAATTTTTGTGAAACAGCTGGAAGGGGGGGACATCGCAGCTTGTCTCGTACGGTTAGTTTAACTCTCTGGCGCTGACCTTAAAACGACCAGACATCTCATTGTCATAATGATAGCTTTTAGATGCTGCAGCTACTTTGGCTATTGGCACCTTTACCACTAGATGGGTCTTCCCGTTGGATGGAAACTATAACTGGCTGGTGGATATATCATTCCTCCACTGTCACTTATCCAATATTTTTTAACAAAATATTGTATGCCTTAAAAGTATGTTTCTAGGTATATGCTCAGTACCTAGCTAAAAGAAACTTTTAAATTACCTACAGGGCTGGGATATAAGTTTCTATCTCTGTATGTGGAGTACCTCTTATTTTTCATATTGGGCAGTGCAGTATAGTTTCATGTATTTAAGGGAGTGTATTTTACAGTGTTTATAGTACAATGATTCTCTTAACGCTATTGTAGTGGACAGTTTTCGGATTTGGGCGCCCCAATGGTTTTCGAAAATCCACGTTATCATGGTGGATGGATTAAGAGTGCCCTCATTAGACAAAAATCCGTAACTTTTGGGTTTCATCATATAATTTTAAATTTCGTTGTATGACTTATGAAAGATGAGATGCTTCAAAACATCAAAAATGTGTTGAGTCCCTAATTAGGTTTGGTGCCCTTTCACCATCCAACATGGAACAAAGCAGCACATGCTTCCCTCTTCTGGTGTATTATCTGGTTTTACTTCGGCAGTGCTCTCACTACTCCACACTCGCTATAACTCACCCGAGAGTTAAGGTTTACTTTTGTGTACCTACGTCTCTCTCCTCTCCTTCTGTCGGTTACCTTCGGGCCTGGCCCCACTCCTTTTCGCTCAGCAGAAACCCACCTCGTGACTCTCCTGACTTCAGCGAACTCGGCCGCTGGCTAGCCAGTGCTGACTTTGCCGCCGTCCCGCCTGTACCGAAGATTATCGGATGGCGGCGCAGATAATCAAGCCAATGTAGGGAAAAATATAGCTATAAATGTGTTGAAAAGTATATTGTTAATATATCTCTTCGTTTCTGGTTCAAGCTCTATCATTCTATTCAAGAAATTTTCGCTGAATTTACAGAAACCCCCGAGCCAAAAGGTTCAAGGACCAAACTAGGTAGCCAATCACGGAGATTACAGAACAAAATCACTTACCACACAAAACAAGACCACGATCTACCGCCACGAAAAGAACATCCATAATAGCAATGCACCTACATTTAAGAACATTATAACTTAGTGACAGACGATCAAATTAGTGACAAATAATTTATCCTACTCACCGCGTTATTCACAGCTAAGTAGAGATGGGTAGAACCACATCGCCAACGAAATGACCCATATAAAGCCAAAAAAAGTACTCTAAATGCAACAAAAACGGTAATATAATTATTTTATATGAATTGACTATTTATTTGAATAAAAGGAAAAATTTAAAATCTATACAGGATCTATAGTGAAATATTCCATAGGAGAAAACCACCGCTTACGTTACTTGAGGACTCGTTTTGCGGAATTAGAATGGTCTGGTAGCCAGGCCCCAACGAAAATTACGATTAGGAGCACCAGGTAGCCACGGAACCACAAAGTCTGCGTTTCTGCGGGGAGTAGCGAGAAGAAAGCACAGATATACGTGTTGTTGAAGCTGCTGTTTGAGTATCTTACTATGAGGCTGTAGATTTGACCTAAATCAAAATAGGAGGTTTGTTGCCAGTGGTAAATACACTACCAATTCTATATATTATGCCGCAGCCAGAGAAACCAGGCAAAGTGAACTCGCCAGATCTCAAAAGCCCAGGGAGAGTGTGATTTGAGGGGACAATAAGAGCACACATTTTAATCCTGTCATGCGAGATATCAAAACTGTAGACCTGTGGAGATGAGAGTTGCAAGTTTGGCTTGCACCTAGAAAATTAGATGCTGTTGGGCCCATGAAGTCAGGTAAACTGCAGGTAGGTTTCTTTGGTGCCTACCTGCAGTTTTGGTGTCAATTTTATCAAATCAAACTTAACAAAATTGTAATGATTCCACAAAAGTCCATTCAGCAGGTGAATGGGTGCGCTTATTGATCTGCTTCAATATTTCTAGAATTTGCTGGATGATGGTTGTGGTATTAAGAGGTACTTGTCCTCTGGCTGAGTACCTATATTTGGTGCATGCATTGGAGATATTTAAATTATATGTATTCTTTTAACAGAGTGTTAATTGAATGTATCCTTCAAGTAGCTTACGTCTCAGCATGGTGACGCCACAGTCAAATGGTGGTTTCTGCTATCTTAGCAATATGATCTAAGCAATGATGATCATAGCAAGCAGTTGCAGTAAGGGTACCAGACTCTACGGCACATATTATTTTCATGTATTTTTAATTAGGTACTTGATAACATTTTGACTGATAAATATGCTCAGCTAATGGACGCATGCTTGTATTACAGCACACACAACTTGTAATCACTGCACATATATTTAACCTTTTGCTGTTTGGTACTAAGAGTATGCTATATGTAATTCATTAGTCTCCAAATCACTGTAAATTTAATTACTTCATAATTCCACTTTTTGAGAATACTTTTCACTCACTAAGACAGTTATTCTGGGAGCCATTTAAAGCCTCAGTTCATGCAAAATTAATTTCCTTCAGGTAGCCATGTTGGTCGCGTCAAGGGATGTGGGTAGCCAACCTGACATGTTCTTGACCTCTGTGAATTTATCGCTATGTAAGTGAACGCGCCTCCACTAATCAGCAGCCGCCATGCGCTGGATGCCGATTGCCCGCGGGGCACAGAGGTTAGAAAGGTCACGCCGCTGAGCGCCGCTGGCACCGAGTTCAAGCCTCGGTGCGGAGGGGTCTCGTGGCAGATTATAATACGTACGCGTGTGATGTTGAGAATGGTGGTCGTTCTGCCTGATGTTGGACTGGGGGAGGAGAACAGATCACACATTCTGTGTACATAGGTGGATGTATGGGTTAGGTGTTAGTGCAGTGTGCGGTGTAGATATCACTTGAAAACATGAGTATGAGTTCATTAAATGAGTTCGGTATGTGAATACGCTTGGCGGGTAAAACTGCAGGTACCTATTTAGAATCCTTAGTATTTTTCGGCATCACGGTGAATGATGCAGCTTTTCATTTTTTTCATTGGTTAAAACTTATTGGCAATACAACACACACGGTACATGTAACATACACGACTAACTGGTTTTCAGGTGTGTGCAACACTAGAATTTTAAACTGCTAAAATTGTTATTTGAGGCGGAGTGATAAGTAGCTCTGGCCGTTCAAACAAGGAGAGTCTTAGGCAAATCACAGGATGCACGAGGCAATTGACTGAGTAGGTATGTATATTTTAATGGCATTAATATCAGTGTATTCTTTTAGCAAGGGCCACTTCCCTATCACATTCTTTGATGCCACCACCACCCGGCCTACGGGGAGGCAGAAGCCAATGTGCACTGCCGTCTATCCATGATTGTCTGACTTCCTATTTTGAGGCACAAAAAAGTTTGTATGCTACAATACTCCGCTGTTTATATCTCGGGTGACGTCGCGTTCCTAGTTAGCTATTGTTTATTAATGTCATAACAGCGCTCAGTTTTCGAATTATACCAAATAGACCTCAGAAGCATGTTAAGTATTGCAAATGGTGAACCTTAACAAAAGAAATACATTTTGGTATATTTTGATTTTTCAGTGCGGAAATTTCGCATCGAGCGAAAAAATACAGCACACGGAAATTTTGGTACGAGGATGGTCGAGGACGCTTATGAACATCAAAAAATTTTAGATAAATTATTCCGAGTGGCGGTGGCTTTTGAACGGCTGTGTTTTTAAATATTTTCAAAATTTCTAAAGCTGCATTGTGAAATCTTGTTAGTACGGTACATGCCAGTGGAAGCGATAGCTGAACGGTCTCGAATAGTGATGGGTTGTTGCTTGGGCCTTAACCAATCACCGCCTAAGGGGTCTGATCTGATCCCCCTCGGTTTTTCGCAAATGATTCTGAGCTGATTCAGATGGGACCCACGTCGTTTTGCAGGCCTCTAGGGATATCAATTCGGAAACTTATGATAAAAAGTGACATCAGGTAGATAAGGTCAACGAGTTGTGACGGCATTGCTAGGCCCGTGTAAGGCAATTCCGTCTTTTTTCTAAAATGGGGCTGACAAAACCAGGGTGTAACTCGGCTTCTAGAAGAGTTAGTTAAAGTTGCTAAACATTGTTCGAAAGCTCTTAAAAAATTTGCATGCTGTCATCCATTTTGAGGTCAGATCAATACCAAGGTCGCCAGAGGTCACCAAAGGTCACGGTTTGTTAAGTTTTTCGTGCTTATAACTTTTTAGCCAAACAAGATACAATCTTTAATTTTGTATCATAGTAATGAGCATGACCTAAGGACCCAACAGGAGGTAACATGACCTTGAAAGGTTATCATTTAACCTTGACCTAAGGTCAATGTCATATTGTGACCTTACAAGGTTATTCCGCATAACATTTGAATCCTTAGGTCAGGACGAACACATTGATGGCTTTTTATTCTAGGTCTCAGGTTCCCGAGGGGTAAGAAATTTTCTAAATGAGTCTACATTTGACCCATTTTGACCCACTGCAATGCCACTGGTCAACGGATACGCTTCAAACTCGCATCCAGGGTGGAAGAGGGAAGGTGCTTCCAGCGCCGTTTTTATTTTTCCGTATCACCCGCAGTTCCTGAGATCGTAGGGGTCCTATCACACCCCAGGCGCTGGTGTGTATGAAAAGATCCCAGGTGGTGCCGGGTTGATGAACAGTACCATATAAGGGTGTGAATTTATATCCCTTTGGAGCTCGGACACCAGTAATGAAATATTAATTTAGTGTTAAAAATAGTCTTTAAATTTCATTGTTAATCATTTTCAGAATTCAAAAGGACTGAGCGATGGCTAAAACAAAAATAAAATTATGTTTAATCCTTTCATGTGGTGTTGATTTACTTTTGCCAAATTTGGGCACCCCCAATGTTTTTTTTGGAAATCCACACTCCTGCATGAGGCAACAAATCAAAACACCTGTCCATCCTATCTATTAAACTCGTGTATTTGCTTAAACTCGTATCTATTAAACTCACCCCTTGTCATAATCTAGTCTGAACTGCAGGCTGCGTGAGTCTGGACTGTGGGCTGCGTGAGTCTGAACTGTGGGCTGCATGAGTCTGAACTGTGGGCTGCGTAAGTCTGGACTGTGGGCTGCGTGAGTCTGGTTGTGGGTATGAATCTGGACTGTGGGCTGCGTGAGTCTGAACTGTGGGCTGCCTGAGTCTGAACTGTGGGCTGCGTGAGTCTGAACTGTGGGCTGCGTGAGTCTGAACTGTGGGCTGCGTGAGTCTGAACTGTGGGCTGCATGAGTCTGAACTGTGGGCTGCGTGAGTCTGAACTGTGGGCTGCGTGAGTCTGAACTGTGGGCTGCGTGAGTCTGAACTGTGGGCTGCATGTGTCTGAACTGTGGGCTGCGTGAGTCTTGACTGTGGGCTGCGTGAGTCTGAACTGTGGGCTGCGTGAGTCTGAACTGTTGGCTGCGTTCATCTGGTGTGTGGGTTGCATGAATCTGGACTGTGGACTGCGTGAGTCTGGACTGTGGGCTGCATGAGTCTGGACTGTGGGCTGCATGAGTTTGAACTGTGGGCTGCATGAGTCTGAACTGTGGGCTGTTTGAATCTGAACTGTGGGCTGCATGAGTCTGGATCGTGGGCTGCATGAGTCTGGACTGTGGGCTGTGTGAGTCTGAACTGTGGGCTGCGTGAGTCTAAACTGTGGGCTGCGTTCAGTCTGGTGTGTGGGCTGCGTGAGTCAGGGCTGTGGGCTGCGTGAGCCTGGATTGTGGGCTGCGTGAGTCTGGATTGTGGGCTGCGTGAGTCAGGGCTGTGGGCTGTGTGAGTCTGGACTGTGGGCTGCGTGAGTCTGGATTGTGGGCTGTGTGAGTCAGGGCTGTGAGCTGCTTGAGTCTGGATTGTGGGCTGCATGAGTCTGGATTGTGGGCTGCGTGAGTCAGGCTGTTGGCAGCGTGAGTCTGGATTGTGGGCTGCGTGAGTCTGGACTGTGGGCTGTTTGAATCTGAACTGTGGGCTGCGTGAGTCTGGATTGTGGGCTGCATGAGTCTGGATTGTGGGCAGCGTGAGTCTGGATTGTGGGCTGCATGAGTCTGGATTGTGGGCTGTGTGAGTCAGGGCTGTTGGCAGCGTGAGTCTGGACTGTGGGACTGGGCTGTATTTAGCCGGACTGTGGGTTGTGATCAGTGCATTTTTCTCAAATTCTTACTGGGAACTAACGAAGGAAAAGGGCACTTATCAGAGCTAAAAGGGCACATTGTATCAGTCGAAAGGGCACTGATGAGCTCTTTATCACGCACATTTGGTTCCTGCTTTCCACGAAAACCCCAATCATAAGCTGCCTGTAATTGCCTTCCGCAAAGAGCACAAAGCCATTTCGGAAAGGACAATAGACCTTCAGGCATTCAGAACTAGAAGCAGGGCCACAGAATTTTGCAGGGGACGGACCGGGCTGGTGTTGACTGGGGAGGCGAATTTGAGCATATTCGGTACCTGACAGCCTCAATGACCATTGGCCCAAAAATTTTGGGGGACGTCCCCCTGGGTGGCAACAGGGGGCGCGTCCCCGTCCCCCTTTCGGCGCCCATGACTAGAAGGGTCCTCAGTGTAGGAAAATCAGGACTGGGAACCATTGTCAGGGGCTTGGGCCAAAAATGGTCCCCAGTTTGTATGTACATACCATTGCAAGACCCTGATTGTGATTGTAGGCCACTCGTCAACAGTAATTAAGCAATGTCACAGCACTCTGGCTAAACTGGCCAAAATGTCATACAGACCCCCAAGTTCTGTGAAGAGTCTCATAATAGAGGTCCTTGTATTCACCCACAAAATGCACTATTTGGCTGTGTGGAGAGACAGCAGTGAGACCCAGAAGGATTCAGGATGTGTAGAACCATGTCGCACATACTGTCACCTAGGTCCGAGGCCGAGAGCCCATGTAACTCGCCTGTTCACTCCGCAGGAGTGACAGCTACTGGAAGCAATCACTACCGAGAGGGATGCTTGGATCACGTTTAAGCCACTTTAGGCTGACTCGCCGTCTAAAAATCTTAGCGGCATACTGATTCTCTTGACACCGTTCCCCCTACCGAACGCGCTCCGTTGGTGCTAGTGTTCTCCAACTAGCTCAAATGCGTTCGGCGAGAGCAGGCGTTTCTCCGCTGACGAGGTATAGCACGCTGGTATCGTGTGCCGCCAACAGTGGGAGCGTGAGGATGTTGCGGAGTAAACTGCAGCCATTGTTATAATAATTGTTGGGGTTTATCGATGCACCAACTTCCAAGATCATATAGCGTTGTCAACTCTTTCCCTGCTGCAAGGGTTTCTGGGGATCCAGCTTGCTCCTTGTTCAGGGAGCCGCCGGGCCTTGAACCCGGCTCGGCTGCGTGGAAGCCAGCTGTGCTGACCACTCCACTACCGCACCCCTTGTCATAATCTAGCCTGAATTCTCAACATGTGCTTGCTGTTTCAGCATCTGTTATTATTTTATTGTAGTCTTTTATATCTGGTTTACGTCTGTGGTTTACGACAGCTACTTTTAACGATGATCATATGTCTTAACTCAATAGCCTTCAGTAGTTTTCTATGCCATCATGTAGAGCAGATGATCTCGATATTTTTTGGTCATGTTAAAATTACATGATGGCATAAAATTCACTTCGTGGAAATTATAAAGTTGGAAATAGATAAATGTAAATACCAAAATAGAAAAGCTTCGTCAGGTATATAATATGTGAGTGGTCTGTCTCACTCACCTCGCTGTTTGGCAAACTTCTCGCACGGTGCGTATGTGACGTACTTCTTTCTCACGTGCAACCAGTCCTGACTCCAAAACAGCATGGTTTTGTCTCACGCCGATCATGTGACTCAAATTTAGCTTGCCTTTTAAAAACGGCGTGGGAGTCTCTATCATTAGGCCATCAAACTGACGTTATTTATACGGACTATTCAGCGGCGTTCCAGAGCATCAATCACAAACTTCTTATTCACAAATTAAAAAACTGTTACCAAATCTCAGGTGCGGCCCTGGAATGGCTTTCATCATATTTAGAAAATCGTAAGCAACGCGTTATTGTGAACGGAAAATGTTCTGATTGGGTCCATGTACGCTCTGGAACTCCGGAAGGTGGAATTATCTCTCCTCTTCTCTTCGCCCTGTACATAAACGATCTTCCAGACAAAATTTAGACTAATTGTCTCTTATTTGCTGACGACGTAAAGTTATACAATAAAATTACTTCGCAACACGACATTGAGCTCCTTCAGGACGATCTAACATCTTTAGCTGCATGGTCTGCACTTTGGAAGCTTCAACTCAATACAGCCAAATGTAAATCGTTCACCGTGTCATTGAAACGAAAGCCTATTCCAAGCACATACAAAATCCAAAACTCTACTCTAGAGAAAGTCTGTGCAATCCGGGACCTTGGAGTGTGGTTGGATTCTAAATTGACGTTTGTAGAACACCTGAATCACATTGTTAGTAAGGCGAACAGGGCACTAGGTCTGATGATTCGCTCTCTTCAGGTTGGCCATTCAGAGGGGAGAGCGAGACGGAAGTTGAAACCCGAACCAATAATGGCGGCTTATTTTGGCAACATTCGATCTATTATGGAGTTTGGCTGCGTAATTTTGGGTGGGGCTGCCAAGACTTATCTTGATAGACTGGACAAAATTCAGCATAAATTCTTGATTTGGCTCGCGTCAAGCTCAACGAAAAGCTCACCATCATTTGTGTACCATGATCTTTTGGCTACATTCAGAATAAACACTCTGGCTAATCGACGACTGCAACATGATATCCTTTTCGCACACAAAATTATCTCCGGAAAAATAGACTCCGCCTTTCTGCTTAGTAATTTCCCTTTTCATGTCCCAGGAAGGAGCACAAGGGCAATGTTCGGTAGCATGCTGCATGTTCCATTTGGAAGGGTAGAAACTGTGAGGCGTGGATTGTTTTGTCGCTCGGCCTCTACTTTTAACTCGTATCTGACGACATGTCCACTTTCCGACCCTTTTAGATCTTCATTTGGTCAGTTTAGAGCACAGGTTCGTTTATATATTAAGTTGTTACCTGCGAGTTGAACAAAGTGGACTTTTAACTCTTTGATATTCATATGTTTACTGTTTTAAGTGCATATTTTAGTCAGCTCGCAATGTGATTGGTGTTTGTAGTTTGTTGGCTCTTCATTTTTACCTGTAGTTGTATGTGACCTGTTTACCGTGATCATGTTTTATGATTCCTGACTTGAGCTTTTATTGGGGTATGACCCTGTTGCTCAAATAGCACTAATAAATAAATAAATAAATATATCCATGTTCAATAATCACAATCCATCACCTTAAGAACACACGTGAAAAGGGAGGAGTAAAGCACCGCTCCACGTTCCTCTCAGAACGGCTGATTGTGTGCTGAAGGTTAGCACCATCAGTACCCGTCTGAAGCGCGGCAGATGCTCATACCGGACTTATATTCGAAGGGTGAGCTAAAGTTGTTACGATGGCAGTAAAAATTAAATGAGTTAGCACTCTGGAGCGGTTATAAACATAAGACTTTGATAATGTAATTTAAACAATAACAATCCCTAATCACATATTTGAAAGTCGGCGTTAATGACGACTTTATGGACAGAGTTATCGAAGCAGCAACCACTGCAAGTATAGAGTATTTAACAGTTCCGTTGCTTTAAAAAATGTACAAATGAATTTTTCTCCAAAACACGGGAAGTTTGCATCCGTTTGGTTTTACTTTCGGAACGTGAGATGTCTTTATACGGTCAAATTTTTACCGTCTGATCCCCGTCATTCCACTCAATATTCGGGTCACCGGGAAGACCATAGTGAGCATCACGTGACGGCCACAGCTCACCTCAGTCAGCCAGAAGACAAAGAGTGTGCCACGTGACAGTCACGTGACAGCCACGGTTCAGTCAACCAGAAGACGTCTGGCTTGGGCACGATTTACCCGCCAAGGTCCACGCATGGTCATTGTGGCAGGCGCCAGTTATGGCGCGGCTCGGCCGATAACGGCGCACCGGGGCAATTCCGGCGCATACCTGCGGACACCGGCGCGCCCTCGTCGTGGGAACACGGACATCGATGAAGCTGTGTGGGTGCACTAATGCCCTGATGGCTTTATGGTGTCTCCGAGGTGGTCCCCGGTGCTAGAGTTACCAAACAGCCGATGCGTGCGGGCAGGCCGAGCGTGGGACACAGCCGGAGTTCCGCCCGTCCGGCATCGGCCAAGGGATCGCACCGGCAGATCCGAAACTGGGATTTCAGTGGACAACCACTCTGATGATTTGGTGATCGAGGAAGATGGGACACAGGCGTTGCCACCGGCAAAATAAGTGAGGGGTAGTCAGTCTTCAACATGCCTCTGAAAAGAAACTTTCCCTCCAGAAGCAAAAACTCATCTGATTTGGGCTTATGATTTGGCCTTCCGCAATATTTGTTTACAATCATTCACCAACTTTTCTTAATTTGGCTTAAATCTTAACACTTTTGGATGAAAAGTGGGGAGGGGGAAGCACCCTTGCCACCTCCTTCCTATTCCGACACTTATGGGGGACGGGTATGAATCACTAGCGGTAGAAGTAGCGAGTAAAGCTAAGTGTTGATTTTTCATCAACTTTGCATGCTTTTGCTGCTAGGTAGTTACAGGCTCGTTGGGGTGAGCAGCTAAAGTCATTCTTTGATCAATTTCGGGGGCATGGTCTCTTTGAATCTCCTGGATCCGATAGCAATACAGGAGCACAAAACGAACAAATGTCGTCGGTCACGGGACCCGCACGTCCACATGAACGTGCGGGATGCATGAATGCGTGCATGTATGCATGAATGTCTTTGATGCATGAATGTCCTTGACAGCTCGAAAACAATATGGCGACCGTCTTCAGCGTTAAGTGGTATCAAAGGAGCCGACCTATCTGCCCGAGCCGTGAAAAAATTGACAAGTAATGGAATTCCGCAGAACAGACTTTTTGGAAGGCTAAACCCAGCGTTGGGGATCATCCTATAGTCTCTGTACTCGGAACACACGCCCTTTCGCTCATAAGCCGAATCGTGCCGCCATGGGGGGAGACAATACCTCCAGAGAGAAGTATGTGCAGATAAAGCAGGTCACATCGCGCCAGCGACAGACGTATCAGTGGAAGTCTGAAGTGATGTACGAGCGTATTGTATTCGGCGGTCACGGCTGGTTTGTCTAAATTCGCTTCTACCGCATCAGGAAGCTGAGTTGTAGTGTCGCCCCCGTTTGGGGCGTTTCAGGTTGGTAACAGAAGCACCAACCCAGAGAATACGGTCATAAGTCCAGTATGAACCGGACATGAGCGAAGTAGGCACTTACAGCTGACTGGTGCCTCAAAGCATCTCCGAGCAGATATTGCGGGGTTTTCAGGCTTCTTATTAAAACACCTAACTTATGGCTTACTCTAGACACGATCACACCATTATGAGGCATGAAGGTCAGCCTGGAATGAAACAAAACACTTAGATCTCGAGTCTCCGTGCGGCGCTGCAGGACTGATTCATCCAGTGAATAAGCTACCCAAATGGAAGCATTTCGAAGAGTGAACGTTATCACGCGACAGTCTGCAGGGTTCAATTTCAGAAGACAAGATTTCGACCACACAGAGAGACGGTCGAGATCCACCTGCAAATCTTTTGCGTCAGCTGCGCATTTAAAACGATTAAAAGCTTGACGTCATCGGCGTATGTGACACACTGAGTGCGCACGCAGCGCGACAGGTCTGCTGTAAAGCTGATACAAGCAGAGATCCGCAGACACTGCATTTAAGCAGCCCAGGAAGGACAGGTGTCCAGGCAGACATCTTTCCAGCTAAAGCGGCGCGATGGTGGCAACTGGCGAGGTAGGATTCAATCCAGAAGTGTGCCCTTTCATGCCTGTTAAGCTGGACACTTTTTGGATTTTGTGAAGGAGCAGCAACGCATGGTTGTCAGTCGTAGAATCTGAAGAACAACCAGTGTAAATAGCATCCGCCTGGGCACCCTCTTGTGTCGACCTCTAACCGTAGTTCACTCAGGGGTGTAATTTTCCCCAAATTTGTGGGGGTGCTCAGCCGGTGGGGGCGGAACCCCATAGGGGCGGCAGCGTTACAGCACCCTTCATTGCACTAAATCTGCGATTCGTCGTTTTTTGCGCCTCCTTCAGCACATAGAACGTTTTATTTTAATGGTGGTCAGGTAGGTATTTTACAGTTTATTTTCCAAACACATTTGCTTTTTAGGCCACATTCCAAAGCTATATATAGGTCTTGAAAGAATACAGCCTGAGCTGAAAATTTATCCCGATTGAAATGTATCAGCTTTTTTAGCTACATTTTGCCTTTCGAAAGGCACAGAGGATGAAAAGTGAAACAAAAGCCAAGGACTTAATCATTACGTGAAAAGCTCACCGAGAGCGCTCCAAACAACGTATTTATTGTTCTTTTAACATGTATAAATATCACAAATTGATTGCACCCGTACGTGCCTTTTATTTTTACCCCAAAGTTATTTTTTGCCCAAACACACAGGGATTGCAGTGATGAGTCGGAGAAGACACGAATGAGGGCAGAAGTGATAAGCCGAGGGCGGCAGTGATAAGTCAGGGGCGGCGGTTATGGATTAGGCACGACACAAATAAGAGTGGAAGTGATACGCTGGGGGTGACAGTCATTGGCCAGGTCGACAAGAAACGGGGTGAAAGTCATAAGCCGAAGGTAGCAGTGATAAGCTGGGATACTATGAACTAGAGGTGGCACGAATCAGGTTGGAAATGATGGGTGACAATTATGGACTAGGGGCGGAACGAATCAAGGCGTAAGTGAAAAGTTGGGGGAGGGGGTCAGAGATTAGCCAGTAGCGGCAGTGAGGAATCCGGGGCGGCACGAATCAGAGCGGAAGTGATAAGCAAGGGGCGGCATTCATCAGCCGAGGTGCTAGTGATGAGCTGAGGGCGGCATGAAACAGGGTGGCAGTGATAAGACGAGTGCGGTAAGTGCTGAGACAGGGCGGCAGTAACGAGCCAGGGGTGTTCTGAATCAGGGCCACAGTGGTAAGAGCTAAGCCCGGGGCGACACATGTATTGGAGGTGCTCAAATTAGGATTGGAGGTGCTCAAATTAGGATTGGGTGTGCTCGGACACCTCCAAAGAGATAGAAAACCACGTCCCTGAAGACACTGGTTTTACACGCTCGATGGTTTCGGTAAACCCATGCTGCAGTAGCGGGATTGGGTGTTAGCAGGGGTAAGCAGCTCGTCAAAGAAGACTTTTTAAGGAATGGTGAACAGAGAGGTAGTAAGAAGATTCCACGGCTGTTAGGTATTTTCACAACTTTTTCTGCTTTTCTTGTAAATAGGTATTGGGAGCCGTTGGCGAAATTTTTGGTTCTTATTGCGATAGTTTTTTTTTATTTTTATATTTTATTAACACGATAGGTAAGTGACACAAAACAGGGGTACCTATGTTCCTGCCATTAAACGGAAAAATTATTTTTTGTCTGTGTTACAAACATAGGCGTAGGAACGGTAAGATTATTGGGGGGGTGGGGCAGGGCCGCTGACATAAACTTGGACCATGCTTTAAAAAGCTTTGTTTTGTGGCGAAATATTGGCTCTGGCGCTCCTACAAGCCCGCAGCCGAACACAAATTCCAGAGGATGCACAAATAGAGATAAACACAAGCTGATGAGCAAAATTATTTGTATTTTTCGGAAATCTTAGAAATGCATCTTGGTTAAAATACGTATCTGAATGGACCCTATTCAGCCTAAGGGCTTATAATTTTTTGCTGTAGATGGGTTGAACATGTTACCTAAATTAATCTGTAGTAGCCCTGCTCTCTATATGAGGCAAAACTGTCGTCATAGCGCCTCGTCACAAATAAGTTTGCAAACGGACACTTTAAACAAACATCCTTTCAGCTCCTGTATATTTACTTCACACAAACGATGCCATTTGACTGGGAGCACTGGATTCAATGACCTTGACCTTTGACTTTGACCTTGATCTTCATGTAGGATGACCTTAACATGTAACCTAGTTATATTGCCTTATGATGTCACCAGCCGGCATGCAACGCAGACTAACTACTGCGGCCGCGCAATTATGGCGATCTCAAAATGTAAGTATGATTTTGAAAGCCTAGAACACAAATAAAATTCGGCCGATTTTCAAAAGCTATACGTCATTTGACGCGCCCATGAATTCTGTTATATGTGGCCGAGTTTCGTTTTCCAGCGGCGAACGGTTCTCCGGCCACCCCGGAAAAACAGGTGGGGGCACTTTAGGCCCTAGTGAAAAAATCCCATGGGACTGTCCCATGAAAAATGCATGGGACAATCCCATACGAAAGTGAAACAGGGATTTGCATGGGAATCCCATGCGCATTCCCATGGGAATCCCATGCACATTCCCATGGGAATCCCATGCGCATTCCCATGGGAATCCCATGCGCATTCCCATGGGAATCCCATGCGCATTCCCATGAGAATCCCATGCGCATTCCCATGAGAATCCCATGCGCATTCCCATGAGAATCCCATGCGCATTCCCATGATAATTCCATGCGCATTCCCATGGGAATCCCATGCGCTGATCCATGGGATTCACATAGAAACTCTGCGCTGGTCCCATGGAAATACCATGCAGGACCCAAGGAAAACCAGCCAGTCCAAGAGGGGTTTTCCTTGGGGAGCTTGGGGAGCTTGCATGCTTGGGGAGCTTGGGGAGCTTGCATCTGTGACTATCAAGTGCAGCTCAGCTTGGGCCATTGAAACCACTGCATGACCAAAGCTGCTCCATGCTAGGTATTGAGGATACAGTACTCCCCAGAGCGCTGTTAAAGCGGCTGTGTCTCGACCTTGAAAACAAGCAAAGAAATGAAGGAAGTATAAATGTCTGAATGAACATACCTGTTTGGTAGCAGGTAATTGAATATGTACCTACCTAAGTATATTTGTGCTAAAAGGCTAATAAGCTGGAAAAGAAGAACAAAAAATTGACATCAAATGGAAAAGACGTACCACGTATCTTGAGCTCTTAGAACTGCAGGAAACCACCGTTTCCCATGTTTCGCTTCCAACCGAGCACCAAGCGATAGACCACCAAGACCTTCTTTGATAAACTTCACGGGTAGTACCGAAAATGAAGGCGGGTTTTCCAGCCATTCCACGACAGCACTCTGGTTTGAAGCTTGACTCATCAGTTCCGATCCCTCAAAATACCAATAATTTCGAACAGTGACCTTTTAGAAATAACGAGCACTAACCACACGAAAATCCAACTGGGATCTCAAATATCAAATCAAACCGATTTTCGCAACGGTTGAAGGAAGAGGGGTGCTGCCAATTTTGCAAAATACTTTCACCAATCGAAGGAATCTCTGTCTTGAAAGACTACTTTACCTACTAAAATATAAAATATACATAAACATACCCTAAATAACTGTTAAAATTAAATTAATATACATTCTCGATAAATAAAATTCATCTGAAGAGGCCCAAAGAAAGGTAAAGTAAAGGAAATTATTGGCCTTTGTTTTAAATCGGCCATGTTTGGTTTGGATGCGGCGGCAATTGCGGCAATGGTGGAGGGAGTCATAGTAGTACACACAATACTCAGGCCGGGACCGTCGGCTGCGAAGCTGGGCAGGCGCAGTCAGCTGATACTGATTGATGCAAATTGCTGTTGTCTCACTTCAAAACCCAACTAGAGATGAAAATCTATCTGGCAGTACCCCGAAGGCCGTAATGAGCTCGGTTTGGTGAATTAGGTTCGGTTTTAGTATTTCAAGTGTGGAGACCATGGTGTTATTAACAGGAACTTGTAATGTCGGATCCAGGTTTTCTCTTTGTAGGGGAGCATTCGGCCCGGACATACCCTGGTTCTGACAATGGGCCAGATGTCAGGCATGGATGGTCACCAAAATTGTTCCAATAATATTTTGGGTAGGGGTGGGGGGATGGGTTTCTTACCACAAGACACCAATTCTCGCATGCCAGGAGGGAGGGTGAGGAGACATTTCTGTTGCCATGGAAATAGTAGGGGAAAGTCCCATGGGACAAACAAGTCCCGTCGATATCCCGTGGAGACAGTCCCATGGGACAGAAAATCCCATCGACGTCCCATGGGACAGTGAAATCCCCTGGAAATCCCAGGGAAAGTCCCATGGGACGATGAAATCCCATGGAATTGTCCCATGGGACAGGTCAGTCCCATGGGAATTTTCCATGATCCCATGGGATTTTTTCACTAGGGGACCCCCTCCACTGCGCGTGTTAAGGTGCAGCGCCTATTGCTGTGGCTCCGATTCGCGCTTTTGTCCGGGCTGCTCACTCCCCTTCAACAAATGTCGCCTAGATCCGCTTTTGGCACTTCTAAAAAAGCGGGAAAGGGCTTACAATGACACTCTCTCCTCACCTTTTTGTATAAAAACGTTTCAACCACAAGTTCAGGGGAGCAGCCAGGGGGGGCACATGAGGCACGTGCCCCTCCCCCATTGGTCCCGAAGTGCCCTTTTCGGATGAAACTTCCCTACGGCCGCAGTGAAGCGTGTGCCTTCTATTTGGAAGGGCCCTTTGCCCGGAAGTGCCCCTCTATCACGTAACTGTGTACCTCCGTCGTGAATTTGCCTCTGAATGAAAAAAACTCAGGTGTCTTCCTACAATGGTAGAGGCAAACGGCAAATGAGGCGCTGCCTCTAACCGGTTTTTGAGGGCCATCAGCTACTAAAAGTGCCCCTATGCAACTGAGAATGCAAGTGGTTTAGTCTGAAGGTGCCCTTCAGTCAGTGGCGCAGCCAGCGGGCACAGGAGAACGTGCCTCCATTAGTTCCCGGGTGCTCTCTACGAATGAAAGTGCCCCACGGCCGCTGAAACATGGGCTTTCTTTTTGGATGTGCCCTTAGCTCAGAAGAGCCCTTCAACCACTTGACTGTGTATTAGGCCATGTCGTGATCACCACTTCTTCACAGGATCTTTGATTACCGGGTGTTTTCTAATGTATTGATGGCCGCTGATCACGATTTTCTGGTCGAAAATGTCGAATTCGAAAAAATATTTGCCCGCGCAAGCCGTTTGAAATTCTTCCGGTTTGCCAAAATTTCGATGTTTTCATATCTCACGGACCATAAAATGCAACTAATGTATTGGAAGGGCTCCAGAACTTTAAAACCATTCAATCTGAACAATTTGAAACCTTTTTTGACTCCTTGAAATATATATTTACCTGGAAAAGTACCTTGGAAAGACAGGGATGTTTGAGCTTAAAAAGATGATAATAGATGGCGCGCATGACGCAGCCGTCAATCAGTGTCCCGCTACGTCGCTTATGACAAGAATCTATTAGCCAAAGGAGCTGGATATAGGATTTGAGCCTATTATGAATTCGATGAATGAACATTTACCTTCATAAGATGATCTAGATTTTTCTCGCTTGCAGTTTTAAACATAATTGGTAATGGTTGCTTTCAAAGCAGGTCCAATTAGGACGAGCCAGCCATATATAGATTAGGTATCTAAGCATGTAGTCACTGCGGAAAAATTTCAAGTATTAAAATGTATGCAAGAGCCAGTCGATTATGTTCAGATTAGTCTTGCTATCACTAGCAAGGAGAATACCGTATTTCGGGAAAAATGAAGCTACACGACACCCAGCTTGCCGTCAATACATGCCGTTGTCGGTCGAATTATGATGCTGCGGTTTGAAGGGAATGAGGCCAGGGAAGCGGACGAATTTCATGTTTCAATAGCTTCAATATTCGAGCCGACCGCTGATGAAGTTACCGAGACTTACAGAAGAGCATCTGTGCCAGCAAGAAACAGGTACAAAGTTCGCTGAGAAATAAGGAAGCTTTATAATTTGAAGGAAACGATCAGAAGGTGCCTACAAAACATGACGATATTGTAAGCATGGACAAGGCATGACACCATTGTTTGACATATCAAACAGAGCTCTACCATCAAAGGTATCGGCAAACAGAACATTTCTGGAAGACCAGCGATGAGCACAGAGGTTGTATATTGGTGGCTTGGATGCAGTCGTGACAGACCATTGGAGACGGCAGCAGCTGAGCCAAGCCGCTGCTGCTGTCGTTGTGGCTACCAGGAGTTCTCCGGATGTTGCGTTCTGACGGAGCCAAAGCTGCGTCAGAACGCAACAGCACCATTGACAGCGACCGCTGGTGGTATATGCAGCAGCGAGCTTCCTATTTGTAGCATCACACCAGCTGCTAACACGCCGCACGCGAACAGGCTCTGGCAGGTATAAATCAATCTCTGAAATAAAACTTATTTCTAAATGTTACACGGAAGTCGTTTATAGACTTGTCCGGATGATTGTCATATTATTGTGCTCGAATACGGACGAGCCGGCCTCCCGATCAGGCCTTATTGGCGGCAGCAGCAGTGGCTTGCCGCAGCTGCTGCCGTCTCCAACGGTCTGTCACGACTGCATCCAAGCCCCCAATATACAACCTCTGTACTTCTCGCTGGTCTTCCAGAAATGTTCTGTTTGCCGATGCCTTTGATGGTAAAGCTCTGCTTTATATGTCAAACAATGTGGTCATGTTTTGTCCGTGCTTACGATACCTTCATGTTTTGTAGACGCCTTCTGATCGCTTCCTTCAGGTTACAGTGCTTCCTTATTTCACAGCGAACTTTGTACTTGTTTCTTGCTGGCACAGATGCTCTTCTGTAAGTCTCGGCAACTTCATCAGCGGTCGGTTCGAATTTTCAAGCTATTGAAACGCGAAATTCGTTCACTTTCCTGGCCTCCATCTCTTCAAGCCGCAGCATCATAATGTGACCGACGTCAGCCCCAATCGAGAGCTGGTTGAGCGGCAGCATGCATGTGAATCATGTTAAGCGGCTTGACGGCGGCGCTAGGTGTGGTGTAGCTTCATTTTTCCCGAAATGCGGTATTCTACTCGCTAGTGATAGCAAGACTAATCTAAATATAATCAACTGGCTCTTGCATACATTTTAATACTTGAAATTGATCCGCAGTGACTACATGCTTAGATACCTAATCTATATATGGCTGGCTCGTCCTAATTGGACCTGCTTTGAAAGCAACCATTACCAATCATATTTAAAACTGCAAGCGAGAGAAATCTAGATCATCTTGTGAAGGTAAATGTTCATTCATCGAATTCAAAATAGGCTCAAATCCTATATCCATCTCCTTTGGCTAATAGCTTCTTGACATAAGCGACGAAGCGGGATAGTGGTTGACGGCTGCGTCATGCGCGCCATCTATTATCATCTTTTAAGCTCAAACATCCCCGTCTTTCTAAGGTACTTTTTCGGGTAAGTATATATTTCAAGGGGTCAAAAAAGGTTTGAAATTGTTCAGTTGCAATGGTTTTAAAGTTCTGGGGCCTTTTGAATACATCAGTTGCGTTGTATTGTCCGTGAGATATGAAAACATCGAAATTTTGGCAAACCGGAAGAATTTCAAACGGCTTGCGCGGGCAAATATTTTTCGAATTCGAAACTTTCGACCAGAAAATCGTGATCAGCGGCCATCAATACATTAGAAAACACTCGGTAATCAAAGATCCTGTGAAAAAGTGGTGATCACGACATGGCCTACTGTGTATGAAGGTGCCCTTCAGTCAGTAGCGCAGCCAGGGGCACAGGGGAACGTGCCCCAATTAGTTCACGGGTGCCCTCTGCGGATGGAAGTGCCCCACGGCCGCTGAAACTTGGGTTTTCTTTTTGGATGTGCCCTTAGCTCAGAAGGGCCCCATCAACACTTAACTGCGTACCTCCATTGTGAATTTGCCTCTGTATGAAAGTGTCCCTCGGCTGCTAAAACGTGCACCTTCTTTATGGATGCACCTTTAGCTCGGAAGTGTCCCTTAATCACGCAACTGTGTACATTCGTTGTAAATTTTCTTCTGAATAAAAATACATTTCCTTATTTAGGTGTCTACCTAGAATGGTAAAGGTTCACCTACTGAAAGTGCCCCAATGTCTTTGATAATTTTAACTGTTGCTTCAACTTTTACAATTGTGTTTAGTTTGAATGTGCCCCTCAGTCAGAGACGCAGTCAAAGGGATGCAGGGGAACGTGCCCCTCATTGGTTCCCAGGCATTGGCGGATCTAGAAGCAGCTTTTTGGGGGTGGGGGCCAAACCACCCGTTTGGGTGGGTCAAATCGGGAGAAAATCGTGAAACTTTCCCTGATAGAACTTAACGAAGCGGGACATTCCCCTAAAGAGCCCCCTAGATCTGCTCTGGGGGCTTTAGGCCAACTCAGGGCCCCAAACCAGTTCAGACGCTCAGCTCGGAAGAAAATTGAGTGCCTATTTGAAGCAGCCCAAGAAAACCCCAGAAGTGCCCTAGTTTTCTCCGGCAGCAGGATTCGGCCAGACAGACTGAGACACTCCTCAGCGTTTCCCTGGCGACGTTTCTTTAAGCTAGCAAAAGTGCCCCTTTTCCTCGAAAGTGTCCCTCCATGGTGCTGTGCCCCCCATACTGAGGCTCTGGCTGCGCCCCTGCACAAGTTTCCGGGTTATGTTAGGGGCATGAACGCAGGGTAGCAACTCGCCCAAATCAAACAACTATTGGTTTAGAACGAAATTTTGTTGTGAGCAGGAGCTTCGAGATTAACTAGCTAACGCCACTTTTTTCCGTTGTGGTAACGCTCATTGTTTCTCGCTTACCCTCTTGCTGAAAAACTTTCGGATGTCCATTGTTCTCGTCGCTGTCTCCAGCAACTGTAAACGCCAGAATTTTTTGAAAAAAGGTGTTTACACTAGGTCTGTTGAGCAAAAAATATTCGATCCCCTCAGGAGGATAGGCAGACATGGGTTTGGCCCCACCCCCCAAACTCGGCCCTGCGTCCGACCCTAGTATAAGGCACGGGTCCAATTACAGTTTTCGATATGCTGGGACACCAATGAATTATTCTTCGTTTTTAATGGTAAATATCACCGAAATCATTTTCATCACAATATGGTAAAATTTGTGGATGAGCATCTACCCAAAATATTGGGGGCCAGCTCTATGGTCTGGCCCCCAACGAGAATATTAGGGGGCCTTGGCCCCCTGCCCCCCCCCCGTTTCTACGCCTATGATTACAAAGTCCAGAGATTAGTCACAGTACAAGTCCAAAGTGGATATTTGCTTCAATGAACGTTTAACTCTTCAAGATAATTATGCACACTTCATAATTCAGTCGAGCAGTGACGATCTAGGCTGGTGGTTGTGGAAGGGGATGTTAGGGGGCCAGAAATTGAGTAAAAGTATGTTGGGTTGATCAGTGGGGGCCAGAGCTCCACTTTCCCCCTTGATCGGTCTATGGTAGTTATTGTTAAAACGGCTTCGAATAAGTGGCGGCGCTTCCATAGAGGCACATTAGGCACTGCCTAACCACTTTTGAATGTCGAAGTCTGTCTGTATTTTATGTGGAAGAAATCTAACTTGACTCCATGTTTAAGTGGCAGAGAATATTCCTTTTTCGGATCACTGGGTCAAAGAGCCAATAATTTGCATCTCTGACAATCCCAATTTCTAACTCGCAGCTTTAACCGTCAACAAATGTGATATCAGGCACTTCGCGAATCCGCTGAATCTGCCTAAGACTGTGGCAAACCTAACGTGTGCTTTTTGATTGACATCTCTAATACCTCATTCATTGGGACGCGAGTACTGGCTCGTAAAATCAGCAACCTAGGCTTGCCTGAAGTGCATGGGCGCAGCCAGAGCCTCAGTATGGGGGCACAGCACCATGGAGGGACACTTTCGAGGAAAAGGGGCACTTTTGCTAGCTTAAAGAAACGTCGCCAGGGAAACGCTGAGGAGTGTTTCAGTCTGTCTGGCCGAATCCTGCTGCACATAAGTGAAACACGTGCGATGCCGCGTCTTAGGACCTTAATTACAGCGGATTCATTTATTGACTTAGGTACTTGTATTCGCGGATCTCTAGCCTTCTATAGTGCGGTAAAGTTGTTTGGAAATTATTAGCAAGATATTTAATTTGGAAAACTCTAATGAAGACCGTGAGTCATGGCACAAATCTGATATATGAAATTAAAAAAAAATCCGTTCGATCGTACAGCGAGGAATTGGATGCCATCAGTGGCGGATCTAGCCGGTCGGTTTGGGAGGGGCAAACCAAAGTCGAAAAGCAAAAAAAAAACGTCGCGCAACGCAAAATTGCGCTAAAATATGACTTCCCGGTACGGGTGTTTGAGGCAAGAACAAAAAACGTCACGGGCTGAAAAATATGAGCTCAAGATCCTTTTTCCTATCCAAGGCCCGATATTTTCACTGAACTTAACTGGTTCCGTTAGAAGTTGAGAGTTAAAGCACCAAAATTTTGCCTATAAACTTAAAATGAGTCGGGGAAAAAGGAGGTCGATCGCTTTGGGGGCAAAACATAGTTTTGCCCCGAGCTTTTCCGTTTGGGGGGCAATTGCCTTTTTGCCCCCCCTGGATCCGCCACTGGATGCCATACAAAATAAAGTGCCGAAACCGTCCTTGAAATGGGAAGCTCTCGTGAGTACCTTGTCCTTCCCGGCTTACTATCTATCCTTCTTGAATATTGTCTTGCACCTTTATATACTGCTGAAAAACCGTTTCCACAATCCGCTACATATGTTTTTGATACATACATACATATATATATATATATATATATATATATATATATATATATATATATATATATATATATATATATATATATATGCATTTTCCGTCAAATACGACCGCATATTTGTTGTTTATGGCCTTCTTTTGCTGTTTTTCCATTGCTCGTACAACTGTTCTTACTTCAGTAGGAAGTTAGTGGATAATACATCCAAAATTTATCTATATTGACTCCAACGTGTTTCGTCATGCATATGACATCTTCAGGGTATTACATGTTACATGTTACGCTATGCAGGGTACAATCAATAAAACACAGTACAAAAATTGAATCACTTCGATACACAATGCAATGTCGAGTGTTTAGTTTTTAATTCTTACATTTCGCTTTGTATCACCTACGATATTGAGCAAACATTAACGTGTCATTTTTTATATCTGTGCTTCCGTTTAATCCTACAGAAACTTCAAATCATACAACTTATGTCATATTATCATAGTTTAGCCAGGACTTGGACGAATGTTTGGATCCAGTAGCATGACAAGGCCCTGGAAGTCGACCTGGTCGTTTAGGAGAGGTTTTCTTTCCCGGATCAGGAAGGCTTCGATTATTTGTAGCCGTCTGCGGTTGGCTTCGCGAGCGATGATGGTGGTGTGTTCGACAAGCTCCTGGCGAGTGATATTGCGATGGTGGGTGGTCTTCGTGTGATTTAGAATCGCACCGGATTGAAGGTGGCATGTGACTCGTCTTGATAGAGTGGTGGTTGTTTGGTCGATGTAGCATGCATTTTCTTGGAGTGTGCAATCTCCAAATGGGCACTTAAACATGTACACTACATTAGTTGACTTTAGTGGTGGTTCTTCCAGCTGGTTGTTCTTCATCACCAGGTTTGATGTTCGACGTCCCTTATAATATATGAAAAGCTGGATGTTATCGCTGGGATCTTTTGGCTTTACATTTCGCTTAACGATGGTTTGCAGCGCGCGTTCGTTTTGTTTGCAGGCCGGGGTCATGACATTCTTATAGAATAGTCGATGTGTTGGTCCTTTTTCCTCGGTCTTTTCCTTTGGGTTGATGTTCTTAGTCAGAGCTCGGCTTATTTCCTCGTCCAGCATCTGTGTGGAGTAGCCGTTGTTTGTCAGGGTCTGTTTGATGGTGGTAACTTCCTGGTGCACCGCCTGCCACGTGCTGCAGATCTTGAGAGCGCGTCGTAGGTATGTGCGGACCACTCCCACTTTGTAGCGCGATGGGCACTCGCTGAGGGCATTGAGACAGTGTCCTGTGTCGGTTTTCTTGCGGTACACACTCAAGTCATGGCGGCCATCAGAAATGTTACTTGACGTCCAGAAACGGGAATTTGTTATTGACTCCGATCTCATATGTGAATTTCAGGATTGACTCTGATTCCATGTGTTCTTTTAGCCTTGTTAGGTCCGCTTCGTTTTCCACTTCAAGGTATATGCCATCAACAAAACGCTTGTAGATGTGAGGGAGAACGACCAACTTGCTTGAGTTCAGCACCTTTTTCTCGATTTCACTCATATAAGCGTTTGCGAATAGTACGCCGAGAGGTGAGCCCATAGCAATTCCGTCCACTTGCCGGTATAATTTTCCGCTTGGGTCACGAAATAGCGCCTTTGATGTGCAGGCTCTGAGCATTTTCTTCATGATTTCCTTGGAGAGGGCTGGAGATGCGAGGTATTCATTTTCATATGCCAGTTTGAGGAGTATCTGCATGGTCTCTTCTACTGGTACCTACGTTGGTAAACAAACTTTCTGCATCCAGAGAAGCTAGGATTCCCTTAGGCTGCGTTGCTTTTAGGAGGTCGACAAACTCGTCAGTTGAACGTAGCGTGTTGGTTGTCGGCACGTAAGGTGTCAGGAGTTTGTTCAGCCGCTTGGCTACCGTGTGCGATGGCGTAGGTATTTGTGAAAGTATTGGTCGCAGCGGATTGCCTTCTTTATGGATTTTTACGTTTTCATAGATGTATCCTGGCTTGTATTCTCCGATTAGCTTATCGAAATGAGCACCACCAATTACGGCATTTGCAGATGTCAAACCATTCAGTTCTTTTTTAGGTTATCTGTGGTGTCTCTTCTGACACGTTTGAACTTATAGGTGTCATGCAATATGGTGTTCAGCTTGTTGATGTAATCGTCTCTGTTGAGGATGACATAAAGTGATGCTTTGTCTGCCTTTCTGATGATGATTTCTTTATCGTCACGTAGAGCTTTAGCGGCTGCTCTCAGTTGGGGCGTGAGAGCTTGACCCAACGTTGGGCTGCGGCGCCTAGTGCCTTCAGCGAGAAGCTGAGGTTTCAAGGCCGGGTTCACATCTACTTTTCCATCGGTTTCTAATCTGGTGATAGATTGATATAACAATTCCAATTCTAAGTTTTTTTCGTAGTGCCGAAACTTGGGTGCAAGATGGTAATTCAGACCCAAGTTGAGGAATTATTTTGCGTTGCTGCTTGGTTCTTTGGTGGAAAGGTTTATGTATGCATTTGAAGCTTCAGGGAGCAGAATAGTGCCACCATACAAGTGGTAAGTTTTTTTCAATGTTCTTTTTTCAACCACGGCATTATAATTTGCATACTCGTCCTGAAGGGCGCCTTCCACCTCTTTCCCTAAGTCTTCAGGTATATCAAATGACTTAAAGGTATCGTTAAGCCTATCACAGGCGGATCCAGGATTGCTGATCGGGGGGCACCTTCCCGGAGGGCGCCATCTGGACCAGGGGCGCCATCTGGACCAGGGGGCGCCACTTTTGACCGGAAAAACCTATCAGGTGGGCGCCAAATCCTATCGGCGGGCGCCGACTTTCGCATCCTGGGGGGGATGGGAAGCGACATTCAGGGGGCGCCATCGACCTTTCAGGGGGCGCCGTAACCATTTCAGGGGGCGCCGAGGGTCGATCGGGGGGGGCACGTGCCCCCTTGCCCCCTGGATCCGCCTATGAAGCCTGTTAAGTTCTTCGATTACACACTTCGAATTATCTCTTTTCTTTGCAAGCTGATCTTCCCCTAGTCTGAGTCGGAATTATGTTGTGAAAGGCTTGTGTTTCACTGCTGGGTCAAGTTTAATATCAGGGAACTTTGGTAGCAGTTTTTCTTTCATGCATTTTTCGTTAAATATGACCGCATATTTGTTGTCTATGACCTTCTTTTGATGTTTTTCAATTTCTCGTACAACTGTTCTTACTTCAGTAGGAAGTTTGTGGATAATACTTCCAAAATTCATCTATACTGATTCCAACGCGTTTCGTCATGCCTATGACATCTTCAGGGTATTACATGTTTCATGTTACGCTATGCAGGGTACAATCAATAAAACACCTAGTACAAAAATTGAATATATATATATATATATATATATATATATATATATATATATATATATATATATATATAAATATATATATTTAAGTCTACACGACCGACGGGTGAAGAAGCAGGCGTTCACTGAAGAGTTTCGTCGGAACCTTGTAAAACACCAACTTGAAAAGAAACAGAAAATTGTGAAGCAGCTGAAAAGTAAGTTACCTGAGCTCATTAATACTGTAAAAGAAAGCGACATTGACGATGATGTAAAGGATCGTATATTGACTAATCTTGACGAAAAGGCTGAAAACTTCCATCACGCGTGTAAGATAAAAATAGCAAATAAGCTATCAAGGATTTACGGTGGAAGCTTTAACATACCTGAACAAAAGCAAGGCTACTTGAACCTGTCTTCAGTTGAACTTACCGAGGCACAGCATACGCTTCTCAATTTAGGTTTAAACTGTCACGTTCAGTCCAAACGGAACGTTATAAACAAGCAAACAGAACTTGAATTACTTTATCAGGACATCCTAAAACTAGAAAACGAGAACAAAGTGACAGTAAATCCCAACCTCAAAGGAGAACTTATTGGAGAAGGATGTAAACTAAGAGGATCTTCAGAAAGTAAAATATTGACGAAGGAGCTACGCGAAGCGGCTAAACAACTACGAGAACACGATCGTATCATAGTTCGGAGAGCCGATAAGTCTTCAATATTTGTTATTTTAGACAAAGAAGATTACACAGCAAAGTTAAATAGTCTCCTCTCAGACAGTGCAAAATTTCAGAAGATTAGGCGCGACCCCACCAAGGAGCATAAGGCAAGAGTCAATCGGATAATAGCAAGTGCAAATGCAGTAAAAGGTGACGTTCATTTTGCTAGAATCGAGGGGGAATACTCGCCTGGTTACTTATACGGGACTGTTAAAACACATAAGACTGGAAACCCTTTACGACCCATTATATCGCAAGTCTGCACATCCACATACAAGCTAGCCAAAAGACTTAACAACCTACTTAAACCATTCTTACCATCCAAGTTCATCGTAAACTCATCTGCAGAGTTTTTAGACCTGATAAGAACAAAAAAACCGCAGGGCGAACTTGTCTCGATTGATGTCGAGAGCCTATTTACGAACGTACCAGTAAGAGAAACCATAGATATAATAAAACATGAAGTTTACAATAGACAAAGCAACGGACTCAAACCACTGGCACTCTCGCCCTCAATTCTGGAAAAACTGCTTCTCGCATGTACCACAGACTCGCCTTTTCGAGGTCCAGATGGATCCCTGTACCAACAAAAAGATGGGGTGGCCATGGGCTCACCGCTCGGACCACTCCTTGCAAACTTTTACATGGCCCACCTGGAAAACGTTGTGTTCTCAGATCCTGAGATATGCCCGTCAATGCTCTACCGATATGTTGATGACATGTGCTTAGAAGTACGAAACCAACAACACCTCGAAACTATTATTAAGGCACTAGAACAAAACTCGGTACTTAAGTTTACCTACGAAAAAAACAGCCACAACTGCCTGCCCTTTTTAGACATACTCATCGAGGCTACCCCCAACTCATATGTTACAAGTGTCTATAGAAAACCAACTAACATCGGTCATACACTTAACGCTAAAAGTGAGTGCCCAGCTAGATACAAGAAAAACGCTTTGAGAGCCTTCATCCGACGGGCTATAAAAACCAGCTCCACTTATGAACTGCTACACCAGGAATTTTGTAGACTTAAACAGCTGCTGGTTAACAATGGTTATACCAACACTGAGATTGATCAAGAAATTCGTAAACAACTTGATATGGATAAGGGAGAAAAAACATCCGAACAAAAAACAAATCATGATTTGTTCTATCGAAACTTCATGAACACAGAGCATAAAACTGATGAAAAGATCTTAAAGGACATCATAAAAAAGAACGTTAAGCCTAAGGACGACAAGGATGTGAAAGTCCACATATACTACCAAAACAGCAAATCTAAACACTTCATTATGCGAAACAATCCGATCAAAACAAAGACACTGAACCGCACCAATGTAGTATACCAATTCGTATGCCCACACGAGGATTGCAGGCCTCGTAACACTTGCTACATTGGTGCCACCACCACCACCCTTTCACGACGCCTCACCATACACGCCAAAGAAGGGGGACCCAAGGATCACATGGCCAACACACACAATACACAAGTCACACACAAAATGCTAGCAGAAAACACATTCATCATTGACACTCACAACGATCCATACAGACTCTTCATTAAAGAAGCACTTTACATCCACAGACATAAACCATCCATCAATGCACAGATCAGCACACACACATCCATGGCACTATGGGGGAATTAGGCAGGTTGTATTGTTGATGATGTCAAATTGACTCCTAAACTTGTATCTGTTTCATTTAGTTAGGGAACTGTATTGAATGATGTGTGCAAAATGATTGCTAACTGGTATATGTAATAATGATAGTGTTTAACGTAACAATAGCAAAATGAATCTTCGTACTGTAAGTGTTAATTCTGCCAGTCACACGCCTCGCAATGTGCTCAATGTTTTCCAAATGCGATTTATTTATCTTGGAACTCAATCGACCGGCGACAGTTTTTTTACATGTTATCTTGAATAATGAATCAACTAATAGATTCGAAACGTCGATTTATTGTGACTTTATGAACTTTGGTGAGCTCATCAACTCAATTCCGTCCAATATTAAATTAACGATCAACAAAATACTAAGACTTCAAAAGAAACTGGTGAAAGCAAAGAACGCAACAATCTTCAATGGAATATGCTTAAATGAAAAAAATATATATATATATATATATATATATATATATATATATATATATATATATATATATATATATATACATATATATATATACACACATATATATATATATATATATATATATATAAGTAAAGATATATAAGTTCCTTTTTAAGTACATGGGATTCCCTAGGCAGGCCTTTATGGTGCCTCCATTACCTATAGTCACTGGGGCCTCCTGCATAGGCAAAAATGCTGAAAGTGACAGCCTAAACACGATTGATTTAGAGGTGGGGACGTGGCCCAGGCTTTTTTACCTGATAGTGGACAGGGGCGAAAGAACTTATACGAACCTGCGAACACGAAAACAGAAAACTAGCCAAAACGAACTCTTTAATCGAAGTTTAATAGCTGAAGTTTAATCGACAGTGCTTGAGAGAAAATATATTGCCAAAATACACACACACACACACACACACACACACACACACACACACACACACACACACACACACACACACACACACACACACACACACACACACACACATACATACATATATATATATATATATATATATATATATATATATATATATATATATATATATATATATATATATATATGATATTCAACATTTAAACATTAATATTATTTTTGCTCATCGACTTGAGCTTGCCCCCTCTCCAGGCGGCCTGCTGCATCCGCCCCTGTCCACTATCAGGTAAAAAGCCATGGCCACGTCCCTACCTCTAAACTAATCGTGCCTAGGCTGTCATAATGTTCAAGCGCCGCCACTGCTTCGAATGCGCTTGAATGTTTCTACCTGTATTTTTGTAACTTTGCATGTCAAATGAGGTCACCAAGCAGTCTTTGTCCTTGACTGGCTTGGTAAGATCAAAGACCAATGAGAGAGCCGACGGTAATAGGGGAGACTAGGGCAAGGCGGATAGCGGGGCAAAGCGGAAAAAGCTGAATAACTCTCTGCAAAGCAGCCCCCCTCCAACATCCAGCGCAGATACCGGATGTGACGTCACACCTCGCAGCATATAACATGGGAAAATTAAACGATTAAATATCCAAATTTTCGCAAAAAGAGACCCAGAATCGAGCACAAAATGATTATTTATTGTATTTTGGATAAATTTGATCATCGTGTATTCTCACAAATTCGTAAGCGGGCAGCAGTGGCGGGTCCAGGGGGGGCAAAAAGGCAATTGCCCCCCAAACGGAAAAGCTCGGGGCAAAATTATGTTTTTGCCCCCAAAGTGATCGACCTCCTTTTTCCCCCGACTCCTGTTTAGCTTGTAAGCAAAATTTTGGTGCTTCAACTCTCAACTTCAAACAGAATTAGAGAGGTTCAGTGTAAATATTGGGGCTTGGATAGGAAAGAATGTATCTTGAGCCCATATTTTTCACCCTGTGACGTTTTTTTTTTTGCTTTTCATCTCCAGTTCCCAAAATCCTACCGAAAAGGCATATTGTGGCGCAATTTTTCACTGCGCGACGTTTTTTTTTTGCTTTTCGACTTTGGTTTGCCCCTCCCAAACCAACCGACTAGATCCGCCACTGGCGGGCAGTGCCATTAGCAGCAGTTTGGCAGACGGCCCATAGGCGAAGGAATTCCTCCACGCCCATGTGACGTCACTCGGGCGTGGAGGAATCCCTCTTGGACGTACCTTTAAGTAAAGGTATCTTGTCTGCAAAGTGCTGCAATCTGCCGGAAATGTTTGTCATACTGAGCGTTGCTTAGCAACGCATCCCGCGCATCTTCGTCAGCTGTCTCCTCATTTCGCTTGCAGAGCGGTGGAAAAAGGTAGGGTTTTTAGATTGTTAGCAGGCTTTTGTGCTATACTTCGTGGTCTTCAAAACCCCATCCAAGCAGCACGGATTTTATTTTATTGAACGCTGGAAACCAGTACGGGTCCCTCGATTGCCTAGAAAAAACCTCGCCTCGATTTGTCACTCTTGTGATGACTGGTCTGGTCTCCCATTCTCTTAGACTGTGTTTGGGGCACGGTGAACGGGGGAAAAGTGGAATCCGTTCACTTTGCCCCATGAATGGAAAGAGGGACGAAGTGCAGAGAAATAATAGATTATGACCATAGCTACTTAACAGTCCATGTTGGGCATAGCAGCATACCACAGAGGCCTGTCGCAAAATATGTTATACCGTCAGATAGGAAGTTTTAAAGGGAGATACGCGAAAAAAATTTTATTGGCTAGATCGAAAGGTCACAAAAAGTTGTTTCAGAAGTCATATTCTCATTTTTGCGAATTTGGCCTGCAAATGCCTTAAAATTGCTCTCAAAGTCAACATTTCTAGACGACTTTACCGGTACACCTCTTTCGATGTAAATGACGTACCCCCGGCTAAGGCTACCAATTCTCTAAAAAACTGGTCCCATTTTTCCTAAGCAGTGACTTGAAAGTTTAAAACTATTAAATAGAAAGTTATTTTAAAAAAGCTACTGCCAAAAACAGTATCACAACAAAAATAAAGGACTTTTAAGAAATCACAATTGACCAATCAGAACGTACAGTCACCTCATATGGGGTCTCGTGACCTTTCTGACGCAAAAGATTTGTCATCCTGGGGCTGAAGCAGAAAACGGCTCAAGACCCGAGGTAGGAAACGGTTGAAGACTTGAGTAATTATGTTTTTCTCCGTTTCTAAGGGAAACTAATTCATTTTGTATTTTTAAGGCTTTCTAAACTAATTCAAATACATATACAGGAGAACAGATATTTTTATTAAAAAACATTACTTTTCAACTTTAAATAATTTTCGAAAAAAGTAAGTGATGGATGAAGGTTTCAGCATTTTATCGGAACTGTTAACCTAATTCGATAATAATTGAGTGGCCTCCCAAAATTTTGCCGAAGATACAAAAATAATTGACAGTTTCGTTATCAGGATTTTTCAAATAGCAAGAAACCACATTAATAATTTTTTCGCGTATCTCCCTTTAATGCTTGAGCGTTTGGAAACTGAGTAGCGGGGAAGGGATAGCAATATTGCCACTCTGCAGAAGCTATAATATCAAATAAGTGGATGTAAGCATTTACGTAAAATTATAGATTAAAATTATATCAAACTGAAAAATATACATGCCAAACATCTGCAAACAAAGAATCGAGGCAAAATAGGCCTGTCAACTTTACCCCGTGCTTGGGGCAAAGTGGTCAAAATAACTTTTGTTTACTTTTGGGTTTCCTGTGCAGATGTCTTGTATTTTGTTGCCTTTTTGTCCCCTCTATTGTCTTTACAATTGAACATGGAACAAAATCATGGTACCTAACACAAGAACTCGGGATTACAAGTTCTTCAAACTCCCTCCGGAGAACCCGTATCAGCGCACATTTCTTTCTCTGATGCATTTGTAAAGCGTTGCTTAATATGACCACCTCTCGGCTCGCCTAAAGAGAATGTGGCACCTTGGTCGAATCCTGGAATTTAGTGTAATTAGGCGTACCTTTAAAGGGAATGTGGCACCTTGTTCAAATCCTGGAATTTAGTGTAATTAGGCGTACTTTTAGTCAAAAATAATGAAACCACTCATGATTTCTCTGAAAAATGTACAATAAGCTCAATATTTGGTTTTTTAAAATACTCCTCTAGAAAAAGAAATAAATATCAGACTGTGGATGATGTCACGATCTGGGAACCACTACCAAACTTGAAACGCTTCAAGGGCTTCGATTGGCTGATGCTCATCGTGACGTCAGCATATGTCGTCACACCAGTAGCTCACAACAATGGCCGCCGGCGACGGGGGCTGAGGGGGCTGGTGTCAGGTAGGTTTTAGCTTTTTCTACGGAAATATCGAGTTCCAAGTCAAATGAAATATGGAGTACCGGGTTTTCCGACCTGCTTTACAACTTGGCTATCTCAGTTAAAATCACGTTGTGAAGGTGCCACATTCCCTTTAATGTGATCAAGAGGATAACACTCCCGGAAATATCACGTCTAAAACTAAATGTAGTTGGATTAAATTCCCTCTTATCCATTATATTATACGTTTAAAACAGAGCTTCCCCTACAGCAGTTTTTACATGCGTTTAGTCTTTTACAAGTGAAATGCGGTTAGTCAACTTCAAATTATAAATCTAAGTAAATACATGTAGGGTATATAGTTTCTTTGCTTGAAGTGGCCTCCTTGAGTTGTTCTGAGTCGCTATCAGACCATTTTTTAACATGTTAACTGGGGGCCATTTGCCCCCCCAGTCGACCGAAATGCCCCCCAGTGCCCGGCAATTGGCCCTCCTGTGAAATAGACAGATAACTTAAACTTGACCCAATGCAGACTAGCCTAACGAAAATAAGAAAGAACACCACCCGGTAATCATGATTTTGTTATATTACTGGTCCCAAGTTGGCCATCCACAGGGGCCGGGGTGGCCTAGTGGCTTCGCTGCCAGTCTTCGGATCGAATAGCATGGGTTAACGTGGGTTTAATCCCCACGGCGGGAAACCGCCTTCCTTGTCCGATCTGACCCGGTGGAGAGAATCCTTAAAGGGAAGGTGGCACCTTCATAACGTGATTTTAACTGAGATAGCCAAATTGTAAAGCAAGTCGGAAAACCCGTTACTCAATATATCATTTCTCTTTGAACTCGAGATTTCCGTAGAAAAAAACCTAAAACCTACCTTTAATGTACCCCTCATGTGCCTACCCCTAGCAGCAGGCTTCAGTTCTCATGGCTGCTGGTGTGACGACATATGCTGACGTCACGATGAGCATCAGCCAATCGAAGCCCTTGAAGCGTTTCAAGTATGGTAGTGGTTGCCAGATCATGACATCATCCACAGGCAGATATTTATTTCTTTTCCTAGAGGAGTATTTTAAAAATCAAAATATGGAGCTTATTGTACATTTTCAGAGAAATCATGAGTGGGCTCATTATTTTCGGCAAAAATTAACTACGCCTAATTATACTAAATTCCAGGATTCGACCAAGGTGCCACATTCCCTTTAAAGGGAATGTGCCACCTTGGTCGAATCCTGGAATTTAGTGTAATTAGGGAGTGGGGTAAGATGCCCAGGGTTTAGGGAAATCGGGATTTATAGAATAACCGCGGTACCAACAGCGCTGCTTTAGATTCCAAGTCGTAGCGTGATCATTTATCTTCCTTATAGAGTCGATGAAATTGCTGATAATTATCATATTTTCTAACTATTATGATTTTACTAGACGCTTGCAAAGGGGTGTCTTACCCCATCGGGTGGGTAAGACGCCCCTGGGGCTTGGTAAGATGCCCCTCCCTGGGTATCTTACCCCATTTTGGTCTATCATTGATGAAGTACTTTTTTTCGTAGTTTTTAGCTTCATTGGTAATTATTTAAGTATTATTCAGAGGTCAGAATGTATTTAGGAGCGTCCACACACATTGATAAAACGTCTAGGTGGTTTTTCACGTTTCCACGTCAAATGATAAAACAAAGTTATGTAAAACTAACGATAAAAACCAAGGATAAAAGCATACCATAAAAGTAATATAAAATCACACACACACACACACACACAAACAACGAAGTACGAAACGAAGTAGGTAAACTGGTACGAGGTTTCTGGGAACCTCCCCTAAATCCCCTACCTTGTATTTTCTGTGTTCCCTTTGTTTCAATTCCTCATTTTAAAAGAAATATGGGCCAGAAGTTGTTAAGTACAATAATATTCCCTTCAGACAGTAAAAATGGCTTGTGGTGACTCGAAGACTCCTCCCACTAACCATCACAGGCTCCCTGTCTATCATTTATGGCGCACAGCCACCTTAGCTTTCTCGTCAAGGCACACAGGCCCAGACTTCCCAGGCAGAGCACTCGATCCATTCTTTGCACGAGAGAACAAAACTCACTCCGCAGATGAGATATCTGGTATCGTCATGCCCACTGATTTTCTTCCCTTATACAGCTTTTACCTGCCTCGTCCACGTCTTTTTAGATACATTTGCTTTCACAACCCCTTTAACTAGTTTGTCTTTCAGAGCCTTTTTTAGATGCAGCCAGGGGTGTAACTTTGTGAAAATCTTTAGGGGTGCTTTTTCCTAGCCAACCCATAACATTTTACTGGCAGTGTTAGGGGATGAAAAAACGTAAAAAGGGGGTAAAAACCTTACACTTTTGTCCTTACACCTTTGTTCTGCGACATTAAAGTAAACACCTCTCCCACAAAATTCTCCCACACACTTTAGACACGGCCAAAGGTGCTTTGCACAGAACGCCTTATAAAAAGCCCTTAACTAACTAGCTAACACTTTTGTCAGAAACATCCCTAATGACTTCTTTCTTGCTTTATTTGCACTCCACACTGTTCCCCCTCGGATCAAAAATAGTTTGGCCCCCTGGTTTGAGTGTTTTGGGGGAGTATGGCCCGAATGCCATCCCCTAGATCCGCCAGTGACTTGACACGCGCCCCGCTGGGGGCGAAATTCGCCCCCTTCTGGTTTTCCCCGGATAACGCAAAAACCAAGAGACGCAGAGCAACGAAACTTACAGTGCCTTATCCCTGATCAATTCTACGCATCTCACCAAATTTTTTAGGTCAAGTCATGTCAGGTCAAGGAGCTATCCAAGGTCAAGCGACCCGACCTCAAAACCTAAAATTACGAGTTTGATGCGGCACCTAAGGAGCATCAGCCAACCGATCAGTTTGAAACTCTCACAATATGATGAGGCTATTAGGGTCTACAAATCTGCTATCTCGAAATTTTGACATTGTTGACCGAAGGTGGGGTCAATTTTTTGGTCACCCTCATTATAAGTGTATGGAGAAAGGAGCCTCTGAATAAGTCGATCTGATCCCCAAAATCCCTTCCAACAGGGTGAGAGTTGGCGACGCCGTATGACCCTGGCAGTTGGTGCGTCGTTAAACCCCAACAATTATTATTATATGGAGAAAAATAGAAAGGGCTCGTTTTTGGTAAATCCGGGATAGATAAAGCTGAAAATGCTCAAACGGTGTATTCTTACCACGATCTTGACCATAAAGCTGAGTTTTTTACCATCTGACCTCTCAAAGGTCATGTCAGGTCACAGGAGCATACAGTGATTGTTTTGCCAATATCTTCTCACTGAATTGAGATAAAGCTCCCATTTTGCTTTCATTGTGCTTGTATTGTCACGAGGAGTCGATTGATATGCAATATGACCATACCAGGTCACCCTGTGACCTTGACCTAGCTCGATGTCAGGTCATTTTCTCAGTGGGACGTAGCAAGGTCATATTATACATCATTCGATTCGCCACAATGAGAGGAATCCAACGATGCATAAATGTGTGCTCTAGCTTCGCTGCGAAAAAAATTACAGAGGGGGAAACGTACACTGCCCTGTTGTAAGCCTATGGGACATTATTTGACCTATGCTGACCTCAATATTGACCTGACATAAAAATACTCCTTATCATTTCTCTTCGTCTCGTCAAGAGCTTTCAAACGCCGTCCGTAATATTTCTCTATCTTTTCTGGGAAATGATACACGGAGGGGGGCGAAATTCGCCCCCCAGCGGGGGCGCGTCATGCCAGGGACCCCAGCGAGGCGCATCATGCCAGGGACCCCAGCGGGGCGCGTGTTAACATACTTTCAGAGATGTGCCCAAAATCCGTGGTAAAAAAAAAACTTTCGGATTATGGGGGCAGTGCCCACCATTTTCTAGCCGTTCCCGTATCTTATTTTCAGCAACAAATCAAACGATAAGCCGAGTTACCTTCGGCCCCACCGAAGTCGAAGACCCTTTCCCACAAGTTCAAAATAGTTCCTGCGCGGATACTTTAACACGCGCCCCGCTGGGGGGGGCGAAATTCGTCCCCCTCCCCTCCTGGTTTTCCCCGGATAAGGCAAAGACGAAGAGACGCAGAGCAACGAAACTTACAGTACCTTATACCTGATCAATTTTACGCCTCTGAATTTTCTAGGTCACGTCGTGTCAGGTCAAGGAGCTATCCACGGTCAAGTGACCCGACCTCAAAACCTAAAATCACAAGTTTGAAGCGGCGCCTAAGGAACATCTGCCCACTGATCAGTTTGAAACTTTCACAATATGATGAGGTCTTTAGGGTCTACAAATTTGCTATCTCGGAATTTTGATATCATTGACCTAAGATGGGGTCAATTTTTTGTCACCATATTTGGTGTCTTTGGTGAAAAATTGAAAGGTCTCGTTTTCAGTAAATACTGGATAGATAAAACTGAAAATTTTCAAACCGTGTATTCTTGCCACGATATTGACCTTAAAGTTTGAGTTTTTGACCATTTGACCTCTCCTGTCAGGTCACAGGAGCATACAGTGATTGTTTGGTCCATAACTTCTCACTGAATTGAGATAAAGCTCCCATTTTGCTTGCATTTTGCTTATATTGTCACAGGGAGTCTATTGATATGCAAAATGACCATACCAGGTCACCCTGTGACCCTGACCTAGCTCGATGTTAGGTCATTTTCACATTTTTGACCTAGCAAGGTCATATTATACGAGTGTATTATTCGATTTACCACAATGAGAGGAATCCAATGTTGTGTAAATATTTGCTCCACTGAATAAATATCTAGAGGGGGAAACGTGCACTGCCCTGTTGTAAGCCTGTGGAATATTCTTTGACCTATGCTGACCTCAATATTGACCTGACATAAAAATACGTCCTGTAATTTCTCTTCGCCACGTCAGGAGCCTTCGAACGCCATGCGTAATTTTTCTTTAGCTTTCCTGGGAAATGAGATACGGAGGGGGGCGAAATACGCCCCCACCAGCGGGGTGCGTCATGCCAGGGACCCCAGCGGGGCGCGTGTTAAGCTTCCTGCTCATCATAGGTCACAGCTCGAAAAGCTGCAAACGTGGTTAAGCCAGGAGTTTTTTGTGTCTTTTTAAACTAGCGCGCAGACAAACGGCTACCTATTTAGTGTTATTGTTTGCATTTTACCACCATTTAAAGCTTATCTATGGTGTTACGTTGTTCTTGGACTAACAAAGCTTTGAACACTTATTTAACCCTCGCCCCGGGGTGGGGGTGCTTAAACACCCCCTTCGGATTTTTGGCGGCACGAAAAACGGCGGCGCCGCTAAAAGGATTTTCCATATCGATGACCTAAGGTCAAGTACGGATCATGGAGTCTGTTGGAAATACATGGGAAAACAGAAATTGGGCTGTATATGTGTAGATGCAGCTGAGAATACCTTCATATTCTCCAAATCGTAGTATCCTGGGCCCCTTTTCTGAATTTTCTGATGCCCATGTTGCAATTTTTGACCTGTGACCGCTAAGAGGTCATCTGGGCTACTTAAACAGTTTTCAGAATTAGGTCAATAACTTTGCATGAAATGATGGTACAACTTTTATTTTGATACCATTGCGCTTGGATTGCTATTGCAAGTCGATTGATATGCATATTGACTAGGCTAGATAAAAAGTGACTTTGACCTGACCTGAGGTCAGGTAATTTTTGTGTTTTGACCTAGTATGATCATATTATACATCATTCGATTCGCCGTGATGAGAGGAAGCGAATGGTACCTAGAAAATGGTTCTAAAACTCAACTCTTATAGACGCTAGAGCCGAAAAAATATACTCAAAATGCCACTTTCTTTGACCTGTCATGACCTCAATAATGACCTGAGCCAAATAATGACTGATATAGCTTCTTCATGAATTTCTATGAGATATCCACCAGCCTTCGCGTTTTGCGCTATCCCGCGTAGAGGCCGAGTTCGAGGGGGCAGGCGTTAAAAAAGAATGACCTAAGAATGACCTAACCAAAGTTCAGGTCAAGAGCATTATCTTGTCTGACATAATCGATGTGCATACCAATTGACTCGTAATGACAAGCTAAGCGAAATGGTACTAAAGTGAAATATCTATTATCATTTCCTGCCAAGTTGTCCAGCGAAGTTGTCCGGGTCTCCTGCGAACCCATGTCTGAAAAAGGCTTAAATAGTCCCAAATGACCTTACATAATCATAGAACAAACATGTCAAGTTGGACCTTTGGGGTGGCCCAATATACTTATATTACGAGAACAGGAAGCTATTTTAACCCTTGCCCTACTGGAGGTATTTTACTCCCTCGCCCTACCGAGGGATCGATTCGACCCTCATCCGTTTGAAAACTAAGAAAGGTGGAAAGACGCGGTAAAGCGCAGCCTGTTGCCCGAGACCTGAACTCTCCGACAGTGTACAATTATGTTTACCCTAGTAACCTCGTGAGGTCACAAAATGGTGAAATTTTGACACATTTAGAAAATCCCTTATGATTCGGGAATCAATAGACCTAGAACCAAGGTGTCAATGTGTTTGTCGTGACCCAAGGATTTCCACAATATGTGGCATGACCTTGCAAGGTCATGCGTGACCTTGGCATTAGATCACCTAACATAACCTTAGGTCAAGGTCGAAGTGAGGTCGCATACCATCGAATCCTTGGGTGACGCTCGTCACTATGATACCAAATTCATTGCTGCATCTTGTCCCGTCCATGAGTATAGCCAACAAGAGCTTCTAAAACGGTAACCTTTGCTGAAATTTGGGGACCCCTGGTGCCTTCGTTATGGACTTGACCTCAAAATAGATGGCGTATTCCAATTTTTTTCTTTCAGGAGCCTTCGAATCCTGTCTAGAAACCTGATCTAGCTGTTCTAGAAGCCGAGTAACGCCCGGTTTTTCAGATTTATTTTTAGGACCAAAATTGCCTTACATGGGCATAGAAATGACGTCATAACTCGGTGACCCGACATGACATTTACTTAAAATTTGGTCAAGATGTGTCAAAGTAATTTTGTTATACAATTTCCCCGCAGCATTGGGCTAAACGAAACTTTTTGTGCCATCGCGAAAAATAACGAGGGGCGTCGAATCGGCCCCCCGAAGGTCGAGGGTTAAGCAATATGAGCCAAAATATAGCTATTTTACAGTTTTTACCATGTATTTCCATTGAAGAGGTTGCCCTTAAATGAAACTAGGTATATCACCGATTTTATAAACCCGGAATATATGTTGCAGCACCCGGTAGGCCCATAATGGTTTTTAAGTGTCGGATTGCTAGGTTGAACGTGTTCTTACTTATAAGTAACTTAACTTTTCTTTACTTATTGCATGAATGCAATCCTAATTTTTTAGATGAAGTCACTTGCCTTGGCCTGATGACCTGACCTAACATGATCAAACTTGATTTTTGAAAGATGCGGAATTGATCAAGGAAGAGATATGAAAGATACGGCGGCGCAGCGCCGCCGTTTATCCGCTATCCTTAAAAAGCCTTATGGAGACCATCGATGCTCCTCTCGGACGGGCGAGGATTAAGCACAAGCTACGTTTCCCAGATATTGTCCCTGATTGCTCTCCCTTTCTAAACAAGTTCCAATACATCACAGTTACCACATGTTGCTTTTTGACCCTCCTTTGGTAAGTATATCAGCTATGGACAGGTCTGATCTACATACAGCCTAAATAAATTCAGAAATAAATTGCGGCATGCACCATGGCATTTTGGAAAAGAAGTCCAGCAGTAAACTTTGTTTTTTCTGTCTGGAAGACATGATCAAGGAAACGACGAGTACACTCGGTGGTGCTGATTCTGAGACAAATACGGCGACACGGCAATTAACATTTTGGAAAACGCGCTCTCTCGGCTTTGGTCGCAAGTGGCAGCTAACTAATTTCCATAGTTACTCCCGCGGCTCACCGTCTAAATATGACCTCATGCGGTTATATGAAATCTTCAGATCACGTAAGTAATCTTTTAAGCTCGACATTATATCCAGATGAATAGTTACAAGAGAGCTCCGAATCTCTGATACTTATTATTTAATTGCTACATAATCCTGACATTATATCCTACTAGAACGTCGCAGAATAGTTTTAGGGGTGCTTTTGGAAGTTTAGGGGTGCTTTCAAAAGTTTTAGGGGTGCTCGCGCACCCCTAAAAGTATACAAAGTTACACGCCTGGATGCAGCAGGCCGGAGTCCAACGCTCTACCAACTGGGCTACCGGGATGGCAAATGTAGGGACGACATAAGAGATCAGGTACGGAGCTTTGCAGGATTAACCATGTGGAATATTTCAGGTCTAGATCATTCATAGGCGAATCCAGTGTAAGCAGTTCAGCCATAGCCCCTTCCTAATTGGCCAAAATTGACCGATTTTGACCAATTTTGTGTTAAAATATGTTTTAAGGTTTTGTCCATTTTAATTTAATTGCTTTGCGCCTCCACTACACCAGTTTGATCTGAACCCGCCATGAGGTCATCTCCGGTTGGGGCATCAGGCCAAGTCCGGTGAACTCCCAAATAATTGTCTCAAAGTTTTAATGATTGAGCTGGGATTCGCTTTATCGAATGAAAGCACCAACCACAAAATTTGACTGTCATGGGATTCCTTTCGTTAGTGGCTTGGGTTCAGGTGCGAGGCCTTCAATTGGAAAGTTTAGTCACAAAGCGCTCTTATTTAACACGTACGGTCATGCGCGTCGAAAGCATAGGACAGGAATGGGAAGACGGATCCCCTAACTCGTCAATCTGTGAGGGCGTCTCCCGACAAGTTTTGGGAATCGACCCAGGTTTTTATTGTCACCCCATTACCTACCTACGTTGACCTACGTAAATTTGTTCATGAGCTTCATGGTCATTAGCTTTTCAAAGACAGTAAAATTTACGTCCCCCCGCCATCACCAGTCCAGGGACCGTAGCCCCCCAGTAACAATTCCGTGGCGCTGCCCGTGGGTAAGGTTTGGACTAACCCCAAGTTTAACACATAGTTATTTACTCTGGGTAAAGACGCCCCCTTTCCACCGGGAAAGTTGCCCATGGGGCATCTTTCCCCATTCTTTAAGGGGGCATCTTTCCCACCAGTACCCAAACTAGATAAAACTTGAAGGGCAAAAGTCATACAATTAATACACTCAAGGGAAATGCTCAGTTAATGAGTTAAATATGCCATCATTCGTAATGGACAGTTAAACAAAGCACGCATCCAATATTCTTCGAGATATCTGGAACCTATGTGGGCAATTTTTTCTTAGAAAAGCATCGAAAAAAAGAATTACCCACCAGCTTCACGCAAATCACAAGAGGGAATTGAATTTTTGCGCAAGAAACAATCAAAGCCTCTGCTTTCGACCAAGACCAATATTATTTACCAGTGGTGGCCCGGATTGCCAAAAGAGGGGATGGGGCGTCTTACCCGACGGGGCATCTTACCCCACTCTCCCCTACCTTTAAAGGGAATGTGGCACCTTGGTCGAATCCTGGAATTTAGAGTAATTAGGTGTACTTTTAGTCAAAAATAATGAATCACTCATGATTTCTCTGAAAAATGTACAATAAGCTCAATATTTGGTTTTTAATAATGCTCCTCTAGAAAAAGAAATAAATATCAGCTTTGTGGCTGATGTCACGATCTGGGAACCACTACCATACTTGAAACGCTTCAAGGGCTTCGATTGGCTGATGCTCATCGTGACGTCAGCATATGTCGTCACACCAGTAGCTCACAACAATGGCCGCCGGCGACGGGGGGCTGGTGTCAGGTAGGTTTTAGCTTTTTCTATGGAAATATCGAGTTCCAAGACAAATGAAATATGGAGTACCGGGTTTTCCGACCTGCTTTACAACTTGGCTATCTCAGTTAAAATCACGTTGTGAAGGTGCCACATTCCCTTTAAAGGGAATGTGGCACCTTGGTCGAATACTGGAATTGAGTGTAATTAGGTGTACTTTTAGCCGAAAATAATGCAACCACGCATGATTTCTCTGAAAAATGTACAATAAGCTCCATATTTTTATTTTAGAATACTCCTCTAGGAAAAGAAATAAATATCTGCCTGTAGATGAGTGTCATGATCTGGCAACCACTACCATATTCGAAAAGCTTCAAGGGCTTCGATTGGCTGATGCTCATCGTGACGTCAGCATATGTCGTCACACCAACAGCCATGACAACTGTGGCCTGCTGCTTTGAGGGGTACATTGCATGTAGGTTTTAGCTTTTTTCTACGGAAATCTCGAGCTCAAAGACAAATGATATGTTGAGTACTGGGTTTTCCGACTTGCTTTACAATTTGGCTATCTCAGTTAAAATCGCGTTATGAAGGTGCCACATTGCCTTTAAACACCCACGCCAATACTCCTTGTAATTGGGCAAGTGTGCCTGTTGGGAGTGGCCCTAATAAAATGAATAAAATAAAAAATAAAAATTGGGTTGAAAAATTTCCACCTGTGGCTGTCTACTCCGTCGTGCGAAGACGAAACAAAGCGCGTAGTTACGGGAAGTCCCGGCAAAGCAGCCTCAGCATCAACTAATTACAACGCTGGAGAAGAACACTGGCCTACAACCAATCAAACATTCTGTTCTATCCGACCGGAAGCCCACATCCCAGCCAGTACCGTGACATTGCATGATGCTCTCATTTCACACGCAGTCAGTGGTCAGCGCTAAGAGCTCGTTCGTGGATTAGACGGGACACGGTGTAGTCAAAGTGCGTAAGACTGGTTGCTGGTGTGGCGATATAAAGTGCTTAGCCTTTTTATTTATTACTGTGGTGGTGGCATACATAAGCGTCGCCACCGGCAAAAAAGTGAGGGGGCCAGCCAAACTTCAACCTGATACTGACAGTAAACTTTTCACATTAGTACCAAAAACTTTTCGAATTTGGGATCCTCGCTGCCTTCCGCAGCGGCTGGTTATACAAATTTCCGGTTCACTCCCATTTTGACTGAGATCAGGAAATTATTGGTAAAAAAAGTGTGGGGGGTGTGATTGATGATCCCAAAAAAATGTTCTGGTTATGTGGATAAAATCATTCGATGGCCACACGGGGTTGGAAGGGCACCCCTGGCTTCCTATTAGATGGGCAGTGTGCCAGAAATATTGCGTCAAGTCAATATCAAACTGTCAACAATCAGTTCTAAACAGTGATACAAGTCGCTTTTCTGTGGTTTTATGACTACCGCTAGGGGAATTTTTAGTCTCAAATCTGGCTTTTGTGGTGTTTATTTGGCTATTCTAGTGGAAATAAAATTTGGCCCCTCTTTGGCCCTTTTTCTAACTCGGTTTAACCTTTTCCGGTGAAAAAAACCTGGCAGCCCTGGGCAGCATCTATAATCTCTAGACTTTGGAATAGCTAAAAAAATTGTGAAACATTTTTTTCACACTAACACATCTAAGTTTTATTAAGGCACCTCAAAATGGGTTCTTTGCCCCTTGAAGACACTATAATGGCCAGCACAAGAAATGCCCTCCCACTGACTTTTCCTTAAAAAATTCCCTAGTCGCTATATAGGCCGACTTGGGGCCCCTGAGCTGAGCCGGGCTCTTAAGCTGATCTGGTCATCTGAGCTAATCTGGGGGCCGCTGTGCTAAACTGCCCCCCCCCGAGATGGTGTGGGACCCCTGAACTACTTTACAGTCACCGAGCTGGAACCCTTGAGCTATTCTGAGACCCTAATCAGCCGACTTAGGGTCCCTGAACTGAGATGTAAAAGCTAACTTGGGCCCTAAAATAACCTGAGGCGATCTGTGCTGAACTGATCAGCCCCTGAGCTGGTCTGGGACCCTCCTGCACAGTTATAGGACCCGTTGAGCTGAGTAGGGAGCCATGAGCTTGAGTGGGTCCCTTGAGCTGTTCTGAGACCCTATATCCGTCAACATGGGGGACCCTGAGCTGAGCTCGTCTCCAAAACTAGTTTGGGTCCTAAGCTAATCTGAGGCCCCTTGTGCTTTTCTGAGGTTTCTGAGCTGGTTTGGGGATCCCTGAACTTTTCTAGGGTCCCTGAGCTAAGCTGGGGGCCGTGAGCTTAAATGGCCCCTTGAGCTGGTTTAACACACGCATTGACGGGGGTCTGAGCCACCTTCGCTTTGACGAGGGGGGCGGATACCCGCCCCCCTAAGATCTCGAGAACCACGGTAGGTAGTGAAAAACGGTAAACGGCGTTGGGTAGCCCATGTACTTCGACATCAAAAATATCTGAACCGTTTTTGTCAGGTCACATTTAAGGTCACGAGAGGTCAAAACATGCCGTCATAGGGATAACATATAAATTAAGGTTTTCGGCCATTACATCTGAACAAGTAAAGATAAAGCAAAAGGACTTGAACTATATGAATCCTCGTAGCAAGCCGAATCTAATGATTTATAATTTGACCTTTCTAGGTCAAATCAAGGATTTGACCTGACCTGAGGTCAGGTCAAGGTCAAATTATATGAAATACATATCATTAAAGCTGTAAAGACAAGGCGGGTCTAATGCAGCTAAAATAAACCCTTTATCACCATCCGTTACTGAGTTATTCAGTAAAAACCATTTTTCACATGTATTTCCAATGGAAAGGTCATGCCTCGTACCTGACCTATTAGGTCATTGATATCAAAAATACCGGACCATATTTTAGAGAACTCGGTGGGCCCATTATGTGATATGAGTTTCAATCGGATAAGTTCACCCTGCTCCGACTTATGCTATCTTAAACGTTTTTGAGGTCAGGTCACTTCACCTGTACTGGTGACCTGACCTGAGATGACCTAACCTTAAAATTTTCACAGAAGTTTTAAAAATGACCAGGGAAAAGGTATGCCAAGTACGGCGGCGCTACGCGCCGCCGTTTTTCTGTATCTCGAAAAACCCGAGGGGGGCGGCTACCCACCCCCCGTCAATGCGCGTGTTAATACCCTATATCAGCCGAAATGGGGCCCCTAAGCTGAGCTTGTCCTCCTTAGCTAATGTGTGGCCCCCTGTGCTGAAATGGGGGTCCCGAGCTGGTCTAGCCCCTGAACTCTTCTGGGGTCTCTGAGCTGAGCTGGGATCCGTGGGCTTGAGGGGCCCCTTGAGCTGTTCAGAGACCCTATATAAGCCAAGCTGGGATGACTTGGCGGCTTCTGAGCGGCATAGGCATAGGAACCGGGAGGGGCGGGCCAGTGGAGTCACTGGCCCTCCACCTTTTTGTGGTGGGCCGCTGCAACGCATATAAGGATATCAGCAACTGCAATATAACACAAGAAACTCAAGCGGGCACGACAACTTGTCTGGAAAAGTTCCAGTTCCGTCGTACACCCTCTGCAAGCCCCTGGACCGGAAGCGCTTCGTGAAAAAGTCTAGGCACCTACTACCCGAGTGATTCTAGATGGACCCCGAAAACAAGACTCAGTCAAAATCCGGCTCAGACTGCTCCCAACACAGAGCGCTAATTCGGACACGCATCCGACACCAAATGCCGAGCAGCATTCGTCCCTTGGCCATCGACAGGCGTGATAGGCACAGGCCGTCTTCCACTACTAAGTGGAATAAATCCTCAGAGCCAGTGGCGGATCTAGCCGATGGGTTTGGGAGGGGCAAACCAAAGTCGAAAAAACGTAACGCCGTGAAAGATGCGCTGCAATATCACTTGCCGGTACAATTTTGGGTATGTGAGGCGAAAAGCAAAAAAAAAGACGTCACGGGATAAAAAATATGGGCTCGAGATACTTTTTCCAGTCCAAGGCCCAATATTTACACTGAACTTAACTAATTCTGTTTGAAGTTGAGAGTAGAAGAACCAAAATCTTGCTTATAAACTAAAAAGGAGTCAGGGAAAAAAGGAGGTCGATCACTTTGGGGGGGCAAAAACATAGTTTGCCCCGAGCTTTTCCGTTTGGAGGGCAAATGCCTTTTCCCCACTTGGATCCGCAACTGCTCAGAGCTATTCAATGTCAGGGAAGGGTTAGAAAAGACGTAACTAACAAATTGATGGGTTGGGGGCATGGACGGGGGATGGACGGGGCCAAAGGCAAAGATAGTGGAAATATGGTGGCGCACTGCATCCGGGGGGAAGGACATTTGGGGGCGCCATCGACCTTCAGGGGCGCCGAGGGTCATCGGGGGGCCGCGGATAAACTAACAAGTCGTGTAAGGAAATACCTTGAGTAGGCCGGTGTGTATGCGTGCCTTATAGACACAAAATGATCAGTTTTATAACTGCTCATAATTTTGGGCCCCTTCGGCTGGGGACCCCCTTGAGGTGGCCCTCTGTAGGGTTGACCCCCCCCCCACTTTTCAACAGGTTCACTTCCTACGCCCCTGCTTAAGGCATACCCACTTTTTCCTTAATTACTGTGGTCTGCAACCCATGGAAGGGAAGGGATTGCAGATGGCAATCACAGTGCAATATAGGTGGCGCTAAAATGGTTCTGCTTTTCATGGTTGATAAGGTCATCAAAGCCAGGTGACCTGGTCAAATGAGTCGAATTAGGTGCATTTAATTACTATAAAATGGCTCCAAAGATATACCCTGCAAAGTCTATGGCCTACAATCCCCATACCATTTGGCTGTTTATGACCCCTCTACTTCCATGGTTTCTGGATGTCTCTGCGCCTGGAGCAAAGCTTGATAGTACGACACGAGTCACGCCTCCCTTTCGATACCTTTATCCACATCTTCTCTTATTGCCATGACAGGACTATGGGACATGCTGAAAATATGGTTTTGAAATGAGCATTAACCAGCCAAAAAAAACAACGCAAGAAGTACATGGTTTCAGTCGCTTTGTTTTTACCTGCTTCTGAATTTCTTAGAATTGCTCCACTTTTCTTATTCCATATCAATATGTGTATCGATAGTATTAACTTGAAAACCTACATCACTATTTGTGCCGGTGACTCACATTTCCGTCTCTCTTTCTGACGCCAGAATCTCGTGCCGGTGAGTTGGGTTTGGTGCTTCTCGTGCTCTGGGGATCCATTGCCGTCACGATTTTGCAAAGTGCACGGTCTATAATTGGAGTAAAAAACATGTATTTTGCGTTTTGAAGGTCTTGGTTGGGTGGTGATTTCATTCGTGTTGTTTCCCCACCTTTCACTGTGCGCCGTAAATGCCCTTTTTTACTGTCTGTCTGCCTGCCCCTTTTTTGTGGTTTAAAAGTAGTGCTTAATGAAATAACATTATTAGTCAATCATTGCAGGTTTTGAAATATTTTGGTATTTCTTAAACATGGATAAACAAAGAACATTTAAAGAAGTGATATTGTAGAATGTTAGGTAGGGTTCTGTATGTGTTCTTCGATTATGCACAGTGATGTGCAATGGACTCCAAAGTGGGATGAGACTTTATCTCTCTTGTATAATGGAAAATAAGTATCCAATGTATTAACAATGAGAGATTCACTGTTCCTTAATTCATTAGAACTAGTAAGGTGCTAAATAATAGGTATTTAATACCTCTACTTATACAGCTTTTCTGAGGGAAATACATCAATCAGGCTGTTGATGCAATAAAAAGTTTTTGTTTTCAATACTAGGTTAAAATGGTGACTATCTATGTATGATAAAAATTTTCTAGATGGCTTCTTGCATTGTGGTTAATATGTTTGGGAGTACCAAGGTAGAAGGCACTTACCAAAAATGTTAAAAAAAACCACTTGGTTATGTGTTGGATTTTTATTAGTGTTAATTTCAAATTCTTAGATATGGTTTTTTTAGTATTCAATGATTATATTTGAAAATGGAGTTGCAAAATGTGGGGTTTAAAAGCTGTGAAACTAGGCTTTTGCTGGTTCATGCTTCAAAATTATGAATCTCAAACCTAGGGTTATAAAACATGGCTTGGGATCATTTGCTGTTTGCATTTTGTGAAGTGCAAAATTATAATTTTAGTAAAAAAACTTATCTGGGATTTGGAGCTTCATTATGGTTGTGATCTTAGTAAGTATTGCTTGTCACGTGATTCTGTGGGCATTAAATGCCCTTTTTGTTTGTGTGCCTGCTGTAGTAATTCCTTACTAGAGGTGTTTTATAGCTGCTGTGGTAATTTTTTACTAGAGGTGTGTTATAGAAATAGCATTATTAGCCAATCATTGAGTTTTGATTTTTGGTGTTTTGTAAAAGCGGGTATGTAAAGCATTTGAACTGTGTATGAAAGTGTAATTTCCTTGTCAAAGGAAATCATGGGAAGGAATATCTTATAGAAAGTAATAAGCTTTTACTACTTTTACCAGATTGATCTGATCTTCTTGCACCTTGTTCTACACTTAAACATATCAAAGTGTATGTATCACCCAAGTATGGTATCTCACTGTCAGTTAGTTATCTAATTGAGCTCTATATGATAACAGGGGTTAGTACACCACTAAGGGTCTGGTTGGTTTGGAGAGACTTTTTAGGTTTATCCTAAGTATACAAGTGTAGAAATATATATGTATGGATGCAAGACTCAATCATCCAGTTATGATCTGACATATTAGAGGGAAAAGTACCTGTCATCCATCAATGCATGTGTTAAACTGTTGCATTGATTTAATATTTCATCTTCAAACATGAACCTTTTGAGTGGAAAAAATGCTTTAAAATGCCTCAAAATATGCCTTGGTGACAGGCTTCCTCCCAACTGAGCAATTTGTAACATTATTTGGCTGTGGGGGAGGAGAGTTGCCCTTCATAATTTTGGGGCCAATAGTTTGATTTCCCCCATCCTCTTGATGTGCTCCTGCCCAGCTGATCTTCCCACTCATAGTGGCTGTTGAGGCGATTTCCTACACCCTCAAAAAACTGGCTGTAATGGTGCCAGGTATAATTTGGCTAAGCAGACCTTAGCAATGTTAAGCCAGCCTTAAAAAGACCAAAGAAGGTCCATTGAATCAATTTCAACAAAGTGAAAGGGGTAATTTGGCGTTTTTGAGCCAATTACATACTTCTCTGGCCCAAAAAATAGGAGACTTATTGTTTAACAATGTGTATTTTCTATCAAAAGCTGCTTTTTAATGACTGAAATGGTTAAACAGCTGCTGTTTTTTATTTCTACCATCCACATCTACCTCAGAATTAATTTACCAGCATAGAAGTGGCATGCCTACTACCAAAATGTATGTGTGCAACAAATGTGGCAAACCCAGGTTAATGAGTGTCATTGCTTCAGTATTTTTTATTTTGTAGCCAATTTTCTCTTCCCTAAGAGTTTGGTGTCGGTCCTCTTGCACCAGACCAGCCCTCTTGCATCATCAACCATTCTCTTCCCTCCAAAATTTGCACCACTCTCACTGGTCTCATATGGCAATCGTGAATGGCCAAGTACTCTCTGAGTTTCTATCTGCACTGACTCACTTTTGTGCTGCTCATGTAACTGTTGATCACAGGACAGCAACTTTGTTTTATCTATAGGTCAATAGTTTTGAACTAGCTTCACTAGGCTCATTATGCTCAGTCATGCATGGAAACCTTAACCCTCTTTCCCCTACGCCTGCTCTATGGGGATGCATTTCAGTCTTTCATTGTATTTTTTAAGATACTGGTTTTGTGAGTTCCTTGGCAAAGTGACTAGTGCAGCTTAAATCTTGCTGAAATTAGTGTGTATGTTGTTGATGGCAAAAATAGTTTCATTTCAGTTGAGATGTAATCATGCTTAATTTGTGTCTGTCTGAACTCTTATAAGGCCAAGAGCAAAAATTTTGCCAGCAAAATTTGTTTTATTTTGTATCTTACTTTTCCGCAGTTTTTTTCTGTTTCCATGTTCCTCCACCTGCCCTAAGTACCGGATAAACTGCCCTGTACCGTGAACCCTGCCAAAGTGTAGCTGCAACGAGACCTCATTTCACCGCTGTTGCAGCCTGAGATGGATATCTACATGCTGATTTATTCTACCATTCTTTGAGCTGCTAGCCCACTTTCAATTACTTTGTTTCAATACCCAATTACTTTGTTTCAATGATTTCATAGTCAAGTGTCCCACAATCGATCTGCTTACCACTACATGTCATATTTTTAAAGGTGCTGTAGTGAAGCACATCAGGCAGCACCTGTTTTGATTATCGTGTGGGTCTTGTTTTAGTCTATGTTTTAGTGAAAGTTTTTACCTTCACCTTGTGTTTTTGTTGGTGCTTTTATCTGCACATCTTGTATACCCACTTTTATTATTATAGAGTCTTTACGGCATAATGATATCTTATTTCTACAATGCTTTAATGACACCAAGACTTAGGGCGAGTGCGTGACTTTGTTGGCTATCTCGGAATGCCACAGGTATCATTTTTATCATTTCATTGTAAATACCATGTCTTTGTTTTACTTATTTGACTTGAGCTGTTAGTGGGTTATACCTGTTGCTCATTTACATGAATAAATATGAATAGATACAAAATACAAATAATACAAAATATTTTGTAGATTTCAATGGATATCTGCAAGTTGATAGTCATACTTGCATGGAGTAAAGGACCTGATTTTGATCAAATGCCCAAACTGCTCAGATTTTACTGGATCACACATCTACTGAAGATATGTAGTGTTGCAATTTTGGTTTTGTGTTTTCAGACCCTACACACATTCAACCGCAATCATGCCAGAGCTCACAGAAGTAACCGAGAGCAAGCCTGAGGTCAAGGTAGAGGTCGAGTCTGGGAGTGACTCTGACTCCGATGACTCTGTCCCAGAGCTGGAAGATGGAGTCAATGAGGCGGCCAGCAAGGTAAATATAGATGAAGGCAATGTGTTGTACTACTGTACGGACTAAACTTTATAAACATGTACAGATCGATATGAATGGTATTTAAGTGGTGTGCGGCTTTGCCAGGTGGTAAAAGTACTTGTAGTTCGGAAACAATATTTATCAGGGGATTATGCCTTGTTTGTACCTTTTTATGTCATGTTGAGGCCTGTTGCGCTGCTTGTGTGGTTTCTGCATGTCCTGCATCCGCACATGCTTTTGCCAGCAGCACCCAGCTGCCTTTGGCATGGTAAGTATTATTAGCAGTGTTCCCAGAAGATACGTGGCGAGCCTGACACTGATGGCTCTGCACAGGTGGCACAGGCGGCTGGTCTTACCGAGGACCTCAGCTCCCGGACCAAGCAGTCCCGGGGCGAGAAAAAGGCACGCAAGAGCATCTCCAAGCTGGGACTCAAACTGGTAAGGTGTCTGGTGGGATCTCTGCCAAATATGATCATTGCTCTAGCTCACGGAAAATATGCAGCCAATTTAACGTGATATTCGTAAAGAGTGGAGGACATTTTCTCCGTCAGCCTGCAAAATAGTCGAGCGCGTGCGCAACTGCCAGCACTTGCATTGTGGTGTTTGACACCACAATTTATTACGAGCCATACGCGATGATGGCTGACAGCCACTATCAACGCACTGCATCAGCGGTGGCGCTGGATTCCTGCTAATCCCAGACTGGTTGCTGGAACCGCGCCGTGTCTCACGCCGCCTCAGGGTCGGTGTGATTCAGCGTTTCTGGCAGTGGCCGCGCATGGAGGGTTTGACTAGGTGGCGCGTCTGTTGCGCCAGCCGGATATAGGGGGAAGCGGGGTCTGTTGTCCGGACTCGTTGGTGATTCATCGGTGACTCAGTGTGACTCCCTGACTCAGTTCGGGAGTCATAAGTGGAAACGTGCCTATATTTGTTTGAGCTGTTAAACTCTTTTAATCCTGAAGTTTTGTTGAGCTAGATTCATGAGATTATCTTGAGGGGACTGACTACATTTGAGTCTGAATGATACCGAGCCCGACTCAACTGCGACTTTTGGGTAGCTCTGTAATTCAGGAAGTCAAAGCTCACTTACCAAGAATGTGTTGGTCTTGAGTCGTGAAGAAGTCTGCTTTTTTACTGCCGTAAGAGCAAGAATGGGCGGCTTTTGATCTATTTTGGATATCTCTGCAGTTCTAGGTAAATTTCCAGCATGGAGAGCTTCATCATTTCCCCGAATTTGCTCATTTTCTAGCTTTGTATCAGTTATGTCATATATTCATGTTCTTCCAAGTCGATTACTGGACCGATACCGATTTTATAATAACTTAAGCTGCCGAAAATATCTGATCAGGTCGCATGCCCAAAATTCTTTACCATTCTTCGTTACCACTATAGGGTGGCACGCGAAATTGTACATATTACGTCAACACTTGCGAAGTAGATGAATTCGGTTCATGGCTCGGAAATTCAGAACATGGTGCAGTGTTACTCGTTTTGATGTGATTGACTGTCTGGCAGGTCACAGGTGTGCAGCGGGTGACTATCCGACGCTCCAAGAACATCATGTTCGTCATCAACAAGCCAGAGGTCTTCAAGTCGCCTGCATCAGACACCTACATCGTCTTCGGCGAGGCCAAGATCGAGGACCTTAGCCAGCAAGCCCAGGTACGGTCTCGCAGCCACATCCAATTCAGACTATTGTTCTCCAGCTTCGGCTTGTGCGTTTTTGTTGGTTAACAAGTTTTAGATATAAATTGTCACTGTGTGGCATACTTGGCGAGTAGGCGAGTAGTCTCACTTATCACCTGCATTAATTTTTAATCGCTGCTGTTAATATAATGGACGATTGTACTCTATTGGTGATATTTTTCATTGATCAGCTTATGGTTTCCGATGCTGGCGAACACCTCGTCCAGACGCTCTTTTTTTAATAAATTTGTCCAAGTTGTTCTCAGTTCGACTGTTGGAGTCGGAGTCTCACTAAAGTCATCAAGGGACTTGTCACGGAGGCCCCGGCCCCATCACCCTAACGAGCAACTCCCACAATGAAGGGTTGATTTAGAAGCCAAAGTTTAAGGTCCCACAAAGCACAGAGATGGCCGCCCCGCTCAGGTCACCCTCTCACCAGTCAGGTGCCAGCCGACCTGTACGTCGGGTAAACTATTGAGTGCCGGAGCGTCTCAAGGGAACCGATCCCAAGCCTGGACATGCACTGCCACAGCATGCTTCTGAGCAGCGGGCCGGGCCCAACGCTCTACCAAGTGAGCTACCGGGGCTACATGGATGGACAACGACAGAATTGCAGCCCCTCAGGCAGATTAAAAATCCAGATGGTATATAACTTATCCCCCCCGGCCCCCCTCAGTGATGTGTGCTTACGTGTTTGACCTGTGACCGCTCTGTGCAGGTGGCAGCGGCGGAGAAGTTCAAGACGCCAGAGGTGAACCCGGCGACGGAGCCGACGGCGGCGGCGACGGTACCGGCGGCCATTCAGGAGGAGTCGGACGAGGAGGGTGTCGACGAGACCGGCGTGGAGGAGAAGGACATCGAGCTGGTCATGCAGCAAGCCAACGCCACCCGATCCAAAGCCATCAAGGCGCTTAAAAACAACGGCAACGACATCGTCAATGCCATTATGGTGAGTGTGGCGACTCCGGAGTAGTCTGTAGTAAGTACGGGCGTATCTGGATAGGTTAGGGAAGGGTTGTATCTGAGTTCCATTCCGCAGCTGAATATTATTTGTGCAGGAAAAGGGGAGTTGTGAATGTGCGATGTCTATGTTTGCACTGCTGTGAGATATCGCTTTCGGTTGTGATTTTTCCTCTTAAAAATGCACGAGGGCTGCATAAGTGCAGGTCAAGAGAAGGAATCATACGTTCGCACCGAAACCTTACACAAGGTCATAGGAAACCTTCAGTTGCTATGACTGCTACAGTTCCGGGATAAGGTGGGGAATATAGTTCAGAATATAGAGTATAAATAAAAGTATATATATATATATAAAATATATATAATAAATATATATATATATAAAAAGAAGAATATAGTTCAGTCTTGTAAACGCATGTAAGGGCTGGGCTGTAACTTCAAGGACGTTGTCTGTATTGTTTCAACACTACTGGCAAGGCGAGGACGCCAATTTCCGGCGTTCGACAGAACTGCGTACGTCTGAGATATTTCTGTGCTGAATGGTTCGCCCTCAGCTGCAGGCTGTCCATACAGGGCGACTTTGTTTACTCGCGCCGTCATACGGCGCTGATCTCTGCGTAACACTGGCGACTGGCCGTGACGCATGCTGAGTGCCCGCGGCCCAACTGTAGCGACTGTGCACGCCCTCAGTGGGTCCCGATATTCAGTCCCTACACCACAATAGTTTGATGGGAGATATGTGCGCCACCTCTTCTTCATTGCAGCCAGCGTCTCTTTAAAGGGAATGTACTACTTTTTCGAAATTCCAGATAATTCTTACCGGCAAAAGAAGTCTGGATATCTGGCAGATTTCCTCCTTAAATGACTAGGAACATAAATATACACATATTTTCTTTCAAATTATGTTATAAAAATATTATTTTTCGTCGTCTATAAAATTTAATATTGACCACAGGCATGACAGACGGGCTTCGAGTGGTAGCCAAATGCAGTGCACCATCGATAATTTATATTAAATCCTAATTTGACCCCTGAAATTCAACTCGGGATAAGGATGGCAGGCAGACCGTAGTAGATACAGCGGTTGGGGTGGGTGGCTAGAGGGGCCCAAGCCCCCCGTCCCCCCCCCACCCCGTCCCAAAATATCAGGGTGCCGATAGTAACTGCATAGCTGGAAGTTGAAGTCCTGGATCCGTCTATACATGTTAGGTGATTTTGTGTCATGTTTTGTGCACAAAGGTATCGATCATCTGGGAGTTTACCGACGCGTGAAGCTGGTGAATTAAAAGGCGTATAGTAGGTATGGCTCACACGCTAGCAAGATCCTCTCCATAAATAGGACGAGCTCGGGACTTTTTACCAATCGAATTGTTGCAAACAAGTGGAATGAACATCATTGAGGGTACAATGAGGACCTTAGTGCCCCCTATTTTGAATTATAACTTGTGGAAATTCAATGCGAGGAGCTTTTAGTGAAATTGAACATGACATTAGTTGTTTCTCGACACATTCCGCTGAACTGCTATTTAGCTGCAAAACCCATAATAAAAGCAGAAGACTCATTTTAATCTGCTGCCAGTGTATAACTAGTGTGCTCGCTCTGTTGCAGGACTTAACAATGTAGCACCCGCCGCGAGTCGTCTAGTGCCTCTGCTGCACGCAGCGCCGCAGCCGCCGCAGACCCGTCACCCCGCGACATCAACGGGCTGCACCGGCTCCGGCGGGACGTCCGTCCTGTTCAGGTGCTGCTGCAGCGCTCCGGCGGACTTCGAGTCTCTGCTGGGCGGCGGCGTGATCTGATGCGGCAGGGCACGGTGGCGACTCCCCCGGGTGCTGTCCTCTTCCTCCTGCTGTTTCCCCGCAATTTCCAGAGCGTTTTGTATGGTTTCCGCTCTATCCGCCACATGCAGTCATCAGAAATACACATGTAAAATAGTTACCGGCGGTGTTTTCTTGGCTGTTGGACTAAAATGATTCGGTACTAGCACGGCACGGTATGCTAACGTCATAGTTAAATTAGGCACCCGAGGTACTCTTTTAAGACTAGTTAAATTAGGCACCCGAGGTACAATTTTAAGACTAGTTAAATTAGGCACCCGAGGTACAATTTTAAGACCAGAAAGCAAAGAACGGATTGCAAGATGGTAGTGGTGTTCCAGGGCACCTGCACGACTTGCTGGGAACTGCGGCCGGCTAGCGAGCTGGAAGTTGCACGTGGCCTCAGGAACACTGACTGGCTTACTGAATTACTGGCCAGTGTGGTGTTGCAGAGCGGCGGCAGTGTTGGGGGCACCATAGCCATGTCAGGGCCCGAGGGTCCATGGGGGGAGGGGGCAGCTGCCCTTGCTTGCACCCCGCCCGTGATCCGCCTATAACAGCCAGCACAGGTGCCTGGTCCCTACTTGGAACCTTGCTGGGCCAATATATGCGCTTATCTAGGCTGCCCAAGTGGAGCCTAGGTAAGATTGTCTATGGGAAAATTGGTGTCCTACATATATGGTCTCAACTTGTCCCTAGTTGGTTCCCAGCAAACTCCCACCTAGTCCTCTGTACATGCTCACCTGGTCTCCAGCACGCGCCGATCCAGTCCCCAGTCTGCGCCCACCTGGTCTCCGGCACGCGCCGATCCAGTCCCCAGTCTGCGCCCACCTGGTCTCCAGCCGCATCAGCCCAGTCTGCGCCCACCTGGTCTCCAGCGCGCGCCGATCCAGTCCCCAGTCTGCGCCCACCTGGTCTCCGGCACGCGCCGATCCAGTCCCCAGTCTGCGCCCACCTGGTCTCCGGCACGCGTCCACCTACCATTTGGACGTGCTGAGCTGCTTCCCTCACGCACGTCAGATGTCCCCATACATATAGTACCATCCTTGTTTCATAACGGACACAGGTCCTTATAGTCTCTCTGGCTAACACACAGTGAGGACTGTGGAAACAGGCAGACTGAGGAGGGCGATGCTGCGAAACCGCTACTTCTGCTACCTTGGCTAGCCGAAACCAGCTACCCAGTGCTAAATTCTCAAAATCGTGAAACCGCTACCCGCTACTTTGCTATCGCTACTTTTTGTTACATAAGAGGAGCACATAGTGAATCTTTAGGATGCTGATGCGGGCGTAGGCGGATCCAACGGGTCAAGGGCACTCGCCCTCCTGAAATGGTCAACGGCGCTCCCTGGAAGATCGGTGCCCCTGAAATTTCGCCTGTTTGGGAGGGGCAAAAAGTCGAAAAGCAAAAAAAAAACGTTACGCTGAAAAATTGCGCTGCAATATCACTTGCCGGCAGACTATTGGATCATCTCCAATATCACTCCGGCTATTGGAGCAAAAAAAAACGTCACGGGCTGAAAGACATGGGCTCAAGATACTTTTCCTATCCAAGGCCACATATTTATACGGAACTTAACTGGTTGTGCTTGAAGTTGAGTTAAAACACCAAAATATTGCTTATAAACTAAAATTGAGTCGGGGAAAAACGGACGTTGATCGCTTTGGGGGGGCAAAATAGTTCTGCCCCACGCTTTTCCGTTTGGGGCGGGGGGCAAATGCCTTTTCCCCCTTGGATCTGCCACTGGCACTCAGTCACGATAATCTTTAGATCGGAGACCGAAGTTGCCCGGTCGCTCACCTGTATAGGTCGACAAACGTCCAGAATAGAGGGGAAGGTGTATTTTGACGTCTCTTTCCAGTCCAAACCACTCGGTCAATGGTTGAGATTATATAGCCTGTTCAATAGGCGGATCCAGTGTTGCCAATCAGGGGGCATCATCCGAACCAGGGGGGCGCCACTCAGGGGTCGAAAAACCTACCATAATGGCATTCTAAATGGTGACAGCCTAAGGAGAGCAAGGTGGCAAAAACTAGCCGACATGCTTCCCCAAAACCAATAACGGAGCAAATCGCCGAAACTGGCACTTTGTAATCAGAGATGGCCTGCGCTACGTTACAAAATCATTTTTCCGTAGCCGTAGCTCTGGAAATGAAACGTAGCGTAGCTGGGCGAATTCTGTAGCGTACTACGCCAAAATTTAGCGTATCGTAGCGTACTACGAAAAAGAGTTACGTCATATATGCATATGCGAATACCTTCTTGTGGTCTCGATCGCGGCACTAAGGATTCTTGGTAACGATTTGCTTTAATTCGAAATTTGAAATAGAAATGATAATATTTGAAAAAGTAACGACCAAACCATTACTTTAGAATTACAAACTTCAAATAATTTCACGAGAAGTGCATCAAACCGCTGTCAATTAGGAATCGGGAGCTTTTGGTGGATAGTGTTAATCACGGATACATTTTTGGACCCGTGAAAATTAGAAGTCGGTTGATTTCGATTTATAATTGTTTTTCAACTGGTGACTAGAATTCCCGACTGTTGATCACACACATCAGGTCAAGTCAGGTTAAGGTCACTATCTAATCTAGCATAGTCAATATGCACATCAATCGACTCGTAGTAGCAATCTCAACGTAATAGTATCAAAATACAAGTTTTATCGTCATTTCCTGCAAATTTATTGACCCAAATCTGCAAATCTGCTTACGTAACCCAAATGACCTCTCAGAGGTCACAGATAAAACATTGCAACAGGAACCTAGAAAGAAGCCCAGGATACTACGATTTGGGGAATATGAAAAAAATTATCAGCTTTATCTACACAAATGCAGTCCAATCTCTGTTTTCCCCATGCATTTCCAACGGAGAGGTCATGCTCCGTACCTGACCCTACATCATCGATGTGAAAAATCCCGCATTATACGTTGTAGTACGCGGTAGGACCACTAGGTGGTATCAGTTTCAATCCGATAGATTCACCCCTTTCTTACTTATGATACCTTAAACATTTTTGGAGGCGAAGTCACTTAACCTGCACTGGTCAGTGGTAGATCTAAGGAGGGGCAAAAAAGACATTTGCCCCCCAAACGGAAAAGCTCGGGGCAAAAGTATGTTTTTGCCCCCCCAGTGATCGACCGCCTTTTTCCCCAGACTCCTTTTTAATCTATAAGCAAAATTCTGGTGCTTTAACTCTCAACTTCCAACAGAACCAGTTAAGTTCACTGTAGGTAAATATTGAGCCCCGGACTGGAAAAAGTATTTCTATCCCATATTTTTCAACTCGCGACGTTATTTTTTGCTTTTCGCCTCAAATACCCAAAAATCTAAAATTTTACCGGGAAGTGATATTATAGCGCAGCTTTTACGGCGTGACGTTTCTTTTTTTACCTTTGACTTTGGTTTGCACCTCCCAAACCAACCGGCTAGATCCGCCACTGGTACTGGTTACCTGACCTGAGATAACCCAACCTTAAAATTCTGGGGAAAGCTGCGGAATTGATCAAGGATGAGGTGTGTCAAGTACGGCGGCGCTTCGCGCCACCGTTTTTTCGTGCGACCGGGAAAACCCGAGGCGGTGTTCAAACACTCCCACCGGGACGAGGATTAAAGTATGAATGTGTGAACAAAATGTTGATATCGTAGTACGTACGATATATTTTTAACGTAGCCGTAGCTAAAGTACCGTAATTCCGTAGTCGATGAAATATAACGTAGCGTAATTCCGCAGCGTAGTCTTGGCCAAAATCGAACCGTAACGTAGCGTAATTCGGTAACATAACGTAACGTAGGCCATCTCTGCTTGTAATTTGAATTCGCATTGTTTTTTCAACAACTAGGATGGCCCAGTAGTATCCATTGATACCTTACTGATGCAAAACGTGTCACATTTTTGTCAGCTGGGGTTGGTGACACATTTATCCCTCGCCCCACCGGGGGCCATCGATGGCCCCCTAAGGTTTTTCCGGGATAGCAGAAAAACGACGAGGCGCAGCACCGCGGTTGAGGGCTCTACCTCTCACTGCATCATTTTCCCATCATCCCTGAAATTTTTACCCCAGGTCACCCAAGGTCAGGTCACCAGACGAGGTCAACCAAGGTCACCTCACTTCAACTTTAGAGCTCTGTAAGAGCTACATTTCAAAGTCGATCGATTTGAAACTTCCTACACTTCATGACCCCTCCAGGGTCTACAAGGTGTATATCCGGGATTTTTCGATTTCGTGCCCTGAGGTCAGGTCACGAGGCGACCTCTCCCATTGGAAAAGCATGGGGAAAACCTGTTTCATGATATAAAAGCCACAAAAATGATTGCAAATACTCAGACTGCTCAGAACAGCATTTTTGGACACCCTTTCACGGATCCCAGGGGTCATATTTACCCTTTGACTTTTCCAAGGTCATCCAAGGTCACCAGAGGTCAAAAACAGTATTTTGACAATAACTTTTGACCTAATTAAGCTAGCGCGGTGAAACAAACACCATCGTGTTTGTCTTATCACTGGCTTTCATTTGATATACGGCAAGGTCACTTTGTGACCTTTCGTGACCTCAGGTCATATTAGGTCACGAGGTGACCTCTGGAGGTCAAACCACTGGCGGGAGGTCTTTACGTTCCACATAGCGGGAAAAGTACTGGCAATTTCCTATCAAATGAACTTTACCAGGTCTCAATAGCTCTAATGACATAAGAGTTATGACCAGTTTGCTTAATCATTGCATATTTGAGTGAAAATAGACGATGTTGACCTAATTTGACCTCTGGAGGTCAAACCATTGACCTGAGCACTAAAACATGCGAAAGTAATTTCTTACTGAATTCACGCGAGCTTTCTATTGCACTTTGCAGATTTGCGCTAACGCCCAAATTTTCGGAGTTAGAGGGGGCCATCGATGGCCCCCCGGTGGGGCGAAGGTGGCACCGGACCCCCGGTGGGGCGCGGGTTATAGTCTGAAATTTTCAATGGTGACAAACCGAACACTTTTTTTGCCCCTGGCGCCACTTTTGACCCGCAAAACCTATCAGGTGGGCGCAAAATCCTATCGGATGGCGCCGATTTTCGCATGCTGAGGGGGTGGAAATCGACGTTTTGGGGGCGCTGTGACCATTTTAGGGGGTGCCGAGGGGCGATCTGGGGAGGACACCTGCCCCTCTTTCCCCATGGATGTAACCCTGGTGTAACCGGTTTCTACTCCCATGCTCACCGGATCCGTCAAAGACGCATTGACTGAGATATCCTCCACCCCCCACCTGCATGGGCGCCGAAAGTGGGGGGGTGTGGAACGTCCCCACCTTTTGGCCAACCAGGGGGACGTCCCCCAAAAAATTGTTGGTCCATCATTATGCTGTCAGGTACCGAATATGCTCAAAATTCGCCTTCCCCGATCAGCACTATCCCGGGTCCGACCCCACCCCCTGTAAGAATTCACAGGCGGCGCCCCTGCCTACCTGTCTCCCTAGGGAGACATTTATCAGTGCTATCACGTGCGAAGAATACCAATCGCTTGATTTTAGTCTTTTTTCTGCCTTTTAACGCTTATCTTTTCCTCTCTATTTTTACGTTACGCATTGTGCGCATCAACGACTCAGATTTACTTCTTGCAGTTGCCGTTTGGTTCCAACACTTAATAAAGTAAATATTTTAATACTAAAAAGTTAATTTATGTATCAAAAGTATTTAAGACTAGGTAAGAGGAAAGTGTGAGTTTTACAAATACTAACATAAATTTTATCGGAACCTATTTACTTCTCGCATTTCGTGGCGTGCTAGGCAGGAAGCAGCATCGTCGGCGGCCATGTTGCACTTTTTGTGGACGATTACGGTGGAGGTGCATCGTGGTCTTTTTTTGTGAAAAGCAAAAACCATCGCGCCTTGTAAACTGGCGCTGCATTGCAGTTTTGAGAAGCGTGTGTTTTGTGTATTTAAATGAATATCCAATCCTCAAGAAGACCATGTCTTGACATGCAGACGGGGCATGTCCAAGTTGAAGTAGGCGTTTGCGATTCTGATTGGAGTGGGAGTGAAGACTGAGACAATCCATTTCAGGCTTTTACTAGCCTGCAATGAGTAACAATGCAAACATTTTTAATATTATATTTCTGCTCAAAGAAGAATTATTTGTTTTGATGTCTGGTTTCATAATTAAGCACTGTACAAGAAGTTGAAGTGTGTACCTATTTGTTATCACATATTTGTTGAACTTTCAAGAATGGATTTTCCCTGGAGTAACATGAATTTGCTCCACCAGCATTATGCACTTGTAATGCTTCTGACATACTTCAATCTAGGTATGTATTCTAAATGAGGCAATGTCAATGTTTGTTATTGTTTGGCAGTCGTTCGGTAATGGAGTACCTAAGTCTTAAAGTTGGTGCAGCTGCTCAGATGTATGCTCTCATGTTGTATTCTTTTTCCTTTGGGGACTGGGCCAGTTAATTTTATGCATGGTTGGAAATGAAATGAGATTATTGCAGGCTAGGGAGAATGATCAGTGCATAATTATCCACCTATTTATATGGTTTTGGTTGATTTTCTGGAAACTCTTGGCTAGCGATTGTGGAATACTATGTAAAGTGGATTTTCAGTCTGCTACTTCTAACGATCGTGAAATGCTCTAGATTATTGATTGCTGCTTATATTTAATTCTAGTGTCATAATTATTATGTAATATATTTCTTGGACAACCTCATTATCAATTGTAAAGGAAGGAAATTGGCAATGTTTGAGCTGGCTTCACACATTGTGCTTTGAGCTGGCTTCATACATTAGGGAGTGGTGTTATTTAGGATTAGGGGGCTGGTGAGCTTACTTGTGAGGCTATGACTGAGTTGGTCAGCTGGGGCTCTCAGCCTCTTACTGAAGTCAGTAAAGCGGGCTCACTCCTGAGTTTTGGTTGAGTCAAAGCCAAATGACTGGCTCAACCAGATAGAATCAGAATGTTTTTTGAACTGTAAGCCTGAATTTATTCAAATCAACATTTGAACTTTTGCACATATGTTGATGCCACAATGTTTTTTCCTGAAACTGGCCCATAAAATTAAATGCACAGGAAATATTTAACCCTGAGTGTGAGACAAAACATAGAAAAGCCCTCAGCTTAGACTTAGCTTTAACATGCTTAAACACATTCTACCTAGGTACTATCCAAGTCTTATTTCTGTCAATATTAAAAGAAAGTGGAAGCAAGGAAATTTTGGAAGAAAGTCAGAAGGGACATGTGGCATAGATTTGCAAGTAAACATGATGTAGAAAGGTAAAATTGTATATCTCATTGCTAATACATCAGACATACATTTTTCTAGCATGGAAAACCTATCATTTTCTAACAGATTTTCAGGGAACTAGGAGTTGCAAACTGCTGATATTGGCATGATTGTGCCATAGAAATGATAACCTAAACATACCCATACCCTGATTTAAATCCCATTTTTATCTTCATCAAACTTGCCACCTGGGAAGTTCAATTGTTTGATATAAACTGTAATGTTTATGGTTACAGCATAACACTAATTTCATCAGCATTTATATGATGTTGTGCTGCATCTTCCATATATGTCCTACAAATGTGGAATGCTCAGAATAAGCCACATTTCTGTAGTAATTTAAAGAAGATACCACTGCAGCTGAAAATTTGGGTGCAAGTTGTTTGTTATGGCTCAGATGGGGCTATTTTTAGTTTTGAAATGTAACATTGCTTAAGCCTTAATAGTTATTATTCCTACCAATGCTGTGTTACAGGATGTCTTATGGATTGTTATTGCTGAAAACTCTTAATTAAATATGGTTGTGATTGATAAATGACTGATGGATATTTCACTCTCAGTTAGCCATGGGGTCATTTAATAATCCTGCTGATGATAATTTTTCCCATTTTTATATTGTGTGATGCACCTGTTGCATGCTTATTGAAGGGTAGACCTCTTTTCTATGAGCTTTATTCTTTATTCACAAGCATGTTAGATACTGCCATGGAATAAAAAAGGAATTGCATAAGATATGATGCAGGCAACATTTGAGGTGAACAAATGATGTATATTTTCAACCCTTCCAGTTGTTTGTTTAGAAAATAATAATAGCAGGTCAGCAGATCTAAACGAGACCTTCACAGTTCATGTTGAAATTTTCTATGCTCTTTTAGGGTTGTTTTTGTTGAATCATGATGGTTTAAAATAAGGACGATTTTTGATATCTTTATTTAATCCAACTTTGTCCAGTCGTGGAAAATCAGGAAAATATTAGCCAAACAATAAACAGGCTACTTGCAGTTTGTTAAAGTTTGCATCTTTAGGTGCTTTGCATCAACAATTTGTTAGAGATTGTATTTTCATTTCTGCCCATGTTTTCAACAAGACCAAGGGTCTATGGGCAAAATGGGATGTGTATCAGTCTGCTGGTGGAGTAGTCCACTGAGTGATATTTTCCCCAGAACTATGGCACAGTCTGTGCTTAAGTGCTGGGAAGATAGCACTTGATGACCTCAGCGACTTCACGATATATCCTGATCGGCGGTTCGATCTGGATCACATTTTGATCATGGAAAGTAAGTCAAAGTTACTAGATTGAGTACCTCACTACTAGATTGAGTTATCTTTACAATCAGGGAGCAATTAAGCAGGTCCTTCCTCTTATCCAGTGACATATTATTTTGCTTAGTCACAGCATTCCTATCTCATACAGAACCAAATGTCTGCAGTAATCTTCCCAGAAGTTTGTAAAGTTTTTTTTAATCATTGAGCAAAAGTAATGCAAATTCTAAGATGGTTAAAGTTTCTACCATCCCGTTTCAAAATCACCATAAAGAATAAGTAAAAAAATGTTTTCGTCCTTTAATAATTGGTAAAAGTTTGCACTTTTGGCTGGTCAAAAACAACGGATTTACCGTGAATCAAAATGTGTTCCCTGGCATTTACTGTATTATTTTCATTTGAAGTGTAGCCATGAATGGACAATAGTAGCATAAGTTACGTTGAAACTTGGCCGAAAAATTGTGATATACTTGTGGTCATAATATATTGTAGGATACTTATGGTGTAACTGCTCAGCTCTACAAAGATACTTGATCAGGTGTGGAAAAGTAACTTCCATCATAGGGGCTATGTACAAAGCACAGTTATGAGCAATGTTCATTGAACATATACTGGTCTGCTCCTGCATATTGAAATATGATTCTGCCAACATTTCAAATTCCTAATAAAAAATCAGGAATTCATGACTATTTGCAAAGTTTTCAAACTCTGTCAGCACGAAAATGGTAGCAGGCAGGGGAATGGGCTGTAACAGTGGTGGATCCAGGGAATTATTTCGGGGGGCTCGAACCTCCCCCACCTTTGCCTCGGAATAGCCTCCGGCTATGCATAACTATAGGCGCTCGGGGGGGGTGGGGTGAGCCACCTAGCCCACCGCCTTGTATCCGGCACTGAGCTGTAGCATTATGTTAACACGCGCATTGACGGGGGTCTGAGCCACCTTCGCATTGATGGGGGGCGGGTACCCGCCCCCCCCCCCTAAGATCTCGAGAACCACGCTAGGTAGCGAAAAACGGTAAACGGCGTTGGGCTGCCCATCCACTTCTCCATCGAAAACATTTGAACTATTTTTTTGTCAGGTCACATTTAAGGTCACGAGAGGTCAAAACATGCCGTCCTAGGGATAACATGTAAATTCAGTTTTTTGGCCATTACATCTGAACAAGTAAAGATAGAGCAAAACGACTTGAACGATAGGAATCCTCTCAGCAAGCCGAATCGAATGATATATAATTTGACCTTGCTAGGTCAAATCAAGGGTATGACCTGACCTCAGGTTAGGTCAGGGTCAAATTATATAAAATGCATATCATTAGAACCGCAAAGCCCAGGCGAGTCTAATGCAGCTAAAATAAATGCTCTATCACCAACCGCTACTGAGTGATTCCGTAAAAAAAACATTTTTCCCATGTATTTCCAATGGAGAGGTCATGCCTCGTACCTGACCTTAGGTCATCGATATCAAAAATACCGGAACATATTTTAGAGAACTCGGTAGGGCCATTATGTGATGTAAGTTTCAATCGGATAAGTTCACCCTGCTCCGACTTATGCTATCTTAAACTTTTTTGAGTTCGAGTCACTTGACCTGTACTGGTGACCTGACCTGAGATGACCTAACCTTAAAATTTTCACAGAAGTTGTAAAAATGATGAAGGGAAAAGGTATACCAAGTACGGTGGCGCTACGTGCCGCCGTTTTTCTGCTATCTCCGAAAAACCCGAGGAGGGGCGGGTACCCGCCCCGCCGTCAATGCGCGTGTTAAAGAAGGAAATCGATTTCACGCATTTTGTTTCACGTTGTATTAGAATGTCATTAATTAGTTTATGTCAACAACAAAAATTGATTTAGATTTGCCTTTTCCCTGTTTCACTTCCCGATAAGCGTTTTTGCCATTTTAGCCTGAGCTGTAAGATCTAAGCTTATATGTAAGACTGAGATTGTTTATCAGTGGTTTTCTTCACAGTTCAAGATCCGAAATTAGTAGAGCCCGTTTGTTTTTTTAAGAACTTTAAAACACAATATTTATGATTAATGTATTTCACGGCCGTATCATTCGGCAAAGAAAATCAAATAAACTTTGCAGCATATGCATCCCCAACTCGTTTTTCCTATTGCATTGAAAAGTCCAAGATAAGTTGGAATGTTAAGATCTAGCTTGAGAAAATGTTTGAGAAATATTTGTAGATCTTTGGTTCTTCTGCGTTTAACAAAATACTTGCAAGTACTATCACAATTTCACTGCTTGGACTGAAGAACCAAGGGTATGATGGCCCACACACAAACAGCCAAACCTATCATTTTCTTGAATTTGCATGTTGAATCACAATGCTTATTGTCTGCGGTGAGCATAAGGTGGGCACTGCTACCAAATTTTTGAAACCGTTACTTCCGCTAATTTAGCTAGCTAAAACTTGTACTGCTACAAGTGCTACTTTTTCAAAATCGCGAAACTGCTTCCCGCTTCTCCGCTATCTCTACTATAATTATAGAACGATGCAAAAGAGCCACCAAAAATGTTCGATGGTGCGTAACTGATTGTTACAATAAAAATAAGTTTTAATAGAAGGTGTGCAACCAACACCACGCAATAAAAACATTTAATTCAATCTCTTCTGATATATAAAGTATTTCTCAATTTCCATCGCGTATTTTTGGTGGTTTTTGGGCCCCTTAATAGACCCGTTAGTGGAAGTGGCTTTGAATTTATCTGAGCCTGCTAGCCGCTACTCCGCTAATTCTTGGGTTACAGAAGCCACTATCGCTATTCTGACTGGCAATCTCATCCTCTGCCGCTATACCGCTACCATTTGGAGAGTATGGAAGTAGCGGAGTAGCGAAGCGTTCGGCTCTCATTGTTTGTACCTCAGAGCCAAACACATTGTCCAAGCAGGAACAATGGCCAGTCATCAAGACCAGCTCCACATGCTTGGCCTGGTCCCTGATGAACCCATCCCTCTGCTCGACAACACACTGCACCGGCGACTGCCGTCACCTCTTAACTGCTATCTCTATCGCTTGTCTATGACAGGGGTAGTACTCCACCTCCATTAATCTCTCTTTATACTCCAATCACCCAGCCCTGAACAGCGTGTACATTATGATGGGCCCGTGGCCTTCTCCCAGCAGATCATGTCCTTGAGATTGGTAGCCTGCACTTTGAGGTAGGGGAGGACCATGGTCCTCAGGGAGTCGTTACCCATTTCCTACTCTCTGATTGACAGTATCTTGGTGACAGCAAGCGCAGAGCATGGCCATCAGGATAGTGGGTGTACCATGCAGAATACGTGACTTGGCCTTTATCTTGAGTCTGAACGGGAAGTGCACGTTCACAATGAAGTGGACCATCTCTTGGAACCTGGTCAGCAGCTTCCTCTACAGTTCAGGGCTGCGATACCATCACTCACAGAAGAGCATGCCTGTGAAGGTCCTCGCATATCAAGCCTTCCCTCACTGCCTTGCTAATCTTGTAAGCATAGTGCTGGTCGGAAGAGGGGTCTTTCACCACTTCTTTTGGAAGTTCAGGTAACTGTATTTTCGGAGATGGCTGGGTAGGTCGTCTTTCTCTCAAAGCAGTGCAGAGTAAGCAGGAGCTTCCGCAGCTCTCCCAGCTGTTCTTGATGCTGGTCCTGCCATCTTTCTCGCTGATCAGTCTCGTGATCCTTAACTCGTTCGTGTGGAGTTGGCACACGACCTAGGATGGCTTCCTTGTCAGGAACTCATCTGATAAGTGGGAAAATTCGCGGCCTTATTGTTTGTGTGTTCGCTAGTGATGACCTGAAGAGTGTCTCTAACTCCGTAGTTGGGGCACCGGTTTGTAGGCCTTGAGAGCTGCAGCTGGAGAGCACATGCTGTCGTCATCAGTAACGGACCCTGGAGAAGTTGTGGACTCATCGCCCATTCCCGTCTGTCGTGGTGTAGACATTCTGCTTCGTGGTCGTCTTAGTATGACGTCTTAGTGTATTGGTTAAGAGTCGCGAACTTTTGTCTTAGTCTGAGAGTCCACCATAATCCACTTGGTATGGATTCCTGAGTGGTTACTTTGTTAGTCTGTATTTTCTCCATGACTGCCTGCCTTTCCCTGTGGACCTTCCTGGGACTCACAGCTAGATTCTCACTCTCAGCAGGGAACACCCCATCAGCTACGAGATGGCGGAGGAACTCAATGACGTTAGTGGAGGCCGGATGGTGGATGCAGTTCTTTGGTTAGCTAGAGCAGTGCCAGAAATCTTCAAAATGTTTCTATTCCCCATTCCCGACTCTCGGGTCGTGTTCTTCTCCATCTGGTTCTCTTGCCCTTGCTCCGGAAACTGCAGCTCCACCTCTGCAGCCCTCCTTTTTCTATCTTCCTTCTGATCATCTACTTCTTTCTCTTCTGCTGTTTTTTGTGCTATCTTTGCATCCTTTTTCTGGCCGACGTTTTCTTCTGCCTGTTGGTTTCACAACATCTAGCCCCCCCCAACATCATAATGAAGGCCTTCTGGTCGAGAGGCCTACTGGGCATCATCGATATCATCAGACCAGTTCCAGTTTGGGGACCCTCTGTTCTCTCTTGCGTCTGCAGTTGACCAGGGGATTTAACATTTCACTGGTAATGTCTGCCCCCCTCCCCCGCGGTCTAATCGATAGTGACACTCTTTGGGCATTTTTGCGTCTTCTGTGTGACCCCATTTCTCTGCCAACAATTGTGCGCGATGAGCTTCCGCGGAAATCGGCTAGCTGCCAGTACAATGTCTTTACTCTGGCACGCAAGGCCTAAACTCTGGTGTTGGCGCTTCAGCTGACTGTGAGCCGGTTGGAAATGCTGTATTTGATTGGTGTTTCAGGGAGGCATTATTTTGATGAATCAGATAGCAAGCAGTTCTTTACTGCCCTGGAGTCAAGGGTCCGATTTTTCGAAAATGACAGACTTTAGTGAGCTGTTTTTCCTTGACGGATCAAATGACAGATAGTCATGGTCTTTGCAGCTGGGAATCGGGCGTGAATTTTTTAAAAGGATAAACTATATTTAGCTGAATTTCCTGGATAGACCTGATAGCAGGCGCAGAGAGTCCCGTTGCTTGCTGTCCTGGAATCAGGCGTCATTCAGGGTCTTTTCTGCTAACATATAAACCTAGAGTTCTTCTCATCTGTTTTCACGAAACACCATGAATCGCGGCGGAATGTATTACATAATTTGGCGAACTTTCTTACAGTTTCACGCCAAATGTAGTATAATATACTGTTCTGGTGTTTTAAGTAATGCATTTGAGTAATAAGTTATGTCATTTAGTAATGATACCTTTAACAATTTGTGTTGTATAATCTGGAATTACTTAGGATCATGGCATAGTAAACGAGTATAATCTTAACAGGTGAAGTTATAAATCCACCTTGTTTAATGAATGTTTTGTGTGCTCCGTTTCCATCATTCGGCTTCGGTGTGGTGGTCATTGTGGCTTGTTTGCCCTCTGGTACGTAGTATGACTGCTGGTTGTGTAAAAGTGGATTGTTTTGATCGGGGAGAAATCACAATTTTTCACTTCCATTACAAGATCATTTTTCACTGGTCCGGGGCGGCTATTCACCTTTTTACCGGAAGGTGGGCGCTAAAGTTGAAATCACCCAGTTGCTGTTTCCGCAGTGCATCAAAAAATATAATTCAAATGATTGTTCGTCATCGAGGCCTCGCGTTAAACCCATGTATATCATTGCAATAAATTCACGCCTTTAGTTGAATATCGTATAGCTTTTCTGAAAAACGTGATGTGTTGCCGCGGCTGGGGTCGCGCCGTCTCCGTTCGCCGGCTCTGTCCGTGTCCTCACACCCCGCTCCGTGTCCGGCAGCCCTCGGTCACGGCCAGGACATGGTGGCGCCGGCGCCGACCCGCTGGTGTCACTTCTACAACACTACAGTGTGTCCGGACGGCCCCGATGCCTGCGGAAAACGGGCTTGCGACGTCCCCCCGCCCGGCAAACGCCAAATGTGCTTCGTCGTCTGGAAAAACGACACGGCCGAACCCATTAAGGTCACGCTGAAGGTGGGTTGCCGGTTGGCAGGGGGAGGCTGGTTGCGTTCTTTAGCGATAAGTCTTCTTCGTTCTGTTAATAACGGCTACATTGCGTGACGGGCTCGGAGCGCAGATTTTGCTTAGGATGCGATTGTCTTTGATGAGTTCTTGGAGTTTGCATGAGCTGTCAATTTCGGACAGAACCAGTCTCAGTAAGGCTCACATTTGCTGATTGTTATCTTTGTGCTGCGTTCCTGCAGACCCTGAACCATAGACATTTTTAGTCGACGTCAATCCTGTCGCGGGTGTTCGGTTATTGGTGTAGGCAGTAGTTGCGCGTTGGTATGGGGATGGAGTCTGATCGCGGTGAGGTTGAGCTGAGGAGGCTTGGAACTGGGACGCTGTCTAACTCACTGACGTGATACAGATGCGTAGACAATTTATTGAGGCTTTGCTGCGTTGTGAAAATTATGCTCTGCGGGAATTTCCTGAAGTGAAACTTAACGAACTCCTATTTTTATCGGCGTGGAACACCACTTCGCTCCGCCCTGAAACGAGGTGGTGATGTGCACTGTTCATTTTGCCTCTTCAACACATGCACCCAGCTATAAATTCGATCAGTAATTAAGTGAGCAAAGTACCCCCGGACCTTTTGTGGGTGGTATATGGGCCTGACTGCTTATGCGCTCCTGAGCTACACTGCGCCTACACAAACTCCAGGGCGGAACAGTCGTAAAATGCATCTTTTTCGAAGAGATATTGGATGAAACCAAAACCTGTTGTGTCCAGTCGAGCTTGCAATGTTGCAAGCTGAAACTGTCAAAAGACTGTTCCGAAATTCAGGTTACAGACCAGTCGGGGTTCCCGCGCAAGGCTGGGACTGGTGTCGTAACGGTCTCTCGTGACGCACATGGTGACGCTCATGAAATGGTGAAACCAAGGGCGGATTAGGGGCTGCCCAAAATGGAGTTGCCATCTGGGTGGTCGGTGGGTCATGTTGGATGTCGCGAGATTAGCCGTCTGGTGTGCTTGTCAGAGCGGCCTAAAATGATGGATTATCTCATTTTTATATTTTTCCCCCAGCACTGGGGATTTGTATTTTGCAGCGTCGAGTTCCCTCAGCTCTTACACTCCGCTTTTCTTGGCATAAAAAGAGTATGCGCGCGAAGCGTCAGTGTCAGCACACCATACACAAGTGTTTGTTGCGTGGCAAAAGAGTGTTGTGTAGTCTCTATTCGTATTGCAGGAATGGGCCTCTCCTTGAGGCCCGTAAAGGAACTCCACCACACTTTCAGTGTCTGTCCCTTGTCAATTTGGCCTGTTGAAGGTGACTTGAGCTTTTTGTTTGGTCAGGTAGCCGAGTTCTGTGGCCTTTTTCAAACCAGTTAAGTGATATTTAGTTTTGAAAGGCACAAAGCCTGTCTCGACTCCTATGAATGCTAGGCCAAAAATATCACTAGAAAGCCTATGCGGGAAGACCATTTTTCTTATTGTGCTCTCAGGTCAGATGCCAGAGGATACAGTCCTCAGATGATGCATAAACAGTTTTCATTGTATACTTTATAAAATCTTTGGACAGAATAAAGATCAAGAAATATTTGTTGTACTGTTGTGACCGTCTGGTTTTCACGAGTCGAATAGAATATCACATGAATGAAAGGTCAATATTTGGCCTTGACCTGGTCTAATGTTTATTCAGTATCACTATGGAAGGGTCATGCCATTAGCTCAAGAAAAATAAAGACGTTGAAGATCTGCCTTCAATCTGTCAAGTTTTAGGCAGACGTCCAAACGTCCTCAATTGACCGTTAGATGACCTAAAAAAGGTCGACACGCTCACCAGAGACTATAAACATGGTATGTTTCTTTTGAAACTGGCCGACTTCGCTTGATTTTTGTTTGATTTTTTCGATACCTCTTGGTTCCCGAGCTAGGAGGGCTGGGGTCAGAAATGACCACCCACAGGCGACCGTGGGTGCCGTAATTGCCCAGGTGGCGACAAGCTAAGGAAATCAGGGTACGAGTTTGCGGAGGTGGTCGCCATTCTCCGTCCTGTGCCGCTGTACGTACAGCAGGGAGTTTTTCATGCTATTACGTCGCCCTTCTAGTGCTAGACGTGACTGTTTGACTGACAGGTTGGAACTAAATCTGCGGTAAAAAATATTTGCTCTGATGGTAATGTCCTGGGCAGTGGAGTAGCACGGGCTGTGGATACTAGATACAATGTGTTCTGATGGTGTATCAGTAGGGTCGTTCAAAAAAACACTTTTTTACTTTTTAGACTCGAACCCACTTTTTCTCAGTTATATATTCAATTCCCATCTCAATGAGCCACATTTCAAGCGTCTACGACAACGGCAAAGATCGCCTCAAAACGGTTAAATATTTCATGTTTCAGGCGCCAGATTGGCGACCCGGCGTTGCAGTCTCCCGTTGTTACATTGGGATGAAAGAGGTGCATAACCAACCAGTAAAGACAACGCGGCATGAACGTGCGTATTTGAACGATAGATGGACTTAGAAATGCATCCATTTACTTGTCCGATCCATTTGCGGCGTAACATAGATATGTGCCATTCCACATGAGACCTGGAATTACATGGTCCACCAGCCTAGTACTCTAAATCCCCAGTGAACAGGAATGCCTTCCAGAGGCGAACCTTTCGCTAGTAACTATCGCTGGAGAACGTCGTGAGGCTGGTGCTTCTCTCTATTCTCCTGCGAACTATTGAAGAGCTCTGGTACTGATAAAAGAAGATCCTGTTGCATATTTTTACCCTTTAGGTGGCTCACGAAATCTTCCACCAACTTCACACCACGTTCTGTGGGACCGTTCACGACAGTAAGTTCCGAAATACCTTGAAACAAGGGAAGCTTTACCAGTCACCAGCTCCTCAACGGAGCCATTTCATGTCAGAATCTTTCGGATTCAGGCGCACGAATACCAGCCAACTTTCAGGAATGACAAATTGGCAGAGGCTTGGTACCGAGCCCAGTTCTTCATAGCCTCTGTCGGAAACTAGCCTACCCAACTGAAAGGTGGATGGTTTTGCTGTTTAAGCCAGACACTGTGTCATTGCCTGTTTACCTCCAGTATTGTGATTCTTATTCTTATGTGCAGATTATAACTTTCTGGTCACAAATAACAGTTGCGTTTGCACTTTGACTTCAGCGCCTCTACACAATACCGGAGTGTTTTTATTGGATGACCTATCAGGGAACGTTCCTGGATCATCAGGCCCGGCTAGTGCTTTGTTTCTGGAAGGCATGCCATCTCTGTTTTCCTTGAGAAGATAATCACGATTTGCGCAAGCTGGTTTACGTGTGGCTGTCAGGAGAGGTTGTCTCCAACAAATGTCTGTTTAGAAGACCCGGAGCCCACCAGCGAGCCATATTCATGGAATATAGGACATTTATGGCATGAAGCGCGTGCTACTACTGAGTCAGATTCCGTTCATCATTCCAGAAGATACTTAACTGAATATTAAAATTTCTGGAGTTAAACAACGCATGAACTGCTCAGGTCATATGGCATCAGAGGCGAGAGGGAAATAATTAGCTTGGGCTAGAGCAGGGCGCCAGATTCTGCCTCTGGGTGGGCTCGAACCCACGACACCCAGCACATACAAGATGGCATTGGCCGAGCCGAGCGCAAGCGTTAACCGACTGAGCCACTCAGACTCCGAAATAGTTCGGCTTTCCTTATAAGTGGTTCTAAACCATGCATTTGGGTTCCTCCGTCGCGGATAGTCAGCTTTAGAGCCTTCTATGAGCCTCAAAGCTATCCATAAAATGCAGTGCAGTGCTTTCATTAAGTTAATATAGAAATCGCCCTGAATGTGCTGAAGTCAATTTGCCATCAGCTGTGGTATCTGTGCACAAGAAGTTACATTTCTGTCCCGCTGGTGAGAACCACCATCTTGGAGGTATGGAGCCTTTCGCACAATAATTGGCCAAAACAGCAAACAATTCACACTTGACTAGGGCAAGCTTAAGATTCCGATAGAGGCTATGAAGAGCTCGGTGAATGTTCGGTACTAAGCCTCAGCCAGCTTGTCACTGCTGACAGCTGGCTGGTATTCGATTGCCTGAATCTGAAATATTCTGACCAGAAATGGCCCCGTTAAGAAGCTGGTGGCTGGTATAGCTTCTCCTGTTTCAAGGTATTCCAGAACTTAATGTGGTGAACGATCCCACAGCGTGGTGTGAAGCTGGTGGACGATTTCGTGAGCCATCCAAAGGGTAAAAATATGCAGCAGGGTCTTCTTCTAGCAGTATCAGAGCTCTTAAATAGTTTGCAGGAGAACAGGGAGAAACACCTGCCCCAACGACGTTCTCCAACGAATGTTATTTGAGAAAGGTTCGCCTCCGGAAGGCATTCCTGTTCTGTCGGGATTTCGAGTACTAGGGTGCTGAATCATTTAATTTCAGGTCTTTTGTGAAATAACATGTATTTGTATTGCGCTACAAATACATCTGACAAGTAAATGCCTGCATGTTAAATCCCATCTACCGCTCTCATACGCACGCACATGCCACGCTGCCTTTACTGGTAGGTTATGCACCCCTTACATCCAAATTTAACAAGGGGAGACTGCAATGCCGGGCGGCCAATCGCGCCCGAAACATGAAATATTTAACCGTTTTGAGGCGATCTTTCCCGTTATCGTAGATGCTTGGAATGTGGCTCATTGAAATCGGAATTGAATATATAATGGGAAAAAGTGGGTTCGAGTCTGAAAAGTAAAACAAATGTTTTTTTACGACCCAAGCGTATCAGGTATGTATTGTTGGAAATTTGCCGAAAAAGGTAGGTTTTTGCCCGATGTGCGTGCATCACTTCGAAACTAACGTGGCCATTCCTGCCAACAATCTTCTAGGTATAGCACTCACAGAAAAACTGGTGCCAATTTTGGTCACGTACTGATGGATGTTATAGGGAGATGATTACTTTAAAGAACAACTGGAAAGCTGGCGGTATCCATTCCATGATGCGTTTGTCCGGTGCTTGATTCCATCGATCTGCTCTCCTCAACACCACGATCCCTGCACTGCTGCTGCTGTGGAATACCATGCCTCGCCTACCGCAAGCGTGGAATTCCTTCCCGAAATATCACGTGGCTAGGGCGGGGAAGGGGAGTCTGTATGCCACTGTGAGACTCGGGAGTCCAGGAGCACTAGGTCAATAGTGAAGAAACCTGTTGGTATCACGCGATCCATTATATTTGTTGGTGGATGTTTGGGTTGACGTGCTGCTGGAGCGTAGATTTCCGGAGCTACCAAATGCGCTGTTTTGATTGATACTCGACGTTTTTGTGTTTTGGTTTTATTTTGTGGGTCGAGTTTTGAGTTTACCTGACGTCTAATTATGTTTTCATCGCCGGTTATGTTTCGATCAAATCTGTCGCTGCTGTCTCCGTTTGATTATACCCTATTACTCTCGCCGGCCTATCGTGCGGTTCCCTCAGCGCTCGCGCTGACAGAAGCCGCGGTGTGCCTCAGGGCTGTATCCAGGACGTGAACGAGTGCTACAACCAGTCGGAGTGCGTCGCTCTGCGGCCTGCCACCCGCGGCGCCTTCTTCTGCTGCTGCGAGGGCGACAACTGCAACCGGGAGTTCCGCTGGAACGTCCAGCCGGCCGCCCCCACCACCGCCGCGCCCATCACCAAATGTGAGTGCACCGCGCTGGCCGCGCCGCGCCGCGTGGACGGGGTTAGACGGGGGTGTCTGGATGTAGTGCTCGAACGATGCTCCTCGTTTTGCGGGGTAGCATGAATACTGTTGACAGGCACTTGTGACGGCACGTAAGTGCAGCAGCTGTATGCATACTGGTATGTACACACAAGTGCTGCGCACCCTGAATGTGTTTTGTGTACGGATGCTGGGTGGCTTCAACACGCACACACTCAATTCCGAGGGCCCTCGAAGACTTAATTCCAAGTCGCCCACAATGATAACGTAGTGGCTATTACGACTCCACGTCATTTTGAATGCGTGTTTTCCGGGTAAAGTTGCCTTGTTAAGTTTCAACGCTTCAATAGTGTTTGAACTCTCTCGGTCGTCAGTAACACAAAGGGAGAGGGTTGGGCTGGAGATTAGGGGAAAAATTGTTCCTTCCTAGGATGGATGTGACATGTCGTGCCTGATATCCATCAAATGGTGTCAAGATAAATACCGGAGGCTTAAATACATTATTAGTGGCAAGAAGATTAATTGATCAATGTTTCTCAATTCAGGCATTATGATGTTAACTGCGTGCTTTCTGTGGACGGGAATCAACGTAGCCTTGGGTGACTATGACTCATCCCCGATAATGGCTTATTTGGTAGCATCGTTGTCCCTTTTATCGACAGTTTGGTCACAGAGGAAAAAAGGAACTGAGTCACAATGTCGCCGAGGGATTCATCAAAAGGTCAAAAACAATATTTCGTCTGGAGGAAGGAATTTTTGGATCGATATTTTCGTGCCGCGATCTGGTTTCCTTCTGAGGAGTAAAACACGAATTGGTACACCACATCTTCAAGAAGTGTTTGTGATGCGTGTCCGCTGCAGTCCTGTGTGACGGACCTTCTGCTGGAGAGCCGCGGGTTCTCACCCTGCGCGGCTGCCCGGCCCGGCCCAGCCGGGGGATGGGCGGCAGAGGCCGGCCGGGGGTAGGGTGTCGGCGCTGCTACCTGCCACCACGCAGACGGACGCCGCCGCCGCCGCCGCGCCGTGACATAACGGCCCGCCGACACCCGATACCTGCCGCGCATTTATGTGGAATGGGATCTGCGGGCTTGGACACTTCACGGCCGCTGCAGCTGGGTTTAAACCAGCCGCTGCTTGGCTGGCAGGCGCCCTTGATACGCTGCTGTTGGCGGCGTGATGGATAGGATTATTTTGACAGGCCTGGTAGTCTGTGCTTCACTTGGTGGCTTTTCCAGTTTAAAGCGATGCCATTTTGTCGGCAGTGTTGCAAATTACAGGGTGTTGGGTGGAGAGCGACACCCTGAATTTTCTGCTCACTTCTGTGTTATTTTTTTGTAAATTGGCCCCTCAACTTCTCAAGTGTAGCTTCTTTAGCACAACTCGAAAATCCTAATGTATATGAACTCATGAAAACATATAGTGATAAGGACATTTTGATTTTAAAAGAAAATCCCTCAACTTGATGTAAGGGGTTTCAATTGACCCTCGCAATGCGGTGAGTGCACTTTTTACTTGCCGACTTTATTTTTTAACATGAATTTTACACTCAGTACTCTAGCGCAAAACCAGTTTTGGGACACTGTCGGACATGACGCGTTTGGAGCAGGTCGATATTAGTCGGCTAACTGAAAGTTAAAAGCTATTCTGACTGAACTGCAGTGAAGTTGTCTTCGCTTGTGTTTCATGAGCAGATTGTTGTCCTGTATTTTTGCCAGTTGATCTGTTAGGTAACTGGCTTGAACCGACCAGCATGTACCGAAAGTTTCCACCGGCCTGGGCGGACACAGGCGTATAAGCCTTCTGAACACAGGCGTATGAGACGGTGACATCAGCGCGCCGTTTGGGTGGCGCGGCCGGCCGACCATGCGAACCTGGTGATCGGGTATGCGTGTACGGCTGCCGTGGTTGCGCAATGCTGTACTGTGCGGCGGCTGGCGGGGCGGCCGGCGGAATGGCGCCGCTTCCAAGAGCTGCGCCGTCTGACGCAACCGCCTCCCACGCTTCACCAGAAGGCTGGAACGCATGACACTGACTGATTCAGCGCAAACACTCTGCAAATACCGGCGGCCAGCGCTGCAGTCCTGCCTCGCGGGGGCGTGTGTGGGATGGTATTTAAAATGGGTGCAGGACTCGAAATCCCCCAGCAGTGGTTCGAGGTAAAAATAAATCCCCAGTTCAGTAAGATTTATGCTGACATGCAATGATAATAATAGAAAACGAAAAGTGGTGTAGTTTTGTGGTGGAAGGATTACTTTGTAGTCATTTGGGAATAGAGTCCTACCAATCTCAACGGAACATTTCAGATCTGGTGCACCGTTCTTGACGGTGCGCTGGGACAGGCGCGGACACCACCAGATGTCTTCACTCGGATTGGACCGTGCTGTGTCAGCAGTGTCCCAAAACCGGCTTTGCGTCTGGGTGCTGAGTGTAAATTTCAAATCGGAAAACGTAGTTGGTGAGCGAACAATTCAAAACTTAAAATATGCTCTACCAAATCTTTATTTTAAGTATGGGAGAAAGTTATCAAAATGTCCTTGCTGCTATACATTCGATGAGTTCGTATACATAGTTATTTTTAAATTGTGCTAAAAAACTCGACATGAAAAAGGGGTGGAAAATTTAGAAAATGTAGCGCAGAAGCGAGTAGAAAATTCAACTTTCTCGGGCGTCGCTCTCCTCCCAGCGCCCTGGGACTTGGAACAGGGGATGTGGGAAGGGCCGACTTCGGGTTGGCGGTGCTGCGATGTCGGATGGGCACAGGCGTCCTTCCTCAGGATGAGCCATGGTCGACCAGACAAGGGGTGGGGAGGCTGACGTGTCGGTCCCAAAATCTCTTCAGCTGCTGCTTCCACCGCTGCTTGGTGATGGTGGATGTGTGGGGGTGCGCACTGTCCAGTGTCAACACGTCTCTGCCAGCGAATGAAACACTGGTCCATGGCAGACAGTTTTCTTTCAGAAACTCTACGTCAATCTGAGTGAATTGACTGACACCGTCGTCAATGAAGGCCAAAGGCGATTGTGACCGACCAGAAGCTCCAGCGGCCCAGACCCCTGCAGGCTTCTGTCGTCGGTGGATGGTTCGCGCCGCCGAGCCGATACTGGAAGAACTTTGCTGCACAACGCCCTGTCCTTCTGCGAGTTCACTTACGGTTCAGCGGTGATTTTCTACTCAGCCAGAGGATTCCTTGTCAACGAACGGCGGTGTGCATTTCCTCCAGCATGTTGTTTTGGCCCCGCAGCATCGGTTGGCCTCGAAGGCTTCTGAAATCAAGGGATGGCGTCGGCTCTGGAGCGGTTTGATTCCCTGGTCATCTTTTACCATCTTGCCAGCAAATCTTCTTGAAACATGGAGGTGCTAAGCCATCTTCAGTGTGATTGGTCGGGGATTTCGAGACACTTGGCTGCGGACGATGTCAGCTACTCGTTTTCTGCGAACATTGCGTTAGGTCTGATCCTGGTTTTCTAAAGACGCCACCTGCCTCCTTAAACCGATTAATGACGTTGGAGACAGCTCTTGGGTGGGCGCCGACCTGTTTTGCAGTCACCTTGGTGCTGTGGCGTGACATGTTTGAGGGTCACGATTTTCGGTGTTTTATAAATACCTGTCTTATGTTGAACACAAATTTGTAATAATACTACAGTTACAGCAGTCAGTGACCTTCAGCAAAAATGCATGCAAATTTTCAGGCACATTCATCCATTAGTCTCTGAGTCATGTTGAAAAGATTGGTCAGAAAAATGTATGTGCCACCTTGTATATTACTCGCTTGGTCTCAAACTGTCCTCGTGTGTATCTGATCAGACTTGCTTGAACAAGTCAGTTATCGTAGCTGGGGCGTCGTAGCGGATCTGACTTCGCCTAAGGTCAAATCCAGAACCGAAACCATTTTGCTAAGCCAAAGTTTGACTGGAACGCCGATCGGGTCAGTTTCCGCACGGCACCCAGCGCCTGCTGATGTGAATCTCTGCCGGCCAGTCTCGGCTGCTACTGCCGCTCAGGCGCCTGTGAGTCCAGAACTCTGGGAGGAGCCAAAGGGACCGGTATGTGATGAGCTGAGATGGAGAGCGACACGACTTTTTTGAGTGGAAATTGTTGTTGACCGAGAGGGGAGAGCATGCAAACCGCTGCGGTGCGCAGTAAAACATCGTACTTGTCTCATTCTATATGATTTCAGTTTACTGCGCTTTTAGGAAATTTTCCGCATGGTTCTTGACATGCCTTCACAGCTTGTAGCTTATGTCCGGTTAATGGGCAAGTCGGGGGGAGGGGGGGAGGCAAATGGTTCTTGTTCAGCCTTTGGGAGGCGTTCTGTCCCCTCCCCCTGGATCTGTAAATGGACCCTTGCGCCGTGGTGACCTTTCCCTATCGCCGTGGTGATCCTACCCTATCGCTGTGGTGACCCCACCTTATCGCTGTGGTGACCCCACCCTATGGCCGTGGTGACCCTACCCTATCCCCGTGGTGACCCCACCCTATCGCCGTGTTGACCGTACCCTATGCCCGTGGTGACCCCACCCTATCGCCGTGTTGACCGTACCCTATCCCCGTGGTGACCCTACCCTATCCCCGTGGTGACCCTACCCTATCCCCGTGGTGACCCCACCCTATCGCCGTGTTGACCGTACCCTATCCCCGTGGTGACCCCACCCTATCGTCGTGGTGACCCTACCTTATCGCTGTTGTGACCCTACCTTATCGCCGTGGTGACCCCACCCTATGGCCGTGGTGAACCCACCCTATCCCCGTGGTGACCCTACCCTATCGCCGTGATGACCCCACCCTATGGCCATGGTGACCCCACCCTATCGCCGTGGTGACCGTACCCTATCCCCGTGGTGACCCCACCCTATCGCCGTGTTGACCGTACCCTATCCCCGTGGTGACCCTACCCTATCCCCGTGGTGACCCTACCCTATCCCCGTGGTGACCCCACCCTATCGCCGTGTTGACCGTACCCTATCCCCGTGGTGACCCCACCCTATCGCCGTGGTGACCCTACCTTATCGCTGTTGTGATCCTACCTTATCGCCGTGGTGACCCCACCCTATGGCCGTGGTGACCCTACTCTATCCCCGTGGTGACCCTACCCTATCCCCGTGGTGACCCCACCCTATCGCCGTGTTGACCGTACCCTATCCCCGTGGTGACCCCACCCTATCGCCGTGGTGACCCTACCTTATCGCTGTTGTGACCCTACCTTATCGCCGTGGTGACCCCACCCTATGGCCGTGGTGACCCTACCCTATCCCCGTGGTGACCCTACCCTATCGCCGTGGTGACCCCACCCTATGGCCGTGGTGACCCCACCCTATCGCCGTGGTGACCCCACCCTATTGCCGTGGTCAGTGTCCTGAAATTCACAATTTTAAGTGGAAAACATATCTTTTTCAGATGTATTTAGGGCTCACCAGGGACTTGTTTTGACCTCACTTGGCAGAGGAATCCCGGGCATGAAAACCGGTATAATACACATCTAAATTATGACAGTGAATATCCAAACCATATAAGTATAATTCCCAACCACCATTGATGTAATATCTTGCCTGATTACGTCCCCTCGCCAATCTCAAACGCCAATACTACTCCTCCCACATACACCAAGAACGAAGTGACAACATGTTAACGCCGCACAAAACACAAAACAATCCCGGACTGCCCCAAACTAAAATATAAAACCCACAGAAAAAAACAACAACGGTGACATGGGAAAAGTGAGCTAACAAAGGTTTTCTGGAGGTATAACAAACTTTGTCATGTCACAGATGTTTCTGGCCCTTTCAAATACAAAAGATGGCGCATACTTTTTGCCTAAGCCGGCTTGGGATTGGCTGCTACCAGATTTTCAGGCGAAGGAAATACTTCACGTGGGTATATGTTCAGTGAGGCCGGTTGGATCGAGGCGCATTCGTTTTGGTCCACTTTTAATTTTCGGCAATTATTCGCATTAGAATAGGATACAATTTGAAAGGTCACATTTGAAAGGTTCAAAATGAAACGTAGATTCCTATCAAGACCACCAATAATGTGAAAGTAATCTTATAATTTCCAGGGAGGCTGCCAAAGTCAACCATGATTTTTGGACTATTTTTTAGTGTTGGTGACATTGAGGAATAAATTAGGATATATATATTATTTTACTGAACAAAAGTTGGAAAGTAATACATTTTTCTTCAAGAAAAATAAATAGGTAATTTCTAGGTATTTTTATTATGCGGTTTAAGAGTTTCGTTAAAATTTTCAAACGCTCAGAACAACATCGTGATTTCGGTAAAAAATCTCCACTTTAAGTGAGGCCGATTCCACCTTTCAATATATTTCGTAAAATACAGATTTATATTTCTTTTTGTTAGTTATTTCAAGTTGAAACATATTTTAGCAACATTTCTAGCGTTCGATTGCCCTCAACCGTGCGTTTATTAATGAGAAATGGGATTCCAAAGACATCCAAGTACCGAATTGGCCTCGGTGAAAAGGCCTCAGCTGGATTTCGTCCATTCCGAACAATGACGTCACTTTGTCTTATTTGGGGGCCGAAATGATCTCGGGTGTCATGAATGGGTGCGCAAGTGCACGCGGTGAGTTTTTTTAGTTACTTCGGTAACCTTGGCGAGCCCTGTATTGAGGCGGGAATATCCCCAATGCAGAGAATACAGAATTTTGAGGTCAGTATGGTTGTTGGAGGAAAGAAGACTGGAAATTGAGTGCGTGGAAGGAATTTGAGTTTGCTGTTGGAAGGGATATTGTGGATGAAGGTTCATTTCTTATCCCTGATACTGCAACTTACCTTTCCGGAAATTCACGATTAATTGAACCATTTCTCCCATCCTAGATATCTACTGGAGATAGGTGGGTACCTACCTACTCAGTACAGCACTGGGTGAGGTTTTAATACCTTTCAAAAGTTTTCTTCAGCTCGGAGGAAGGCTCAGACTGTACCTTTTGTGGCTCATGATTTTTAAGGCTGGGTATGTTTGCTATTTTAGGCTATATAGGCTGGTGGTTTTTCACACATTGAAGCAAAATGATTGTGGCAGAGGTTGAGTGTTTAAACCCCACGCCTTGCATTAGATAATGGTAGCCTGTGTGGTGCTTGCATGGGGGAAAGTTGGAGAATATCAAAATAAGGGGAAGAGGGATTTTATCTGGTTGGCTATTTACCATGGCATCAGGGTCAAATAATGTATTATATATATAAACATTAGAAATCATGTAGCTTCCTAGTTCTATGTTAATGGGTTAGAGATTCAGGGTTATGAGATCCTATCTATGTATATATGAGGTACCTACAATTGCGGAGTGTCGGAATGTTTTCATTCCACTAGGAGGTAGCAGAATGATGATTCTTCACTTCCATTCTACAGCAGATATTTTCATCTACTGTCAGTCAAAACAAAAAAGCTGGTGGTAGTTGTTGCTTGTATTATGAAGGCACATAAATACAGTCCTAAATCAAAGTATTATCCTAAAAAGTATTGGTTTGTTAAGAGGCAATAAACAGGTCCAGGAAAAAGGCTGTGATCGGACTTGCAAGCCTGTAAATACTAAACAAAAAAGAGGCATGTTAAGAAAGCGGGGGATTTTGGCCTCTTTTCGGGATTTTGGCCTCACTCTCCACCTTGCGTGAAAGCAATTTCAGGACCCTGGCCGTGGTGACCGTACCCTATCCCCGTGGTGACCCCACCCTATCGCCGTGGTGACCCCACCCTATGGCCGTGGTGACCCTACCCTATCGCCGTGGTGACCCTACCCTATCGCCGTGGTGACCCTACCCTATCGCCGTGATGACCCCACCCTATCGCCGTGGTGACCCTACCCTATCGCCGTGGTGACCCTACCTTATCGCCGTGGTGACCCTACCCTATCGCCGTGGTGACCCTGCCCTATCGCCGTGGTGACCCTACCCTATCGCCGTGGTGACCCTACCCTATCCCCGTGGTGACCCCACCTTATCGCCATGGTGACCCTACCCTATACCCGTGGTGACCCTACCTTATCGCCGTGGTGACCCCACCCTATGGCCGTGGTAACCCTACCCTATCCCCGTGGTGACCCCACCCTATGGCCGTGGTGACCCCACCCTATCGCCGTGATGACCCTACCTTATCGCCGTGGTGATCCTACCCTATCGCCGTGGTGACCCTACCCTGTCGTCGTGGTGACCCTGCCCTAGCACTGTGGTGACCCCACCCTATGGCCGTGGTGACCGTACCCTCTCGCCGTGATGACCCTACCTTATCGCCGTGGTGACCCTACCCTATGGCCGTGGTGACCCCACCCTATCGCCGTGGTGACCGTACACTATCGCCGTGACGACCCTACCCTATGGCCGTGGTGACCCTACCCCCGCGTGTCCGCAGCCACCACTGACCGCAGCCACGAGACGGCGCTGATCGCCGTGGTGACGCTGGCTCCCATCGTGTTCGTCACCGTCTGTGTGCTCGCCGTCTTCTTCTTCTACCGCCGACGCAAGCCCAGCTCCTTCAACGAGGTACGCGCCCGCCCCGTCGGGTACAGGTCAACGTGACGTCAGGACGGTGGGGATTTAGGTTCACCGGCCTTGGGCTGGTGCATGCTGGAATGTGCGTCAGAGTGTATCGGTTCCATGCAGGGTTGGCAGGTTTTTGTCACTGGGTGGTTTTTACCGGTATTTACCATGGTTAGAACCGGCTGGCGTAAACTACTCTTTGCCAGTTTTTGCCACATTTTTTAAGAATAGAAATAATGTGTGAATTATTATTGATAATACAAAAAATATGTCTTTTACGCCCTTAGGCCTAAAAAAGGTCTTAAAATCGACGTTACCCTTCTACTCCCTTTTGAACGGTGCAGCGGCGCTGTTCGGCATCATAGGAGTTCCTCATCGCTTAGCTGTCTTTCTTGACTTTTCGCTGGTAAGACCCAGCAAGAACTAAGAAATATTATTTAAATATGTCTTGAATCCTATGGCTTAGGTCAAAGGATGGTTAAAGGCTTATTTGGAGTTACTTTTCAGTCTCATTACGATACAGCAATATAATTAAAACTAATTCTTAAAAATATATAATGTATCGATTTGTATTTGTACTCCCTCTTTTTGAACGCTCCTTGCCACACAAGGCAAAATAATCAGCACCAACCATTGAAACATACGAAACCACGTACGATACAGCATCAATTAGCATGTTGATGGCTTGAATAGCTTGAATGGGCCCAGCATTTGTATAGATAATCGCCTCAATGCAAATTATTGACACCCAGCAGCAATAGAAGAGAATGTTTAAGACCTACACAGTAAAGATATTAAACTACCAAGATATCTTTACTTAAAGGTACGTTCAAGTGGGATTCTTTCACGCCCGAGTGACGTCACATGGGCGTGGAGGAATTCCCTCACCTTTGTGCCGTGTGTCAAACTGCTGCTAATGGCACTGCCCGCTTACAATTTGTGGGAATATTAGGTAATCAATTTTGTCCCAAATGCAATAAGTAAGCATTTCATCTTCGATTCTCTGCCTCTTTGCAAAAATTTGGATATTTAGTCATTTAATTTTCCCATGTTATATGCTACGACGTGTGACTTCACATCCGGTGATCTGCGCTCAGCGCTTGCTGTCGGAGGGGGGGAGGCTGGGGGGGGGAACTACAGCCCCAGCAGCAAGCACGACGAGGCCAGGGAGCAGGCATAACATGTTGCTCGTATCAAGTTGTGTATATATTAAATAACGAGCGCGGTTCAAGGGATACTGAGCTTTGACTAAGGAAACTAGGTTGAAATTATATTTCCTTTTATTCACCAGGCTCTTTTTTGCTAAAAAAATCCTGATCTCAGTCAAAATGGGAAAATATCGGATTTTTTATAACCAGCCGGTGCGGAAGGGAACGAGGAGCCCAGATTCGAAGAGTTTTTTATCCTAACGTGGTAAAATTCTTGTCCGCATGGGGTTGAAATTTGGCTGGCCCCCTCATTTTTGCAGGTGGCGACGCTCATGATATCATCAACCCTCATTTTCAAATTGCATATAATTTTTTTCCTGAGAAGAATCTATTACAAAAAGCTTTGTTTTACTTTTAACAACTACGTGCTACCGATCACGCTCAGTTCGAACGGAATTTTTTTTTAGATATGTGGCGAGTGCAAAAATACTAGCCACGCATGGTGCCGCCTGAACAAGATCCTTTTAATTAGGTGTCTCCTGTTCGCGTTAAGAAAATTTCTGATCACCTGGTGCTCGTATGAAGAAAGTAAAATAATAGCTGCAACATGTCAATTTGTAGGAAGACGCTACGGAAGGTACGTATTTCCATTGAATCTTGTGTTTTGATTTATAAGGGTTCTCTTCGCGGTCAGGAGTTTCAATTACCCACAATAATTATTAATACCCGCCCCATTCTGCCACCTTCGCCCAGTTCCAAATACCAGGGTGCTGGGTGGGGAGCCGCAGCTGAACAAGTTGGATTTTCCACTCAATTCTGTGTTATTTTTTTTTACTTATTTTCCCCACTCACTTTTCAAGTGGTGCCTTTTCAGCCGAATTCAATAGCCCTGGTGTTTATGAACTCATCAAAAGTGTGAAACTAAGAACAATTTTCGTGGAAAATTCATTCCTATACTGTAAATAGGTAAGGGATATAATAGGGTTTGAATTGGCTCTCAAAATATTACCTGAATATTCCGCTCACCGGCTATATTTCCCAATATGAATTTTACACTCGACTTTGTGGCGCGAAACCAGTTTCTGGCACACTGATGGGGGGGGTGTTAAACACGCGCATTGGCGGAGGTCCGAGCCACTTTTGCATTGCCAAGGGGTACCCGCCGCCCCTAAGATCTCGCTAACCACGCTAGATAGCGAAAACGTAAACGGCGCTAGATAGTACATCCAAGTCTCTACAGAAAAAAGTTTCAACCTTTTTCAGGTCACATTCTAGGTCACTAGAGGCCAAAACATGCCACCATAGAGATAACATGTAAATAAAGGTTTTCAGTCATTACATATGAGTTGGTTTAGTTATAGAAAAAATGTAGGCCATTGGAATCCTCGCAGCAAGCCGAATCGAATGATTGGTAATATCACCTTGATAGGTCAAAACAGATCAAACCTAATACTTGACCTGACCTGAGGTCAGGTCAAGGTCAAATTAGGTTAAATGTATATCATTAGAACTGCAAGGATGAGACAAAACTAACGCCGTGATAACAAAAGCTCTGTCACCATTGATTACTAAGTTGTTCTGTTTAAACCATTTTCCCGTGCATTTCCAATTGAGAGGTCATGGCTCGTAACTGACCTTTGGTCATCGATATCTAAAAGACAGGAATATATTTTAAAGAATATGGTGGGGCCATTATATGATACGAGTTTCAATTGGATAAGTTTACATTGTTCTGAGTTCTGACTTATGCTATCTTAAACTTTTTTTGAGGTGAGGTCACCTGACCGGCACTGGTGACCTTAGCTGAGATGACCTAACCTTAAAATTTTGAATAAAGGTGTAAAAATGATCAGGCACAAGGTAAACCAAGTATGGCGGCGCTGGGCGCCTGCGTTTTTCTCTCTCCGCAAAACTCATGGGGGGGTACCTGCCCCGTCAATGCACGTGTTGAACACCCCCTCGAACTTGGCTCCTCGAAGAAGCAAACTAAAAAAAACACGCGAAAGCGCTGAATAGCCCACGAAAAATTATGAGGATACTGTGTCAGTAATTTTTATTTTTATTTTTATTTTTTTTTGCTCAGGTTAATACTGAGGTCATGATGAGCCAAAGGAGTGAAAGTTTTGAGAATACTTTTTTAATATAGCGCCTGACTGGGTTAACTTGGAGCCACTATTCAAGAGTCATTAAATTCCTGTCATTACAGCAAACCGAGTGATACTTACATTTCAATAAATTAAGGCCTTTTAAGCCGTAGGTATCTTCAGAAATAGAACCATTTTTCGACCAACTTGCGTTTTCTACATGCATTTCCAATGGATATGCATGATACGTATTTGACCTTAGATCTGCAATATCAAAAATCCCGGAGTATATTTTCTAGCCCCTGGTGGGTCTATTTTGTGATAAGTTTCAGATCGATAGATCCTGACTTCTGCAATTTTTAAACATTTTATGAGGTGAAGTCACTTGATCTGCCCGGGTGACCTGATCTGATATTACCCCAAATCATCATTTTCAGGAAAGTTGCGTATTTGGTCGAAGATAAGTGATGCCAGGTACGGCGGCGCCTTGCGCTGCTGTTTTCCGGCACCGTTGGAAAAAACCGAGATGTGTTCAAACACCATCTCCCCACTAGGGCGAAAAAGTACATTGAAATCACTCACTTTTTAGTAATTTAACCCAGAAAATAATTAAGAAATGATTTCATGGGCCCATATGGCCTCTGTTGCCTGTATTTTAATTTTGGAGTCCTCATGTCAGAGTATAAAATATGATAGGTACATAAAAATACTTGGTTGGTGGTAGAGGGTCAACCAATTTTTTTCCAGTCCGGTATAGTTAGCAAGGAATCCTGACCAGAAAATTGTCAATGATACTGAAACATTCCCTAATTATCTCCTCAGATTCGCATATTCAACAGCATAAGAGCTCGAAAGCAATCGACGTGCCGCGTTAAGCAAGCAATTAAAGAACCTTGACTTTTTTAGACTTGAATTTTACAGCAAAGAAAGTCAAACGCTTTACTTGAATATCACATGCCATTAAATTATCGGTTTCTGAGCACCTACTACTTGGGGAGGGTTCAAAGTGTACCATTCAGAAATGTCACTGTTCTGTTTGATCAGTCTACAAAATCGACGAACTGCTTACTTAAAAATGAAAGGAATAATCAGCTTCTATTCATAATACTGGACAAAAATATATCAAAGGCCCAAAGCGGATGCATATTCAGACATTGGAACCTTAGAGCCCGTCAGTGAAGAAGAAGAAAGGGAGGATTTGTCAATGTTTGAAACCAGGCTGATTTTCTAATCTCACCTTTCCACGTTTTCAGTGACGTACGTCCGTTACCTACGGGTTCGAATTATCACTTTTGACATTTTCCAGAGTTTTGAGTGTAAGCTGGTTATTCATAAGCATTCTGAACCATAATGCATAGAAAATAAAATACCTGCTTACACACCAGTCTTGACCAGAGACCATGCCAATATCATCATTTGCTTCACATTTACAACCTGCTCTATGACCTTTAAATGACGTTCCGGTCCATCATTGTCAGTGAAAGGTTTTTGCCACTTTTACCAGTTTTTGCCACTTTTTCCTGGTAAATACCGGTATTTACCAGTTTATGCCATTGGCTGGCATAAACCTAGTTTTTACCGGTATTTTGCCAACCCTGGTTCAATGCCGTCATTTCTTGGATTTATGATTATATATATATATATATATATATATATATATATAATATATTAACATATTTATATTGTATTATATATATATATATATATATATATATATATATATATATATATATATATATATATATATATATCAAATTCAACGGCATCAGGAACACAGAATGAGGCAAGAAGTTATGTGAAATAGTGCAATGCAAAGAAACTGCTGTTTGTTTGTAAAATACAACCAGCAAAAAATATATATATATATATATATATATATATATATATATATATATATATATATATATCTCAAATTCAACGGCATCAGGAACACAGAATGAGGCAAGAAGTTATGTGAAATAGTGCAATGCAAAGAAACTGCTGTTTGTTTGTAAAAATTTGACATACCAAGCTGAAAAAACAATCAAGCATTAGTAGAAGCTTTTAGGGACTGTCCATAAAACACGTACGGATAGGGGTGGGGGGGGAGTCGACTACAGCGTTCAACAGGGTAGGCGGTCGGGATCGTTACGTAACGCCTGTAGGTCTGGGAAATGGGAAGGTGAAATGGGCAAAATAGTGGGTTAGGAATTGAAGGGCTGCATACGTGTTGAAACGGGGAGACAGAGGACCGCGTGCGACCACTTACCACCAAAGCAAATTAAATCGGTCTTATTGGGGAATGGCTCAAATGTTTGTCGGGATCATGTTTTCTGTACGAATTGGGATGGGGCTACTGCCGGTCCCAAGCAGCCCATCCGGACTGCGGTTCCTTAATGTTTGCCTCTAATACCTGATCTTGCACAAGTATTTGTAAAAAATCAAGGGTGTTGGCGCTTTAGGTCTATTTGACGTCGGCTCGGCGGACGTCCGCAAAGGCTTTGCCCGAAATACATGCCCGGGATGCATCTCTCTCCGATGGGGCGCGGTGCCGATAGACGGCCTAGGTACCGATGGCGGTCATTATGTGGGGTCATTATGTGATATGAGTTTCAATCGGGTAAGTTTCCCCTGTACCGACTTATGCTATCTTAAACTTTTTTTAGGTCAGGTCACTTGACCTGTACTGGTGACCTGACCTGAGATGACCTAACCTTAAAATTTTATCAAAAAGTTGTAAAAATGATGAGGGAAAAACTTTTTGAGGTCAGGTCACTTGACCTGTACTGGTGACCTGACCTGAGATGACCTAACCTTAAAATGTTATCAAAAAGTTGTAAAAATGCTGAGGGAAAAGGTATGCCAAGTACGGCGGCGCTACGCGCCGACGTTTTTACGTTGTCTCCGAAAAACCCGAGGAGGTACCCGCCCCCTCCGTCAATGCGCGTGTTACAATGGGGCGCCTCTCCCAGAATACACGTGAAGAACAGAATGCTAGCACAAAACACAGCGAAGACACATGAAGGACTATTAGCTTACCTAGGTAAATGAAGAACATGAAAATCGCGCTCTGTTGCTGACCCGGATCGCTGCAGTAGCTCCGGTGGGCCCGGATCGCTGCAGTAGCTCCGGCGGGCCCGAATCGCTGCAGTAGCTCTGGTGGGCCCGAATCGCTGCAGTAGCTCTGGTGGGCCCGAATCGCTGCATTGTGGCTCGGGTGAAACTGCCCTCTCGGGGCGCTAATGTTGCGCCGTAGAATACAGGATTGTAAATGCCTAGATACGATTTAGAATTTTGTAAGCAGACTGGGGAACACAGCGGCTTCTGCTAGTAAATAATTCTAGCACAATTACATACAAAGTAGTTCTGTTGCTTTCCTGTATTTAGTTGAGAGAGGATGCCTTTTTGGTCGATTTAATAAACTCAGTTATCTTAATTTGCATGATGAATCGAAACGTGGAACCCGACTGCTTGTTCATCAAGCTGGTAGTGTATTGAGAGCACGTGCTAATAAGACGTCTGGCTGGAGTTGGGGTAGATTTCTGCCACACTGGAGTGTGTCGAGTCCAATCGGAAGTCGGCGACTCTCAGCCCTGGATGGGCTCTATATGCCTTTTGTTCAGCCGTCCGACAGAATTATCATACCGGGCAAATCCGAGCCTGGGCTGGGGAGCGTGTGTGAACATTACAATCCAGACTGAGAAAAGTTGTCCCGTCGGCTGCAACTGGCTCCTGGTAAACGCGCTAGGAATGGCTTGGACACTCGGTTTATGGTACCACGTGAGAGATGGGAGTTTTTTCACACTTTTTATTGTATCATTATATTGTTGCATACATCCATTTCTCAGAACAATGACAGAGAGATTGGAATTGGAAACAACCAGAATCGCTTGCTGTCTAAACAATCCATACGTGCAGACTGGAATTAATGTAATTGTAGTGAGCCGCCAGTGAGACCGGCAGCCTTCGTTGGCTGCGCCGCCTGAGCGCCTAGGTTCAGAAGCCTGTATGCATCACATTGAGGTGCGCAAAATCCCGTCTGGCCGTTTGCCGCTAGACGCGGGGCTTCACTGAAACGTGGGACGCGGGCTCCGCCCTTTCGCGGAAGATCACGGACGGCAGTCGTGCTCCTGTCCGACACGAGCTGGCATTCATCGAAAAGCGGGCCGATCTACCGCATCTGACCTACCCAGATGTCAGACCAGCTGAGCGCCGCCGCCCGGCTTGAGTGCATTATTTTTCCCGGTAGTTTGCTATTAAGTGCGGGGCCGCTGTGGTGAATTTCAGGTGTGGAGACGCTGTCTCTAGTTACGCCAACGCAGTATCTTTCCAGGAGTGTTCAAACAAAATTAGATGTTATAAAAAGATTGACACTAATAAGGGGGCGTGATAATGAGAACGTGGCACTGATGGCCCAGCGCCTGTGAGGTGCTCGGACGTTTCGGATGCAGTGGTCGGGTGTGGGTTATTTGTCACAGCCGTCAATCAATCATTCATATTGAACAAGCTTTCTCATTCGCTTAAATACGTGCCGAGCAAAAGAAAACAGGTGTATCCAATATACATATTTATATATATATATATATATATATATATATATATATATATATATTTGGGCTTGCATCGTTTTCTCGCCACGTCAGAAATTGAAATCCTACTATTTCGAACAGTTTTTGTGCGGTAAAAATCGTTTCCATCTTTACTCTTGGTATCAGGACGGGCAGATTCCTACATTATAGCAGCTGGTGTTATTTTCAGTCACTCTGGTGCCCTGTGCAACATGGTTACTGCTCCCCGGGACACGCGGTTTTGCTAACGTTTGTCTGTTTTGTAATTCTCCTCCCCTCTGGTCTGTTTTGTCGGCCTTTACCGTAACCCTCTGGCCCGTCAGATCCCCTCACTGGACTGGGGCCTGATGTGCCGGTCTGGTTACCTGTTATTCCCCCGTCCGATCCCCCTCGCTGTACTGGGGCCTGATGTGCCGGTCTGGTTACCTGTGATTCCCCCGTCAGATCCCCTCGGTGGACTGGAGTCTGATGTGCCGGTCTGGTTACCTGTGATTCCCCCGTCAGATCTCCCCTCGGTGGACTGGGGTCTGATGTGCCGGTCTGGTTACCTGTGATTCCCCCGTCAGATCCCCTCGGTGGACTCGGGCCTGATGTGCCGGTCTGGTAACCTGTGATTCCCCTGTCAGATCCCCTCGCTGGACTGGGGCCTGATGTGCCGGTCTGGTAACCTGTGATTCCCCCGTCAGATCCCCTCGCTGGACTGGGGCCTGATGTGCCGGTCTGGTTACCTGTGATTCCCCCGTCAGATCCCCTCGCTGGACTGGGGCCTGATGTGCCGGTCTGGTTACCTGTGATTCCCCCGTCAGATCCCCTCGCTGGACTGGGGCCTGATGTGCCGGTCTGGTTACCTGTGATTCCCCCGTCCGATCCCCCTCGCTGGACTGGGGCCTGATGTGCCGGTCTGGTTACCTGTGATTCCCCCGTCAGATCCCCCTCGGTGGACTGGAGTCTGATGTGCCTGTCTGGTTACCTGTGATTCCCCCGTCAGATCTCCCCTCGGTGGACTCGGGCCTGATGTGCCGGTCTGGTAACCTGTGATTCCCCGTCAGATCCCCTCGCTGGACTGGGGTCTGATGTGCCGGTCTGGTTACCTGTGATTCCCCGTCAGATCCCCTCGGTGGACTCGGGCCTGATGTGTCCGCCGTCGCCGCTGCCGCTGGCGCGTCCCGTTCAGTTACTGGAGATCGTCACCCGCGGCCGCTTCGTGGCCATCTGGCGGGGTCAGCTGCGCTCGGAGCCGGTGGCGGTGAAGATTTTCCCGGGCCACGAGCGGCGCAGTTGGCAGGTGGAGCGGGAGGTCCTGGAGCTGCCGCAGATGAGCCACGAGAACCTCATCAGGTGAGCACCGCCCTCATGACCTGCGCTGCCCAGCCAGTCTCCCTTTGACGGGGAAGCATGTCAATATGTCGTCGATACGCCAAGTCTTGGTGGGTCGCCGGATATTTTAGTATCGAGGTGGGAAATGATCTTCGCTTAGTCTGTCAAAACGGGTCGTTACGCCTGCGAAGAACACGCTTAGCATCAAATGCTTAAGGCTGGAGGCCTAAAACATAAAGGCTCGAATCGGGTAACATCTGTCCATTGTCCCAAATCCCAGCGTGCTGGGTGGAGAGCGACACCCGGTCAAGCTGAATTTCCCACTCAAATCTGTATTATGTTAACTATATGTTCCGCTCACTTATCAAGTGCAGGCCTTTTTGCACACTTGAATAATCATGGGGTATATGGACGCATCAAAAATATGTTGAGAGGGAAATTTTGAAGACAATTCTTTGTTTAAATTTTAAATAGAGTTTTAGTAAGGGATTCGATGTGCTTTTGCAGTATCGTAACTTTTGAATTTTCCAAGATTGATTTTACGCTCAGCATCCTAGTGCAAAACTAATTTTGGGACACTGCTGATCTGCCTGTAAGGCGTGGTGCCAGTGTTTCTCTGGTTTGTATGGCACGTGGCGTGGTTGGCGGCAGGTTCATCGGTGTGGAGAAACACACCGACCTGGCGCAAGTGGAGTACTGGATCCTCTCCGAGTACTGCGACAACGGCTCCCTCTCGGACTACCTCAAGTCGCACCTGGTCTCCTGGCCTGAGGCGCTGCGCATCACGGAGGGGGTGGCGCGCGGCCTGGCGCACCTGCACGAGGTGACTGCCGCGCCGGCTCGGCCACTGACCACCCACCACCCACCAGTTCAGCGGGCCGGTGTAACCTGGGTGGTGCCGGGCGTGACGTGATGGGTCAAACTGGCAATGGCTCGGCACTAAAAGGCGCTTAGTTTGGATGGCATTACAGTAATTGGTGGATTTTCCTGATTGGGGTTTGACTGGTTGATATTGATACCTAATCATGCTGCTCGGGCGGAAATGTATTCTCCTTCTGCACTGTAGGTGTAGCACAACGGTCATACTTTTATTTCGGTTCCTAATATTGTACCAAAATGAGGATTTATATTTTCCTTGGGCCTGTACTCTCTGTATACATTTGCCTTGCTCAGTAATAAGTGGAAAGACTTATCGCCTCTGGCCTGCTAGTAGACCAGACGAGTGGGGTAACACAGTGACCACGCGGCCCACCTCTATGGCCGCTGTGGTCCGCTGTGAGCCGTTTGTGACCGCTGCGGGCTGTTGTGACGGTGGTGACACCTTCCACTGTTGTGACGGCGGTCACGCCTTGCTCGGAGCAGGAGATCCCTGGGGGCCGGGCTGGTGCCTGCAAGCCGGCGGTGGCACACCGCGACTTCAAGTCCAAGAACGTGCTGCTGCGCAGAGATCTGACGCCGTGTGTGGCCGACTTTGGCCTGGCGCTCATCTTCCACCCCAGCCGTCCCATCGGAGACGTCCACCCGCAGGTCAGTCGGCCGCCGCCGCTGCTGCTGAAGCCCCCGCTGACCAGCAGGGGCTCGAGCCGAGCGCTACCTTTGCAGAGAGACGGACACATCCGACTGAGACGGTGTCGTATAATCAGGGGCGTAGCCAAGGGGGGCGGCAGGGACAGTCGCCCCTCCCCCGAGGGCCCGAAGGGCCCCCCTGAGGACACGAGCCGCGGGAAGCGCGGCTCACCCGCACTATACTCTGTGGCCAAATTTGGCATTTTCTACCTGACAGGGCCCTCTTAAGCCCTCTTCAACACTCTGTTCTGTAACAAGCAGGGCCCTTTTGGCGCTGTCGCAGGGCCCCTTTTTCGAGGCGCCGCCTCTCCCTGAGCGAAATCCTGGCTACGCCCCTGCGTATAATTCAGAACTGCACGTGAAATGCCACACCAAAGCTCATCAGTTTTGAAATATCAAAGCTTGAACATGGAAATTCTGAATAATAGTTGTAGGAGATAGAAATGTTAATGTTGTTCAGGCTGAGATAACATTATTTACATAAGTTTGACTAATATTAGTTACCGGCAAAAGTGCTGGATGCTAGTTACTGGCAATGTATTTCACATCGGAGCCCAGATCGAGGGGGATTCGCACATTTTCTTCCCCCTACCGGGGCGAAGGTGGATCGGAAGCCCAGCCCACTGGGCCGGGGGTTAAAGGGCTGTTTCGTTAAACGGTAACGTCAGGGTGCGGGTTGAACATTTGGATACTTCCTGCTGAGACATCCAGTAATGGGAAAATGCCAGTGGAGCTAGGTTTCTGAAAACATCGCACCATGTGCACAGGTCTAGTGCTCCTGCCTCCGTTACCGCTGAGGTGCCGGTCTGCTTATTCACTGCCCTTGCATGGTTATGAGGCTGAAGGAGAACAATTATGCTGTTTGACCTCAGCAACTGAGTCCAACTCCACTGTTTGATTCTTGTGGACGTCTGCTACGCTTTTTTGTATTGAACACGCAGTTTATTTTTCTCTCCTTACCTTGCACTCTTTGACTGTTGGAAACCTTATAAGGTGTCTGGGATATCGGCGCCTCGCCCCTGCTGCCGGCTGCGGTTGGTAACACTGGTTGTCCTCGCTGCCGCCAGGTGGGCACGCGCCGGTACATGGCGCCCGAGGTGCTGGAGGGCTCCATCTGCTTCCACCGGGACGCGTTCCTGCGTATCGACATGCACGCGCTGGGCCTGGTGCTGTGGGAGCTGACGTCGCGCTGCTCGGCGGCGCCCGGCCCGGTGGCCGAGTACCGTCTGCCCTTCGAGGAGGAGGTCGGCCCCCACCCCAGTCTGGACGACATGCAGGAGCAGGTGGCCAACCGGCGCGTGCGGCCCCGCATCCAGCCCCACTGGAGGCTCCACCAGGTGTGTACTGTAGAAACACCGGCGCCTCCACCAGGTGTGCTCTATAGCCACACTGGCGCCGCCTCCAGGTGTGCTCTGTAGTCCCTGTGGCGCCGCCTCCAGGTGTGCTCTGTAGTCCCTGTGGCGCCGCCTCCAGGTGTGCTCTGTAGTCCCTGTGGCGCCTCCTCCAGGTGTGCTCTGTAGTCCCTGTGGCGCCGCCTCCAGGTGTGCTCTGTAGTCCCTGTGGCGCCGCCTCCAGGTGTGCTCTGTAGTCCCTGTGGCGCCGCCTCCAGGTGTGCTCTGTAGTCCCTGTGGCGCCGCCTCCAGGTGTGCTCTGTAGTCCCTGTGGCGCCGCCTCCAGGTGTGCTCTGTAGTCCCTGTGGCGCCGCCTCCAGGTGTGCTCTGTAGTCCCTGTGGCGCCGCCTCCAGGTGTGCTCTGAAGTCCCTGTGGCGCCGCTTCCAGGTGTGCTCTGTAGTCCCTGTGGCGCCGCCTCCAGGTGTGCTCTGTAGTCCCTGTGGCGCCTCCTCCAGGTGTGTATGGTCGTAAATGTAGTATCTATTATACTACTATTAGTTTTAGGGAGATTCATTACTTACTAGCAAAGGTTGGCACAACCATTTCTACCATACCATACCATACCAGTGGTAGTAATGGGCGGCGGACAGTCGGCCAAGCGAGACGGTTGCAGTTCGACCTCGTTTTTGAGGCGGCACGTGGTCGATACGGATTCTGGTGCTCTCGGTGAATCGGAAAGGTTGCCAGCGTGTGCGGCGATGGCAAAATCTAAAAAATAAATAGCGCCAGCCGGATGTTTTGTTTGTACCGTTTGACACCACTCGGCTGTTCATGTTTATATGTAGCGGTTTTAGAGCTCTGGCGGGGAATGTGTTGGCCGCGGCCGTTTGGCCGGCGCCTGCCGCGGTGTGCTGACACAGCTGCTGCCGCAGGGTCTGGAGGTGCTGTGCGAGACGGCCGAGGACTGCTGGGACGCCGATGCCGAGGCGCGCGTCTCGGCCAGCTGCGTGCTGGAGAGGATGACGTCACTGCGCCACCACCAGCCGCGCTCGCCCGCCGCCGCCAGCGTGCCCACCGTGGCCGCTGTGACTGGCGCCGCCGCCGCCGCCGAGCCGCTGCTCACCCCCGAGCACGCCCACCTCTAGGTACGACACCCCCCGAGCACGCCCACCTCTAGGTACGACCCCCCGAGCACGCCCACCTCTAGGTACGGTCCGATCCCCCCAGCACGCCCACCTCTAGGTACGACCCCCCGAGCACGCCCACCTCTAGGCACGACCCCCCGAGCACGCCCACCTCTAGGTACGACCCACCCCCCCCCAGCACGCCCACCTCTAGGTACGGTCCGACCCCGAGCACGCCCACTTCTAGGTACGACGCCCCCCGAGCACGCCCACCTCTAGGTACGACCCCCCCCGAGCACGCCCACCTCTAGGTACGACCCCACCCCGAGTACGCCCACCTCTAGATACGACCCCACCCCGAGCACGCCCACCTCTAGGTACGGTCCGACCCCGAGCACGCCCACTTCTAGGTACGACCCCACCCCTGAGCACGCCCACCTCTAGGTACGACCCCCCCCCCGAGCACGCCCACCTCTAGGTACGACCCCCCCGAGCACGCCCACCTCTAGGTACGCAGTGATGTTACGTATGAGCTCTCGCGTTTCCCACCGCCGTCCTCTTCACCAGCATCCCGTTACTGAACTTTGCTTGTTTGGCTCGGAATGAGTTCCGCCGAATTTCCAGCAACCTGATTGATGTGGTGTATGGACTGTTTGTCACTACACAGTGCCGTGTACACAGGGCGTCCCACTGAGCCACCTCCCTCTGCGGCGGCAGTGTGTCGGCGGCCGTACCTGCGCGCTGTACCTGTACGTACCAGGTGGTGCGCGGCGTCCGGCGCCGACGGCGGACAGCGCTGCGGTCTGCGGCGGCCCCTGTCGCCCCGGCCGCCACCCCAGCGGCGCCGCACCAGCGCACTGTGAGCACAGAACACTGTCCGCAGGGCTCGCCGGCCCCGCAGCAACAGTGAGAGAGAGAGCGAGAGCGCGCGCGCGCCGCGTCAGTGCAATCAAAAGGCGGCCGGGACGAGGTGGAGCCGCGCCGGGCGCCGACCCCGCCCGTGTGAGAGAGTACGAGCTGTGTGGGTGGCAGTGAGCGCCGGTCGCAGATCGTGTTTGAGTGTACGTGTGTGTGTGTGTGTGTGGCTGTGTTGTGTTGGGCTAGCGAGTGGAAGATAGTGGCGCCGTGCCGGTGGTCATTGTGAGCTGCTATACAGAGATATACAGAGATCGTGTCTAAGTGATTTGAGAGCGCTGCCGCTGCGTGTGTGGGCGCTGTAGTGGTGTTCGTTGTTCTGAGGTTTATCTCCCGTCTATCCATACCTCCCGTCGGTCTGTCTCCGCCGAGGCTGGCGCCGGCTCAGGTGGCCGCGCCGCGCCAACTGTGTGTGCCTGCATGCTAACGGGTGTTCCGAGGGCGCCACTGTGGCGCTGACCAGAGCTAACTCGCATTACCTCACCGTGTCGCCGCCTATACCGGCGTTGTTTTTATTGTAGCTGCCGAGCGGCGCTGCCGGCGCCGGCCGGCCTGCCGCGCCGCCTCAGTTGCTCAATTCTGTCCGCTGCTCGCTCGGTGTCCACTGTCTGGCGTGCTGGGCCAGGCGGCCGCCATTTTGTAGAGGTGGCTGCTGTGGGTGGCCGCTGAGCTGTATGTATCGCTGCCGCTGTTGTTCTGTCTGGCGGTGCGCCGCCCCCGTCACGGTGTCTGCGTCGGCGCGCGCGCCTGTTATGGGTTTACTATTGGTACAATCTTATGTTCCTAGCGCGGGGTGGCGCGCCGGTCGGGTGGCGTGGCGTGACCCGCCGGTCCGCCGGCGCGCCGCCCCGGATTCCGCCCCTCCGGCGCGCGCGGTGCCGCCTGCCGGCCTGTGCGTCGTGCCACTGCCTGCGCGTGCACGCGCGCGCCCCTGTGTGTGCGCGTGTCGCCGCCGGTGCGAGTTTAGTTCGTCTCATTCCTTCCCTGTCTGTTACCATGTAGTACAAAGCGTGTTGTACATATAGAGGTAGCGAGTGGGCCGGCGGACACTGGCGAAGCGCGCGACGAGCGGTGCGTGTGGGCTGGGCGGGGGCCAGGCGCGCTCCGGGTGGGAGCCGCCACTGACGCCGCCCGCGGCCCCGCCCCCGCCCCCGCCCCAGCCGATGGCTAGTTATACAGTCTCTGCTAACAAGGTGTAACAGTTTTACCAGCTAATATCGTGCAGAATAAAACCGACCACTGAGTGTGCTGTGCAGCGCCTGGGTTCTGGCCCGGGCAGAGGGGCAGGTCGAGAGACGGGATGGTCCGGTGTACTCGAGTGTGGGTTCGAGGCCGTGCCGACTCCCTGCTAATACCTGCAGGCGTGGCGACGGCGTATGGCCCCGCGGCCGGGAAGCGAAGGATGCCGGATTTAGGAAATGGGAAGCTTGTGTCATCTAGCTTGGCCAAGCCGCCATCCCCTAATCCTGCTCGACACTGACTTGCTGCTCCTAATATCCACATTTGTACACGTGCGTGGACACGTTTGTAAACTCTTCAGTGGATGCCTGGCTTCTCCCTACCGCTCCACGACGTATTCAGAGTTAGCCAAGAGGGGGCAGTGAATTGATAAGTACCATTACCTGCCTACATTACCTCCGGCATTTTAACCCATTTGACTCCTTTTCAATATCCGGCAAGAATACCTGAACAACCATACCTGATGTAAACCCTGTTGGAACAAGTATTTGTTTTATTCAGGTGGGGCATCCAGCGACAAATCGACAGGTGGAAGGTGCAAAATAACACCGACCCGCTTAGATTGTCTTGTAAATTGGCACAGGGGTTATCGGGTGGTCTGAATTCACCTCAGATTTTTGGTTCGATCCGAAAAAAGGTTTTTGGCTAAATCCTCGGGTATTTATGGAAAGTCGCAGTATAGGGGTGTGTTTAACATACTCAGATACCATGAGGAATAAATAGTTGATTTTTTAACTCTACAATGTGTCGCTAACCTGGTGAGATAAAATTCAAAAGTTCAGAATTTTGGTTTTCAAATTTTTTGCCAAATTAATTTGACGTATCATATCCCAATTAAAAATTTCATTTTTTTCAAAATACTGCATCATGTATCAAAAGCTGATGAGAAAAAGTTGGAGATCAGCCTTTTAAGACTGCAAAAATATTCATTGCTTCTGACTTTGAAACAAAACTGTTCTCTTATGCTTGGTTTACCGTGTATAACGATAATGTATACTCCGGACATAGGCGGATCCAAGGGGGTAAGTGGGGACCTTGCGCCCCCCCGCAGGATGCGAGTATCAGCACCCTCCCGATAGGATTGGGCATCTCACCTGATAGGTTTTGCCCTCAAGGTAGGCGCCCTCCAGTCTGGGTGGCGCCCGCGAGATGTGCCCGTCCCCCCGATCGGAGATCCTGAGTTTGCCGGCAACTCCGGAATGCCCTGTTTACATCTAATGTAAACTCCCGCGCCTTGGTTGAGCCTAGAGCTCAATTTTGATTGACGGACCCAGGGTGGGCAAGTGCACGGGGGGCAGGTGTCCCATACTCGCCCAGTTTTCCCCGGAACCACCGTGGCGCCCCCTCGCTTCACCCAGCTGGCGAGAACTGCGGCCCCCACAATGCAATTTTGTGTCCCCTGACAGCTCACCTTAACACGCGCGGTATTGACGGATCTGGCGTCAACGTGAAGAGATGGGTCGTGAAGTGCCCCTTATGAGATCTAAAAACAAAGAGGGTTAGGGAAGCGCCTGATAGTGGGTGTGTGAGAGCTATTGTGATCTATATAATGACCCAATTTGTTGACCAGGCCAGACGAGGTCCCAAAATAAAATCTGGGCCGGGATATTGCGTACAATAATTGACCAATTGACAGCTGAACTCCATATTCAGACATCTATATATACAAGTCGATCTGAGCATGGCCAGAAACAATAAATGTTTTGAAGATGTGAGGATTCTGAAATGTGTATCTTTGTCCGGCTTTCTTTATTCTTCATGACGCGTTAAAGACACCTTTCTACTGTGACTTAAAAAATGCTCAAGACCATGAATAAAAAACCGCCGAGATCGGGCAAAAAAATGGGACAGGTGAATTCAGAACACCTCATAACACAATATTCCAAACTACAAAAAAAATCTGAGAGTTCGGTGTTCTGCACCTGCTGATCCGCCGTCGTATGGATTTTTTTAACGCTTTCGATAGCAGCAACAAGTAGATTAGACCTGTTCATATTAGACCTTTGTCTTCAAAAGTGTTCAAACTGATACTTTTCCCGTTCTCCAAGGTCTCAATGAACGGAATATAGCCTTTATTTTGGTCTTGGACGTTTGCTATGCCTGCCTCAAAAGCCATATAGTTTTTTGTTGAAGTTTAAAAATACACTGCCAAATTCGGGATATTTGGTCATTGTTTGAATTATACCTTCCTAGAGGATGATGCTATAGCGTAAAAAAATGCTGCCAAATGAAAGCTAATGCATCTTTTCTCATTCTACCCAAGTCTTAATTTTTTCTGTCGGGTCATCTCAGGTCACGGAGATATTTAAGGTCACGTGACCCGACCTCAAAACCCGAAATCACGAGTTTGATGCGGTGCCAAGGGATTAAGTGTCAGTCGATTAGTTTGAAACTGTTTCAGCAGCACGCAGACATCATGGGCTACACATCTGCACATAATAATAATCATTTTTGCCTAAGATGGGGTCAATTTTGAGGTCACCCCATTATAAGGATATGAATAAAAATGCAACAGGCCGGTTTATAAGCCAAATATGGCATGGACAAGTGCTTACTGCTTCTGCCGTATAGTCTTAATACGTTTATTGCTCTGAAGTTGTTCGTTTAAGCATTTGACCTTTCAGAGGTCATCTAAGGTCACCTATAAGTTATATATTCAAAGGACAATAAATTATCACCAAATTGAGATAGAGCGGCCATTTTTATTTCACACTGCGCTTGTCTTGTCACGGGGATTTGATTGAAATAACAATGACCATACCAGGTCAAGGTCAGGTCATTTTTACTAATTGACCTTTGAAAGTCATTTTATGCATTATTCGATTCACCACAACGAGGGGACTTCAATTATACCAAAATATATTTTCTAGCTTCATTCAGTCGGAATGTATCGGGGGAGAACTAAAAATACCCATTGTAAGCCTTTTTGGCAGTCTGTGACCTCTGTTGACCTCAATATTGACCTGAACCAGAAATTTCTCTCCGCCATGTCAACACGGTTCGTACGCCACGCAGTCATGCAATGTTTTCACACAATTTTGTAGAAAGCGGTGGGTAAGGCTCAGAGAGCGCACTTTGCCCCTCAAAAGGCGATCTTTATCAGCCAAGGCCGCATAGTGTCGTTGAGGAGGATGCAGATTCTTGGCTTGCAGACCTAGTGTAAACTCATTTTTTAGAGGTGCCCCCGCCCCCTTGAACCCGTCTCTGATCCCCATTAAACTTACTAAAGGTAAAGACAATGGTACAATCAGCCATTCATATATTTGATTTCTTTCTACTTGACACGACAATGGTGTACATTAGCTGTACATGAATCTTTGCACATTCACTATTAGGTGTGTGTCTTTAGATGGGACACGACAAAAATGACATAGAAGTATGATAACACTACTAACACCATCATTGTGTAAGGGACTGTCACATAGGATGATACTCAACCATGCATTGTTACTTGTTCAATGTGGCTTTACGGAAACTGTCAAATTTCTTTCTGTGGTACTCTACGACTTGAAGCAAGCAGCTTCTCTGTTCTCGGTCGGTGGTGATGTGAGTCGCGAAGTCACTCATGAGTTTGACTCCTCTCTCAGCCACATCATTCGTCACTTTTACTGACTTCACAAACTGCTGTGCCTTCTTGTAGCTGTCATTTTCTCCCCAGGAGTCTGCAGGGGCAGTGAGCCAGTCACACTTCACCCCAAGAGCGTCAAACATGAAGTGGGACTCTGGGCCTACCAAGTCTGTGAGAAGTGTAGCCTCGTTGATGACAGGAAATACTGGCTTTCCTCTCCTGTAACTGTCAGGTTTCTCTGTCTCTGACAGCTTGACAGCGAGCTCCTCCTTTGCAGACTTGGTCATGATGTCATTCGAGCTGAATAAGGTGAGTGTTACCAGCTCCTGGGTCAGATACCAGCGGTGGTTCGTCAATTTCTTCAGAACAGATGTCGCTAGTTCATGATCATGCTGTTTGCATGATCAAGCACCATGAAATAAAAATGAGAGCTCTATCTCAATTTGGTGATGATTTATTGTCCTTTGAATATATAACTTATAGGTGACCTTAGATGACCTCTGAAAGGTCAAATGCTTAAACGAACAACTTCAGAGCAATAAACGTATTAAGACTATACGGCAGAAGCAGTTAGAACTTATTCATGCCATAGTTTGCTTAAAAAACCGGCCTGTTGCATTTTTATTCATATCCTTATAATGGGGTGACCTCAAAATTGACCCCATCTTAGGTAAAAAATAATAATTATTATGCGCAGATGTGTAGCCCATGATGTCTGCGTGCTGCTGAAGCAGTCTCAAACTAATCGGTTGACACTTAATCCCTTGGCACCGCATCAAACTCGTGATTTCGGGTTTTGAGGTCGGGTCACGTGACCTTAAATATCTCCGTGACCTGAGATGACCCGACAGAAAAACTAAGACTTGGTAGAATGAGGAAAGATGCATTAGCTTTCATTTGGCAGCATTTTTCACGCTATAGCATCATCCTCTAAGAAGCTATAATTCAAACAATGGCCAAATATCCCGAATTTAGCAGTGTTTTTTGAAATACTTCAACAAAAAAATTATATGGCTTTTGAGGCAGGCATAGCAAAGGGCCAAGATCAAAATAAAGGCTATATTCCGTTCATTGAGACCTTGGAGAACGGGAAAAGTATCAGTTTGAACACTTTTGAAGACAAAGGTCTAATATGAACAGGTCTAAAGTAGATAGTCCCTCAAGGAAAATTTATGGACTTATGATAATTCGGGCTCTCGGCCATGTGATATGGAGGGCGCCTCAGACGCGCCCCAATGACCGGGAACACCGCCAGCCGGCGCGGATCCGCCAACGCCTCTCGGCAGTCGTGTCGTCTCGACCGGAGATGTCCCAGCGCAGGACGGCTGGTGGTGATGATTCTGATACTCGGCGCGACGCTATAGTATAGGAGAAGCCCCCGGTCAGAGGCGCCCCACGGATGAAATCCACCAGCAGGCGTGGGCACTCCAGCCCTTGTCCCAGTCATATTGTCTCGATCGAAAATGTCCCGGCGCTGGACAGCTGATGATAATGAATATCAACCACACCATCTGCCAGTACTTAAGCAGGTGTAGATTTCGTCGTCTTCTCGGTATTTCGGGCAGGTGACATCCTCCAACAGGGCCACTCGGTGCTGGTAGCTGTAGAAGGGCAGTGGCCAGCCCGCAGCCTCAACACCTCAGTGCTCTCTGCGCGAGAGGCCCTGACGGTCTCCACGAACCGCCCTCCTCCGCATACCGGGTAGGGCGGGTGTTTTCAGTCCACGTTCTGTGTACGTAGCGTCGTGAGTAGCTCTTGGCAGAGTTGGGATCGGTCCGGGCGGAGGCCTGGTTCAGTGTGGCAGCTCTGCGCACCACTTCGTCGGTGAACCGTCTCCAAGCGGGCCAGCGTGGCTCGGCACCCGCAGCAGGGTGAGGTGGATACTCCTGTTGGCGGGAACCGAGAGCCTGATGTCGAAGGGCATCGGGTTGGCTCGCGTTCTGGCCGCGGGAGTGGACCTGAGGCAGCCTGCGAGTGCACGGCAGACGTGCCGTTTCGCCACCTGCGGATGCTCCAGATTGGATGTCGCAACCCCACCATCCAGCCGCCACCCGCACTAGACCTGATTGACGCCAGGTAGATGGCACGGGAGGTCGGATTCCACGGCTCCCTAGGATTTTCCGCTTAGCGATCGCGGGGCATGGTACATATTCTTCATCTGTGCTTTTAGGTACTCAGTGTGCTGGCAGAAGCTCAGAGTTTGGTCGAACCTTATCTTTTGGAAGGCCTCGTGTTGGAGCTTGGAGGTGCCGAGGGTCAGTGCGCACTAATTCCGTGCATCAGATGGGACCAAGGTGAAGATAGTGCCAATAGTGTTTTTCTCGGCTTGACCTCCATACTCCACGATGGTTCAGCGCCTCTTGGACCCTGGCATCCGCTGCTGCTACGGTTTTGTCTGTTACCTATATCGGTAACAGGACGGGGGTTATTTATCTTATAATGGATGGGGGTTATTTATGGAAGCCAGGAAGAGCGTTGGAGAGCAGACCGTGCCCTGAGGGTTCTCCTCCTGATGCATCGGAAACGCGCGCCTTGACTCTAACACTCCACGCAGCCAGTGGCGGATCTAGCCGGTTGGTTTGGGAGGGGCAAACCAAAGTCGAAAAGAAAAGAAAAAAAACGTCACGGGGTGAAAAATATGCGCTCAAGATACATTTTTTCCTATCCAAGCCCCAATATTTACACTGAACTTCTCTAATTCTGTTTGAAGTTGAGAGTTGAAGCACCAAAATTTTGCTTACAGGCTAAAAAGGAGTCGGGGAAAAAGGAGGTCGATCGCTTTGGGAGGGGGCAAAAACATAGTTTTGCCCCGAGCTTTTCCGTTTGGGGGTCAATTGCCTTTTTTGCCCCCCCTGGATCCGCCACTGCACGCAGCCGTCAGAGGGAATGCACAGATCCTGGGTGATGGGGCAGCGTGGTAGCTCTATGGCAGGAGAGCTTGAAGAGGGTGTCCGTCAACCACGTCCTGTCAAAAGCTCGCGAAAAGTCCACGAGCGCCATGACTTCTTTCACTGCTGGAACCTGTCAGCCAGCGCCTGAGTAGAGCTCAGCATCTGATCCTCCGTTGACTAAAATTTCAAGACTCGCTCCTGCCGGCCCTCTCTTTATCAGCGACGTGTTACGGACAGCTATCCATCATGCCGAGCAACTTGCAAAGTTCGTCCCAGCTGCGCCGGACGGATCCCCCGTTAGCGAAACCAATCCCGAAATTATACTCAGCGACGTTTCTACGAAATTATCCAGAGTGACGTTTCTAGAGCATCAGATAACCGGCGTATGTCGACGTCAGTATGATAGTGGTTTACTCCTGTGTTGAATGCCGAAGCGCCCTAAATACTCCTAACTTTTCCCCAAATGCTCTTCCTGAAGATGGGGTCGCCACTGCCAGCCTCCTGTGGGATGGGGATGGGTTATGGGCGGATGCTCACCAGGCGGGGCGCGTACCGCGAGCTGGATAGTGCGGACTTTTCCGTGACATCATGGCCTTAACAGCAATGATTGAGGTTTCGGTAAGTCAAGATGGCAATTCACGTTAGTGAGAGAACAAAAGAGGCGCGAAATTTATTCCATGCTATTCGTCTGGATAGTAATTTCTAGATGTTTTCCTAGTCCCGGTCTCGTAGGATAGTTTTAAGCGAAGAATCAGGGGTCACCCAGGTCGTACAAGTTTCGAATTTTCACAATGTGGTAAGAATTTGATTTACCTTACCATATTTATATAGGGGCTTAGTTAACAACTCTACAGGCTTGCGCCGCTCTAGGTGCATCCCATTATCTGTTATCAGGCATGATAAAACGCTTCTTAAGACATGCGGTGGCTATCAGAAACTAACCAGAAATGCCCGAGAAAATAAATAAAATACAACTTAGCTATCTTCAGATTTTCCTTTAAAAATCCCGAGAGAAGATCCTAATCCCAGCCGAATGAGCTGTCGGAACGCTCGTCTAGCCTTACGATAAATAAAGGCTTCAGCATCGCCAGTCAGACCATGCGATAAAAACTTACGCGTTTGAATTTGCTGGGCCTGAGGTCTAGTCAGTGGCCACCCAAACCTGTCATCTAAAAGTCCCGTTTTCAGCCATTTCGAGAAAATCGGACGGACTTCTGACCAGCAGCAGCGCCAACCTATATGTAACAGGCCTTTGATTCTTGAGAGAAGCTATTTTCACCAGTTCGGGGATCCATCGATCTTTTTGTAGCAAGCGAAGCAGCTGTGACAAAACAAACCCCCCCACCACCGCCTACTCATGCTCTGGGTGCATGAGCAAAACCACTACACCTTCTGGTTCAGGGCATTTAACTGTATTCGACATTTTGAATCAGACGAACGATTTAGGAGCAAGACAGGTGGACATTGGACAGGCGCCACAGAGCAGGCTGGGTGCTTCGGTCGTGCTACTGGCTGATGACTGGGAACCTGGAGAGCTCGCAATTCAGTCCGTAGTGGTCGATTCGTTTGGCGCAAGATTGATCCAGACACCCCGTGGTCGTCGGCGATCTCACAGAGCAGCCTGGAGGCAGGTTCACCAGCACGTCCGGAACCACCTTAATTTTCCGCACTCCTATAGGTGCATATCCATCGAGGTGCCTAGGAAGCACGCGGGCCGGCTGGTTGTTATACGCTCTGTCCGCACACATCTTGGTTAATGCCAACGTCCTCTGGTACTCTGTTGCATTGACAGGACAATAGTTGCAGCTGTATAAGGTTCTGGAAGGATAAACAGCACACGGGTTCTCGAATGTTTTATCGTACGTCCAGCCTGACTGTTTGCCCGGTAGTATTCCACGTTCAGTAGCAAACTGGTTGGCGCAAACATTGGCCCTGTGCTCTACATTCCACGGCGCTCTCAACGCACGGAAGAATGGCTTCGTTCGTTCCATGGCGCCATGCTGGAGGCAACGGTCATAGGCAAGATCGTACGTAGTCACGAAGGGGTTCACTTGTTGAGGGTTAATTTCAAGGATATTTCCATTCACGTCTTGCGCCATTTTTACGTCATAAGCTGGTTTGTCACGTTTTCCCAAGAAACAGTCATATTCAGGCATTCGGAAATGTTGTCGGTAGGTCGTATCATGCTTGAAACACTCTCGTCTGTACTTGCTTCTCTCCTCAAACCAGTTTCCAATGAGAGTACACTTGTTGAAGCGCCTGTCAGTATTGTTCACCCGCGCTGTTATTTGCTCCTCCACGATATCTGCACTGCAATCGAGAACTGTCATTTTGGTTGACTGGAATTTTGTGGTTAAAAATTTATCGATTAACTATTCATACCCCTAAATGGCCCTCATCTTAAAGAAAAATCCTTCACCACACGTCTCCGGCGAAAAAGTCGCACATCATATTCCACCACGTGCTAATGAGGTTGCAGAACCCCCGAGTGTAGGATTTGAAACTTAAAAAATGCCGTGATATTTCGGGTGGGCAACGCACTACAAGTAGAACATCACTGATACAGATGCATTGTCAGTTCAAAGCGATATGTCCTTATTGTACAGATGGAATCACCACCTCTGAGCCAGTAGCGCCGGCGTTAACACGTAAAATTAAGCACGGTTTCTTTATTACAAAATCCCGATGACATTCCTCCAGAACTGTCAGTTGAAATATTTACATGGCCTACCAGTAGCAAAAGAGGATAAAAAGTCCACAATCACATGCATTCTGATGCGGGAAACAAAAAAAAAGAATTCACTGCGAGTTCGATCCTACCTACAACGCTTACACCAATCGAACACCAGCAAACATTTACAGTAGCTGCGCCTAGGCGCGAACCCGAGTACAAATGTGAGCGGTTTCCGCCCCTCGTACGCGGGATGATAGAACAGTCTCTACGGAGCAACATCATATATATGTATAGATGTATATGGAATGACAAAAATAGTAAGCTGCTGTGCAGGTACTGATGAATCATGAGATTACGACTTCGCGGCCTTGTGAAGACCCTCCACAAAGCATACACCCAATAGAAAGAGTTCAATTTATCGAAGCCATGTTCGTGGCGGATCACACCTGGCATCAAAGCATACACCAATACGGGCTCTGAAATAAAGTACAGTGCAGGCCAAGGAATGTACCAATTCCTCCTCAAAACTCTAATAAATAGCTGTGCATCTGACGAAAAACAAGTTTATGAACAAAAACATCGCAAATGCGTATAGCTTCGTCAACACCGTTAAGTACATTCTCTCCCTCTCGTTCACATTTTGTTCGTCCCTCTCACTCTCATTTGGCTACTTGTCGGCGGTACCGAGCCCAGGCCCGGGCCGGCTCCGGCGGCTGGCCCGGGGGCGCCGCACCACATCTGGCAGTGCTCTCTGGCCGGCGCAGGCGCAGTGTTCGCCGGGCTGCCACTAGTCTCTCGGCTGCCGCTTCAGACCGCCGCTAGTCTCAGGCCCTGGGTCACACCGCACCAGCTGGGCTCACGCTCGTCGCCAGGATCGGCGTCCAGTCACAGTCACTCGCCTCAGCGTCTGGCCTCTCGTCACTGCCGGCGCCGCACAGGTCCGCTCCTCCGCAGCCCACTCCCGGCACACCCCACAACGGTCCGTGACCGCCCGCCACCGCAGCGGCGGGCCTTACACCCAGGAGTCGCCGGCCGGCGCGGCGGCGTCGTCCCGGTACCTCCAGGCGTCGGCCTGCGGCGGAGGTGCTGTCTGGTAGTCGTCGGAAACGGCACCGGCGGCGCCGCGGCCCGCCTTCCTGTCGCGGTTCACCTGAGCATACACCGGCTCCCCAGGCCGGCCCTGCCGCCGCACCCACAGGGTCGAGGGTTACAGCACCGCGGTAGAACAGTACGGACGCGTCGGCCTGCTTCTGACATGCTAAAGGAGTGCCATTAGAACATTCTCCCTTCTCTATGTAGCCCTTTACGTGACATCGCCTTGAGGTGAATGATCGATGAAAATCGCATTAGCTGAATTCGACACGGTTCAATTAGGGAGACGTGTTGATAGTATTAGCCTCGAAATTACTATCCCGTCACTGTAATATGATAATGGTACGACAGCTTCTCATCGCTGAACCGTTTAATGGATAGGGACATGCACCAGGAAATACACAGAGCTCTGACTGCAGAACACGGAATGCCCATGAATAGAGTCGGACAGAAGCTTTGGAGATATCACAATGGACCCGCACCACTCGCAAGTGACACATTACAGCCACGAACGACCAGAGTCCATTTCGGACAATCCATACCGCACGCGGACATGTCACCACCCAACGTGTCTGTAAATGGACAAAACATATGTGAGGACACTTTGGCGGATAGCTGTTGCAGCAGGGAGATGTAGCAGGACTGATTCCACAGCTATTGCAGCAGGGAGATGTAGCAGGATTGATTCCACAACTATTGCAGCAGGGAGATGTAGCAGGACTGATTCCACAGCTATTGCAGCAGGGAGATGTAGCAGGACTGATTCCACAGCTATTGCAACAGGGAGATGTAGCAGGACTGATTCCACAGCTATTGCAGCAGGGAGATGTAGCAGGACTGATTCCACAGCTATTGCAGCAGGGAAGTGTAGGCTATTGCAGCAGGGAAGTGTAGCAGGACTGATTCCACAGCTATTGCAGCAGGGAGATGTAGCAGGACTGATTCCACAGCTATTGCAGCAGGGAGATGTAGCAGGACTGATTCCACAGCTATTGCAACAGGGAGATGTAGCAGGACTGATTCCACAGCTATTGCAGCAGGGAGATGTAGCAGGACTGATTCCACAGCTATTGCAGCAGGGAGATGTAGCAGGACTGATTCCATAGCTATTGCAGCAGGGAGATGTAGCAGGACTGATTCCACAGCTATTGCAGCAGGGAGATGTAGCAGGACTGGTACTGGTTCCCACCCGGGTATACTTGGCAGACCGATTCAACCACCGGGATCTCACACAATAACGTGATTTGCATACACCATTCCTGGGGTCAAAATGCCCTGAAATTCGTGCTTACTTTCGAACATCAACCAGTGAACCATGAACCTACCAAAAATACAATTAAGCAGATACTTAGACTACTAAGGAAGGCCAGTTCAGCCTGCAACAGTTTGAGTGAATATGTACAGGGGGTGAGGCATGTCCTGCACGTGATTGGCTTTGTGAGAGAAGTCGGGACCGCGCTTAAACTTCAGTTCCGGCCGTGTGCTCAGGTAAAGCGTGGGGGACGTTAGTGTGGACGCGGTTGCCTTCGAAACACTGCAGAACAAGCACGGATTGATGGGTCCCAGGCACACTACAACCTTTGTGAGATAGTAATCTAACATTATGAGTAAATGATCCAACAATGCTATGATCTTCCCGGAATCGGGACACCAACATTCTTTTTGCACTTCAAAATTTATCTAAAAAATGTTTCAAACGAAGGCCATTTCACCCTGATCAATCTAAAAATGTTTCAAACGAAGGTCACTTCACCATGATCATTGTAAAAATATTTCAAACTGGGACTATTCCACCTTGAACAAAGTCATTTTAATCACTCATTTGCAGTATGAAAGCCAGCTGTACCGTTCTAGATAAATACACGACAAATAGGACCTCGCAGGTATTTGATCCCCGTTGACAGTTATATGGAAGCGGCTCCGCAACTGACGGAGGAATCTGAAAAATGTAGCTCACCTAAATCTGGTTCAAACGCATTCTTATACCGATGTCCGGTCACCTCCCTTTCTTCCGTGTTTCCATTTTCGATCAATTGCATTCTTTGAAGCGTGCTTGTTCTTACGCTAATATTTCAGAATGCTGAACCAATTAACGAAAAATGGGGAAAATACATTTTGTCAAGTTCGATCAAATAATAGTACCCCAGTTCTTAATCATTTTGTAAACGTCAGTTAAACACGCTTGCATTTCGTCTATGAATAAGGCACAAGTACAGAAATTCAGAAATACAGAAATTCCATGTCATTGAAGTGAGTGGCTATAGTGGTCTGTGCTGCGAAGCGAGTGCTCACGCTGCATTTTGTGATGTTCTTAGTCCTAATGATTTAAGTTCCAACTAAAAACTAGAAGTCAGCTCAGTGCACGGAGTGAAGCTAAGCCGTGGTTTGACCCGTTCAGTGCGATGGCTCAGACCGCCGCTTGGCACGGACAGCCAGTGCACCGGCTTGCTGCCGACCCCGGAGCCTCTGTACACTGCGGCGCCACACACGGACGGAACACCAGCCACCAAGCAGCAGCCCCGCTCACTCGGCACAACAGCCAATACCCACCTGTAGCCAACTATTGAGCATCGCGCGGCTGCCGCCCAGAAGCCAAAAGAAAAGAGAGGGAGAGAGGGCACAGGTTAGTGGGGCCGACTCACACCGCCGGCCCGGCACACTACCGCCAAAATGACGCGTCTGCTACAGCAAATGCCGCACAACTGGGCCGGGACATTCGTCGCAGCAGCCAAATTCATGCACGAGTAGGTACAAAAACAAAGCCTAGGATAGTCTAATCAAACCAGCGGATTTTCTCCACTTATTGATGGCGCAAAGAACACAAACGCCTTGTAAGTTTACCCTCAAACAGCATACATTACAGCCGCTTTCTATGCCCCATTATATACAAACCTTGGCGTCAACAGGCGTGGTGAACGCTAACTCTAGTATACAACTCCAATTTCCGACTTTGGATATTACATAACCAAAGGGGTTCACCCCAAAACCGGACCCAAAACCCAAAAACTTGCTTATCCATTCCAGGAATTTCGTGCATTAGTGGAAAGCCCCCGCCCCGGCAATTGAATCCGTACACACTAGGCTAGGATGTTTTTTTATATGGCTAGCGAATATACAACTCGTGTTTTGCCCCGAGCTATCGATCGCGTACCCACCGATACTCGGCAACCTCATGTTTTCTTGAAAAATTATTAGGGAAAACAATCGCGACGAAAGAGCCCTAGAAAGTGTTCAGTAAATCATTTGCAAAATATGGCATCGACAACCAGCTTAAGGTTAGCAATCTAAGGCAATGCAAAACACGTATGTTGAACTTCTAATCATGACCGAGAGAGGAATAGTCAGACGGAAATGGTATAAAAAAACTGTCAAGCCTAGTGCGTACAATAAAACTGCGGGGATCTGTTATACCCCCATCCTTTTCTGCATAAGTTCCGCGACATGGCCCTTTCTTATGCCGAGCCCCGACAGGCCCTCAGGTCCACTCCCCGTACACGAAAGGGGCACTACATGTCCACCCCATGTCCCACGTACACCCAAACCGGCACCTTTCGAGAATGTGTCCCAGGAGCATGAGCTGCAGAAGGCAGTACAACGGCAGAAGTGTGCCTTGAACATGTTTCACATGCACTGGTGTACCTGCATGTACACCCAAACCGGCACTTTTCGAGAATATGTCCCAGGAGCATGAGCTGCAGAAGGCAGTACAACGGCAGAAGTGTGCCTTGAACATGTTTCACACGCACTGGTGTACCTCAAACACTCCTTCTCCAGATATTTCGGCAATTATATCAGGAACGGAACTCGCTGAGAGAACAAAAATACGGTATTTTTGAAAAACTAGGTCAATGGCCAGAACTGAAAAGCCTAGCATTCTAAAATAAAACAATTAAACTATTAATCACCACGAGCCCAATACAACGCTGACTAACGTACCGCAACCTCTTATACTATCTGGTGTCATATAACATCATCTGCCTGATATTTACTTAAAAAGCAATCCAGTCGTGACGGTAACTGTTGGATGGAATGGCAAACCCCATAACACATACCAACAATCCCTACCTGCGCGTACGTCTGGCTCCCCTGCACTATTTCCAGTACCTTGAAAATACCCCTCGGGGTGCCACAATTCAATATGTACATAATATCCAACCAGTATCGAGGATTTCCGATATCCGTAAGTAACTACCACCGGAGGTTGCTAGTTACTTACTTTTCCCTATCCCACCGCGAAATCTGGGCAGGCACTGGAAACTGACTTCAAAATCAAAACTGCCCAACCCTCACACCTCGCGGATCTGTCTGTTTGGGCTCTAATGAGGGCACGCGCGAGAGAGCTGACTCACCGGAGCGGGTGGGTACATCCGGACACCGCCAGGAGGCGGCTGGCGCGGCTCGTACCCCGGCAGCTCCCCCAGCGGGATCTGCTCTCCGTCGCCGGCCGTGTGAGGCGGGTGGGCGTGCGGGTGAGGGTGCGGGTGGGAGTGGGCGTGCGGGTGCGGCCGGCCGCCGTAGGTGCCGTTGCCGCCGGCAGCCGCCGAGCCGCCGCGGGGCATGGTGCGGTCCTCGTACTTGGTGCCGCCCTGACTAGCCATCGGCCGGTTCAGGGTGCTGTTGGTGTTGCTCGGGGAGTTGGGGTTGGTGTTCCTGCGGCGCGGACGGGGAAGCCGGTCACAGCTGGTACGAGCTTGTTCATCGCCTCCTCAGAATCGAACGTTGCGTCTAGAGATCCCTATATAAAGTGCGAATATTTTCATGCCAGACATGCATGTGATCATAACGCAGGTACTCTGTCTACCAGTGCTGCCTTTCCTAAGTTAGCAAACTATTGAGTTAAAGGGTAATGAGGCACCTTGGTCGAATCCTGGAATTTAGTGTAATTAGGGGAACTTTTAGCCGAAAATCGTGGAACCGTACATGATTTCTCTGAAAAATGTACAACAAGCTCAATATTTTGATTTTCAAAATGCTCTTCTAGGAAAAACAATAAATATCTGCCTGTGGATGATGTCATGATCTGGCAACTAATACCATATTCAATAAGTTTCAAGAGCTTCGATTGACTGATACTCACCGTGACGTCAGCATATGTCGTTACACCAACAACTGATAACTGTGGCCTGCTGCTAAGGGTACATGTAGGGTACATATCAGGTAGTTTTTAGTTTTTCTCTGCGGAAATTTTGAGTTTCAAGATAAATGTATAGAGTACCGGGTTTTCCGGCATGCTTTACAACTTGGCTATCTCAGTTAAAATCACGTTATACAGGTGCCACGTTTCCTTAAAGTAGAACAACAAATTCGGGATTATGTCAGATTCCGTACATTTGATTGGTCAAAATATCACACAAATTTGTTCCACCTTGCATCCCCACTCTTGTTGAAGCGGCCCTCACCTGGCAGCCACCGACTTGGTGACGAAGTCGGCCTCCTTGTAGTTGGCCTTGCGGTAGACGTCGCGCAGCTCCTGGTGGAGCCACATGGAGAAGAGCACCTGGCCGGCGAACTTGATGACCCGGGAGCTGTAGCGGTGTCGGTGCCGCGTGATCAGCAGCAGCCGCTTCACACCGTCCAGCTCAAACAGGGACCTGTCGGACACGGCACCCGCTCAGAGACCTGTCGGACACGGTACCCGCTCAGAGACCTGTCGGACACGGCACCCGCTCAGAGACTCGCCTCAAACAGGGACCTGTCGGACACGGTACCCACTCAGAGACTCGCCTCAAACAGGGACCTGTCGGACACGGCACCCGCTCAGAAACCTGTCGGACACGGTACCCGTTCAGAGACCTGTCGGACACGGTACCCGCTCAGAGACTCGCCTCAAACAGGGATCTGTCGGATACGGTACCCACTCAGAGACCTGTCGGACACGGTACCCGCTCAGAGACCTGTCGGACACGGTACCCACTCAGAGACCTGTCGGACACGGTACCCGCTCAGAGACCTGTCGGACACGGTACCCACTCAGAGACTTGTCGGACACGGTACCCGCTCAGAGACCTGTCGGACACGGTACCCACTCAGAGACCTGTCGGACACGGTACCCGCTCAGAGACTCGCCTCAAACAGGGATCTGTCGGACACGGTACCCACTCAGAGATCTGTCGGACACGGTACCCACTCAGAGACCTGTCGGACACGGTACCCACTCAGAGACCTGTCGGACACGGTACCCGCTCAGAGACTCGCCTCAAACAGGGATCTGTCGGACACGGTGCCCACTCAGAGACCTGTCGGACACGGTACCCGCTCAGAGACCTGTCGGACACGGTGCCCACTCAGAGACCTGTCGGACACGGTACCCGCTCAGAGACCTGTCGGACACGGTACCCACACAGAGACCTGTCGGACACGGTACCCGCTCAGAGAACTGTCGGACACGGTACCCACTCAGAGACCTGTCGGACACGGTACCCGCTCAGAGACCTGTCGGACACGGTACCCACTCAGAGACTCGCCTCAAACAGGGATCTGTCGGCCACGGTACCCACTCAGAGACCTGTCGGACACGGTACCCGCTCAGAGACCTGTCGGACACGGTACCCACTCAGAGACCTGTCGGACACGGTACCCACTCAGAGACCTGTCGGACACGGTACCCGCTCAGAGACCTGTCGGACACGGTACCCGCTCAGAGACTCGCCTCAAACAGGGACCTGTCGGACACGGTACCCACTCAGGGACCTGTCGGACACGGTACCCACTCAGAGACCTGTCGGACACGGTACCCGCTCAGAGACCTGTCGGACACGGTACCCACTCAAGGACCTGTCGGACACAGTACCCACTCAGGGACCTGTCGGACACGGTACACGCTCAGGGACTCGCCTCAAACAGGGACCTGTCGGACACGGTACACGCTCAGGGACCTGTCGGACACGGTACCCACTCAGAGACTCGCCTCAAACAGGGACCTGTCGGACACGGTACCCGCTCAGAGACTCGTCTCAAACAGGGACCTGTCGGACACGGTACCCAATCAGAGACTCGCCTCAGACAGGGACCTGTCGGACACAGTACCCGCTTAGGGACCTGTCGGACACGGTACCCACTCAGGGACCTGTCGGACACGGTACCCACTCAGGGACCTGTCGGACACGGTACCCACTCAGAGACTCGCCTCAAACAGGGATCTGTCGGGCACGGTACCAAATCAGAAACCTGTCGGACACGGTACCCACACAGAGACTCGCCTCAAACAGGGACCTGTCGGACACGGTACCCACTCAGAGACTCGCCTCAAACAGGGATCTGTCGGGCACGGTACCAAATCAGAAACCTGTCGGACACGGTACCCACACAGAGACTCGCCTCAAACAGGGACCTGTCGGACACGGTACCCAATCAGAGACTCGCCTCAAACAGGGACCTGTCGGACACGGTACCCGCTCAGGGACCTGTCGGACACGGTACCCGCTCAGAGACTCGCCTCAAACAGGGACATGTCGGACACGGTACCCACTCAGAGAGACACAGACCAGGCAAGAGACATGCCGCGCACGACTAACACAAAGGAAGCACCGGACACGGCTCCGATCAGGGATCCACCGGACACGGCTCCGATCAGGGATCCACCGGACACGGCTCCGATCAGGGATCCACCGGACACGGCTCCGATCAGGGATCCACCGGACACGGCTCCGATCAGGGATCCACCGGACACGGCTCCGTTCAGGGATCCACCGGACACGGCTCCGTTCAGGGATCCACCGGACACGGCTCCGATCAGGGATCCACCGGACACGGCTCCGATCAGGGATCCATCGGACACGGCTCAGATCAGGGATCCACCGGACGCAGCTCCGATCAGGGATTCACCGGACACAGCTCCGATCAGGGAAGCACCGGACACGGCTCTGATCAGTGATCCACCGGACACGGCTCCGATCAGGGATCCACCGGACACGGCTCCGATCAGGGATCCACCGGACACGGCTCCGATCAGGGATCCACCGGACACGGCTCACAGCGCTGTCGGACATATCTAAGACGAGACAGGGCGGGTGGGAGAACAGCTACAAAATATATCAATCAGACAGAAAAAATGGATGGTTAGAACTCAGCGAGAGCAAAATCTGTCGAATCGGTTCCAAAAATGATATGAAGACGGAATGTTTCTGAGTGCTTGAGAATTATGATTTCTAACAAGGATATGATTTTAATTATTGGGCCAAAATATAACGAAATTCTTTAAGCTTGAAAAGAGCCATTACTTTTTCAGAAAACATAATTTTCGTTCCAGTTTACATAAAGCTAGAGAAATAATAAAAATAAAGCCGTACATAACATCTAATTAATGAACTTAACCCGCGCCCCACCGGGGGTCCGGCGCCACCTTCGCCCCACCGGAGGGGGGCATCGATGGCCACCCCCTCTAACTCCGAAAATATGGGCGTTAGCGCAAATCTGCAAAGTGCAATAGAAAGCTCGCGTGAATTCAGTAAGAAATTACTTCACATGTTTTAGTGCTCAGGTCAATGGTTTGACCTCCAGAGGTCAAATTAGGTCAAGATCGGCTATTTTCACTCAAATATGCAATGATTAAGCAAACTGGGCATAACTCTTATGTCATTAGAGCTATTGACGCCTGGTAAAGTAAATTTGATAGCAAATTGCCAGTACTTTTTCCGCTATGTGGAACGTAAAGACCTCCCGCCAGTGGTTTGACCGCCAGAGGTCACCTCGTGACCTAATATGACCTGAGGTCACGAAAGGTCAAAAAGTGACCTTGCCGTATATCAAATGAAAGCCAGTGACGAGACAAACACGATGGTGTTTGTTTCACCGCTCTAGCTCAATTAGATCAAAAGTTATTGTCAAAATACTGTTTTTGACCTCCGGTGACCTTGGATGACCTTAGAAAAGTCAAAGGGCAAATATGACCCCTGGGATCCGTGAAAGGGTGTCCAAAAACGTTGTTTTGAGCAGTCTGAGTATTTGCAATCATTTTTGTGGCTTTTATATCATGAAATATCTTTTCCCCATGCTTTTCCAATGGGAGAGGTCGCCTCGTGACCTGACCTCAGGGCACGAAATCGAAAAATCCCGGATATACACCTTGTAGACCCTGGAGGGGTCATGAAGTGTAGGAAGTTTCAAATCGATCGACTTTGAAATGTAGCTCTTACAGAGCTTTAAAGTGAAGTGAGGTGACCTTGGTTGACCTCGTCTGGTGACCTGACCTTGGGTGACCCGGGGTAAAAAATTTCAGGGATGATGGGAAAATGATGCAGTGAGAGGTAGAGCCCTCAACCGCGGTGCTGCGCCTCGTCGTTTTTCTGCTATCCCGGAAAAACCTTAGGGGGGCCATCGATGGCCCCTTCCCGGTGGGGCGAGGGTTAAGAATGATGAGAGGAAAAATTATATATTCATGATTATGCCTCCTTGGTCTCCATAGACTTATCACACAGCAGCTCGGTACTCTCGGTAGCCATCTCCAGAAGCACAAGCCACTACAGCGCCGACAATTTCCTGAGTACCCAGAAGCCACATTGCGGGGGCACGTTTCAACCGAACGGTCCAAGTGGGCGGATTGGAGGTTGTCGAATAAACTAATGGCGATCGGAGCGACCACCAACGTTCTCATCTGGGCCGGCCGAGCTGGCGCGCGGCAGTGCGGCCGGCGGCGGCCGATGCCGCTGGGTCGATGGCTAACTTAGTCCACAGACTGGCGCACGCCTCGCCAGGGGAAATCATCCCGCCAAGCTATCCGCCCGGCCGCTGTAGCAACCCAGCTCCGACGTTTAGCTCCCATCGCAGGCCGAGCGAAAGGCATGCAGAATATGGACAACATAAGAAGCTTAATTAATTAAGATGTGTTGTAGCCTGCCCTGTGGTAAAGTCCCAGATATCTTTGTGAGCCGTGTGCCATTTCGGGCCTGGTATAATACAGTTTTGAGTGAGGTTTACTAATTGTACCCATGTTTTGCTGTCATCAAAATAAGGATCTAAAAGCTGGACGACGAAGTAATATCATTTCTACCTATCTACCATTAGTGATCTGCAATCGTGTTTGCCTACAAGCTGTATGGATCTAGCCATCCATCCAGCCAAAGTCTAACCACCCCAGCTTTCACCTCGCGCGTCACGCCACTGCATGGTCCGGCCAGCACTCCCGCATGAATAAAGAGCATCAGGTGTTCCAGGGAACGCGCTGGGCGTTAGGCAACGTGCTTCATTCCGTGGGGAGTCGCAGAAGGTTCCACCACACACAACCTTAGCCGCTGACGCGGTCTAAAACTCCAACTGAAGGTAATAAAGCCGGGCGCCGCGGTAGCAGGGAGTGCGGGGGTTTCAGCACTGTCAGACAGAGACGGTAGCAGGGAGTGCGGGGGTTGCAGCACTGTCAGACAGAGACGGTAGCAGGGAGTGCGGGGGTTTCAGCACTGTCAGACAGAGACGGTAGCAGGGAGTGCGTGGGTTTCAGCACTGTCAGACAGAGACGGTAGCAGGGAGTGCGTGGGTTTCAGCACTGTCAGACAGAGACGGTAGCAGGGAGTGCGGGGGTTTCAGCACTGTCAGACAGAGACGGTAGAAGGGAGTGCGGGGGGTTTCAGCACTGTTAGACAGAGACGGTAGCAGGGAGTGCGGGGGTTTCAGCACTGTCAGACAGAGACGGTAGAAGGGAGTGGGGGGTTTCAGTAATGCCATACAGAGACGGTAGCTGGGAGTGCGTGGGTTTCAGCACCGTCAGACAGAGACGGTAGAAGGGAGTGCGGGGGTTCATTCAGCACCGTCAGAAAGGGACGGTGGTAGGAAGTGCGGACCCCTCACTACCCATGGACAAAGACAGTGCTGGGACTAGGGAGTGCATCACAATCAATTGATCCCACGATAGCCGGGACAGCAGCAGCAACAGTGACACTTTAATACCTCACTACTGTGCTATCCATAGAAAGCGCGTAAACAAAAAGTACCTGGCACGTAGTATCAGTGTCAGCAAGTTGTCCATACGACTAACGATAGTCGGAAAGAAATCAGCCACAAAAACGATACCAGAACAAAAAGGGCCAGCTGTGTGGTCTACTACCTGCTGTTTTTATTGGTGTTTTATTGCGTGCAGGACTAAGACGGTGAATGCGATACGGGCAAAAACGCACCAAGGCTGGATTATATGATTTACAGTACTGTTTTTCAGCAGTTCGAACACATTACTTAAGCAATCATGCCATATTTGGCTGACATTTAGCTAATATATGGGATTCCGCCAGAACGCCAGCAGCGTTCTCGGTCGTTATTCAAGCAAATAACAGGTTATCATTAGCGCCATGGTTACCTGATAAATTTCATATCGAGGATAAGCCTGCTGTAAAAATGTTGAAATTCAGTCAAGTGTCGAATCTGTAAAATATCCAGGAACGTGTTTCCATGAATAACCAAGCATCAAGTGATGACCACCGAGGCTCCGCCGACATCCACGTCGCAGCCACCCACCTCAGTGGTTACCACCGAGGCTCCGCCCACAGCCGCGCCCCAGCCACCCACCTCAGTGGTTACCACCGAGGCTCCGCCCACAGCCGCGCCCCAGCCACCCACCTCAGTGGTTACCACCGAGGCTCCGCCCACAGCAGCGCCCCAGCCACCCACCTCAGCGGTTACCACCGAGGCTCCGCCCACAGCCGCGCCCCAGCCACCCACCTAAGTGGTTACCACCGAGGCTCCGCCCACAGCCGCGCCCCAGCCACCCATCGCAGTAGTTACCACCGAGGCTCCGCCCACAGCCGCGCCCCAGCCACCCACCTCAGTGGTTACCACCGAGGCTCCGCCCACAGCAGCGCCCCAGCCACTCACCTTAGTGGTTACCACCGAGGTTCCGCCCACAGCCGCGTCGCAGCCACCCACCTCAGTGGTTACCACCGAGGCTCCGCCCACAGCCGCACCCCAGCCACCCATCCCAGTGGTTACCACCGAGGCTCCGCCCACAGCCGCACCCCAGCCACCCATCGCAGTGGTTACCACCGAGGCTCCGCCCACAGCCGCGCCCCAGCCACCCATCGCAGTGGTTACCACCGAGGCTCCGCCCACAGCCGCGCCCCAGCCACCCATCGCAGTGGTTACCACCGAGGCTCCGCCCACAGCCGCGCCCCAGCCACCCACCTCAGTGGTTACCACCGAGGCTCCGCCCACAGCCGCGCCCCAGCCACCCACCTCAGTGGTTACCACCGAGGCTCCGCCCACAGCCGCGCCCCAGCCACCCATCGCAGTGGTTACCACCGAGGCTCCGCCCACAGCCGCGCCCCAGCCACCCACCTTAGTGGTTACCACCGAGGCTCCGCCCACAGCCGCGCCCCAGCCACCCACCTTAGTGGTTACCACCGAGGCTCCGCCCACAGCCGAGTCACCCACCTGGAGAACTCGGCGCTCTTCTTGATGACCTCGTTGAGGGTGGCCAGCACGGCGGCGATGGTGTCGTCGGAGGTGGCCTGGTCCTGAGGCGCGCTGCCCGACGGCAGCTTCTGCACCAAGTCCCGCATCGCGTACTTGCCTGTCGGGCGGGGACGGCGTCAGCCTCTGATGCCGCCGTCTACGGGGACGGCGGGCGCAGCGCGGTAGGGTGGCCTACAGATCGGAGCGTGAGAGCCAGCGGGAAGTGACTGAAACTAAATAGAGTTGATGAGTCAGTCAGTTTCTGGAGTTTAACGACGCACCAAGGGATACCGGCAGCTCTACCCTATGGACGGTTTTCGAGGGAACAGATTGTACTTATTTAGCATTGGTAAGCCAGCATGGAACCTTGCCTAATACAGTTAATAAAGCTACTCAAGAGCCTCAACGATATTTCAGATCATTTCGACTTTTCCAACATAAAATAAATTTTAAGCTTAATACTAATGGAGTATTTTTGTAAATAAAAGGACCATAAGTGGCGACAGGCCGGAAGTTATTCCAGCAGCTCCCCGTGCCGTACCGATGAGTTCCTTGTTGCGTTGGTCGATGGCCAGGTTTCTGAGCGCGGTGGCGACGGCGCAGACGACTCGGTCGGCCTCCATCCTCAGCAGCTCCACCAGGATGGGCAGGCCCTTCTCCTTGCGGACGGCGGCGCGCACGTCCACCGAGGGCTGCCAGTAGCAGGCCGACAGGTTCTGGATGGCGCCGGCCGCCGCCTCCAGCGTCTCCGGGTTGGAACAGTCGGACAGCAGCGACAGGTACGGCTGTACGATCTGAGAACGAAAAGGGTGTCTCAGGGTCGGACAGCAGCGACAGGTACGGCTGTACGATCTGAGGATCACACAGAGTGTCTCAGGGTCGGACAGCAGCGACAGGTACGACTGTACGATCTGAGGATCACACAGAGTGTCTCAGGGTCGGACAGCAGCGACAGGTAGGGCTGTACGATCTGAGGATCAGGCAGAGTGTCTCAGGGTCGGACAGCAGCGACAGGTAGGGCTGTACGATCTGAGGATCACACAGAGTGTCTCAGGGTCGGACAGCAGCGACAGGTAGGGCTGTACGATCTGAGGATCACAAAGAGTGTCTCAGGGTCGGACAGCAGCGACAGGTAGGGCTGTACGATCTGAGGATCACACAGAGTGTCTCAGGGTCGGACAGCAGCGACAGGTAGGGCTGTACGATCTGAGGATCACACAGAGTGTCTCAGGGTCGGACAGCAGCGACAGGTAGGGCTGTACGATCTGAGGATCACACAGAGTGTCTCAGGGTCGGACAGCAGCGACAGGTACGGCTGTACGATCTGAGGATCACACAGAGTGTCTCAGGGTCGGACAGCAGCGACAGGTAGGGCTGTACGATCTGAGGATCAGGCAGAGTGTCTCAGGGTCACACAAGGTAGCTGTAATCTGAGGATCACAAAGAGTGTCTCAGGGTCGGACAGCAGCGACAGGTAGGGCTGTACGATCTGAGGATCAGGCAGAGTGTCTCAGGGTCGGACAGCAGCGACAGGTAGGGCTGTACGATCTGAGGATCACAAAGAGTGTCTCAGGGTCGGACAGCAGGACAGGTAGGGCTGTACGATCTGAGGATCAGGCAGAGTGTCTCAGGGTCGGACAGCACACAATACGGCTGTACGATCTGAGGATCACACAGAGTGTCCAGGGTTGGAACAGTAGCGAAAGGTCATGAGGACACGACAATTGGTTGGAACAGTAGCGATAGGGATCTGAGGACGAGATGAAGGTTCCAGAGCTGACCCGGAGGCGGATAGCAGATAGTGGATGGGATTGTGAGAATTATTGCTGCATGTGCATCTAAAACGCAAACCTGAAAATTACAGAGGCAAGAAGTTGAATCACAGGACACTACGAAATACGGCTTCATCGCCTTGATTACAGCCATTCGGGTCACCATTCCATCACACGTCAGTTTTGGCCAGCATACTCTCACCCTCCCACTGCTATCGGATGTCACCATTCTGCGCCGTCCGTAAACCCAGCCACGGCAGCAGTACTTACGTCCGGCTGCCAGAGCAGCTCCATGCCTTTGACGGGCGCGTGCCGGCGGGGCCCGGTACCGGCGGCGGTGGGGGTGCCGCCAGACGGCAGGGAGCCGTCCAGTGCACTGCCCGGCGCGCCATCTCGCCGCTTCTTCCCGCCAAAACAGCCAGCGTTCTCGCCCGCTGCCGGAGAACGGCAGTGAAGTAGCTGGGTATACCAACCACATACATACATAAATAATAGACACAGAGGTCGTCAGTCGGAGTTGACAGAGTGCATGCTCCGTTGACGGAGGGTTGAAGTGGTGCAGACTGTGGACCGCTGGTGGAGTATGCGAGTCAGTGGGAGCGGCGCCGGCGGCTCGGCTGCCGCCGGCCTCATTAATCTTGCCTCACTCTGCAGCGACGGCGCCGCAGTCACCGGCTAACTGCCAGCACAAATTTAATATTCAGCGGCGAGTCCATCTCCGCCATTCATATCCATTAATAACGGCCGTCTCGGCTATTGTGGCAGGCGGCAGGCACGGCTGGGGCGAGTTCAACAGGGTCTGTAAATGGCGCGCCACACCAGCTGCCTGGGTATTCAATCAACTCAGAGCTGGCGAGCCGCTTAGAGAAGTGGACCAAGTTCCGAAAAAGCATTGTTCTACGCCAAACGCATCTGTTTCCCGGTCTCCTTTCAAAGACATTTGCGGATTTAAACACTTTATCAAGTTTGCAATCCAAAACGAAGGAATACAATCTGGCGAGTTCTGAGAAGAGTTCACAGTCAGGGAAAACCAAAGGCACTGCAAACCTCAGCGGGGGGGGTGGTAATACAGGTCTCAGATATAGAGAGCGCCTATCTCCCAAGTCATTGGTCAGGGCTTAAATTGTCGGCGTCTTCTCCGTGTTATTGAAATTTAATCCTCAAAATCCTTCCCGACAGGATGATAGTTGGTGCCGTCTTAATTGAGCCGCTGAACTCCAAACATTATTGCACCAATATGCTTTTACAAGTCATGCTGGCCAAGAAAAGCCAGAAAAGAAGCCCACCACCTAGCGTACGCATTGAACCATTGAGTTACATTCCTGCTTGCCAAAACAGAGTGCCAGGTTCGGGCGGGAGCTGGCCGTTAGTAATGCTTTACGGCGGCGCGAGGCGACCGGCGGCATTCTGCCGTGGCTCCCCAGTGCCTCCAGCGGCTAACCTGGCGGTGGCGGCGGCAATCGACAATGCATACCAATCACCTACCGGAGAAAACAGGCCGGCACCGCCCCACCGCAGAGGCAATCCGCCACCACCATCTCGGGACCGCCCCAGAGACCAGGCCCAGGTAGTTTACAATACCGTGAGACAGTTTCAAACAATTGGTTTGTCGGTTTACGGTGGGCTGGGGAGAATGGAGGGCGATGGCTTAATGTCGGCATGGGAATTTGAACCCCAAAGAGAGCACTATAAGCAGACAACAGATGCATAAGAAACATATTCCGCTGGCCAATCGAAATACGCCCCACGGGATCCGCATGGTTAGTTGGCTATTTTACGGCATCCAGAAATAAAAGTGAGCCACAGCTCACTCCACCCCCGTGGCGCTACTAACTGCCAGACGGTCTGGAGTGCGCAGGGCAGCACGGGGCGGGGCCGACCCCCCCTCCAGACTAGGGAAATTTTTCCAACCAAAATTTGAGTTCCAACGGGGCGTAGAAGCATCCAAAACGGATACAAAAAACACCAAGTGAAAATAATACAGCACTTTGCACAGGGAATCACCCCCGTGGTACCGTCTCTCGGCCAAACGCCGACCGCGCGGCGCCACGGCCCTCCTTACATCTACCGCTTAAATGCACCATCACTAAAATGGAGCCACCCAGACAAAGGAGCTAAGCAGTAGCAAGGCCGCATTAACGAAGACACCAGACTCTGCACTGTAAGTACACAGATGTTCACAGGGACCCTGTCAGGGATCGGAAGTTTCCAGACTTGGCCGTAATTACCCGGGGAGATCGGGTTCTGATACAACTGCAGAGTGGCTCGTCGTGTTATCACTTGAGAACCAATTTGCATAACGACGCACCTAATTAATGCAAATGTCACTGAACACAGACTCTATAACACAATCACTGCGACGCTGCGAGAGCGCATGTCGGCGCACAAGCTTACAGGGATTAGGCCACCCTCATGGGATAGGAACTGAACTATCAGCGCGCGAAGAGCATCGCCCCGAACCCAACTTTACGAAGCACAGCCTCATGAGCGTTCTCCTTTTTGAACGCATTACTTTTATACTTAACTCCCCGTCCTCCTACAAGGCCAACAGCCGTCCGCGGGGTCGGTGGGGTCGTATTCCAGTCTTAACACACCCTATTAAGCCACACATGGTGAACTCTAGGTAAAATTAAATTCTAAATACGGGGTGTATGCTCCACCTCCTGGCTATTTCACTTCACATCCCATCATAAAGGTGCAACAATTGCGACATTCCCTTTAAAACATAGCGTGACCTTATGGTGGAGGTCACAAGCGGTGGGGACGGAGCCAAGCCTCTAAACTGAAAATGCAGGAAAGGAATCGCACCTCCCTTAAAGGTTTGGGATTAGAGTAAGGTGTTCCCCCACGCCATCGTACTACGCACATGCCCCGAACGGAAATAGGGAGTTGGTGTTCCGCCAGTCAACCTGGACCAGCCCACTAGCTGTCAGACTGTAGTCTCTCCAATTCGCCCCATCTCACCCCTTCCGGTCAAGTCTGGGAGATACGTCCCAAAATATGTATCCTTACCAATTCATCTTCAACATTGACTATAATAATAATAATAAGCCCGTTACGCTTCCAGCAGAGAAAGTTTACCTCCACATTTCAATTGCTCCAAATGTGGAATAGCGTGTGTAAATATTCAACGTAAAAAGTGAGTCGGAATCGCCTTACCACTTACCAGGGGTATATACTACACGAATGGATGACGTTCAACTGTAATTTTGTGAGCTGTGCATTATTTCCAGCAACGTAGGTACGGCCGTTTCACTGCCGTGGTAAGCTGAACGAGAACATAAAAATCCGGACTACACCGGCAGGTAATATAAACGCCACTTTACGCATATGCAAACGACCCTGCAGCAGATAAGAGGCCTAGCAAAACAGTCCCAAATAAGGCCGGCTGCGCAGGAAGCAGGCTTAAAGTTTCACTTCATTTGCTAGAGCATTTAACTTATGGGGGCCTCCAGAATCTGATGCCAGATAACATAAGGTAGCCGGGATGAGGGCTGAAGCCAAGGCAGCAATTAATAAATACAGCTTAACAATCATTTATAATCGCTTCACACATGAAAGGTCGAATTGAGGCAGAGTCAACGTTGCAGTATTCAACTCGTGATAACAAGCTACACCTACCATCTTCAAAAACTTCAGCAACACCAATTTCGCGATTAAAATACCCACTTTGGTTGGTGCCATGAGACTATTCCCAACATGTTTAAACTTGCATCGCCTTACAAAGGGTTTGGAAAATCACCACTGCTTTAGAAATGCCATCAGCAGCAGAGTATTTCCATTCCAAACTATGTAGCACCCACGAGAAACCCATTGCCGTGGGGAGCTACAGACTTCACAGTTTCCAGAGACACGGATGTCGGATTCAATGCCCCAGTTCAATACATACCACTTGCTACATGCCAACTTGGAACAGATCTGAATTTCTGACCGTTTTGTCGCCTGGATTGCCCACGCATTTTATGGACCAAGGATACACAACAGAACTTAATTACATTCAGCCACTCCCACAGAGAAGCGCAACAAGTCTACTAATTACGCCGAAGTGAACTGGTGACATTACAAACGCACCGTTAGTGGCGGCGGTGGGCCGAACGTCACACCAATTCATACGCCGCAGGGGTCACCTCACGCCACTCCTACCGAGACTCCACGTTCGGACTACAAGCAGGCGGCTTACAACCTACCTCACCACCCAGTCCATCCCGGCATCACGGCCTCAGATCCAGACCGCCGCTAATCCCGCCGCCACAGTCTGAGTCTGGCACCAGCGTAAGCAGCGCGGCTGGGCGGTACTCACGTTCCCGAGGGGCGGCGGCTCCGGGCCGCGCCTGCACCGCCGGCATCGCCTGCTTGTCGTAGTTGGGGTCCTCCACCTCCTGGCAACGGTAGCTGAGGTTGCGCAGAATGCAGACGCAGTTCTCCACGCACTTGTTGTCGATGTTGGACTTGCCGATGGCGGAGCGGATGACCATCAGCAGAGCGTCCACCAGGCCCTCACACTCGCGCAGCTTTTTCCGAGCGTACTCGCCGGCCGAGCTCACGTTTCTGTCGGAGCGCACGTGTCACGAGGCGTTAGCATTGCATCAATGCCGGCCTCTCCATAGTGATCACGTGCGCACCAAGCGCAATTTAATAAAACTGCGAACCCTACTACGTTGTTTGTGTATTATCTTCCCACTAGACAATATAAGGTATTTTCATACACCATACAGCCATTCGATGCTTGGCATCATTCCATGAAACAGAAAAAGAGGAACAACAGTAACCGAATTCGCGTAAACTAAAAATTAGACACGTCTTAAAGGTGATTAAAGCATGCATAGATGCAGGTCTTGCATTTATAGACATCGAATAGCATCATGTTTGACCCACAGATACTCCGTCTGAAAGACTCAATTTCTTCATAGTCTGATCGTTCCAGGCAAACCAGTTCTAAGAGACGAACCCCATCCAATACACAATGGGTGGTCCGTCACTGACCATAGGGCAATACACACATCGATTTCCGGCGTGGACGCGTCACAAGTCGGCCACGAAAGGTCAGTAATCAACCAGCCGAGTTCCAACAATACCACGCACGAGCCACACTGTGGTTTTCCCCACTTATGACTGTCTGAAACGGCCGCTACGGCCAACTAGTGAGGTCAAACACTAACACTGCCAGCACCAGCTATAAATAGTCCGGTCCGGAGCTCTACCATTTCAAAACGAGACTCGTTCTCACCAAGGAACAACATTCGCAACTCTCTAAATCTCGTCTCGATGACGGTGTCTCGTCTCGTCTAAATGTTTCGCTCTCGTCTAAATGACGGTGGAAACTGCAGGAAGTTCCCACTTGAAAAGGTCTGTAGTGCTTGTGAGAATCGAAAATAACTCCCCTGAGTGCTGATACAAGCTGGGGGTGTTCCCTCCTCCTCCCAACTGGCAAACCCAGGACTGTTAGATGAGATCTCGATCGGCGAAGACAGATGAGGCGGGTGGAGGGAGACAAGAACTAAGCTACAAGCGTTGTGCTCTTTGTGTGCGAAGTTAGTTACATGTCTGTGACTTTTATGTGCCCGCCACCGGACTTCAGCGAAGACCTTTTAATCGTTTACACTTCCTTGCTTGATGTGAGGCTTCCCGTCGTGTGTTTTTAAACTTCTAGTATGTGTCTGTGTAATACATGTGATGTCTACAAAGGGAAGCCAAATATTATGCTGATCACAGGCACAATGCATTTGCTTTTGTCTCAAATGTCCTAAATGTTTTGGATCACCAAACCATTAATGAAGGAGGGGGAGGGGTGGGGTGGTGAGTGAGCAATCTGAGAATATCGGAGGCCACGGTCCCTCGTGCCTCCTGCCCCTGCACCACTGTTCTGACCTGAGCACCCCGGTGGCGTTGCGGAAGACTGTGCTGTTCTGACCTGAGCACCCCGGTGGCATTTGCGGAAGACTGTGTTGTACTGACCTGAGCACCCCGGTGGCGTTGCGGAAGACTGTGCTGCTCTGACCTGAGCACCCCAGTGGCGTTGCGGAAGACTGTGTTGTTCTGACCTGAGCACCCCGGTGGCGTTGCGGAAGACTGTGTTGTTCTGACCTGAGCACCCCGGTGGCGTTGCGGAAGACTGTGTTGTTCTGACCTGAGCACCCCGGTGGCGTTGCGGAAGACTGTGTTGTTCTGACCTGAGCACCCCGGTGGCGTTGCGGAAGACTGTGTTGTTCTGACCTGAGCACCCCGGTGGCGTTGCGGAAGACTGTGTTGTTCTGACCTGAGCACCCCGGTGGCGTTGCGGAAGACTGTGTTGTTCTGACCTGAGCACCCCGGTGGCGTTGCGGAAGACTGTGTTGTACTGACCTGAGCACCCCGGTGGCGCTGCGGAAGACTGTGTTGTACTGACCTGAGCACCCCGGTGGCGTTGCGGAAGACTGTGTTGTTCTGACCTGAGCACCCCGGTGGCGTTGCGGAAGACTGTGTTGTTCTGACCTGAGCACCCCGGTGGCGTTGCGGAAGACTGTGTTGTTCTGACCTGAGCACCCCGGTGGCGTTGCGGAAGACTGTGTTGTACTGACCTGAGCACCCCGGTGGCGCTGCGGAAGACTGTGTTGTTCTGACCTGAGCACCCCGGTGGCGTTGCGGAAGACTGTGTTGTTCTGACCTGAGCACCCCGGTGGCGTTGCGGAAGACTGTGCTGTACTGACCTGAGCACCCCGGTGGCGTTGCGGAAGACTGTGTTGTTCTGACCTGAGCACCCCGGTGGCGTTGCGGAAGACTGTGCTGTACTGACCTGAGCACCCCGGTGGCGTTGCGGAAGACTGCGTTGTTCTGACCTGAGCACCCCGGTGGCGTTGCGGAAGACTGCGTTGTTCTGACCTGAGCACCCCGGTGGCGTTGCGGAAGACTGTGCTGTTCTGACCTGAGCACCCCGGTGGCGTTGCGGAAGACTGTGTTGTTCTGACCTGAGCACCCCGGTGGCGTTGCGGAAGACTGTGCTGTACTGACCTGAGCACCCCGGTGGCGTTGCGGAAGACTGTGTTGTTCTGACCTGAGCACCCCGGTGGCGTTGCGGAAGACTGTGCTGTACTGACCTGAGCACCCCGGTGGCGTTGCGGAAGACTGCGTTGTTCTGACCTGAGCACCCCGGTGGCGTTGCGGAAGACTGTGTTGTTCTGACCTGAGCACCCCGGTGGCGTTGCGGAAGACTGTGCTCCAGAAGACGTCCATGACGGGCTCGGAGTGGGCGGCGCCGCGGTTCCAGCCGGAGTGGGGAATGATGACGTAGTTCACCAGCACCGTCAGCCCGTCGTCGATGATGGTCCGCTTCAGGTCCTGACGCAAACACACTGGACATCAGAGACCTGCCAAGACTCGGCTGCCGTGTGGTACCGTGTCAAATGGCGACATGCCAGCTTCTGTCATCGGGCGGGCTGTTGTGTTTCAACCGCAAGTTACCCACCGATTTATATTTGACAACCTATGGCCACAGAGGAAGCTACTTTATGGGCAGCAATGATAAAAAACAGAACATTGTGAGAAAAGTATTGTGGTGTTAACACAAGGCTCCAAGCGCTACAGGGTCCCGTGTCACTTGAAACATTAGCTGAGTTGCGATTGCCGGCGGCCCTTGGAGGCGACCGATACCTGGGACTCGTCACGGGGCGGCGAGAGAGAGAGAGGGAGAGGCTGCTGCTGAACACACTCAAATTCAGTAGCCGTAGCACACTCACCACTAATCACACACCGCAACCCGACACGCCACCGCTCCACCACTACAGCCGCAGAGAGGCGGCGGCAGTTTATCCGGGGGTACACCTATCCTAGTCCAACCACCCTGGGTCCGGGGTACACCTATCCTAGTCCAACCACCCTGGGTAAGGACTAGTCCGGTGTTTTCTGCATGACTGCTCGCCGCCACTCTTCTGGTCGGTAAGCTGAAGCCGCTGGTCGTCTCTGAGTCAGCCGCAGGCTGGCTGAGGCCGTTGGCCACCTCAGGGTTAGTGGCAGGTTGGCTGAGGCCGTTGGCCAGCTCTGAGTCAGCGGCAGGCTGGCTGAGGCCGTTGGCCACCTCTGAGTCAGCCGCAGGCTGGCTGAGGCCGCCTCTGACCGGCGTCCGCGCCGGTTCATCGCTCGGCCCGGTACAGTGGCGGAGGGATCGATCCGGGGCGTCCGACACGTGCGGCCGCATGAGGCCCTCCCAGCTGCTGCCGCCCGCCAGATGGACAGCCCACCCGACCCCCCACCCCGCGCGCCAGCGTATTTCCCAGAGGTCGGCACAGGTCGCTGCGCCGCACCACAAAACCGTCTGTGCGTTGCGGCTTTTGCCGGGATTACAATCGCAAATCGCGTTGCCGCGCACATCCAGTATCCCTTTTAAACTCCCGTCTCGACCCATTTGGAAAAAACTACACGCTCAATACAGGTGTTCCGTTAACAAAGCAAAACACGCATCCGTCCACTGAGAGAGCCAACTCCAGTGAAGCCGTGAGAGTATCGAGGTTTTAGCACACTTCAGCTGCTACTGAGGCTAAATAACACAATAAAATCAAAGTGTCCAATCTTCTTCCCGTGATACCAGTTCTCGTTCCAGCAGCGGCTATATCCAACGAGTAGCTAGACTATTCAAATTCATGGATTCCTCATAACGTAACCACTAAACAAACCCAGCACACTCCAAACAAAGCCAAAAGGCTTCCAGCCTCCAGAAGTTACGCGAATTTATGGCAGTTCCCGACTAAGCAGAGTGCCTGTTCCAGAAATAAGGCTCAGATAAGCTGGAGACTCCGGAGGCCCACTCCCGGAGACTAAGCTGACTTAAATGGATAGGGAAAGGGTTGCAAGGGTGAAATTGGACATTCATCCGGCGACCGGCCCGAGGGAGCAGCTAGTGTTAGATTGGTCAATGTTACAAAAATTCCATCCTGATGCGACGTGCCAATACATTCCCGAAACAGAATAAAACGGCCAGTCATTCGCCAACCATCCCTAGATACTGAACATTTCATAACTAAAAATGCATTGAAAGCAATAGCCGAGAAAATAAGAATGTAGAGATTTAGCTTTGCGTATCATCCTCTGACCAACCTGGTCTGACATAACGAGTCTCCAACACTGTATGTTACCTTCACTATTTAAGTGTAAGAAATTAAGTCCCGACAAGAAACTACAATGTCAAACGGCGATAGCGTAATAAACTGAATATATATCTTAGCTAACAAAGACGATTCGAGTGTAAATACTGCCAAAGTTACACCCAGATATAAATATCAAAATATCTTCCTAACCGCACATTCCCAGGTTTCTGACGAGGACGCGTCTGTCCACGGTCGGCACACATCCGCGGCGCTGACCTCGCAGGAGGAGAGGTTCCACAGGATGCCCGTCACCAGCTCCTTGATCTCGTTCTCCGGAGTCTTACGCAGCAGCCGAATCAGCGCCGGCACGCCGCCCGCGTTCTTAATGGCGCGCTTGTTCTCGTCGTTCTGACGCCCGTATGACAGGTTCCTGCAACAAAACACACCACAGGGTCAGCGTCCGAGGAGGTACACATTCGCTTGTTCTCGTCGTTCTAACGCCCGTAGGACAGGTTCCTGCACCAAAACACACCACAGGGTCAGCGTCCGAGGAGGTACACGTTTTTAACAGACTGATCCTCCAATTATACAGAGCACGATTTTAGGGACCAACCGAATCGTGTCCGTCATGAAGTTCGCAGACAAAAGCCAGGGCATGGATTGAAACAACTGGAAATACTACCGATTTATTCGCGAGTAAAATCGCCATCAGTTCCCTGAAGACGACTCTAAAAAGAACTATTGGTCTGCATGGCCCATTTGGAAAATGCGACACTGGGCAGGATTCAACCGTCATTCGAAGGAAATGCAAATGAAATATAAAGCATGAGGTTTCAATCGTATACTAAATGAAACAAAATCAAACGATCAATTACTCTCGAGCAAAGAACATACCACCAGCCTAGAGCGAGGAAGTCTAGTCCTCCCACCTGAGCGCTCCGCAGGCGTTGCGGTGCACCTCGGGGATGTCGTGCTGCAACAGCACCACCAGCGGAGGGATGCCGCCCAGCGCGCGCGTCTTCTGCTTCATCGGGTCGTCCATGTAGCAGAGGTGCTGCAGGTAGGCCGAGGCGTTGGCCTTGACCACGTTGTTGGGGTTGCTGAGGAAGTTGATCACCTCGTGCAGGTCCGGGTCCCGGAAACGCACTGCGGGCGGCCGATGTGTGGGTTAACGAGACGTCCGGCCACGCAGACCAAGCGGGGAACGTGAACGGGAAGAGAGGTCCGCCTGCCAGCTCACGACTGCAATCTTCGATCCCAACAATGACAACGCTGTGGCCAGGGAGCCGCCTACTTGAAATATGACAATAAAACTAAACATACCGAGGACATTTAGGAAGAAAAAAACTAAAAATAATGAACATGTGACTGATACTTCGGAACCAAAAAGTAGCTGTGAATGTGTGAGGCAAAGATGGCATGAGCCGTCTCTGTACAACAGAATGATCTAACGTCATGCACAAAATGGGGGGGCGCGATGCTCAGTGCTCGTGCCACCGACTCGAGGTCAATGCGTTCAGGCAGCCAAGCTTTTCTCGGTTTATCTGCTCATGGTAACCCAACCAGCGGCCCTCCGACCTGCGAATCCGGTGTGATTACCAGCAGCCCGGGTGTACCGACTTTCCGACGCGCTGCTGCCGAGCCCAGGCGCGTGCACTGCAAATTGCATACTTGTACAAAAATGGTGTACTTGCCTTTACACGAACACGACCCACGAATCCGAGCAACTACTACCCGAAAATGTTCTTTGCGTGAGTCCGAACGAGTACTGAGACGTGTTGATGGACGACCTACGACAGGGAAAATTACCTAAACTATTTATGAAGCCTTTGTATTTATTCTTGTAAATCCAGCTTTGCAAACACATACAAACAACACCAAAATGAGATCTGGGACGGCGTTGACTGACCTAGCCTGGCAAGAACTACCCATGCCACTCACCTAGTCCTCGCTGTTAGCCTCCCTCTCTGTTGTGTGCGCGTCAGTACTGACCTCCGCCCTGGCTGAGCGCTGACGGCGGCCGGCCGCTCTGCTCGCCCTCGCGCACTACATCGCGGATCACCTCGTCGAAGACGGCGCGCGGCGCGGCGCTGCGGCCCGACTGTCGCGACTGACGCGACAGCGGCCGCTGCGGCTGACTGCCCGGCTCAGAGTCGGCCCCCACCGACGGCTCTGCGGCAGCCGCGGCGTCAGCCGGCACTACCCGCCCGGCGTGCAGCCGTACCGCCGGACGCAGGACCGGGGTCGGAGGATGGCGGAACTCCGCGGGCCTCAGGAGAATGACGAGGCAAGCGGCCGGAGAACTAAAGGGACTCCACGAACGTCAGGAGAGGCGAGCAGCAGGAGGTTTGGCGGGAATCTACGGATCTCAGGGGAGGGACGGGACATGCAGCCGCAGGAATGGCAGGACTCCACGGACCTCAGGGGAGCGATCAGACAGGAGACCAGCAACGTTGCCGTCTTCTCCATGCAGTCAGGGAAGGCGGGTGTTAGCCGCTTGAAATAGAGTGTCACGGCTCTGGAGGAATCTGGCAGCCTGACTCCCAGATAAGTGGAACGGACAGGAAAAAAGAAACATTCATGTACAAAGCTTCTGGGTACGAGAAGGGGAGGAAAGGTATTCGCATTTGTGTGAAATGAAGAGGATGAAGTGGCCACTGTCATTGGTCCCAGCTTTCAAACCCGAATATCCGGAAAATAGACCTGATTGACTAGGGAGTGCTAGGGATAAGTGGAAAAGTTCGGAAGCCTTGAAGCACTCTTTGGTACACTGGCCACGCCTCTCCGCTCGGCGGGGCGGGTTCGAAGTCCTCAGCGCCACTCCCAGCATGTCGGTAACGGTTGGTCATTTACAACTCCGAGAGCGAGGGAGAAGTTGGGGCGGAATTCGCTTGGCAGCGCCAGCTGCGTGGCATATTTTGTGCGGGTGAAGGAGAAAGCACTTTCTCCGCTGCTGGATTCCGACTGAGCAGCCAGTCGCTGGTGCTTTGGCTCATTGTGGCAAGCCCGGGGATTGTGATAATCCTAGCTGAGCTGAGGTGCGGCAGTCCCTCGGGAAGCTCAAAACTGGTTTCAGGGAAGGAGGTGGTGCGGTGCTGTTTGGTGGGCAGGTCGATAGCCACCTGGAGAGGCAGAGAGACACCGCAGGGGTGCCGAAGAGGGCTGTGCCGACGGTGGCGGCCGGACGGACGACGGGAGGTTACGGGCTTACTGTGGCGGTGCAGCCGACCAGCAAGGACGGCACCGTGACCGCATAAGAATATCGTGCGAACAGAGAGGAGAGTTGAATGGGTGGCGGGCGGTAAATGTGTAGGCGAGAGTCAGGACTGCGGTGACAGCGTGGTATCTCCGGGCAAGGAGGTCCGACGGCCAAGCAGGGGCGGTCACGCAGGCTGTGAGAGCAACGCATGCCGAGCTAGGGTGCACAAGCTGCAGCAACGCCATCCAAAATAAATGACGGCAGCAAAAACAAACATATTTGATTTCTCAATCACTCTACGGGAACACGACGCGTGTTCACACAAAAAAACGTCAATGAATAAACCAAAACTCTCTAAGGACATGAAAACAAAACTTGGCGGTGAGTAGCTAAGCGAGCAATGCTGCTAGGAGTCGTTAAACGACGGGTTCAGGCAGGTTCATCCGCTCCGAGAACTGGGAGCACCTAATGCCACTTTGATGTTGTGGGTATTGCACCCAGACGAAGGCGAGGTCTGGTTTCACCATCCAATCAAGCACCAGAACGCTCAAACGACTCACTGTAAATGACGGCCCAAGATGCACTTCAACTTCTACAGAAGCCATTAATCTGATTAATTACACAGAACTATACCCACTCCGGAATTAATTAGCTTAAAGGATGTCTCCTCACAACAGAACATATTCAAAATCAGACTAGCTCTGTTAGGTCGGGGGAGACCTTCAGGATGCTCCAATGTTTTTCTGTTAACGATAACTCCTGGACCAATCGTTGTCACTTCGTCCAAAAATCCACTCATATCTAAAAATAAGTTCTCACAAAGCAAAACCGATATAAAGCTTCATGCCTTGTTCATCACCCAGAGCGGCATTCGGCGTTTCCAGTTCTCGGCGACGGGTCGCGGGTTCGAGGCCCAGCCGCAGCGCTTTCTCACCGTGCCCCGGAGGCAGCATGCCCGGGCCGTAGGGGTCGGGGCCGCGGCCGGCCAGCAGCGTCGAGTCCAGCTCATCGTACCCGGACTGCGGGTAGTGAGCTGCCGGCGGGTAGCCTGCGGCACGGACACCCGCACCCGTCACACGTGGTTCACGAGAACGCGACGAACGAGCGTAGACCATTCGTACGGATGGCAAAAAAGGCTCAGGTGGTGCACAGAGCATACAATAATTCGCAAAACATCCTCATTATGAAATTAGAATGCATCGCGTTCATGATTTTTACACATGCTAAATACAAAGGCATTTCTTCAAAGCGACACCGTGAGCTAAAACGAGTACGTGAAAGGTGGTCGTCGCCGTTTCATTAGTTCACGAGGCATCTGTATATCTTAGCATATCATCGGCATGAAGCACGCCAACCCTCTAAGACCGCATTACCTATCGTCAGTGCTAACACCGCCCTCCGTATTTCGGAACGCGTAACATTCCTTCCTCATGTTTTGCCACTGAACATTGACAAAGTGTTATTAAACCATGGGGGCGGGGCGCCAGAGGGGCGGCCGCCGACGCGGCGTTGCAGAGCAGATGGTGCAACCTCAGCATCCCGCCCAGCACCACCACAATCGATACAAGGTTACTACCGACATCCCAAACTGACGACGGCGATACCGGGGGCGTCGCCGTTGCCGCCGGAGCGTGGGTGCGATGCCAAAAGGAGCGCACAGCCCACACGGCGGCGGGCGGATAACACCAATACGTCAAATGGCTCACTCACGCGAGGTCAACTCGTCAATGCTCGAAAGAACGTGGCAGACGGCGTAAAAAAACTATCCGCTCGCAAATATACAGCAGTTGCTAAGTCGGCACTGGTGTTGGCGTTCGAGGCCGCCTGAGCGATCCTTACACCCGTCAAGGCTGTAACTTCTCAACTGGTAATAACACATTCTCCGTACGTTATATTATGCATGACAGCATCCGTCCGTCTTTGACGTTGGAAAGTGAAAGTGTGCCGTCTCGTTAGCTCTGGCAGGCGCTGGCCCGATCCTCTGCGATGTTCGACGAGAGGGGCGTGCGGCCGGTGTCTGCAGGGCGTGGAGAAGGCCGGCGCCACACGGTCTCCACGGCGGCTCCGAGCAGCGAGATCGATGTCCTGGTGCAACGCCCGCCCAGCCAGACAGCTCCCATGGCATTTACCGCGAGAGAGAGAGAGAGAGAGAGAGAGAGAGAGAGAGAGAGAGAGAGAGAGAGAGAGAGAGAGAGAGAGAGAGAGAGAGAGAGAGAGAGAGAGAGAGAGAGAGAGACATTGGGGAGCAATAAAACACAACAGCTATTCTCCGACACCAGTCGGACGAGGTCGTTTTAGTTTCACTTGGGGCCATCACAGGGCACTGACATAAGTTTTCTATAAAGATGGTCCGCTTGGCGCAGCAAGAGGTAATTCCGGCGGCAGCAGTTTCTCGGAAGCACGTCGCCACCAAATGGCTCTGAGCGGATGTCTGATTTTGAGACCAAAATGACCGGGATGGCTTCAGAATTGCACCAACCTGCCGCACGGAAGACAGTTCAGAGTTGGCTGTTCTCAGTAAGTTCGTCGTCGGCCGCCCACGCCTCACTGTGGCTCACGCCCCCGCCATGGGGCAGTCTTCCATATCACTTCAACTTCGGCATGATGGATTACGTCTGAGCGGCGGGACGCCTCAGCGGAGGCTTGGTTTGAGCTCGGTGAAGCGGGAGTTTTGTCTGAGGTGGTGGGTTACCGGTCGCGACCTAATCTTCACCCTGAGGCGGCTTCGACACACCAGCCGGGACCGTGAAAGGACAGTCGCCGCGTCATTGGTCCCAGCTGGCCTGGGGTCGGCAAGTTCACATAAGTCGCCGACTGTCGGAGGCAGCCGCGCCCTGAACGGCCCTGCGGGACCAGGCGCAGACGGCCGCCAGCCATTCGCCGGCGGGAATACCGGCCGATCAATGCAAACCTGCCCTCACTCTGCACTCAACAGAGACCGGCACAGCGGCCAGACGCAGGCGAGATGACACTGCTCGATACATAAGAAATGTCCGGTCACTTGCACCGCATGGACTCGCCTCCTTGGGACGACGTGACTGAGACTTGGCTCTCCTTCGGCAGCTCCAATAGCTGACGTTCCTTTCTTCGCCTCTTCCTCAGGCGAATACAATCGCCTACACTATCCTACAAATATATCCTCAGCCGTTTGTGTATGCGCGTGTGTTGGAGTTTTAGGGCGCCTCAGTTGCCAAGGCTATGTAGCGTGCCTATTAGTTAATCTTCAGTAATTTAAAAGCTAATATCTTCCTATACACTGCTCGCTAAAATCAGTTACTTGGCTTACTAAGCTTGTTTCGATAAGCTTGTCTCAATCGGCTGTGGTTGTATTTTATATGAAATCTTATCTCAATCAGATACTTTTGTTCTACTTATTTGACTTGAGCTGTTAGTGGGTTATACCTGTTGCTCATTTACATGAATAAATACAAATACAAATACTGCTAAACTCCACAGCTGACCTGTTACCTAACACACTCGCCAGAGGCACCAGTGAGAAGAGTCGTGCACGGAGTGTTTCTCAGCTTATACCGTGCCAGCTAGTGCACGCTGGGCAGTGAGCCTACTTCTATAGTGGGGCAGCCGCTTGGTTCATAACCAGAAAAAAACATTGCCCGAGGGTTACAGCCTCATAGTTCCTCAAACGACATTGCTTTTAGCATGGACTTATTAGGTCCTAGATACGTCAAGAGAGGTCACGTGACTCTTGATAAAAAATACGCACACTCTCCGAAGATCAAATTCCGCATTGACAAGGTCATTTCGAACCCACGAAACAAGAAATTTGGCATAAGGCTGCTGGTTGTAAAACCCAGCAGCCGGCCCAGTGGCACTCTGTTAGAGGCACTCTCAGACTGAGCAATTACAGTCGTTGGCGCCAACAGCCGCGTCGAAGCTCGCGAGCTGCCGGCGCTGCCGTAAAACGACGGCCGAGACGCAGCCAGCTGCCGTCGCCATGGCAACCGGGTCGGCAGCCGTGCCGTGCCCGGCCGTCTTCAAATGTCGCTGTAGCGCTGTTAACTAATGCAGCCTCTCACTGGGAGGCGCCTCTCATCGAGCCTGCGCGGCAGGGACGGAAGCGTCTCGTTTCGCACGTCGCTGCAGGCATAGCAAAAAAAACCGCGCCGTGCGCGGCCGACGTGCTTAAGACGCAGTCCTCAGATGCCTTACGTTTGTATCCAAAAACATGTTTGTAATTCAGAAAAAAACAAACAAGAGAACCACACATAAATATGCAAGAAAGTCGGCGAAGAGTGTGTTTGAACACTGACCAATAGTATTCAGCACGCTACCGTTTCAAGACCAAACACTCGTTTTGAGAGGACATCTACACCAAAACACTGTACCCCACAGCTGTAGACTTGAATTAACCAGTCTCTGCTTCAAGGATTTCATCAGAATCTCTTTGGTGACAGAATGCAACAGTGACCCTCACCTGAACGATATATCTCTTGAAAATTTCGGCAAAAATGTACAATATCTGCTGAGTGAAGTACAGTTTTGACTTTCCCTGAACTACCAACATATCTTACGTAGTTTGTTACATTAGCTTTGTACAAAGCATGTGGTGTTTACAAGTCCTGGATGGGAGATATGGAGCTTTAGGGCACCCCAGTGATGATCACAGTAATAATTAGGCGTGGGGGTCTCGGACCAACTGGACTGGACGGCTCAGGGACAAGAACGATACTCATAACAGACTGCACGGTTACAGCGACAAACAAACGATGATCGGCATACAGGAAAGCCGCACGACGAAACCCAAAGAACAGAGCCCCCTGCACAAGTGGACTTCAACTGTGCCGTCAAACATTAAAAAAACTTCTCCAAAACAGCCGTACTTCTGGCAACTGTGGTTATAAAGACAGTTACATTGCTAGCTTACGAAGCCTCGGGCCACTGGCCCCTGTGGTGCCGCTAAGCACCGTCAATATGGGGTTGCCTGAGCTGCTAGCAGTACTGTCACATTAGCGGCCCAGCGTCGAGTCATTGGCCCAGCGTCGAGTCATCTCTGTTTAGATAGTAAAGCTGTTTGAAGTTGAATTCAATTTGGTCCCTGAGATTGATATGCAACTCTTTTACCACATCTACGAGGCGGCAGCACAATTTGTTTCCCTCCCCATCCTGGTCCTGCCGAGCCCTCCTTCTCTAAATAGTACCGGTGACACGTCCGCGCTTGCATACATCAGTCACCTCAGTTACGCTCCATCAATGCCACGCGCGCAGTCTCAGCACTTTGCTCAGCGACAAATAGGGCGTAAAGGGGCCGTGCCAAGAAGGGGCCGGGCAATCACCATCCATTCCGATCAAAAGCTACTTCAAACGGCAATCACAAAAACCCTACACGGAATTCCCTTATAGTAACGTGAGCCTTTGAAGACTCGTAGCATCGTTCCAAATGCGAGCGGGTCCATTACGCAGCATGTCCTGCCACCACAGCCATCTACAGGCGGCGCTGGGTACCCTGCGGTGGCTGCTGGGTGGGACCGACCAGAGCGGGCCCGAGGCGGAGGCGCCGACCCGTGCGTGTGCTGCGCGTGCGTCCTTCGCACGCTCGTGTCACCGCGAGGCGCGCCATTCATTTTTCAGCGGCGGCAGAAGAAGCGGCGCTGGTGCGATCGATGCTGATGGTGGGACGGTCAGCGGCCGCCCCGCCCCCTCCTCCGTCTCACACGCCACCGCCCACCACCACACGGCTGGTGGACGAGACGGCCTTAACTCTCCGTAACGCCCCCTTCTGCTGCTATCTCCTTCACGTCTCCCTTTCCTTTCCCAGAGAAGGGGGAGAGCGGCGGCTGCTGCACTAACGGAACCGGAGCGACACACAGGATCCACGGGAAAAGCCCGCTGAACGGAGTAACGTGACTACCCACGCACTGCGCTGCCAAAATGATGGGGAAAACAGATTTTCTTCGTGTTCTACGGAAAATAAACGGGTGGGTCGGCAACAATAAAAGCTGCAGACTAATGCAGTTGTGTGTGTTTTTACCAAAAGACACAGTATACAGCCTGTAGTTAACACATCACCTCGCCGCCATGGGGCTTTACGACGCACAAACTACTGAGGCCATACGGCATCGCCAACTCTCACCCTGTTGGAGGGGTATACTTTTTTATAAATTTTGTTCAAGTTGTTCCTAGTACGGTTGCTGGAGTCGGAGTCTCACTAAAGTCATCAAAGGGACTTGTCACGGAGACCCCGACCCCACCACCCGAACGAGCAACTCCCTCAATGGAGGGTCAATTTAGAAGCCAAAGTTTAACGTCCCACAAAGCACAGGGGACGGCCGCCCCGCTCAGGTCACCCTCTCATCAGTCAGTTGCCAGCCGACCTGTACGTCGGGTAAACTATTGAGCGCCGGAGCGTCTCAGGGGAACCGATCCCAAGCCTGGACATGCACTGCCACTGCATGCTTCTGAGAAGCGGGCCGGAGCCCAACGCTCTACCAACTCAGCTACCGGGGCGGCAAATACTGGGGATCAAGAAGTCTTTATTCAGCATTCCCGCCCGGGATTTGAGGCCGACTAAGCGACATCGAAACCAAACGAGCTATCACTGCGCCACCACGTCCCCATGCGCCTCTGCTCGCCCCAATATCGACCTGGCTCCCGTCGCCCTCTCACCCCGAGCCTCAGGGCTGGGTCCATCGCGGGCTGCCAAGCAGCACTCAACGTTTCACATGCGCGCTAATTTATATCTCCTTCACCTTCCACCTCCTACAAACGCGCAAAAAACGCCCACAATTTTGGTTACCCTCTTCTCCGTCTTGACGGTACGGTTTTAGTGATAAATGGTCACAGAAATTCCAAGGCTGACATCCTAGACACGAATACGTCAGCAACGTCTCCCGCGTTTAAACTTAGACACAAGCTTGTCAAGCATCTCATCCTAGATCCACGGAAGAATGCTTTTCTAAGAAGCTCGGTCAGGAAACGCAGGCCGTCTCGTTCGAAGCCAGTTAGGGTTGCCTCAAAACTTTACGATGCACCAACTACTAAGGACAAGTGACAAACCACTTCTTTCCAGGAAAGACTAGAACACTAAAAAATACATAATCTTCCTGATTTGTACTGCATGATGTAGGCTCAGTGATACCGAAAATTTGCGTCCTACCAAAATGACCATTGTTAATCACCACTAGCGTTCTCGCGCACTGTGAAAACAGAACAGCCACTAGCTTCGGGCAGTAAGATGCACAAAGTTGGGAGTTTTCTTCTTTAAGAAGCCCCAGTTTCAAAGCCGTGCCGTCAAAAAGAACTTTCAGTCCGTTTCCCACTAGTCTCAGCACAAAATCACCAAGTAAAAAAGCATCCCATCTCTGCAATACCAATTTCAGGCCTGGATTACGGCATTCGGTCTGCGTGACGTGATACCAGTCTCCCACCCCTGAAAACTGCCCCTCGGCTCACCTTGCTGGGAAGCCTTGTCGGGCGGCGGGCTATCGCTGCGGTCGCTGGGCGAGGGCGGCGTCGGAGGCCGGTCCGGTCCGTAGCCGCTGCGGGAAGGCTCGCCTCCGTAGCCGGCGTAGTCCGAGCCCGGCGGACCGTAGGCGTACTCGGGCGGAGGCGGGTACGGCTCGTAGTCGCGCACGTAGCCGCCGTGAGGAGCGTACGGGTCGTAGTTGCGGCGAGAGCCTGTGTGGTGGTGACGGGGCGTGACTGGGGTGCCGGGGTGGGTGGTCTGCTTGGTGTCGCGCATACTGCCAGATCGAAGTGCGCAAGTTTTTGGAGACATCCGAGAATATTCTAGCTACTTAATGGAAAAAGTTTATGGAGAATCATGGCGCGAATTCCAAAAGCCAAAGCTCCATTGCATTCATTGTACCAATTGTATTCATCAAAGTTGTAAACCTCAACAAATAAGCACGCAAAGGCTGAACTAATGCAGAACCCTTTAGAAATGCTTCATTCTGAACGCCCTTATACGTCATCTCCGACACATTTAAACATCGAAAATCCTTAGAGATCTTTAGACACACCCTAGGCAAGAAGAGATTCTAGAAAAAATATTCGGATGCTCACTTTTTGGTGAATTGGGGATGTACCGCTATTGGACATTCACTCGGATATATTTCAGGGCCAAGGTATATCCTCCAAGAACAGACAAAAACACTCACAAACACACAGGTGGTGCGATAAATAGCACAGATACTGCTTAATCAGCCGGTACGTTAGCAATGGAACACACAAATAAGTCTCACAATATTTTCGCTCGGCCATCACACTTGTTTTGGTAATGATATGTAAACAGTGCTGGGATAACATTACTGTTGTTCTCCATTCCGTGAAATAACAATGGATAAACGTCCTTAGAAAGCAGAGACGATCCATTACTATCGGCAGACACATGACAACATATTTTCTGGAGCCCAGAGCGGAATGTGAAAACACAGAGGACCAAACATCTTCAAATTATAGTTTTATCGTTGCCCTTTGAGCAGTAGCAGCAATTGGCCCAGTTTTCGTAAGAAACCAACCGACTGAACAATTTGGCCCCAATTTCACGCCATAATTTCTGCCAGAGGTAAACAGGCTAAAGTCAAAAATTTTGGATTTGTTTTTATGTAGTTCAAGAGTACTCGAAAAAGCGCGTGTGATTATGTACACATGTAATAGGTAAACTCCAATTAAACATTGCAAGAATTGTACTGATCTGATATTCAGTTTGTATAGCTGCTCTGATACAAACTGCCGGATTTCGGCTATAAGAAATGAGTGAAATCCAGAGAAACAACTTTTTGTACGACTGTGCAATGAGTGAATCTGGCTGTTACGGCTTTTGACTCCACGGCGTTCCACCTGCAACAGGGAGGCCATCTCAATGCTTAGATGCTCGAGGGATAGCAAATCCCATTGTCATTGGTTTCTCCAAACTTGCAAAACATTGATCATTTCTGCTGGCAACAATACACGCATCTCTACTTTACGATCACAGTCACTGTGATGTAAGATCATACTGTTAGGCGCAAGCCAGTGGAAATTATATCATGCTTCAGTCTTTTGCTTCTCCTCCAGAATAAGTTTTTTTAAGGAACAGTTTTTTTGCATTCTAACAGTAGATTTGCGGTTACACATAATCATCATCGCTTTGGTGGTACATCACAGAGGTTTGTAGATAATGCCTCTAGATGTATTACGCCAACCACGAACAATTCTATGGAAGCCACCAGTGATGACAACGGTGAGATAGGTTTCTGACAGGTTAGCACCAATGAGCAACTGTGATGCCCAATCGCACCGGATTAACCACGTAACATTACAAAGGCTTTCCACGGGTGTGCAAGGCGGACTCGACGGCAACGGCAACGGCAGAGCTAACTTCCTCGCCTCCGAGTGTGGAGGTGCCCTGTATCAACATCCACCGACTGGGGCGGGGACGCCGGCTGAGGTCTGTGTATGGTCCGGGTTACGATGCCTCCTTGATACCGTAAGAAACAGGGAGATAACTCTAAATAGTAGGAGAGTTTTAAAAGTAGCCATGCGTCGGCATCGCCACCAGACGCCCGCGTCGGGAAGGCGAGGCATCGGTGGCATCGGCAACCCCTGCCGATGCTCTGCCGCCGCCGTTATGTTTACCTGTCTTGGGGTTGTCAAAGAACCTGATGCGGTTCCTTAAAGGTTGTAGGGATGACCACGCACAAATGTAAAAACTTGGCCAAAGTCTTCTCGAGTTTTTTTACGAATTTCTAGGCTTGCCTTCGCCGGGGCAGGGAGAACTGTTTTGCCATCTTGAGGTCCTGATTTTCTATTCCCGCGCAAAATACACCTGATAAGCTCAGTGGCGCCTGTTTAGCGGTGTTATTATGATGAGCACTGACGCGGAACGTATGCTGGCACCACATAGGCGGGGGAGCTATGAAACCAATGACTCATGTCGGTGTCTCATGCGTCATTCGGTCGACAATTTGCGATTCTGACATGCAGTCACATGGAAGCGTTCTGCCATTCCCCTCCGCAATGTGGACCTCAGATGGGCTCCAATTCCGCAGCTCAGCGCAATCATAGCTTCATACGCGACGAGCCATTGCCCTGCCCATCTCCGAAATGGAGGCCGGGACACAAAATGGCAGCTGTAGCCAGACCGTTTCGTCCCAGCTGCTGCCGCAGCTAACCGCCTTCTACAACGGAGACTGCACGCTCAGGAGCTCCTGAGCGGCAGCATCTGCTGGTTGCGGCATGTTCTGCCTCCTCCATACGCTCGGTCCCTGATTGGGGTATCAGAATTTGACGTTGGTACTGCAGACGATACGAACCATTTCCTGGGACGGGACAGCCTGTGCAATTGGCGAGACCACTCTCACCGCCAGTAATAGAGGATCGTGTCAAAGACCCATGGGAAACGGCCGCGTGCTGGGGCGGCCCAACATTTCCGCGTACAGCCGCCAGTCCAAACGCGGGGCGGCCGGACAGACGCCATTCCTCTCAGCCATGCTCCCATCTAAAAACTAATAGTTTCCTGGGCAGACCGATTAGAAAATAAGACAGCATACTGCGGAATGAGTTCAGGCTGATAGCTTCTACATCACCAACAAGAGTCCGGATGGTTGCGCTGCAACATATTAATGAAATATTCGTGCAGAATAAGCGTGATTCTCCAATACCTGCTGCCTGTATATTCCAATACATCATCTTTCAGCCTCAGCCTTCCAACCATAGGTGTCTGCTTCATGATGGAAAAAATAACCAGTGGAGGCAAGAACTCTAGAAAAAACGCAGCGTTGACTGAGCGACACTGGGAGACCGTCGATGGCAATGCCAGCCTGATCTGCCTGCAGCCGGCCCGGCGGCAGGGGTGGCACAGACGGTGGGCGGCGGGCCGCGGCGAGTGGCCCATGGGCGGCGGGCCGGCCCGTCTGGTCGATTGGTCTCGGCTGACGCAGTCGCCGGGCGGCGGCGGCGGCGGCGGCGACACTCTGGTCGATACATCGTCACCGGGGACTCGGATGGCACATCATCTCTGACTTAACGCCCCCGCATCCGAAGCCGTCATTGTCCCAGCTTCAGACGGAGTTCCAGACACACGGCCAGACGGCATCCGAAGCCGTCACTGTCCCAGCTTCAAACAAAGTTCCAGACACACGGCCAGACGGCATTCGGAGCAGTCACTGTCCCAGCTTCAGACGGAGTTCCAGACACACGGCCAGACGGCATCCGGAGCCGTTACTGTCCCAGCTTCAGACGGAGTTCCAGACACACGGCCAGACGGCATCCGGAGCCGTTACTGTCCCGGCTTCAGACGGAGTTCCAGACACACGGCCAGACGGCATCCGGAGCCGTTACTGTCCCAGCTTCAGACGGAGTTCCAGACACACGGCCAGACGGCATCCGGAGCCGTTACTGTCCCAGCTTCAGACGGAGTTCCAGACACACGGCCAGACGGCATCCGGAGCCGTTACTGTCCCGGCTTCAGACGGAGTTCCAGACACACGGCCAGACGGCATCCGGAGCCGTTACTGTCCCGGCTTCAGACGGAGTTCCAGACACACGGCCAGACGGCATCCGGAGCCGTTACTGTCCCAGCTTCAGACGGAGTTCCAGACACACGGCCAGACGGCATCCGGAGCCGTTACTGTCCCGGCTTCAGACGGAGTTCCAGACACACGGCCAGACGGCATCCGGAGCCGTTACTGTCCCGGCTTCAGACGGAGTTCCAGACACACGGCCAGACGGCATCCGGAGCCGTTACTGTCCCAGCTTCAGACGGAGTTCCAGACACACGGCCAGACGGCATCCGGAGCCGTTACTGTCCCGGCTTCAGACGGAGTTCCAGACACACGGCCAGACGGCATCCGGAGCCGTTACTGTCCCGGCTTCAGACGGAGTTCCAGACACACGGCCAGACGGCATCCGGAGCCGTTACTGTCCCAGCTTCAGACGGAGTTCCAGACACACGGCCAGACGGCATCCGGAGCCGTTACTGTCCCAGCTTCAGACGGAGTTCCAGACACACGGCCAGACGGCATCCGGAGCCGTTACTGTCCCGGCTTCAGACGGAGTTCCAGACACACGGCCAGACGGCATCCGGAGCCGTTACTGTCCCGGCTTCAGACGGAGTTCCAGACACACGGCCAGACGGCATCCGGAGCCGTTACTGTCCCGGCTTCAGACGGAGTTCCAGACACACGGCCAGACGGCATCCGGAGCCGTTACTGTCCCGGCTTCAGACGGAGTTCCAGACACACGGCCAGACGGCATCCGGAGCCGTTACTGTCCCGGCTTCAGACGGAGTTCCAGACACACGGCCAGACGGCATCCGGAGCCGTTACTGTCCCGGCTTCAGACGGAGTTCCAGACACACGGCCAGACGGCATCCGGAGCCGTTACTGTCCCGGCTTCAGACGGAGTTCCAGACACACGGCCAGACGGCATCCGGAGCCGTTACTGTCCCGGCTTCAGACGGAGTTCCAGACACACGGCCAGACGGCATCCGGAGCCGTTACTGTCCCGGCTTCAGACGGAGTTCCAGACACACGGCCAGACGGCATCCGGAGCCGTTACTGTCCCGGCTTCAGACGGAGTTCCAGACACACGGCCAGACGGCATCCGGAGCCGTTACTGTCCCAGGCTTCAGACGGAGTTCCAGACACACGGCCAGACGGCATCCGGAGCCGTTACTGTCCCGGCTTCAGACGGAGTTCCAGACACACGGCCAGACGGCATCCGGAGCCGTTACTGTCCCGGCTTCAGACGGAGTTCCAGACACACGGCCAGACGGCATCCGGAGCCGTTACTGTCCCAGCTTCAGACGGAGTTCCAGACACACGGCCAGACGGCATCCGGAGCCGTTACTGTCCCAGCTTCAGACGGAGTTCCAGACACACGGCCAGACGGCATCCGGAGCCGTTACTGTCCCGGCTTCAGACGGAGTTCCAGTGGCATGGTCATCGGTACAACCCTCAACAGCGGCGGTACGCTACAGGACTACACAACTTGAAGCGACTCGAGTTGAACATCGCACGACACCGTCCTTGGACTACTGACACCAGTCCCCAGGCACAGGGGACTGCACGCCACGCCACCAGGCGCTCTCCGTCAGGGGGCAGCCAGCTGGTGCTGGAGCCCGCTGAGGCCACTCCAGCACCGTCGCCACCAGCTGGCAGGCGGCGCTACAGAATGGCCCGGCGCGGAGCACACCGCCACCGCGCTTATGTCGGACCGGGAGTGGTTCTCTATTACCGCCAGAAGCCACCGGAGGGCTCAAAGTCTCGAGCAAGTTTCAGAATCGGGCCAGCGCAAACCGATGCCGAGGAGAGGGGTACCGACTTCTGATCTAAACTGAACTCGTTTACTTAACGGCAGGTATATTTGGTTCAGGAAGATAATATTCAATTGTAAGTGTTGTTGATATTTTCTTATGCTTATCATGAGTGTTTAAAATTTTAATTGGAGCGCGTTATAACAGATTTTGTTCAAACTCGTTACGAAAAACAACTGTACACGCATGCATGTTCCTGTTCATCCATTCTGATCGAATCATTCGCCTCACATACCCACAACAAATGTACGTAGCTCGCTGTACCAGTTTTTCTCATTGGCAAGTCAGAGCCATTAATTGGGTCCGGCACGCATTCTATGTATATAACTGGGCTGGCGTGTTCATTGCGCCGTCCATTGCAGCGCAGCGGCCCCGGCGAAGCAAGCTTTCAACTGACGCACGACCCGGGCTCTTTTAGTTTTCCCTGTCGTTTCTAACATCCACGCCTGACATCAATAGCACATGTTTCCAGCTCACGGTTTAGAGAAAAAAATCGTTGAAATATAAACACAATTTTGGGGTCAAATATGGGCGTTGAAAGTTAAGAGGACGTGAACCCTCAACTCATGAATTAGGGGACGTTTGCCACCCCCCCAATTTGGGACTTAATCAAGGTTTTTCGTATTTTCTCCCTATGGGGCACCTGCGTGGACCTACTGAGTGAATGTGTTGTTGGTCAAACGTGCATTATTGGTAGCGTTTTCAGAGACAGCCAATATGCTCCAATTTTGCCCCCCGTCATCAGCGGTCCAGGCTCCGTCCCCCAGTAAAATTCCGTGTTCCGTGGCGACGCCCCTGGGAATAAATACAGGCCTACTGCTCCCGTCCTACGACGGCCTTTCAGGTATCAGATCAACTTCATTCAGAGATCCTCAAAAAAAGCTTAAAGCCGGACATATGTATCAATAAACACTTCTCCTTGGGAGACGTACCCCCCACGCCTATTCGTAAAACGAAGGGCGGCAAACAAGTAGAGCCCAGTCCCCAGCGCAACTGTTTCAGATAAACTGGGTTCCCCATTAAAAATATCAAGACAGCACGCACATTCCACATCCACATCCTTTCTCTCTCCCCAGCCCCTGTTCCGCCCAGCAGTCCCCCTGAGGCCGGCCCAGCGGCTGGTACCTTGTTCGCTGGCGGGGCTGCCCGGCCGGTACGGGTCCATGTTGTAGGGACTGTACTCGGGTCCACCGCCGTAGTACTCGGGCGTCTGGCCTGGCTCCAGTACCTGGCCGTCCGGCCCGATGTGGTGCACCTCGCGGAAGACCTTGGTGGTGGTGGTTACCTGCCGCACAAGGTCACAGGTCAGATGCGGCACAGCTCAGGTCAATACTTGCAGCATCAGGTCTGGTCCAATAGGGCACGCCTGTCGCACAAGGCTGCAGGTCGAACGTGACACGCCTCGTGAGGTAGCCTGGTGGTGGCCGCTAATGGGCGCAAAGGTCATCAGCCCGGTACCCGACCAAACAGCTGAAAGACAGCCGTTTCTAGAAGACGAAATTCGAACACCGGGGGGCCGGGAGAGGAACAGCTCGGGTTTGTCTGCGCGACTTTTGCGATAGAGACGAATGACCTTAGCCTGAAATTGTGTACAGTCATGCCCAATTCCGATGGTGAAGTTTTCCTGTGGAACACCACTCACAATCATCAAAAGTAAGCCCTAAAAAGAAGAGATACGTCCTGTCCATCATCACCTATCACCAACACTCCACTGGCGAGAGTGTCTGCCAGCCTGCTCCGCGGGTCACATAAACAGCACATGTACCCACATCGTGCTGGCAAACGCCAACGACCACGAAACTCTATCGCTGGTGCAGGAGAGCGTACATCAGCGGCGAGCCACCTGTCTGTTGGGCGCGTCCACTCAGGACTGAGAGTGCCGCCCGGGCGGCACGTGACCAGCGTGAAGATGTACCTTACCCCCCTCTCCCTCTCCCTCCCCTCTCTCTCTCTCTCTCTCTCTCTCTCTCTCTCTCTCTCTCTCTCTCTCTCTCTCTCTCTCTCTCTCTCTCTCTCTCTCTCTCTCTCTCTCTCTCTCTCTCTCTCTCTCTCTCTCTCTCTCTCTCTCTCTCTCTCTCTCTCTCTCTCTCTCTCTCTCTCTCTCTCTCTCTCTCTCTCTCTCTCTCTCTCTCTCTCTCTCTCTCTCTCTCTCTCTCTCTCTCTCTCTCTCTCTCTCTCTCTCTCTCTCTCTCTCTCTCTCTCTCTCTCTCTCTCTCTCTCTCTCTCTCTCTCTCTCTCTCTCTCTCTCTCTCTCTCTCTCTCTCTCTCTCTCTCTCTCTCTCTCTCTCTCTCTCTCTCTCTCTCTCTCTCTCTCTCTCTCTCTCTCTCTCTCTCTCTCTCTCTCTCTCTCTCTCTCTCTCTCTCTCTCTCTCTCTCTCTCTCTCTCTCTCTCTCTCTCTCTCTCTCTCTCTCTCTCTCTCTCTCTCTCTCTCTCTCTCTCTAGATGACAGGCCACCGCCATTGTGGTTGGCGTGATGTGACGCCGATGCAGAAGGCGATGTGGCCTGCATGGTAATGACGCCAGCTGCTGATAAGCAACTGGTGATAACGGTGCCGCTGATGTCAGCTGATGAGGCGCTGATGATGTTAAACGATGTCGGTGACGACGAGCCGTTGATGGCAGTGTTGACGTGATAATGTTGAAAAACGGACGAAGACATCGGCGAGGTGGTCAGATGTTGGTTATCAGCCAGAAATACAGTTTGGCTCGTCTTTACGGACAACAGCGACTGCGAGGCAAGGGAAGAAAATCTTTGAATCTTTGAAAAGTGGGCTCCATTCCTGTTCAAGAGTTCGAAGACCAAAGAAAGAAAACAATGCAATTCAGAGATGAAAGGGATCAGACCCGAAGGTTGTACCCTGAAATGGAATGGGACACCTTTACAGTGGGGTTTCAACTGATAACCTTGGTTCGGTATTCTATTTCCGCCAGAACTCACCACTAGCAGTAAAATGGCATGTGTTTATAGCGGAATGAAGTGCCGCACAGGCCCTCGGCGGGTCCCTCCTTCGCAGAACCGCCGTCGCCGGCCAAAGGGCCCAAGAGGGGAGGGGAGCATTGTTCCGTAAAAGGGGAGCTCTCAGAGAAACGAAATAGGAAGTCAAGGGGTTTAGCGGTATGGTCTACGAGATTGATAGCTCTGTTTAAATCACACGAGGGGTCATATTCCCTGCAATTAACATCGAGGAAACAATACTCCATGAGCAGAACCTGGAGAGGCTCGGTACCGAATGTGCTGAACAAATTTACATATAATAACAATGTGTATCCGTCCCGTTTTAGGTTATGTCAATTTCCCCCGTCTGCACGTATAAATGAAGCCCCAGGTTCAATAAATTTCCGCCCGAAACAACGTACTGATATTCAAAAGTTCAATATCCCTTTCCAACACTTCATGTCCGACTTTCGTGCATACCAATAGACGTAATCACTCTTAAGAGCGTTTTTTATAAAAATGTAATACAAAAACTAAAAACTGCAGCTGGAATCAGACTTTGGGAAACTTTGCTAGTTCAAAGAAAGATTAAAAAAACATCTTGATCCAACTTTTGACACCAAGAGAAATAGCAGGCGGCAGAATACATACATTCTTGCCAAACATTTCCGAGGCGCTGAAGCCCATATTAAAACCACTAGCAACCCAAGCACACGATTTCAGAGCCGTTTCAATCCACCCTTATCCTCCCCAGCCATCATTTCAGTCTTAGAAACAGCCGTCCTTCCAGACTACCGGGCGTGAGAAATATTTAACGAGCAGCAAAACTGGGGTGCAACTGGGTGGCGGGCGGGCGTGTTGTCGGCGGAGCGGCGCCGGTAATGACCGGGCGGCCGCAGCCGGCGGTTGGACGCTGCCTCTTGCGGTCGATACCTGCCGCTCCGGCTCGATTGATAGGCGCCGAACCGGCAGCTGCCACGGCGCGCCGCCCCGCCGGCAGATGTCACCCCGCGCGTCTCAGGTGCACAGCTGCTGCTAACTCGCCGTAAATGCGCCGGCCGCCGGTCTGGCAGCCGCCGAAGCAGCGCGGCCACTGTGCCAGCGCGACCACTGCGGCCGCGCGTATACTCAGATATGTATCCATGATGGCTGCCATGTTCTCGCTCAGAACCGGTACCAGTACCAGTCAGGAACCGTCTCGAGCCGCGGTGTCCGGCCGTCGTCAGCAGCTTCAGCAGGTTCAGCCGGTCCGTGTCCGCGTAGCAGCAGCGGCCTCACACCGGCGATAATCCAGCGGCCGCCGACTCGCCGCCGCCACCGACGGCCGCCGGCTCAGCCACCAATCCGGCCGCCACCCGCAAACGCCGCGCCGTCCACGTGACGAGCGTATAAAGCGCGCCAAATGGCAGCATGATAAACCCATGTCGTCCATCGCCGTCGGCGGCGGCGGGCGGCCGCCGTCGCAGCCAGACGTTAGCTGATGGTAGAACGACGCGGAAATCAGCGGTAAACGGCTGGGGACGAATCACGAAGGTGGCTGGGGTGTGATGCAGGGACGAGGGAGGCGAGGGGCCAGCAGGCGATGCAGCGTGTCACGGGCTGTACATCCACATTGATCGCTGAGTCGTTGCTAGACTGGATTGGACTCTCCAGAAAACTAGGGCAGTTTCAGACTCGAAGTATCGATTTGGATTCCTATAATCGATTTAATGGAGTGTTCGGATACGGATTGGACTTAGATTGATGACCAAGGTTTGGTATCAGATTGTTCCAGATTGATTGGGGAAACGTCGAATATGGACCAGCACAACTGTATTCGCCATGGACACTAGCAGGACAGACCACACCGGGGCGATCTGCCGGCCTCCGGGACAGTCCCGGCAGTACAGGTGCCTGATCAGGAACACGCGGTGAGTGGATGGTGCCGTGCTGAGACTTCGGGACTGGTTCTATATTCGCCCAAGCACAATGCAATGCAACGGGCTAAATCTTCACTCAGGGTTTTCAAAGCTTATCAGTCGCATAAGTAGTCGGTTAAATCAATGTACACGGATCGCGGTTTTCCAGTGTTCGCACTGTCCTGCACTGGCCGCGGATATTTACTTTCCGTTGCAGAGCTCGCGTGCTCGAAACTCATTTCCCCGCATCGGTGGGCATTTCCAGCGGAAATGCGGGATAATATGCACCGCACTCGTCGAGACTGCCACCAGTGCGGCGTCGCTGCTTTAGACTCCAGCAGAAGACCCGCTATTGTATCCGCTTAACGACTAACTTATTGGCCTCATAAGTGCTCCACGCAAAACTTGTGCTGCTCTAGAAAGCACCGGGAGGCACATAAACTACCACTGCAATCAACGTGCCGTAGCAGACCAAGGAGGAACCGATCGATAGATACAAAAAAAACACGTCTGACTTGAATGAAGTTCCTGACTCATCGCCATACCAGGCCTTCCAATGTGGCACGGCCGCTGCATAATCTGTCTCAGTTTCACGGTAATTCAGGCCAGCTTCTACGGAACACGAAGGATCAAAACTGTGACATGGCGACTGACGGTAGCCGAGGAGGCGGCCCAGAGCCGGGGATGGGCATCAGCTCCAGCGCTGGCGGCACGAACTGGCACGCTGATGGACATGTGTAGCAGGTGAACCGGTACCGCTGAGCCGCCGACCTGCGCTCGGGTGGCGAGTAAAACCACGTCTCCCTGACTTCGTGGCGGTTATACCGTCCCGTTCCTCATGGCAGAAGCGTATAGAAAACCTGTGGATCTTCATGAAGGGCACGAATAAAACAACCGAAAACACAGAAAACACGACAAGCATGTGGCGTAACGCAACCAAGGTAAGAGCACAAATTAGCAAATTTACAGATTCAATCCAACGCAGCGGGGGTATGGTCCAAGGGTACACACGACGCTATGGACACCGCAGTCCAACGCTTCTAGTGAGGGCGAGTGCCATGCGGGATATGAGTGGTGTGAAGCAATGGCACACGCAGGGCCGGCATACCCTACTTACCTTTGCTGACGGGCTACAAACAACCCCCAGATGACCACGGTGTCATCCCACTAGCCAGGGTGTATCCCAATACAACTAATTTAACCCGGTCTTATTCTTTAGCATATTACACCCGCTGACTCAGTACAATAACCGATTGACTCATACTAAAGCGTTTTTTTTTGTCAAGCGGCAATGACTAATCATCCCACCTCTATCCGGATTTGCCTGCGCGGAATGAATCAGGGCTGCAAGTGTGCCTTACCTCTTGAAAAACGCGCCCGTTATCGCGCCGATTGTGACCGGAATGGCGAATCGGACCCCGCAGAATGTCCATAGGGGCTGGCACTACCATGACAGCGCTAAACAGCCTCAAAACACATTTATAAAATCTAGGAGGCAAAGTTTTGGTCCAGTAGAGAAAAAAACTAGAGAGCCCACAATATGAGAAATGTGGAATAATTAGTCCCCAAGAGTCCAAATAGCTGTTTTCGGTGCGAAATCAATACGAGTTCGGTGTGGCAGTTGCCACCGAACTTTATTTACATAAGCATACACGCCGACATAGGCGTCCGACCCGCGAAAACGTCCGGCTGTTTTCGCAGGTCCGTCTCCGACTAGCACATCATCTGCTCAAGGAAGGCCTACTAGAGCGTTCGGATCCTTACGAAAAGAAAGACAGTTTAAAAAAATCGGTGCCATTATCCGATTTTCTACGAGCCTTTTCCCCGGCCCTTAATTACTCTTCCCGTCACTTTTTCCGTTTGTAGCGTTGGACACCCCGTTTCCCCATAGAAGCTTCTTCCATCTCCCAGACATTATTGGGCGTCACTCTGGAAGCCCGAACTCGTATCTCAGTCGCTATTTTCCGAGCGGCATGAGAACGCCTGGGACCCCATCTCCCCCCCTCACCCACTGCTACCCGGGCGGCGCGGCGCGGCGCGGCGGCAGCTGCTACCTGCTGCGTGGTCGACTGTTTCTGCGTGCGGCTGATGAGCTGCTGCTGCTGTCCGTTGGCCTGCGGTGTCTGGCGGCCCGGCGGCGGCGTCTGCGGCGGCTGCGGCTGCTGCTGCGGCTGGTACTGCAGGTCCACGCTGTAGCGGACGTCGCCGCCGTCGCCGCGGCTGCGGCGGCCGTGGCGGTTAGCACATGCAGCGATACGGCGCCGGCAGATGGCAGGGGCAGCAGCGGCGGCATGAACGGCGGGCCAGGCACAGCCGGGGGCGCAAACTAACCTTTTCCACAAAACAGCCGCCTTATCAAGGCTAATAATGGCCAAACCCCAGACTTATAAGGAAAGTCAATGTTTTTGTTGTCCTCTTCATCCCCCAAACCCCGTATAAGGCTACGTTGGACAGAGTTTACTCGTCCTCGCTAGAGACCGTTTCAATCTCCAAGCGGCTATTGGGTAAATATTGCAAAAATGTATGGACAGTCCAGGTCACTCACGAGACAATACAAACAATGCGAACACTTTAAACGGACCTCTAGGAGTCCTCACGCGATAGCGCAGAGGGAAAGACTCGAAAGATGAAGAGGACATACTGAATATTAGATCACTACTGGCCGAATCCGTCGATACTAAAAGACTTAAACCAATTGGGTAGGAATTCCACTCGAATGCAATCACCGTTTAAGGCTTCGGTTGCCGGAAGGACGCCGTATGTCCAACACAGCCAGGGGGCGTTACAGGACTGAATTTCGCCCGGGCCCACCGTCCATGCCAGCGGTGACAAACAGAAAAAAACAGCAGCGAAAACACGAGAAACAAAGGGTGCAACACACGACATTCACGAGGGTTATCATCAGAAGCAAATATCAGGCTAAACTGGGTAGCGTCCATCGGTAGCGAAGTGTTTCAAGCAGGCACATAATCACGCGCTAGCTATCGACGACAGCAGACGGGTCAGCTGGTGGGCGTCACTAACGGCATGCGGTCTCAGGCAGCTACAGACAGCGCTGGCGCCGCCCCGGGAGGGGGTCTGCACATGCAGGAGGGGGGGTACCTATAGAGCCGGGACGGTTCTCTGTTACACCCAGCGGTGGCGCCAGGCCGGGCGCTGATTCAGCGGCGCCACCCACCGCGAGCTGAAGCGGGGCGTGAGGCCACGTGATCTCGACCCCGCACCGAACAGAGCAGCGGTAGCTTTGAACGCGAGACCAGTCAATCCAAGTCCTGTCCAAGGCGGTGAAACAAACCGATCGCTCCACTTTGGGGACCAACCAGTCCAGACTGACCGATTCCACGACGATCCGTTTCCCTTACGTTACACCTGGCTATATGTTCGCGGCATCTGTCAGACCGCACTGTCCCCTACCTGCCGCTCACTGCTCGGAAAGCAGCACCAATCAGACTAGTATGGTGCCCTGCGCGGCCAATAACCCCGCCGGTGCTTTCCGGCGCTAATCCGGCGCGTTCCCTGGCCACCGGCGGCGCTCGCGTGACTGGTTACATCGGCCCGGCGCCCTATTGCATTAGCCGGTACAGTCGGCAGCTAATGCCCGCCCTCGGAGGTGGCCGGGCCGCGTCCCACGTGGCTTCTGACCGCCGGAGTGCGCAGGTGCCCGCGGTGCTGACTGCTGCTGCTGCTGAGTCTGCCGCCCGGCCAATGTCTCCGGAGGGACGGCATCCAGACACTCCACACCATAACCCCACATACACCTGGTATACATGCGAGTTTTCCCCCGACCTCCCCCAATCAGCTGCAAGCTCAGGCGGTGGAGGGAGCGCGGCGCCGGCTATCGTTGCGCTGCAGAAGCACCAGCCGTCTGCAGTGTAAACAGTAGCGTCATTACAAGGCGTCGGCTTGCCAGTCGGCACATCGATCAAAGCATGCCAGCACCGCTAACTAAACTGTCCCGCTCTGGTCTGTACCACGTCGCACCCCTCCCCAAACGGAGCCGCCGCGGCGACCCAGCTCGTCAGGGCCAACGTGGCCCTGTAGTATTCCACAGATATTCAATGTCAACCAACGACGATAAAGGGGTATACACTGTCATTGGGCCGCTCTCAGCCCGGACGGGCTGTCAAGTTTCGACGCAAAGACATGAGACGGGAGCAACAAAGCCATGCATAAAGGAATGAAGTCGCCAATGCCACTAATGCGGCGGGAGGCCTGAAAGGCCAGCGCTGATGAACAAAAGGCCAGGACCGTCTCAGCGACCTTGGCGTGGGCCGTAAATATGCCGGTACCACAGGCGGGCCCAGCCTCGTCTCAGTGTGAGGCACCACTCCCCTTGGTTAACTCCTGTTCCGCCTATTGTATAGCACAGACACACAACGCTCTCACACTGCGACACAACCATTGGCTCCCCCTCAGTACCGGAGCTGGACCCGCCTCTCACACACAAGTGGTTCTAGTCTCCGAGGCGGTCATTAGCACTGCCCGCTTCGGGGAGTCACATAATATCGATCGTGTTCAACCGCAGCCACCACAAAGAAGCCACCCTTCGGCCCTGGACAAAAACCCAGTTCCATACCGAACATAGTTTAATTATGATAATCAGTAGGAGCCGGCCTCCAGCGACAGGAGCGCGTATGCAGACGGGAAGTGGATCGGCGGTGGAATTTTGGCCCGCGCAGGCCAGTCTCATCTCGATTACACACTCCTGGGCTGGTGGATAGAAATAAATGGTTTGCTGTCCACGCTAATTCCGGGGCCCCAATAATTGGCTGCTTTGGTGCGGTCGAAGCTGGGACGCCGCGCAATAGTGGTATCTCTCCGAGGGAAATATCAGGGATAAGGTCGGTATTGTGACACAGCTCATGGCTGCAGTGCATTTTTGACGTTCATTTGAATAGATGAGAAAGTAGCTGCAGCATACCGCAGCACATAAGTTAGGGCTGCTTACTACTTGGACTTTGACGGCTGTTCTAAGTAATGGTAGCCTTAATATTTCAGAACACGGCTCAATTCTACCAACTAAAAATCTTCACCTTTTGATAAAAGGTTCATCAAGAATTGCAGCTCACAGACGCAAGGTCAAAAATGCTGTCCTCACCGGGACAGGGTTCATGTTTTAAGCCAAGATCTACAGCACGCCCTACTATCCTTTGACCGCACTCATAATGCGGGAGTCCAATACTAAAATTTCCACCCATTAGCAGACCCTAGTCGGTCCGTAACACGAGCCAGAAATCACAGTGTGAGGTATTTCGTCCCAGCTCCTCTGCCCTGATACAGCCTGACTCGGACATACGGAAGCTCTGGCCGGCAGCGCCACCACACCTGTCGCGCGCCATCATCCACGCACAGATCAGCCGGCGCCGCGGCCTTGGCCCGCCGCACCCGGCGCGTGGCACACATTCCAGCGTCGACCCTCCCACACGGCGCAGGTGTCACTGTCGGAGGCTGTACCCGCCAGCGCCACGTCACACATGGCGACAGGCCCCAATCAAGCGCGTGCTGGGCTCCGATGTCCAGGAAGCGGTGCGCTGTGGTTCTGACACCGGAAGGTGTAGCAGTTCCGTGGAATGCTCGAGTTGCCAACATGGAGACAAGAGTTTGTCATTTGTCATAGAGAATGACAAACGACCAGACAGGACTACAACAACAGCAATCTGAGCTCTGGAGCAGTGAAACAGCCTGCGTTCCAGATACATTCCCTGGTCTCCGCCGGTGCCGCATTTCACAGGCCCGTCCTCAGACCAGAGACAACAGCTATCAGCCGGCAGTTCCCCCTGTCGCATCCGTCACCGAGTCCATCGCCGGCTCCGCTGCAGCTGTCAGTGCGTGTACGGGTGAAGAGGCCGGGATCTGCCTCGACAGCGATACCGCCGCCGGCAGGAGGCAGGACCCGGAGGGACCTTCCCCGGCACCGCTGCCGGGAGGTGGCAGGACCCGGAGAGAAGCACCCCGGTACCACTGCCTGTGGAGGCAAGACCTAGAGACCACCCCAGCACCACTGCAAGGAGGAGGCGGGACCCGGAGACCTACCCCAGCACCGCTGCCGGGAGGAGGCGGGACCCGGGAGACCCACCCCGGCACCGCTGCCGGGAGGAGGCGGGACCCGGAGAGACTCAGCGTTTGTACCCAGTGCTGCGAAGCCAGCAGTATTTCATCAGAGTCGACTCTGACTCCGACGACGGTCTGAAAAGATCGACTCCAACTCCATTTCCGACCTGGACTCCGACTATGGCGCTGACTGCAGTCAAATATATTGAAGCTTTTATTGTTGATAAACTACAAAAACAAGGGACAACAACTTCAGTATGCTGATTCATTCTATTTCCTCTACAATAGGTAGCGTTTACTAGCCTTCAAGGTATAATGACCCTTTTAACAATCATAGGGTTATGTTGCCCCCACACTAAAAAATAAATCAAAGTTAAAGAGTCAACTGTTGGCCAATGTCGTTATTGCACCAATTTATGATCTTCCTACGGAACATTATTGAACACAATGACAGAAAGCTACCCCCGTGGCGCAGCTGGCAAAGGCGTCACGCTTGGGTGTGGAAGGCCCCGGGATCAAGGCTGACCTATGGCAGCCTTTTCCGCGGCCGCCTCCTACCCAGGAGATAGCGGTACACTGGGGAGTGTGCGCCGCGGCAGTGGAATCAACGCCGTGCTTGCCGGCGTCCCTGTTTGTGGGTGCACGGGCCTGATCGGCCTTTAACACGCGCATTGCACTTGGCATGCCTTTTCTCTCATCCTTTTTACAACTTCTGAAAAAATTTAAGGTTAGGTCATCTCAGGTCAGGTCACCAGTACCAGTCAAGTGCCCGGACCTCAAAAAAAAGTTTAAGATAGCATAAGTCGGAACAGGGTGAACTTATCCGATTGAAACTCATCACATAATGGGCCCACCGAGTTCTCTAAAACATTTTCCGGTATTTTTGATATCGATGAACTAAGGCCAGGTACGAGGCATCACCTTTCCATTGGAAATACATGGGAAAATGGTTTTTACTGAATAACTCAGTAACGGATAATGATAGAGCGTTTATTTTAGCTGCATTAGACTCGCCTTGTCTTTGCAGTTCTAATGATAGGCATTTTATATAATTTGACCTTGACCTGACCTCAGGTCAGGTCAAATCCTTGATTTTACCTAGCAAGGTCAAATTATATATCATTCGATTCGGCTTGCTGCGAGGATTCATATCGTTCAAGTATTTTTGCTCTATCTTTACTTGTTCAGATGAAATGACTGAAAACCTCAATTTACATGTTATCCCTATGACGGCATGTTTTGACCTCTTGTGACCTTAAATGTGACCTGACAAAAAAATTGTTCAAATATTTTCGATGGAGAAGTGGATGGGCTACCCAACGCCGTTTACCGTTTTTCGCTACCTACCGTGGTTCTCGAGATCTTAGGAGGGGCGGGTACCCGCCCCCCTCCCGTCAAAGTGTTAGTGATCCACCGGTCTGGTCTCCCGCCCGCGGCCCTCATGTGAGGGCTCGGCCTGTGCCGGGCGCTGCGGCTTGGGGAGACTGGAGCAGCCTATGGCCCGCCGAGTGCGGATCCGCTGTCCCGTCAGGGTGCAGGCAAATGGAAACTTCCGCTCTGTACATAGTGTGAGTGCGTTGTATGAATGATACTAGCTACTAACACACAAATGCTCCCGGGAAAGGGAGCGCAAAAATATTTAAAAAAGACCACAATGACAGAAAAGATGGAGAGCGCCTATGTATTATTTAGCCAATTTGACAGATTTCGCAGTGCTGACCCTGTTGGGCGCATCGGAAATGTGATAAATTTAGTGGAGAGAGAATTAAGTTCCTCTGCATCCTCTTCATTCGGGTGCCATTCATGCCAGGATGTGTCATGGCTGTGCAACTCAAGACCTCTCGTGATAAATTTGAACTCCGAGTACAGCCCGTAGTCAGATTCGGCTAAGATTGTCGCTGCGACCGACTCCGACTCCAACTTCGGACAAAACTGTAGACTGTGACCGAATCCAACTCCACAGCCCTGTTTCTAACCGCCCGCGATCACGCGTTTTGGCAACGTGATGATACACACTGATGCATGATGCATTACCACGCAGACAGCTCGTAGGATCACGCCTCCGGTCGGTTATAGAGCCGCATCGCTGCCGCGAGGTCCTGGACCCGTGCTAACTACCAGTGCCACGGGACACACCGATCCAAGCTCATAGAGAGTACATAGAGCACATGAGTGCACAGACTACTAGGATGCATCATACAACTAAAACGAGAGAAACGAACAGAGTGAAAACGTCGAGACAGTTGCCGGTGGATAACTCCACATGAGCGACAGGAAACAAGAGCTGGGCAGGCGAGTGAGAGTGAAGAGAGAGACAAAAACCTAGTCAGATCTGCGGAAGAGACAGCCGGCTGTTGTAGCGGGCGGTACAGAGGACAGGTACAGCACAGTGGGTGCTTACGCTGACTGGGGCGGAGTGCGCGGAGGCGACAGCAGCACCCGCCTGTCAACATCCACCAGCAGCAGCGTCACACCCGACTCACCCTCAGCTCTCTCAACGGTTGCGACCATCCCGCCATCAAGAACTGCTCCCCACACCAGGCCTCTTCTCCAAACAAGATAAGAAACATCTCGCGGGGCATGCAATTAGTGCAGTAAAATTAAAGCTAGGTTATGCGCGGCTGATGTGGATAGGGTGGGGATGTGTCAGGGATCCGGCGGCAAGAATTCGGCCCGCAGCGCCAGATAAGTCTACCGCTGCACATCCTTTGATAGATGGCCGCCGCTCAGTGGCACTTAAACTGCAAATGATGATGGAGTGGCCATTACTACAGCAGGGCGTTTGTTATGGTAATCGGTCCCGGCGTCGGAGCTGGCCAGCAGATATTCAGACACCCTCCGAACCACTTCCAACCACGGATATTTGCCAGCAGTCCACATAAAAGTTACCCAGTTCCAAAGTTGGTTCAATTAAGGGCTATTGACGGGGGCACCCACGTGCTCACGAACAACTAGAGACCGACGACACCAACTTACCTCTGCGAAAACTCGACACGCTTCACCGTGCGTTCTTTCCTTTCCTGTACGCGCTCCATAACACTGCAGCGTCCGGTCAAGCGGGACAATGGGGCAACAGTTACCAAAGGTCATGGCCGGGTGTCGCGACGCACAACCACGCTGGCTTACTGTCAGATCAGCTACTGAACACAAAGCACAGGACAGACAGTTTCCGTATCGTTTACAATATTTTCAACACAGCCGGGGTCAGCGACATTAATGATAACCTTCAGTACGGTCAAGGTGTGCAACATTAACGTTTACAGGTTTTTCAGCAGTCCTACCAGTCAGGCCAAGTTCGGATTTTCACGGAGCAAATCCTGGTCCAGAATTGAGAGTGAGAAGACACCCATCGATCCTCCAAATGGGCGCACTCTAAGCCTACCACAAAAATGTTTCGAATCCGTTGAACATTCCCTCCAGCGACAGGCAACTCAATGCTCGGATTTAGCTGTGATATTGCTAGACTTAGCGCTGACCACTGGATGCTACAGGCCCGGATTTATGTCTGGTGGAGGCGGCCATTGACCCCTGGCTCAAACCCGGGCAATTCCTTCCCACAAGTTCACCGGGTTCTGTCTTGGTTCGTCGGGCACATCAACCTGTACACCAGCAATAACCAAAAGCTCAGGTAACCATCAGCTGGGTAGCACGTCCGGCCAGACTCTAGCGCAGAAACACGGCGGCTAACGAGCCCGGCAATCACTGTCCAGCTGTGCCGTTTGCAGCACCGCAGAAGTGGCCGGCACGGCGGGCCGTATTGATCGGCAGATGGGGCGTGTTCCCGCGCCGTGTTTGCGCCGTGTATCAGCCGCACCCTTGACTGAGCGTGTTCACACCATCAGTCAGCCGCCGGGCCGCGCTGCGACGCTCCATCACAGCCACAGACATGATACGACGTTACAATGTTATGACGTCACGCCCGGCTGCCTCCTCACGCCACCGGGGAATGTTAGCACTGCTCTTCTGGTCCCGAACCAACACACGGGAACGCTGGCGAGTCACAGCCGGGCACACAACTGGGCACAGATCTCATATTTGTTCAGTACGTCGATGAGAATAATTTACAATTTTGATTAGCCGCTGGTCAGGTAATCCGTTGGGCTGTTGCTCCCATTGATCCGTGTCATAGCTCAGAACAAAAACCGAACGGCTTACAGGAGACATTGGACATCTGACACGGAGAGAGCCCATGCACTGTTCGTATCTGGTGTGGGAAAGGTCTTCTTGGGTCAGTCATGTGTCCTTTGAATGGCAGCTGCGCAGGTACAGGATTGTCGCACACGATCAATAATAGAGCTGAAGAACCAAGAACGAAAAGCTACCTTGGAAAGAAGCTAGCATACGCAGGGGCGCGAGTTTGTTAAAATAATTTTGGATTCTGGAAGAGAGAACGCCAATAACTACCATAACTAAAGCAGCATTTGAATTTACAGGGAAACTGGCACCTTGTATTAATATCAGTCTGGAGTGGTTTTAGGGACATTTTTCATTGAAAATGATGAATTCGACCTATCTATGCCGAGAATCGTCAATAAGCCCAATACCTCGTGTTCTCTAATTTTGGTTTGCTAGCGGTAAGAAACCTCCAGATCGGCGTGACGTCATAATCCGATAGCGCGTCAAGCTGCCAGAACACAATGAACTTTGTCGCAAGGCAGCACCACAAAAGAGTAAGAATACGAATGGAGTGTTTTTTGCTGAAACAGGCTATTATTAGGACCCAAATTGACACCCCAAAATTTTGAAATTTTATTGATTATTTAAAACATTTCACATTTAGGCAAATCATTGAAGCAATCTATAAGCATTTCATTTCATCCTGCCGGTGAAAATGCGTGCGGGGTCTGTATGTCATGTCCGTCGGCCCTGTCGGGTCTGTTGGAATGTTCAATGCGTATTGCTGGTGCGATTCGTGCCCCGCCCTTTGGGCAGTGGCGTTCTGGGTCTGAATAGTCGGCCGACCTGATCCTGACCGTGGGCTTCCCTTGGTGCTGCTGCGGGGCCTCTCCGGCCTACGTGTTGCGAACCGCCCGGTGATGGGCCTAATCGCTCTCTGATGGATGGCCTTGCCATGTCCACTCGGCAGCAGTCGCGGCGCCTCTGTGGTACTTGTATTCCCGTTGTTGGCGGCGCTGGGTGACGTCGGTTTGTTTCGCTGCCGGGGTGCAGTTTACTGAGGTTGTCAGGCTTGCTGGCAGCTGAGATGAACTTTTTTCGGGTACTAGTGCAATTTCCGGAATCTATTCCTGAATGTCCGGTTAAAACACTTTATTTTATTTTTTTATTTTTTTATTATTGCCCGGCATTCTATTTTTTTCTTTTTTTTCTCTTCCTGACGATACCTTATTGTCCCCAGGGAACCATGCGATTGCTCAGAAGGCACCGAATTTCTGCATCGCTCGAATTTAGCTGTCGTGTGCCTGCCACTGCCCCCTTACCGGTCGCCTCCGCGCCGGAGCGAGATCCCCTCCCCTGCGTTCGGTTGTGGGTGCCCGTTTTTACCGCTATTTTCATCACTCGCCTGATTGTATTCCATCACCATGTTTCATCCCACTTTTATGTGTTTGGTCTTATTCCATATGTACCAGTGTACGAAATACATGTATGGATACAATTGCATGTACTCGTCACGTTTAGCCCAAAGGTTTCAAAGAGGGCTGGGCAAGAACAATTTGTCGCCGCAGCGGGGATGGAGCATTACGTCAGGTTGCTATGGTCACTAATGGCCATCTCATACCACGTGACCACGCGGGGAGGACGGGGTCGATGGGGGATGAATTTCAGCCTTTTTTCTCTGCGAACAGTAGGTTCTGGGATAAATGGTACATTGATCAAGATATTTGTCCGAATGTCCTACCACATGGTTCTCTCAGCTCAAATATCATCATAAATGTGCCAATTCCGTTAAACACTTTCAATGCCAGTTCAATTCTTCTTGAACACTGCAAGGGCCTCCGAATGATAAATGAACAATTCAGAAGATATCCTTATGTCAGGGATAACTTAACGCCAAGATTCCATTGGGAGCTGGAGCGTAGGGATATATTCACACCGAAGAGCAAAAATGTGAATACAAAACAGTAAACAGACGCAATTCAGCGCCCAACTGCCAGCACTCATTTCTGCAGAACATACCAACACCAACTATACGCAGCCTGCTGTTCATACACATATGACGTGTATGACCTTGTCTGTCGTCCGGTCGGAGCTGGAGGACGAGTGAAAGCCACTGGTTGAGGCGGCCGCCGGGCGGAATCCATCACCGCCGGAGGCTCCATGGCCGACATCCTCACTGCGGCCGCCGCCGACAGTGAATAACGGCCAAACTGTCTCATCAGAGAGGAGAGCATCCGGGCCCATTTCTGTCCCAGGCCGCCGTCCAATAACGCCGAGCCGAGCACGAGATGGATATTTCCCGGCTGTCGAGCTGTCCACTCTCCAGCAATACATTGCCAGTGGAAGATGTGAGGCTGACCTTCTGTAACAGGTGGCGCTGCTCCACGTTGTCTAGCCGTAACTTCCATGCCAATGACTACATCTTTCACGGTGAAGCAGACGAGCGAGCTCTTTACGGCGTGACATGAAGATACATCGAGACAGAATACAGCTACCAACGACATCGACATCCCGCAGCGCAGTTTTACCCATAACCTCCAGCAGGGGTCTCCAACTTACACGGTTCCCGAGTCGCTCCTCCGGATCCATTTGCGAGTTCTAGCAGCTCACTCATTTCCTCATTCTGAAATTCTCCAGTTTCATCGTAGCTTTCCTCCCCGGCTTTCGGCCGGTTTCCGTTTCGGCGGCAATTGGGCCTGGGCCTGTCAGCGTCGTTTCCGTCCGCTGTCAGCGCGCTAAAAGTCTGGCAAGTCTGGCGCCGTCGGCTCCGACGCGACGGCGCGCGACTCGAGGAGACGCGAGGAGACACCGTCTCCGGTCTCCGAGACCGGCGGACGGGTCAGCGGCATCCCGGACATCGGGACGGGACATCGCGACGGCGAGATATGGATTAGATGCTTCCAAACCAAGTTAAATTCGCAGTCGAGCCGCTGCCCGAGGATAACTCCACAGAAGTTATATACATGTTGGCTTGAAGAATATTTGATACATGCTTCTCCCGCACTACACAGAGGGGCAGGTGATACATCAAGCACCCCTTATCCTTCATAAGGCTTAGGGGGCGCTTACTTGTCTTTTATCTCCATTACCAGGGAAACCAGAAAGCAGCCCATTTCGATCATGCATCAGATAAGAGAGGGACATGAAAATAACCATTTCCACAATAAAAATAGTATTCTATAATGGCCATTCCACATCTCCACAATATTGATTGGTGCAATCGCACAGACTTCCGGAGCCATAGTAATACTGCAAGCGATGCCATCAGTTTGGAGGAACGGAATTAACTTCCCGTTATGAGCATAACCGCGACCTGTTTTTGCACAGACCGCTGAAAAAGGCTCCGAACGAAAAAGCGCAGCGTCGGACAGGCCCGGCCGCCGTTCTCTGTTGGGAGGCCGCGGCCAGCTGCTGCGCTACAGGCCCGTGACAACCAGCAACGGTACCCGGCCCCGGCTCCGGGAGACGACTTCCGCCCCAGAGGGGGGGGGGGGGGCTAATGTTTAACTCCGGGCTCTGGTGAGGTATACCTTCCGGTCTATATTCAACACGGAAAACAATGACCCTGGGTAAAATCAAGCGGTTCTTATTCAGAACAGTGTCTCCCATACTACCAAATCACTACATTATACATATTAACATAAATTGTATCGCTCAGAGAGAATGACCCTGACCCTGCCCCCTCCCTCCTAGCTAGGTGCCTGTACCGGACACAGGGCACTGCAGCAGCGGCCGCGCTGTCTCCCCAGTGGCCGCTGTCGGTGTAATCGAAACCGCATACCACAGCGCGACGACAAAAAAGCTGGCGACAGCGCGCAACAGCCGGGCGCCCCGGGCCGACCAGCCCAGGCGACAGCGCCGACCGCGCACGCCTCACACACCGACAACGAATAATGAATGAAGAGACTCACGGGTGTCGAAACTTTACCGGAAACTGCCGTAGTGGCACACGGTGGGGCAGTAACGGCGTTCCCGCGTGAATGATGCCCTCCTTAATTTGTGAAACGCGGCGGCGGGGCATGAACACCTGTTGTTTCAGACCAGGTTAAGCCCGCAGCGCAGGCCAAGGGCGTCAGTGAGTCTGACCGGAGGAACCCCAGACTAAGCAAACTGCTAGCAGCAGATCTCACTGGGCACATAACCTATCATACCTTTATTCGAAACCTTCAAAAATGGCATGAACACCGAATGCACTGAGTGGCGAGTAATGCTGCTGTCAGGGGTTTGGATGCCGCTGGCGTTACGAGCGGTTGGGTCTTAAGGGCACATCAGCAGCAGATGCCTACAGAGGGGCGGCTCTGGCAACACCATACGGCAGTGACTGGACATGCGGACTCACAGGCAGCCTGGGTTGGACATGTCGGATCCGTTGATGTTGGTGTAGTCGTCAGCCCGGGAGGACGGGTCGGGCCCCTGCGCCGCCAACTTCAGCTGCAACAGGGCAGAGCACAGGTCAGTCAACAGCGGGAGAGCCAAACAGATGAAGCACCGGTCACGGGTGAGGCAGCTCAGACACTGGTGGATCGTAGGCCGGACAGGTAAGAGAACGGCGGCAAATCTACAGACGGGAGGCGGAGACCCAGTCAACCACCGGTCACGCAGCCCACTCATAGTGGCGTGCAGGGTGTGACTGCTAAAGCAGAGCAAATGTGAGTTATACGGTTGGAAGAGTCTGGAGACACCGTTACACAGCACGGCAGACCATGGATCAGATGCAAACGAGGTGGCCGATGGTAGGGAAGACAGGCGACACCGCTTCCAACCACCTCGCCCACGTGTTTGACACAAAGCACGGGTGGGCTGGACATGCCTGCAGAATGACAGGCCTGACCAGAGGAACCAAAGCAGCAGGGACGGCGGAAACCTGTCGTACAGATAAAACATCATTTTGAGTCCCGCGGGATCCGAACAAAGGAAAGCTAGACTCAGAAGGAATCAATATACCTATCCGGGGAGCCAACAACAGCTGAAACAGCAAAACCACTGACAAGTTTCGGTGTAAAACGGTGTCAAACCACTCGATCGGAAGACAAGGTCGCTCACAGATGAGCTTAATTAATGGGCTTTATTCGCGGTTAATGTCACTCAGCAAACGAGGAAAAGAAAAGCCAACATATTTCATCGAAACAAAGTTACTTCCGCTAGGTGACGACAGACAACAGCGAGGTGGTGTGTGAAAAATAGCAAGACAACTTTCCTCAAAACTGGACAACGAGCACACAACACAATTGCGAATTCCAGCGTCCAAACTCCTCCAGCGTCCACCTCGCCGACCCTTTCTCTTGTCAATACAGCCGGCAGCGGCGCGATATTGACAGCGCGGCAGTCAGCATCAGAGCAGCAATCAGACGAGCCGTGCCGGCAGCTGCTACATCAGCGTCTCCCGCTGTTTATACAGCCGCGCCGGCCCGCTCCCGGCCACAGCTCCACAGAGTCGAGCTGCAGCCCGTGCCGGATGGCTGCAGCTCCACAGAGCCGAGCTGCGACCAGCGGCCGAGCTGCAGCCGGTGCCAGAGGGCTGCAGCCGGCGCCGCCGCCGCCCCCACGCCCGGCGGACCACCGCTGATGCATTGATTCACGTCTGCGGCGCGATAGACTGTCCTTGAGTGTAGCTGGTCGTGCGTGCACGCTGCACCTGACACAGAGCCGATTCATGAAACACCGGACCCGCAAACCGGCGCAGCGGTATGAAGTTACCTTTTGAATACATTGGGCTTTGGTACCTTGAAAGCCACCTGAGACCATGCCAAATCGAACATGGTTTTATTGTCGCGAGAGAAATTGCTACTTTTTCCCTCACGTTTTTTTGCCTAAATAGCAGCATGAAATAGGAAACAGCTGCATAGGTGGCATCTATCCCGCCCACCCTGCCCAGAGATTGCACCTCGTGAGATTCCTGTCTCAGAAGCCGCGCCGGAGCGGCTGAGCCGTATTATCCAAACGGTGGGAATCGCGGGAGCGGGCGGGTTTAACTGACAGCCGCGCGGCTCCCACCCGGCCGGTTCGCAGCCACCGCCCGCACGCACACGCACGGCACCGGTCCGGTGAGACGGGCGGACGTCCCCGGCGGAGCGGGGCCGCTCAATAGCAGAGCTGCCGTGTTAGAGCGCACTCGACCGAGATGATACGGAAGTTGAATACGGGGAAGCGCCGGCACCGGGCGCGACCGGCTGATACCAAGTACAGCTGACATTTCGTTGACTGCAGAGCTGAGATCTGATGTTCCAATTTACTTACAGCTGAATCCGTCCACTACTGAAGCCAGATCAAAACCGACGCACTTGACAGATGGGAATACCAAACCGCGCCCTTAGCTTATAGATGGAAGAAGGTGAGGGCGATATTCATCAATATTACCATGTTTTTAAACAGCTATAAGAAAAGCATCACACGCGAGTAGTAGCCGTGGCATTTACCATCCTACACTTCCACCGACCAATGGCGTGAGGTGTGAATGTAGTCAGACCGTGGGAGCCGGCGGCGGCGGCTGCGGTACCGTAGCGGCCGTAGCGCCGTTCCGGTCTGGTGGCCCAGTTCCGGCGGAAGGAGCCTCCCTCCCCGTCACACCAGTGTACCGCCTGGGCCCGTGCATCGACCACCTCGACACGTAGGCGCTAATGGGCTAATGACCAGTGCAGCGGGCCCGCACGCTGATGAGGTGCGACCGCGGCGGCAGCAGGGGTTGGACGTGCCTGTCGATACCGACAGGCCGGCAGACGGATGTGGCAGGTCGCCGGTTCGCCGCTGGTTCGCCCGCCCCGACACGACAGCCCGCCGGCGGATGTCCTGCGCCCGGCGGGCGGGTGCACCGTTGCCAGAGAGTGCAGCGGGAAGTCGTCGGCTGCGGCGGGGCGGGGCGAGAGGAACTGCAACTCAACACCACATCCGGCGCAGCAGCCCGGCCCGGTGCATCCTGTCAGGCGCCCCGCCGAGCGAGCGACACCCGCCGCCGGGAGCCGACGCCGTGCTAGGGCTTCCACTCAGCAGCAACGCATACCGGCCCCGATACAAATACAGGCCTTGCTTCTATATGCGATATGTGACAATCAAATCCCAAGGTTGGAAACAGCGGACCAAATTCCAATACCCTGTGGCTTTCCCAAGCGATCATTCCTATAAAATCACCAATTCCTCCCAGGCTCTCGCTCTGCGCATCTACAATCCTTCAGCGTCTTGTACCTACATCGAAGTACTAGGTTTTCACCAGTGACTAAGCCCGAGGTTGGTTAAGGATCTATCTCTGAATATAACTAGGAATCCTCTGTGGAGACGAGTTTCTGGATTGTTGCAGATAATAGGGACAGGTCGCTTTTTTATCGCTGCAATCTTTCACGACTGTGTGACCGCCGCTACGGATATGATTCTATGAGGGTCCCACGTCGTCAACAGAGCTCAACACAGACATTGTACTTTGAGATCTCACTGAATCCATCCCGAATGCAGTTGGTGTTGAAACATACCAACCTAAGGCGAACAGTATTGGCGTTGTAAATAATACATAAACGAACCACAAACATTTGTGCGAAGCACCTTGAGCCGCTTGTCGCTTCGATGGTTTTCCAGTGAGCTGGTCGTGTTCATAATGGCACCACCAAGGCTTCATGGTTACAAGAAGGGTGTCGGGACCGGCAATGGAGTCTTACGAGTATGTCTCATTTTATGCGACACCGAATGGCTAGAGTCGTCGGCTACACTGGTGTAAGGCTCCTACTACATTGAATACAACTCCAACCGCCTAACAGGGTCACAACGAAGACATTTCCGTTCCATAGTTACCGATGTTAAGCCACTTCCGTGAAAATCATCATTCGGAGAAACAGGCCTCGCAGCAGAAAGTACAACAGCAGCCTCCAGACCTTGCCCTCGAGGTAACGCCCCCGCGTGTTCATATTTGCAGTGTTTATGCACCCATGCAGGGTCAATCTAGCTTGTATCTAAGCCGTAACATTTTCCCTGAGACCAGTGCTCCCTAGCGAGTAGAGTAGCTAAAGGCACTCTACCGCCATCCGCCCACAGGCTCATCAGATGAGGGCGTAAGCTTCACCCGCACAGGTCTAGCCGTTTTTCTCTTCTTCCAGTCAACCTCTTGTCACTGCCGCAATCCTTGAATCTAGTGACCTTCACGAACATAATTCAATAATTATCAATTACACATGAAAAGCACCCTCCGACGAAAACCGTGCCGAAACCGTACCGGCCGCGCCGGGGCAGTTTCAGCCGGCGGGCGACGCACCTCGCCGGCGGCAGCACCTGGGACGGCCGCTGGACCGTGCCGGGGCGGCGGTGTTTTTGTGGGTGACGTCACAGCCGGGTGGCGGCCACTCGGCGGCGGCCTTGGCACGGCACGGCCGCCGTCGTCAGCATCCGGCCGGCCCACAACACGGCCCAGGCCCATGTCACCGCTGTGCAGGCTCACCTGCTGCTCCCAACAGCGAACTTGGAGGCGCTTCAATGAACTCGACAGTTTACTATGAGGCTGCTGCCGAAAAAAATTGCTGATGGAATCGTTCACTCGGACATCGCCAAGGCGGAGGGGAAGCGAGTAGCGCTTTCCCCAAAGATTGACTTAAAAATCCCACGCTTCCGTAATCGTGTGTGATGTTCCATCTCCATTCCGGACCCTTCGATATTACAAAAGCAGTGAATCTCAACAGGTGGAGGAAAATTCATGCACCACAGGGGAATGGCGAAAATGTCCAATCAACTCTGAAACGACCATTTTATTGTTCGTCTGCATTAACTTAAAGTAACGCATCGAATAGTTATTGCAGTGCCATTAAAGGCTAAAGCTGCTCCATATGTAAGACATGGGCCGCCCGTCACTGCTCGAGTGCGTGGGATACATTAGCCCCTAGTCTCCGCAGCGGAACGGTCTATTCCTTACTCTGCCGAACTTGATAACAGGGCCAACGTCAGATAGTACGAATCAGACTAAGGAACCCCTGGGAAAACCAGGACGCTTGAGCTTCCGGCGCTTGCGTAAACACAAGACGAAGGATCGTATCAAGGTCATGTCAGCACTGTTAAATGGCTCAGGAATCGTAGTTCGATCTACGACTGAGAAGCCAGTCCGCGTCTGAGAAGTCAGGCTGCTATTGGAATGATGAAGGTTCACAAAATCGGAGGTGGAGGTGCTTGGTGCCCTAAACTACAGCTAGCGTAATATGCAAAACGTATACCTAGCTGTCCGACTCCACAGCTAAGATCCCGCGCACCTATTGTCGACAGCTCTCTTTAAGGTCGAAACCAATTTTTACATGACAAATAACGTAATGATGTCTAGCAGGCCTAGGTCGCCTGTGTACGGGGAGGGGGAGAAGAGAGGAGAAGGCAAAATGAATATTTTGCACGAGCTACATATAATTTATACCCTTCTAAAGAATACTTAGGAATGGCAAATATTTTGGAACGGTGAATTCAAACAGGTGTTGGGCAATAACAACCACTTCTAACTCCGTTTCTTTGGTTCGAAACTAGGAGAGAGCGACTTTTTGGAGAATCTGACGTGACCGTTAGCGGTTTCGCTGAAGCAGGGACTACGGCAGTGATGTAGAGGGGTGTCTGAGAAAAACGCAGCAACAGTGGCACCCCAAATCACGCACTGGATTTAGGGCTCTCCAAAGTAAACAAACAAAAAAAAAATGAAGAAAAAAACAGCAGCTAGAATAAAAACTAATATCAAAACCGTAAATCCTGGCCCTGACAACAATCCTCAGAATGTTCAGGCCGGACTACTAAAGACCTGCTCTGGCGGTCTTCTCTGACATCACCAGGGGTACCGCAGATGGCGGGGTTCCAGCCAGAATCAATGGAGCGTGCTCTCGGGGCCGGCGCCCGCAGCACGGGTCCCACCCAACCGGGAGAACGCCCCGGGCCAGATCCCGTCACCAAGTACCGCCACCCGGACAGTCCTCCTCAGAACTACCGCCAGGTGACGTGCACTGTAACCTGCGTACTGTACAGCCGGATAGATGGATACATTGTGTGGTGGCGCAGCCACGAGCAGGCTTATCAGAGGGTTAGATCTTATTCGGATTATCTCCTCGAAATCGGGATCGAAAATTAGGCACAAATCGGGATGAAAATGTGTTGAAACGTTCAGGCTCAAACCTTGTCCAGAATCTTGACATCTGACCCAGCGACAGTTGAACTTGCAAGATTCTAAACGAGGCACACTGGAGCCAACAGAATACCTACAAAGGAGAAGCAAGGTACCGGAGCAGCAGCTTCACTCCCCATTAACCGGGCGTACTTCCTGAACGGAGCCGACCAGAATAGCCAGGCGCCGTGTCTCTGCACCGCCTGCCGGAACACGTGGCGGAGCAGCCTCAGAGCTGCGAATGCAGGCGCGCCGCCGTCTGCCGACACTTCCGAAATAGTTGAGCCCCGGCCAACCGCCGCAGCGGCAGTGTCCGAGTGCTGACTCGCACAGCGGCAGTGGCGCCAGCAATGGCGGAGGCAGGGTGCACCGGACAGGGGCGCGCGACCACGGAAGATGGCTGGCGAAAGGAAGCCTAATATAGCTAAACAGCAGCCTAAACTGTCTAGATAAGGTTCATATCAAATATCGACCCTACGCGCATGCATCTGAGAAGTGGGGAAAACTGTGCAAAAATATTGATGTCAGAAGTAGGATAGGAAGTGCCACGAGAGAGAGAGAGAGAGAGAGAGAGAGAGAGAGAGAGAGAGAGAGAGAGAGAGAGAGAGAGAGAGAGAGAGAGAGAGAGAGAGAGAGAGAGAGAGAGAGAGAGAGAGAGAGAGAGAGAGAGAGAGAGAGAGAGAGAGAGAGAGAGAGAGAGAGAGAGAGAGAGAGAGAGAGAGAGAGAGAGAGAGAGAGAGAGAGAGAGAGAGAGAGAGAGAGAGAGAGAGAGAGAGAGAGAGAGAGGAGTCGTTATGGGTTCGTCACAGCACGCGAAAACGGATAAACTGACAATTCCTGGCGATGGATACAGAATCCTGGCGTATTTTACGAACACGGAGTATAAAAACTAACTGCTGTTAAGTACTAATGCTGCAATATATGTCCACTCAATGCTGGGTATGTTTGGAACGTTGGATGTAAAAAAAGTTCCGCGTTCATTTTTCCATGCGCAAGAGATCAGAAATCGTCCGCTACGGAAATCTCATCATCTAACTTCCTGGAAGCGAAGACAAATATTTACGATCCGCGCATGGGAGACGTAAACTGGTCCTTCGAGGCACAAGACAGAAACCACCCGAAGTCCATCTGCCCATATGTTCGGTCGGCTAGATACGGAAGTGCAGCACTTTTGTCGCCTGAACTATCAGTGATGGCCAATAAAAATAGCAATAGGAAACATATTCCACTTAAAATTAGATATTTTCAACGATCCTAACCACCAGAAGTGGGGGAGACACTTTTCGAGCGTGTGGGCACGGCCACCCAGACCCATCGTCGCTGGCGACGACCCCGCTGTCTTCCATGTGACCATCAGGCACGTGCCGCTCAGAAAAATGCCACGAATTGTTCTCAATGGAAGCCGGCGGACCGCGACCTTCCACCCCCAGCCGCCACCCGTCACGTCCGTGAGTCCGCTCTGCCAGTCACCCAGAGCCACTCGCTGTTCCCAGCAGTCAGTCTACTCTGCCGTGAACAGCTAGAGATCTGGGTGACTGACAGTCCGCTCTGCCAGTCACCCAGAGCCACTCGCTGTTCCCAGCAGTCAGTCTACTCTGCCACTAGTTGTTCACATCAGGCAGTCCACTCTACCAGTCACCAAAAGCCACTAGCTGTTCGCAGGAGTCAGTCCGCTCTGCCCCAGCTGTTCACGGCAGTCAGTCCAGCAGTTCGCGACAGTCAGTCCGCTCTGCCCCAGCTGTTCACGGCAGTCAGTCCGCTCTGCCCCAGCTGTTCACGGCAGTCAGTCCACTCTGCCCCAGCTGTTCGCGGCAGTCAGTCCACTCTTCCCCAGCTGTTCGCGGCAGTCAGTCCGCTCTGCCATCTACCCAGGACCACCAGGCGCATCGGACCGTGAACACTTTTGTCGCCTTAAATATAGGTGATGTCCCATAAAAATAGCAAAAGGAAACATATTCCTCCCAAAATAAGATATTTTCAACGATACCAACCGCTAACAGTGGGGTTGAAGGTCCAGTTCAACTGGGGCCGGCTTCCACACCGGCAGCGACATCACTCGCCAAAAAGTAAGGAGGAGCCACCAATTTCCCGTTGATGGGAATACTACCATGTCTTAAACCAAAGACTCTTCGGATGTTCATTGTCACCCTCGGCTCATGCTGCACACAAAACTTTCCGAATTTCAGAAATCGGAACGTACTGCAAAGTAAATCGAAAAAGGTGGGGGGGACAGACAGCCCTGACTCCCGCGATAAAGCAGCGACACCTACGTTACCAAGGACACACATCACACAGTTGTAACACAAGCTCAGCTTGCATCACTGCCAGACTGCTTTGGTTTGCTCCTTGACAAATCCTTGTTCTTACCGGTGGATCGATGTTAAAGCGAATGTGGCACTTTGGTCGAATCCACGACTTTAGTGTAATTAGGGGTATTTCTAGCCAAATATCATGAAAACGTCCACCATTTCTCTGAAAAATGAATAATGAGCTCAATATTTGAATATTTCAAAAGCTCCTCTAGGGTGAAAAATAAGCCTCTGCCTGTGGATGACGTCATGATCTGGCAAATACTACCATATGCAATAGGCTTCAAGGGCTTCAATTGACCGTGACGTCAGCGCTGTCGTCACACCAACAGCTGACAACTGTGGCCGCCTGGCTGGGGTAGATTTAGGGTACATTTCGGTACGTTTTTAGCTTTTCTCCATGGAAATTTTGAGTTTCAAGACAAATGATATATTGAGCACCTGGCCACCCCCGTGGCGCAGCTGGCAAAGGCGTCACGCTTGGGTGTGGAAGGCCCCTGGATCAAGACTGACCTATGGCAGCCTTTTCCGCGGCCGCCTCCTACCCAGGAGATAGCGTTACACTGGGGAGTGCGCGCCGCAGCAGTGGAATCAACGCCGTGCCAGCCTGCGTCCCTGTTTGTGGGTGCACGGGCCTGATCGGCCTTTAAAGTGATCCACCGGTTTGGTCTCCTGCCCGCGGTCCTCATTTGAGGGCTCGGCCTGCGCCGGGCGCTGCGGCTTGGGGAGACTAGAGCAGCCTATGGCCCGCCGAGTGCGGTGCCGCTGTCCCGTCAGGGTGCAGGCAAATGGAAACTTCCGCTCTGTACATAGTGTGAGTGCGTTGTATGAATGATACTAGCTACTAACACAAAAATGCTCCCGGGAGAGGGAGCGCAAAAATATTTAAAAAAGATACATTGACCACCGGGTTTTCCGGCATGCTTTACAACTTGGCTATCTCAGTTGAAATCGTGTTATAAAGGTGCCACATTCCCTTTAATATGTCTCCATCTACAATCTACAAGAGCGTCTTAATTTTCTTCATTCATTTACTACTTTCTGACGTGACTGTTCTGAACATTCCCCTGAGAATCCACACGTAAATCAAACACAGCTGATTCTTTTACACCCGAAATCACCGTCTCGTCTGTTGACTCAGCCGTGGCCCGGCCGCCGGCTGAGCCCCGCCCCGGGCAAGGGTGAGCACGCTGCTTCCGCCGGAGGCTAACGAGGCCCGCTCATCCCCGCCGACCTACCGGCGACAAAAACAGACACCGGCGGCGGCAGGCCGCGACACAATGGTGCGGGGACGTCGGCGACGACGCACCAACGGGGTCGTCACAGAAGCGGCCGACGTCAGCGGCGGCGATCGATACCGTGGCGATAGTGGAGTTCCGGCCGGAGCGCCGCGGCGCCGCCCGGAACCGCGCCGCGAGGCGCCGCCGGCCGAAACAGGCTTTACGCTGGGCGGTGAGGTGGAAGTAAGGGCCAATCCCTCCGGATTGAATCTGATAATCAAGCTTGAAAAAAGAGTCCTTGTAGACGCCTTTCCCACACGTTCATTGCGTCGTAGGGCCAAGCGATGAAAACGACACAAATCCGCATCGCAGTTCGTCAGTCTCAAGAGGTGCCTTTCCTTCATTGTCATACCGCAGTCACGATGTATGTAAATAGCTGAACCAGCCGTTAAGAATAGACATTCCTCATGGCATTGATGCCGCAAGGCAGTTTCCTAAACCCGAACATGGCTGATATGATAAAACGCATGCTAAATAAAAAACTGTTAAAGGGAATGTGGCACCTTCATAACTTGATTTTAACTGAGATAGCCAAGTTGTAAAGCAAGTCGGAATACCCGACACTCCATATATCATTTGTCTTGGAACTCGATATTTCCGTAGAAAAAAGCTAAAACATACATGACACCAACCCCTCATCAACCCCTCGCCGGGCGGCCATTGTTGTGAGCTGCTGGTTTGACGACATATGCTGACGTCACGATGAGCATCAGCCAATCGAAGCCCTTGAAGCATTTCAAGTATGGTAGTGGTTGCCACATCATGACGTCATCCACAGGCAGATATTTATTTATTTTCCTAGAGGAGTATTTTTAAAAACAAAATATTGAGCTTATTCAACATTTTTCAGAGAAATCATGAGTGATTTAATTATTTTTGGCTAAAAGTACGCCTAATTTCACTAAATTCCAGGATTCGACCAAGGTGCCACATTCCCTTTAATGACCGATTTCTGAGTTTTTTATATGCATCTCCGTAACCACGGCAGTTTTTAGAGCACATCAGCTACTGCGGCTATATAGCGACCTAGCCACAGTCGAACCCAGAACTTTCTTGCGATCGTCCACACGACGGCAACCGACGTTGGCTGTTCTGGTCTGTATTACCATAATACAGGAATGCATGATCACTGGACGCATAACCCAATGGCCCCGTGTTACGCCACGGCCTCTATTGTCGAGGAATGCGCGACGTAAAGACGCACCCATAGCTTACTCTGAAACGCTCGAAACGTGGACAGCACGGATAGTTGTTTCTTATTCAGGCCAAGAGGGCAGTGCTCCGAATCCCAGGGTGCTGGGTGGGGAGCGACACCCGCGCAGGCTGAAATCCCCATTCACTTTTGCGTTATCTGTACTAAATTTTCAACTCACTGTTCCAGAGGATCTTATTTAGGCCAATCAATGATCCTGGTGCATATGAACTATCAAAAGTATGGAAATAAAAAAATTGATAATTTTATTTCTAGATCTCACGTGGTTTATTGAATAAGGGTTTCAATTGACTCACAATACAGCAGCTCTTTATTTTTTCTACTCGCCGACTATATTTTCCTATATTAATTTTACACTCAGCAACCTAGCGCGAAACCAGCTTTGGAACACTGCAAGAGGCTGATTATAATCAAGCACTCTCTGGAGGGCTCCTGCAGAGCAATAACATTCAGCAGGACGTGAACCTTCCCGCTGGTCAAGCACCCCGTACCAGTCCAAAGGCTAACGCCAGCGCAAATACCCCAATAGTTGCAAGGAAAGGTGCGTTTCGGATCGTGGCTGATACGCCAGTGGGTCAGATCAAAGCGAATCTATCTTGTGGTCATCTGATCAAGTTCAAGTCGCAATTTGTTCGATTTCATTGTCGGTGTCAACCACAGATATTCCACAACAGTTCTAGTCGGCTCGAGATAGGCGTGCTACAAAACCCAGCATCTTTCCCTCTGATCTGAAATCCTCGCATCTGCTCGTCGCCACTCTAGTTCAAGATCCAAGTTTTCCAAAACTATGCAAACGTATTTGTGAAATCCAGGACATTCCCTCTAATTTCGATGGTCTGTTTTCCACCACTACAGGACCGGTCCAAGGCCAAACACGCAGCTGTCCAGCTCCAGTGCCTGCCTCAACACTGAAAGCTAACTGCCGGTGCCAGCGTGATTTATCACGCATGTCCGGCACTCCTGACAAGCCAGCGCGATTAGTGTTGCAACGAGTGGAGCAGTGCAATCCAGCTCATATTGACGACCAAAAACTTATATAAGGAATGAAATGGGTGGCGTGCCCTACCATTCAGCTTAATCGGACAGTACACGACATAAACGACCACGAACGGCAGACCCAGCACTTGTCCAGCAGCGACTGGGCCTACGTCAGGTCAAAGTCAGAACAGCGTGCCTCTGGATTGACGCTTTGGCAAAACGGCTGTCCCCACATGAACTGTCACAAACTGAGAGCCCGGCGACCAAATTGTGGCTAATTAATGGTCAAATCCATCTAATGGCCCTCATTGCTTCAGAACTCAGACGGCGCATGACATCACTTCTGATGGTTTCGGCATCGACATATTTATCGCGGTGAATAACTTCGGTAAACCTGACATCTGATTCCGAAAATGATATCCAAACTGCAACTTCCCAGCCGTTACGATGGTAAGATGCAGAACCAACAACTCTTACTTGGCCTCGCATTACACAAGTAACAAATGGACGAAAGACTTGCTGCACCCGGTTTCCTCCATATCTTAGGATTGTGCGACTCCATTTGAAACAGTATGAGTGAGGCCACGTCACAATGGTCCGGTTTCATCGCTTGGCGAGACCAGTATCCAATACACAGCGCCCGCGCTGGGCAGGCAATGCACAGAGGTTTGTTTAGAGCAGGCAAGGCACAAACCCAGTTTTATTACTCGGTTACCACTCCTGCCAGTAGATCGGGCTTGCCATTGGTGCAAAAATTGCCTTTTCACAATACAAATACGAAAAAGATGGAAATATTTGTTTAACTTTTGTAGAAAGCAGCAATTAGCCATCTAAACGACATGAGAATTCTAATAAACTAACCTGACGAAGCATATCATGGAATTGAAATTAAATAACACCCGCACCCGCGCACTGTAATCACTTCAAATCTATGGTGATAAAAACAATAATTTTAATCACGTACATCGACCGAAAAGGCCGTATGATTAAAAAAACAAGACACGATGCTTCATAGCAGAAGTAGGAAGTGAACAGGTCAAAGGTGGCTAAGTAATCACAGAAACATTAGTGTTCAAATAAACCGTTTTTTGTCAGTGGATTTTTCAACCACTATTCCATCCACCGCAGCTCACACAAAATAGATTCTAGTCCAGAGCCAGAAATACCGGGGTCAAATAGTCGATGACCGATTAGGACCCATTCCCCTTTTTGCCGATTAGTCGTTCAGCGCGGCCGAAACCACAGCGGGTCAATAAAGGGCTTCAGCATATACCTTCTGGCTAAATCACTCGAATCCCCCGAAGAAATGCTGAGTAATGATTCCACACGCGGGCGAAATTTGAATACGAACAATACGGTTGGGTCATGAAAAATATAAACCGGTCACCACCGTCTGATTATAAACAATCACCTCACTTAGCACCAGCCGCTACCATTCCAGAGAAGGTGAGATCTCAGTCGTGACGTCCGTCGCAAGAAGGGGCGCTGATATTTGGGAGCCGAACAAACGGTGCAGACACCTCGGTGCAGCGCCACTCGATACTGCGTGGCACCGGTACCAGGAAGCAGGTCAATGACGCCGAATAAATGAATGATGCCGACGGTGAACATCGGGCCAATGTTGGCCTGCCACCGCTCACTCGAGCCGATGGCCTACAGATAGCCGGAGCCAACGACCCAGAAGCCGATGGTATCACTTCCAGGACATACCGACCGGCCAAAATCCCGGGCCAAATACCCAAACCTGATTGATGCAACAACATTTGCCATTATCAAGATATCAGCGTACTCACTAGTGCACAATAGGTCACAGCTGGGGTCTCAACAGGAAACAAGTGGCACGGAAGACGGGAAAAGGGTACCGATGGAAGCTAAACTGGTATAGCGCCGAATGCCATTCGTATATACGAAATAATAGAAACCAATTCTAAGTAGCTATTTGCGAGTGCAGCGCTCTCTACTTACAAAACATACAATGGAACGTGGCCGATGCGATTGAAAATTTCCGCGCGTAAAACGCGTACCCTGTCCCATAAACCTGCACATGCAGGGTTTGTCCACAGTTCCAGTGCCCGCACCACCGCGGTTAGTGCTGTCCAGCGCAGATCGTGCAGCAGCGTCCCCAAACACAGGGCGCTGGGTGGAAAGCCACGCCCTGTGGAGTAGCCACGTCCTTATATAATTAGGGAGTTTCCTAATCACTTGCGACGTACTTGTACTTAACTTTTCACTCACTGATACAAATCAAATTTCGGTGCTATTTTTCTTCCGGATCTTCGGCCAATACCAGTATTCTTTTCAGCCAACTCCTAAAGAACAGGGTTAGCGGTTAAAAGCTGATTGCAAATTGAGGGGCTGTTCGTAAGACCATAGGACAGAATATTAAACACATATTTTGTGTGTATTAAAACGGAACATGCATTCCTTGCTTAAAGGGAATGTGGTACCTTTATAACGTGATTTTTACTGAGATAGCCAAGTTGTAAAGCATGCCGGAAAACCCGGTACTCTATACATATCATTTGTCTTGAAACTCAAAATTTCCGTAGAGAAAAGCTAAAAACTGCCTGAAATGTACCCCACATGTACCCTTAGCAGCAGGCCACAGTTGTCAACTGTTGGTGTAACGACAGCGCCGACTTCACGGTGAGTGAGTGAGTGAGTGAGTGAGCCAATCGAAGCCCTGAAGCGTATTAAATACAGCAGTGGTTGCCAGATCATGGCATCATTCACAGGGAGATATTTCTTTCTTTCCCTAGAGGAACATTCTAAAAATCAAAATATTGAGCTTATTATACCTTTTTCAGAGAAATAATGTACGCTTCCATGATTTTCGGCTAAAAGTTCCCCTAATTACACTACATTCCAGGATTCGACCAAGGTGCCACATTTCCTTTAAGAGAAAGGTTCTGAAATTACGACTTTCAATGCTCGAAGATAAGAACTTTCCGCTCCTAGGGTGGAAATTCTGATCGGAATTTTCTGCTCCACACCCTTACGGAAATCCTATTTGGGGATATTGCAGTGCAGAGCCTGAATCTCTAGTCATATTCACGGCCTGAGTGGTAGTCGCTTGAGGAAGATGACGAGGGTAAAGGACAAGGATCAACCGGTAAGATAATTTCCGTGACTTCCTCTGCCAAAAGATCGCTGAAACACGAGACGGGATCAACAGCCTTACTGCACACAATAGTGTTACTAAGCATTCCTGCAGCACCGGCAAAGTACCAGTCCAGTGAGCAGAAAACCGCTGAGCCGGGAAAGTCAATGAACAATAGGGAGGGGAGCGTGATCGGAGCGGGAGGGCCGCCGATCCACGTGTCGTCGGCGCGTCGACATCCTGCAGTGGACGCCGTCAACCGGCCCAGCCCAGCAGGGCTGCCAGCAGCTCACTTCCGAGCAGAGCTGCCAGCGGCTCACCCCAGCAGAGCTGCGAGCGGCTCACCCCAGCAGAGCTGCGAGCGGCTCACCCCAGCAGAGCTGCGAGCGGCTCACCCGAGCAGAGCTGCGAGCGGCCCATTTCCGAGCAAAGCTGCGAGCGGCTCACTTCTGACCATAGCTGCGAGCTCACTTCCGACCAGAGCTGCAAGCGGCCCACTTCCGAGCAGGGCTGGGAGAGGCCCACTTCCGAGCATATTTGCGAGAAGCCCCATTCCGAGCAGAGCTGCCAGCGGCACCCGAGCGACCGGGAGTGGCTGCCGATTTTGACGGCGCGTCAGCAGCAGACGGTCCGAATAATGGTGACACCAGACGGCCCGGCGGTAGACCGGGCAGCTACCGCTTCAGGTCACCTCCCACTTTGAACCGGACCAAATGAGGTGGACCGCGCAGCTTCAAAGTGGCCGCTCACAGACAGCGGGGAAATGCATCACACTGGCTATGTAAATATGCTATGCGCTAGCGGGAACGGAAACGACGGCGATTGTTGTCCGTGATGAGTGGCTGCTGGTGTTTTGAAGCGAAGGCGCTGCTATCGCCGATATATCACACCACGCCGACAAACAAGGATGCATAAATCTATCAGCACCGCTGTTAAACCAACAATCCCAACGGCGTGATACTGAGCATGCCGACAAACAGCGCCGGCGCCAGGCCGGGTGGGGTTCGTCTGCTGACTGGGATAGCACTACCACGAAGCGGTATCGCGTCGTCGGAGGCGATCGGTAAAACCGACACACCACAGGAGCTGAGAGAGAGGTGCAAACACTTATTCAGAGGGTGTTCCACTTGAAAACAAGGCACTAGAGAAATCCGTGCATTTCTCTTGAATAAGTACCTATCTGAGACTGCAGATGAAAACTAAACTGAATTTCTTTCTGCTTCTTCTTCTTTGTTTCTGTAATCATTTTTTCATAGTTTCATTCATATACGTTCCTGTGCTCTATCAATCTCTTGTATATCAATATAATAGCCGCTTTCCTCGTAGCACCATCAAATTCACCTAGGGCTCTACTTTTTGGTGGAGCCATGGGGAATCAACTAGCAATGGATAGATCTGAGTACAAAAAAACTAGCGGGGAGTGGTACAGCCAACTAACATACGCTGAACTAGCTAAATATTCGGACTACTGCGGACAAATAGTTTGAAAGGACTGTACCAGTTCGCAAGAGCACTCCTGTCTGCCTATCAAATGGATAGTGGGATAAAAAACAAATAGAGCATGAGCTTTAAGACATGAACAGGAAGTGTTTATGGGCAGGCATAAGTTACGTACAGTATATTTTGAGGTTTACCGACCCCCCCCCCCACCCACGTAACTCTTTTTGAGGTTTGATACCGTTGAAGCTGAGACAACGTCCCTTTGAGTTACGTAATTTATGGAGGAGCCTTTTCGTCAAAGGTCCCACGGATCGTTAAAAACATTTGCTGTACAGGTACGTAACCTCAAAAGAGAGATTACAATACATGAGACAGGCGAACGCAGTGCAGCAGACTACTGCCGTTTCGAACACCTATGCTCAAGAAGCAAAGATGTTGAATAGTTAGGGCACCAACCTAACCCATAGCTTAATCAAACCAGAGAGAACGAAGACCGGCTCGGGACTGGGCAGCGCGGCAGACAAGTGCGTACATCGCTCCACGGTTGGTGGGACGGGTCGTCTGCAGGACACTGCACTCACCAGGTGTTGCGCAGTGTGACTATGCACGCGCCTGCCGGCAGCGGGCCGCCGGGCCTCCGCACCGCATCTCACGCAGCACCGGTCGCGGCCGGGCCGCCCCCATGCACCGCCTGCCCTGGCACCGCCACTGCCGTACCTCTGACACACCCCACAACGGCACTGCAGCCTGCACTGTCGGCACCACCCGCAGTAACCCGGCCTGGCTACCCTTCACAAGGTGACCAGTGTTGACCACATAACACCGCGCCCAAAAACTGTGCAAAATCACCGGTACGGCTCGGGTGCTGTTCGAACACGCCCCTCTACCGGCCGGCGACACCCTGTACACTGCCACCTGTACCTGTACACCTGTGTACGCTCTCGCACCGTTTTCGTCAGGCCGGCCGACCAAGCACGTCCGGTTCGATATCCGGCGCGTATTGTGGCGGCACGTCGCACTCTCGCGTCAGCACCGTGGCGCCGCTCGCACGCGCCCGGCCGACGCCTCTCGTCTGGCGCGGTGCGGCCGTCGCCGGCGGCGGCTGCGCGCGGCGGCGTGCGCCGACAGCGACGGCGGCGGGAGCGCGCCGGCGGCGGCAGGTGTGGCCTCCGCCGCTGGCGTCACTGGGTGCACGCACAGGTCGGCATTGATCCGTGGTACGATGACACGGCAGCCGCAGCGGTGGCGGCCGCCGCCGGCCCGGCCCATGACGAGGCAAAACGCACAGCCTGACACAGCCCGGCCCCCGGGGTGGGACGGTCCCGCCGTCTGACACGGTCCGGCCCCTGCAGCGGGGATGATCCACCGTCTGACACGGTCTGGCCCGTGCACTGGGGATGATCCACCGTCTGACACGGTCTGGCCCGTGCACTGGGGATGATCCACCGTCTGACACGGTCTGGCCCGTGCAGCGGGGATGATCCACCGCGTGACACTGCCTGGCCCGCCCTCTGACACTGCCTGGTCCTTGCAGCAGGGATGATCCACCTCCTGACACGGCCTGGTCCTTGTGCCATGTGGCGAGACGGTCCACCGTCTGACACGGTTCGGCCCTTGCGGCGGGGATGGTCCACCATCCGACAATGCCTGGTCATTGCGGCGGGGATGGTCCGCAATCTGACACTGCCTGGTCATTGCGGCGGGAATGGTCCGCCATCTGACACTGCCTGGTCCTTGCGGCGGGGATGGTCCGCAATCTGACACTGCCTGGTCATTGCGGCGGGGATGGTCCGCCATTTGACACAGCCTGGTCCTTATCGTGGGGATGACCCGCCGCCTGTCAAGGTCGGATCCTCCCTCTCACACTGCCTGGTCCACCTTCTAACACTGCCTGGTCCTTGTGGCGGGGTTGGCCAGCCGCCTGGCAGGGCCGGATCCTCCTCCTGACAGTCTGGCCCGTGCGGCGGGTATGGTCCACGGCCAGGCAGAGGTCAAGGGTGATCAGCAGGTAGACGACACGTCCAAAACACACCTGTTATGAATGGAGGTGGTCCAAACCAAATAAACACCGGGCCGAGACTGCAACAGAAACCGTTAAATCAGGTGCGAAAAGAAAGGAATTTAAAACTGCGGGACCATCCACCGGCAGGCAACATGCAGACACAGTGGCCAGTATTCACCGTCTCGCCGCGTCATTCTTTGGCTGTCCACGGCGGAGAGACTAGCAGCCGGCGCGAAGAGCAACGATGCCGGCGGCGGCGAAGAGCGATGGTCGGAGGCGGGCAGAGACGGCGCCGGTGCCGGATGTGACGGGCCGTGACATGTGCCGGGCCGTCACGCGCCCAACACGGCCGCTACCGTGGCACGGCTGTTGGCGGTGGTGTTAAACACGGCCCACGCCGAGGCGCGGGGCCCGAGCTATCGTCTGCAGCTCGGGCAGACGCCCAGTACCCGGCGTGTACCGTGATTAAGGTAGCACACAGATGATTCGAACCGGTCAGAAACGACACAGCACTGGGTTATTAACCAGGGGAGGTGAGCTCAGGCTCTTCGGATTGAGCCGGGCGGCAGTACGGCACGGCCCGGCGTATCGCCGCGCCGTCTTTTGTGTCACAGGCCAGGCGTGATTGCTGACGCCACAATCGCCGCTCCGGCTGTCGGCGACGACAAATGACGCACCCGCGCCGCCATTACCGCCATCAGCGCGTCGGCTCCACACAGAAAAACCGGCGCACCGGCCGATCGGCGGCCGCAAGCGTCACACACCCGGTTAGCGTTATTGTGGCGCTGTCGGCCGGGGCAGGTGCTGCCCGAACAGCTCAGGCCTCGTGAGCCGCGCCAGTAAAACAGAAGTGGCTGAAATGTAACCAGTGTTATAAACACGGTCACTGGGTTATATTAACGGCATCCGAACCGAAACTTACGCTGCCACGGGTGCGACCTCAAGCTGGAAGGAGAAAACTATTTACCGAGAAGTGCGAATGTCAATCGGCTCATAATAGATGACTTGCGAATGTCAATCGGCTCATAATAGATGACTATATGCCCTGCAGATCATAGTTCAGTAACATGGTATGTCTCTCAGTGAATCAGCAGTCTGCTTACTTTCTGTTTTGATGGTGCTTATGGTGATGATGTCTGCCTGACATCTTTCGGCTGCATTTTCTTTATCTTTAGCGCTTCGACCACAATGTCTTACCTGTTCAGTGTGTATTCTAGCCTATATCCCGAGTCTTTACTTTACATTCATGACCTATCGAGTGAGAAACCACCTACCGCGAAGGACAAAACGTACACACACAGCATAAGCTTCGCGGTGCGTCAGAGCCTTGCCGTGCTTAGGTACTCCCCGCAGGCCTACGTCAAACTCACCCACAAGTCCTAAATAACTGGGCATCAACGCCAAGTTACGACAGCCGCATGGCGCCCCATCACCGGCCAGCAACAACCCGTCAAACTGCTGACAGCAAACACACAACTGTCCACCCGAGCACGCCGCTATTGCTGAACAGGCAGCAGTAAGTTATGGCTGAACAGGCGAGCTGCCTGACGACGGAGCAGAGCGACTGACCTGGTCGATCCGCTGCTGGATGCTGCGAGCGCCGGCCGGAGAGCTGTCATCTGGCTCCAGCGTCGGCATTCCGCGCCCTCTGCAACAGGAGCGCCGGCGGCGTCAGGTCACGTGGCACCGACAGCTGGCCGGGCGGCCGACGTGACAGCGGGCACATAGCCGACATGCCGCGGCGTCTCCCCGCACCAGCACCAGTGGCAGGAGTGAAGCATTAGCGCGTCACAGAATCGGCATTGGGTGGTCGACGGGCCAATGTACGGGCACCGCGCCCAAATACGACATTCTAGTGCAATGCACTGTCTGACTCTAACGGTAGAACTCGTCACATCACCACTGAGAAAACGGAGGCTGTACAACAACACTTGTTGTTTGACCTTCAAACAGACCATGCGATATTTAAAATGTATCCAGGCTTCGGGGCCAGTATGACAAGAGAATAAGCATATACAATCTTAAGGAACTGAACGCAGAAGGAAAGCATTTCGGTGCTAAGATAAATATGAGACTGTGCAAACCGGCTTATGGCCAACACCTTATGGCATCCCTTAACAATGATGGAGGTGCTCCGTGGGATCAACCAATACTCGGAGGTTCCTAGATTGCTCAGACCAATCTGAGGCTAATACTGTGGGCCCCCATAGAGCCGACACTTGAAGACCATTGACCGCGATTCGGGGGCCCTGAGATCAGCACACCGCCACAAAGGTCCTGAACGCCCTGGAGACCAACACTCAGGGAGTCCTGAGGCCAACACTCGGAGAGGACTTAAGAGCACGAATCAGGGGACCTGAGACAAAGATTAGAGCCCCCCGTAATCAACACACGTGAAAAGGGCGCTTGCGACGAGAGGGGAGGGGCTCTGACCAACACCCACTCGCGGCCGGTGAGAACGAAGGTTTATGTTATGATCGAAGAGCTATGATTGACCTAAGGAGGTGGGGTCTGTTGCCCCCCAAGAACCCCGTCTTTGGTTACGTCACCGATGACAGAAAGGTTCAAGAATTTGGCGAAAATGACCGAGTTAGAACAGAGCCCCGGTGCCAGTACCCGTCACTGGTGTCTATTCATTACAAAAACTAAGTCACAAACGGATATTAACCCTCGCCCACCGGGGGCATCGATGGCCCCCCTAAGGTTTTCGGGATAGCAGAAAACGACAGGCGCAGCACCGCGGTTGAGGGCTCTACCTCTCACTGCATCATTTTCCCATCATCCCTGAAATTTTTATCCCGGGTCACCCAAGGTCAGGTCACCAGACGAGGTCAACCAAGGTCACCTCACTTCACCTTTAGAGCTCTGTAAGAGCTACATTTCAAAGTCGATCGATTTGAAACTTCCACACTTCATGACCCCTCCAGGGTCTACAAGGTGATATCCGGGATTTTTCGATTTCGTGCCCTGAGGTCAGGTCACGAGGCGACCTCTCCCATTGGAAAAGCATGGGAAAAGCTATTTCATGATATAAAAGCCACAAAAATGATTGCAAATACTCAGACTGCTCAGAACAACGTTTTGGACACTCTTTCACGGATCCCAGGGGTCATATTTGCCCCTTGACTTTTCCAAGGTCATCCAAGGTCACCAGAGGTCAAAAACAGTATTTTGACAATAACTTTGACCTAATTGAGCTAGAGCGGTGAAACAAACACCATCGTGTTTGTCTTGTCACTGGCTTTCATTTGATATACGGCAAGGTCACTTTTGACCTTTCGTGACCTCAGGTCATATTAGGTCACGAGGTGACCTCTGGCGGTCAAACCACTGGCGGGAGGTCTTTACGTTCCACATAGCGGAAAAAGTACTGGCAATTTGCTATCAAATGTACTTTACCAGGCCTCAATAGCTCTAATGACATAAGAGTTATGCCCAGTTTGCTTAATCATTGCATATTTGGTGAAAATAGCCGATCTTGACCTAATTTGACCTCTGGAGGTCAAACCATTGACCTGAGCACAAAACATGCAAGTAATTTCTACTGAATTCACGCGAGCTTTCTATTGCACTTTGCAGATTTGCGCTAACGCCCATATTTTCGGAGTTAGAGGGGGCCATCGATGGCCCCCGGTGGGCGAAGGTGGCGCCGGACCCCCGGTGGGGCGCGGGTTAACATCCAGAAAGCACCTGCCATCCGACCAAAGACGTCCCGAGAAAACATCGTAGGCTATAAATCTTAACACTCATTGAAATCATTTTTTCGGAACACTGGAAAGCTGACCAGGAACATGAAGTCACTGCAGCTTCTTAATACGCGCACTGACGGGGGATCTGAGTCACCTTCGCTTTGACGGTGGGGGGGGGCGGGTACCCGCCCCCTCCCCTAAGATCTCGAGAACCACGCTAGGTAGCGAAAAACGGTAAACGGAGTTGGGTAGCCCATCCACTTCTCCATCAAAAATATTCGAACCATTTTTTGTCAGGTCACATTTAAGGTCACGAGAGGTCAAAACATAGGTATAACATAGGTATAGAGGTGCCCTCATAGGTATATCATGTAAATGAAGGTTTTCGGCCATTACATCTGAGAAAGTAAATATAGAGCAAAACGACTAGAACCATATGAATCCTCGCAGCAAGCTGAATAGAATGATATATAATTTGACCTTGCTAGGTCAAATTAAAGATTTGACCTGACCTGAGGTCAGGTCAAGGCCAAATTATATAAAATGCATATCCTTAGAACCGCAAAGACCAGGCGAGTCTAATGCAGCTAAAATAAACGCTCTATCACCATCCGTTACTGAGTTATTTAGTCAAAACCATTTTTCCCATGTAATTCCAATGGAGAGGTCATGCCTCGTACCTGACCTTAGGTCATCGATATCAAAAATACCGGAATCTATTTTAGAGAACTCGGTGGGCTTATTATATGGCATGTGTTTCAATCGGATAAGCTCACCCTATTCCGACTTATGCTACCTTAAACTTTTTTTGAGGGCAGGTCACTTGACCTGTACTGGTGACCTGACCTGAGATGACATAACCTTAAAATTTTCACAGAAGTTGTAAAAATGATGAGAGAAAGGGTATGTCAGGTACGGCGGCACTACGCGCCGCCGTTTTTCTGGTATCTCCGAAAACCCGAGGGGGGCGAGTACCCGCCCCCCATCAATGCGCGTGTTAAATGGTGACTGACAAACATTGCTTAGTGTAAGGTTTCAAAAATGTAGCTTTACACTAGAAAATTGGATGGCGTCATCCGTTCAGCATCAGTATTCAGTATAAAATGGCAGATTAGTTTCAGCATCCATTAGGGAAGCAACTAATGATCATTTATATCGATACCAACTCAGAGAAGAGTTCGCACGAATTAAGCAGAATAACCTTTAAGGGCGATTCCTTCTGATTATTCTCAATATAACACTAGCTGATGCGTCCGGTTACTTTTCAATGACTTTTAGCATTGTAATACATTTCAACCACTCTGTTGACATCGTCCTCTAACAGGACCGCGTCACTTAAACGCGGTTGAAAGGCCTACAGCACGTGCCACCGAGTTCATCATAAGCCCAGCACGCACAACCCGTACAGTATGTATGTACAATGCAGCGTGGTGCCGCCTCTGGCCGACCGCGTGTTTTACAGTTGCACCCGTTCGGGACCGCCAGCGCGTCAACAGCGGCGGCGCGCCGGTGTCCGGTCTGGCCCGGCCCCGGCCGTCCTCACTGCAACACACACTGTACCGCAGCACACCGGCCCAGCGCCGCTGCCGCCGGCGCCACAGTGCCGCGTCTTTCGACACGCTTCAATTGGACAGAACTCAGCCGCAGCAGAAAACTGAGCAGGCACAGAAACGTCGTCAGAAGTGTGGCTGGCGGTGTGCCCGCTTCGCACCGAGCCGTACAGGCCCGTACTGGTCAATGGAGGTGCGACGTGAATATTTCTGACGCTGGAGGCGGGGGGACAAGATGGAGCTTTCAACCCACTTTTTCCAAAACAATGTCGTAGGGTAAGTGTTAAAATTTTCAGTTCCATAGGGGGATCAGTTCGACCCTGCCCTCCCCCCTGCCCGTCCCGACGCCCATGATACTTGTACCAGACTGAGGTAAGAAAGTTCTGGTGTCTGGCAATCACGGTTCCCGCTGCCGGTCTCATACATACTGAGGTAGGAAAGTTCTGGTGTCTGGCAATCACGGTTCCCGCTGCCGGTCTCATACATACTGAGGTAGGAAAGTTCTGGTGTCTGGCAATCACGGTTCCCGCTGCCGGTCTCATACATACTGAGGTAGGAAAGTTCTGGTGTCTGGTAATCACGGTTCCCGCTGCCGGTCTCATACAGACTGAGGTAGGAAAGTTCTGGTGTCTGGCAATCACGGTTCCCGCTGCCGGTCCCATACAGACTGAGGTAGGAAAGTTCTGGTGTCTGGCAATCACGGTTCCCGCTGCCGGTCTCATACAGACTGAGGTAGGAAAGTTCTGGTGTCTGGCAATCACGGTTCCCGCTGCCGGTCCCATACAGACTGAGGTAGGAAAGTTCTGGTGTCTGGCAATCACGGTTCCCGCTGCCGGTCCCATACAGACTGAGGTAGGAAAGTTCTGGTGTCTGGCAATCACGGTTCCCGCTGCCGGTCTCATACATACTGAGGTAGGAAAGTTCTGGTGTCTGGCAATCACGGTTCCCGCTGCCGGTCCCATACAGACTGAGGTAGGAAAGTTCTGGTGTCTGGCAATCACGGTTCCCGCTGCCGGTCCCATACAGACTGAGGTAGGAAAGTTCTGGTGTCTGGCAATCACGGTTCCCGCTGCCGGTCCCATACAGACTGAGGTAGGAAAGTTCTGGTGTCTGGCAATCACTGTTCCCGCTGCCGGTCCCATACAGACTGAGGTAGGAAAGTTCTGGTGTCTGGCAATCACGGTTCCCGCTGCCGGTCTCATACATACTGAGGTAGGAAAGTTCTGGTGTCTGGCAATCACGGTTCCCGCTGCCGGTCCCATACACTGCACGCACAGCAGTAGAATCGGCCGCTGTCTCACAAGCAATATTTGCTTCCTATACGGGTCCATATAGGAGTGTTTTAACTATTAACTCCACTAAGTTCGCAGTTGCATGGAAAGAAACAACACAAAAATAGCTTTGTCGAACTGATGCAGTTTCAACCGGACCGGTGGGCATATGCGTAAGAACAGAGGGGGGGGCAGGCTACCCATCCCCTCCAAGTTCAAGATCCGGCCCTATGGCGTTGACTGGAAAAAGTGAATGCATTTACTGTTAACATTTCGGGGGGGGCTTGAGCCATCTCACTTACATCCGCCACTGGCAGCATCCCGTCTGAAGCCAGCGCTCGGCGGAGTGCTTGAGTGCTCCTCTCAGCTCAATAACAGCCAACTGTCTTAGAAGACCATTAAACACTTCAAGTTCAAGACGACAAAAATTCAAAAGTGGGGGTATTATGTAAGACTGAATGCTATTTAGACCCACGAGCAGACTCGACAGTCCCAGTTTGCACATCCAACTCATCAGCAGAAGTCCAGCGGAGATTTCACGGCTGGCGAGGTTGGAGACAATAAGTTCCAGACAGCCCAATGGATATTTGACGGCACATGTTGATAAAAGGGCAGACGCAACAGTTAAAAATTCACTAACATGTTCGTGACTTTTCAGTCATATTGATATGACTCAGTGGACTGGTGCAGACACAGGGAAAGAAATGAAATCACAAGACATAAAATGAAATCCCTTCCCGGAACCAACCAATTATTTCTTATTAATCGGTCTTATTAATTCTGAACGTAAAATTGTGAAGACAATGCCCATGGCTTTCGTCCCCAACAGTACCGCCACAGAAAGTCTTCAGCTATATATCGCGGTTACGCAGCACTCTGGGCCAATACAGGTTCTTTGCCCGGGTACCGTCACTCTATGGCCCATGATAATGGTGTTGTCACCGTCATTTTTTTGCCATCCTCCTATATGAGATCTCGCGTAACAGCAGCCTTAGAGCAGGCCGGTTGCTTTGGGCGGGGTTGGCGGCAACCTAATGTCAGCCTCAGTCAAAAAAAGAACGGCGGAGGCGACGGCTGGTGGGATTTAACTGGTGCTGAATCAATTTGTCCCACACCACCTACACCAGGAACATCTCTTCAAACGAGACCGTCCCTCAAATGTCTCCTGCACGCCATCACAAGTATATCGGATTAATCTGAACCCAATCGTACTCGAGGAGCGCTCTCGGTTCTTCTTTTCCTTCAGGAGGAATTTCATGCACTTCCAAAGGTGGCTAAAATTTATTCGGAAGATACTGTCTGCTCGAAAATAAGTAGACTGCACCATTACTGCGCGGCTATTTAAGGTTGCAAAATTGTCCAAACCTCGCGACTCCAGTCCCGACGCATGCCGTGGGCTGCGAGTTTTTGGCAACTTGTAGAGTTGCAAAATTAAACACATTTGACACCGCTATATTCTATGCGACTTTTCCCAAGAGCTAACCAGAAAAATACACAAAACTTACTTTTCTCTAATAAATTACTATTTCGTTCAATACAAGGTGACGAATAGCACCTACCTAGGCACGATATCAACATGTTTTTTCCTAGATTGCTTCTTGGACTGATGATCATTTCTTCGGCGCTACTAAATGCCATGGCAGGTACCCGAAAGTTCCCAAAACCACGTAGTTTTAAGTATAATAATATATTGACTTAAAACAATTCTTAAGTGCTGCGATTTTGACTATTCAATGATTATATTGAAAAATTGAGTCTCAAAGATGGGGTTTAAACTGCTGCAAAACCATGCTCCTATTGGTCTATTCTTTAAATCGGGGGAAAATTTTACCCAGTGCCTCGATTACTTTGCTCCAGCCAGGTGCGCCATGATGGAAATGTTACAGGGGATGGGACACGGCCCCCGGACTGGTTATGACGAGGAGGGGGTGGGAGGGGGGAAGCGAATTTTGAGCATATCGGCTATCTGAAAGCGCTAACAATTATACACTTCAAGAACACTTTTAAATAAGTGCACGCAGAAAGTCTTGGTCAAGTCTCAATTTTTAGAGGGAGAGGGACATCCCCTGACTCGTGAGTTGGGGGATGCGTCCCTTCCGCTTTCAACGCCCAGGACTTTAGCTCATAACAATGTCATTGCCCCTCGACTCCAAACCATTTCTCCCACTTTTTATCAACTCACATTTATCCTACAGTGCAATCAACGCTACCGACCGATCCTCACCAATATACCTACCTATATTATTAGCATACAATGAACGTCACTTGCACCAAGAGGCGTCACCAAGGAGTTATTCTACTGCAGGGGACTTCGACTAAGCGATGACGGAGAAAGGCAAAAAGGCTACCGATGAAGTTTACCACAACGAAAATTGGGAACATTGATAACACAAGTACAACAGAAAGAAAGGGAAAATAGCTAAGCTGGGTTTAAAATCTTGAGGCAGGGAGGGGCTTAAACCCCGGCCCGGCGCCCTGTGACCACGTGCCTCGCGACGAATCCAGCGGATATCGTAAATCGTTTCAATGAAAATGGAAGCGTCGTAAGGTAGTTACGCTGCCATTTAAGAATGCCATTCTGGGGAATTCTTACCTACAATTTAATTCTATAGGCTCGACTATCTTCTTCACTATTCCAGGCTGCTTTTCGGCACAAGCAGAACAGCTACCGAGCTCGCTGTAGCTGGAAGCATCTACGCGGGTAACCACTGAGTGGATAGGAACGCAGACAAGCGCAGCGAAAACCGATGTATGGAGGGGGCCGTTTACGACAGAAACTTATCTAAAAGTCGTCAAGACAGCAGTATCGAGGCACCTCTGGAAGGGACATCGACTCCGGAAGCTACGGGTGCATTGTTCCGGGTAGAATGAGGAGAAAAGGACCTAACTGCAGCCAGGACCCAAAACTTTGTCCTTGTTTTGGAGTGCTTAAACTTGCTGGGGCTGAATCGCGAAAACCGCAACTATATCGCGAGATCAGATCAAATATATTTAGGCAGCGATCCACACATGTTGTGTTTTTCACACTGACACGCCAGAAAAACACATTAAATGTTGGGGCACAATAAGAGGGTAAATATTAAAACAAACGGAGCATCACACGACTGAAACATCTTGAACTGTTTCAGTCCCAAGAGACCCAAAACGTGGGAGAGAGCCATGCGTGATATGCAAAGGAGCAATCGATGAGGGGTAAGTGAGACCAGTGAGGGATCTATGATTTCATCAAAGGCAGGGGAAATCCGCAGCGGGGTGGCTTATATCATCCGGGAAGGGAGGAGGAAGCCTCTTGTGCAATCCAAAGAAACAACCGAGATGTAGCGGAGCAAATAAGGTCCCGCGGGCGACGCTGTCCGGAGAGGGACAGCGTAGTGGTCTGAAGAGGGGCAGCGCAGTCGTCTGAAGAGGGGCAGCGCAGTAGCCTGAAGAGGGGCAGCGCAGTGGTCTGGAGAGGGGCAGCGTAGTGGTCTGGAGAGGGGCAGCGCAGTAGTCTGAAGAGGGGCAGCGCAGTGGTCTGGAGAGGGGCAGCACAGTGATCTGGAGAGGGGCAGCGTGGTAGTCTGGAGAGGGGCAGCGCAGTGGTCTGGAGAGGGGCAGCGCAGTGGTCTGGAGAGGGGCAGCGCAGTAGTCTGGAGAGGGGCAGCGTAGTGGTCTGGTGAGGGCCAGCAGAGGGAGATCAGGGAGAAGAGGGCAGAGGGACAGGGACATCGAAATTTCCCATTTCTCTCTTGTCTACATTGCTAGCAATCCAATGAAAAACTTCTCTTTCCTCCTTTCATTTTCCCTTAACCCAAAATTTGCAACAAAAAACCTACCCTTCTGCAGTTAGCCCTCCTTAAACCTCTGTACTGTAAATACATCATTTACCATCATGCTGCCAGATCCACCTGGATGTGGATCAACTAGACCTGGATTGAACCCCAGTTTACATTGCCAAAAGTTTGATCCGGATTATAAATGTGTCCTGATACACAGTCCGATTGCAATCAAACTTGTATATGGGACCTAGGTCTGTGCTATTCTGCATCCAATGGAAGAAACGTGTATGCCACATTTGGAATGTTTTACGGGAGAATGCTTTCTCGGTTTCACTTTACAGTAACAGAGGCATGGGACTAATGTAAAAAAGGCAATGTAACCCAATTATTTGACAATTTTTCCAAAACATTCAATCAGTAGATGCAGCTTGCCTTTCAGCACCAAATTATACCAAAATCTCAAAATTTAAAAAAGTGGCATGCTTTTCTTCCGTAAGACAACAGAAATGACTACCTGCGTGCCAGTAGAGAAGGCATTTGATCAGGGGTAGGTGGTAGAATATATAGCAATGGTAATGAGGGATGCTCATGTTAAACAAGATTCTGTTGAGAGCTTTCCATGTCACTGTGCAGTTGTTAACCGAAGGACCAGTCTGCAGAACGTGGCAGGCGACTCGACGAGGCGCTTGGGGCAGCCCAAAGCCTGTCCCATTTGGGGCAGAAATTTGGTTGCTGGGGCAGACTCTTCCAACGGTGGGGAGGGGGGTAATTTTTACTGATACAAGTTTATTTACTCCATATTAAACGAGACACCCAGAAATAAAATAAAACTGTGCATCCGACCCAACGACGATGACGTCCTCACGACCTTCCACATCCGAAAGCAATATAAGCTCACGTAAAGCAGCTATCTTGCCTTTATGATGCACAATTTCAAGGATACCTTTATTCAGAGGTATATTTAAGAGCGAAGTCTTTTCGCCCTAGTGATGTCATTTGCTCCTGCTTTCAAGGTGTATCAATCGATGATATTAAAAATATTTCAGTTGACAAATATATTCAAATAGAATAATTTTTCCAGAGCTAAAGCACATTGTTCCCTTATGTTATCTCACATTTGTATGGAAGTATGTGTTGGGTGTAAATATATGTAAGTATATGTATGGATGGAAGCATCGCAAAATTTTGAATATTTTCAAAAGACCCAACTGAAGGAACCCTTACAAACCTTACGTCCGTGTGAGGTCATATCACGGACCGGCATTCATTCTTAGGAGGGGGCTGGCATGATTTGTCGCCATTTGGCGATCAAACATAGCGGAGGAAATGCAAAAAAACTACATACAGGGAAATTGTATTTTGAATTCTAAGATTGTTTTATGTAACTAAAATTAGGTTTAGATGAAACATTAAAAAATAATTCTAAATTTAGCTTTTGAAAGGCGCCCATTGCCTGATTTTCTAATTCATTTCCAGGAACTTTACATCAATTAGGAATTCCCTTCATCTGATATCTTTAAAACCATATTTTGCTTGATGACAAATATGACGCTTTTAAGACAAATTAGCTTTTCCAGCTCAATTCAAACTAGTGATTTTTGTTTCTTTTCTTTATTTTTTCCTCTTCCCCCTGTGATTACCCAGACTGACTGCTGCCCCAAGTACTAAAACCTGCCCCAAGAGCCCCCCTCTGCCCCAAAATCGGTAGGTCTACCCCGCGGCTGCCCCAACGAGATCTCGTTGAAATCTGCCACATTCTGCAGGCTGGCCTAAGGACATGCTTGCCGCATCATGACATGCTTGCCTGAAGTGACATTTGTTTTATTTTAATAAACAGTATGTATATGTGGGACTTATGCCAAAGAATATACCTACATCATCTATATTTGACTATTTTCTTGGTACCTAATTTTGTGGTTCAAGATTAAATAATTTATATATACTTGTCAAACACTCAACTTGCACTCATATTTCACTGACTTCTCCATGGCATAGAAGAAACATTCTTGTGACCAGTATGACCTGCCATCTAAGCAGACTTGTTGAGTTGTGACTCAGAGTTGGAGTCGACTCAGAGTCGACTCAAATTTTGCTCGAGTCAGAGTTGGGTCAACTCAACTTCATGTTTGGGTTGAATCTGAGTCGACTCAACTGGACAACCAGTTGAGTTGAGTCAGAATCAGAGTCAGCCTCCATGCCGTGAGTCAAGAGTTGAGTCAACTCAACAATATTTTCTTAACATAAGTGATCACATGACTGACATTTTAGAAATTTTCACATCTCATTTTGAAGGATTTCATATTGCTATTTGGTAATAACAGGTAATTCATTATTCTCATATCAACACTAGACCCATGCCAGGATCAGTTGTTAGCAACAAAAGTTATGTAAAATATAGTTTAAAAAGCACACACATTTGATAGTTTTTTTCATTTAATCCTAGCAATGACATGCAGAAGCATACAGAAAACTGTGTGATTAGGCACAAAATCAGACTTTTTCAACTTTGAAAATGCACACCATTAAAAATCCTAAGCTCATTCTCATGCAAAAGGTAATTCACTCTAAGGAAACCATATCTTTATTTTCTATTTTCTTCCTTCATTTGGCTAAAACACTAAAAAACACTTATCAGCATCAGAAATAGGGTACCAAAAAATCTTATTTTGCACATAAGCCTTGAAATGGGTCGAAACAGAAACTAAAAGCATCAATTATCTGCTTATTTCAAAGAACTATCTTGATTTGTTGTGGTTTGAGAACACCCACTGGTAGATAATAAAAACTGCCTATTTACGGAAATTGGATATCAGTCCTACCTCTGGCACAGCCTGAGTAATTTCAAACTGTGAAACTGATAAACTGAAAAACATACAACAATCCTCTCACTCACAAACAACCACCGCCCGCTCTTCAAATTATGATGATGCCGATTATTTTCATTTACTAATCTCACACTGCTCCCCCCACGCGCACCACATTAGTCACATAATGATCATGGTGCGCAACAAAATGCTAGTAGCCGTGTTATTCTGCCGAGCAGAATGCATAATAGTATGACACACGCATGCACAGTGAGGTATCTTGTAGTCCATGATACTGTACTGTGCATGCGTGCGGCATACTATTTTGCGTTCTTCCGGCAGAATAACACAATGACACTGCTGGTCATTTAGGCTTTAGTACCCCGAAGGCATGATTACCTTAACATGAACCTGCAGATTTTTCTTTCGCCTTTTTGGTCATGTGATTTTTAAAGTGCTATACATCATTAAGTTTGCGCTATCCGAGGCTAGGTTTGTAATGTCCTTAATGCGCCATCTGTAACGTTTAATGTTTATTAAAGTATTTTCGGGAGGACAAGGCGAGCATTTATAATTGTTTTTGGGTGGTTTTGGTGAGGTGCTGGATAGGGGCAGTGCACAGTGCAGTATTTATTTCTAATTTAAGTTCATCACAGGGATTGTTCAGAATGTTCTGGGGTAGGGATTGCCTCTCAAAATATCATATGTTTAAATATTGATTCCTGTTTTTTTTGCATTTGAAACATCGCTGTTTGCTTCAATTATGACTGCTCATGAAGGACATGCCTTTAAAATGCAAAGCCATCAGGCCCTTCCTCATACTCATCTGTTCGCAATTAGCATATTTCTTCATTCCTATGCGGGCATAATTTCTGTCATGAATTAAGGCATTGAAATTGGCATATTATCAAAGGAAATGTGCAGTTAGATTAACACCATGAATAAATATACTGGATTTTGCATACTCTTGAAGGATATGAGCATTTTGCTGTGCATATGTTTCCACTATTGAGACGGAATTGACTCCGACTCAATGCTGATTTGAGTTGGAATTGAGTCGGCTCACTTCTGAATTTGGCCTGAGTCAAGTCGGCTCACCATTTTCAACTCAGTGAGTCAATTCAGAATTGGAGTCAGCCATTTAGCTGTGAGTCAGAGTTGAATCGACTCAAGAAAATTTGAGTCATCAACAAGTCTGCATCTAGGTATAATGAAAATATGTCATTGGAAGCAGAGACTTCCTTTGGTACTTCTGAACAAGCAAACAAAGTATGATGCTACAGTTTGCACAGGCTGAAACTACTAGATACCTGAGATACCTAAGATAAATCAAAGTGCACGTGGAACAGGTGCATGAAGAAGCTGTAGGTAAGAGAAGGCAAGGTGATACACCTGGATAGGTAGTCCAGGAATAGGTATCATACCTTGTACCTTGTAGAAGATGGAGATTGAAGGCCACTTAAGTCCCCTGGGCGGGTCTTAAATATTAATAAACAAAAAAAGAAATACACAATCACACAAAAATTTTCACCACAACAATAATGCAAGAATCAGGGTCGAGTTTCGCGCCTCATCATAAAATCATGCAAAATGCAACATCAACAACAATCATCCTATGTCCATGATAGACTCACCTCCACTATCCCAAAGCGTACTTGTAATGTAGAACGCGTGGTTACCGCTTCAATATTCCAATTCCCACCACGCCAAGAATTTCAAACGACCATCACAGGCCAATACCTAACGCCCGAAACACAGCCCCACAATAAAGCCAACACCCAAAACACTCATCCCTCGCCAAACGTCAATGAACTGTAAATATTGTCCAGACTTAGGCGAAAGTGGCGCATTACCAATCATGGCCGCCGCAAACGCTGAGATGAGGAATAGGTCAAATGAAAAATTAAATCGGAAGAAAATATTTTGATTGGGTATTTAGCAAAATATTAATTCAAAAATGAAAGTGCGCAACATAACTTAATTAGCATAAAGCTACAGTACATGGTCAGAATAATATAGCTTTCATGGAAAGTCGCAGGGTGGCAGAGATCGAATAGGTGGCGTTAGCCTCAGGTGCATGCGCAAAAAGCTATTCCTCCAATCACTTCCAGGCTCGCTATAGATGACACCACACGACAGTTCGTATAACAGTAACTATTCAAAGGTTATTTATATTAAAACCATAAGCCGATCTAGGATTTCCAACAGGGGACAGCCTCCCGGGGAATGCCAATTTTGACCGGGAAAAACCATTCATGTAGGCGCAAAATCCTATCGTTGGGCGCCGACTTTCGCATCAGGGGGAGGGGTGGGGAGCGACATTTCAGGGGGCAACGAGTGACTGATCATTTCAGGGGCGCTGAGGGTCGATCGGGGACACCATAAGTGTCGCCACCGGCAAAAAGGGGGCCAGCCAAACTTCAATCTGATGCTGACAGAAAACTTTCAACGTCAGGACCAAAAACTGTTCGACTTTGGGCTCCTCGTTGCCTTCCGCAGCGACTGGATATAAGAATGTCCGGTTTTCTCTCATTTTGACTGAGATCAGGAAATTTTTGGCCAAAAATTGGGGGGCCAGGCCCCCGGCCCCCTTTCCCGACGCGTATGGGGCACCTCACCCCTTCCCCCTGGATCCGCCTATGATTAAATCCTTGGGATTCACAGGCACTGGCAGATCCAGGGGGTAAAGTGGACACGATTACCCCCAGATTTTCCGATTTTCTTAAAAAAAATCACGATGTTGGGCCCCGTTGCCCCCGCACCCCAACGGTTTGGCCTGGATCCGACCCTGTTCATGGGTGTAGGAACTTTCAGAATATGGAGCAGAGCAATGGCAGATACAAAGGGAAGCTAGGGGGCTCAACCCTCTCCCTCCCCTCGAAAAGTCGGCGCCAGTCAGTAAGTGCATAGCCGGTGGCTGTTCCAAGGCAATGGCGGACAGACACGAGCTCGCTACTCCTTCCTACCTCCAAATGAAGTGGCAATGTTTGCAGAGCATAAATTCGTTTGGAAGATGTTCGTAATCAAATGTTCGCATCCGTTGCTGCCACAAATGTTGATTTCAGAGCAAAATGCACTCGCGAAGTTATGAACATCAGGTAATGAAAATCAGTCGTTCGCACTGGCAGCAGAAATGGGGAGGGGGGTGGGTCGTACCGGGACACGGTGTCAACATTACAGCAGAAATGTTGGCACTAATCCTATGTCGTTGACTGGAAAGAAAGGAGTTGAAAGGCCCATGCTGCCCCCTCCCCTTGAATTCGAATGTTCCGCTGTCACTGGTCGTGCGAACATATGCATTTATGAACATTTATCTTGGAAACTATATTTTGAGCCATTTTCTTTCCTAAAGGTCAATGGTTAAGATCTTGAGCATGGAGGGCGGGGCATGAACCACATTGGCGGATCCAGGATTGCCAATCGGGGGAGGGAGGGGTACCTTCCGGGGCGGATAAGGGCGCCACTTCTTGGCCGGAAAATCCTATCAAGTGGGCGCCAAATCCTATCGATGGGCGCCGCTTTACGCATTCCGGTGGGGGGGGAGGAAGCGACATCTCAGGGGGCGTGGCCACTTCAGGAGGCACCCTCCCCCTCGATCCACGTATGGCACGGCCTACGCTTATTCATGATATCGGACCCAGTGGAAGCCTGCAGCCCGACATAATGTTCAGCTTTACTCTCAGCCCCAATCAAAAGCTTGGTACATTCTCCATGCTGGTCGCTTTCAGCATTCTTCCACTCGAAACGCGTACCTGCGGATTTCGAAGCGGGAAGGGGAGCGACGGCGTCACCTCCCCAGGCCCGGCAACAGCCCGTACCCCTTGCGTTTTCAGGTGAAGAGTCGGCCGGTCAAGCTCGGCACATCATGGCTGAGCTTGGATAATGTGGAAATGAATGTGCTAGAACGTAATAATGAAGCAAGAGTCAGCGTTTGAATATCCTATTTTTTTAAAGCTGGTATGATCTTTGATGACCTTATAGGCGGATCCAGGATTGCCAACGGGGAGGGGGAGGGAGCGCCACTTTCGCCCCGAAAAATACTTTTGGTGGGCTCCCATTTTCCGCATCCTGGGGGATGGGTGGGAAACTCATTTCAGGGGGGCGCCACGGCTCGATCAGGGCAGGTACCTGCCCCCTCCCCTGGATTCGCGTGTGGATGACTTGCCTGCTCCTTGAGTCCCGGATGCAAGATCGAGCCAAGGCATATTGGAATCCGATAGACAAAAAAATTATCTGGATACCCTCCAATCTGTAAAAATTATCCACCAGAGGCGATTAACCGGCAAGCATTTACTGCAAGCCATTTCTTTGATCTGAATCTTTTAAGTTCGGCCCCGCTTTTCTGAGATTTTCGTGGCGTAGAAGCTACACGTTTTTACATATAATTCCTCCTTCTCGCATTTTTGCATATAATTCATTTTCGCAAGTGGTCCATACAACAGAACGTCACCCATGACTTCGGGATAATAACGCGGTTCACGTGAATAGATGTACATACCTTTTCCAAACAGACCCAGTCTGCCTGAAAAAAACTTCCTGCACTTATTCCTAGATTCCGCACTCAAAAACAGACAGCTAAAGAATTGGAATGTACCGAGTGATAAGAATACTATCACATACATTGTCGGACGCAGGGGGGGGCATTCCAGCCATGCCTCCTCCCCCAAAAGCGCAGGAGGGGGACCAAACTGTCGTTTGGCACCCTCCCCCAAAGGCCGGACAAATGTGAAAAAGGTGTTTACAATAGGTCTGTCGAGCAATAAAATCTTCGCTCCCCCCCCGGAGTGGCAGACATGGGTTTCCCCTCCCCCAAACTCGGGTCTGCGTACGACCCTGATCACATAAATTCTCACTCAAATTCTGGCTGTCAAGAGAAACACAATCGGTTCACATTTATTGTTTCCACATCGTCCGTAACAACATTCACTAAATAGCCAATCGCTTTGGTAAATAAAAATCTAACACGAAGATTTGTGAATAGTTAATATAAGAAATACCCGGTGATAATTAACAACTCGGCATGCTTCACCTTCAGGAGACCCATATAAAACATGGAAGAGGGGGAGGGTGATCACAACAAGCAAAACAGCTGCGCATGACGCAGCAACATATCACGAGGTGCTTCGCGGCAGAAGCAGCTAACAACCGGCCACTTAGGCTGGCGAGCTAAATACCACCAGACATACGAACAGGTGCTGAAGCAACTGCCGGCGACTAAGACGCACCTGCTTTACTTGGTCTTGCCTTGGTTGGCCACGGCCTCCATGGCCTTCTTGACAGTCTCCGGATCGCCCAGGAACTGCATCTTGTGGATCGGCCGCATCTGGTCGTTGAGCTCGTACACAAAGGGAATACCTACAAACAAAACACCGGTATGAGAGATTGCACTGAAGATTTCCACGTTAGCCTACAAAACAAACGCAAGAAGAGTGAAGGCTTCCAGCACTGGCAAGTACAAATAAGAGGACCCTAGCCCTTCACATTTCGACATGACGTCCTATCTTCACACTTCGACATAACGTCATACCTTCGCACTTCGACATGACGTCTTGCCTTCACACTTCGACATGACGCCATATCTTAACACTTCGACATGACAATATATTTATTTGCCAAAACCCATCTGGGATATATTTACTATTCTGCGGTGGTAACAAAGCCGTAAATAGTTAAGGCAAAAGAACATGTTCTCAACGAGTTGCGATGCAGCCCTCGTGGTGACTTGCTGGACCCATTGAGGCAACAGCCTGCTTTCAGCAAATCTTGAAATGACTGAGGACATTTAATTTTGGAATTCTGGACACGTCTCCGAGAAGACACACGTCAATAGCTTACCTAGGGACCTATCACTCGGAAAGTGTTCCCGGAAAATAACCAGCAAATATTTGGATGCATCCGTTCCATTATCCGTCACCTTTCGCTGTCTCTCTTGGCGACAACTCCTCTCCCATGTTGTACATCACTACCCCCGTCCTCAAGCCCGAACTCCAACGCCACTAATTTAGTCAGGTTTAACGAGCCCCCACCCACCGCCCTCCCCTCCTGGTCAGCGTAAGCGCCATCGTGGCGGAAATACCGCAGCATCCATCAGAACCATTGCAGACCTCTCCGGGTCAGAGTTCCAAATCCCACGGTGCTGGTGTTTTTAGACGCGTCGACAGCCTTGGCCATTTTGCTCCCAGGGTGCTGGGTGGAGGGCAACACCCGGTCAGGCTAGATTTTCCACTCACTTCTGTGCTGTGTTTACTAAATTTTCCTATCACTTTTCAAATGAAGCCTGTCTAAACTGAATTAAAAAATCTGGTGGGTATGAACTCGTTTCAATCAGGGTTTCGACAAGGTTTTAATTGACTCAGCATGTTCCGACTCTATTTCCACTTGTTGACTAGATTTCCAAATACGATTTTTACACTCGGCACCCTAGCGCAAAACCCGTTCTGGGACAACACACCTGGTCGTAGTCGTCCTCGCTCATGGTCATCAACTTGTTCCGCATGCAGTAGATGACGCCGCCATAGAAGTAGAATGTAATTGGAGGGATGGAGGGTCTTTGGGAAAATGACTGCCTAATTCATTTTCCAAAATCATTGGCCGGATCTCAGAAGCGTTGCCGCAATAAATCCACGACTCAAATGGATTGGCGGATCTGGGTAAAAAGTTTGAGGGGAGGAGCAAAAGTTCTAGGAATAAAAGTTTTTGAAGAGCATAGACCGAAATCGGCTAAGTGGGTAAAATCGTGCTATAAGAAAATGTAAAATCTCTAGGTAGGTATATCTCCATCCCCTACCTACTCAAAACTTTAAGGCGACGCTATTCAGAAAAAAGGGTACAAGAGAAACACCACCCATACCAAGCGACCGGTAAATGAATTTAGCAGTAGTAATTTTCCCAACTCAGTTGAAGAAAACGATCGTCAAATCTATAAGAATAATAAAGAAAAGAAATTTAATAAACTATGCCCCTACCCATAGTTGATAACCTGCGTAGTAAACACCAACCAATCAGAGCGCCGAGCTCGAGTGAGTTACATATTATTAACTACCATGGAACCTACTGAGGACCCGTATTTACTGAGCAGCGTTTTATGAAACAATTCGTTAATAAATACTTGCTATCTACGTAGTATTTACTCAGAGCATTAATGAAATTAGCTTCTGATCTGCTGCATGTCAGATTGAACACAGAAAAGTCGCTTCCATTGTGGGGAAAGTCACGTGACAGACACGCCAAGTGCACATCAGAGGTTTGAATCCTACGTAAGATGTCACCGAGTACATACCTCTGGTATTTTTTCGCGTGTCTGCAGATCCCGGGTGAAGCATGCTCGGCTGGGAGCGGTCAATTGACCAGCGTGGCGGTTCCAGGTATACACATTTTCCGGCCGCCCTAGGGTTGATGTATAAAAAAATTAATCAATGCCACTTTGGCTCCTATTGGTAACCTCCATTAACTAAAAAAAAAAGGTATTCGAATTTTATGAGCGCAAATAGAATAGGTTTAATCTGGCAGAAAGTATTACCAGTTCATACACCCATTTCACGTCAAGCTAATTTGGACTTTATTCCGAATAGAATAAAATTAAATAAAAATCAATGGGTCTATTTGCCATTTTTCAGCAGAAATAAGGCAGATTCCATTATTGTCCACATAGATTGCCTCTAAAACCACCACATTCTGGAACGCACCCAGGTGCCACATTCCCTTTAATCGTAAAAACGTGCTGAGTACCGCTTAAAACGGGTCAGTCAAAACGAAAGAACAGGAGTCCAATTTTCTCTTTGAGAGGTAAATTCCAATTATTCAGGAATGTTTTAAAGCAAGCTAATGGAGGACAAATTGGTAGCACGCCATACGGCAGTCATCTCGAGCAAGGTACTTGGAGCAAAAGTTTCACGAACATGAAAATTTGGGTATCTTGAGAGGACAAAAACTAATTTTTAAGGGACCGTGGTACTTCTAAAATAGGGTTAAAACACAGATAACCTTGCGATGGAGCATGTTAAACGTCATCGGTTTGATATTCAATTTATCTCAAAACTAGCCGTTTTGAGTTAAATACCGTGTCTGTAGAGCGGGCAACAGCTCTGCAACCGCCTTATGGATACCCGCCGTTGCCGACCCGCCGGCAGCACCCACGAGGCCATTGAACCTAGCCGTGCGCTATTTAGTAATACGCCCATGAAGCGCTATTGCTCCGTGCAGCGGCGGATCCAGGGAGAACAAAACAAGGCATTTGACCCCTACAAACGAAAAAGCCCCAGCTCGTTCTTAATTCATAAGCAAGGTTTTGGTGCTTAAACTGAACCAGTCAACTTCAAACAAGACCAGTCAACTTCGGTGTAAACATTGAACATTGGTCCTCTTGATATCAAATCGTTTTTGACCGAATTATTCTTGCACCAGCACACATCTTGTGGTCCCATTTTCCACCGTCTTTTTTTTGCTTTTTGACCTGGGCTTACCCCTCAAACCTAGCATCTAGTTACATTGTGACCAAATATTTCACCGCGTTACGTTTTTTTTTTGCTTCAGGACTTTAGGTCCCCTCTCCCTCCCCCAACTACCGACCAGATGCGTCACAGGCACCGTAAAAGGTGAGCTCGAAAAGAAACGAAATACTGCACCAGGTGCTTTGCCGTATGACCTACGCCACTGATAACCCAGCTCGAATCCGATGAATATGCCATATTTCCTTAGCAGAAGACACCGGTTCAAATTTGTCCCAGCAGTGAGGGTAATCAGAAAAGCAATAAAGCCTACTGAAAACACAAGTTGGGAAGGACACTACTTAAAGTATGACCGGTTATCGGTTCCTTGTCCCCTTTTTCCAGCAAAATGGTCAAATGCTGGACAAAATACATCCCCTTGCCGGTATGTAACCCATCCTTCCACCCCCGTGGCCACGTGCGGTAAGCCTGGCGGAAAGACACTCACCCGTAGGAAGGTTAAGGCCCATGATCTGGTCCTCGCTCATGTTCTCCAGGTGTTTCACAATGCCGCGCAAGCTGTTGCCGTGAGCAGCGATCAAGATCTGTTTGCCCTGCTTTATCTGTGCCCAAGAACAACTTTGTAAGTATTATATATCACCATTTCTGCCGTCCCACGGAAGAAAAGCGTAAGTCACATTCTTTATTGAGGTTTTTTATCATTCGATGCAGAAAGACAAGCTGCATCTACTTATCAAATAATATGACGAAAGTCGCTCAATTTTTTGGTCAGACCAGCTTTTTCACATCAGTCACAGGGTTCCACTAATGTTAAGCAAAACGGAAAATGCGCTCTACTGCAAAATCTTCTGAATGTGACACACGTTTTTCTTCCGTTGGACGGCAGATTTTCCTGTTCATGAGCAACATTCTAAAGTACAAATAAAACTTTCGGACTTTTCAGCACCGTGCATCAGAACATCAGTGAAAGGGCCAAGAAATAAATGGTCAAGTTTTAGGTACTCCGATTCTGGCAGAGGAGCAGCCGCAGAAGCTATACAGGGGACAAGCCATCCATGAGAGTATCGACATATCGACATTCATCGCCGCTTCTCGAAGCCGTTGGTAACTTTTGATACCCAGTTCTTCATCTTTTGGGTTTTTTTCTCTCCCATTATGTCCTCTAAGGTAGTTATTTGAACCCACTCTCAATGAAAGCCATGACGACGTAGTCCCGCCTGTGCAATCGAGTGCAGGCGCTGTTAGGTACAAAACCTGCCACCCACAGCAATTCATTTTCCCTATTTTGGTAGCCCGGAAAGTGATAAAAATAAGCTTCAAATGCTATAATTGACAGCGTTTACAAAAACGTATCCATCACTTAAAAGTCACGTATTTCTTTTTTCCCAAACATGCGAGACTTCTCAGTGAAAATCTGGCAGAGGGTTCGATATTGGTTGTAATGATCATCAAATAAAAATATCATAAGAAGCTATTATCCTGCCACGCATTGGCGATGCTTACCTGTGGCACAATGGTGTCATTCCAGTAGGGCAGGGTGCGCTCAATGGTGAGCTTCAGCGACTCGAACATCGGGAAGTCCTTCTTGGAGGGACCGTCCTTGTAGCGCGGGTCCTCGAGGATAATCTTGTAGTAGGGGTTCTCCGGCGTGATAGGAGGCGGTGGCACGTCAAAGCTACGCCGCCAGATTTTTACCTGGTGCAGGCCAAACACATTATCAGTGTATATAGAGGAGCACAAGCCAACATTTGACAACAACCCATGCCCCATGTCAGCAGTCTAACGCGTAGAACCAACATACCGCCTCCTGCCCGGATATCGACAATATACCTCTAGCAACAGAGAAGCAGAGACGGGCTTCAGATGAACTTACTCTGCGTACTAGAGACGCGTTTTGGCAATCAATCCAACATTGTTTCGAATATACTGAAGCAGTCAAGATACCGTATTTGGCATTCCATGTTAGAGCCAAAATTGCATCATTATTTTGGTCCAAGACAGCTCATGAATGGCGAAAATTAACCACATACTAGCAATGTGAGACTGGCGCACCCCAAATGGGATGTGTTTTTATTGGCATATTGATCGGTCTGGCTCATGGAAGTTTAAATATAGTCATCACCTAGCACACCACAAACTCTAAATGTTGCGTCGACTCCCCCATCTATCAACTTAATCAAGTTCCCAGGCACCTGCTCGCCCAGCTTAAATTTCCTTCTTTACATCAAGTTTCTGCCCCTTTCTTTTCTTTCCCATCCACATCTTAATATTTAAGTTTACTTATAAACAAGCACAAATATACATAAACATAACCAGCACCCCAACAAAGCCTCGGGCAACAAAAACATGAGTCCCAAAGCATAAAAACATTCCCTTGGGTACTTTTCACCGTTTGAGGGCTATTACCTGTGCCTCCCCGTGTTTGGCGGCCGTCTCTGCCTTGTTGAGGCCGGTGAGACCGCCGTAGTGACGCTCATTGAGACGCCATGTCTTCTTGACGGGAATATTCTTTTGACCGAGTATGCCCAGTATCGTGTCACAAGTCTTGTTGGCACGGGTTAACACTGACGTGTGTGCGATATCGAACTTGTACTGTGCCTTCTTCAGCGCCTCTCCTGCCGACTTAGCTTCCTCGACTCCTGCACAACAGAGCAGTACCCATCAAGGCTGGATCATCCCCTATCCGGAAAATTATCACAACAGATGCGTGCGCCTCCGTTTGCCCGCTACGCTCCCTCTATACGAAGCTCGCACCGTCTGGTGGCTACTGCCATCTACTGTCGCAGGGGTGTGTGCACCGTCGTGACATAAGGTCGCGGCTGCCGCCCCCACGCCGACTTTCCCTTGTCGCGCCTTTCTAACCGCTCCCGTCGCGTGGCGCCGCTGTGCCCTGGCTACCAACATGACCCAAGATTTTGTCTTTATTTTTCTTCATTCTATTTTTAACAATCTGTGGCGCAAAAGGAAAAATGAAGCTCGGGGGAGTTGCCTATGCCATATTTTGTGCATTTGGGGTCAGCCTAGTGACGGTAACGGATGCAGTGACTGGGTCAAATCCCGTCCGCTGGGGGAAAGCACATGGTCAGATGGGAGCATCAACCTGACCATGGAGCCCAAACCTTTCAGACGGGCCTCAAACCGTATCACGGGAACGGCAATACCCCACTCGATTGGGGGGGGCAAATAACCATTTGCCCCCCAGATCTGTATATGGCCAGCCGTGGCATTGGAACTGAACTTTAAGGTACCTACTGCACATTCCCAAATGCTATGCAATATCTAGAAAAAGGTATACAGGAGTTGAGCTGTATTAGCTTTGGTTTTCAGAAGAGCTTATGCATGTCGAACCAGCACTCATTTGGAAAAGTTGCCCCACATCGAGGAGCCTCTGACAGTAAATCTGCACACATCAATGTGGCAAAAACTCTGACTCAAATAGATCAACACCTTCCAGAGGCAAATCCACTTACCTTGCCTGGTAGGAAATGAGCCATTTCCTAAAGCATAGTAAGTTTTTAGCTCTATTGACAGTATATTTTTCTCTATTTATAAAAACAAAATTTCTTGAATTTTAACAAAATTCTTGGAAATTTTGGAAAACAAAATGTGGTGACTTGATTTCCCAGATTAATGGGGACCATGCCAAAATTTGATGCCATTACCATCACAGATTTTCTCCAATATACTGTATACAAGCATGATGACAAGCTGGAATCAAATGGCTCCCACAAAATTGTTGAGGCAGGCCCAGATGAGTAATAGAACTATTTTAGAAAACAAAACTTTCATTACATATCAAAACTCAATGTCATCCTTGAGCAACTGCTTATTCTGGAACCACATATTGTGTATTCATGTTTCCCATATAACATATATAATTTTATAATTTCAAAATATATTCCCACATAATTTTGAGAACTTAAAACAAATGAGCAGCAGCCCAGGAAAAGGCACCTGCTCCAAGAGCATAATTTCTGCCTGGAAGCATATTTTCATCACACACAATGAAACAAATATTTTTCCCATAGCAAAACCAGAACTAAATACTTCATTGAAGGTTTGGTATACTTCTTCAGCAGACAGCCTAAGTTAGTTTTCTTGCTCATCGCTTATTTTGATCTACTTATGAATCCGTACATGTATATTCAAATCACACAAAGCACAATTGTTAAAAAATACAAACACTGGAAAAATACAGTCATAGGAAAGGCAAGTGGCTGGAGTTAAATTTAAAAGACACTCTTTAGGGAGGACGAGGTGAACAGGGACACCAGAGCCTGGGGCACTCGCGACGGCGACGAGGCCAGGGGCGCAGCAGAGCGCGCACAATCCATCGGTGGGGGGAGCGCGACGCAGCGGCGGAGGAAGCTCGACGCAGCGGCGGAGGGAGCTCGACGCAGCGGCGGAGGGAGCTCGATGTAGCGGCGGAGGGAGCTCGATGCAGCGGCGGAGGGAGCGCGGCGCAGCGGCGGAGGGAGCGCGGCGCAACGGCGGAGGGAACGCGGTGCAACGGCGGAGGGAACGCGGCGCAACGGCGGAGGGAACGCGGCGCAACGGCGGAGGAACGCGACACAGCGGCGGGGAAGCGTGACGCCGCGGGCGGATGGCATGTCAGTTTGCTTTGATCTACGGCGCACGAGTCCAGATTTCTGAGGGGCATTCAGGTGTTCGGGGACAGAGTGGAGGAGGATTTATTAGCACACAGCATCAAGGATAGCCAATATCAATATAGAGATTTTATCAGGCAGATTGATACAGAATGATTGATGAATAAACAATACTTCAGCAAAGTACAACCAGCTCACAAAGGGATAAGGCGAAAAACAAGACACAGGCTCACGCTGTGGGCCACCCGTCCCGGCTGAACGGCGTAATGCTCAACGCTTGATATGGAACAAAGAGAGGAAACCAGCAATTAACATTGCGTTGTGAAATTCATTTCTATTCAAAATTTAGTTCCCAATATTAAGCAAGTAATTAAACCCCATTTTTCTCATCCACTCACTTCCTCCCAGGGATCTTTCACTAAACTTGGTAATGTACTGTTTTAGTCAGTGGAGCTTGGAATTGTGTTGCAATATACATGTAGTGGACGTAAAAGTTGAGGGCTTGGGTTTCATTCCCCTCAGACCCTCCAGGATTCAACATTCACTCAATTTAGATCTGTATGCAGCTAACAGGTGAGGAGTTGGTCTGAGAAAAGTGCAAGTCCTTTTAATTTGAGGAGCATTAAAAATTGACTTCCAAGTTCACCCCTTAATACAGGAATTGCTTCTGCAGATGGTAGGATCAGTATCTCTGAAATAAGTCCTAGGAGGACTACTGAAAATTTGATTTCAAAAGCCAAGCTCACAACAACTTGTACAATTTTGGATTGTTATAGTATTTGGATGCTAGAAACATGCAAAAAAAGTGTGCACCAAAAAATTGCAAGAAATTCCAACTGACCTATAAACAACCAAAATAATTAAACAGACCAAAATACGACTACAATAAAACTTAGTGAGCTGTTCAACAGCAATCTTTTTTGCAGCCATGTATATCTATGCATTAACACAATGACACATTAAAACACACACTAACACAATGGATGGACAAGAAGAACACATGAGACATGAAAGAAGGGGACTGCAGGGAGCATGAGTATCATTCAGCTCAAACACTGGTTGGATGAGATTTTGATATCAAAGGAACCAAAATAGACTGTACTGGCCCTGTCAAATATGTTCAATGATGTTGGGACCACAGTCCTGCCTGTCATGAGTGTTGAAACTATACCTGGCCTGTTTTTCATTCTAGTTATCTGCACTTAAGGGGGACAGTGTATCTTTTAACACCCTGCCTTCCACAACATCATCAAACCCACATGTATCAAGTTTCACCCCTTGATGAAAACATACTACAAGCCACACAACGAACCTGAACAGGATTTAAGAAAAAATCTATTTTTAAGGAGTACAACATGACATATCTATCCCTTACCTTTATTAGTTTGACAGCACATGACTAGTCTTTAAAGTTTGAGCCCCAACTCTTCCAAATCTATTCCCTCAATGAAGTTTACCAGTTGGATCCATACATATATTATCACATCAAACACGATGGGTAAACAAAAGTACAAGGGATTAAAAGAGCACAAAACGTCATAAAGAGGCCAAAAAAGCACGATGACAAAAATAGCCACAAAGATGAGTGAAAAGGGCCTGAGAAACCCTGGCATGAGAGGTTAAACTGATAAAAACCTTTAGCAGATGTTCACAGAACTATCTTACCTTGTTCGCTCAGGTCCGCATCGAACCACCCGCAAAATTTATTCAATTTATTCCATTCACTTTCTCCATGACGGATCATTACAATCTTATACGTTTCCGCCATGTTACTGAACAATAATGGCAGAATCAAACTGCACTCTCAAGAAATCGTTTACAATATTTGGGGATGATGGTGGGCCACACGCTCCTGCCACACCCACAACAACCCCAGGACCATAAAAGAAGACACTCAATAAAGAAAACAAATCCTCTGGGAAGAGGTGCTGGTGTGGCTGCGTGTTGGATGGAGGAAGATACCGGCACTGTACCAAGCGCGCCGTGATTGAGGATGACCGATATGACCTTCAAAACTTCAAAGGTTAAGACCTCTATAAAACGGTTAGCTTCTCCGGAGAAAGCAGGCCGAACAGCATACAACCAAATTCTAAAATTCAAATTTTAGCCCCCTTTTAAAAGCCAGCCACCATCTTACCAAAAATGATAGGCACAAAAGGAATGGTTTCCCCTATACTCCTACGCTGAAGGAATCCCTTCAAGACTTTACATCTAACACCTGCCGCGCACCACGGGAAAAGACGAGCCCGTGGATGCCCAGACGAGGAGTGCGCAAGGGCGCATCCAAGTCATTTGGGAGGGGGACTAGGGGCTTGAATCTCCCCCACCATTGCCTCGGAACAACTTCCCGCTATGCATTTACAATAAGCACTCTTGTCATTTGGGGGGGACGGGGCTGGAGCCCCTAGCCCCCCCTCCCTGCATCCCCACAATGGGTCCAGGCATGGGCGGATCCAGGGGGCGTCCCCTGTCGGAATCTTAAATCCGTTACTTTGCGTGAACGCAGGCCCCGTGGCTTTCCGGCGAGCTCGCCCGCCCCCTCCCCCACGCCGCTGCGGACCCGTCGTCGTCGTTCGCCGCCCGGGCTGGTTTGCTCGGGGCTCGCAGCCTGACACGGTATCGCGTATCTCTCGACACTTCCTTTGCCTTCTTCCCGTCACTCTCCTATTGTCACTCTTCTGAGGCTTTTCTTTTACTCGGCCTGTGCTCATATACAGTCTCAGGTGTATCGTGCGGCGCCTGCCGCCAGACTTGAACGCGACGTTTTATCTCCTGCCGTGTCTAACATACTCGTAGGTGTAAGGCGAATACAGGTCACGGCTACAAATGGTCGCGACAGAATGCGAGTCTCAGCGTTTCCACGATAAGATTTGACGCCAACCTGATAGGTTTTCCGCCAAAGAGTGGCGCCCCCCGGTCCTGATAGCGCCTCTGATCCGGATGACACCCTAGCCATGTGACCCTCACCAAAGGCCTTGCTCCCACCCAATCGACAATCCTGGATTTTCCTATGGGTCCAGGCAAGAAAACTGAGGGTGAGAGATCCACAACTGGACCGGTGGATTGTCAGTGCATACATGAACGCCCGGACGGATACCCCAGGGGCCGCCTGTGGGGTTGTAACAGGCGGATCCAGAGGGCATGGCGGCCCTTGCCTCCCCGATCGACCCTCGGCACCCCTTGAAATGATCACGGCGCCCCACTGAAAGGTCGATGGCGCTCCCTGATATGTCGCTTCTTATTCCCCAGGAACCGAGCATAGGCACCCCCGCGATCTAATTATCCGTCGTAGCCGGTGATCCAGGAGCCGAAGGCGCCCCCTGGGCAGGCCTACCCAGGGAGGCTTGTTCCGGAACAAGCCCCCCTCCCGAAAATATTGCACACCCGCTTGAAAATAGAATCCACCGTCCCTGTTTCACTCCCCACTCTGTGTGAAAGCAATTTCAGGACTATGTTTTGACATATAGCGAGCTCATTTTCGGGTTCATAATCGACTGGAACCAGGTACCTATGAACATTGGCGGACGCAAGGGGAGACCATTCCGGTCATGCTCCCCCCCAAAGCGTTGGAAGAGGGGTCAAACTATCTTTTGGCACATCAAAGGCCGAAGAAATTGTGAAAAAAGTGTTCATACTAGGTCTGTCAAGCAATCAAATCTTCGCTCCTCCCCCTCCGCGGAGAGCGATCATGTACTGGAGTGATAGCTTATACTAGGTAGGTCTGAACAGCACCCAAATGGCACGTCCATCCCCTCCCCAGGGGAGGCAGATATGGGTTTCCCCCAAACTTATCGGTTCTGCGTCCACCCCTGCCTCTGAATACATACCCAACTTGGTATAGATCTTATGTAGAAAGATATGGGGATCAGTCATGAAATGAATTCGATCACAGCCAGCCTACGGCTGCTGCAGTCTAAAGCATTCTCAATTTGAGCTTCTGGTGTCACTCGCGGAAGCAGAGGCGAAACCGATGATCGTTGAAACCAGAGCATGTACCTAGGTGCCGGGTACATGACCCAGCTAAAATACCTAGGTACCTAAGAAGGTATCTATGTACCTATGTTGACAAGCAATGTTGATATGGGTCCCTGATATGGCGCGTCCGGCACGAGCATTGGCTGGTCTCAACCCAAGATACATTTGTCTCAACTCCCATGTTGAGCTCAAATCCCTTCCTACCTTGACCTCCCATCCGTTGCACTGCCGAGTGATTGCATGTATCTAGCAAGCTATTTGCACATACCTTAAAGCTCAGTCTTACCTTTCTTGCTGAGGTTAGCGTCATACCATCCACAGAATTTGTTTTCTTGATTCCATTCACTTTCACCATGACGAACCATGACAATTTTGTGCGTTTTGCCCATGACTCCTCACGCAGAAACAACTTGGGGCTCGAGATTTGAAACAAAACGTTATTTCCCAACGCGAAACAATTTTCGAGACGATTCAACGCTTAATTTTGTCGTACTTTTTGCCCGCGAACAGCGAATTTGAGCCCCACAAGAATCCTCAACGGACGGAACTGAAGACGGCGAACGCACGAGGAGGGCAAATTTTGGCGTTTGTTTACAAACGACCTGTTTGACCTTGAAACCTTGCTACACATATAAATATTTTTAACTTTACCTTCCTCAAAATAATAAATTTTGACATAAATAAAATATCCAATTGGTATTTTATGAAAGTTGAGCCAGCTATGCAACTTTAGAAATGTATTTATAATCTCAAAGCCCCTGATGAATGAGAATTGCAGCATAAGAATTCCTTCAGATTTTAAAGGAGTTAATGCAGCCCACAGAAAGTCTCCGAACTCGAGGGAAGTAAGGCCGAGAGGGAAGCCGAAAGAAGCCAAAAAAACTTGAGGGAGCTTGGCATACATTGGCGGACGCAGGGGGCCATTCCGGCCATTGCCCCCCAAAGCGCTGGAGAGGGGCCAAACTATCTTTTGGCCCCCCAAACGCCGGATAAATTTTTGAAAAAAGGTGTTTACACTAGGTCTGTCGAGCAAAAAAATCTTCGCCCCCCCCCGAGAGCGATCATGTAATTGGCGAGGAGCTTATACTAGGTCTGTCGAGCACTGAAAAAAGGTGTTTACACTAGATCTGTGGAGCAAAAATCTTCGCTCCTACCCTCCCCCCCCCAGGAGGAGAGGCAGACATGAGTTTGACCCCTCCCAAAACTCGGGTCTGTGTCCGCCCCTGTTGGCATAACGCAAAACTGCCCGACATTTCACAAACTGCTCGAGGGGTTTCAAGGAGAAATTGCCATGGGTTTCAAAAGACAGCGAGCTATGAACGGGACAGAGAAACCTCAGTTTTTGCATCTTCTTCATTTGGATCAACGTGTCCCAGCAGTGGCGGATCGGGCGGGGGGGGGCTCGGGGGCTCAAATCCCCCCATGCAATATCCGAGCCCTATAGTTAATACATAGGCGGGGGCTGCCCGAGGCACTGGCAGGTGAGGGTCAAGGCCCCCTAGCCCCCCTTAATGAATTCCTGGAAGCGCCACTGCGTCAGTGCTTCTGATTTCGACATGCACCTAGTCGGGGCGATTGCCAACTGACAGGGGGCAGACTTAAGCCAAACAGTTTGGGGCCAACCAGGCAAATCGTAAAATATATTTATTCTTAAAATAAAATTGGCTGAAAAACCACAAGCGCTGAAAATTTCGTCGCTTGGCGGGCAATGGCCAGCCTACCCCGCGCCCTTCCCTGGCGCCACTCCTGTAGGCAGGACAGCTTAGGAGCGGATACTAGACAATCCAAGCGAGAAAGGAACGGGATCTGCTTTCCTCAAAGCTTCTGTTTTTATTAGGCGTTATGCCAGTTGCGCCCTCCTCCCTCCCTGGACTTCCACATGTGCAACTTCTTGCATATGTATAAGCAAGAAGGAGGAGGGGGGGGGCAGAAATGACCTCCCAGGCAGTTGCGGGTTCCCAAATGGCCCAGGCAGTGGTAGATAATTAATCCACTCATACTTTCCCAGTCGTCGCCATCCAGTGGGGAATCCAGATTGTCATTTCGGTGGAGGAAGCTAGGGGGCTCAACCCCATCCCACCTCTGCCCCGAATAGCCTCTTGCCATACAATTTCTATCGGCACTCTGAAAGTGGGGGGAGGGGGCTCGAGACTCCCGTAGTCCAGTTATATCGGCAACTGTCGCCGTCCGTACACCTAATTTTGACAGAAATGCGTGACGACGCCCAGTGCAAACAGGTTTCCAACGGGCTAGGTCTAACTGTCTGCAAGTTTTACTATAAACCTTAACCCCGCGCGAGTGTCAAGCCCGAACGATCGAAATATTTATTTTTGACAACATTTCTTATCTTTTCATTAAAACACTATCCGCAGTGACAGAGCACGTCGCTGCTTTTATCCAGCGTTTGATGCCTTTATGGTATTTCAGTGCCGGATCTGGGCCGATGCTTTGGGAGGAGGGGCTACGGGGCCCGAAATCAAGAAAACCAGGTGTTTTATCAATCGATGATAGGGGAGACAGGGGTCAAATGTAACACGGGGCAATTGTAACAATGGCCTTATTGTCTAAACTAATCAATGGATGGTGCTAGCGGCACAACCGCAAATGCGCGATCAGCTGCTGCCTTTGTTAACGAAGTTTCAACTCGGTGCGGCGGGTAAGTCAGACGCTGTTCACAATGATGTGTTTTTGAGGGTGTTTTGTAAATTTTGAAATATTTAAAGATGATTAATTTATTGATGGGTATGATAAAGTTTAGCAGAATCAGTTTTAGTGCATAAAGAATGATTAACCCCACGGGGGGCCACCTTGCCCACCGGGGGACGATGGCCCCCAACTCGAAAATAGGGCGTTAGCGCAAATCGCAAAGTGCAATAGAAAGGTCGCGTGAATCGTAAGAAATACTTCGCATGTTTTAGTGCTCAGGTCAATGGTTTGACCTCCAGAGGTCAAATTAGGTCAAGATCGGCTATTTTCACTCAAATATGCAATGATTAAGCAAACTAGTCATAACTCTTATGTCATTAGAGCTATTGAGGCCTGGTAAAGTTCATTTGATAGGAAATTACCAGTACTTTTCCGTTATGTGGAACGTAAAGACCTCCCGCCAGTGGTTTGACCTCCAGAGGTCACCTCGTGACCTAATATGACCTGAGGTCACGAAAGGTCACAAAGTGACCTTGCCGTATATCAAATGAAAGCCAGTGACCTGACAAACACGATGGTGTTTGTTTCACCGCTCTAGCAATTAGGTCAAAAGGTATTGTCAAAATACTGTTTTGACCCCTGGTGACTATGACCTGAAAAGTCTAAGGGTAAATATGACCCCTGGGATCCGTGAAAGGGTGTCCAAAAACGCTGTTTGAGCAGTCTGAGTATTAGCAATCATTTTTGTGGCTTTTATATCATGAAACAGCTTTTCCCCATGCTTTTCCAATGGGAGAGGTCGCCTCGTGACCGACCTCAGGGCAAGAAATCGAAAAATCCCAGATAACACCTAGACCCTAGAGGGGTCATGAAGTGAGGAAGTTTCAAATCGATCGACTTTGAAATGTAGCTCTTACAGAGCCTAAAGTTGAAGTGAGGTGACCTGGTTGACCTCGTCGGGACCTGACCTTGGGTGACCCGGGTAAAACATTTCAGGGATGATGGGAAAATGATGCAGTGAGAGGTAGAGCCCTCAACCGCGGTGCTGCGCCTCGTCGTTTTTCTGCTATCCCGGAAAAACCTTAGGGGGCATGATGGCCCCGGTGGGGCGAGGTTAATTAGCTACGATATAAGCACGGAATCTGTCACCTAGGCCAGCTCGTTGAGAGGCAATTTGGTTTAAAAAATTGCGCGTCACGATGGGGACAATTGTAACATTTCTCTTGGGGTCAAATGTAACAATGTTACAATTGACCCCTATGGCCTCGCGACGTATTACTTGCTTCTACTGCGCAAATGCAGAAGCTGGGTTAGTGATTTTATGATCAGGCGCGCACCTAGGATGCTCGTTTGGGGGGGACTAACGAGGGGACGTCAGGCCGATGAAGGGGGCGCACTTGTTCATCCAAAGGGACCAATCTTCATATCCTGGGGGAGGGAGGGGGGGTGCCGGGGAGCGATGAACTTGCTGCTTCGCTGTTTTTGGAAGGAGGCACTTAACCTGTCGGGCGGGGGCAGGCCAACCCTGGGGGAAGGGGGCAAAGCGGTCTAAAATCGGGAAAACATGGATTTTGAGGAAAATCAACAAAAATCGGGCAATTCTGGGGGATTGCCCTGTTTGCTCCCCCTCCCTCCTGGATCCTCCAGTGGGGAGGGGAGGGTGAAGTGCGGGCTCGCTGCCCCTTGGGTGCCCTACTGTTTATGATAACCACATTGCTTTCCAATGATATGTTTGTTCGCAGGTTTGTATATTTCTCGGAAAAGTGGCAATGTGGGCTGACCTATATAACATTTCTTATATTGAAAATCAACGATGATAATTGGGGTTTAAGGGCACTTCAGCGGCAAAGGCTATATGTACCCAGGTTGAAAAGTTAACGAGATTTCAGTCAAATTATACATATTTTGTAAGTAGTCAGTCCAATAGGCAAATGTGCCCAAAATAATACGTGTTTGGTTCTAAAAAGGATCATTCCTTTTCGGCAGCAAGTTCAAGATTTACTGACCGGATGAAGTAAATATTTGCAAACATTTTAAACGCGTTATATGCAGGTCCTTTATAGGGATTATTCAAATCACCGGTATTCGTCAAATCACCGGTATTCGTTTTCGTGTTCATCTTTCTAAACAAAACTGCATCGGCTGTTTCCAAACAAATGCTTCGCACTTTCAGAGAATGTCTCGTTTTCGACCACGCACCAACGAACGCGGGACTCGACTGGAGACGGTCCATGAAGCTGAAGTGAAGGCCAAATATGCAGAAGTGTTCGCATTAGGATGTTTTTTTATGGTACAAATAAATCGTTGAAATTCATACGGTTTCAACATGGTACAATTGACCCCCGGTGCTGTTACAATTGCCCTTCACATGGGGTCAATTGTAACAGCTGAAGTAAATTTTTGATGTCAAATTTTGACCCCTAATATTTCTTATTTTGAATTCTTTCTAGGTCTATCACATTGCAAAATCTTCAAAGTTGATGCAAATATAATTATAAGGGCTCTAGCTTAAAGCACTCTTTCTCCAGAACCAGAAATGTGAAATTTGTTACAATTGACCCCAGTCTCCCCTAATTGGAGGCTGGGGTGGGGGGCAAATTTCGTTACTGCCCCTCTTAAGATCAGGTCAATGTCGATAGGTCACCAGAAGTCACCAAAAGTCACGCTCTTCGAAAAAATTTGTTAATACATTTTGATAGAAACAGGATACAGTAAAAAAATGACATCAAGGTGACTAGCATAATTGAATAACAAAATGATAAGATGACCAGGCCAAGACAACCAAGTGACCCAAAAGGTCACACTGCATATCATTCGAATACTTGTATCAAGACGAATGCATCAGTGTTCTAGGACTAAAAGTTACCGAATAATAAAGGATTTTCTAAATCGACGTAAATTTGACTCATATTGACGCCCTCTACGTCACAGGTCAACTGATATGTTTCAAACTTGGTTCAAGAGAAGACGGCAAGGCACTATTAGCGTCGTTCCGATTTTTCCTATCACCGTTGGTCCCCGAGATCGGAGGGGGAAATTGGGGAAATTGGGGGAGGATCCTATCGGACATCCCCCCACACAATGGTAGTTACGAAGAGCCCAGACGGTGCCGGATTAAGATCCCCCGATTCGCCAATGCCCCATAAATAATGGCTAAGCTTGGGATCGAAAAATGGAGATTGGAATACAAAAGCGGGCATTCAAAACAGGTCTAAATTGTCCGAAGGGATCATTCACTCCCCAACCCTGCGATTACCGTTATAAGTGGAAAATATTGCGAAACATGAGAGCTGGAAGGAAAAAAATATTACCTGTCCCTCAGAAATGCGAAATATCAAAAGCTGTCACTTTTAAAACTCAATGCCTTTTGAAGGTATATACTAACTGGTCTGTCGCAATCCCTGGTTGGCGGTTTTCTTTCACCGTAAAACTGCCGCCCACTGCTGAGAATAGCGGCTTTCAACGTCTCCTCTTCCCGTTCAACGGAAAGGCAAGTGGCTCGACAGAGTTTTGCATCACAATACATCCGCCGACCCCTTCCAATCATTCTTCACCGAACTGCTGCTCCTGGAAATACTAAAATACTTATATATAGGAAAACCTACCGATTCTGTGAGTTCCGATTACTTTAATTTGCAGTAATCTACCAGGGCTGCAAATGATTCTGAGTAACATTCCGAATCCCTAGTCTGACGTGTTGAAAGGCGAACCAGCTAATAGCTAGAAACGATTATATGATCCTCGATAAAGTTTTAGTGCCAGCTACTCCCACGAAATTGAATTCTATCTGGTACTGAAAGGAATTCTCTTGTAAGTTTTCCCTCCCAAGGTTCACTCTTACTCCCTGAGTAAATCTCACACACAGCAGCTCCCCAGGGCCACGAAGGCCAAAAGCCTGTAATTACTCACTGGTACCGAATTTATTATAACAACAAAAGAGACATGTAGGCAGATCCGAGGAACCGGCCGATGCCAGGCGATGCAACAACTGAAAACACGACGGCGCAAGTAATACGCCGGACAATTTTCACCCAACCGAGAGTCGTGACACGGGAGCCACAGAAGAGTCCAAGAAAAACGAAACACAGAGAAACCGGGACGAATACACAAAACAGGGGACTGGGGGTAAATTGGGACGGTCGGTTTACGGTCTAGAAACCACCGACCATTGACCGTTCCAAGCAGTAACAGAAGCGCGAGAAGGAGACAAGGGGCCGAGCGTTTAACACACGTTACGACTCGACCGGTCAAGCAGTCGGAAACGTAAAACAGCAATCACGCCGTCTACGGCTGAGCCGCAGCGGCGTCAAGGACCGGCAATATAGGCGACAGCAGCCACGGACCATGCAAAGTCAATTGATCAGAAGACAGCAAAAGTCAACACGACCCTCACAAGCCACGGCCATTCGCGCCATTACTGCGCGTGCACGTCACGCGATAGTGATATTTCGGTCTCTGAAACCTGCAATACAGCAGCTAGTGGCTCCACACAACCTCACAGAGGCTGGCTGGCAGCGGCATCGGGGCCGATTCGCCAGCGCACTTTGGTAACAGCTGATATCATACTGCTCCACACACCACACACATTCCACACAACGTGCACACACTTCACACGCACACAACACACACGCATACACAATCATATATTCAAAATCGATATGCCAGACGCTTCGTGTTGTTAAGGTTCCCCATTATATTGCACGGCTATAACGCACGCACGTTCATTTCCCACATCCCCATTTGTACCCAGCTAGCTAGCCGCAGCGGAAATCACAAGAACATGCGCTTCGACACGCCTCTCGTCCTGCTGTCGCCCGCCCACGACTTGGACTTGGCGCGGAAGTGCTTGAGGTCGCTCTCGTGACCCTCCTTGTTCATCGGCTTATAAGAACACGGCTCACATCGGTTTTCCGTCGTCGAGAACACCTCATAGAACTCTTTGTACCCGCCCTCGAGGAGGTACACCTCGGGGTGTATGAGCGCCGGGTAGGTTTGTTTGTTGAGCTTGCGGTCCTGCTCGCGCAGGAAGCGGTACATGCTGGGCCCGCGCTCCGAGGAGAACTCGCAGTGGAAGATGAGCACGTGCCTCCTCTCGGCGGCGTCGGCGGTGAGGGGCGGCGGCTTGGCCGCCTGTCGCCCCGCCAGCAGGTGCGAGTGGATGGCGTCCTTGGTGTAGAGGTTGACGGCGCCGCGGATGTGACCCCCCTCGTATTCATACGGATACCTGCGGCAAATGGGAGATTCGTCAATTCGATTGTATGCACCACGACCCACAAACAAGCTATAGGCATAACAACTACAACATAAATCGTTAAACACAGTCCACGTATGAAGCATGATCAAACAATAGTCCGAGCATCTCTCCCCAACCCACCAATCTACAATCACGGTCTGTCCTCCACACACCGGTACCCTGTTGGCGGTTCTGACCTGCAGTCGATGACCTGGAAGGAGGCGACCTGGTTGTCGAACTTGCCGTCCAGCAGGTCGCCCATGGTCTGCACAGATATAGCTTTGAGGTCACTGTTGCGCGTTTTGAGGGTCAGAGGAAGTGCGTACGGTCGACTGCAATCCCCAATCAGGTCCGGGTCCTGGCACGCTGAAAAGGAACATACAATGTTGAAAACCATTTCAGATATGTCCTCTTAGTGTTGATTACAATTGTTTCCCAAATCTTCCATGCGGAGGCCTTTTTTAGACTTTTGCCATCTCGAAACGTCGGGCACAACATCTCCTTCACGTAAGAGCTGATATGAGAATTCATCCTACCAGTGATCTTTACAGCATTTCCGGATGTGATCCTAAAAACCAACAATAATAGCGTACAACAATATCAGCAACGCAGCCCCAGGGGTGGATTCTAAAAAAAACTAGGACCACTCCAACCCGGAGGCTGAAAACTCCGAACGAACAGAGTTTTAATAGCAAATAGTCACTTAAAGCCAGACAAAGGCAGGATCACCTCTCTATTGGACCTGGGAAAAGGGCCTGCGCCTCACCTACACTCTGAGCCAATCAATAGCGCACTCACATCTCTGCACGGCGCGTTTGATGGTAGCCTCCGACTCGCTATGGCAGCGCTGCAGCGGCCGCACGCGCTCGCTGCAGGGCGTCAGTCTGTGACTCTCCGACCGCTGCAGCTCGGCGCCGGCGCCGGCCCGCGGCGACGGCGACTCGGCCAGCGAGCAGAGCCGCTTCCTGGTGGGCGAGCCCGGCTCCACGGCGGGCGGCTCTGGACGCTTGAACTGCCCCAGCCGACCCTCTACCGGCACCGGCATCCGATCCGAGAGCCGCTGCAGGGGACATAGGGGGCGTTAGACGGCGGCGCTAGTGTAGCACGCATCGAGCGAATCGGGAGAACACGGCCAATAAAGATGACACTGGCATAGATGGCGCCACATGCCCTACACAAAAGCAGATTCCACACGCTCTACTTACGAACCGACCGAAGGAGTAGACTCATCGACCCATGTAATTGGGACAGCAGATTCCACTCCCGGTTACATGACAAGTCCGTTACCGCAGTCGATACGTAAAAAGAGCTTGCAGCAAATGCGCGGTTAACAGTTCACCATGCCCATCTGATCACGGCTACACTCACCGAGGCGTCAGCTGAGCCGCCGGTGGAGGAGTGGTCCATGCTGAGGAAGCGGCGGATGGTGGGGCGGCGGCGCGTGCCGACCTCAGGCGCCGTCTCCTGTCCGGCGGGACTGTGGAGGATGGGTGCCGACAACAGCGACTGCAGGCCCACCGGCATGGCGTTCTCGTCCATCGTGTCCAGGTCGATGGCGTCCATGAAGCCGTCCGAGTCGGCGCGCCGCAGAGGCGAGCCGCCCGACGACCCGGAGGACGCCGTCGACCGAACGCGACGAGGCGGGGGCGCCGTGGGCGCGGCGAACCTGCAGCGGAGACCGGGCTACGTCATCACAGCGGAGATACCAGGGGCCGAAATATTCAGATATTGGCTCTATAGTGCTCGGAAATGCCCATGCAGACACAGGACTGTTCAGAGAAATCCCTGGCGTTGGCTTCCCACCTAGTGAATTCGTGTCGTCCCAACAAGGGATATTCAAAGTTGGGGGGGAATTTAAGTATTTTTTAGTCAACGCCAAGGGTTAATGGTAGAATCATAAGTGGGGGCGCCCGAGTGCGCCAGCACACATGGCTACACCAGCAGCAGCGGTAAGCACCGGCTGCGCGGTCCCAGTCCGGCGGCTCACCTGAACTCGTCCCTGGCGTCGGCAGCGTCATACCCGCTGTCCTGCGAGCTAGGATCCTGCGTCTCAGGCGGCTCGGGGGTGGCGCGCTGCACTTCGCCCAGGGGCAGTCGCCGCTGACCCAGGCCGTCGGAAGCACGCTGACCCGACCTGCCAAGCGATGACAACACTCATCCACTGACAACACACAGCCGTCACCCAAAACAGAAAGTAAATTATTGCATTTCAATGATAAACGCCCATGCTGCAATGTCCATTAATAAGCCGTTAGCTCAACACCATCAATGTTACGGTAAGCCATCTGCTGACGTGCCAGTATCAGTCCAGCACAAGCTTCATCTTGCTCAGAGCTCACCTTTCGCTGAGTCCAGGCCGTTTGGGACTGCTGAACTCAAACGATGCATCCAAGTGTTTGGTGGACGCCGGCGAGAGGAAGGGAGCGTTCTCCTTGTCCAGGCTGGGTGAGCCGAAGTCGGCGGGACTGGACAGCAGCCGCTGGCGCACCGGCAGCGACTTGAAGCGACGCATCGGCGCCGAGTCCGGCGTCGTCGATTCTCCCAGTGTGACATCGCGCAACAGCCTGAAAAAAACACGGCCGACGTCAGATCAGCAGCTCTGTACCAGCCTGTTCAATATTGTTATAAAGGCTGCATGGAGGGAGTATGAAGAAAGCAGCACAAATACACGGCGTGAAATCGTTCACAAAATTATTCTTAAAACAAACACGACCCGGCTCACTGTCCAATCAACCATGGATGACCCCGGTCTGAGCTGCTACAAGCATCCCAGTTCCCCAATGTCAGGAAACCACCGAAGACCGTACAGGCGACCTGAGGCCGAGGTTCGGGTTACCGCGGCCATACCGATGTCATTCCAGACCACAGACGCTGGATCCCTCACATAACCGGGCGGCGTAACATCCAGGACGCGGAACCTTGGCTGCAGCCCGGAAACGCCCGGCTGGCAGCCGCCGTGGGACGCCGCCGCGCCCAACCACAGCCCTTCCCAGGAAGAGCGCACTAACAAGTCGGCTCATTAGCCGAGCTGGGCCGGGCGTGCATAGCTGGCATTGCCGCGGGATGTCGGCGGTGGGAGGCGTGCAGGGTAATTGGGTGGAGGTGGAGGAACCGGCGCCGGCGGCGGCGTCTCGGCCGCTACTGCACCTGTTGCACGCAGTCCTCGGAAGCGGCCCACCATACATTTGTCCAAACCGCTACGACGCAGAGCAGAAACATACAGAGTAAATGTTCAATACAAAATTGTTTCGATGAGTATGCATGGTTACTACGAATCGCCAAATCAGCACTGTTGCAGTGCAGAGGTGCAGACTGCATGATACATTTTTTGTCTGAGCACAATTCAAACAGATGTCGGTTGGGCGCGTCCGGCTTTTCGGATCGGCACTGCAACAGTGCCGACGCCGGGGGCGGCCGTTTCAAACCGGCTCCTCCGGCGGCGCTCTGCCGCGCGCAGTCGAGCGTGAGATGAGACCGACTCGCCGGCGATTGCATACAAACAGCCAGAAACGCCGGTCATCACCATAGCGCAGAGTCAATGTCAGCTGCTCAAACACCGTCTCAGACACAAGAAGTCGGCAAAACGGCGCGGCCGTTTCCCGCCACGAGGCCGTCAACCTCGCCGGCGCGGCGACGGTTGGGGCACGCAGCGGGCGCGCGCCGGCGCCGTTTTTGGGCCGGGTTCTCACGGCGGCGACTTTTTACCTGGCGGCGGGCGGGCCGGGCCGGCTTCCGTCAGAGCCGGCGCTGCCGCAGCTCGCCCGCCACCGATGCTATCGCCAGCTATCTTCACTGGCTGCTGGTGCCATTACACGACGGGGCTGCTCCGGTGCGCGCGGCCGAGAGCGGCGGCAGGACCACTGGCGGTCTGATGAGGAGCCGCCAGCGGACTGTGGTTCTCCGCACCAGCAGCCGAGGTCAGGCCGACGTCTCGCCGCGGATGCGAGACGTGGCTCCGGCCGCCAGTGAACCCGCCGACAGCTGGCCGGCATCAAAGGAATGCACCGCCGCTCACTTCGACCGCCCCCAGCCGCAACTTAATCAGAGGGCTTTACAGACACAATGGACATTCCGCTCCAGTTGGGGCGGCCCGGACGCAAAAATGGGAGGCGCACCACTGAAAATCATAATCTGCGCCGGCACCGTTTTTGCCTGGCTTTGCCGGAGAGGGGCGGCTGCTCAGCGCGAGCCGGCAAGACAGAATCTCTGCCGCCAGCGTCCTGCAAAAACGGACTGAGCCACGCGGACACGACCCGCCGCGAAACCCCACCCGAAGTCGCCAGCAGCTCCCCTGGACCGCACGCGCTCCTTTCGGTTTGGATCGGTGGAATCAGCCGCCGGGTTTCCGCGGCCCGAGGCCGTTGTACACAGCGTGATTAGGCATCATTTATAGTGCCGGCAGCGACAGCGGCGACAGAGGGCGCTAATGTGGGGGCCCATGAAGACTTCGACAGCACGAAAGGAGCGGAATGGCGCGCAGTCATTGACTCGAGACACGGCGGCGCCCTCCGACCTTCAACGGCCGGAGGGGGCCTCCCGCCAGAAAAAAATATCAAAGACGGTAGCCGGTTAGTGGAAGCAAAACCTTCAGTTTAGTCCTCTAATACAGCAATCACGCTCGGGTTGTATTTTTGAAGGTTTGGGTGCGCTCCGGCGCCTGTCTCGACCTCTCCGAACGAGCAGCACGGTCGTGACAGGCCGCAGGTGATACTGCCGACGGCGCCGTGACGCGCACGTTTTCTCACCGCCGCGACGTCGACGGCCTCGTAAAGACCGAGCGGGGAGGGGAGGGGGCGGCCGACAACCCGGAATTCCTGACACCTGGCAGCGGGCCGGGCCTGACCCTGCAGCACAGGTGAGAGGCGGCCGGCAGCTCGGATGGCCGGACGTCGCAGCAGTACCGGCAGCGTCGCTTCCGGCCGCTTCCTGCGGCGGTGCACCGCCGTGACTTACGGCATCAGCCACGTCCGGCCCTCCCCTGCCAGCAGTCAGCCGTCCCCCGCCCTCCCCCCAGCCAGGCCAGGTGAGTGTCTCCACTCCAGCGCCGCTCCCTTCTCAGATCCTCACATTCACGCAACAATGCGACGGTAACGACGACGGCGGCAGCTGTTCCAGGGCGGCGGTCACTGACACCAGCCCGCCGCCGGGACTCCAGATCGGGCCAGGTCTGCGCCGGTCCGGACGGGGACCACCGCCGAGATGCGGCCGCACGCCGTAAATGTGTCAGGCGCGGACAGTGCCAGACGGTGCTGTCAAGGCTACACAGCCTGTGCCGGGCGCGCTCGGTCACTGTTGGACGTGCCGGGCCCAGCCCTGACCTCGGAGCGAGACGTGGATGGCCTGTCGAACACACAGCCTCTTCACGGCAGGCACCCCTTTCAAATCCGGCCGAACAGGGCTGTCATCGACAATCCCATCTCCAGGTTATGGTTTGGAAGCTAGCGGACTGACCGAGTGCTGACTGATCGGCGCACGACCTCGGCGCAAGCAAATCATCACGGTAATATTTCACTTGTAAAACATCGCCGCGTGGAGTGCGCATGTTCGCCTCCCCCTCCCCCGCCACCCTGGTGATATGTAGAAGACAACAGCAGCATACATTTTTCTCGAATAATTCGAGAACACATAACAGCCAGTGTACGGAGGACTTTAGCTAATGATACGGCGGTATCCTCTTCATAGGATGTGAGGTTCAAGGGGAGCGAGCAATATTCACACGGGACCTGACTAGTGATGTGATATGCTGTGATTTCCCATTAAAAACGATGGACACAGGCATCAGCAGCACATTAGCAAGACAGGCCGAGGAACGGGGACGGATCCAAAGGTAGGGGGAGGAGAGCACTCCGATCACGGCCCCCAAAAGCCGTCAAATTTCACCTCGTTATAGCCGATTTTCTTCACAGTGTTTTTCACGATTTTGCCCTGGTTGTCCTGATTTAACGATTTGCCTTGGTTCCCCCAAAGCTTTGCCTAGATCCGCCTCTGCCGAGGAACGAGTGCAGACCCCACGATAACGGCACACCACTGCTTCATGCACAATTCTCCCTTCTCCGGCTTACTATCCGACGGATTCCCAGCATACTCTGGGGCTCAAGGGGTTAGTCGGCGGGGGTCGACCCCGCTGGTCGGCGCGGGGGCACCGGTTAGAAACACGAGCCGAAGGCGGGCGGGTGGTGATCGGCCGGGGGAGAGATCGTCGCCTCTCTAGTCAGACGGGAGGCGGCGGCAGCTAAATATAGCGGCCGGCGGTGGCCTGCGCGCCGGGGAGCGACGGCTCGGCTGACGGCGCCGCTTTTTGCCGCCGCGGGGAGCCGCTTCCTGCAGGCGTCGGCTCACACCGCGGCCCGTCGTCATTGTCAACAAATCAGCTGCCGACTTACAAGTAGCCTGGGGGCGAATCAGCTGCGCCTGAGCGCTCAGCTGTCAGCTGATGGAGCCAGCGCCCAATCCGTATCAGCTGTGCTCCGATTCTCGGGGGGATTAAGATAGTGTTTCCGGATTCTGTCGCTTTACCATACTTTCCTTAGAAACATTTCGGATGGCAGCTGCTCTAAAAACTAAGGTTTTCTACATGAAACCGGATGCATGAAATTCAACCGCAGTCAGACCCATCGAATGCAGGGAGATTTGTTGGGTTTTGACATTTACCGGGAGGAACGCCAGCTGCTGCCGTCGAACGTTGATGTCAGCTGTTCATGATGTCTGCTTCTCTCAGCTGACGCCGGCTGAACCAAGCATATGACGTTCGGCAGATCAGCTGAGCCAGTGATCAGCTGTTTCAGACGTCAACTCAGCTGGTATCAGCTGAGTTTCCAATGAGTTTTCGTGAAGCTCAGGCTCAGGCTACAAGGTATCAGACCCTCTAATACTACTCCTCAGTGGCCTAAACCTGCCACCAATAAATACCCTGACTAGCCATCCGGGCCATGTCAGGACATAGTGACGATGCTCTCTCGGCACAATCCTACCGGGAATGGATCGGAGAGAGCGTCGCCTCCAGTCCCAGCGACGGTCTGTGTGTGGGACAGGGCAGCCGGTCCCGCTTACTCTCAGAAGGCCGTAGAAAGTCAAGGCTGGGTGCATATGGCGCTGAATGGCCCGGCCAGGGCGACCTTCCGTTCACACTAGGTGCCCGAGCCGCCGGCAGCTATTTAGGCTTCTACCGAGCACTGGACGCGAGGTGTAGCTAATGGTACCGTGGGAAGCAACCCTTCTCAGCAGGTTCAGGGTCATCACAGCCGGTCATCTGCATATAATGGACTGAGCCGAGGTAGATGACTGTTTTCGTCTCTAATTACGCCCGCGCCTAATCTGGTGTTACCGCAAACTGGCCCTTCCCATGGACCTCACATGCAGGGCTGACCCTGACTGAAATTGTAGTGATCGCGGCCAGGTCAAGAAAACAAGTTCTAACATAGCATCCGACGGTCATCCACCCCGGTCAAGTTGTGAAGAGTCCGGCAAAACGAGACTGCGGAACAAGACAAGCGTCAAAGCCGAGGATCCTGGTGGAGGGGAGCAAAAAATACCTCCAACACATTCGCTTTACTCCAAAACCAGATTTCGCAGTATTAGTTATTTTGGATCCTCATACAATTCAATTAATCCGCATGTATTCAGGGCCCGCATGAACAATTTTCTTTTCGTATCGCGGAGGAAAAATATCCGTCACCTATGCGTAGTTCATAATTTTTCGCGCGAGGTTGGTTTTCCCAAAGCCCAGTCAGGAGCGCTCATTGTCTCCCGTTCACAAAGCCGGCCGCGGCAGATGCGCCGGCGGTAGAGGAGCGCGTCCTGTATCGTGGCCCAGTTCGCCGCGGCTCAGCCTCCGACGCGGCAAGCGTCGGCACCGGCGGCTGCTGCCTGTGCGTGCAGTGCGTGCGCGGGGCGACAGCTGCCGCCGCGCGCCCGCCCTTGCCCGCGGCGCCTAAACACCTCACAATGAGGGCGAAAGTGCGCCGCGGGTGCGCGCGCCCAGTGGGTCTTGTGTACGCGCGCTGGGTGGGGAAATGGCGGGAACGGCCGCCAGGCGCGATCGGCCCGGAGATAAACAGGCCGACACTGCTGATCCACAGCGGCAGTCTGTAATACACACCAGCACTCACGCCGGATCGGCACATCGGCTGTAGTGATCGCTACCGGAGTCAGGCCTCCCGGTACTGCCTGGACCTGGGCGGCAGCCACCGCGCCCCCGTCACTGCCTCTCTTCAGATGAAGGAGGGCGGCAGTGACTGCCACTCTTCGGATGACGGAGGGCGGCAGCCACTGCCGCTCTTCAGATAGCGGAGGGCGGCAGTCACTGACGCTCTTCAGATAGCGGAGGGCGGCAGTCACTGACGCTCTTCAGATAGCGGAGGGCGGCAGTCACTGACGCTCTTCAGATAGCGGAGGGCGGTAGTCACTGACGCTCTTCAGATAGCGGAGGGCGGCAGTCACTGACGCTCTTCCAGATAGCGGAGGGCGGCAGTCACTGACGCTCTTCAGATAGCGGAGGGCGGCAGTCACTGACGCTCTTCAGATAGCGGAGGGCGGCAGTCACTGCCGCTCTTCAGATAGCGGAGGGCGGCAGTCACTGACGCTCTTCAGATAGCGGAGGGCGGCAGTCACTGACGCTCTTCAGATAGCGGAGGGCGGTAGTCACTGACGCTCTTCAGATAGCGGAGGGCGGCAGTCACTGACGCTCTTCAGATAGCGGAGGGCGGTAGTCACTGACGCTCTTCAGATAGCGGAGGGCGGTAGTCACTGACGCTCTTCAGATAGCGGAGGGCGGTAGTCACTGACGCTCTTCAGATAGCGGAGGGCGGCAGTCACTGACGCTCTTCAGATAGCGGAGGGCGGTAGTCACTGACGCTCTTCAGATAGCGGAGGGCGGCAGTCACTGACGCTCTTCAGATAGCGGAGGGCGGTAGTCACTGCCGCTCTGCAGATGGCAGAGAGCCACATACCACATACGGAGCCAGGGCGGTGCACAGCTCCCGACTCGCAGTCAGGCGCGGGCCATTATGCATTGGCATGACTCGGCAAACGCAGCGGTGCCATGGGCGGTCAGAACGCCATCAAATGTGTTGGATAAATCACCCGTAAAAGTGTGCAGCGCATTGCCGGCCATGTAACACAGCACGGCCATCGGCAGCTGTGTGCACTAGAAATGCTCGCACGAGCCCAGCGAATACTCATTTACTGAACTACCACCAGTCAGCAACTGCTGCAGCGAATACATTTGAACACCTGGGATGACTAGTCAGAACAAAATTAGTTTCAGAACTACAATTGTCCATAAAATCGAGCATTGTTCCATAAATACCGATAATAATCCACGAAGATGGGACGGGTAGGTGCTCTAAAATAACTGAACGAGCCGGGCCTCTTTCTAAAAAAAGAAACAGACCCCTTGCGAAACGTATAGCTCTGAAATAAATCAGCCGTTTGACAGGAGGAGGAATCAGTGGCGGATCCGGGACTTCATTTGGAGGGGAGGGGCTCGAGCATCCCCCGTCATTGCCTCGGGTCAGCCTCCACCTATGTATTAACTATAGGCACTCATACATTTCAGGGGAGGGGGACTTGAGCACCCTAGCTCCCGCTCCTGGGAGAAATGAAAATAATCCGATATGCCTGCACATGCATAAAAGTAATTTTGAAGAACTACTCGAGAAAAAAATGAATGATTTCATTAATAATTTTAGAATTATCATCGAGGAGGATAGAATCCTGGAGCGGGATAGAATAATGTGAAACATCACGTCCTCCTAAATTTTCCCCTTCCCCTAAGCCCGGCAGACTGTCTGACCGCTCGACTCGTGGGCACGTGGAGGGTGGAGGGTGGGGGGGGGGAGAAAGACGCGAAGTGATCACTTTTTCTCACCGCCAGAAAACATACCATATTTTTGCATACGAACTGGGAGCTAGATTTGGTCATTTGCCTCTCCCGTTGGTCACCAGCGCTTCACATTTTCCTTCAGTGGAGACCAGTAGTGATCATCTAGTTCTGCATAGCCCAATACCCGTTGCCCGTTCGGCGTGAGCTATTGTGCTCTTTCCTGAAAGACGCCATGCCCCCTCCCCCCTCCCCATCCAGCTAGATTTACTGTGCAAAGCACGAAACAAGAGAGCCTGATAAAAACAAGCGTACCCTTTCGACAGTTGACATGTGCCCATATGAGCCGCTATAGAGCCCCCTTCCTTCATTGTTCCCCAGTACAACAAAGCCCTGTCCGAAACTGCAGAATACCGCCTAAAATGAGCAGAACAATTTCGACCGCTATTCCATTAATCGCTCGTAAATAGTGCAACACAAAGAAACTTATCAGAGATAATGCAAATATACTAGGCATTTCAAAGCGATTACCACGTTCCGGGTTTATCTATGGAACTATAATTTATCAATAAAGCCTATTCTTATTCGCTTGTCTACTTTTGCGAGCAAATGTATTTCGATCTTTCTTAAATGGCCAGAAAAAAGATACTAAGGTGGACATAAAAACTGACAGTCCCAGGGGAGGATATCCCGCTAATCCCCCTCCCGCAAAATCTCCCCAAGCGCCAGATTTTCCCCAAGTTTTCCTGAAAACACTTTCAAAAAATTTTGTAGTTAGCTGCCCAAAAAGGACAAGCTGGGACCGGTCTTGGTCATCAAACTTTCTTCTGTCGATTCTCTAAAACACCAGCGTGCTCCATGCCTTGGCAAACCCACTTCCCGTTCCGGGATCATGGCCAGGATAATTTCGCGCCATTATTGCAACCGCGGGAACAGCTGGGCCTGCAGCGGCTGTTGCTCACTGCTCAGCTGACGTGGCAGCGGCGGCGCGCCGTAGCACCAGCCGGGGGTCACTGATATCGCAGAAGGGCGGCGTCAGGGGGGGGTCTGCCCCCCCACCTCCACCTAAAATGATACATTTTAATACTAGCCCAATGGCGTTGTCTGAAAAAAGATGGTTCGAAAAGTCCATCCCCAAGCAATCCTACCCCCTCAAACGCCACTGATAACACAGGTAGAGGATCGACGAAGCGGTGGGATGGGTTCATCCCATTTCCAGCTGGTAAAAATTTTTGCCCGGTGACGTTAACATAAAATTGAATTACAAATAGTGGTATTCCACTCAAACTGAGTAGAAACGAAAGCCAATTTTGAAGTCCCTGAACATCAGCACCCTGGGCACCAAAGCTAGGAAGAGAGATGGAGGCGCCACATGTTAAGCTTAAAGCTTGCTCATCTTCATCCGTAATCATAATGTCGCAATGAGCACATTCCAAAATACCATTCCAGGAGACTTATCTGCTACTATTGCTAGGCACCACCACTCACCCGATGCATCGCTCGCAGCCTGTGTTGGGACTCATAGTGTCTGCTGGCCAGTCCATGTTGTCCGACAGTTAAAATGCACACACGCGACACCCACGCACACCGTCAATTTACCCCTCCCACCTCCAGCGTCAGCAGCCCACACCTCACCGCCTCGCCCCCACCTGCGTTCTGACGCGAGGCGAGCCTCCGATCAGCTGTTCCGGCTGGCACTCTGCCAGCGGCCACCCGCGCTGATTGGCCGCTGACTCCGGGAGGCGGAGCCTGCCAACGCGGGAACTTTGAACCGACCGTCGAGGTCGATAATCGAGGGGGAAATTCGGGGAGGCTGGATGCCCCCTACGACCCTCCACCGGTACCGACGGGGCACCCACAGCCTCTATATGCGGGGACGGTGTCGTACAGGCGCGATCGATCCTCATCATTAATTGCCTGGGGGGAAGTGGAGGGCCTGCGCGCGACGACGGCGCCGGGGTTACTGACACGGGCCGGTTCATGAACCCACGGCGCGGAGCGAGGCCGGCGCTGCCACTGCGGGCTGAGCGGGAGGTCACCGACTCATTCCCTGACGTCGTGCCGCCGGACCCCGGCCGTCCCAGCCGCAGCCGCAAATAGAAGCCACTTCAACTAGCAAACCGAGTCGGCGGCATCCATGGGCTCTGGGTTCTAATCGGATTTCTCGATGAGGAAACAGAACACTTAGACTAGTTCTCGGCACGGGTTCCTCTCAGCCTGAGAGTCCTCCACTCATCGCAACTCAGAACAATGTTTTCTATCATAAATGGCCGGGGCCGGACGGGGCGCGGGGAATGGCGGAGGAAATGTAGCCTGGATGAATTAGTCAGGACGAAAGTAGCCTGCATAATGAAAGAAACCCATTTAATATAAATACTGGCGGGTCCCGGGGAGGAGGGGGGACAGAAAGGAATGTTCCCCAAATCGCAATTTTTCAACAACTGTTGTTCACGATTTTGGGCCGTTGCTCCCCCAAACCATTGGCCTGGATCAAGCACGGTATAAAATATTCGTAAAATTTGACTTTTATTTCAGTTGGATGGTTCTTGTTCAAAATCAGCACCTACGTTTCTTCTGGTGATTTAGGGTGTGCTTTTAGAGGGCAGCAATAAGCTTCCACAGGATAGATAATTCATTAAAAAAATCCAACCAAAACCGTCATAAAAGGCCGCGGATCGGTGTTAAATCAGGGTGCGGGGGCACCGCATTTTCCTCTCTTCTGTTCTATTTAAACACAATTTTCAACCACTTTTCAAGAGGATAATCTTTCGTACCATGCAATAAGCCTGGTGTATATGACCTCATAAAAATATGGCAGTAAGGACATAGTGATGAAAACGTATTCCTAAATTTTGAATTATGGTTTAGATAAGGGTTTTACTTGACGATCACAATATTGTAACTTTCGAATTTTTCACTGGCCGAATATATTTTCCAATTTAACACTCAGCACACTAGCGCAAAACCAGTATTGGGGACACTGCCTCTTCTGATAGGCCATGCCGCCGACAAGTGGCGCCCTCTTGTCTAAATGACACCCCTTCCCCAGTGCCCCCTTCTCCGACCAAAAGCCCTGGGTCTGCCCGTGGTACGGAGGAGACAAAGGTCGGCCCAGAGCCACGTCCATCACTTACAGCACAACTGAAGACTGCGTCCCTGTAACCGAGCTCAGTAGCCACAGCGACACGGTTCCCGCTCTGGGAGATGCAGCCGGGCGCCGTGCGGGCTCAGCGGCGCTGCTGCGCACCAGCACGTGGGTAATTGTCGGAGGCCGGCGCAGTATCGGCGGCGGCGTCATCTCCCACCTGCTGCGTGCTGATGCCGTAACTCTTGCAGGAGAGGCGGGGCGGGCCGGCCGCAGCGCACGGCCTCTGCACACGGCATCTGACCGCATTCCACTCCGCACGGCCAGCACCCCATGCCCAGCTCTCGGACCTTCTCTCTAATCAGAAAAAAATATCGAACGTCCCCTATAATTATCTACCAACAATAATGAAACATGTTAAGTTTCCAAGACTTATGGAAATGATAAGTGGTCTACCTTGACACAGTGTACACTGTGCAAGCTTCCAGTTACAGCATATGGAGGCAGTTTGGACTTCCGTGGACCGTTTTCCTCATCGCCCACTGCGTTAGGGGCGCTACAGCGACTGACGCCTAAATTTAGCAGCCACGTAGCCACAATCCACAACGTGAGAAGGCCAGTACACCTGCCACCTCTCGTTGACAGGAAACTGCCAGCTCGAACACCAAAAACTTGGGATCTGTACATAAATGATACCCCTGGCTCATATTTCTAGCGAAATATTTCGCTTTTATTTCCAGGCAAATCGAGGAAAAACGCCCGCCAAAGAAGAGAAATGGGGTCCCTCTGCCCACCCCCTTCACTCTAGTTCCAAGACCCGTGATAAGAAAAGAGCCTCATTTTCCAGACCAATCTGACTATGTGCATCAACGCGATCTCTCTTCGGCTACACCCTGCGAGGGCCTCAACTGAGAGAGAAGGCGACCGACACAGCTCAAACAAAGACACGCCCTCCACACATCCAGCGCCGCGCCATGGGCGCTCCCGCAGCAACATAAACATGTCTGAAGCCAGCCTGAATAAAGCCAGGCAGTTGGACAGGCAGCCACGCTCTGTCCGTCTGGGAAAACACCAGGACCCGACCGGCCGGCGGGCGGCAGCCCAGCAGAAGTTAGTCAAGGGACGGGGCATAATAGTGCTGGGGAGGCAGACTGAGCAGCACAGGCAAGGTTTGGAATGGATGAGGCCGATAATGAAAATCAAATCCTTTGGCTGTACTGCATGGCGCTAATTGCTGGGGATAAAATGTTGGTACTCTTGTGGAGCACACTTTCTGTGCATTGCTAAAACAATGCAACAAGGGAACAACATTGTAAACGAGACTGTGGAAAAGTGAATGACATGAATAATAAAACTAACATTAAAAACCACGCCAAATGAGGAACAACAACAGCGTTATAAATTACATCACTTCAACATTCAGATTTTTCCGGGGGAGGGGGGAGGGGGACTGAAAATCTGCAGATGAAACCCGGTGTTCAGTTGAAGTGCAGCCAACGGCAACGGAAAGGATTCATACACTGGCACGCAGCCACAGGCGGATCCGGGGGAAGGGGGCACGTGCCCCCCATCGAACCTCGGCGCCCCCTGAAATGTCGCTTCCCACCCCTACCCCCCTCCAGGATGCGAAAATCGGCGTCCGCCGATAGGATTTTGCGCCCACCTGATAGGTTTTGACGGTTAAAAGTGGCGCCCCCTGGTCCAGATGGCACCTCCCCCGATTGACAATCCTGGATCCGCCTATGCGCGCAGCCATCGTATTTTGACGACGCTCCTGAATATTTACATGAATCACAGACGCACCGGGCCGGGTCGTTTCGTGAAGTTCACCTCCGCACGTGGCCTGCTGTCAGGCTCGTTCGCCCACGCGGCGACAGCTTTTGCTGACATGACCGTGACACCACGGAGCGGTTTTCTGTCGGACAGTAGAGACCACAGCCCCTGCAGCCACTGGTCAGCCACTAAAACGCCTCTGGAAGACCAACCACCCGAAGCGCATTTCACACGCACGTACATTTCCTTCCACAGCCCATTGATTTTCCGCTGCAATTGTCTCGCAAGTTTTCCTGAATTGAAACTTATGCGTAGAAACATGGAAAGCGGCAATCCTTCTCAAGCTCCCGCTGAAGGAGTGACCTCCATCCTTAAGGGAATGTGGCATCTTCATAATCATATTGGAAATTGAACAGATATATATCTGACAGAGGATGGTGAGGAATCACCAGATACATATTCTATTCATCAGAATTTACCGTCCGAAGATAAAAGACCAAGATTCACTCCCTGTCGACCACGTCCAGCACGCGTGGTCACGTGAGGATGAGGTAACAGTTGAAACCATGGCAGCAAGGCGTGGTGCTCACCTCCAGCGGAGCGGACAAGACGAGCGGACCTCAACCTCCCTAAAACCTATATGCTTAGAGTGACTTTGGTCCTGGCGGTTGTAAATGCATTTAACTTACTTCAATAAGTAGTTTCAAACGTGGGATGAGATATATATATATATATATATATATATATATATATATATATATATATATATATATATATATATATATATAAACAGAAAAAATTATAACAGACAAATTTTAACTCCTCATTTGTATACGTATTCATTTGTGACGCAACTGAACAGTGTCTGAAGTGGCAAAAGGCGAAATCAGATCATGATGTCACGCCGAAGTGGATAATTCTACCTCTAGTAAAGGAAAAATAAACAACTAAAATTGGGCGCTATATAACCACTAAGGTTGGTGCGGTGCGCCCTTAAGCCCCAATAATCAATCAACAACTAAAATCATTGTGCTTTTCAGTCAGTTTTCAGCAGCAATAAGGTTTAAAGTCATTATCTAAAACAACAATTTCCATTAAAACCACTCAGTCCGGAATAGCACTCAGGTGTCACATGCCTTTTAACACTTCCTCAAGAGCGCACGGGAGGAAATACTTAAAAAACAAGATCGGAACACTATTCCAGTACTTCCATTTCACGGTGGCGAAACCACATTCCCAGGAAAAATGTTGGAAACCGACGCCTGTTATCGCTCAATCCATCAAATTAGACCTTCATTTTCTGTTTCCTCCAATTTCAAGCTAATGGCCTCAATCAGAGCCAGGAGTGTATGTACGTCGTAAAACTCACGCGCACAGCACAAGTTAGCGGCAACCCCATCGTCACAACAATATACAACAGTCTCTCCCATACTCCAGCAGCCTGCTCAGGCTGATCTTCTGGCTCCAGCCTAAACAAGACACATTGGACAGCAGCTTGCAAATAACTGGCCCCAGAACGATAGAAAACAACAACTTCAGAACAACGTGAGACGTTTTCCCTTCCCCATCGCCTGGGCGTTGGAAGCGGGGAACTTGGATTGTTTTTAACTTCTCCCTTCCCCCAGCCTGGACCAGTAAATGTTACCTATTCTAATGCCTGTCATAATAGATTATCGGGGGACTTGGGGGCGCCATCGAACCGGGGGATGACAGGGGCGCATATACCGGCAAAAGCTATCAGTGGGCGCCAAATCTATCGGTGGGCGACCATCCTAGGGGTGGGAAGCGACATTTCAGGGGGCGCCATCGACCTTAGGGGGCGCGAGGGCGATCGTGCCTGGATGGATGCCTGGAAGTGCATCGGTAGCTTTCTAACAAAAAGTAGTCAACATATTCGATTTCCGCTCCCTCGGTCACCGGCAGGTCAGAGTCCACTACCCCCGAAAAAAATCCGTGGCGACGCCCCTGCCCTTCCTCTGTCGCCTAAACCTTTACCTGGATCCGGTTTTGAAGTGATAAAGACAGCGGCAAATCCCGGGCTAGGAGCTGATTACTTAATCCCATCTGTAGCGGCGACGGCGCCAGGAGCCGGCGGTGTCGTCCGGCCCGGAATGCCGCTCCGTCCCGTCCCGTCCCGTCCCGTCCCGTCCTGCCCCGGACCCCGGCGCTTCTCACGGAGACCCCCGGCGGAGCGGCGCGACACTTCTCGCCGCCGACCCTACTTATGACGGCTGATCCATTTGGTCGGCATTCGGCGCACGGCCCGGCAGAACTTTATGAGGTCATTGTTTGAGCGGCTCCGGCGGAGCTGAAGATGCCGGCACCGAGGTGGTCCTCACCACGCCACCCGGCCCGGGACATTCCGGACCCCGCACTCCTGCGACACGCTCCAGGCCGTAGCGCTCGGGAAATCAGAGCAGCGGCGTCACGGCCGACGCCCCGGCCTAGTGTAATTCCATTAATGGGGAGGCGGCAGGCCCGGCTACACTTGGAACACAGCTCGCGAACATGGCCCTCCTCCAGCACGAACAAGTCCTATAATCCTGTATCGGAGGTAACTTCAGGCTTAGTGTAAGAGATTACACCCGCTGACACGCCTGCCCACGTGAGGGCCGTTACCCTAATCCATCGCACGGTACCGTTCACGGCATGCACCCTTCAGCCTAGCCTCGAGGCGTACACCGATTTCAAGCATAATATGTCAGCCTAATTATTGAAAATTCCACGGCCAGCAAACAGAAAAACTGTAGCGTGGCACCCAGAACGTCGCTGGGGGCTAGCAGGGACGACCATAAGCCTCGGAAAAACTCGCGCCGAGCACGCCTACCACCTGACTTCGACCGTGGCCTCCCAGCAGCTGATACTCCCAGCAGCGGGGCCAGCCGACACCGCCCGGGGGAGTCAGCTTACCCCAGTCACATTCTACATGGGAGGAGACACTGGCGCACCTGAAAAAGCAGGCGTCACCGGCGCGGTGGTCAGCAGCAGCAGCAGCGGCAGCGGCCGTGGCCTTGTGGGGTACGTTGGCCGGCTCGGCAGGGCAGCCGGCAGGCCGCGTCTGCAGCGCCCGCCTCCGACCCGTGATTGGTGCAGCGCGCGCGCTGTTTACACACGGCGTTTGAACCGAGGAGGCGCCGCACCGGGCCGCGCGCACTCGCCGCGATTTTTAGCGCGCGACGCTGGCGCGCCGCAGCTCGGAGGAGCCGCCAAACTAGTCGCGGCGGCCGATGCTATCGGCGGGCTGCGGTTTTTGCAGCGTGCTCTGGCTGACGGGTTAGCCTGGGAGCTGACTCCGGCCCGCCGACGGGCGCGTTCGCCCGGCGCCGGCGGCGATGCTTCTGCGCAGTTCGGTCGCCACCGCTGTCGCCACGTCACATAAACAGACCACAGCTGTTCTCTGCGACCGCGGAGATTTGAACGGTGGCGAAACCAGCACCAGGACGCGACGACCTCACCCTGGCAATCGGGCGGCACTGCCGTAAATGACTGGAATACGCCTCACACCCAGAGACATTGCGGGCAAGCATGGCAAATTTAAGAAAAACAATGAGCTCTGCAACGTTTCCCCGCACTTTAGAGGCGGGCAAAGGCGCTTTGCACCGAACGCTTTATAAAAAGCCCTTAACTAACTGCAACGTTTTGTATTGGGAGGCAAACAGCGGGTATGACTTCTGCGGTTTACCAGTCGGCTCTGGGAAGCTCAGTTAGTTCTGGCGGGCTGTATCCTCAGCGGACGTGCTGAATAGAACCAGTTCCCGGAATCCAGACCCGCAGTGGCGCCGGAAAAGGAAAACCGCAGCATGTGCGAACCCGGCCGGCAATCGCTACACCGCACCCCATTTCAACCCACAACTTGGACATGGAGCCAATTCACACACCACTCCACAGCTTATACCTACAACGTATGTCCTCGGCATACGTTGCATGCACATCACACTGATCTGTGCGGCGTGCCCAGCGCCGCTGGAATCAGTTTGGGACACTTCGAGTGTCGCGGTGCCCGTTTGCGCGGGTGATCTGGGCGGTACTGCGCAGTGGATCTGTTCGCCGCCGGCTGAGTGGCAGATATGGGTCGCAGAGGGGCGGGGGAGGGGGCGGGGAGGCCGCGCGCCGTCTACCGTGCACGTCGCCGCCGCGCCACAACTGAATCGGCTCCCCTCCTGCTGGACGGACGGCTGTCTGGAGGCCGCGGCCCGACCCAGCGGGGCTCCAGCGGGCGAGGGCCGCCTCTCAATCTCGTATCGCGCAGTCAGCTGGAGACGGCTGCGTCAGCAGCGGCCGCCGCAAAACATGCGGTGTTCACTGCGTGATCTGTCGGAAATGCACTCCGCTACAAGCGCACTGAGTATATTCAGTGACAGAGCTTGCTTGCACTTTGGTATGCGCCAGAAATCGATAGCGGAATTCAAATGTAGAATTGTAGCTGGAGGAATGTCTCAGGAAACTAAAGCCAAAATCCACACAAAATATACTTCAAAATAACTCGGTATCTTCTGCCCTAATCTGGTAGTCTCCAGCGCGGGCCATCCAAGATCCACGATTTCCCGTCTCCGATCGACCAAACGCAGAGCGGCGCTCATCGGCCCTACATCACAGATTGACATCGGCTTCAGCTGCCTTCCAGAGCAGGTGACGCGTCGCCAGGGTCGCGGACGGCTCCGGTCACGGGTGCCACCCATCGCAAAAACCGCGGCGCCGATCCGGAGCGCGGCTGCGCGGCGCGCCTCCGTCCCGATCACCAGTCCGGTCACGACGCTGACGTCTGGCCGCTGCATTCCTCCACCCGTCCCGTCTCACCGCACTGGCACGGTGGACACGCCGGCTGCTATCTACAGCCAGCGGCCGTCACCGCCGCACACGGGCGTTAATGTGGCCGGCAGCCACACCGCCGGCTCGTCATTTACGCCGTATCTGGCGATCCATCACACGCCTCGCGAGCTGCGGTGACCGAGGGCCCTTGGTGGTGACAGGCCAGCAGCCGGCGCCGCGATTCATGTGGCTGTGAATCGGCCGGGATGCGCCGTTTTCGCCGCTCAAGTGCCGGCGAGACATTGGGATGATGGCCAATCACAAACGGCCTAATCGTCAGTTCGCGCCGACGACCGGCTGGAAGGTCAGTCCGGCGCCCAGTTCGATGGACGACAGGAATGCTATTAGAAGACTTCTTTGAAGCTGTATCGCGGACGGTTGTCACTTTTAGCACCTCTTACACAATTAAACAATTAGTGGCCCGACAGGACCACTTCACAGCCGGTAAGCCTCTCCACAAGGCAAGTGGCATACAGCAGGTGAATGGGAAGTAATGAACACGAGTGGCGTTTTTCCGTTTTCACTTCTCGCCTTCCTGTCCATGTTTCAGCGTAATATCACACAAGCTCAAAGTCGAATTCATTAATCAATTCCGAAAAATCTTAAACGGACATGATAAAAGCTGAATAGAAGCAGGATGCCGTTTAGAATAAACTGTCTCCAAAGCAGACCATACATGCCAACCGTCCACAAACGAGCAATAATTATTGTAATCTGTACCCATGCAAGAATTCAGCCACAAGTGCGAGAAAGAAGCTTAGATTCAAGTTCCCAGTCTTATCTGCCTTTGGGGTGGGATGAAAAACAGGATAGAAAGGATTGAAATGGGCAAAAATAATAAGCAAATCCTGAGGGGAGGGGTTGTACTGTTTTTGGCGCTATATGGCCTTACCAGGTTGGTACGCCGCCTAAGCTCAAATAACTAACTAACCTGAGGGGAGGGGCGATATGGGGCATGCACATACATTCGGTCCAGCCCCGGTGCTCCCCAAAATGGTGTAAGCGCCCCCTGAAAAGTAGTTATCCCTCCCCCGGGGCGCCAGTATCGACACCCCAGCCCTAAGATCTGGCGCCCCCTGATAGATTGCGTCTCAAAAGCCGCTAGACTGGTCCGAAGAGCGTCCCCCCATCTGTTCGGGAATCCTGACTTCGCCTATGGCCAAAGTTTGCGAGGCTACATTCGGGACAGGACGAGACCGTGATTCCTTTCTGAAACTATCAAAGCGAACATGGGAACACGACGGGCGGACCGGGACCGCCAACTGGATGGACACGATTCCGGCCTGTGGCTGTTTCTAGCACTATCATTTTGCATTTACTCACCATATCCTGAGTAATTTAGGATAATTGCTGCGCCCTGTCCAATAACTCTAAGGCCCGAATCATGTCTGCGAGCCAGGAACAGACGGGGGGGGGGGGTGGCAAGGGCACGTGGGAGGCAATGATGACTTTTGGAGTGGCCTCGGGCTCATGGCCCGGGGGCCGCTGGCTGAGGTGGTCGACCTCGCAGCACCTCCGCCTCCCACAAAAACGGCGGACAATGGGCGCCCGCGCAGCCTGGGCCGGGGTGGTGCACCGGGCCTGACCTGAGGCGATGCCGGGATGGTGACCCGCGGGCGAGAGAGCTCCCACCAATTCTCCAGTCATAAGAACTTATTAAATATAAATTGTATTTCATCCACTAAAATAATACGTATTAAGACATAACCATTGATTAAGCTTATGGCGCAGATGTACGAAGAGAGAAGAGCACAATACAACCAGAAAATGCTTCAAAGTCTAGAAACTCACAAAGTTACCCATGTGCTCAAAAAGTGACGTTCTAAAAACAATTCTGATAAGATTTAACACGTGCGGGTTGAGACTCACCCAAAACAAAGCAACTATTAAAGGGAGATACGCAAAAAATTTTTTTATTGGCTAGATCAAAAGGTCACAAAAAGTTGTTTCAGAAGTCCTATTCTCATTTTTGCGAATTCGGCCTGCAAATGCCTTAAAATTGCTCTCAAAGTCAACATTTCTAGACAACTTTACCGGTACACCTCTTATCGATGTAAATGACGTACCCCCGGCTACGGCTATCAAATTCTCTAAAAAACCGGTCACATTTTTCCTAAGCAGTGACTTGAAAGTTTAAAACTATTAAATAAAAAGTTATTTCAAAAAAACTACCGCCAAAAATAATATTAAAACAAAAATATAGGACTTTTAAAAAATCACAAATGACCAATCAGAACGTACAGCCACCTCATAGGGGGTCACGTGACCTTTCTGACGCAAAAGTTTCGTCATTCTGGGGCTGAAGCAGAAGACGACTCAAGACCCGAGGTTCGAAACGGCTGAAGACTTGAGCAATTATGTTTTTTCCGTTTTTAGGGCAAACTAATTCATTTTGTATTTTTTAAAGGCTTTGTAAAATTAATTCAAATACAAGTACAGAAGAACAGACATTTTTATTACAAAAAGAACATTACTTTTCAACTTTAAAATCGTTTTCGAAAAGTAAGTGACGGGTGAAGGTTTCAGCATTTTATTGGAACTGTTGACCTATTTTGATAATCAATGAGTGGCCTCCCAAAATTTTTCCGAAGATACAAAAATAATGGACAGTTTGGTAATCAGGATTTTTCAAATAGCAAGAAACCACAATAATAATTTTTCGCGTATCTCCCTTTAAATTATCAGCGAGGGATATTTTAAAATTCAGGATCTTCCTCAGAAAAATAATGTGCAGCACCTAACGCTACAGAAATTCCAAAGGAATCTGAGCTTAGTAGGTTTTGGGTTTGGACATCTTGACTTATACTAGGATGCACCCATAATGTTTTGTTGTCAGATTTCGAAAGCCCGGACCTTTCACCAGACCTAATGACTGGCTGCCCACCCGCAAACTTGGACCACAATCGGTGAAACAGACTTGAGATCTGAATTTCTTTTAATCTTGTAGCAGGCTCCCACTGAATCCGGTGTATTTACAGGGACGTGGGCACATGTATCTCGGCTGAGGTGTACTCCTAAGCACAGGCCGCAGACAAAAGTGTCGCCACGGGGACCAACCCTCCTCCCCTCTCAGAAAGTGGATGGCCGTCCCTTAACTTCAAGTTAGTAATACAGTTAAACATGCCTATTTTTTAGGACGAAATGTGAATTGTTGTAATTTTCAGGACACTGCAGCGATGTCTAATACAACAAGTTACATTTCCCCATCAAGCCGACTGAACATGGTTTGCATCACTCAGTCCCCCTCGAAGACCGGTGGCGACGCCCCTGCGAACCCCTGCTGCCCAGCGGCGGGCTCCGGAGCGCGCTGCTGCAGTTCCAGCTGCAGCGGTGTGTGGGTCTGAGCCGCCCCGCAGCGGGACGCCGCCGCGCATGCCGCACCGTTGCGTCATAGTCAGCGACACCGCCGCCGACGCCGAGCAGCCACATCTGGACCGCCAAACACTGACTCACGACGCGCCGACGTCTGCCCCGCCGACGACGGCGCGCCGTGTAACCGACGGCGTTCAAACCGGGCTCGGCGACGGCGGCGCCGCCGGCCGGGGTCCTTCTAATTGCCGGGTCCGGCCGCCTGACCTGACGCCACGGAGCCGGCCTAATTGTGGCGGTCATAAGTGCGGCTCCCACCCACCCAGACAAGTGCACGCAAACGGACGGTACAGAGCACGGTATGACGGCTGTGCTTATAACGGGGCAGCAGCGGCGGCCAACGGGTCCACGTCCCGCCACCCGCCAACCGCCCACGTTTGAACGTGCTGGGATATAACGGGAAGGCGCCCGCTGCTACCACCCTCGGCAGAGCCACTCAAAGAACGACTAAGGGAGCAGGGTCATCCGCTAACAAGATGCAGACAAGATTCTTGGCCAGACACTGCCCAAAATCAAAGGACATGGGGATGGTGTTAAAACATAACAAAAGCAACGTGTTGCATTTATTGCACAGCGCGACAGTTAAGTTGTCCGTAGCCATCTTGCGCGTTACAAACTCCTTCCGCGGATAATGTGGTGGTACAATAAGGTACACAGAAATCACTTCAAGTGTTTGTCACGTCCCGCAGGCTTTATCAACAGCTCGCCATGTTCAGTCGGTTTGCCCGGTCTGTATTCAAACAGGGCTGGTTTCCGCCGGGCGCTGCGCCGGCGTTCGTTGCCGGGAAATGCCTGCGCCGGTGAGGGCGGCGTCAGCAGCGCCGGGGGCGCCGGACGTGCCGCTGACACGCACTCAAACACTGCCGCCACACAGCGACAGCTAAGGTCAGCGCGGCCACTGTCGCCGGGGCCGACCCGGTGGCACCGGGCGGAGCTGGAAAAACAGAGCGGACCGCGCCCGAGGAGCCTGAGACAACACACCGCCGGACGTGCCGGACGGGGCCGGACCCACAAAAAAGAACGGACGTAATTTAGAGGCTGGGTCATTCCTGACCAACCGTTCGCAGACTCCGGTGATAACTAGTTTCCGAGATAACTGGGGCGGTTCACCTCTTTCAGAGATAACTAGGGAGGCAGAGAGGCCCGACTATAAATTAGGGACAGCCGGGCGCGTATAAATCACCAGAGGGCACTCCGGGGCTGGGTTTCAAGATCAACAGCACTTCAGGTCTCTTCTCACGATACGGATTTGATGTTCGCCAGCCCAACTCATCTGAATCAACAGAAGTCCCGGCATTATAACTAACGCTATAGAAAATGTATAAGTATACCATTGCTTTTGCACTCTAGTTGAAGTTACCCAGCCCCATTCTGTCGTGTCACGGTGGTTTGAAACATCTATTCTTATTCAAACTTAGCCTCTGTCATTCCCAGAATCAAGAAAAAGGCCGAGATCAGCCATCCCACCCCATTCATCCTTCCCGAGCACCATCTCTCCAACAAGGCCTCCGCTGGAGGACACAATCATCGCTGTACCCCACAGACCATTCGCTCCTTCTCGGCTTCAATAAATGACAAACACATTCGGAAATCATCTTATCAGAGCATAGCCAGTAGACTAAAACGGCACACAATGTGCGAGGGCATATGATGAACGAGCTGTAAGCTTCGGTCCGGAAGCCGAAGCTCTAGCTGTTTTAATAGAAATACCAACTCCGACTGTGTACTGTCCAACATCTCCAGTTTCTCAAGTTCGCGACGCCCAGCGCTGCACCTCCAATTACCCGTGCTGTCACTGCGGTGAAAAGCAGCGGAAACATCACCCATCACCCCACATGGACACCTCTGTTGGACAATCGGTCCATTCAGGTCACTCGGGGCCGTGCTGCGGCGAGGTGCGACCCTCGGTAATCTGCCGCTATTGGTGGGGCGGCGGGCGGCCGGGACGGCGCACAGGTGGATTGTGCCAGACCCCCACCCGCTCCGTCCAGTCACCTCGGCACATTCCAGACCTCGGAGCGTGCATAATGTGCGGCCGGCCTATGTAAAGGGTGTCGCGCGCGGCACAATGTCGGCCGCCGGAATTGGCCGCCGAGGGGTGATCGGCCGATATTTCTCGCGGCGCCGCATTCTTGTACAAACAAAAACGGGGCAGGTCGGAGCGGACGGAGGGCAACCGCCGGCGGCGCTGCTTCTATCAAAGGGCTGGCGATCGGCGGCGTCCGACCGGGGGCGGAGGGACGGCGCCGACCGGCTGCAATGTATCCGAGACCCAGCGGGTCCGCGACTCCCGCCGACCGCGAGACAGGAGGCCGGTGGTAGAGACAACAACCTGGTCGGCACCCTCCTCGGCGGGAGCCGGCAACGGCAGAATTTGAACTCGCCAGCAGTGACCTTCACTCCTGTCGGTGACCCTTTAGGAAAAAAACATCCAGCTCGACCGGGCAAACACGGGGAGAAGGGTGGCGGCTCGCCAGACGGGCAAACTGACGCGAATCGGCCGCCACTGGCACGGCCGGTAAGTGAAGGGTGCCGCTCCGCCCTCGGCCTGGCCATGGTAATTTCGACGTATTGACGCCAGAGAAAAATGACGCAGCGGCGAAAATCGACAGCCAGATGAGGCGCTTAGCTCTGGTTACACCAGAAAGGGAGCATCTCCAGACTAGGCAACAAGCCATCCTATAAAGCCCGCGACATTCAGGGTGCGACACCCTCCTCAGTGTTTTTGCCGCCGGCTGGCCGCGAACAGCGCCGAGTATTGACCCTGTCCTGATTCGGGCCCCGCCGGTCCGCTAGTCCCAACTGCGGCCAATTATAGCGGGGTGCGATGCGATACCCTTCCAGCTAACGGTGCTGTCGCGTCCCTTCACTCAGGCCCGTGTCGACGGCGACATTGTGCTGGGATGTGGGCCAGCCCCGGCGGAGACACGGGTCGCATGCCGAGCTGTGGACGCCCCATTAGCGGGCGCCGCCGCTTCACCGCTCGGCCCGCAAACACCGGCCCCGCGCGCGCCCCGACAAACGCGCTGAGGACGCGAGTGGGGCTCCGCCAATTGACAGCCGCCTCCGGCTCCAGTTACGTCCAAGCAGTGTGAAGACAGCACACAGCGCGGCTTCCGCCCCAGACCAGCCCGCTCGCCCTCCTCTAACTATCACGCCATCTCATCAGAGGAGCTCACCGACGAAGAGCGCGTGATCTGTTCGCATTGCTCAATACCGAGAGATGCATTGTAGCCGTAAGGGTTATGTTGATCCCACAGCGCAACACAATGACTGGGAAAGGCCATCAGGTTTACCACAGGGACAAATAGAACGAGGAGCCCAGCTGGGGAGAGCATCACATCAAGAAAGTTTTCCCTCTCGGAGACATTCTGAATTTTCTCGTTCTCGAACAAGAAGGCCTTCGACTTAGAAGCCAGCAAGGCATCAAATTTTGGAATATATCTCGTTCCGTCCCGGAAAATTTTCCCAAGAGTGACCCGGTCCAAAGAAGTCTCATCCCGTTCAGTTTTTTTTCTGTGAGATCTTCAGAAAAACCGTCCCACTCCGACTCATCCATACGGAAACCCGAAGAATTCCGTCCCATTCCATCCCACGCTTTCCATCGCAATCAAATGGGATAGCAGACACCATGATCACACACAGTAAGATTGAAATTTTTCCGATGTCATAAATTTGACTGTCTGAGAATAACCATGAGCTCAAATGATCGGAAAAATTCAGTTTTCAAGATGGCATATTTCGTTATAAAGTGAGTAAGGAAGATTCAACGACACTCTCGGAAACCTTTCAAATTTCCTGCAAAAAAAAACTCGCGTCAAAACACCAATTTTCCTTTACCCTGAACAGACATACGGACCTTCGCAGCCAAACTCAACACAATGGGGTTGCAGAGATACATTTCATCAGATAAGACGGTAACGTTCGGAGGGGAGGGGACAACACAGGTGATGATTAAATGGGAATGGCTTCCACGAATAATTATGGCTCTATTTTAAATGCTTACTCGCCAGACACCAAAATGCAAAGAATCCGTGCTGGTTAACATGACCAGTAGTCATATGCGAGTGTTTTGAAGAAAAAAACACAAAGGAAAAAGTGTAACTTCACGTTTTAGCCCATCAGGAACCTTTCAGAAGAGGAGAGGTACCCTTCAAACACGAAGGAGCTGCAATGTCCTGCTTCTAACCTCAAACCACGCGCCGGCCGTGCCTGGCACCTGACGCCGAGATGACACAAGATCCACCCCACTGACAGAGATGGATAAGATGGCGAGGGCAGGGGTGATATCGATGCCCTCCGCACGTCACTGGACGCCGCTGGCCCTCTGCAGTGCAGCTGATCTTCCCTGGCAGCGTGGTATATGGCTTTGGTTCCGATAAAAGTCAGCAGTACAGGGAGGTCGGTGCCTGTTACCCCAATGGGGAGACAGACTCATAAACCAGAGACTGATAGTTAATCAGGGAGAAACCTCCAACTCTGGTAGCCCGAGAACGACCAACTCTACCAGCGACAGTCTGGACTCGAATGCCTCTGTCCATCGATCACCATCATCTGGACTGGAGCCAGCGGGATCTCGGACCCTGGACCCGCACTCACACGATCCACACAGTCTCCCCTCTCGCACCAGAGAGCTCGCTCCCCTCCTATGATTCAAGAAACAGCTGAGGGCCCAGGGGTCATACCTGGCCGGGCGGCCCCCGCCGCGTTCGGGTCATCGGGAACCAGGCCCGATCCCACCGCTCCCCGCTCATAATGGGCTCAGGCAGCACAGATTTAGGCCACCGATCTGCCGTCCCCTCGCGGCAATCAAAGAAGATGGGGGCGCAGCGCTGGCCCCCCGGCACTGCGTCACCCTCCCGGAGAGAGAACCCTCTCGGTCTGACCCCAGTTTAACCCGTCCAACCTCACCCCACAGTCCCAGCGGTGCGACGACAGCAGCCGTCTCGTCCCACCTAATGGTACTTTGGCCCGGCCAGGAGGAGCAAATTGTCCAGTCGGCCAGTTTTGTTTACATAGGAGACCAAGGGTTTCAAGGTCGATATAAATTCTGGTCAACATTTCTTCCAACCAAAACAACAACAAAAAATGGATAGGCATTCGCAATCGGGATCTCACCATCAATGAACACTAGCACGGTGCAATGCTGACGGATCACGCACAAGTAGAAATGTGCAGACAAGTAAAGTATTTTACACACAAATGTCACCCATAAATGTGAAAAACTACCATACTTTGAGAAACCAGCTTTTCGCACGATCACCCCAAGCTTTCAACAGCAGAATCTAATGATCGAAACCGCGGCCCACCGTGCCCTATACCCCTCGCGTCTGGGGACGACACCCGGTACAATCGCACGTCCTACATACAGCGCGCAACCGGAGAACAAATGCCACAACTGCTGCATGAGCGGAGTCAGCGCACACCAGAACATGGGCCAGGACAGGATGAGAGGTGGCGGTGTAGGCGGGGCGATTCCGTCACTCTTACTGACTTAAACCTTTACCCAAAGCGACAACACGCCCAACATTAAACCTGCTCGCCCACTGGATCTCCTATAAATCTAACAGGCAACTTCTTACGGGATGATTTAGCCAAAACCAGACAATTTGAGAACGAAGTTAGAGCCCCCTCCATGCACTCGTCATTTGAAAACACACGCCCCTGGACACCGTGCAGCACCGTATCCTCTGACCCCAGCAGCAACCCACGCTTGGTCTGCAGCGACTGCAAAGAACCTGCAGCGTCCTCCGCGGTCCTGTTTACACCGCCGCCGCCGACGCGACGCCGCAAGGGTACATGAAGGTCGGGCAGGACATCCGCCCGAGGCGACGCGCTGCAGCGACGGCTGTGCTCGCGCGTGAATGCGTGAGAAGCGCCGGATTCAAACCGCTATCAACAGACGATGAGAGGAGAGCGCGAACGCGGGAGGCGTCAACCGTCACCAGATGAGGGTGGTACCAGTAAACAGGGGTGTGACCACTGGCCAGTCAGGTGGGTGGACCTTATGTGGCCAACAGCTATGTACAGAGCGGTAATCCCTTGGCACTGCCCTTTTCGAGTCTGGCTGCCCGAGTTCCCTGGACTCGGCGTCCACATTTCGTAGTCAGAAACACAGAGGTTTCATTCTGCATAATCGAGCGACGAAGTTTTGTGAACACCTAAAAAGTGACACAGGGCGATACGTGTGATGTAGACAAACACAGGATGTTTCAGCGTGCCTGTTGGTCTGGTGATCTGAGGTCATCTCTGCACTGCACGTGTGTGCCATGTGCGGGAGCACGGTACTAACAGCTGAGACCACACAATCGAGAGCCGGAAACCGTCTCAAACGGCCGGAGACGCCGACCAATCAGCGGCCAGGCTGAGGCTGAGCTGGTCACCGGCGCGATAACGCCCCTGAGACCGACACAGGCCATAGGCGGATCCACGGGGGCAAGTGGGGGCACCCATCCCCGATACACCCTCGGCACCCCCTGAAACGGTTACGGCGTCCCGCTGAAATGTCGCTTCCCACCCCCCAAGATGCGAGTATCGGCATCCTTGCGATAGGGTTTGACACCCACCTGGGAGGTTTTGCCGTCCACAAGTGGCACCTCCAAGGTCTCGATGTCCCCTCCCTGACCACGTGGCTCCTGACCAGAAATCCTGGATCTGCCTATAACACAGGTTCCCATCACCAAAACAGGCGCTCAAGTCTGCGCTGACACAAAAGCCATGTGCGGTCACGGTGGAGGGAAAATAACATGGCTGAAAGAATCGAGATAGATCAGATGCGGCGACGCTCCCAAATATCAGATCAAATGAACAGTGAATAAACAATGGCGATGACATCACGACACGTTCTGGGATAGCAGCCATGGGCGCCGCCACGGAGCAAGGGGGAGCATGGGAGCGAACTGCCCCGTCCCCTAGAACGAGAAATATTAACATTAATCCTATGACATTGGCACTTCAGAAATGGGTCGAAAAGTTCGTGTTGCCCCTCCTCCCTGATATTCCGACTGATCGCCGTCACTGATAGAGTGCCCGCCGCACATTCATCTTAGCAGTCACTGAGAACATGAGCAAGCACATTGGATTAGTTTATAAAAACATCCATCGCCAATCCAGATCCCTTGAACATAAAGCTAACTGCGCTCCTCAGCTTTTTTCTCAACAGTTTCAATATTCTATCATTACTATTGTTCATGCTTTACAACGAGTAGTTTACACACATTTCTCCGATGTGAAAACATCGCGTCGGAGCCGAGCAGACGCCGGTTGCATCAGCTGGCATGGTGAGCCCACTCAGGACCAGACACCGACACTCGATGGTATCGCCGCACAGCACGGCTGCCTCATCAGTACCGGTACTGCCGCATCAGTACCGGTATAACACTCCGCACTCCGTCCGGCAGTCACCGCGCGACGCCGCGCCCGGAGAGCGGCAGAGAAGGGGCCGCGGGCGGACCGCGTCTCCGCGCCGCGGAGCCTGCGGCATCTGCACGATCGCCGGTAACGCTGGCCAATTTGGCTACCGGTCACGTCCAAGTGGCGATAGCAGCTACCGCTACACCGGCTGTGCGTTAGTTTTCAATTCCCGTCTGGAATGGCGCATGGGGAGGCGATAGAGGGGGCACCGACAAGCTGAAGCTGGCCACTGCCTTCAGCATTGCCTGGAATGTGTCATCATGCTAGCGCTGACGTGTAGCTATCAGAAGTCGCGGCTCACCACACCCTGGAATTACCGGTGACTCCAGCAACAGCTCATCGCCCGCCACATACCTTCCAGCAAGGCTGCTCCCCCCGCAGTTATCCAGCCCGCAACCAGACTCACGGCAATGGCACCGGCTTCTTTACAATACAAGGAACCAGACAGTGAATGTTCGCTATCGTCTGGAAGTTTTCCAAGTTTTGCAGGTCTTGTGGTGTTTGTGTCGTTCGTACAGAGCATGCCCCTGACTACATTCACGTGCGAAGGTGACTCTCGCGGCTTGCTGATTATCACAGCGGACAAAGGCGGCGGTAATTTTCTGGGGTCGCGGAACGCATGGTGAAAGGGCAAAACACTGTTTCGCTTTGCCTTTCAAACAGACACTTGTGGGACGGGGGTTGGCATGGAGGGTGGACGGAGGCGAAGGAGGTGCGAACGGAGGAGGTGATAAACGTAATACACAGGAGAATTGGGATCCAACGTAAAGGCGACAGCATTTCACACACCACTGGATAACACATTTTCGTAACGTCTTTCGTTGCCGTAAATCTAAGCCGTACTGATTACAATAATGGGCACACGTTTTTCTGCATTTAATTTAGTTGACCACGTTTGGACCCAGAGTTCCTCTTTCCGAAATTCTTTAATTAGCAGCTTTCTTCCAAAAATCACCACCAGGCACATGTAATATCCAAATAACAAACAGCTAGCAGAGTACCCAGGCGTTTGAATACAATAAAAAATGTGGACTCCCGTACGTTTACAAAATAATAACAGTATATCTTTCTCTGCCTGAAGTTAAAAGATTTCCCATTTGCCGTGACTCAAACAATATTCACATAACAAACTAAGGAGTTGGCACCTTAGTCTTAAAACACATTCGATACAGAAAATGTTGAGATTTACATGTAACTGAATGCTCCATACAAAAACCAGAGTAAATTTGGCAAGCAGGCGGTGGAGGAGGATTCGAACTAGACAAAACCAGATCATGATCTCAGTCCGCAGCAATGGACGTCAGTCAGGTGCCGAAATTCTCCGGTCTGACATAATGACCGCGCTGACCAGCAGCTAGCAGGCAGCACCTCCAGGACACCCAGGGGCGTCGTAACCTCAGCCCCCACCCCTCACACTGCCGCTCCGCCCCCGCGGCGGACGGCCGCACTGCCCGCCGATAACATTCAAATTTGGCGGCGGCGGCGGCGGCGCGCGCGCGGCGGCGGCGGCGGGCGCGGTGGCGCGGACTCCGGTGGTGGCGGTCCGGGGGTCTGTCGCGCTCGCGGAGCCGCCGCAGCCACCGCCGCCGACACCACCCATCACAGGCGCACAGGCATTCATCAGCGCCGAGTTTAAACAGCGGTGGCCGCCTCTCGATGACAGCGGGCCGCATCAGAGGCTGGGTAATGACTCCGCTCATTCTCCGGCGCGGGCGGCCAGATCTGAGCACCGTCTCAGCCGCAGGTTACCGCCGCTCGTGGGAACTCGTTACCAAAAATACAGGAACCGGCTCCGACGGAGAGATGTATCACCGCAGCCCCGCCCGCCTGTGTCCCGCCCGCTGGCTTACCGTTCAAGTTGTCACAGCGGGCCAACCTTTTGTAGAAACAAACTCAACGAGGCAATGGCGCCAGAAGTCCCCACGCGTGTTTTTTAAGAGAAAATTTAACATTCCGCATTCAATTGGTCTGCATGTGAAAGTTCGTTAATTGAGCTTACCCTGCAGCAACATCAGTAACTGTTCTATCGCAGAGTACCAGACCAGTGCACTAATTTATAATGAGCACGATCACACGCGTCGGAAAAGGGAGGGGGGCAGGTGGGGCCTGGCCCCCACTTTTTGGCCAAAAATTTCCTGATCTCAGTCAAAATGAGAGAAAACCGGACATTCTTATAACCAGCCGCTGCGGAAGGCAACGAGAAGCCAAAATTCTAACAGTTTTTTGGTCCTGACGTTGAAAGTTCTTTGTCAGCATGAGGTTGAAGTTTGGCTGCTCCCCCCCACTTTTTTCCAGTGGCGACACTTATGAGCACGATGTTTCCTTACTATGTTTACATAGATTCAAAGGTGCCTTACAAAAATAAAACTCGCACAACTTTAAGTTTGAATTTCACATTTGAGTTCACTACTTTAACATTATTTTACGGGCACTTTCGCAAACAGACATGTATGAAAACATTGTATTATGGACCGGAGCATAGGCGTAGGAACGTCCCGAATATTGGGGGGGCAGCGGGCATTTTGAAGTCATTTCTTTCCAGTCAACGCCATTGGGTTACTGGTTAAGAATCATGAATATTGGGGGGCCATGGCCCCTGGCCCACCCCGTTCCTAAGCCTATGGACCGGAGGTCCTAAAAGGAGGAAGCAATGAAACGGAAATCACAGAGGAGCATAGACAAATAGGCATAAGTCACCAATAAAAATTCAATCACTGCCATGAATTACCAGATTCCAAGGAAACAAAGACAAAGACTATTCAGAGTCTCCACGTGTAGACAGTTGTGGCTAATGGTGGACAGCGGGAACATGTTAAAGGGAATGTGGCACCTTGGTCGAATCCTGGACTTTAGTGAAATTAGGCGTACTTTTAGCCAAAAATAATGAAACCACTCATGATTTCCCTGAAAAATGTTCAATAAGCTCAATATTTTGTTTTTAAAAATACTCCTCTAGGAAAATAAATAAATATCTGCCAGTGGATGATGTTATGATCTGGCAACCACTACAATACTTGAAACGCTTCAAGGGCTTTGATTGGCTGATGCTCATCGTGACGTCAGCATATATCGCCACACCAGCAGCTCACAACAATGGCCGCCCGGCGAGGGGCTGATGAGGGGGCTGGTGTCAGGTAGGTTTTAGTTTTTTCTACGGAAATATCGAGTTCCAAGACAAATGATATATGGAGTACCGGGTTTTCCGACTTGCTTTACAACTTGGCCATCTCAGTTAAAATCACGTTATGAAGGTGCCACATTCCCTTTAAGGATGCATTCCCTTTAAGATGCTACCTCGACCAGCGCCTGAGCTCGCTCCAGGGCCCCCATGAGTTCGTCTTTGTCGCTGAGCTCGTCCTGGGGGCCCTGAGCTCGCCCAAGGCTTCCTGAGGTCAACCCTAGGGGACCCCTGAGCTCGCATCAGGCCCTTTGAGTTGATCTCATCCCTTTACGGATTTACGGATTTACAAGACTGAAATGCTCATTTTGGGGAGCCCTTCGAATTTTTCCCCCGCTCGCCACCCAGAATTTGCCCCACTGACAGTACCGTACCGATACAGTCGAGTCAGACCGCAGCTAGCGCAAAGGCAGCGGCCACTGGCGGTGCTAATGCAGGCCAGACCGGCACTGCAGCCCCCCCTCCACGGCAGAACAAGGACGACTCCGTGGCTCAGACTTCCGATCATGGACGAGGCCCACCACCACCCTACCCTAAGATAGCGGCGATTGCCGACGCTGCAACCATGCGGGCGCTCCCCCCCGGAACATGGATGACTCTGTGGCCCGGGTTCCTATCATGGACAGCGCCCCCCCCAGACAGACAGCGTTGAGTGCAGCTGCCGGTCCGCAACGAAAACTGGGACCCACAGACAGCCCAGACCGCATACAGTCATACTTTGAACGGGCATTTGAACTAAATCAACCCCATCTAACACCGCTCCCACTAAAGGCGTTTCATGTCAGCCGCTTCCCAACCGGGACAGTGTTGATAATGCAGACGGTAACCCACAAAACTAGTGTACCACCGTTCCCCCGGACGCCGCCTTCCTTCAGCCGGCCTGCTGTGCGTGTGCCGGCACCTGGACGGCAGCGGCGCGGGGCTGAATTACACGCAGGCGCCGAGGGGGGAGCACAGGTGGGCGGCGTGGACGGACGGGTAATCGCAGCGTCCGCAACATCCGACGCCGCTGCCGGCCGCTGCTGACGCTATTTCGGGTAGCACACGGTGCGACGCGGCGCTGCCAGCTCCCCTCCAGCGCCCGGCGCACTGCCGTGCCCCGAGGGGCTCGGCCGGCGCGCGTGGCAGGGGAGCACGCCGCGGGCGCCGGCATCAACAGCTGTGCAACGGCAGCTGGAGCGGCGTCGGCAGCGACGATCGATGCGTCACCAGCGCCGGCCCCCGCACGCGCCGGCGCTCCACGCAGGGGCGCGCGCGACGGCAGCGGCGGCGCGCGGTTTGAAAATGGCGCGCCGCGCGCACAGCATGGGCCTTACCGTACACATCATCTTGGCGCGTTCTCGCCGATCTGATCACACAACAAAGGAAGAGAAAATAGCACTCGGATTGGTCTAGTATCGCTTATAAACCGATCAAAATCTACTTCATCACGAAACTGGGCTCACACGCCGCACACAAAACAAGAGGAATTCCCTCTGAGATAGCGTCCGCCAATTTCCGGCGCCGCTGCCGGTGGCTGTCTCTAGACGCTGTGAGGGCAGAGCGGCGATAAGTGTACCGGTCGTTCCACGTACTCAGCCGGCAGCGAGATAATGTCCCACGGCGGACGGCGTGGCGGGGATACACCGGGCTCAGCCACGCCGGAGGACTCAATCACAGCCAGCACGTGCTACGGGGCGTGGACATGAGTGAGTGCAGCGGCCTTCTTCAGCGACGGGTTTAATCCTCGCACGTGTGATCCCTGGAAGTCGAATTTCTGATATACGATATATATTGGATGGATGGGCACTAGCACGTCCAGGTGTGCTCTTCGACTGAAAAACGCCACGCCGCGACATGCCCAAATTCACTGCATTAACTGGGCCTAATAATACCGTTTAAAAAGTTTAAACATTTAATTACCACATACATATTAATTACCAAAGTTTATATAATCCAGCTTAATTAAAAGGGTATTGCATTAAACCGAAGGAATAACTTAATATGGTACAGTATGATTTAAGGAGCATATACCGAAAACATCAGAAACCAACGCGTTGGACAAAGCGAAATTTGCAGTAATGTCATTGGCAATGCGCATGGCTCAACACAAATGTACCCGACTGCATGTATAATGTTTTTTAAATAACTAAAATTGTTTATTTACATCAAAATGTCATTAACGTTCACCACTCAATAACACGCTACGCAACGCCATTGACGTTGGTCTACATATTTGTATCAACAATTGTGTCATGGGAACGCGAATGGGCTTCAGCGAGTCTAGATCAATATTGGATCACTGATTATTAGAACCGTCATTTATGACGTCACAATTTAAAAGAGGAGATATCTCTGTTTTAGCCTATGGAAGTGGGAAAATGTTTTATCCATTTCAGACCTCTTGTTCTAAATTGTTATTTGTAGAATTTCGACAAAGTGGTCCATTCCCTTTAACATTCACCTCCCGAATAATGCCCCTGGCAGTTTAATTTTCTTTACCGTGTCACATTTCAGCACACATACATTCGTCTTAATCGAAAATTTTTCGGCGACAAAAAGACGAAATTTCTTACTGTGGCTTGTTATGCCAACCTTGAAAAAGTTATCTTTTAGGTATTGATCGATGACGATTGGGTCATTATCGGAGGCGATTAACCTTAACCATCGAGATCAGTTATAGTTGATGAGACCAGAAATATCGAATAGTCGGGAACCGTTCTAACCCGCTTGCCAGCAAATAACACAAGGAATCGGCTAGTCAAATACTCATACAAAATGAACATTCAACCCCAATAATACTGTCTGTGATTGGGCAAGTGTGCTTGTTGGAAGTGGCCCTTATAAAAAAGCTTTCCAGGAAATCTAATGAAAAAATCTGCTTCGAAAAATTCAGCGAAATTTCCGGAAATAAGGTATTGATAACTTCCATTCGACCAGTTTGATCCATCTTGTCATCTTAAAGGGAATGTGGCACCTTCATAACGTGATTTTAACTGAGATAGCCAAGTTGTAAAGCAAGTCGGAAAACCAGGTACTCCATAAGTCATTTGTCTTGGAACTCGATATTTCCGTAGAAAAAAACTAAAACCTACCTCACACCGACCCCCTCATCAGCCCGTCGTCGGGCGGCCATTGTTGTGAGCTGCTGGTGTGACGACATATGCTGACGTCACGATGAGCATCAGCCAATCGATGCCCTTGAAGCATTTCCAGTATGGTAGTAGTTGCCACATCATGACGTCATCCACAGGCAGATATTTATTTTTTTCTAGAGGAGTATTTTAAAAAATAAAAATATTGAGCTTATTGTACATTTTTCAGAGAAATCATGAGTGGTTTCATTATTTTCGGCTAAAAGTACGCCTAATTGCACTAACTTCCTAGATTCGACCAAGGTGCCACATTCCCTTTAAAGGGCCAAAGGGTTTGAGAATGCTCGAAGTCAGTACACGTTTAACACAGAGTCAGTAGACATTAAATTCGAGAACAACTCGAGTTACCAACCATCAGCACACAGCATTCCGAGAACGAATGCTGGCGTTCTGAAACTTTATGAGATCGAACATTTGAAAACCAGAATGACATCATAATGCATGATAAAAAAGCTCAAACTGTTAGATAATTGAGAGGTCTCAGTATTTCCGTGGATACCCTTCAAGTTTTCAAGTCAACCGAAGAGCACCGATGCAAAAACCCATTGGCCTTCAGTTCCCTGACAAAACATCAAATCGAGTTTTAATGACCGCAGTTTGTGTGTAATCCCGGAAATTAAAACGAATATGGCACCTTGGTGCAAGTCCAAACTGTAGCTGTTTCACGGCCAGCTTTTGTTGAAAATAATGGAAATGACCTTGGTTATTCTGGCTCTATTAGATGTAAAGGAATCTCTAAATCACGTGACGTCAAATCGGAGTACACTTGGTGCCAGATTGAACCATTTTTATTGCGCCAGCAATGATACGGATATAAATTACGTGTGTATAAATTAAGTGTTTAGCTAAAAAAGACTATCATCAGTACACAAAGCTTCACTTATCAATATCAGATATATTTGATATATTAGATATATTCCACGTTTCAAATTAGTCTTAGCAGAAAGTTACAATCATGTATAGTCACCAGTACCGAGGACACGTTTACCACGTGTTCTAACGAGGTACAGGCAAAAAAAAAAAATACCGCGCAGCGGGCCGGAGCATTGCGTCACGTTTCCAGGGTCAACTCATAACACGTGACCACTGGGGGAGGATGCAAATGTTTCCCTTTTTACTCCGCGAACAGTAAGTTCTTGGACAAATTAAATTTCGATCAAGCGGTTTTTCGGCATGCTCTACCACGTGACTATCTCAGTTAAAATCACATTATGAGGGTGCCACATTCGCTTTAATGACTGTTAGATAATTTGATTTTCCTTTATTTTGATCTTTTGGCCCTGATCTATCTTTTTCGGACAGTTCTACTTAAATCTAGACACTTGAGTCCTGTAATGTTCTGAACATTCAATGACCTGTTGTGACCTCAAAAATTGACCTAAAAGACTGAGACTAAAGACCACGAAATGCGTAAGACTTCATGCTTACCATCCGCCTACTACAGCCCTGTTCCGTCTCTCAGCGCAGTTTTGTAGTACCAATCAGCGGGCAGCTTTGTGGCAACGTCACAGGACTGTCGCCCCTCCCCAGAAGCTGGTCCAAAATATTTTAAGGGTTGACGGTCTGCTGTTGTGGTGCTAAAAAAAGCGCAACAGCACGATAGCGATAGCTTCCATTCTGTGATTGATCAATAAATATTATGCTTCATTTTCGTTGGGTTAGCAGATACTAGAGGCGGTTGTGGCGCTGATGTTTTTATACGGAGGGGGAGAATGGAGGGCCTGCTGACAAAACTGTGCTGACAGACCAAAAAGGGCCTATAATTCACGAAAATAGGTGAGGGCAACTGGTGTACGATTTGGGACGAACCTAATGCGACGCAATCAGTATACGGTCCTATCTGAACGACCCATCATAGGGAAAAGTGAAAATCAATGGCATTGCCAGGTTTGCCCCCCCCCCAGACTCCTGAAAATGTGGCAACACCCTCGCCTTCAACAGACACAAAGCAGCGCGCTGGCGTACCGGTGAATCGCTCGGCAGCCGGAAGCGCGCTCTGCGGCGTCGGAAACCTGAGCTGCTGGCTGGAGGTGCCTTCACGCCTACCCGCCGACGCACCGCCATCCGGTCCAGGTAATCAAGTGGCCACCGCCGGCGCATCATTAGCCAACACAGGCTAAACACAGATACATCCGGTCAACAATTGATGTACATTGGCGGTGACCAATCGGTCGTCACTGCTCAGTCCCTCCCCCATCCGGAGGTATTCTTAGGGTCCGAGCACCTGGCGTCCTTCCCGGTCAACTTCGCACACAAATTGGACGTTGGAACACCACAATCTCCGGTAAGAGGGAAACGCAAATTACTCACTAAACAATACCACCCCATTGCTGAATAATTTCCTTTGCCTCGTAAGACACCCACCGGACTAAGGCATCACAATTAGGACGCGTGACTTATCCCGAACCGTCGCACAAACTCATAGAGGCCTGTCCAGCCGAGCTGACGTCCATATTTTCCGACATCTCCCGAATCGTTGGTATCGGGGCGGCGGCTTGTGTCGGCATTCCAGCGTTAGCAGATGTGCGATGGTAGTGCGATTGTGCGGCTGGGACAGTGCGTCGCCGCCGCTGGTGACCAGCATTGAACCCGGGACCTTGGCGGGCCGGGCCGGGCCGGTGGCAGCTGCTTCATCAGCTGGGGCGGCCGCGCCTGTCGTGATTAGGCCGGGGGCGACGTCGCCGTGTTGTGCGCGGCCAGGCGACGGTTGAGATGGCCGGGACAGGCTAGTCACCCCGCCGGCCGCCGCCGAGGTCAGTCCAGATTGGAGGGACGCATCGCTGGAGTGAGCGGCGGGGAAACGACGGCTGGGGCCACCCACCGGCAACGGAACCGCTGGCGGCCACAGGGCTTCACGGGGTTATAGCTCTTACTCCCCAAAATTATGTTCCCGGAGGAATAGTCAGGAAGGCTTACGGATATGCAAGAGGAATCAGGCAGCTTGGAAAATATGACGTGACGTCAGAGCATTACCATGGTGCGATCGTTCTTTCCTCACGCTATACCTTCGCCACCTTTCTTAGGAACTGGGGAAGGGACAGGCTTTCCACAGTTCTGTCGCAAAAATGAGTATATTTGTTAGATCTCCGTATAAAAAAACAGAATCGAAACTAACACTGGTGTTTATTGACCCGCAACTGGTTCAATGGCGATAGAAACTGCACTACCAGCCGGGGAAGGCAGGGAAGCAGTGGAGGGACAGCAACAGCGAAACGGTCTTGACGTATATATAGTACTCCTCTGGACCTGTCATCCATAACAGCCGATCTATGTTTTAACGGCGGTACGTCTTTTCATGGCTACTTCAAAGTAGCGTGCGATGGCATTCCATCCTTGACCACTCACTTTGACTATTTCTCACGGACATGTGGAAGGTCTCAGAAACTAATTCGAGACATGGGTAATAACGAATTAGTACTCTTGTTTATCACGCCCTGCTGAGTGGTAGCTTTTCAAGCTGGAAATGGCGTGACGAGCATGATGCAGTTATTCACCGACAACATGCGAAAAACATGGTACCAGAATCCGGCTAATCACAGAGGAAAACCACACATCCATTATCAACTTTAGATGTTTTGCCCTTGTTCGCAACACATATCTTATCCCAGTCCACAAAAACTTTAGATTTAGCTTCGTCCTTGTTTTTTATCCAGACGGTGACGATTTTCGCTTAACTTCCCCGCCTTTATCCCACCCTTTCTGGTCCTCCATATAACCTCAATATTGCCCACTATCTCTCCCTTACCATTCCTCCATAACGCTTCCTCTGAAATGTCCCATGAAGTGTCCTGCGCCACAAACGGACACATATCGGTATGGACTGGGAGCACCAATTTCAAATGGTTGCAAAATACATAGGCAGGATGACAACACTTGAAATGTTTATACCATACGACCGCTTTAAATCACCTTTCAACCTGCCCAAAGCCTACTGGCGGCTACAATTTTCCGACAAAGGGTATGCGGGTTGTAAAAAAGTTGTGCTCCTCTGACTTCTGGTGTCACAGCAATCTCAGAAACCCTACGGGCAGGGAAAGACCCAGCAAAGCTCCACTGTCTTCCAGTCCCAGTTGAGGGGGCAGCGGGATTTCACAAGGAAGGAAAGCAGCCATCACTTATGAATCGGTCCCGGATGTGGAGGTCGTGTCGTCTCAAGCGTTCTGGATATTAATTTTTTCGATTAAATTTCAGACAATACGAATAGCATAGAGAAAATAATGCACAATAAAGCATGACAGCTTGCGATCCCCAGAGCAATTATTTTTAGTCATCAGCCAGGACAAAACGTTTATACCCCGTCAATCACCATCATTCTAAGCAAACCTCGATATACTTATATTGATACCACGGCTAGCTGGTGGCTGCTTATTACAAGCGAGCTGGCCTGGGGCCCGCGATAACCCTTACGCGACAATAAGTACTTTGGGGTGCGGCGCGACTCTTAACGAGGGACAAAGGGGTACCAGAAGAAATGAAGGGACTCCGCAACACGACACTGGGCCGTAAAAAGACAGCGGCACACGACAAAAACTAACCAAGTGCCGTAAACGGATATCCTGCGCGGTGAATAAGACAGCGATCAGGGGACGCAAACATCCCCGGCTGGCGGCGGTGATGGATGTGACAGTTCAGTCAGGTGACGCGCGGCCAGCCGGGGCCGGCCCTCGGCGCCGCCTCGCAAATCACCGCAGGCATTCACAGGCCGTTGACACTGCTCCGTTTTTGCGTGACATTCTAACCATGGCCGGCGCGGCAAAAAGGTCAGATGTTAATGAGACTGCGTGGCTGCTGATGGGTTTGGGGCTGATCTGCTGCGGTCGGTATACCACGGGGACAGCTCCGCGGGTGGAGGAGCTGGCTGGGGGACAGCCGAGCCGCCGGAAGACGGGGCGCCCGGTGGCCACGTGTGGACGACATCCGGCGGCACTCACCGTCGCTAACTACCCAGCAGGGGTCGCCGCCCCCGCCCCCGCCCCCGCCCCGGCGCTCCCACACCTAACCGCCGCCGCCACCGGCGCATCACCGGCCCTCAGCCGCCCCGACACGCCTCTTTGGGCGGGCTCTCCGATTGGCAACGCACCCACAGCACAAATAGCCTGGGTCCTCTGTCGGTTGGCGGTGGAGGTTGGATTGGCTAGAACAGAGGTGGTGCAGGGACGCCGGCGGCGACTGGCGGCAGTGACCGCCGCTCCTTCGGCGGAAGTGGCCAGTTGGCGCGCTTCCCGTCCAAGCAGCGGCGGCGCTCCAATTAGGCCGGCTCAGTACCGGACGCCGGCTGCGGCGGCCAGCATCTGTCATGCGTGGCGGCGCAAACACTGCCGCAGCGCCAGCCCACCCCTCCCCTCCTCCTGGGCTGCAGATCAGTAGCGCTACTGTCTCCCCCTGCCGCTCCTTGGCAGACGGCGGCGCCGCTCACCTCCCCATGGGAACAGCCGGCGGGTGCGACGGTGACCCGCGCGGTGGCGGGGCGGGGCGGGCCGGCCCGGTGGCAGTGCACCTGCCCCCGCCGCCGCCGGCACCACGGCGCGTGCCGCACGCCAGACGAACAACGGCACGTGCCCTGGAGACGCCAGCTGGCCGGCCGCGTTTCGCGCCGCCGTCTTCAGCGCGCGTGCGCGAGCAGCTGATGCCGCATAGGGGACTGGGAGCTGCGGAGAGGGGAGGGGCAGCACCGGCGGCAACAGACGGGGGTAATAAGCCGCGCCGCCGCCGGCGACAATGGATGTTCCGACGGCTGCGCGGCGCGGACATCGCCCGGCACCGGACGCCGCCAATAGAGGAAACACTGACAGCACCAAGGCGTCAGCGGCCACGCTCCAGGTGTGAGCCGCGCGCACCCCCCCCCCCACCCGGCGGCACATGGCTCTACATACAGACCCGCACTCCTACCAGCGGAGATTTCCAGATCAAAGTGTCACTGAAAATGGTCAAATGGTATCTGTCCGTCCCATCCATTACCGTTCCCAAGTGGATAAAACAGTCCGACAGGAATAGATGTATAGAGCAGTCACAGTGGTGGTGATTTGACCAGGATAAATGGCCGCGGCCGGCGAGCTGTATCAGTCTCTTCAAGCTCAGATTCAATCCAATGCGTTAGCCTGGCTCATTGAATATCCGTTACCGGCACAAGTACCCGTCAGGCTCATAACATGTGCCTAGTGTCTGCTCAGATACGTGTTATAAGGTTATAGCACTTCAGGCGCTGGCTATATCGCATCTCAGTCCACCCGAATAAATAGCCCCATTGAAAAATCAAGCATATATGTAAAACGTACCAGCCCGCATGCATCCTTCCTACTACCCGCATCGACATTGAAGAAATGCATACGGGTCCCACATAACGCAATGAGCACCAGCATGGCTCGCGATTCTAAGGAAATATACCAGGCGTCTTATCAGGAGTTTCACGGCTCAAGTCACTTCTTTTTATGAGCTGACGTCATCGTTTGAAAACGTGCGAGTTACAAAGCCGAAGCCCGCATTACTCGAACATGAAGTGGTACACTGTGGTTCATATTTTTTGTATAAAAACTGGGCACCGGCAGGGACAGCCCCCCCTGAGGGCTCGAGGACACGATTCTGTAACAAGCAGGGCACTTTTTACCCATCAGGGATCTTTTGACGCTGTCGCAGGGGCCCTTTTCGAGGCGCCGCCGCCCCTCCCCCAAGCGAAATCTTGGCTACGCCCCTGGTTGCCACAGAGGAAAATAGATTGTCACTAGAAGTGCTGGTGTTATGTTATTTCGCCTACATCAAGTTGTGCCGCAAGATGGACCCATACCGACATTACAACCACTGTATCATTAGAGAAACGATAAAATCATCCTCCCCCCTCGCATCCCATCACAACTCAACGTACAGCAAATTAGCCACTGGAACCACTGGTAATGACATGTGCAGAAAAGTATTGTTACACAGCCGGACACACGTGAGGTGCAGGATGGAGATCCTGCCTTTTCTGCATATACACTAGCTACCGGCGGCGAGGGGACGCTCGCCGTCTGTCAGCTGGGATCAATGCTCCCCCCACGCGGCCGGTCAGTCGAAGGGGGACCAGGGGGCAGAGGGGAGAACATGGGGCAGCGCGACATTTCACAGACACCGCCGCAGTGGAGGGGGAAGCCTCGTCACGGTGTTGGCACACCGTCACGCCACCGTCACACGCCGGCGAAAAGACACGGAGAAGGAAGTGGTACGGGGACTCCCAACGTCACGCAACGTACACGCACAACTACTTGATGTTTTGCTGTCTTATTCGTTGCGTTTAAGCAGAAATGTTTCGCAGACTAAGGCGTTACCACATCCTAATATTGGCTGTGACAAAGTAAGCCGGCAATAATGAATAATATATTTCGTAGCTCAATAATTCAACCTCCAATTTATAAAATGTGTCCATGTTCAGGACTGTACATGATCGCCAACATGTTCACATACCAGAAGCGGAGCGACTCCTGTACATGAAGACCCGCTGTGCCGCCAAAGTATTCCTGGGCACAGATTTCGGCGGGCGGTGATTTGGGCGCCAGCCGGAGGGCTGGGTCCTTTGGCGCGGCCCGGCGGCGATTCCCGCCACTTTCACTCTCCATTGCCGCGAGAGTGCTGCGCTAATGACCGCTGTCTGAGCCGATACACCACCAGGGACGCAGCAAGTAGGGCGCCTCTTCGGACGTCCTCCGCCACAGGCACCAGCACGTCTTCCCGCGCCACTCTCGATGGCGCCAAACACTGGCCAATCACGATCGGATTTCTGGCGTTCGCGCGCAAACCCGAACAATATCGTGGCCCGTGAACTGTGATGTGTGTCAGGGATGGCGTGGGGACCTAGTGCTCCACTTTCTCGACGGAGATAGCGGGGTGGGGCCAGTGTTTTCTACGTCATAAACAGAGCGGTATCTTCCACTTTCGGCCCCAGACTGTGGGGGAAAGCGAGAGATACAAAAGGCGCCGAACAACCCATCGGGGTGATCCACATCCTGGATGATGCATTTGCCAACACGGAAACTTTCCCTTCACAAATTCAACGCAAAACGCAATGTCAGCGCTCAATCTTTAACGCAAAAGTTCATATCTCGAATGTTTCCTTGAACATATGCATAAAGCTATAAAATATATACGATGTTCTTGCAGTTGCACAAGCTATAGCCGGACGCCAACAACAGGAACATCAGGGCATCTTAGATAGCCAGGTTAGCTGACACAGTACCTGCTAATGCCTTGGTAAAGGACCACTGGAGATCTCAAGTTACCCCGCTAACTGGCCTCGTAAGCACAGGTGAAGATACCGGGGTTTCGGGGACCTGGACAACCTAGATTTTGGGTCCCCCAAAGAGTTTTCACAAGTACCTACGACCTTGCCAACAAATCCAGGGCCTCCTCCTCCCCCTGAACCGAGAAGAGATTTATATCCTACCATGATGACAGGATATTCCATGTAAAAACAGATCGGATAATCTCAGTTCAAAAAGCATCACGTCCTGGAAGTGGCAAATGAGTTCCCTCCTCGAACGCTCCATCATAATTTTGTCGTTACGGCATCGAACGCGCCGCAAGAAGTCGCCATAAGAAATCAGCCATAATCGCCCGATACCATCACTTCTGAGCGGCGATAAAAAAACGACTAAGCGCAAGGTAATCACTGCTGGGCAAGTTTGTGGCCAATCGCCGCACAGCGGTTCGCATAAGTGCTGTTTCTGGGCAAAAGACGGCGGTAGGCGGTCCGAGGGACTCCCGCATACAACACTATCTAACCGTCCCATCTGTGTACACGCCAAAACAGATGCCAAGTTTGGTTAACGACCTGCTTTATGAATTACACATGGTGGTTTCGGACCGAGAAGTGAGCCTGTTAGGACAAACAATGTGGGCTCAGTCGGGGTCTTCTCAGCGGGAAATAGGAACGCTCGGAATGTGCCGCAGAGGACAACGCACTCCGTGCTGGGAATTTGCATGGCATGAGAGAACCAAGCTGACGTGTTTTTACACATGTGCGAAAGTTCAGGGAACGATTCCAGCATTTTTTCGCATGAATAGGCTCACGATCTGCGTGAGAACACACATTCTCTCCTCACATGCAGGCACAACGCAGATGCTGGTCTTGCTCCAAGCCGGCCGGCATCCCTTCAACTCATCGGCCAAGGGAACTGCTGGATATCCGAGGACCAGGGATCCGGCGGTCTCTTCAATTTCGGAACAAGATCAAATATTTCTAGACCACATCTCAAGTTTAAGAAATATCGCTGATAGACGGTTTTTCACTCTTCTTTGCCAGAACTTCTGATAATCAACACTAGCCTCAACATTTGTGTTAGCGTTAAAACCCCAGAGAAATTAGGCCACACCGAGGGCGCTGGTGACATTACATTCCATCAAGCTTTTTTCTACCGGTAGGTATTTCATCAGGCTTTTTTATTCAATTTAAAGCCGGAGCCTTACTGAGGCACGCCCGCAGAGCAGAGCACAAAAAATTGGCACTGGGCGGAGGACAGCTGTCACCACATTTCCGGAGTTCCACACTCCCGTTTAACTTTTGCTCCGGCGAATGAACTCTCGCTGAGCCACCGGAGCGAGCCAAATTTTCACCGACAGTCCAAATCACCCAGCCTCCGGCATTATCTGCCGCATGTGTCAGTGCAGGAGGCATTACCAGATCAGCTGACACGCCAGACCCTAATCTCCTTCTTCAGCATCATCTTCAGCATGGTCGGCGGCTGCCGCCAGATGGCCGGTGTTACCACGGAGGAAACAACCACCACCAATCGGCACATTAATTGGAGTGGCGGCCGGACCTCCAATTTGCCGCCGCGTGGCGTAATTGGCGCAGCGCGGCGTGCGGCGGCGCACGCAACCCGAGCCGCGGCGGCCGCGAAATGCGCTCACTCGCGAGTTCGCAGAGGAAGTGTGGGCCGATGCGGAGCAGGTAAGATGAGCTGGGTCGTTCCTCTGGTATGCCGACCTTGTCACGATGTGCCCGAGGCGTCGCCTCACCCTCGGTTCATTACCGCCGGCCCAGCTCGGTAAAGGCCAGTTTTTACGGCGCACGCTACGCAGCCGTCCCCTGCATTGTTTCCCATGCGCAGTTCAAACGCCACTCGAAAGATGTCACTGCTTCCGCCCCTCTTTTTCACGGCATCCCGCAGTGGGTGTCAGCTCTTGAGATACGAAATTAGTATCGACGGCGGCGGCAGATGGTGGCGATATGATCGCCGGTCGAAATGAATGGCCCCGCGAGCTCGGGTCGTTGGAGTGCATTGACGGCGGGCTGTTAGTGGCCGCTGGGAACGCAGAGGCGGTCCCAGGTAACTTCCCGCAGTGGGACTGCGGCACCGGAGAGTGCACCAACGCCCAAACTCGGCCTCTCCGATGTGCAACATCAGGCATCTAACTACATCAAGTTTTCCCGAAAACGGGTCACGCCACCCCTGCATACCTAAACGCCTGAAGGGCCTGCTCGCGGGGCGGGAAATTCAAATAGCATCACTAAACAGCCACTCACCACGCACACACCTCCAGCATCGGCTGATCCTGGTCACCCTAAGCTGCGAGATGTGTTCTCACTGAGCACAATGAACAGTCTGGACGACCAGGACAACGATTCGCGATGACGCTCCGTGACCTATCGTGACCTGCCGTTCCAGCAGGCGGCAAGGCATCTAGCGCTGGCTCATCAGCTCCCGCAGACGTCGCCGGACCGCACAAAAACAGCAGCGCGGCGACAGCGGCAGGAAAGGGCGTGTTCCGTTACCACGTGTGCTGTCGCTTCAGTGCACAATACCGTCCCAGACAGGAGACTCGGCCGGCGAACAGGGCGCATTCAGCTGCCTCCAGACAGGGTAAATGCCCCCTCCAACGGACCGGCGCACCGGCACCCGAATCAAGGACAGACCGCTGGAATGCCGACAGCCGCCGCTGGCCGAGCGGCCCCAAACTGCCGAATTTGTATCGCTGGCAGATAAATTATCGGCCAGAAAGATAGGCTTCCGGTGGCTCTCGACAGGCGCAACACGCTACGGAGCTGCGGTACCAAGCGCAAACCAGTTTTCAACTTCAACTGGACTGGGCAGTTACGGAAAGCCAGGCTTTAGAGGCCGCTAGAAATGCTCGGCCGTTGACTGGAGACTTCCAGTGGAAAATCCAGCGCACATGATGACGGAAGACAATTCTTCGATGAAAAGGTGATACAGATGTTTTATAGCCAGCAAATCATTTGAATCCACCGTTAGACGTGTGACATCACATCAGCTACATTTATAGATACATTCCATTCTATAACGCAAGCAGTATAAACTACAACTTTTGACATTCTATCTGCTCTAGGGCTTGTCTGCTCTAGGGCTAGGGCTTGACCGTGGGTAGACAATATTTCTGGAGGTTGGGTTGAGGGGGGGTCAGGGACTCCCGGATTTCGGGTCTCCCATTGGGACCCTCTAGGTTCTGCGTTACCGTCTTAGAGATAACCCACCCAAGAGTCCCCTTGATCGAGGAGAGATCCCCAGCCCCGGTCATGACCTGGGTTGGGAACCGTTCCCTGGAATTTGCAACGAGCGGGCAGCATGTCAGAAGGGCCGAAGCTCACCGAAACAATGGACGCCTGCTCACTAGAACCCATCCATGTTCAGTCCGCAAGCAGGACTGAGGGTGCAATCTGAGTCAAAAATAGGGTTGAGATATCGGTTTAAGAGGTATCACCTCGCACTATCAACCATGGCCGGTCGCTACTAGCTACACACACTACTCAGCTAAACGGCCACGGCTGATAGGATGAAGTGATACCTCTTAGACCGATATCTCAACCGTTTCCGACTCAGCTTGCTTATAATGTGTAGATGTATGAGCTCCATCCGTCAAAGCGAGGTATGAATTTAGCAAGTGCATACATTATCTCACTTGGGCTTGAACTGAGTCTCAGGACGCTCTACAGTGTTAAACCCAAAGAGTATAGCTTCTTATATTCTTTTTCAGAAGGGAAGGCTATAAGGACACCATTTTTTTAACTGGGCGAGCCAAAAATTTTAAAAAATAAAACAACACGACAATTTTCCAGATTCCAATCAAGTGCCCCGTGCATTTTGCAAACATATAAACAAAATGTACTAATTGCACGACAACCGACCAACACACGTGCCTGAGTTTCTTTGATAAAACATAATGCCTGTCCGACTGTAACTGTTCGCAGCTATAACCGCACAAAATCAATCGACTCCGCCTGCGAGACCGACCCAGCTCCGCAATTCCTACACGCTCGCCATGCGCCTGGCGTCCTGGCGTTGCACAGGACCGGGTGGAGGCGCTCCACGCCGTGAAGTGGCCCAAGGCCGGCGCACGACGCCGGGCTGCCTGCATACCGGTGATGCTAAAGGAGCCGGTTCCAACGGCGCCGGACGCCGCCGTCAGGTGCACGGCCGCGCCGGCCATCAGGGCCGTTGCAGTGTTGCCACGCCGGAGCCAGCCGTGTTGCAGGATGGAGGCACTGATCAATGCGCGGGGCCGGTCATGATTAGCCGATAGGAAGCAGGACATCATTTAGCGCCCACCCCAGTGCGTCTCTACACTGCCTTTGCAACGGTGGGGGATGGGGGTCCCGTCACCGTCGATCCTGGCTCCTAATGGGGCCAGGTCTAAGGACAATCCCTTGGACTATACAACCTCACTTCAAAAACCGGAACCATTTGGATTCTTCAGCGCTCGAATTTTCGTTAGGCGGATCCGAAATTTCCGATTATGGGGGTCGGGGGCACCATTCGGACCAAGGGGCGCCACTTTTGAACGATAAAACTTATCAGGTAAGCACCAAATCCCACCATGGCGGCGTCGATACTCGCATTCTGGACGTAAGTGACATCTCAGAGGATGCCATCGACTTTTCAGGGGGCGCCGTGACCTTTTCAGGGGCACCGAGCAGTGGCGGTGGATAAAGGGGGGCAAGGGGGCCGTTGCCCCCCCCCAAATAATCAGAGGGGGCCCCTGGAAAAATACGCAATTTTAGCTTGGTTCTTTTCTGAAATTTTATGAATGACCTGACTGAGCCCTCAACAGTTTCTCGGTTTGGACAGTGTCCGAGCTTTATGTCAGGGGCCCTGAGCTCGAGCTTGGGGGCTCTAGCTTGGGCTCGGGGACCCTCTAGCTTGACCTTTAGGGGCCCCCAAGCTTAGCCTAAAGGGGCCCCTGAGCCTGGTCTCGGCGGGCCCAGAACCTGGTCTAAAGGACCCCCGAGCCTGGTATCAGGACTCTGTTCTGACTCTGACTCTGTTTCCCCACTCTGTTTCAGGGGCCCCGAGCTGTTCCTCGCCCCCCCCGAGCTTCGTCTCAGGCAACCCCAAGCTTGGTCTAAGGGGCCCCCAAGGCTGGTTTCAAGGCACCCAAGCTTAGCCTTAAGGGAGCCCCCCGAGCTCGGTCTCAGGGGCCCCGAGATTGTCTAAGGGGCCCCGGAGTTTGTCTAAGGGGGCCCCCGAGCTTGGTCTCAGGGGCCCTCCAAGCTTAGTCTCAGGGGGCTCCCGAACGTGACCTCATGGGGTTCCGAGATTGGTCTCAGGGGCCCCCCAAGATTGGTATAAGGGGCTTCCCAGATTGGGCTAAGGGGCCCCCGAGATTGGTCTTAAGGGACCTTTAGCTTGGTTTCAGGGGCCTCCAAGCTTGGTTTCAGAATCCGCCAAGCTTGGTCTCAGGGGCCCTCGAGGTTGGTCTCAGGGCCCCCTGAGCTTGGGCTCGGGGACATTCGAGCTTGATCTCTAGGAGCCCCCCAAGCTTGGTCTCAGGGGGCCCCGGGATGTATCTCAGGGCTCCGAGCTTGGTCTCAGGGGGCCTCCGAGATTGGTCTAAGGGGCTCCCGAGATTGGTCTTAGGGGGCCTTGAGCTTGGTTTCAGGGGCCTCTAAGCTTTGTTTCAGAGGCCACCAAACTTGGTCTCAGGGGCCCCGAGTTTGGTCTCAGGGGCCCTGAGCTTAGGCTCGGGGGCCTACCAGTTTGATCTCTAGGAGCCCCCAAGCTCCGTCTCAAGGAGCCCTGAGCTGTGTCTCAGGGCCCCGAGCTTGGTCTTGTGTGTGCTCAAGTCAGTATGCCTGTCATTTGCGTTTTTTTTCTGTGCCGACATAGACGACAGCATCAAACCACCCCAGTTCTCATTCTGCGGGAGACGGAATTTTCCGAAAAAAACTCAGACTATAATAATTCGTGCTACCTACCATGTTTTATTATGTAGATGCATACGAACAAACATCGTTCACTTTTTAAAAGAAGAACTATTTGCCTCGGAAGGCCGTTGTTGTACCGTTATTATAATTTTGCTAAACTCCTAACGTGACGCTAGAGCTTAAAGCTTTGACGTTCAATGTCCGAGGCTTACGTGAACCTATAAAACTCAGATCTATATTTCGACATCTACATGTTAAATACGCTGCTTATTTTGCTGTACTGCAGGGAACATATTCCAGCTTGAAATCTGAAATCGTGTGGAAAATCGAATAGGAAGGCTAAACCATGTTTTATACGGGCCAACTAAACAACAGGGAGGAATAACCATTTTGTACTGGGCCAAATACAACTTTTACCATTTGCGACACTTATGTAGGAGCGGGACCAGGATTTTGCTAGGGGAGTGGCTGAGCTTTGAAAAATGGCAAAAAGGGGGAATATGGCAAAAATGGCGAAAATGGGGCAAGGGGGCTGAAGCCCCTTCAGCCCCCCTGGATCCGCCCCTGCACTTATGTCTCTGACCTCAGGCAGCAAGTCCCAACTAAACTATTGCAGTTTTTAGGGGGGCTCTTGCTGCCGAGGGGGGCCCCATCGTCAAGGGGGCCCCCTGGAAAATTATTGCCCCCCCATCCGAAAAGAGCATCCGCCGCCACTGGCACCGAGCATGGATCGGGGGAGGGGGAAAGGTAAGCGTCTCCCTGGATCCGCTGAACCACAGTTATAAAAAACACTTATTTTGAGCAATTTCCCGAGAATATTGTGCGACCCAAAATCTTTAATAAAATTTTGTTCACTGACAGTTTTATGAAATGAATAGTTATTCATTTTCTCATAGTTTAAACCGGAGAAAAATTATTATGAGATTCGACGATGTATGTGGATATGAAGCTAAATTCAACAGCTTCAAGTGGAAACCACACCGGTGACCTTGGATAACCAGCTTGCATTTCATCACTAGACGCCGAGCCAGGAAGGCAGTCCTGTTGGTTTGCGTGACGGTAGCTGAGTCGAGGGGCGACAAAAAAACTACCTAGCCGCACCGGTTACAAACCGGTTACAGGCATACAAGATGGGAGCGCAGAGGCCGGCAGACTGGCCAATCGAGTCGAGGCAGAAAGACAGGAGGCGGAAAACTGATCAACACTGGAGCAGAGTGGTACGACACATCAAATTCTGACACACGTGGGCGCCTTTCATGATCATATGACCTACTTTCCAGTTCTTTTCTTGCGAAATCCGGTGAACACCACCGGAAGCACTGCCGGCGATTGAGGACATGTGTCGCATTTCCTCACTCTCACGGATCCAGACAACAGTCCCCACTATCCCCGCTCCTGAGACGGAGCCCACTTTCTGAGGAGGACACCATCACCGATCAGAAGAATGCGGCGCCCAGGGAATCGGAAGGGAATGTGCGCCGATGGGCCGGTGTGGGTATTGAGCGGCCGGCCGGATTAGGCTGGCAGCACCGAGCCGCCCGGCGCGAGAGGCGAGCAGACACGCACAATGCCCGAGTAACGGTCCCGACGGGGCCTCGCCCCCATCGCACCGCCGCCCGCTTCCGGGGCCTCAATGGAGCCGGTGTTGCCACAGTCGACGCACCCCCCTCACGGGACGAAGGCGCGGCCAGCACAAGAGGACGGGGAGATGTGCATACGCATAACGAGTGGGCGTTCCGAGATGTCTCCTTTGCTGGCATCCGCCCATAAGTTCGTAAGTTTGAAGACAGGTAAAGCAGCGCTCAAATGCCAATAATTTACTGCAGACATCATGTGCCGGCTCATGAAACGAGCTGCCCCCAGCCTTATTCCGACACACCCGAGAGCTCTAGGCGAGAAAGGAACACGCATGACTGGAGGGTATGCGTGAAGTAGGAGGAACTAATCAGCTGACGGGCGCGACGGGATGACGCAAATCAGGCGTGAAAGTGACCGACCTGCCGCAGTGGTAGGTCTTACGCAGAGCGAAGTGAGATAGAACGTCGGTTACACGATCTGAACTCTCTAGCCTCGTTCAGATGTCTTTCCACAATCCGACTTCTCTCCGCGCTTCAAATGCCAGCTGAGTGATTCACGAAAAAATAATTAAGGACACAAGGCTTTTCGTAGGAGCGGTACCCCGATAACTCAATTAACTGGACAAGTCCGAACTATACTCCAATTAACTCTCACTTGTGCTCTAATGCGCGAGGGAACGCTAACAGCTCAGGCTATTGATGTATCAGGCATTACAAAAGCCGGACGGTAGGAGTCATTTACAGCCGCGCTGGGAAGCAAGGTCAGAGTCATCTGGGAGAGCGATCGCCGGCCCCGACTCAATATACCCATCCGCTGGTTCCCGGCGCAAAGCCGTGAGACCGCGGAGGTCAGTGACTGCACCAACCGCCGCCCGCTTCACACACTGGCCAAGTTAGATCTTCAGCAGAAATGCACACATGCGCAGGGACGTGGGTTGCTACCAGCCCAATCGGATGGCACCATCAATCCGTGTGTTTGTGAGCATGTTCTCACGTATTTGATGGCTTGCCTGCTTTCCGCTTTTCCCCAAATCTGCAAATATCAATTCAAAGACGGAAAGCAAGGTTTATCTCCAGCCGTCAAGTCATTACTTGGGGTAAAATAGCAGGTCTTGCAAGAAAGCCCATTGTCCCAGATTCAGGTCAGCAATATTTTTTGCCCAATTTATCTTTAAATCTCCTTACACTTATTTTAATTGGTGTACCGCTTGACCCAATAATTATGACCAACGCCCCGAAAATAAACCCGGCGAAGATCCTGTAATTCGTATCTAGTGTTGCAGAGACTTGGGGTTCCAAAGGATGGGTTCCCCTACATTTTTCCAGATAATCTTGTGTGATTTGGGATCTCTTGTGCAGAAAGAAAAAAAACGAATTTTGAGTTTTCCGGGATGGCGGGGACAATTTCTCAGATTCGGCTACAGGCTCGTCCGGAACCAGGTGTCTCCCCTCAGGTAATTAGATGCCTATGTATTCATCTGTGGTGTTCCATGTCTAGCTGCAACGGTGGGCCTATTCTAACGCCTCCATTAACCAAGCTCCCAGCTCCTCCGAAAACAAACGACCTTTCTATTGAGCAACCGAGTTTAGTAGTGTCGTCTCCGAGTTTGAGAGGGGCTTGGCCGAGACTGGACGAAGTGCTGGAACAGGCTTAGCGGGTAGCACTGTGCACTGCAGCAGCATGAGCGGCGTCACTGCAGCAGGCCGCAGCACTGTCCCGCTGCAGGGGCGCTGTAGCGGGTCGGATGCCGGCCCTCCTCACAGCCGCCGCGGCCCGTGGGAGACCCGTGATTAACGTTCCAGGTGCTGCCGGAGACCACCCCTCCTATCGAACGCACATCGCGCAGCAGCGAACACAGCCGCCACACGCGACCGCCACAGCAGGGGCGGCGCGCAACTTACAAACGCGCGAACTCTGGCATGCTCAAGCCGAGCTTGTTCTCGGCGCGGTTCCAACCCCAACGGAGATCTGACCACGAGCAGGAGCAATCTGAGATGGCCAGTGACCTGAAAGTGTGCTCCCCCGACAGCGGCGCCTGAGACCGCCCGTGCGAGAAACAAACTGGCGGACGGCGGCGTTAGCGGTAAAGACAAATGGGCCCACCCCGGCGGCAGTAGGCTGAATGCCACTGCCTCCGTCCCCGAACTGTCCGCGAGAGCGGTGGTAATAGTTGCATGTGGACACTTCACGCAGTGCTGAAAACACTATATTCTGCGCTAACTCGACAAATGCCACGAACAAGCCTTAGACCTACGAAAACAGGAACAACCCTGTGTTTTGTTAAAATCTAATTCACTTCAACTATAGGACTGTGTTTAGGGTACGGTCTGGTCCAAGCACAAGCAGTGCCCAGCTAAATTAGAATTGTAAATGTTTTATAACAGCCAGGCTATATCAGTGTTTTTACCTGCTGGATCCCAGGCTTTAGCATGTGCATTTACAAACACCCAGGCAACGAACAAGTACCCGGCTAAATTCGAATTCCATGTTTGAAAGTAGCCAGCGAATGAAACTAGTATTCTGATCCGCCCGCCAAGTTTGCTAGGACCAGGCTTCGGTACAGGCAATCTGAACGCCTTCATTATTTCTAGTGCCTCAACCGTAGGCACATTTCACCGGTGTATATTAGAGATAATATTAGCGTGCGCATGTAAAGCTACGCGGTAAAAATACCGATCGAGCACGATACCGGCACCGCCCCGAAGGCAGGCGTGTTTCGCAGTCATCAGTCACGTCTCAACGCATCTCATTCACCCGGGTCGTGGTACATCGTCACGTAGCCGATATCCTGCCGCCATGTTCACTACATTCCCCAAACCGCCAACAGAGGGATTGCAGGCAACCGCCGGGCTTCAAAAACCAGCGTGACGAGAAGTTGTGGCACTCACCAGAAATGCGTGCACAATATCTCAACCAAGGTCTTTTATAGATCTATAGAGATTTAGATCTCATAAAAAGATCTCAACCGCACAGTCTAATAGGAGCAGATCACTTAAATGCCAAACTTTTTCTACCACGACAATACATACCACCAGAAACATCGTCGAGCTCCAGATGACATGGCGACAACATCAGACGTTTCCCAAAAAAGAACTCGGAGCAAAACTGCTCCCGTGACTGTTCGCATGCAGTCAGACATATGCGGGGCTGGTGAAGAAAGGATCCACACACCATCGCCCGATGTCGTCAGCAGATAAACACAGAGGCCCTGGCGTCAGGGACTAACCTGCGCGAGCGGGTCCGACCTCCGAGGACGGCCGAGGTGGTCGGGGTGTCTGCTTCGTCCGAGGAGCCTGCAGCATCCAGTCACGCGTCACGCACCATTCAGTGTTGCCGGCAACAAAACGGGTGCTGCAGTCCACCGTGCAATATCCCATCCGAACATGATTTCGACAACAGCTGATTATTTTGATTTACTTCATATCATAGCGATTAACATTTCAGTCTGTGGTCTCCCAAAATTAACCACAGGTTTTAAAGCTGATTCGATGTCGACCACTGGTTGAGAAGCATAATATTTTTTACTGTCCTGCCACCGTTCCGCGAGAAATGCTGGTGCAACAGTACCAGCAAAGAACAGTGACTGGTTCAGGGGGTTAGGGGCACTTGCCCTCATCGACCCTCGGCGCCCCCTGAAATAGTCATGGCACCCATCAAATGTCGCTCCTCCGGGAAGCGAGCATCGGCGTCCCCACGATAGAATTTGGCGCCCACCTGATAAGTTTCACCTTACAAAAGTGGTGCCCCCTGTTCCGGATGGCGCCGCCCGACCATGTGATCTCCCCCTGATCAGCAATTCTGGTTCCGCCTATGAGTCCACTGCACAGCGAATACCACACCCAAGACTGTTGCTAATCAGAATAAGAATGTCCGCGATGCCACCAATATCACTGTGTTTAAGACACGATTAAAAGTGTATCTACGGGAGCAGCAGCTGAATGATGCTTAAAGGGAGATACGCGAAAACAATTTATTGGCTATATCAAAAGGTTACAAAAAGTTGTTTCAGAAGTCCTATTCTCATTTTTGCGAATTCGGCCTGCAAATGCCTTAAAATTGCTCTCAAAGTCAACATTTCTGGACGACTTTACCGGTACACCTCATATCGATGTATATGACGTACACACGGCTAAGGCTATCAATTTCTCTAAGAATTAGGTCATATCTATCCTAAACAGTGATGTAGAACTTTATAATACTACAGAAAAAATACTTGAGAAAAACAACATTCCAAAACTCTTTTGAAACAGAAATATAGGGCTTAAAAGAAATCACAATAAACCAATCAGAAGTCAAGGAATTCTCACACCGGGGTCACGTGACCTATCTGACGCAAAAATTCTGTCAACCTGGGGCCGAAGCAGAAAATGACTCAAGACCCGAGGTACGAAACAGCTGCAGACTTGAGTAATTATGTTTTTTCCGTTTCTAGGGCAAACTAATTGATTTTGTAGTTTTTAAAAGCTTTTCAAAATTAATTCTAATACAAATACAGGAGAACAGACATTTTTATTATAAAAAAACATTACTTTTCAACTTCAAATAGTTTTCGAAAAGTAAGTGATGGGCATGGGCATGGGTAAGTGATGGGCGTTTTATCGAAACTGTTAATCTATTTCGATAATAAGTAAGTGGCCCCCAAAATTTTGCCCGAGATGCAAAAATAATTGATAGTTTCGTTATCAGGATTTTCAAATAGCAAGAAACCACAATAATAATTTTTCGCGTATCTCCCTTTAACCAACAGTCTGGACAAGTGTGTGCATGCAATGGTGAGCGTCTAGTTATGTTTGGTTTGTTTCCATCGTTTTGTTTTCATTTAACTCGACCCGGGGTGAAGAATAGCCATCGTTTGATGGAATTGCCCTTGAATGTGAAATAAATAAATAAATAAATAAATTATCAGTTTGCCGCACAATATTTGTGGAAAAAAGAAAATTCAGTCAGCCAAAAACGACGGAGCTGTAGACTGCCAGCTGGTAGATTTGTATAAAAATGTCATATTTAGAGTAATACAAAATCGCATGAATATCAGGACATAACTTTCGCATATAAATATTTTGAACAGGATATTCCTCTGAGGCATCACCATTAAGTTTTCTGTAGGCGATTCAAATATTGAAATAAAAAGAAATTGCATTATATTCAGGCCTGAAGGCCTCTTCTCGATCCAAGGGGTCCTGGATGGGTAAGCACCAGTGTTCCAAACCCCAGGGTGCTAAGTAGACAGCGACACCTGGGAAAGCTGAATTTTCCCTTTACTTCTGTCACAATAATTGTTGGGCTTAACGACGAACAAACTGCTGTCATATGGCGTCGAAGTAAGGGGAATGAGCTTGGCCTAGGGCAGGGCGCCAAATCCTGCCTCGGAGTAAGTTCGAATCAAGACCACCCTGCATATATAGCATGTCATATGCCGAGCCAAGCGCGTAAAAGTACATATGTTAATAAATTATTTTGATGAACAAAATCTTAAACTTTAAATAAAGGTTTTAATGGATTTTTACAACATGATAATTTTTGCATTTTCCATTCGCGAACTATATTTTCCTATATGAGTTTTTCACTCGCCACTCTGGCGCAAAACCAGTGTTAAACACTGGTGAGAACTGAGAAGGCAATACAAACCCTGTGGGTGACCAGAAATCCAGGGCGGTCCTAGCTATTAACATCAGCTCAAAAAGTATCCACTCACGATGACGTAAAACCGAACAACTTAGCCTCTAACAGCGGCGAACATCACCCACAATGCAACATTTTCCAATATATTCAATTCATCATATGCATGGTCTGATTTAAGCCCCGACACTCAATTCTATCACAAAACGCTCCTCCGTGCCGGATTTGAACCAGCGACCTATGGATGTCCGCTTCCACGTCTACAGTCCACCGCTCTACCAACTGAGCTACCAGAGGATGCATTAGTCCCCGCTACGATAACTAGCGCCAAGCCAAGGCTTCCGAGACCACGCCTACCCAGTCGACAGCTTTCTCTCAGCCTGGCGGCGTGGTACGTTCATTCGCGCAGCGCCCGACAGCCCCCAAATGTCATATCACGCTGACGTCACCGAGAGGGCTGCAGCGGCGTTCAGTAGTGTAGAGCGCGGTCGAAACAGACACAGCGACGTCATCGGAGCACCACGGTGTCAGGTGGCCCAGGAATCGACCGGCTCGATTACTATGACCAGCTAGGTTCAGGATATAGGCAGATCAGGTGGAAAAGGCCGCATCCCCCCGATCCATCCACAAAGCGCCCCCCTTAACCCTGCTTCCCACACCCTTCCTACTTCAGGATGCAAGCGTTGCAACGTCAACGCGTTGGTGTCTCTACGATGCGATTTGGTGTCCCTCTGATTGATCACAAGTCAAATTGGCCCCTCTGACCCAAATGGCGCCCCCTCCAGGCCCAAATGGCGCCCCCTCCAGGCCCAAATGCGCCGGCCCAAATGGCGCCCCTCCAGGCCCAAATGGCGCCCCCTCCAGGCCCACATGGCGCCCCCTCAGGACCGAAATGGAATACCCTGATCAGTGAAATCCCAAATCGCATCGGAATTCCTGGGTTCGTCTTTCGTGACCCGTGGGCCAGGACGAAACGACGGATCCAAGGCAAACAAGGAGTCACCGGGGCGGTAGACTTCTGATCACATCGCAATTATATCTCGTCACCTCTCTCCAATTTGTTTTTCCGCCTCCACGGCTTCAATAGCATTCGCATTCATTTCGAAACCGGGGCCTGGGGCTGAGAGTAGGACACAGACAGATCTGAAAATTATGATTACGTGGCATATATCAGCCACATGTGTTACATTCCACAGCATGATCCAACGACACAAATCCCCCTCCCACCTTCTCAGTCGGCCTGTCTACGCGGTAAAAGCGACTGTATACACATCAGCGGATCCAGGGGGCTGGGAGGAAATTCCAAAGGGTATATGTAACTGCTAAGAGGCATTTCCAGAAGAAAGTGGTTCCACACTGCTTCTTTTCAGTTCATCCCTCCACCAAGCACTCACTGGCTCTGCGCCCGCTGACGGAGCGCGCGCTTAGTTTGAATTTGAGCGGCGGCGTTATCGGCGGCTGGGACCCGCCGGCCGGGTGCTTATTCTCGTGAAGCCGGGCTGGGTTTCCGGCACTGTGCCGCTGGCGAACCACCGTGCCCGAGTCGAGTGCACGGCTACAGCAGCACCGCAGCCTCACCGAAACCCACATCCACGCCATTCCGGGTCTCCGCCTGTCCCCCCTTTTAGAGATGAACATCTCTCCCTCCTTGTGCACCCCTCCTCCCTATCATACCCGTTGTTGCGCCATGTATATTAGGGTGACCCCTTTTGCAACTTTTGTTTGAAAACACTGCTCCCAGGGTGTTTTCTAATGTATTTTGGGGCGCTGATTCCGAATATGACCTCAGAATTGCAAATTTGTACAAGTTCGAGACCGCACATGACGAATGAAAATTCTCACAAACACCAAATTTCGAGCACTTGACTGCGTAAGGTCAAAATCGGTCAGCAAAGCAGTAATGTTACCCATCTCACGGTACTTCTGATAGTTTGCAGTCATTTCAGCATAAACATCCTGGGTCAAGCTCATATACACTATGTGCGACAGGGTTTTAAATATATCTCTTTGTTGGCAGCACCAATCGCAGCGCCACCTGTGGAAATATTGAGAAGATAGGTAATGCAATCTAACAGGCGTGGTGTCAACGAGGAGAATAGCGAGAGTAAAACGACATTTCTGTCATCGGGGTATCATTGTAACTGTATTCCAAAATTTACCACATTTGCCTCTGTGGGCAGTTGTCTATGGAATTGAATGGGCTGGTCTGAATTGCTGATCAGATTATTTCGATATTTACGGAAGCGCCAACAACTAACAAGTGCTTGTGAAACCAAATCATTGTCATGTTTCAACTTTCGAAGCTTTCTCTTTATAGATCGACCACTGAAAGCACGTATTTCCGCTTTGAAACACCTTTCAAAAATGCTGCTGACCTTGGAAACAGAAGGGCTCGAAGACTGAATCAAGTGATCGTGCACATTAAATCGTGTCTAGTCAGTATTTGATAAAGGCAAAAACATTCTCTCCAGTTCACTCCCGGAGACAACTGGATATTTCGCTTCGTATCTGCCCTGGGCAGCGTTACCCAGGATTGGCTGCCCTGCTGTTAAAGAAGTGGCCGCCCTGCCGATTCGTGCCTTCGACAGCGGAACCTGCCTCTGGCGAAGGCACGAAGGCGAAGGCACTTTTTTCCTGGACCACCTTCAGATTACCGTGCCTCTAAACACCCCCGTTGCCGACTGGCCTGCTCAGCCAGATGGAGCGGGACGAGTATCAGATCCCACTTTGGTCTGATATCTACGACGCATGGCACATACACATACATCACGTAGGTGACCAGCGTCGACAGCGACGCATTGAGGCCCAATGCTGTCTGCCACCTTGCCTGATGCATCTTGCCATGATTTCTGTTGACCACAGTACCGACTTCATCTGGGAGTACCGCTTCAGCACAGTCGTACACCAGCTGAAAATGCGACCTAAACGTGACACGATTTTGGCAGTGTTGGGAAGCCGTTATGCTTTATGACATTGAAGCCTTTCACTCGCAGAAGGTGCACCTGTATATTGATAACCTTGGCTACTGGACCTATTCAAGCTGTTGGTCCGGTAGTGATGCCGTCGAGGTGGCAGAACAGAGCACAATACACCAGGTCTGCCTGGTGAAGCAGACACACCACTCGTCCGAGGCTACGGCCAAGGGCCTGCTCCAACAATACCATTCATCCTACCTGCCAGGCTCTGGCATGATTCGTTCCGTCTCCGCCGACGATCACAACCCTCAATATTGACCTCAGCTCCTGGAGGAATTCTAGGAGCTTGCGCGCGACCTCAGCACCAGTATGCTTACTTTCCCATGTTAAATTCCCGTTGTAGAAGTCGCCTGGGTGCAGATGTGCTATGCACCTTGGATATCAGATCAAAGTGGGATCTGATGCACGCCTTGCTCCATCTTTAGGGACAGTGACCTGAAGGTGGTGCAGGGAAGTGTCACCAGGAATTCCTACATGACTGGCACAAAAACCATCCCTTTGGCTGCGCTGGGTGACCCGAAGGAATCAACCATTGCAGAAGCTGTCAGTCTGATCAAACAGGTGCGCGGACACCGCGCCGAGCAGTCCGTCCGCCGCTTCCCAATGCCAGTCATAAACCTCAGTGCGATATGCCATACCGAAATGAGCGACATTCGAGACGTTGCCACCTTAGCTGATATTGAGCCGCACCAAACTCCTGGATGCCAACCAGCTAGATGAGTGTTTGGTAGCGTGGCAAACGACTGGCGTGCCGAACAACACACAGTCCACTCAACGTGCAGTGAGATCAACGCCAGAGGCAGGTTCCGCTGTCGAAGGCACGAATCGGCAGGGCGGCCACTTCTTTAACAGCAGGGCAGCCAATTCTGGGTAGCGCTGCCCAGGGCAGATACGAAGCAAAATATCCAGTTGTTTCCGGGAGTGAACTGGAGAGAATGTTTTTGCGTTTACCAAATACTGATTCGACACCATTTAATGTGCACGATCACTTGATTCACTCTTCGAGCCCTTCGAATTCCAAGATCAGCAGGATTTTGGAAAGGTGTTTCGAAGTGGAGATACGTACTTTCAATGGTTGATCTATAAAGAGAAAGCTCCATAGACAACTGCCCACGGAGGGAAATTTGGTAAATTTTGGAATACAGTTACAATGAAACCCCGATGACAGAAATGTCATTTTACTCTCGCTATTTTCCTCATTAATCCAACGCCTATTAGATTGCATTACCTATCTTCTCAATATTTTCACAGGTGGCGCTGCGATTGGTGCTGCCAACAAAAGAGATATATTTAAAACCCTGTCGCACACAGTATATATGAGCTTGACCCAGGATGTTAATGCTGAAATGACTGCAAACTATCAGAAATACCGTGAGATGGGTAACATTACTGCTTTGCTGACCGATTTTGGACTTACGCAGTCAAATGCTCGAAATTTGGTATTTGTGAGAATTTCTATTCGTCATGCGCGGTCTCGAAATTTTACAAATTTGCAATTCTGAGGTAATACTCGGAATCAGCGCCCCAAAATACATCAGAAAACACCCTGGGAGCAGTGTTTCCAAACAAAAGTTGCAAAAGGGGTCATCCTAATGTATATTCGTGTCCTCAGCCACGGATGACGACCGAGCTTGAAGATCATAATAAACATCTGGACCTCTCCTCACTCACGACAGAACTGTTTTCATTTTGCTAGCCAACACTTCAGGGGCGGATCCAGGGGGACAATCCAGCCATGCCCCCTTCCGAAGCGAAATAGAGGTGCAGGGCCAACCCTATTTGGCACCAACCTTGCCCCTCCCAAAGTAAACTAGTGTTTCATTATTGATAAATTGGGGAGGATGTGCCCGTCAGCAAATTGTTTTAATCGTGTTTGTCCCTTCGCGAGGAACATATTTAAAAGAGGAAAATGTACCTACTGAATCAGTTTAATCCTCCCGGCCTCCGTTTCCGCCACTCACCTTTTTGTTTGTTCGTCGACACGACCTCCCCCTCCCAAGATTAACCGGCAGGATCCGCCCCTATAGCGGTTTCTATTTAAGTTGTAAGTCAGGCCCGAGGGATAAAAACGGCTCATTCAAAGTCAGGTTCTTCATATATGGACTACTACAAAACGTCGGTGTTGTCACAAAGCAATCACTAGGGATGGGACACCACGTCATTATGACGTCCCGTCACCGTCAGATTATCAGTGACGTGGCGGCATAGTGTAAGCTCTGTCATTAACATGATTTGGGACATAATGTGCTAGCTCCAAATTTTCCGGTCCGGAACCGTTGATCGCTTGTTTCGTTTTGGCCAGCATTATTAGGAAGAGGCTGATATGATGGAAGGCACGCAACAGCAGAGCCGCAGCCAAGTAGCATCACTGCTGCTCCTTTCGGGAGCCCGTCTGGCTGCCACTGGACCACGGCAGATGCCGGTGAGGCGTCAGCCACAAAATCGGCACCCACAAAACGGTCAGGACACAGGCAGCATAGCACGCCATAAATCTAAAGAATCAGGTTATGGCCAGTAGCATTACACTATCTATGAAACGTGCACGGTCCGATTTCAAACAATCCTGAGCCCGCTTACCTTTGGAAAAAATAGTTTGGTTTTTCATTCACAAATGAAACTTTTCTTGAAAATGCGTACAGATTACTGAAAAGCATCCGACCGAATTCTGCGAGTTCTGAAAGGGGGCTTTCTCCATCATTGGTGGTTTTGTGGTCGCAAAAGGTCAAACATACAGCCCAAAAGCTTGAGCCAACTAACATTGTTAAAATAATAGTGTAATTTTTAGAGAACTGTGCCGAGCTGTCCCTCCAGAAATTAAACACACTAATTATAAAAATACATACATATGATTAGGCGCTCATTCCTAGTTTCAAGAAAATTAATTTCCGCGATCCAAAGAGCAAATCGACTGAGTATAGGGTGTAACTGCATTTTGGAAAAGCGGGAAAGGGGAAAAGGTCAGGGAATGACGCTGTAATATTCATTTCCAGTGACAATGATGGCATCAGGTGAAAAACCGTCAGAAATTCCACGTCTAGCACCTAAGAGTCGAGAAACGGCAGTTCGTGACGTACTTTGGGAAGCGCGTCGCTGGGGCGACCCGGCGATGGAAGTGTTGCTGAGGTTGTTGGCGAGGTCGGTCATCGGGGAGGGAAGAGCCGGGTCGGCAGAGCGGGAGACCGAACCCACCCCGCGGCCCAGGCATAGCCTGAGGCGGCGTCCCTGGGCTTCCGACATGCTCTGCGCCGCCACCTGCCGCACACACGCCAAAACTGGAGGTAACGACGGCGACGACGGCACGAACGTGAGAGGGTGCGCCTTCCCCGGAAACATACGTCATTACAGTTATTTCAAAATAAGGTCAATCATTCAGGGTATGCCAAAAGGCTTATACAGAAAAATCAGGAGTCAGCAAGACTCGCTGGCAACTGAAAGTGTGAACTGAAATGCTAAAAACGTCCGTTTGGAGGTGTGTGGGGGTGATGGTGATCTACATTAGTGTCAAGTTTCATTGAATATATCAATATTGAATCAATATCTTGAAGGTCAAAGGAGGTCGTAAATGTCAAATTTGGGTCGTGCCGGATACCTTTTGGGAAATGCCATGATTATGCGGAAAAAGCCGGGAATACACTAAAAGCGGACTAAGGTCATAATGGGAAGGTACCACACAATGTTCCCTGAAAGTTTAGAAGTCACTGAGCTGTGAAGTACGGGTCTGACATTGAAAAGACTTGCCATTGAAAAAAGCTTTGACATTTGACCTTGACTGAGTAGCCCCAACGTTTAAGTTATAGCATAACATAAATCATACTGAATGTCATCTGGCCGTAGCACTGGAGTCGATGACCTTGACCTGTGACCCTTGACCTTCACGTGGGGAGACCATGACATATAAGCCCGATTATATTACTTTATTACGTCACCACTCGGTCTACAGCGGAGGCAAACTACTGCAACCACATGATTGCGACGGCTTCCCAATATAGGTCTAACTTTGAAAGCCTATAAGTGAAAAATTATCGACCGATTTTCAAAATTTTTCACCAATCAACACGCTCGTGAATAATCTTAAATGTGGCCGAGCAGCGTTCATTCTGGCTGTGAACGGTTCTCCAGCCACCTCTGGAAAATGGTTGGGGGGGCACATTAGGACCCCCTCCACTGCGTGTGATAAGGTTCAGTTGATCCAACTCTTTGAATCCCTGAATCGTCCAGGAGGTCTGATAGGGTCAAAGTGAAAAAAATCATAAGCCTATTTACAACGGACGTGTTGTTTTGTGCACATGTTAAATGATCAAGTTGAGTTTTTCTTTTTGCCAAAATTTGATACCAAGTCAGGTCAGGTTACTGAGTTTTTTCTTCATGCCTTTCCTTCCTAGACTCATGCATAATAATACTTGTTTGCATTTAACAATGTACCAACTATTAAGAACTAATATCCTATGTTATTGCCAAACCAACCCTGCTGGATAGGTTTTAGGGGGTCACGCCCATGCATAGCAACTTTACTGGTGTACCAACTAGTGGATCAAGCCACAGTCTAGCTTGGCTCCTAAAAAAAAAACAGCTAGATTATATGCCCTGACATCATCTGAAAGCTCTTAGTACAGATAATTGGGAGGCTGATAGCCATTTTGTGGCCAAATGAACAATAATGTCATCAAAGATCTTAGAAGGACATATTTATCAATTCTGAGCATACAAGGCAGCTTTAAAAAGATCAAGATGGGGCATTTGATCTCTTCATTTTTGCCAGCAATTTTTTTCCAAAAGGATTATTTGAACTAGAAGCAGAAAAATGTCAAGGCTAAGGAATGTGAGATCTATAGGTATGGGATTTGGTCTGACAAGTCAGTCTGACAAAAAAACAACAATCCTTTATTACATATTTTGTTTGCCTCAATAGCCTCTGTGGAAAAAAATAAGGATTCCCTGATTTTTTCCAAGACATTTCCAAAGTTCCTTTGGTTTCCTGAGCTTCTGTTTCCTCATCATTCCAGCAACAGTCTAACATCATTATTGAATTTCCTCATAGCCACACATTTTAAAGCACACAAATTGAAGCTGAGGCTTTTGAGATTGATGAAATTAATGGGGGACAGACAAGAAGTTACCTATTTTTCCTTTCAAATTTGGTGTGGGAACAGGGCTACTTAGAGGAAAGTACCCAGAGGTGAAACAATTTAAAACAATTATAGCATAACTTCAACCAGAATTCAATATAATTCAAGCACAATTTCTTAAAGAAAAAATAGGTGAATCTACAATGCACTACAACACACATGTAAGTGGTCTACATCCTAGAATACACAATTCACATTCCGCTGATCCGAGAGAAATGCAACAAAACTGATGGTTGTCATTGGAAAATTCTTATACCCAGTTCATATGGAAACTGTAAACAAGCAAATACAAAACCAGGAATGTGTTGCAAGGGAATTTCAGCTATCAGAACACTGAGCTTGTTCCAGCACCTCATCCAAATTTCTACGAAGCCCTCCTAAAGCCAAAGAAAGACCCTCCTGAACTCTGTTACAAAATAAACAGCCTTTGAGAGGCTGTTTACCTTGTAGGAGGGAGCATTGGAGGCACTGATACAAACCCACTAGCTTTACTTCTCCCTATGACCCAGTTTTCAAGCTTAAGATCAACACTGAACTCTAAAAACACACTTCCCCATTCTCATATCTAAGACCTAGGACGTTCCTGTCACTATCATTCCATATCACCCACGAATTCAATGCCAATTCTAACCAATTACCAGCTCTCCCAGTGATTTCATCGATGCACAGAACCCACACCAAGTAGGTACATGTTCAACAAATGCACAAATTCAACAAATGCAAGGACGCAAATAACAAAGTACTCACCAGATATGTAGAGAAGGAAAATTGAGGGGTAGAAGGAGTGTGCTGCTTAACGAAATAGTCAAACTTTTTAAGGAAGTAAGGAGAAGGGGGCGGGGGCGAAAGACGCGGCAGCAGCAGAGGACGCCCGCCCCGTGCAGAACACTCAAATTCGCCGCCAGTCAAGGATGGTAAATAACAGGCCTACTGAAACCTCAGTCAGCTGACGCCACAGCTGGAGAGCATTCATGAATAACGTAACGTACAGCATAGCGAAACCACGGTTAGTAGAGACAGGGCGAAATGTGGTGTCACCATACGGTATTATTGTCTGCCAAGCAATGAATTTCACTTGTGTAGATAGAAAAAGGTTTCGCTAGGCCACTGGCCCGTTTTTCTCCATCGCTCTTACAAGAGTTTGGCCCCGACGTACCTGCACCGGGCTGCCGCGACCAGCTAGGTTTGTACCGGGACCCGTGGCAAATGCTAGCCAGTGGATAATACTAGCCAGAGGCGGATCCAGGCTTTCATTTCGGTATGGGCTAGGGGACCTAGCCTGCAGTGGCGGATCCAAGGGCGGGAGGCATAGGGGGTTCACGGATAGGCGGATCCATAGGCAGATCCAGGGGGCAAAGGGGGCACGTGCCCCCGATCGACCCTCGGCGCCCCCTAAAATGGTCACGGCGCCCCCCTGAAATTTCGCTTCCCACCCCATCCCCAGGATGCAAAAATCGGCACCCACCGATTGGATTTTGCGCCCACCTGATAGGTTTTGCCGGTCAAAAGTGGTGCCCCCCCAACCGGATGGCGCCCACCCCCGGGAAGGTGCCCTGCCCCCTCCCCCGATCGGAAATTCTAGATCCGCCTATGTCACCCGCCCCGAAATTTCCGAGCCCCTATAGTTAATACATACATAGGCGAGATGCTACCCGAGGTACTGGCGGTTGAAGCCCCCAGCCCCTCCCCCCAAATGAATTCCTGGATCCGCCACTGCTAACCTGTCCCATGTTTATCTCGAATTGTGTTGGTTTAATGGCTATGTGAAGCATAGGCGGATCCAGGGGGACAAAGGGGCACGTGCCGCCCCCCGATCTACCCTCGGCGCCCCTCAAATGGTCACGGCGCCCCCCTGAAAGGTCGATGGCGCCCCCTGAAATGTTGTTTCCCAACCGCCCCCGCCCCAGGATGCAAAAATCGGTGCCCACCGATAGGATTTTGCGCCCACCTGATAGGTTTTGCCGGTCAAAAGTGCCCCTCCAAAGGTGCCCCCACCGATCAGCAATCCTGGATCCGCCTATGATGTGAAGAGTTGTGGAGAGCTTCCTACGTTTTTAACTTTTACACGTATTTTAACAGCATCGGCTTGTTTTTATCGTCGTCCTGCTGTTTTTCTTTCCGCATCTGTGCTTGCCTTAGCGGTATATCAGGGGGTCACGTTATGGGGCGGGCACGGGTGCTGGAGCGATTGAGGGGAGCGAGACATCAGTGTTCGTGTATGGATCCGGCGGCGCTGTTGTCGTGGGCGGTCACAGGCGCGAGGACATGCGCGGCGCACCATTGCGTTTCAACTCACGCAATGGTGAGCCCCCGGTAGGCCGGCGCTTGCCCCTTAGCCCTCCTTGTATTCGCCACTGATGCTAGTTGATGCACTGAGCGTTCGGCCACCTGAGTTGTAACTAGCCTTATAGAATGCTCCAAAGTTCAGATATCACGTCGCAAAGAATAAAAATGGCAGGTGAATTCAGGGACAGGGACTTTGCAGCAGCGATTGAGGCAGTGACGAATATAACAGGCGGCTATAGGGCTGAGACACTCCCTCCTCTCCCTCCCCCAAAAAAATCAGAGTGCCTATAGTAACCAGTAACTGCATAACCAAAGGCTGTTCCGAGGCAATGGCGCGGGGGCTCGAACTTATAGTCAGCGACTTTCGGTGACTTGGCTAAAATAGACCCAACGACCGCAAAACGTAGGACAGCAGATGTCCAAAGCCAGGTATTCTCCCTTTACGCCCTCCTTAACACGCTCGGGGTCGAGATCGCATTGACGGGGGGTACGCCTAAGATCTGAGAACCACGGTAGGTAGCGAAAACGTAAACGCGTTGGGCTGCTCTTCTATGAAAACATTGAACCATTTTTTGTCAGGTCATATTTAAGGTCACGAGAGGTAAATGCGTCATAGGGATAGCATGTAAATTCAGTTTTCGGCATGAAATCGAACAAGTAAGATAACAAAACTACTAATATAGAATCTTAGAAAATATATATATGACCTTGCTAGGTCAAATCAAATTGACCGACCTGAGGTCGGTCAGGTCAAATTATATAAATGCATATCATTAGAACCGCAAAGCCAGGCGAGTCTAATGCAGCTAAAATAAATGCTCTATCACCATCCGTTATTGAGTTATTCCTAAAAATTTCATGTATTTCAATGGAAGGTATGCTGTCTGACCTTAGGTCATTGATATAAAATACCAACATATTTTAGAAACTCGGTGGGGCCATTATGTGATGTAGTTTCAATCGGATAAGTTCACCCTGCTCACTATGCTATCTTAAACTTTTTAGGTCGGTCCGACCGCTGGTACAAATGACTAACCTAAAATTTTCACAAGTTGTAAAATGATGAGAAAAGGTATACAGTAGGCGGCCTTGCGCCGTTTTTCTGTCTGAAACAGGTACCCGCCCCGTCATCGGTGTTAATGGTAAGACGCCGTGGTGAGGGCTGCGTCCCGTTGGGTCCCTGACAGCCGGGTCTCACTCCTCGGCCACTACCCGGTGCATCAGCGGCGCCCTCCCATCATAATGGTAGGTAGCCGTCCTGCGGTCTGCACCCCGCGACCATTGGACGCCCGACAGTTGGGTCTTGTAAAATTGCTTTTAAAAATATACAGTCCTTCCAAAACTCTATATCCGTCGCAATAACACCTGAAATGCCAAAACCTTTGAAATGTCACTTCCCACCCCCACCCCAACTATGCAAGCTTCGGTGCCCCGCTCAATAAGACTTTGTTGCCCACCTGCTAGGTTTTGCCACCCAAAAAGAAACGGCCCCAAGACCCGGGTGGTGCCCCTTGACCATTCGCCCCTCCGCCCCCCCCTGATCGACAATTTAAATCCGCCCATGAACGGATACAAGAGATGGTATTATTTGTATTTGTATTTGTATTAGCTGCGACACTTCCACAGAGGTGGCTTTTCAAGCAGTGTAATGGACATGAAGTGATGTTAATATGGAAGGAGACGGTAAGGATAAGGATGGATGAGGTAAACTAAGGTGGAATACACCTGGAGGGGTCGCTGCGCCAAGGCGCATGCGCCCGCGCCTGGTAGGCTAGGGGGTGGATTGTTCGAATCTTCTCCTTTTAAGCGCATTTATTTATTTCGCTCCCTTTTCTGACTACTCTGGGAAAATTTTAATGTTTTTTATTATTTTACCCGGCTGATCCCACCACACACATATTTGGTTTCCCTGCTCCGGTGGGCCAAATTCCCTCGGCTCTGATCTCTGGCCGCTGGTCCCCCAACGACCATATAAATGACTTGCTGGTTCCACCATTATAATTGAATTTCGGTCAGGGGCCCCTGACAGGGGGTGCCTCCTAACCCATTAACTGAGCGCTGGTGCTTTCAGACAGACTCGGTCGGCTGGCCCAGGAGATGCAACTCCCGAACCCCATGAATCCGCGCCTGATTGCCATGACTCGATCAACCTTTACTCGACCCCGGCACCAATGTAGAAGCCTGATGCTGACAAATCATGTACCGAGTGTATTTTCATTATCTGGAGGTATATCTGAAGAGACTTCAAAAACTTATGTTCAGGGTGCTTTTAGAGGTATTATGAATATACTTGCTATGTCTCTTATTTTCACAAGAATCATTCATGGCGCATGTGTCGGCTCTATTTGGCCGCACACACACTCAGCTGGGTCCACTTCAACTTGTTGCAATAGTTAGCACTATTAATTCTCCTTATTTTTGTGAGGTGAATACCAAAGGCTTAATCAATAAAATCAAATAAATACACTTTTGTTGTCGTTTGGTATTGCTGACTGTTGATATTATGAATTATGCGGCCTTTGCTTGTTTTTTGACTAGCTTAACGTATCCACTTAGAATTGTTACTCTTTTAAAGGGAGATACACGAAAATATTATTGTGGTTTCCTGCCATTTGAAAAATCCTGATAACGAAACTGTCAATTAGTTTTTATCTTTGGCAAAATTTTGGGAGGCCACTCACTTATTATTGAAATAGGTTAACAGTTCCCATAAAATACTGAATCCTTCACCCAGCACTTACTTTTCAAAAACTATTTAAAGTTGAAAAGCAATGTTTTTTGTAATACAAATGTCTGTTCTCCTGTATTTGTATTTGAATTAATTTTAAAAAAGTTTTTAAAAACTATGAAATGAGTCCATTTGCCCTAGAAAAGGAAAAAATAATTACTCAAGTCCTCAGCCGTTTCATACCTCGGGCCTTGAGTTATTTTCTGCTTCAGCCCCAGGATGACAAAAATTTTGCATCAGATAGGTCACATGACCCCGTTATGAGAATTCCTAGGCTTCTGATTGGTTAATTGTGATTTTTTTAAAGCCCTATATTTCTGTTTCAAAAGAGTTTTGGAATGTTGTTTTTCTAAAGTATTTTTTCTGTAGTAGTCCAAAGTTCTACATCACTGTTTAGGATAGATATGACCTAATTCTTAGAGAAATTGATAGCCTTAGCTTTGTGTACGTCATATACACCGATATGAGGTGTACTGTTAAAGTCGTCTAGAAATGTTGACTTTGAGAGCAATTTTAAGGCATTTGCAGGCTGAATTCGCAAAAAATGAGAATAGGACTTCTGAAACAACTTCTGTGGCCTTTTGATCTAGCCAATAAATTTTTTTTTGTGTATCGCCCTTTGATGAAGATACTTGTGGATAGGTTGAAAGGCCAGCTTATGTCTACCCAATAATGTCATCCTAGCTCCTCGTGAAAAAATAATATTGAATGAAAGATTTCCTGCAACAATGTTAAGCCATTTGATTCAGGAGGATTCACTCTATACCTCATTACAGCTTACAGGGATGCAAAATGTGGAAATTTGTCATTCTTATGTTTCTGAGTTGTAGAATATTTTATATTTATGCAATTCATATGCATCATTCATTCTCCAGTGACACAGCAACATACATCTCCAGTAGTAACAATGATAGATGTGTTAATGCAAAAATCAGAACAATGTTTCATCCACTCCTGTAATACAATTTTGGTAAGGTTCAGTGAGATAGGTAGGTCAGTATAACCTAACATGCCTACCTTATCAAACATAACTGGAAGTTAATTAGGTAAAGAGGCAAAATATGGCTTCAAAATTTGCATCACCTTTGGAGGAAGGCCAGTGGAGGAGTATTCTGCTGTGGATCCAAACACATTCAAAAAGTATTTTTTGTTTTAGTTTTTTGCTCTAAGTGCCCATGTTTATCTTCAAATCAATTGACCATGTAATAGCTCAGAAATATATTATGTGAGAAACAGGGCCTGTCACAGTTTCCAGATTATTTGAATAAACTTTTGCACCTGTACACATATATTGACAGTAATATTGATAATAATATATCCACAATATGGAAGGAAAGCATTTGATATTAATTTTGCTAATTTAGTTGTAGTTATGACCTCCATGCTGTCCAATTTACTTGGCTAGTTATGCCCTAGTTTAACTACCACAGCTGCTGAGGTTGAACTCACACTTATGGTTAAATTGATGCATCTTAGATACATGTTGGTCATTAGCTACCTAATCACTAAGCAAACTTTTTCATCCTCCACTTGGCAACTTTATGTGTGAAAAAATACAGGCAAACACTCAGAAAGGTTGCTCAAAATTTGTGCAAAATATTTTTGGATTCAAAGTTGAAAGGAGATGTTTGAAAAACGTGTGGAAATTATATTTTTACCAAGGAGGAATCTAGAATAAACTCATTGCAGTGTAGCTTCAGCTTTTACGTAATAAAATTGCTTTATTTCTATTGTTTTCCATACTTGTTTAGAAACCATTAATTTATCTTCAGGTGGTCTTTTGATTATTTTATTATATCCTGCTTCTATCTCTTTTTGTCACTATTATAGTCCCTTAATGTCTTGTGATGTTTCTGCCAGATATGGTTTGTATGTTTTAAATGAATTATGGTGTGTGTGTTTCAGTTAAACTAAAATCAAGCTGCAAGCATGCTGAACACTGGGTAAGTTAATATTCTCTCAATAATTTTTGCAGCATCGCTTGCATGGTTTCTGGATTGCAGAAATTAAAGAGCGTCTCTCCCATGTGCTGCAGTTGCTTTGCACTGTATTGCAAGAGTGGTGTTTGAGTAGTTACAATTTTCTTAAGTTCATATATTTCTGATCCAATAGATTTTTGCCAAAATGAATTGATAACCCTCAGAAAAGGCAGGATGTGTGCCATGGAGGGCTAGCATAAAATAATGATTTTGTTGTGCAAAGGTAAAATATGTATCTCCAATGTATTAACTATGGGAGATAGGGTTTGCCTTTGCATAGCAGAATTGGCTTTTCATGTAATTTTGTGTTTTGAGATCGAGTTATTGTTCAACGACATCAGGTGTCCGGTTTCATTGAAAATTTTCGGTGCAAAGTGCCATCATAGGGCTACTCAGGTGTCCACTAGGTCACCTATTCGAAAACCTGTTCTTTCGGTAAGAAACCTGATTCTTAAACGTGCTCCCGAGATGTAGGGACTCCACCGCTTTAACTCCGGCGGAAAAGGACGACCAGCTCAGCTGCTCCGTCTGTATCCGATCCTGGTTTTCTCACTTAGATGTAACATGCACAAATGATGTCCTCAGCATACTAGTTGATTGGTGTCCACTAGGTCACCTATTCGAAAACCTGTTCTTTCGGTAAGAAACCTGGTTCTTAAACGTGCTCCCGAGATGCAGGGACTCCACCGCTTTAACTCCGGCGGAAAAGGACGACCAGCTCAGCTGCTCCGTCTGTATCCGATCCTGGTTTTCTCACTTAGATGTAACATGCACAAATGATGTCCTCAGCATACTAGTTGATTGGCCCGACCGATGCCTTGTGCCTGCCATGTGAGCTGACATAAGACTCCATTGTTCAGGAAACTGGCTGGGCGAGTTCTGTTCATCACGGGCGCCAGCCGCGGCATCGGCAAGGAGATCGCACTGAAGGCGGCCCGCGATGGAGCGCGGATCGTGGTCGCAGCCAAAACAGCGGAGCCGCACCCCAGCCTGCCCGGCACCATCTACACAGCTGCCAAAGAGAGTGAGTGCTTGTCGCTGGAGGGGACCCGGTTGGCTGAGAAAGTGCCATGTATATATATATATATTTTTTTCTCTCTGAGGCAATGATGGTTGAATTGTATAGCACTCGCGCACTTGGATATTTTTCTTTGAAGTTTTTTCTATTTTTCGTGCGTTGGTTTTAATTTCAGTCTTTAATTCGTTTAAAAGGTTACCAAAATTCATTGATTTGAACTAGTTTCCACTGTATTGTTTTCAACAGTCATCTTCAGCATTAAATATTTACTCATAGTTTTCGTTCCACAATTCGAAAACATGTTTTTAAATATCGCGAGAACGAGCATTATAACAGTACCACTTCCTTAGTAGCTACGTTACCTATTATACACGATGCATCTCGGTATTCCTATAAGAACATTAACATAGTTTGAGCGTATAACACTTACATTTACTACATTTCAAAACACGAATTACGTAAAATAAGTACATTTTGCATCAGTTACATGTGGCATACATTCATTAACAATGAACATCGATCATAATCTCATCCCCCCAAAGCGTAAGCGTTTGGTGTGTGTTGATCTGCATGTTGAGTGAAGGCTTTTGTTCGTGTATGTGTAGTGATTCGAGGACTGCTAGTTTTCGTGTGTCATTGGTGGAAGCGATGATGTGTGTGTTCTGGACTAGTGTTTGCTTCTTGAGTTCTGTGTTGTGTGTAGTTTTCATATGCTGCTTGATGGCGTCATCCTGAAGATGCATGGTGAGCCGTCGAGACAATGTCGTTTTAGTCACACCAATGTAGTGTTCGGCATGAGGTCTACAACCCTCATGTGGACATGAGAATTTATACACCACATTGTTGCGCTTCAACGGCACTGTCTCGACTGGCTTGTTAGTCATGCCAAGGTTGCGTGTTTTCTGTGTTTGGTAGTATATGTGAAGTTGGAGTTATATACATGTATATATGTATATATATATATATATATATATATATATATATATATATATATATATATATATATATATATATATAAAGTTACAATGATGTTTAGGCGAATTTCAAAAACTAAATTTATAAAAACATTATATTGCACCACATAAACGCGTTCGTATTCACTTCATCAGTAAGCAGCACAATACAAGTATTTGTGCTGTATACTGATGAAGTGATATATTTATACTTGTATACTTATATTGATGTTTACGTGCTTGATGTTTACGTGATACTAGTTATACTTGTATTGTGCTGCATACTGATGAAGTGAATACGAAACGCGTTTATGTGGTGCAATATAATGTTTTATAAATTTAGTTTTGAAATTCGCCTAAACATCATTTTAACTTATATTTGTCACTATGAACACAACATATATATATATATATATATATATATATATATATATATATATATATATATATATATATATATATATATATATATATATATTCGTGTATCTTGGGAGCAGGATTTCCTTAATACAGATTTCATTAAATTTGACGGCAAATCGAGCTTTAGTAGTCGTTTTATGTACGGATTCGATAGTTCTTATAGTTTTCCTTTCACTGCGTTGTAGATCCTTTAAAACTTCTCCAAAAGCCTCATTGTTTCGCAACGTTTCACTATTCCAGATAGCATCATCGGGCATAATCAATAAATATTACTTATCATCATCATACACTCACTATACCCCAAATAAACGACATTAACAATCCTAGCACCTCGCTTCGGGTCGGTTCATTGGTAAAACTGAGCTGAGGCATTTTATGGATTAGTTTGGCTTCACTAAAAGTTAAATTTAAAACTGCAAGGAAATGCTTACCTTACAAAGGCACTCCAGATCGCTAAAATTCATACCCTGGAAATTCCTTTTAATGATTACTCAATACACTTACAAAAATTACACAGTTGGGACAAATCACATCACTCTAAACAACGATCATCGTAAACGCAGGGGGCACTATCATATAGTGTCAGGTGGGGAACTAGATTCATCTGGATATGGACGGCCCCGTCCCTGGTGAGCTCAAGGTTGTGGGTCGTCCTCAGATGGTTCAGGAGGGCGCCTTGCTGCAGGTGGCATGCTATTCTTCTGGAGAGAGTCGTAGTAGTGTACCCGATGTAGCAGCAGTCCGCTCGGCGCGCGCAGTCGCCATGTTTGCAATCGAACTGGTAAACTACATTGGTGGCTTTGAGGTCTGAAGGATCGCTAGATAAGTTGTTTTTCATTAGAAGGCTTGATGTTTTCCGGTTCTTGTAGTAGATAGTCAGGTGTATTGAATCCTCGGCTTGTTTTGGGATAATGTTTTTCTTGATGAACCATCTGAGGACGACCCACAACCTTGAGCTCACCAGGGATGGGGCCGTCCAACAAACATCTATAGTGGCCCGAGCGCACAGTAGGCGAAAAATTCAAGCGCTAGAAGCCGTGTTCATCCGAGATATTAACCCCAAGATTAATATCCAGATGAATCTAGTTTCCCACCTGACACTATATGATAGTGCCCCCTGCGTTTACGATGATCGTTGTTTACAGTGATGTGATTTGTCCAAACTGTGTAATTTTTGTAAGTGTATTAAGTAATCATTAAAAGGAATTTCCAGGGTATGAATTTTCGTGATCTGGAGTGCCTTTGTAAAGTAAGCATTTCCTTGCAATTTTAAATTTAACTTTTAGTGAAGCCAAACTAATCCATAAAATACCTCAGCTCAGTTTTACCAATGAACCGACCCGAAGCGAAGTGCTAGGATTGTTAATGTCGTTTATTTAAGGTATAGTGAGTATGATGATGATAAGTAATATGTATTGATTATGGCCGATGATGCTATCTGGAATAGTAAAACGTTGCGAAACAATGAGGTTTTTGGAGAGGTTTTAAAGGATCTACAACGCAGTGAAAGGAAAACTATAAGAACTATCGAATCCGTACATAAAAAGATTAAAGATCCGTACATAAAGCTCGATTTGCCGTCATATTTAATGAAATACACACACACACACACACACACACACACACACACACACACACACACACACACACACACACACACACACACACACACACACACACACACACACACACACACACACACACACACACACACACACACACACACACACACACACACACACACACACACACACACGCACACGCACACGCACACGCACACGCACACGCACACGCACACGCACACGCACACGCACACGCACACGCACACGCACACGCACACGCACACGCACACGCACACGCACACGCACACGCACACGCACACGCACACGCACACGCACACGCACACGCACACGCACACGCACACGCACACGCACACACGCACACACGCACACACGCACACACGCACACACGCACACACACACACATATATATATATATATATGTATATATATATGTATGCAAAATTAAGAAATGTATCCAAATTGAGGATATGAATGAAAATGTTTGAAGGAAATATTTGGATATAATGATCATAAAGCTGAAAACTTTATGAACATGAAGAAGATGATACAAAACTAAGAACCAAATTTACTTTTATTTAAGATTTTGCTGACTTTTCTTGATCCACGCAAATTTAACCCCCTATCTGGCTTGGTAAGTATCAATGTTTTCAAACATGTTGTAAGAGAAGGTATTGTCTGCAGAAATCGGTCCAAACGCGTCGAAAAAGGGACTGACTAAAGTTCTTGAATGACGTGCTGACAGTTTAGCTCTGAATTATGGAGTGATTCGCCCGCACGTCATTGGTGGCCTTGGGACGTTTTCTTCATGCTCTTTAATGCCCATTTCAATGCTGTCTTAGCGCTTTGATTAATTTTACATGTCAACTTTACGTTGCCATTATTTACTCCTTCCTATCACACCCAACCTCTGACCTGAGGTATTCAGTCAGCCGGTTCAATAGTTTGACGTCTATCTCATCTTTAGCATTATGGCACCAACGCAGCCGGTGTGCGCCCGCTGTCAAGCTGATAAGATAGCGCTCGCCAGGGGCGGATCCAGGGCAAGCAAGGGGCCACCTGACCCTCCCCATCGAATCTTGTCGCCCCCTGAAACGGTCACAGCGCTCCCTTTAAAGTCGGTGTAGCCTTCCCCCTCCTGTAATGTCGCCTCTCACCCCCCCCAGGTTGCGGGTATCTGCGCCCCTGTGATAGGTTTTGGCGCCCATCTGATAGGCGTTGGTGCCCCTGGTTCGGATGGACCATGTGCCCCCACCCCTCCCCGGAGATGCCGTATCTGGCTATGGTGCTCGCGTCTATTGGGGCGCGCCGCATTGCTCAGGGATTGATGGTACGCGATTCTGGCGGGAGGCCAAACTCTCATTTCTAGCCAGGGTTATCACACTGTGTGGGCGGAAGGCGGCTCGCCCTCCTTTCCTCTGAGATTAGATTTTATTTCCGACTTGAGCCAAATCTGTCGACGGATACTAAATTATTGTCGGGATCATGAGCGCAAAGCGCGTGGCGTCGGCATGCTGTCACCAAAGTGCATTTGGATTTGCTTACAAACAAGGCCTAGGCTTGAAATACATTTGTTGCACATTGCAAACAAATTGATTGGCAATCACAGCGCCACTGGAGGAATTTAAAGGGGAAATACGATTTGAATAAATTATACTACCAAAATATGTGCAATCAAAGTGTACGAAGAACCGTGGAGCGTCATAGCTCAAAAGGTTTCGATTTGGAGATCATGGAATCAATTGGCATAGACATATTTTTTATCCTCTCGCTGCGTGAGTCAAGCATCAACAGACCCTAATCTTAAGTCTTCTATTTAGAGTTTGGTGAATAGTGTTAGATTGATCACCGATCCCGGACTCCTATCTACGGCTGGTGACGACGCCCCTGTTCCCAGCTGCAGCTACTGGTACCCACACGTGCTTTCGTACTGTTACCCGAGCAGTATCGATCCCGATGCCCTGCCATTACGGATGATCAATAGGCTGATCTGTGCACGCCTAGGGCGGTATGCCTCTGGAGGATATGGCCTGAAAGCATGGTTGGTATGTACTATGTAGTGTCAGTGGATGCAATTTTGAACGTTTTACAGGGCACTCCTTCATTATCTTGTGTTTCCTCTCTTTTTTCGTGATTTTCTGTTTTTCCTGATTTGCTCTTTGTCCTGTTCGCCTTTAATATATAATGACACACAATCTTCCACCATATTTGACATCGCTTAGAGGAAAATCAAAAGCATTGATAGGTAAGGCCAGTCAGATCTGTTTCGTATTTTCCTCAGGCAAGGCGATCTGAGACGAGACGTTAGGCGTCGTCCCACTGATCAGTGCTCACTTCGCCATAGTATGCTGCCGGGGACCGGGCTCGGGGCAATGCTCCCCCCTCCTGCCGCAGTTGAAGTGGCCGGCCGCTGGTCCTCCCTCTCGTCTGCAGTTGAGGCGGCCGGCCACTGACCACCCCCCTCACCCCTGCCGCAGTTGAGGCGGCCGGCCACTGACCACCCCCTCCCCTGCCACAGTTGAGGCGGCCGGCCACTGACCACCCCTCCCCCTGCCACAGTTGAGGCGGCCGGCCACTGACCACCCCCTCTCCCCGCCGCAGCTGATTCGGCCGGCCACTGACCACTCCCCCTCTCCCCGCCGCAGTTGAGGCGGCCGGCCACTGACCACCCCCCTCACCCCTGCCACAGTTGAGGCGGCCGGCCACTGACCACTCCCCCTCTCCCCGCCGCAGCTGATTCGGCCGGCCACTGACCACTCCCCCTCTCCCCGCCGCAGTTGAGGCGGCCGGCCACTGACCACCCCCCCTCACCCCTGCCACAGTTATTGAGGCGGCCGGCCACTGACCACTCCCCTCTCCCCGCCGCAGCTGATTCGGCCGGCCACTGACCACTCCCCCTCACCCCTGCCGCAGTTGAGGCGGCTGGCCACTGACCACCCCCCCTCACCCCTGCCGCAGTTGAGGCGGCCGGCCACTGACCTCCTCCCCCTCACCCCTGCCGCAGTTGAGGCGGCCGGCCACTGACCACTCCCCATCTCCCTGCCGCAGTTGAGGCGGCTGGCCACTGACCACTCCCCTCACCCCTGCCGCAGTTGAGGCGGCCGGCCACTGACCCCCCTCCCCTGCCGAAGTTAGGGCGGCCGGCCACTGACCACCCCCATCTCCCCGCCGCAGTTGAGGCGGCCGGCGGTAAGGCGTTGCCCTGCCTTGTGGACGTGCGGGATGAGGCGGCCGTCCAGGGGGCGGTGCAGGAGGTGGTGCGTCAGTTCGGGGGCATCGACATCGTGGTCAACAACGCCTCAGCCATCAGCCTCACTGGCACGCTGGACACGCCCATGAAGAAGTATGACCTTATGCACAACATCAACACCCGCGGGACATACCTGGTGTAAGTGGTTCAGGCGTATGCGCCGATTCCAAGGTCTTATTTTCCGAGGTTCCGAGGTGTGTTTCCGAGGTCATATTTCCACCGACTTTACCGATTTTCAAGATAAAAATCACGTTTGGAAACAAAATAAATGATTTCCCAATATCTTTGGGTTTAAGTGCTCACGACATCACGTTTTAAATTCAGGGTGATCGTGAGCTTGATAGTGTATGTCTTATTACCCGAACTCCTATGCATGAATTGGTGTAGTTTCCGCTGGTTTGCATTATATAGCTCCATCGCGTTGCATGCCATGAGTCCGCCAGTATGCCTCCCTCGACGGGTGCTTCGCCGAAAGCCTTCACTTATGCAACATTTTTACGGATTTCTTGTGTTTTCTTACGAAAAATGTACCGAGAAGACCAGGGAAGCTTACAGAAGAGTCCTGCGCAAGGCTAAGGTCTATTTATTTTTATTAGGGCCACTCCCAACAGGCACACCTGCCCAATTACAGGGAGTATTGGCATGGGTGTTTAAGGATCCCCTCCACCGGGTTAGATCGGACACGGAAGGCGGTTTCCCGCCGTGGGGATTGAACCCACGTTAATCCATGCTATCCGATCCGAAGACTGGCAACGAAGCCACTAGGCCACCCCGGCCCCCAAGGTCTGCAGAGACAAGGCAGAATGGGCACTTCAATACCGCCGGGGAGTGGTACACATCCGAGAACTCATCTGGCTTATCAAATGTTTAAATGTGTAGTGAAGGAAAATTCATCAGTTGTACAAACAACCTGGCATCATAACAAAATCTGAAGCCTCTTTGTTCCAGTCATTTTGTGTGTTTGTTCGTCATTTTGTTTTGTTTCTTTGTTCCTCAGTGTTCCCCTTGCATATCCCATTCCGGCTCACTCGCTCCTTGCAACTCTTCGCTGAGCGCCGCGGCCGTGTCAGCACTGTCAGCGGGGGGCTTTTCTGTATGGTGCCGAGAGGCATGAATACATTTCTAGCCGCTTCCGGAACCGACTTCTTTTGTGATGGTATTTTAATAATTTCAAGACATGTGTGGTGAGATTTGTAAATGCTCGGTAGGAACTGCACTATTTGCTCATCTCTTTGTTATGTTTCTGTGTTATATTTTGTTTTTATCTTTATATATTTTAACTTTTACTGTTTTTAGGAAGTCACTGTCTCGATTCTTGTGATTTAGATAGTCTTTTTTAATACTTTGACTTCGCCTGTGAGTGGATTTTATCTGTTGGCGATTATTTTGAATAAATAAATAAATAAATACCCTGTATTTTATTCTCCGCTGTTATCCTCAGCTACCAGTGTGTGATTCACAGATCCAAGTGCTGCCTGCCTTACCTGAAGAAGGGGAAGAACCCGCACATCCTCAACATCAGCCCGCCGCTGAACCTGAACCCGCGCTGGTTCCGCGACCACGTGGCCTACACCATGGCCAAGTACGGCATGTCCATGTGTGTGCTGGGGATGTCGGAGGAGCTGAAGTCTGACGGCATCGCCGTTAACGCCCTCTGGCCCCGCACAGGTCGGTGGGTGGCGGACGGGGCATCAGCACACGCTATAGGTCAAGGGAGGGCTGTTGACCGCGCAAAATACTGCGTGGTGAGTGGAGAAGACGAGCCCAGGCGCGCAGCTTTCAGAACGTCGTAGATGGATCATCCCACGTGTGTGTTGTTACCTTTTTTGAACCCACCGAGCTAGCATAAGAAGACCAAAACGATTGGATAACCCGAGGAGTATGCCATGTTACTTAACGTTGAAGACTAGGTGTCAGTTGAAGATGAGCGATGATTTGGTTTTGTCTGATTAATGTATGTTTTATGCGTCTGTAAATTATGTGTCTGAAAATGTACTGCATGGAAGGTCGGGGGTGGTCTGGAAGGTGTTTTGCTAAGTGTTTTATACATATGGAAGAAAAAGAGCCGGGAATTTACGGACCGTTTGAACCACGTGTGTATTCCCTTTCGACTGGTGTGCTTTAAACAGCCCTTTAATTTTTCGTCTTTCGTCAGTTCCCTCTTACCTGTCATGACTCAAACTTTAACGTCAACGCCATATCAACGCGTGCCACACACGCATCAACGTGTACCAAGTCCTCCATCTCACCCGGCAGCGATTATCACGGCTGCCATGAAGATGCTGGGAGGCAGCGACGTGGACCGACAGTGTCGGAAGCCGGAGATCATGGCTGACGCCGCCTACGTCATGCTGACCAAGGACAGCCGCAGCTACACCGGGCACTTCGCTATCGACGACGAGGTCCTCCGCGACGTCGGGGTCACTGACCTCGACCAGTACGCCGTCGACCCCGGTGAGAGGCGGTGTTGATCTGAGGCCGCCGTACGGTACCGGCAGTGGCGTGCCCATAGGCCCCCGGTGTCGAACTGAAGCGATTGGTCGTGAAACTTGTCTCGTCTCAGTGAGAAGTTCCACATGTTTAATGATCAGTTGTAGAAGGTGATGTTGAGCTAATCAGCTCAGTTTTTTAGCCAAGTCGGCGACGTGAACTTGTCAGTTTGTATGTTTGTTGTAAGCTTGAAGTAAGCTTGTTGTAAGCTGTTTGTAGGCTTGTAAGGGCTGGTTCCTTACCACTGATCGCCTCCATCGCATTGTGGTCGGGGCTCGCCTTTCCAGCGAGTGTTTAGCGTTCAGTCGGAGATAGAGGGAAACGATTCAAATTAACCAATTATTTATGATGGCATAAATAATTGGCTAATTTGCTTTGTCAATTATGCTCTGCTTATGGTTCGACAGTTCTAGTGACCTGTTTTGCCTTTATTTTGGAACGTTTGTCAACCATTGGCATGGGCGCCGAAAGTGGGGGACGGGGGGACGTGTCCCCCATGTTGGCCAACCAGGGGGACTTCCCCCAATTTTTTGGATCCATCGTCATTAATGCTGTCAGGTACCGAATATGCTTAACCCCCTGTCAGCATCAGCCCGGGTCCGCCCCCCTGTCAAAATTTTGTTGCGGCGCCCTGATCATTGGTGTAAATGAGATTTTTTCGGCTGGGATAATGGATCGCTGCGTTACGACGCTGCCCAGTGAGCTTCTTAGAATATTTATATATGTTGGCTTTCTGTCTTTCCACACTGCTCTGGCACTATATACCCGTAGTAATTGATGTGGCCTAAAACTCCAATAACAATAATCTTGTCACATCAACTTCGCAGGTCCTCGCTTTGCAAAGACTTCTCGCTTTCTAAGCCTGCCGTGAATTTTCTCAGCTAGGAAATGGACCACCGTGTCGCGCCCCGGGCGTCCTCTTCTGCTGATGATGATCGGGCGCCGTCGAGGCCGTCCTGTATGTTGACACTATGTTCTGTTTGTGTGCTCAGCGGCGATACTTCTGCCAGACTTTTTCCTGGACGAGGCCCTCAGCGACTCCGTCAAAGAGACGTTCATCCAGCAGGGAGGCAAACTCAAGTTCGACTCTGGCAAGGTCAGTAGTGTGGCCCTGCGCGCTAATTGGCTTTGGGTTCCACGTACCCTGCCCCGCCCGCGTGAGAAGTGATTATTGGTTGTCGAGACTACTGACTCGTTCTGCTGCACCTAGCGGCTCTGTGATTCAAACCTAGGAAATAGCGGTTCCCTTCAAAGCCAAATTATGTTCCAGATGTGCGAAATGAGTGATACATGAATAGCATGTGCAAACGGGACATCAATGCAAATTTAACGGGGATACTTATTTGACCAACCACCCAACCCATGGCTCCACCCCGAGCATACATATGGTGGTCATACATAACAGTGGTGTTCGTTCGAGGCGAAGTTCTGCGTATCAAGGGCTGCCCACCATGGATTTGGATTCGAGTAAAGGCGTAGCACCTAGCGTTCTGTCGATCTGGTTGGAATAAACAGAGATACGCCTGTGTATGTTGTGCCCTGTGCTTTGGAGCAACACCAATGGGCTGGAACCGACACCCGACACATGGCCAACAACCGCTCACCCGCATAGGTCTTTTTCACCAGAACGCGCTGTTTTCTGGAGTGGTGAACTATAGATCCTGGGGATGCCAGCAAGTAGCTGCCTTTTAGTGTTCCTCGTAATTTCCTGACTCGTGAAGTTTCTTTCCGTGCCCACGGAGATGCAGTCGCTAGTAGGAGGGCCGTTCGTCTCTTTTTTCGCAATGGGCTCCTACAGCGTTTTGAGATATAGATTTTCTGAGGGGGATTTGTAGGCATGTCGCGACTTCGTTAGGTCGGGTCATGCATGACTTATATTACATTACGAAAGGGTTTTCCGTAGCCGTAACTCGGCAAATAGCGATACTGAGGACTATACCTAACCTAGTGCATTATTCGTACGCCTACAGTAACGGAACGAAACATTACGTAGCGCGATGCTTTCGCAACCAGGAATGTGGAACAAAATTATGATCGCATTAGCCTTGCTTTCATGGATGACGGCTATTTGATCGTGATCGCAATGATGGATCACAATCACAAGTGTGATCACTTACGGTTCGCTAAGTGACCACTGGCCTTCCTCAAATCACTTGAAATTTTGGTGGGGGGGGGTGCGAGTCCCTAACCCCCTTCCGCTGAGTCCGCCACTGTTGACGCCCGTTAGTGTAAAGTTGGTGTTCGGCTATAGAGAAACCTGGTTTATGGGAAGGTTATATAAACTCTTAGAGGTAACATCTGCCAGTTCTGACCCTTTCTTTCTACCTCCAGATTAACTTCAGAACGCAAATATGTGAAGTGTATGGAAATGCGCTGTGTGTACCGGCGGCGCCTCGGTGCTGTTACAGCGCCACCTATTTCAGGTGGCGGACGGGGCGGCCTCTGCGGAGGCTGGCGGCTCAGGGGATGGCAAAATCGCCAGTCTCTTCACCAAGATCGAGGGCTTCCTCAGCGAAGATATCGTCAAGAGCACTGGTGCAGTGTACCAGTTTGAGGTCACAGGTGCGTGGGTTGTCACGTTCGGGTGGTGCAGCCGCTGGGAGTATGATCTATCGTGCCTTAAAAGCGCATGTATCATGAATACAATGAAAAAGCAAATGCGGGTATGAAACAAACCTTTCTCGTACTAAAAATATGGTGGCAGCTTATTCGCATTGAGTGCTCAGCGGCAAATTTATTTTGCACGATTTGAAATTCGGCAGTTGGATTGCGGCTGACTGCAGTCCAACAGCTAATAAGCGTCTTCCTGTGATCTGTATTAGCTAGGTCGGTACGGTTGAGATGTCCCGCGTGTAACTGCATGCCGTGACCCAGGCGAGGAGCCGGGCGAGTGGTTCCTGGACCTGAAGAACGGCGGCGGCACCTGCGGCCGAGGCACCGCGCCCAGCCCCGACGCTACATTCAAAATGAGCAGCGACGACTTCCTCAAAATGTTCGCCGGTACGTGCCACCTGCCGTCGCGAGTATAACGCTCGTCTGGAAAATGCGTTACTCCCGGGAAGTAGATGTTCTAAAACCGGACGTCTTACGTTTTTGCTATGATTTTCATGCTCATATGCTTGTGCTGGCTCCACGGACAAAATTGATGCGTGAGCAGAATTATGATAAAATTGGTGCCTTCTCTAAAAAGGACACCTCCTTTTTACAGCTTGAATGATGATAGAATCTGATGTGAATGCGATGTCTAAAAACTATTACTTGTGAATGTAATGTCACGTGGAGGGTCATTGGAATTCTCTTCACACGTCACGCTCATGTGTGGCTTGATTCTAGCGACGGTGGAAATCGCGAGGCTACGCCATACGGCATAAGCTTCTAATTAATTGCTTCTGAGCTTCGTTTCCGGACAGAATGCAAATTTATCCATAATTCCGTTTCTACCATAGTATGTTACAATGTTTTAGACATCGATGTACATCCCTTCCAGGTTTTAGCGCACCCAGCGCAAGGAGGGGGTTAGGGAATCTGCAAACCCTCCTGTTCTTGTTAATCATACCGATCAATATGTGATACAGGAGACACCCGCAGTCAAACCCCGCTATCTCGAGTTATTGTACCTATTTTTACTCCACTGACACCGTAAATAATGGCTCATTCGCCTGGGATTTGCACCGGAGACGGTTGTACCCGCCTCCAGCGTGATTCAACATGAGCACGCATGGTTGCCGACGCCACCGAGGGATTTCTCCCCATTCTACTGCGTGTTATTCTTGCGCCACTTCCACTGCTCGTTTTATATATTATCCACCGTCATCAGTACATTGGAATCGACGCCCGATGTGCTGGTAAACGCTGTCCAGCGCTGCTCTTGTTCGAGCCCCATCACCGTGTGTGTGATGTTGCAGGGAAACTGAAGCCCGCCGCCGCATTCATGACCGGCAAGATGAAGCTCTCCGGTGACATGGGCAAGGCCATGAAGCTAGACAAGTTGATGGGAAAGCTCAAGTCCAAGTTGTAGACTGGTCAGCGTCTTCAGACACATCCGCGCGTCTGCATCGCCTGGCGGTCGAGTCCAATGACTGCCCCAAGCGTCCATAGCACGGCAACTGTGCACCCTGGCCGGTGGGGCCTGGACGGGATCACACGCTGCCACAAGTATTGGTGCCAGTAGAGACTGGAGAATCCCTTCAATCTGGAAACAAACAGCCTCCCCCGCAACTCTTCAATTCCCTACACGTGACTGAATAGTGAGTATTTTGTTACATTTATATAGAATTGTTACCCATAGATTTGGGATTGAAATCACTGTTTTACGCGTCGCGGGAATATGAGTAATGGGAACTCTGCACAGGTGTCAATGTCCATACGCTTTAAAAACGGTCCTAATCTGGTGAATGCAATGTTACCTCAGCGCCTGTGGACCGGTGGGAATAAAACAGATCGCGTATCAGGACCAAAGTTCGACTTTAGCTGTTCACTGTTCCATAAACTTCCCTTATTGTTATTATCGTCCTTAAAAGTGACTCCTTTGTTAATTTGAGAAGGAGATGCACTTCCTTATACAATTAATGTATGCTTGGTTGCAATGCGATAAATACAAAGACGATTAATTGGTTAGCAGCTGAATACCTGCCTGAGAAGAGTGAGAGGGAGGGCCCGTTAGGTGTGCTAAGGTTGTGCGCAAGCCATCGTTGCTGAGCTGCGTCTGCGAGTGCGAAGCCTGAATGCTGTTGATTTGTTGATCGAATGTTTGACCTCTTTTGGTCAGCCAGCAACACAAACAATGCAATATATGACTTGATACTTCTTCCACGTTGGTTGAATTGATTTATGAAGATAGATTTCCCCTACAGAGTGCATGAAGCGAAGCCGAGTCGCACGGACGGAAACCACGCTAGGTGGGGAGGGAGAGCTTTAAATCACGAAAAAACATGCAGCCGATGCACGGCATTGATGTGACACACGCTCACTGCCGTTCTCGACGTTACAAACAGGAGAGTCGATGACGAAATTCACTATTGACAGTTCCGTTCAGATGGTGAGAGTACGATGAGACACCCTTTCTTGTACACAGGACAGCGATCTAACGGATGGCATGGATGTTCAACTCGCGTTCCCCTAGCAGCTCCGCCTTTCATTCATCTCCTGAATGTTTAAATCCTGGCCAAATGTGGCGATCGCGTAACATCTTATCACCACAGGACATAAACAGCATCCAAAAAATGTCAAATTCCATAGTAGAATTCAGTGCCATTGCCGGAAATACCGTCTAATACAGGCCCGGCTGCTGATCTCCATCCAACGCGACAGTCACCCACGCAACCCCTCCCTGCATCCCAACTCACATGGGATAGTTCAACATCACGTCCTGCCGGGCCAGCTCCAACAACATGGGGTCGTCGAAGAACTTGTTGATGGACACGTCCTCGCTGAGGCCCTTGCGGCGACGCGTCTTGATCATGAACTCGCGCGCCAGGTGGGTGGCCGGCTGCGGCTCCAGGGGCCGGATCACGATCGACTTGTCGAGCGGGTCTCCCGGCACAATCTGCCAGTGGTGGAACACCGACAGGCAAAACGCCTGGCCCTGCGTGTGCGTGCGCAGGTCGGTCTCGAAGCCGAACGAGTCGATGGCCGGGATGAACGCCTTGATGGTGTAGAGCGGCGAGCCGGGCACGGGCGCGTCCTGCGTGACGTGGCCTCTCCGCCGCGCCAGCACCGTGTACACCGCCGACACGCAGTCGGCCGGCGCCTGCACCTCGACGAAGTAGTACGGCTCCATCATGCGCGGCGTGGCCATCAGGAAGGCCGAGTAGGCGACGCGCCGCGCCGTGGGGATGATCTGGCCGCCGCCCCGGTGGATCGGCTCGTTCGCGATCACCGCGTCCAGGATCTTGAACTTGACGTTGCGGATGGGTTCCTCACAGAGCGGGCCCTCGCGCGTGCCCCACTGGAAGCCCTGCACGATGGAGTCACGCACAGCGCCCAGGAGCGTCTTGTCCACCTCCGACGGCAGCGTGTCGTCCACCAGGATGTTGGGCCCGGTCGGGTCGGGGCCGAACGCCCAAATGGACCGCGCCGCCAGCAGATCCCAGTCGTACTTGGTCTGGAAGAACTCTCCGAGCCGCTTCTTGTTCCAGCCGATCTGGACCACCTGGTTCTCGATGTCCTCCGCCAGACCCTTCTCGAGCGGCTCGGAGATCATCGTCACTTTGTTCCGCTTGTTGGGCGTCTCGGCGAAACACTTCAGAGATGAGGTTTCCACCACAGTCTCACAGAAGGAAACAACAGGGTCTGCCACCTTGATGTCGATCTCTGAGTACATCTTCCGAAGGTCGTGCATGACGCAGTCGAGGTACAGCTCGCCCGTGCCAAGGATGATGTGCTCGCCAGACTCCTCCACACGCGTGTTCAGCAGGGGGTACGACTTGTTGACCTTCCGCAGCCCGTCCAGCATCTTGGGCAGCTCGGATGGGTTGACGGGCTCGACGGCGATCTTGATGACGGCCTGTGTGTTGAACTGCAACGGCCGGAAGACGTGCACCTCGCGATCCGCCGTGTCCGTCAGCGTCGCCGTCTTCACGATGGGGCCGTCAACACCCTCAATCAGCACCCAGTTTCCCGCGGGGACTCGGTTCACCTCCACGTTGTAGCGCGCCTCGTGGATCCACAGCCGACCGATGCTGAGAACGCGCGAGTCCTCCTCATCAGCGAGTGTGTACTTCTCTCCCAGTAGCCGCACCGTCTGGTCGGCGTGCAGAGTGCCGGACAGCACGCGGCCCAGCACGTGGAAGCACGTGGCGTCGGTGGTGGGGTACTGTTTGGTGGTATGTACCATGAGTGGTCCATCCGCGTCGCACTCCACCATGGCATCGGCCAGCTCCGAGTCAGACGGGCCAGAGTAGGTGGCGTCCACCTTACGGCGAGCGTTATCCAGTGGCGACGGGATGTGCTCCACGCACATCTCCGTGAAGCCGGTGAAGTCGCCGAGGAAGCGCGAGCAGATGAGCCGCAGCAGAGGACGGATGTTCAGCCGGCGCTCCTCCTTGTTCAGATGGATGCCGAGCTCGTCCAGCAGCGCCGGCAGCTGCGTGTCGACGTCGCCGACGACGATGGCGAACAGCTTGTAGAGCGGCTCCAGGATGAACTCAACGAAGCTGCGCTGCGCCGAGCCGTGTGCCGGTTTGCGAGAGAACCGACGCGTCTTTGAGTTGAAGTACATGTCTCCCCACAAGCGGCGTGCGAACTCGCCCGCGTTCACCTCCGTCCCGTAGTGGCGCGTGTAGAGCGTGGCGAACGACTTGAGCGTGAAGCAGATGGAGTACTGGGAGCTGGCGAAGCAGACGTTGCCACGCAAGGGCGACACAGGCGAAACAGTAGCTTCATCGGCCGAGTACACTCCAATCAGAGAGTTGATCTCCTCGATGACGTGCCGCAGCTTGTAGTAGGCGTCCTGCGGCGGCAGCTTCAGCTCCAGCACCAGCCGGTCGATCTTGTTGATGCAGAGCGTGACGGCGAGGCCTTCCTGGACGGCGTGTTTCAGCAGCCGCTCTGTGTTGAGGCTGACACCCTCCGCGGCGTCCACAAACAGCACCACGCCGTCGCAGAGCCGCGCCGCCGCCGTCACCTCGCCCGAGAAGTTGACGTGGCCGGGCGTGTCGAAAAGGTTCATCAGGTACGACTTGCTGCGCGTGTCCTGCAGCACCAGCGTCAGCGGCGTGGCCTTGATGCTGACCCCACGCTCCTGCTCGGTGAATAGCGTGTCCGTGTAGCGCAGCGGCCGGTCGTCGCGCGTGCGCAGCTCTGGATGCGTCTGCTGCATCAGACAGTCGACGAAAGAGGTCTTACCGTGATGGAGGTGACCCACCAGACCCACGTTTCGGATCAGGTTGCTGTTGTCCATCAAGTCAGCAAGGTACTCAAACTCGTACGTCGTCTCCGGCAGCTCCTGCTCCACATGTGAGAACTTGTTCCTCTTCACAGGGGCGACAATGGGCTGTGTGAGAGGTTGTGCGTCCTCCTCTTGTACCAAAGTCTCCACATCCTCACCGTACACTTCCATTGCGGATGGATAGTACTTTTTATCTTCGTGCAGCACAACTGCCATGGGCGCTGGGTCATCGTCGTCGTCGCCTTCAAGGCCGTCGGCATCGGCGTCTGCAGCATCGTCGTCATCGCCGGCGGGCACCAGCTGGTGGTGAGCGGCTGTCTCCAGCTCGTCAGCGTCGTCATCGTCCGACTCCAGCTCCGGGCCGATGTAGTTGCCGAACTCGTCGTACAGCTCGCCATCCATGGTGCCTGCCACACAGAATTCAAATGGAGTTAGTATTAAACAGGGTGGCGGTGTAACGGCTGGATAAGGAGTTCAAATATCCACGTGATGGTGAATCAATATGAATTTGCCGAGATTAGCCCATTATGTACATTTTCCCTGGGAAAAGTCCTCCTTTAAGCCATATAAAATGTGGAAAAGTGTAATGCACATGACAAATATCCTTTAACAAGTTGAGAGATAGCCAACGAGAAGGGGAGACACCAAGAGAGATTAGGATTAGTGTAGGACATTTTTGGACAGGCTTCCCATCTCCTTGGTGTTTAAGGCGAATTTTAAGAGCACATGTAATTCATATTCATACATGTATTTGTGACGATGACACCAAACAATCCAATCCTTCCTAAGTCCCTACTGTGTCCATCCTGTCTGGTGTCTTAACCTATGCTCAATCAAACAACAACGCAACAAAATACGGATGATAGTCGTCAAACTGGCAAATTAATATCAGGAATGTTTTTCTTGCTTTCGAAAAATAAGAAATCAAAGTGAACTCCAAGCATAAAAACATTTTATAACACAGACATTTATTCCCCCAGCGACAGCATCCGTCACACATAAGCACAGTCGGTAAATACGGACCACGATGTTCCGATATCTTTTACGGGACCTCTGCTTGCACGGTACTGCCTAATAACCTGGTACTAACGACAATTTGCCAGCACCTACCAACAAGGCATCAAAGCCACGAGGGCGTGTTCGAGACTGACGGGCGAAAAGATACAATGAACCGGCTATTTTGACATTATATTACAATTTTGTCATGTCATATAACTGAATAGAAATTAGCAAAACCTAGCCTGACCTAACGTTGCCTCCATTCAGTGAGCCGGGCTGTGGTACACTCAACCTGCCGGTGGCACTTTCGCCTTCGCTGGCTGCAGCCTCCTCAGGACTTAAATCCGCTCGCTTCGCCACGTAATTTCCCTTCCACCCACTAGCGGATCCAGAGGGAGGGGGGCAACTCGAGGAAAACAAACACTGCTTTTTACGATTTGTTTTTATCGAGTGGCCCCCCCCCAAACGGCGCTCCTGCATCCAACAGTGCTTCCACCCGAGCCACGAGCATGTTGTTTCCCCTTCATTTTGTGCGCAAAATCCTACACTGCAGCCACGCTCTATCTAATTGATACATTTAGATACGAGTTCGACACGATTTCGCAATGACTCTGCTAGGTACACTAAAAATGCCGGCGGCAGCGTCCATAATGCTGCCGTGTGATATCCACTCTGCACTGTGCTTAAGATGTGGCTATTGATAAGCAGGCACTGTCCCTAAACCGAAATATTTTTCTATAGAAATGATACATCAGTGGAATCAGCAGGTTTCACGCTCTTCAGCCCCATGGACATAATCAATTCCCCTTGCTTCGAAATTGTATGAGATGCACGCATCTTCTCATGTCCATAAAAAGTACAAACTGGATATTGCACTGCTGCAGCATGGGCGTAGCCACTCAGCTTTTAGGAGCGTACCAGAGACATTCCGAAATCGTACCGAATTCGTGGGTGCACACAATGAAGGGGGAACAACACGTTCACAAATCAAAATGAATGCAAGCAGTGCAAGCAGCTTTGAGAGTCCAGGGGAGGCCATGCGCGGCGAAGTCTCGGTCACGGGGGCAGCTGAAGGCGAAAATATTAATGACAGGCTTAAAGTGCCACAGGCCAGTTCACTGAATTGAACCAGGTTAGGTCAGGCTTGGTTATGTCATGTTACATATAAAACCTTTAAATTAGGAAGGTGAAAGTGTGACTGGCAGGTTAGGTGCACTGTAGGCCAGCTTGCTGAACTGAGACAAGGTTAGGTCAGGTTTAGCTACACTATGTTACATGTGAAAATATTAAGTTAAGAAGGCAAAGGCGCCACATGTAGCTTAAGCGCACCAGAGGCTGAAATGCTGAATCAAGACAAGAGCCCTGTTCCAGCTGTCAGCACAGTTTTGTCAGCACCAATCAGCGGGCAGCGTTGTGCCTACGTCACAGGACTGTAGCCTCTCCCTGGGAACTAGTACTAGAGGTTTTATGGGTAGACAGCCTGCTGTTTGTGCTGATGAAAAACAGTAAGTGCATAATGTGGCAGCCTAATATTTTTTAATGTTATAAAGGTTTAAATTCCTTTGCTTAGCACAAACAAGAGGCGATTATGGCACTGATGTTACTTTTCTGGAGGAGAGGTTAGAGGTCCTGCTGACAAAACTGTGCTGACAGCTGGAACAGGGCTAAGGCAAGGTGAGGTTTGGTTATGTTTCCTCTGAACCTTTCATTCCAAAATTGCCAGTTCATTATAAAATTGCACATGTTGACCCCAATGATACCCTGTCTTGAATGACTGATAGGTACCATGTAAGTATAACCAAAGATGCAGAAGTCCTGCTCCTACTTACTGTTTTTCTACTACACACAATAAACCTCTAACTGAGACAGTTATATCTTATATTAAAAAATATATTACTCAAATGATGAGCATTTATGGTTAAAGTCTTCTTTTAAAAATTGATTTCCTCCATGCTTAAAATCCCATTTCTATGGAATGTTTTACCCTATTGATTCTTTTAAACATCCTGGACATTGAAATATCACCATTATTTTCAGCTATTCACACACTTTCACCATGTAATGAAGTGATGCAGCCATACAGTGTGAAAAGTAAGCAGTTGAAAATGCATTTTATAATTGGAGTTCCCTTTGATTTACTTAAAAAAACACAATCTTTTGATAAGTATGGCATAATTTGATGGATATCATCTGCATTTGTTGTGTATATTACTGTAACCTATTTTCTGAAAAAGAACCAAAGATATGCAATTATATTGTGAGTCTGAACACAATTTTAAAGCATAAGAAATATTTAAAATGTCCAATGGAACAAAGACAGTGAAACCTGTTAATTCTGGTGGTGCATTCTCTTTATAGAACATATTTTGGTTTAATGACTAGCATGCTTTGAAACAGCCCTCCCGCTGAAATATCTTCCTACCTCCCCCAGATGTGAGTATCAGCACCCCACAGAAGGATTTAGATCTGCAATACTGTGTCCGTCTATGCAGAGCCAACATAGTATGTAAGAAGTTTGACAAGCCAACTCATCAGTTTGGTTTACTCAACAGTCCCTTGATAAGGGCAGGGACTAAACAGGAAAGGAAACCAGTGTCACAAGAGATCCCAATGTCATTTTGGCTGATATTGTTGGAAACCAAGCCACGTGATACTGATAGTGTGTGAAAAGGGGTTGGAAATTGAAATGGTGCACCTGCAAGAGTGTAGCATTAAAATGTATCTCAATGTCACAAGAATACATAAACTATGCATAAAATTTGCACAAGAAACAAGAAATGCAAGAGACATGTTAAAAGAACGAAAAATGACCCTCTCGCCACAATAAAGCTGAAAAATGTCAAATAAATACCAAATTCCTCCCCATACTGATGTACCTTTTCACAGACACTTTCTTGTTGAAATTTCACTGTCTCAGACGACAACGACACCACGGACAGTATGCTACGTATATATCAAGGGCTTTGAGAGAGTATATATGGTATAGTATAACAAACTAGAACGACAATCACAACCAAAAACGAAACGCGTGCTGCCTGCACCACGCGGCACTGCTATAGGTAGGAATACTACAAGATTACTTTACTTATAGGAATACTACACGCGGATAAATACAAACGTTTCAGTGCACATTTTTGTGTAAGCCGTGTTCCGATGTAGCTGCTTTGCCACACTTATCAATCGTAGTTAAAAAAGGTGAATATGATTAGTCAGATGTTAGCAATAGAGAGTTATATCTCAATCCTCACTCAGATTAGTAAAAATTGGTAGATGATACAGCGCAATAGAACATAATTAGTATTAAGGGACGAGAACTGGCGCAGCTCTAGCAGGCCGTGCATTCGTGGGTAATTGTTAAAATAACTGGAGGGTATTTTACGACTTATCACGTGATAACTACTTTGAAAAACTCACTATTTAGCCCTGTTCCAGCTGTCAGCAGAGTTTTGTCAGCACCAATCAGCGGGCCGCGTTGCGCCTACGTCACCGGACTGTAGCCTCTCCCCGGGAACTAGTTCTAGAGGTTTTATGGGCTGACGGCCTGCTGTTTGCGCTGATGAAAAATAGTAAGTGCACAAAGTGGCAGTCTAATAGTTTTTAATGGTGTAAAGGTTTGAGTTCCCTTTGCTTAGCACAAACAAGAGGCGATTATGACGCTGATATTACTTTTCTGGAGGAGAGGTTAGAGGTCCTGCTGACAAAACTGTGCTGACAGCTGGAACAGGGCTTTTGTGTCAAGTATAATTGTTTTACTACTACCATAAAGGTATCTCACTCCGTCTTACTACTACCGTGCTGCCCAGTTAGGGTTCGTGGCAAGGCGTTCGTAGGGTTGTTCTTCATCGGCAGCGGTGGCAGCAGTAGTAGTGTCGTGGAGGCTGTACCGGGCGGTCTGTGGCGCCATCGGGGGTGAGGGTTATTTTACAGATAATTAGAGTTTGATTGGGTTCTGATATCAAAACATCGAGCGGAAGAGGAAAATTACAGCTTCGTCCTGTGGAGTGTGCTGAGGGTGCACCTGATTTTTAAGGATCTTGGGGGACCCAGTGTTCGAGAGAGCCCGATCAGGTGAGATGGTCTAGAAACAAGGCACTCCTATTGATACCTGGCCCCCGAGAAATTCTTATTCTGCCACTTACACCTCCATATTTTTTAAAAGCTAATTTCCGTAATATATATATATATATATATATATATATATATATATATATATATATATATATATATATATATATATATTGGAGAACTTAGGTAGCAGTTTTTCTTCTATGCATTTTTCATTAAATATGACCGCATATTTGTTGTTTATGGCCTTCTTTTGCTGTTTTTCAATTGCTCGTACAACTGTTCTTACTTCAGTAGGAAGGTTGTGGATAATACATCCAAAATTCATATATACTATTGATTCCAACACGTTTCGTCATGCATATGACATCTTCAGGGTATTACATGCTTCATGTAACGCTATGCAGGGTACAATCATTAAAACACTTAGTAAAAAAATGGAATCACTTTATTACACAATGCAATGTCGAGTGTTTAGTTTTTAATTCTTTCATTTCGCTTTGTATCACCGACGATATTGAGCAAACATTAACATGCCATTTTTTATATCTGTGCTTCTGTTTCATCGTACAGAAACTTCAAATCATACAAATTATCCATCATCTTATAGTTTAGCCAGGACTTGGGCGAATGTTTGGGTTCAGTAGCATGACGAGGCCCTGGAAGTCTACCTGGTTGTTAAGGAGAGGTTTTCTTTCCCGGATCAGGAAGGCTTCGATTATTTGTAGCCGTCTGTGGTTGGCTTCGCAAGCGATGATGGTGGTGTGCTCGACAAGCTCCTGGCGAGTGATGTTGCGATGATGGGTGGTCTTCTGTGATTAAGAATCACACCGGATTGAAAGTGGCATGTGACTCGTCTTGATAGAGTGGTGGTTGTTTGGCCGATGTAGCATGCATTTTCCTGGAGTGTGCAATCTCCAAATGAGCTCTTAAACATGTACACTACATTAGTTGACTTTAGTGGTGGTTCTTCCAGCTGGTTGTTCTTCATCACCAGGTTTGATGCTCGGCGTCCCTTATAATATATGAGAAGCTGGATGTTATTGCTGGGATCTTTTGGCTTTACATTTTGCTTAACGATGGTTTGCAGCGCGGCGTTCGTCATGTTTGTAGGCCGGGGTCATGACATTCTTATAGAATAGTCGATGTGTTTATCAATTTTCCTCGGTCTTTTCCTTCGGGTTGATGTTCTTTGTCAGAGCTCAGCTTATTTCCTCGTCCAGCATCTGTGTGATTAGCCATTGTTTGTCAAGGTCTGTTTGATGGTGGTAACTTCTTGGTGCACCGCCTGCCATGTGCTGCAGATCTGGAGAGCGCATCGTAGGTATGTGCGGACCACTCCCACTTTTTAGCGCGATGGGCACTCGCTGAGGGCATTGAGACAGTGTCCTGTGTCGGTTTTCTTGTGGTACACACTCAAGTCATGGCGGCCATCAGAAATGTTAACCTTGACCAGAAACGGGAGTTTTTTATTGACTCCGATCTCATATGTGGATTTCAGGATTGACTCTGATTCCATGTGTTCTTTTAGCCTTTTAGGTCCGCTTCGTTTTCCACTCCAAGGTATATGTCATCAACAAAACTCTTGTAGGTGTGAGGGAGAACGACCAACTTGCTTGAGTTCAGCACCTTTTTCTCGATTTCACTCATATAAGCGTTGCGAATAGTACGCCGAGAGGTGAACCCATAGCAATTCCGTCCACTTGCCGGTATAGTTTTCCGCTTGGGTCACGAAATAGCGCCTTTGATCGTTGGAATCAATATAGATGAATTTTTGATGTGTTATCCACAAACTTCCTACCGAATTAAGAACAGTTGTACGAGCAATTGAAAAACAGCAAAAGAAGGCCATAAACAACAAATATGTGGTCATATTTAACGAAAAAATATATAATATTTAAAAAAATCATTAGTCAATCATTTGAAGCCACTTTCTTTTATGGGAGCCTATTGCTTTGACCGGTATTTCCTAGAAAAATTACATTCAAATTGTCTTATCAACCAGCTGCCCTCCAATGACATACACAATACACATGATCCAGTGGTTGTCTTTATCACGCCTGTGACTGATGTGGTTGTTGGTCGCCAGGCTACAGCATGATGACGAGCTGGGAGCAGGGGTCGCTCTTCATGCGGATGGGCTCGGCCCTGCTGTACGCAGCCTCCTCCTTCCTCATAGTGGTGGTCAACAAACAAGTGCTCACCATCTATGGGTGAGTCCTGGACTCATACCAGCCGACAATGTCTGCGGATTTTGTAATAACATTTAATATTGGACAGTAGTTAATTATTTGTGTGAATCTCATAATTCACAAACTGTACCTGTTTCAGAACATTTCCGATACTGAGCCAGAGGTATCAGGACGGCTTGCACGTGCACCAAAAGAGTCATGTATCACCGTGTCATGTATCAGTCAGCTAACATACAATACAGTACAGGGGCAGTTGGATTTATTTTCTGCTGTGGATCGTTTGATTTCTTCTAGAGATGGTTCATGGAGGAGAGGAGACGTTGCACAGCGGAGGTATTGAACAACGGGGGGAGGCGGTGCACATCACTCATAAATATGAAGAGCATAGTGACAAGCCTTTCGGATCTCATGCACGAGTAAAACTCAGGGTAGTGTCCCTAAAAGTATAATCGTATTTACTTTTTGAGATTGCCTTAATGTACATGGTCTAGTGTTGGACTAATGATTGATTGCTATTGTTCCATATGCTGTCGAAAAACTAACAATCAGTGTTACTTATGAATACCGTCCGTAAACAGACGCTTGAACGCCGAAAATTGTCAGTTTTTGGGTAAATGAAATGTTGTATGAAGCAGTCTTGTAGCGAATCTGGGTATGGACTGGTTATTTTGGGTGCATAGTTCACTGTCTCATCTCCGAATTAATAGATTTTAAAAATCTCGAGCTTGAAACCGAAAAGGTCTAAATGTTTCGTTTCTGTCTTACGGGTAAATTTACTATTATATTATGTCCAAAATTGCATGAATTGTAAGTCATTAGGTAGCTCATTTGACTTATGAAAAGTTTTTAATTGGCTTCTTCTGCTGGGCGCTTCGGAAACTGCCTTCCGTTTTAATGTAATTTCTAATGCAGGCACCGAGGGAGGAGCCTGCTTAGGAATTGGATTTATATATATTTTGATGGAGAAGCGATGTTTTGTAAGAAAAAGTTACGTCTTGGATTCAATCACAGAAACAAAGGTTTCCCACTACTATACCTTTCAGCCTTGGATGGACCCCAATGCTTATCGTGAACAAAGATAGTTGTTTTGACTCATTTAATTGTTCGACGATTTGTGAACGCTATTGTGATGCCTTCAGTGATCCGCCAATTTACAAGGCTATTTTCCGTAATTTGGGCCCAGTGAAAGAAAACTGTTGTGAAAAGTGCTATTCGGAGTATTCCTCCCCGTCCTCCTTTTGTCGCGCAATGTTTGTTTTCCGCACGGTCACGGAATTACGCAAAAGTGTGTTGCAAGCTAGTTCTTGCAGCACTCCTTGCTTACGAAACCAACACAAAGGCAGGAAAAACAATAATTGCAAGCTGTGGTAAAGCTAAGTATAGTTGTGAAGCTTCTGATCCGATCTACTTTCATAAGTATAACGTATCAGAAAAAACAACGGACCTCAACGAAACAGGTACATGCGTAATAATAGAAGCACATTGAAAGCATTCTATCTTGTCAGGTGCTTAAAATGGACCATTTAAGAAGAAATCATTGTACCCATCCATCGTTAATAGACGAGTAACCCGCCTTTCATGTTGCGTCACAACTGCGCGCTGCGGATCGTTCATAATCATCATTGGCACCAGTATCCCACGGTATTGACGTATTTCTGGTGCTTTCAGATTTCCCTCGTTCAACGTGCTGGGTGTTGGTCAGGTGAGTGCGTGCCTTTTTGTGGAATTCTCTGCTATTGTGTGTTTTGTTTCTGCTTGTATAGCCAGTAGGGCAGAATTAGTGCCCACGACTACGTTTTAAGGGCTTAATGTGATGCGATGATTTCATACTGAATTACCACGACTGACAACTCTCTCAGGCTTTGGGGTGGGATCTATATCTCTTTGGGGGTGCCTGGGCTCCCCCAATGAAATTTTGAAGTAGTGTTAGAATATCCTTAACATGTTTGAGTCTTTTTAATGATTTTGAATTGTTTTATGGCCAATGCCTATGGTAAGCCTATGGGAAGGCCTACGCACGTTATACTATACTATTATCATTAATGTGGTGGCTATTGGTAGTGGCTCAAATTTGAGAACCCCAAATCATTTTCAAAATCCACGCCCCACCGCAGAATTACTGAAGATAAAAGTGCATGTTAAATGTAAAGGAATAGTTGTAAAACCAGACTTGATTCTCGTGCTCCCAGCCGTTACGCCAGGGTGGCGTGGTAAGCCGAGCCGCAGCGCCCGTGACGGCCTAGCATGCGCTGTGGTTTCGCTGCGAACGTAGCGGCGCTGGGAGCGCTTGAAATCCCTCAATCGGGCGAGAGGTGCAAAGCATGACCACTTTGTCTTAGAATGAAAACTTATACTGCTCATTTGTGTTTGGAGTTATTGGGCGTTTCGACTACGTGATTATTTGACGCTCATAGCCGTGCTAATTGAAAGTAGTTTAAAACAGCATTACATTCCGCTTCTTCTTGAACTTGGTATCTATTTTGTGACTTTTGTATGGGGATAGCTCAAAGACAAAAGGTGTTTTCGAGGTGATAATCCATACATCAGCACTTAGAGAAACATCTTGAAATGTTTATCCTAAAAATAATGGCAAGCTTTGTGTTGGTGCGCTCTGAAAAATATCTTTCAGCACTGAAGCACAAAGTGGTATGGTAAAGGCATGTTGTGCATAAAGGCTAGTCCAGACAGCGTTGGAGAAAAAACGCACTCCTATTGATACCTGACCCCCGAGAAACAGGTACTCTTCCATTTCCACCTCCATTTTTTTAAAGGCTAATTGCCGTACCAACCTTGTTGTGTAGTCGGGCAGAGTGCGTCACCTCCCCCACTCACCATTGAGAGTTGGGGGCTGGCGGTGCCGCCTTATCGGAAGGTTTACGACGCGGTGGCACGCGGCGGCGCCTCTCCCGCAGCAGCAGCCCTCTGCTGCTGCCGCCGCTGGCGCCGGCTCGTCCCGCAGTCCTGATCACCGCCCGATTTGCGCGCCATTGCGTATGTGGCGCGTTATCGAGGCAGGCTGCTGTCATTCGGGCCACAACCACCTTCCGAGTGGTCCGTGACGTGGTGAGGGATGTAGAGATGGCTGCATTTGATAAGGTATGTTTTCTTAATGCTGCCAATTCCTCTCAATTTGATAAAAGTCGCTGCAGCAGACTGTAGCAATGCAGGTATCGTTAGTTGGGGATTAGATGCTGCACAGTTCTGTTGCCTTCGAATTGTCTGCCTGAACAGCGTCCGAGGTCGTCTCGTTTTGATGGGAAGTTGCATCGCTGCGTGATCTGTTCCCAGCTCTCGGGCATCCCTTTCGCATGACTGCCCGCCAAAGTTGGACCCACGGCTTATTACCCGTCGACGCGTCTGTTCAGAATGTCACCGGCTGCCTGGAATGTGTACCGTGCAGCTTTCGACGGCCGGGGAGTGCTTTTACAATTCCGTCCATTGTGGCTTGCAAGCTATATGGTGTAGTGATAAGGCCTTTTATTTGAGATTGAATACAAATTATAAAACTTAATCTAAACAGTCTTAATATTTTAGCGCAAGTTTTTGCCTGCTATCTTGTCTTTTCGCTTGTGCTGTCGTCTTCACACTTTGTATACCCACTTTTATTATTTTAGAGCCTTTGTCATGATCATGTTGTATTCACACGGTGTTTTTTTAATGACACCAAGAGTTAAGGCGAGCGTGTAGTTTTGTTTCCCATCTCGGAATGCCACGCGTATCATTATTATACTTCAATCGTAAATATCATGCCTTTGTTTTACTTATTTGACTTGAGCGATAAGTGGGTTGTACCTGTTGCTCATTGACGTGAATAAATACAAATACAAAACAACATCGGGAAAATGTAGGTGCTGGAACATTCGGTGGAAAATGATATTTCGAAAGCCAATTCCTGTGCTGAAAAGAGTCTTTTAGTTCCGTAAAATTGGAATATTCGGAATATTTTGAACTCGAAGTTTTCGCGCAGGATATTTTCCCGGAGTCGACGTCTTCTCCATCACTGAGGACTGCGGCACCGGAATCAATCTTGTTTATTTATCTCATCACAAAAATATGTATGACCTTACTATAGGGTTGTAAGTCTTGAAACAAACTAAGGCAAATGTAGTAAAATGGACATCGGAAGTATCCTGCAGGTAGAAATATCGCCCGGGCTCGGTAGCCGACTCTGCAGCCCTGATGCAAGATCTATCGTGCTGCAATGCTCAGGGTGAACACCATCTCTGTTGCCATTGGCCGTTCGAGAGTCACGACTGCAATCTGAGGTGAAATCCCAACTCAGGCAACTATCTCTACTGATGCACACTTAACAACCCAAAGCAAAGTCTCTAAATTGAACACTGCATCTCCACTGAGGCACAAGCAGGGGGGGCAAAGTCCCGCGAATAGGCTTCGCGTCTGCGCTGTTGGTACCTCAGAGAGCCGACGGGCGCTTGCGACGCCGCCTGCTCAGGTTAAGTCTCCGCAGGGAAACGTTCAGAGCAGCTTACTGGGATGAATTATTGGAAAATTTGGGCGACTGCTAAGGGGAGTTTGTTCAAGAGTGACAATAATGGAAGATATCTAACCAAATTAAGGGAGGCTAACAGATCAAACCCCGAAATACCTGAAATTATTAATAATACCCGTCCTCCAGTTCATATTTTTCACTAGATCAACCTCAAACTCTTGATGTCCTTGAACATTCAGTATTTAAAAGACTTAATCTCGTGCTTCGGTTTACTTTATGAACTGATTTCCGTTAGCATGTCATTAGACAAGTGTTATCATCTTCGCTCGAAGATGTGCTGCTTTGTCAGCTTCCAGTTTTCGTGATTTAAGAGTTAATCGGATTGATAAAGAATGAGTTCGGTGGGCACAAGAAAATACATGGTTGAATTCTCTCCAGTGCCCTATATCCTGAACACGCAGCGGAGAGTCCGAGTACAATGTTGCAATCCAGTCTGTGTCGCTTAAATGTGTGAAAATTTATTCATAGTTGACGCCGCAGCTTACTATCGGAAAACTCTTGCTGCGAAATGCCAAGAACGATCACAACTGTGGGAAAACAGCATTCGGAAGCATTTCCCAACGCGCTTCAGTTAGTGATCTTGCGTGTCTCCTTCAGTGGCCCGTCAAGGTGCTTTACTTAGCATTTGCCGATCTCACGGTCGTCTAGCGGGACCTGGCCGGCTGCTGCTTGCTCTTAATCTGGACTTAGCCTGGTCAGAATGTGGACAATCCCTACCAATCGCGAGTCTGGCAGTAATCTGAGCGTTGACTGTAGCAATGTAGCATCCGACGTCTGGTCTTTTACCTCGAAATGCATTACCCTGTCCAATGCACTCGATTTTTCACATTAATTCTCAAAGGTGTGTCTCGCGTTCTTTTATTTGTGTGCCGACTGCGGAGGGCAGTGCTTGAGACCCACGGTCGCGCTGCACTTCACCATGCAACTGGACCGTTATGCGAGTGCTGAGCGTCTGCTAAGTCTTCTGAAGGCCGTCTGGGCTGCCGCAGGTGTCCCGGCGCAGATGTGTGGGTCATGCATTCAGGTCGTGCATCGGGACTAGGCTGCCTGCGTGCCCGTCACCTTAAATCCCGCTCTATCTCGTGCGAGTGGACCGCTCCGGTGCTTTTGTGTGGGTTTAAGTCGCCGCTGTCCGATAATCGAGCGCGGCTCACATGCATGGTTTAAATGCTGGATGACAGACTGATTTCACTGGCATGCGTGCTTTCGTGATATAGAGCTTACACTGTCATCTCTTGATGTTCGCACTAGGTCAGGGTTAATGCATGATGGCACACTAGGAGTATAGAACAATATACCTTTTGTTGGGAGAGAATTTTGCCATTGCTGCTATTTTGACTTACCAAAATGTTCCGTGACTATACGGGGTCTTGAAACTTGAAGCCCATGAATTGGATTCTATTGGTCTTTTGTGGCCGGCTAGCTCAGACGGAAGGCAGCTGGGATCTCTGCTTTGACCTAAACGAGGTTTATTAGGCCCTTATGGCCTGTTCAGAGCCTGTGTGCCAATCATACGCCACATTGACAAAATCAGTGGTGTATGTCAACACACGGTACATTCAAAAAAGTCATCTCACCCCTTCCACAAGCGGGATAACAAGTTTAGGATCACCACAACCAGTTGCCCCGCAATCATATAAATCAAAAAACGTACCCATTACAACCGATATCAACGCGAGCACGTATTACGTAAATCTAATAAAACATAACAATTCAAAATTTAAAAGGCATCATTATTATCAACAGGCCCAAAGCCAAAAAGTACGTTCCAATCACCGGTACCCGCCCACACCAATCAAAGGTCAAAATCAACAGCCAACAAAACAGTAGTCTACCAAACAGCATGCAACCTGTCCTATTTACACGCCGAAATTGTCAAAATAATATCCACGGAGTTTTCAAAACGCGATGGTTTCACAAATAAAACTTTAGCTCTGTCAACCATAAAGTTTTACATCTAAAAAGTTATTAGACTAAAACATCATCCCCAGACGTTCCCAGCCAAACGTACGCCAAACAACAACGGGTTCTGGTGTATGTAACCATCTGGGGCGTCATAAAGTGTATCGGGATTTGATTTTGCCATTGTTCTGCAGTAACCTGAGCCCCAGTGGCAATCACAGGCCCATTAAACGGACGCAGCGATCTGACATATTAGTGGCCTTTTTACCGACTGCTAAAGGCCTGTGAAGATAATTTTAATCACTAATCGGGAAAAATAGACCCCATGCAGTCTCCCGGGTCCCGGAGTGTCTACTAATCAGGAGTCCTAGTGGCAGTGGCCACCCCGACTTTCTTGGCTATTATATTACACCAATATAACAAATGCTGAAGAAATAAAACTCTTTTTCATCACTCTTGAGGCCTACATCAAAGGGTGCGTAAGATACGGTCTTTTTCTTAGGATTGCTTTTAAAAGGAAATGTCGAAACTCGAGTTCACTTTTTAAATTATTCTTTTCGTTAAAAAATATTTAAAATTATCAGCAAACAAAAATTGGCGCCATCCTCCCCCAGCCGGCCGGAAAATGACGCTCCCGGCCGCGAATGTGGCGGCCCCCAGTGATGTGCCCCTCCCCTGGCGAAAAATCCTGGATCCCTGGTTAGACGGTACCAGCATAGAGCTCCTGATTAGCTGTCGCATTAAAAACGAAATCATAGGCTTAATGCAGGTCTCATGCTAGAGAAATTACCTTCAGGAATTTGCAAAAACGTATGCGATTTATGTTGTCCTTATTGCTGCATTACCAGTCAAGGGCAAAACGAGGAGTATGTCTTCTTGTGGAGGCTGAGTACAGTACCTGCGATTTATGGATGACAACCGTGGTTTGAGCAGGATCTTACCAACCAGTAAAGTTTAGTGGTAAAAGTGGGGTCTTTTGATGGCTTCTACGCACTTGAGAGATAATCGGCCACCATTTTCGCGGGTCACCGGTTTCAGCTGAGGCAGTATCAGAATGTGCGATTACACTACCTCGACTTGGGTGGGTTTTTTTCGTTGGTGGGTTTTAAGTATTTTAGTGCTTCCGTATCAGACTTGTTGATGACTCAAAATTGTTTGAGTCGACTCAACTCTGACTCACAGCATAAAGGCTGACTCTGATTCTGACTCGACTCGCTGTGTTGAAAATGGTGAGCCGACTCGACTCAACTGAAATTCAGAAGTGAGTCGACTCAACACTGACTCAAATAAACATTGAGTCGGAGACGACTCCAACTCAGAATGGTGACCAAGTATTTACACGAAAATGCACATTTCCTTTAATAGTACACAAATTCCATTACATTTATTCATGGTATTGATTATTTAATAACTGCAAATTTCTTTCAACAAAATGTCAATTGCAATGCATAACTCCATGACATAAATTATGTCTGCATACCAATGAAGAAAGGTGCTAAATGCGAAGAAATGAGTGAGGTGAAGGGCGCGAAGTCTTTTAATTTTGAAGGTATGTCCTTCATGAGTAAAGTCATAATTCAGGCAATAAGCGAGGTTTTAAACGCAAAGAACAGGACTCAATATTTAAACATTTGACATTTTGAGTGGCAATTCCTGTCCCAGTGCATTCTGAACAATCCTGTGACAAATTAAGCTTAGAAATACATACTAAGCCGCGTCGAACCGAACCTGTGCACTACCTCAATCAAAAACAAAACAATGGACGCTCGCGTTGTCCTCCCGATAAAGCTGTGGTAAATACTACAGGTGGCGCACTGAAGACATTACGCGTACCTAACCCCAGATAAGGCAAAAGTTGACGATCAGGGTAGTTGAATAACGATAAATAGCAGTTTAACCCGCGCCCCACCGGGGGTCCGGCGCCACCTTCGCCCCACCGGGGGGCATCGATGGCCCCCTCCTCTAACTACGAAAATATGGGTGTTAGCGCAAATCTGCAAAGTGCAATAGAAAGCTCGCGTGAATTCAGTAAGAAATTACTTCACATGTTTTAGTGCTCAGGTCAATGGTTTGACCTCCAGAGGTCAAATTAGGTCAAGATCGGCTATTTTCACTCAAATATGCAATGATTAAGCCAACTGGGCATAACTCTTATGTCATTAGAGGTATTGAGGCCTGGTAAAGTACATTTGATAGCAAATTGCCAGTACTTTTTCCGCTATGCGGAACGTAAAGACCTCCCGCCAGTGGTTTGACCTCCAGAGGTCACCTCGTGACCTAATATGACCTGAGGCCACGAAAGGTCAAAAAGTGACCTTGCCGTATATCAAATAAAAGCCAGTGACAAGACAAACATGATGGTGTTTGTTTTACCGCTCTAGCTTAATTAGGTCAAAAGTTATTGTCAAAATACTGTTTTTGACCTCTGGTGACCTTGGATGACCTTGGAAAAGTCAAAGGGCAAATATGACCCCTGGGATCCGTAAAATGGTGTCCAAAAACGCTGTTCTGAGCAGTCTGAGTATTTGCAATCATTTTTGTGGCTTTTATATCATGAAACAGCTATTCTCCATGCTTTTCCAATGGGAGAGGTCGCCTCGTGACCTGACCTCAGGGCACGAAATCGAAAAATCCCGGATATACACCTTGTAGACCCTGGAGGGGTCATGAAGTGTAGGAAGTTTCAAATTGATCGACTTTGGAAATGTAGCTCTTACAGAGCTCTAAAGTTGAAGTGAGGTGACCTTGGTTGACCTCGTTTGGTGACCTGACCTTGGGTGATCCGGGGTAAAAAATTTCAGGGATGATGGGAAAATGATGCAGTGAGAGGTAGAGCCCTCAACCGCGGTGCTGCGCCTCGTCGTTTTTCTGCTATCCCGGAAAAACCTTAGGGGGCCATCGATGGCCCCCCCGGTGGGGCGAGGGTTAAAAGTCACGTGATTTAAAAACCTGAGAAAATATGCATACCTTGCCCTCAGGCTACAAAGCAAAGCTAATATATTGTGGCGCACAATGATGGCTTTGTGACTGGAGTGGCGCGCGTGGGGTGCAGGGGGTGCAGTGCTATCAAGGCAATAGAGTAGTGAGTGCTATGTTGTGTGCAGGAAGTGGGCGCTAAATAGGTAAATGATAATCAACATAATATAAAGAGTGGTGGTTTGTGAGAGACTTGATGCGTAGGGAATGCCATAGATAGGACTGAGTTTTACTTTCCGTATACAGAGAACAGTAGGTACAGTGTTGTGTCGTCGGTGTTTATATTATCTACCAGGGGATGCCCTCAAATCATGACAAATCAAGAAAGTACTTTTAAAAGCAGCTAATTGAAGCTTTTAGTCTCCGTTTTGACCCATTTCAAGGTTTATGTGCAAAACAAGATATTTGGTACCCTCTATCTGGCGCTTATATTACTTATTTTTTTAGTATTTTCAGTTAACCAAAAGGAGAAAATAGAAGATAAAGATGTGGCTTCCTAAGGGTGAATTATTGCATGATTATTAGCTTAGGACTTTTTATGGTGCGCACCCTCAAAGTCGAAAAGAATAAATGTGTGCCAAATCGCATTTGTCTGTATGATTTTGCATGCTATTGCTAATATTAAATGGAAAATACTAGGAAGTGTGTGTGCTTTCGAAAATTTTTATTTTACACAACTTATTTTTGTTCATGACTGATCCCGGGATGGGTTGAGTGTTGATATGAATAACACTGGTCAACAACCAAAATGGATTCAGCATGGGAGTACCTGTTCCTACCTATTTCGGTACCGCTGACTCCAAATCTGATAACCGTTTTGCTCCATCGGACCCAGTTTTCTCCTTACCCTGTGTATAGCCCTTTTACCATTTCCACGCGTAGTCATTGGCCCAGCTGGTCAACAGCCAAAATGGATCCGGCACGTGAACACCTGTTTCTGCCTATTTCGATGCCGCTGATTTCAAATTAGTAACCGCTTTTTGCCATCGGACTTGGTTTCTTCTCCAGAGCATACCTGTTGTATAGCCCCTACACTTTCCACACACTGTCATCAGCCTAGCCTTTTGTGGAAAAATATAGATCAAGGATGTCGAGAATCCGGATTATCTGCACCCAGACAATGCAGCTTATCAATATACATGTGAATTTATTGCAACGGAAGACTACCTCGCATTCAAGTGCATGAACATTGTACATTGAACAAGGTTTGCGCTCGGACGCACAAGCTCGCCGTTATTGTAGACCGAGAGTGACGTCGCAACATTATATGATAAGAATTTTATGTCAGAGTCATCTCCTTGAAGGTCGAGTCTAAGTAAAAGTCACAGGTCAAGGTTATACCACCATTTCAAGGTCATTGGCCCTAGTGCCTTTGGTCGGATGATGCCGCCTGATATGACATATATCATGCTATGACGTCATACGCTAGGTCACTCAATCTTGAACTCAAAGTCGCAGGTTCAAGACAAAGGTCATGGGTCAAGGTTAAACCTTATTTTCCGCCCGACGGTTGCCATAGTGCTAGTTGCAGTACACGTTATAGGAAAAATGTAAAATTTTGACGTCAAAGGTCAATGGCCTTGAACGACCTTGGCCTAAAAATTTCAGAGAACATTACCTCAGACCTTTCCTCTGTTACTTCAGGACACTTTCTCTCCATATCCGGCTTCTCATCGCACAATCACGGCATTTCCCAATGACTAGCCTGCACATACAGAATTTGGCCTATATGGCCTCGTTTTACCTTGAATGTATTGACCTAGGTCTATGAAAATCGGGTTTAAGGTAGAATACCCTAGCCTCCACAAACACCTAAACGTTCATTTACCTAGACCTCTTGGGTTTTGCACTGCCAATGTCACTGATGCCAAGAAGGCTTGCACAAAGACGACACACAGACATATTAGATCTCAAAATTCTGATCTGATACGGCATTTCTGCTGCCAGATTCGTGTTCAGCGCCACAAATTACCCTAGAAACGGATTATTTTGTATTGGATTCACGACAAAAGTTAAATTTTGTTGACCAGTGTAATAATAAGTTCTCTATCATTAGCAAATTGCAATATGAAATCCTTCACAATTATGCAAAATGACATGATGAGTGGAGGATGAAATAGTATAAATGAGAGACTTACTCTACTAGGTAAAAATCGTTCTCGGAGCACTTTCGATATATTTTATATATCTTCGTCAGCGAGTTAGTACAGGTCATGAATGGTGATATAAAAAGGTATGACGATGAGTGAAACTAAAAAGAAATGGCACGAGGGGAAACACATGATAATATAAATAAACGATCCTGCGTGATAAAGAAGTGGAAAGGGAAGGTAAGTATAAATGGGAGGGATATATAAATAACAGGTAACAGAAACAGGGAAAGTATATGGTAAATAGCAACGTCAGCCACCAAAGAAGTGGGGACATTTTATGTAAAAGTATGATAAACAATTATACAATACAATGGATAATTGTTTATGCCGCCTCGATAGCTCAGTTGGTAGAGCGTTGGGCTCCGGCCCGCTGCTCAGAAGCATGCAGTGGCAGTGCATGTCCAGGCTTGGGATCGGTTCGCCTGAGACGCTCCGGCGCTCAATAGTTTACCCGACGTACAGGTCGGCTGGCAACTGACTGGTGAGAGGGTGACCTGAGCGGGGCGGCCGTCCCTGTGCTTTGTGGAACGTTAAACTTTGACTTCTAAATTGACCCTCCATTGAGGGAGTTGCTCGTTCGGGTGGTGGGGTCGGGGTCTCCGTGGCAAGTCCCTTGATGACTTTAGTGAGACTCCGACTCCGACAGCCGTACTAGGAACAACTTGAACAAAATTGATAAAAATGTAAGCATAAATAAATTGATAAAATTTCACAAGTTACAATGATGGAATAGTCAACTTAGCTTGCAGTTGTCACGAATGAGGTGGAGCCAGTGTTCTGGAAGTTTGTAGCTGGTGTTATGGTTTAATCTGGTATCATTGGGAGACGTGATGATGGTGTTCGAGTTGTTCGCTGACTGGATGAATGCGGATTGGAGTGGAATTCGGTGTAGGCGTCGTGGTTCGGTGGCTAGAATTTTGGGGTTGTCGAAGTCAGGGGAGCAGTTGTTGTGTTGTTGGAAGGCTGATACTGTAGAGGTGTTATTACGCCGCCAGGCATCTTGATGTTCCCTAACCCTGGTGCCCAGCTCCCGATCAGTTTCACCGACGTATAGCCGACGGTTATCACCGTCTGTGCAGGAGCACTCAATCATATACACCACCTGACTTTTTTGCTTCATGGGGAGGTGATGTTTCGCTGTGGAGCAGATGAGGGACCGCAAGGTGTTCTTGGGCTTGGATACTAAATGGATCCCGATGCGGGCTACCGCTCGTTTGAGTTGGTAAAAGGATTTACCACTGTAGGGCATCGAAAGGCGGATTGGAGACGGAGAAGGCGTCCCTTGAGGCTGTGGAGAAGCTAGGTGCTCCCTTCTCATGTCAGAGAGAGCACGGCTGATGGTGGAGTCAATGAGAGATGGTGGGTAGTTGTATGCTGCGAATTTGCGTCCAACGAAGTTTATTTCAGCTTTCCTGTCCGAAGACGTAGAGCAGTATCTAAACGCTCTGATGGCGTCTGACCTGATGGCGGCTGTAAGGTACCGTTGTTCGGTGAAAGAATGGAAAGCTGGGATCTGAAGGGTGTTGCAGGCCTTACGATGAACTTTAGTGGTGAAACCGTCAGTTTTCCTCTTGATCTCTATGTCCAAATAAGAAGTGAGCCGCCGGACTCTAGTTCTACAGTCACTTTGATGTTGGCATCTTTCTGGTTCAGGCAGGTGATCCAACTGTTCAGGGCGGTGTCGTTTCCTTCAAAGAGTATGAGGTAGTCGTCAGCATACCTGCATATGGCTAAGACTGAGATGGTGTGCTGTTGTGCAAGTGCTCCAATATTCTCCTCCCATTTTCCCATATATAGGTCCGCAACAACGGGGAATAACTTTTTCCCATGGCTAGGCCTTGAGTCTGTCGAAATCATCTACCTTGGTTACCGTGCTGAATGACGGCCTGGGTGTGGTCAATGGAGAATCCGAGAAGGTCAGCTACCGCCGTCGGACTCAGAGGGTAACCTCCAAGAGAGCGTCACTGTAGGTGAGTAAAAGTTCCCGGACGATGTCCACTGCCTGAGGTGTCAGTGTGGAAGGACACATCGCTTCCACGTCAAGTGAAAGGAGGCGGCAGGTGTTAGCAGAGCTGGCACGTTCTTGGAGTAGAGTCAAAACTTCAGATGGTGAGGAGATGGAGTACGGTGGCTTGGGAATGACTCGCAAACAGCGGGTGAGGTGGTGACTGAGCTCATAGTCTACCCCTCGGTGGGCAGGGCAGATCGGTCGGAGTCGAAGGTTATTGAGCCAAATTGCTCTGTCCTCCTCGCAGTTTGGGGGCCAGGGTATTTATGCGTTTTGACCAGACCGGAGAAAGGCCCACTGCGACCGAGGTAATGCTGGTTTCGACAGACTCAAGGCCTAGCCATGGGAAAAAGTTATTCCCCCGTTGTTGCGGACCTATATATGGGAAAATGGGAGGAGAATATTGGAGCACTTGCACAACAGCACAACATCTCAGTCTCAGCCATATGCAGGTATGCTGACGACTACCTCATACTCTTTGAAGGAAACGACACCGCCCTGAACAGTTGGATCACCTGCCTGAACCAGAAAGATGCCAACATCAAAGTGACTGTAGAACTAGAGTCCGGCGGCTCACTTCCTTATTTAGACATAGAGATCAAGCGGAAAACTGACGGTTTCACCACTAAAGTTCATTGTAAGGCCTGCAACACCCTTCAGATCCCAGCTTTCCATTCTTTCACCGAACAACGGTACCTTACAGCCGCCATCAGGTCAGACGCCATCAGAGCGTTTAGATACTGCTCTACGTCTTCGGACAGGAAAGCTGAAATAAGCTTTGTTCGACGCAAATTCGCAGCATACAACTACCCACCATCTCTCATTGACTCCACCATCAGCCGTGCTCTCTCTGACATGAGAAGGGAGCACCTAGCTTCTCCACAGCCCCAAGGGACGCCTTCTCCGTCTCCAATCCGCCTTTCGATGCCCTACAGTGGTAAATCCTTTTACCAACTCAAACGAGCGGTAGCCAGCATCGGGATCCCTTTAGTATCCAAGCCCCAGAACACCTTGCGGTCCCTCATCTGCTCCACAGCGAAACATCACCTCCCCATGAAGCAAAAGAGTCAGGTGGTGTATATGATTGAGTGCTCCTGCACAGACGGTGATAACCGTGGGCTATACGTCGGTGAAACTGATCGGGAGCTGGGCACCAGGGTCAGGGAACATCAAGATGCCTGGCGGCGTAATAACACCTCTACAATATCAGCCTTCCAACAACACAAGAACTGCTCCCCTGACTTCGACAACCCCAAAATTCTAGCCACCGAACCACGACGCCTACACCGAATTCTACTCGAATCCGCATCCATCCAGTCAGCGAACAACTCGAACACCATCATCACGTCTCCCAATAATACCGGATTAAACCATAACACCAGCTACAAACTTCCAGAACGCTGGCTCCACCTCATTCGTGACAACTGCAAGCTAAGTTTACTATTCCATCATTGTAACTTGTGAAATGTTATCAATTTATTTATGTTTACATTGTATTGTATAATTGTTTATCTTATTTCTACATAAAATGTCCCCACTTTTTTGGTGGCTGACGTTGCTATTTACCATATACTTCCCCCGTTTCTGTTACCTGTTATCTGTTATTTAGATATCCCCCCCTTTTATACTTATCTTCCCTTTCCACTTCTTTATCACGCAGGATCGTATGTTTATATAATCATGTGTTTACCCTCGTGCCATTTCTTTTTAGTTTCACTCATCGTCATACCTTTTTATATCACCATTCATTACCTGTACTAACTCGCTGACGAAGATATGTAAAATATATCGAAAGTGCTCCGAAAATGATGTTTATCTAGTGGAATAAGGCCCTCATTTATACTCCTTCAGAATTATTTGCAAAGATTTCTAAAATATCAGCCATGTGATCACATATGTTAAAAAATAGTGATGAGTCGACTCAACTCCCGACTCGCAGCTTAGAGGCTGACTCTGATTCTGACTCGACTCAACTGGTCGAGCACTTGATTCGACTCAGACTCAACCCAAATCTGGAAGTGAGTCGACTCAACTCTGACTCAAGGAAATTTTGAGTAGACTAAGAGTCGACTCCGACTCTGAGTCGCGACTCAACAAGTCTGTTCTGTATTCTGTCTTCTGTCTTATCATTTTGTTTAGGGTCCAAGGTCACTCCCACAGCACCCTAACGAATATCTGAGAATTCACACTCATGCTTGTTCTTTTCTGAGAACATGTTTCTCCACTTCTGAACGATACTGGTAAAGAATTTTACTCGGAACTTTTGGCCATGAACCCAACATTTCTCTCTACCCCGCTTCCCATACTGCTTGCTTGCACACTTGCATGCAGACCGGCGTGAGCCGTACCCTTTAGAGGCTTCATACGTCACGTGAATGCCAGCTTACACTTGGGGTTCGTTCAGGATTCGGGCTGTCACACAAGCTGCTGCCGCTCCATCGATCGCCGTGACAAGCTGCGCGACATCACGCTCTCATTGCCGCTTTGTGTGTGTGTGGTCCGCGACCTGTACCCGGTACAGTTAACGGTGCTGTACCAGAGACGGTGGATGGCAAGTTGGCTTGGTGGGGACCTGACACGTGTCACGGCGCCGTGGCACCGTTGCTCGCTGCTGCACATTTGCCCTGGGCTGTACCTATCTTGAACGGCACAGACAACGCTCCGCTCACGGAATACCAGCACCGCATGAAGCTGAATAAATGCGATAAATATACGAAATATTAGCTGTTTTGCGGATGTTGGCCTCTCTCCTCTCAAAGGAAGAAGGTGGATGGATCAATACTCACCTGTTTGTATGCACTTCTGTCTTTAAGGGATTCCATAATGCAATGTCTTAACATTCATGCTTAAACATTGCATGCTAAAACTATTGATAGTGATATTGAAGTGCCAAAATAGTCCATCATTATAGTTGCCGTATCAGCTGTTTATGGCTACATGCCCAACGATGTACTTGGCTCGCCAGGTGAGACCTTGTCATCGATGCCCTTGGCCCTTCCGAACACTTCATTTCATTTTTCATTCATTCTTTCATTTTTTATTTGATTTTTTTAGGACCACTCCCAACTATGACACTTGCCCAATTAAAGGGAGTATCGGCGTGGGTGTTTAGGTATTCTCTCCACTGGACTAGATGAGGCACGGAAGCCGTTTTCCGCAGTGGGGATTGAACCCACGCGCATCCGTGTCGTCCGAATCTAGACGGGCAATAGAGCCTCTAGGTCCCCTTTCTCCGTTTCATTTATTTGGTGTGCTCGGGAGGCAATGCTGTGCCGGTCTCCGTTGAATGACCCGCGGTTACCTGTTCACTGCCTCTGCAGCTCTTCGATTTCATTGGGTAAAAACTGTGGCTTTTGGCATTGATTCCCATGGTTCGTGACAACTGGATCACCTTTTTTGTGATTGTATGATGCACCGAAATGCCTGCATGCCATAAATACATATTTCACGCTGTTATGAAACTTCCCAATACATTTGTCGCCGCCTGGTTGTGGCCCGAGCGTCTTCCCCGTGAAGTGAGTGAGGGGTGGGTTAAGGCGCTTGGTTGTAGCCCGCGCGTCTGCCCCGTGAAGTGAGAGGGGCAAGGCCGGGCCGAGCCTCCGAGGTGGTAAGCCTGTTGTAGGCCGCGCGTCTGCCCCGTGAAGTGAGTGAGTCGTGGGCTAAGTCACCTGATCGCCCCTCTCTCGGCAGATGACTGCCACGGTGCTCATCCTCTCGGCACTGCGTCTGGCCGGCCTAATCCAACTGCCCAAGTGCGAGCTGGCAGTCCTCAGAAAGGTGGGTTGGTGCCGCTTACTCCCGGTCAGAGGTTCTATGGTGGTTTAGCGGTGGTTCAGCGTTCTAGGACCAGGTACAAAGTCCCGGCTGGTGGAAAAGTCCCTGCGTGTGCTACTCAGAGCCTATTTTGCCGATTGTGTTGCCACCATTCGATTCACTTTTACAAGAGGAATCTAGGATAGCCAAAAATCGACTCTAACGCACTCCAGTCAAACGTCAATGTCAAGAAAACTCCTCCAACCTGTCACTTTCATTGATGTCATGGCCCCCATATTGACCTGAGCAAATAGTTACTGAATTAGTTATTATAATTTATTATGAGCGTTCATTTTGTTTATTAGCTTTGATTAATTTATTATGAGAATATATATATATATATATATATATATATAAATAAAATACATTTATAATTTATTATAATATATAATTATTATCATCTACCACCGGTGTTTTTTTGTATCTCGCATAGGAGTCGAGATCAAGCAGGTGGATTGTTAACCTCCCCCTAGGCCACCGAGATGAAGGTGGGGTGCTGGTTGAGTTGTATACCACACCACGCTTTGTACACTGTTTTTAACTATCCAGTTCGGTCGCATTTCGTCCCAAAATGAGTGGCGTGGGCGTGTGTCGCCGCCAGTGTGTCGCGCCTGATTGACGGCGGTGTTTTGGCGGGCGCCGGCTCGGGTTTTGGCCTGGGTGTTTCTCGCGGCAGCTGAAACTGGCAGTGGTGGTACAATACAGCTGGAATAAAGGCCTGCAAATCTGAGTGCCCCTTTTACCTCTTGTGTTGCACCCTTGGCGTCGTTCCAGGGGCGTGTATTTTGGTAAATTATTGGGAGTGCCAACATTTGAAACAATGTCAATGACCACCGTATTAAAAGGGATAGCATACCGAAGTGTGTTTTAGCCTTCTCATGCACCTGTTTCACCGCATACGACAAATTAAAAAAATTCAAAATGAAAAACATGAAATTTTAAAGAATATTTCCAACCCACCTCAACGTTGCATGGGGGTGCCCGGACACCCCCGAAAGAATATAAATCCACACCTCTACGCCTTGCACTAGTGTTTTTGTGGTAGACAACAGTCTTGCTGACGAGAGTTTCTGTTAATTTCTGTCTATTTCTGATGAAGTGGAAGGTCAGCCATTTTCTGATAATTTCTGCCGAAGGGAGAGGGGTACAAACACCCCCAATTTTGGCCTATGTTATATGTGATCAGCCCACAACAATTGGCGTATATTTTTCCATATGTTTCCTCCGCAAGCTAACAGAGTCGCATTTTGACTCGGTTTGCATTGGTTAGCGTTCCGTTGTTCATGGCCATATCCCTCCACACATTCTCGAAACTGATACGATCTGGCGGGCCCAATCCGTTGGTTTTAGGAATCACAACAAACCATATTTTCTCCGGATGCATTAGTAGCTTTGCACACCCATGTATCCGGTGTAATTGAATTGTGGGTGAGAAACTCACCGCTCATGTCGCGTGCAGCGGCGCGTCCCTCCTGCGCTGCCTTTTAGTGACGTCATTGGTCGCTGGTGACGTCACCGGCGGCCGTATTCTGATCCCTCGCCTACGTAGGAGCTGGCGGAGACAAACAACTTAGGTGCAGGATACACTGCGTACTTTTTAGTGACGTTTTTTAAGGCCGTTTTTTGTCACTGCAAACAAGTTCATGCCATTGAAATGCATTGGGCAAGCTACACTGCTCAAAACGAGAAAACGAGAAAGCAAAAAATACGAAAAAACGTCATTAAAAAACGAAAAAAACGTCCTCAAGATAGAGGGGGATGATAATATCCCAAAGTCGGAATATCGAACAAAGCACTTGGGAAAACATTCATTGGACAGTTTTAGGCCACTTGACCGTTTGGGCCGATGTATTCCTTCAAAAAACCCCCTACCATGCAAACATTACAAAAACACTGTTTTCGCGGCATAATCCTTCACCGCCTGGTGAGTCCAATTGGGCTTCCCCTCTGTTCTTCGCAAATAAATTCAAGCGTATTTGAATAAGAGGCGCATCGCTTTCCATACTTATAGAAGGATCAATTTCACGGTTTCTGGTAAAAAATTGACATCAGGTAAGGTCAGGTCATTGGGTTATGACGTTATTTAAACACCTTTGTAAGGAAATTTTCTTCTGCTACAAGGAGGGGGAGGAAACCAGGGTGTATCTCGGTTTCTAGAAGGCTATGGCAATATTTTAGCCATCATTGGAAAGCCCCTTAAAACATAAATCGGCATGCTGCCATTTTTTAGGCCAGGCCAACAGCAAGGTCACTAGAGGTCATCAAAGGTCACAGTTTTCGAGTTTGTATTCTTTACCTTATGATTATGATAGGAACAAACCATACATTTTTATCATAGTTAGGATCATGGTCATGATTTGAACTCTATGGAAGAAGGCTTGAGAGGTCATTATTTGACCTTGATCCTAGGTCAGCGTCAGGTCAAGATTACAATGTGGCCTTACAAGGGCATGCCGCGTATCGTTCAAATCCTTGGACCAAGACGAACCTATTGATGCTGTGGGTTTTGTCCTTGATTTGATTGTCCCCATGTCATAGGAGATGGCCTAAATATATTACTGTTTAATTTGACCCATCCTGATCCACTATAACGCTATGGTTTTAGGCAGTTGCGTCAAACTCGACTCCAAGAAGTGGGAGGACAATTACTTGCGAAGGTACTAATTGTTTCCATTCACTTGGAATTGTACATATTAATTTTTTTAGGTGCTTAGCCTTTTTGAATATTTTTATTTTTCCGAAAGAAACTGTCTTAGCCAGAATGACTGAAACAAACTTTTCTCAGCATATTATCTTATATTCCAACATTAACTCAGTTGTTGTAGTCGCTCTCTGGCGTGAATCTCCGGAGAGTGAATCTGAACAGGCCGCAGTCGACAGTCGTGGTCTCGGCCTTTTTGCTCAGGAAGGCCATCAGTAACTCGGCGAACTCCCGGAAAGTCTTTTCTCGCTTTCTGTTATTGGGAAGAGTGATCTGGATTCTGAAAAGTGGATCGATGCGGGGCAGGGTGGTGGATCGCTCCCTCGCAAACTGTAGCTCCTTCATCTTTGTTTTGCTTCTCCGTCTCCTCCATGTCTTGCCTACATGTCCCACCTTCAGTATGTCCAGTATGTCCAGCCTCTTCATCTCCTTTGCCTGGGCGACCAGCTGCCGCTCCTCGGCACCCATGACGGGCTTCTCTTTGGTCTGCTCTTGCCATTCCAGTTTCACTTGCTTATTTCTCTGCACATAGTCCTTAAAAGACCTAAACTCGGATACTTTGCCCTCCCGCAGCCTCCCTGCTCCTGCAAGGATCATCGAGCGGCAGAGTGTGAAACTTTCTGAGCCTGTACTCCGCTCTCCTGCACTGTCGCTCCATTGCCAGGTTGTCCAGGTACAGACCTTTTGCTCCATCGCCAGCATCAATAGATTCGTCTTGGTTCAAGGATTCGAACGATACGCGACATGACCTTGTAAGGCCACATTGTAATCGTGACCTGACGCTAACCTAGGGTCAAGGTCAAATCATGACCTTTCAATGTCTTCTTTCATATAGTTCAAACCATGATCATGATCCTAACTATGATAAAAATGTATGGTTTTCTCCTGTCATGCTTATAAGGTAAAGAATACAAACTCGAGAACTGCGACCTTTGATGACCTCTAGTGACCTTGCTGTTGATCTGGCCTAAAAAATGACAGCATGCCGATTTATGTTTTAAAGAGCTTTCCAACGATGGCTAAAATATTGGCATAGCTCTTCTAGATACCGAGATACACCCTGGTTTCGTCACCCTCCCTGTAGCAGAAGAACGTTCCCTTACATGGTTTTTTAAATGACGTCATAGCTCAATGACCAGACCTGACCTGATGTCAAATTTTGACCAGAAGCCGTGAAATTGATCCTTCTAGGAGTATGGAAAGCGATGCGCCTTTTGTTCAAATACTCTTGAATTTATTTGCGAAAAACAGGGGAAGCCCATTCGGACTCACCAGGCGGTGAAGGATTATGCCGCGAAAATAGTGTTTTTGTAATGCTTGCTTGGTAGGTTTTATTTTTGGATGGAATACATCGGTCCAAAGTGTCAAGTGGCCTAAAACTGTCCACTGAATGCTTTCCCAAGTGCTTTGTTCGAAATTCCGACTTTGTCATATTATCATCCCCCTCTACTCAAGAAACGATAAATTGCAGTTAAAATGCGAGAAGGTGAAAAACGATAAAGTTTAAATATTTGAACACTACTTCGTTTGTTCGCTTTATGCTCATTGTGGACGAGTGTGGGGAAACTGTTGTAATCTTTACGGGACTTGTAGGTGACGGTGTGGGGTAGTTGATATTGTAGCCATTTTGATAATGATTTTGTATGCCAGGAAGACCTAATTGTGGGATTTGAAAAAAAAATATATATGCGAGTACTTCGGCGATATATCTTCGTTTAGACAATGACGATTAAAAGATGAGTCACATTTTGAGAGCTTCTTTTGTTATTTTTCTATTTTTCGTATCAAGAGTCTTATATCAGGCGGTGTTTGGTAAATCAATGATCCAAAATTCATGCAATTCCGACTAGTTCCAACTGTATTCAAACAATTATTTTCAAGGACTGTACGTCGCTGCTCACAGTTCAAATATTCATATTTGAGAATTAGATTGATTAGAATGAGCTAAAAAAAAAAACAGGACACTTCCATGAGGCAATGGCAAACGTTAACAAGTCACAATGGAATCATACAAGAATAATGTTTTAAACAATCATTTACTAAATAGGTACAAGTCATTTTAAATCAGACATTTCATACAAGAGACTTCAGCTATACATGAAGCATTTTAAGCAGATTCACAACACAATTAACACTGACGATGCATAAATACAATACAAGTCACAGTATACATTGCATGCAAAATCAGGTTCAATGCGATGCTATCAATATACCCCCCACAATGTGAGTGCTTGATGCGTGTTAATCTGCATGTTTAGTGAGGGCTTATGTTCGTGGATGTGGAGTGCCTCGAGAACTGCTAGTTTGCGTGTGTCATCTGTGGATGTGATAATGCATGTGTTCTGGACTAGTATTTTGCGTGTTAGCTCAGTGTTTTGTTCATCATGCATGTGTTGTTTGATTGCTCGGTGTTGTAGATGAATAGTGAGCCGTCGAGACAGAGTCATTGTTGTGACGCCAATGTAGTAATCTGCTTGAGGTCTGCAACCCTCAAGTGGGCATGTGAATTTATATACTACATTGGTGCACTTCAACGGCTCCGCCTCGACTGGCTTGTTGGACATGACTAGGTTGCGTGTCTTTTTTGTCGTGTAGTAGATGTGGAGTTCTAGACGTTCGCCTTCTAAACATTTTATGTTTCGGCGTACCATGTCCTGTAGAACTTTCGTCAGTTTTGTATGCGTCGCTCATGTGGTTCCTGTAGAAGATGTGGTGTGTTGTCTTACTAGTGCGTTTTGCTGTTTCTGTGCGGTCTAGTTGGCGTTTGATTTCGTGGTGTACCTCATGATTTGTGTATCCGTTGTTAATAAGTATTTGTTTTGAGCGGTTGAACTCTGCGTGCATTTTGTCGTGTGTTGAGCTGTGGCGATAGCCCTACGTATGAATGCCCTGACTACTCCATGTTTGTAGCGGTCAGGGCACACATTGTGGGGGGTAAATTGATAGCATCGCATTGAACTTGATTTTGCATGCAATTTATACTGTGATTTGTATTGTATTTATACATCGTCAGTGTTAATTGTGTTGTGAATCTGCTTAAAATGCTTCATGTATAGCTGAGTAAAACATAGTCTCTTGTATGAAATGTCTTATTTAAAATGACTTGTACCTATTTATTAAATGATTGTTTAAAGCATTATTCTTGTATGATTCCATTGTGACTTGTTAACGTTTGCCATTGCCTCATGGAAGTGTCCTTAGTTTTTTTAGCTCATTCTAATCAATCTAATTTTCAAATATGGATATTTGAACTGTGAGCAGCGACGTCCAGTCCTTGAAAATAATTGTTTGAATACAGTTGAAACTAGTCGGAATTGCGTGAATTTTGGATCATTGATTTACCAAACACCACCTGATATAAGACTCTTGATACGAAAAATAGAAAAACAACAAAAGAAGCTCTCAAAATGTGACTCATCTATTAATTTTAATCGTCATTGTATAAACGAATATATATATATATATATATATAATATATATATATATATATATAACATACATACATACATACCTTCACGGAAGCAGTGGCGGTGACACAAAATTAGGACAGTAATATCGTAGAGGATGTTTTTGCTTTCAGGCATATGTATTTCGCTTGATGTGGGTTAAATGAGTCTACCTACCCGTCAGGTATAAAAAGGTTTTCTAGCCAAATGAAAACCAATTTTTTATGGGGGTGCTCATGAGACGGAAAACGGGGTGGGAATGGTGGAATTGGACGGGGTGAGACGAACTTTTTCCAGGTTTCATCGGGGAGGGACGGGGCGGGAAACTTACCGGAATAAAACATGTTCAAGTCAGGAAACGTTTCTAAATGATAACAAATTATCAAAGTTCGAAATTTTATCAGCAACGACAACATCAACTGGGGACGTTCGTTTGGAAAGTAACTTCCCGTAGAAGGCAGAATGCGCAATACACATGCCTTCCCCTACGTGCGCCCGAGATCAGAATCGCCAATCGGCGCCCGTTAGTTCATTCCTAAGTAGGACCGATATCAGAATGCGACCCAAGTAGGCTAGGACCCACCGCCGTCTGGGGTGGTGAGGACCTCTGCACTGGGGCCCGGTGCCACCGCCGTCTGGGGTGGTGATGACCTCTGCACTGGGGCCCGGTGCCACCGCCGTCTGGGGTGGTGATGACCTCTGCACTGGGGCCCGGTGCCACCGCCGTCTGGGGTGGTGAGGACCTCTGCACTGGGGCCGGGTGCCTCCGCCGTCTGGGGTGGTGAGGACCTCTGCACTGGGGCCCGGTGCCTCCGCCGTCTGGGGTGGTGAGGACCTCTGCACTGGGGCCCGGTGCCTCCGCCGTCTGGGGTGGCGATGACCTCTGCACTGGGGCCCGGTGCCACCGCCGTCTGGGGTGGCGATGACCTCTGCACTGGGGCCCGGTGCCACCGCCGTCTGGGGTGGCGATGACCTCTGCACTGGGGCCCGGTGCCTCCGCCGTCTGGGGTGGTGAGGACCTCTGCACTGGGGCCCGGTGCCTCCGCCGTCTGGGGTGGTGAGGACCTCTGCACTGGGGCCCGGTGCCTCCGCCGTCTGGGGTGGTGAGGACCTCTGCACTGGGGCCCGGTGCCCCGCCGTCTGGGGTGGCGATGACCTCTGCACTGGGCCCGGTGCCACCGCCGTCTGGGGTGGTGATGACCTCTGCACTGGGGCCCGGTGCCTCCGCCTTCTGGGGTGGCGATGACCTCTGCACTGGGGCCCGGTGCCACCGCCGTCTGGGGTGGTGATGACCTCTGCACTGGGGCCCGGTGCCACCGCCGTCTGGGGTGGTGATGACCTCTGCACTGGGGCCCGGTGCCTCCGCCGTCTGGGGTGGTGATGACCTCTGCACTGGGGCCCGGTGCCTCCGCCGTCTGGGGTGGTGATCGGCCTCCGCAGGCGGCGTTTGGGATTTCTCGGCCGAGACGCGGCGCCCCGTTTTTCTGAGGTCCGCTGTTAGCACGGTTCGTTCCCGGGTAAGGCCATCCAGATGCCTTTTGGAGGTGTTCGGAACCCATGGCGTCTACGCTTCGTCACGGGATTTGGGGCTATGAATTGACGCCTGTCACATTGCGAGTTCGAGAACCAGACAGCATTCTAGCATTGCACCTGGCATTGGCTATGGGACATTGTCTGAATGTAGGTGATACTTATCATCCAGGCTTCCCACATGTTGCCAGATGGGCCTGCAATGTCCAGTCAGACATCACAGCCAGGTATTAGTTGTAGGCAGTAGGTGTAGGATTATGTGTATGCTGGGCTGAAAGAAGTGGGTGTAGGTATGGTTAGGTTATGCTTATATTTTGTTGTGCAAGCCTATCTATAAGCTCAGTTCCCAGTGCCAGCTATCTGGGAATATGTGTGAAGACTGCTGAGACGTGACCCCCTGATCTTGTGAGATATGATTAGACGTCACCCATGATCTTGTGACGCGCGGTGAGACGTCACCCTTGATCTTCTGACGCCTGATAGTGACGATTGTGTATTACGCCCGTTTAAGGGAAATCGCTGGCTAGACAAATTTGTAAGCTTTTATCATTTGTTTGTCATTTATACATTTTTCTGACCGAGACATCCTCTTATTTTTAAGATTGACCTCCGATTTAGTGAAACTATGCAAAGGGTACATACATTGGCCAAAGTGTAAAGGTAATTGCGCCAGATGGAGGGCGCATTTATATTTTATTTCACTCTTCCCTCATACCTTGTCAGGTGAATGCAAGAACAGAAATCATAGGCATTTGTGAAAATATAAGAGGCTATCTTCCTAATGTTTTTACTGCTGTGCCTGCATGGAGCTTAGATATGATATTCTTTCATTTGTAATGACTTGTAATTCGAAAATATCGCTCGCACAGAAGTGCAAGTGATTCAATTCTTCAACGTCCGTGTGAATAGGGCGCAATTGGCCAGGGCACACTTACTTTTTTGCACCAAAATCAAAGGTGTTTTCTTTAGAAATCCGCCACCGGGGAGAATGTATAATTGTGCTCATGATATGCAAAACATTCCTTGCATGGAAAGCTTTGAAATCATCGAAATGCTCGATTTTGCTATGTGACATCGATGTTCTTAATTTTCGAGTTCATAAACCCATTAAAATCAAAAGGAAATACTTACTTTATTTCTCCGTCTGACTGAAGTACACCCAATTTTTCCAACTGATGATAAAATCAAACACACATGGCATGTGAACAATGAAAATTTTGTGCCTTCATCTCCTGGGTTTTATTAGTATCAGCTTCGGTATTTTGCTCTCAATTAAGTTCTTGCATCCCTTGCTTCTCATGTGCGGTTGATTGTCTGTATCAGCCGGCTCTCTTTCTAAGCCAAGTATCCGGGGTTCAAATCTCATGCAATATACCTGCATATGATATAATTGTGCTCTCGTCTGTGTAAGGGTTTTCCTGGTTACTGAAACTACAAGAATCATCTATATGGTACCCAAAACTATTTTGAATTGTTCATTTACCCTCCCTAAGTTATTGGAGGACGTACGCCGTGAAGAAACGCTCTTTAAACAGGCAAAATATTCTTTCCCCGAGCGCGAATTACACAGGTGGCTTCCACTTCGTTTCAGTTCGGTTCACCTGTATGGGGTCAGATAAGGCGTCGAAGCTTATCTCCCATCACATAAAGCAAAACTTATCCGATATTAGCTCACAGTTGCGGTGCGACAAGGCAACGGCCGGCTTGGATGGCAAGAGTGGACACTCGCGTGGACCCGTCAAGAGTTTATGAAATCTCTCTTGTGTTAGTCTGTCGCTGGACTAGACCACCACTAGCCCTTCTCGTTAACTTACTTCTGACGCCGGACTAGACCACCACGGGCCGTATTCGTAAGCTTCTGTCGCCGGACCAGACCACCACGGGCCTTACTCGGTCGCAGGCGCTGGAGTATTGGGTCAGGTCCGGTATCCCCTGTCATTCATCGCTCGATCGATAAGCTATAGCTGCTTTCAAGTCAGATACCGGGCCTCTTAACATTCGCATGTAATTTGTTTCTGCTGCTGCCCCTGCAGGCTGCTCGGGTCGTCGTTGCTGGGAATCTGCGCGTGACTTAATGCCCAGAGAAATCGGTGTTCGGAGTCCCTTGCTGATGGTGCTGACAGCACTCGCAAAATACCAAACGGAAGCCGGGTCTACCGGTAGCAAGATTATAGTTTTTGTTCTTCAATTTTATTGATAAGTATTTGTCCAGAACACTTACACGCTCTGTCTGATACAGCGCATCCCCTCCCCTCCCCAACAGAGCAATTACCTCACAACCACATTTCTTACATCTTGACCCGGCCATCTGTACCAGCCTAAGCAAAAGATGACCAACGTACAGCACTTCACAGCGCCGGGCAGGCTCAGTCCCATTCCTGCACTGACCAAATCCTGCCAGGCTTCCATCGCCAGGGTGCTCCACCGCAGCAAGATAATAGTTTCCGAAATGATTTTGGCCGTGGTCACACCCCAATTAGCTTCAGTCTTTGCCGTGTCCCCAAGTGCATTTTTATTAACTTTTTCGTAAAAAAAACAAAACGGTGCAGTAGACATTAGCCCTGTTCCAGCTGTCAGCACAGTTTTGTCAGCACCAATCAGCGGGCCGCGTAGCGCCTACGTCACAGGATTGTAGCCTCTCCCCGGGAACTAGTTCTAGAGGTTTTACGGGCTGATGGCCTGCTGTTTGCGCTGCTGAAAAATAGTAAGTGCACGAAGCGACAGCCTAATATTTTTAATGGTATAAAGGTTGAAGTTCCCTTTGCTTAGCACAAACAAGAGGCGATTATGGCACTGGTGTTACTTTTCTGGAGGAGAGGTTAGAGGTCCTGCTGACAAAACTGTGCTGACAGCTGGAACAGGGCTATTGGGTCATGTAGAGCTGTTGCCAGGTCGGTTGCGTAGCGATATTTGTATGGTGCCGAAAATAGCTTTTGCGAAGACAAGCGATAGTTTTGGTTTTTAGAGTCCAGCGCGACTACATAGTCTGGTGCGGAGCACCTTCCTGGAGACAAAGGCTCAGATCGAGGTCGCAGTCTGAAAGAGGCTTTTCTGCAGGCCTGGCAAACCAAGTGATATGCCAGCTACACACCCGCAAAATTTGTATTTCGTGACATCAGTTTTAGTCACAGATAGAATGGCTGTGCTAAGAATCCCATCGCATTTGCAGTAAAAGTGCACACCAGAGAAAATTAAAAATGCATCGATGGTAAAATCTTGTTTGCAAACATACCAATTTAGCGTGGGTTGTGTGCATTATGCACATATGGCGTTGCCATCTAATTTGTTTCGCCTTTTTCTTTTTTTAGCTCATGTAAGGATGCCCCTGCATTTCACCCTCATACCGTTTCATCTAATGACTGATACTGTTGTCGGTAGATGCGACTTGGCCGTGATTTGACCTTAGCTATCGGTATGCTCCTAAATTTCAGTACTAACGATTGTTAATGATCGGCAGATGTGGCCGCTTCCCGCCATTTACGTCTGCAACCTGGTGACGGGCCTGGCCAGTACCAAAGCTCTCAGGTGAGAACTCAGTGACGGGCCTGGCCAGTACCAAAACTCTCAGGTGAGAACTCAGTGACGGGCCTGGCGAGTACCAAAGCTCTCAGGTGAGAACTCAGTGACGGGCCTGGCCAGTACCAAAACTCTCAGGTGAGAACTCAGTGACGGGCCTGGCCAGTACCAAAGCTCTCAGGTGAGAACTCAGTGACGGGCCTGGCGAGTACCAAAGCTCTCAGGTGAGAACTCAGTGACGGGCCTGGCCAGTACCAAAACTCTCAGGTGAGAACTCAGTGACGGGCCTGGCCAGTACCAAAACTCTCAGGTGAGACCTCAGTGACGGGTCTGGCTAGTACTAAAGCTCCCAGGTGAGAACTCAGTGACGGGCCTGGCCAGTACCAAAGCTCTCAGGTGAGAACCTCAGTGACGGGCCTGGCTAGTACCAAAGCTCTCAGGTGAGAACTCAGTGACGGGCCTGGTCCAGTGCCAAAGCTCTCAGGTGAGACCGTAGTGACGGGCGTGGACAGAACCAGAGCGCTGGGGTTTGCGAATTTTGCAATGAGTCACTGGTGTAAATATGTCAAAGTGAAGTGGAAAATGAAAGCAATAATGTGACTTGAATATTTCTTCATTGGATAAAAACATCTAACTGGGAATTCACTCGTAAAACTCACGAGTGAATGGGCGATTGACATGTGTGATTAAAAAAAACATGAATTCGATGAAAATTTCGTGCTTGATCGTCATTCTTGCCCAGATATCTGTATAAAGTAGTAAACCAGCCCCGGCTGGGAGTGTAATGACCACCACGTATCTCCTGGTTAACCGGCTCCGTGACCTCCCTCCGCAGTTTACCGATGATGACAGTGTTGCGACGGTTCTCCATCTGGATGACGATGGTGGGCGAGTACTTCTTTCTCGGGTGAGTACTTGTGCGCCTGGCTGCTTTTGTTTCACCCAGTACTGGTGACCTTGCCTAAATGGGAAAGGGATGCAGATTTAAGTTCAGATTAGAGCCTGTTTGATGGTAGTTGAATTAATCCAGATCGTTGTGAAGTTTTCGTTTGTTTTAAATAAAATCAATAAGATTCGGCCTCGAGCGTGAGATGTGTGGTTTGTGTTGTGTCACGTGCCCTCTAGATGGGGAGGAGTCCGTAAACGGCACAGCTGCTGCCTCCGCAGCTTATGGGAGCTCGTCCGCCTGGAGGCTCCTGCATAGCTTCAAGTCTTTCTTCCATTCTATCCGTGATGAGAAAGTGGACGAGGTCCACTGCAGGATGCTTTTGCGAGTGTTTGTAAAAAAGGTCAGGATTTTCAAACTTGAGCTGAAATGATACCACTCTCTCAACCTTGGTGGTTTGATGAAGGATGATATGGGAGTCTGCCGCTAAAATGTATGTATGTATGTATGTATTGACAAAAGCAGACCATTCCACACATGTTGGGCTATTCAAAGGTCCTTGTCATCACAAAAATCGAAAATCAGTGCTGCTACACCTCGTCAATACACATTACAATAAAAGCAATGGCAAAAATGCAGGTAAAAATCTAAAAACTAAAATGTCTAAAAGTAAACACGGTACCGTGCACTGAAAAAGAAAGACTACTCCCCAAGCAACATTTGCCTTACAGCTTTTTTAAACAATCCGTACCTCATTTCGTGAGGAGATCCGAGGGTCATGCATGATGTGTTGAAGAGCAGAGATCCACGGTAAATGAAATTTCTTTTGTCATGGTTGTTTCGTGGTCTTGACAATGCCAAATGTCCTGACTGTCTTGTTTCGCGTTCTTATTGGTCCCTATTAAAGTGCAAGCTAGAGGCAAGTGACATGGGCTCACCGGAAGTGCTCAACCTATGCATCAGACATAAATCAAAATAGTCAAAGTACTCCCGGACGTCAAGCCACTTCAAATCCTTAATAACATCCGAAATATGATCAATTTTTTTCTGCCGGATATAACTTGTGCAGCAAGTTTGAAAACTTTCTGGATTCTATCTTTGGATTCGGAATTTGTGCTGCCATAAACCTGAATACTGTAACGGATATGAGAGAACACTAAAGAATCAATAATGCGTGGGAGCACCTCCACAGGTAGAAATTGTCTGGCTTGATACAGGGCTATCAGAATTCCAAAACATCGGTCTGACACAAATTTTACATGCTGTGACCATGATAAGTGGCAGTCCATGTAAACACCTAAATTCCTAACAACACTTTTGCTTACAATTTCTTCACCCATGAAGTTGACCCGTAACGGCTGCAGTATGCAACTCAGTTGCCTGCGGTCTCCACAGAGAATCACCTCTGTCTTGCCAGCATTGATCTTCATGCCATTCTGTTGGAACCAGGTGGTCAGTATATCTAAGACTTTTTCTAAACTTCCTAGCATGTCCGATATTTGTCCACGTGGCCCAGAGATACCAATTTGGATATCATCTGCATACCTAATACAATGGATCCTAAACCCGTTTAAGTAATCTGGAACGTGACAAGATAGGTCGTTGCCCATGATGTTTGCAAGTATCGGGCCTAAACAAGTGCCCTGAAAAGTGCCTATATCAATTGGTAGGGGTTCCGAAATTTTGTCTCCGTTTTCCACTTTTTGTACATGGGTATCGAGATAGCTTTTAAACCAACCAGGAGAGATGTGCAAGAGTTCTAACTTTGTCAAAAGTGCTGTGTGGTCAATCACATCGAAAAATCGAATCAAATCAATCAAGGTGAGCAGAGTAATTTCCGAACGGTCCATTGCTTTTAGAATTTCATCGCTTATGGTGATAAGGGCTGTAGCTGTTGAACGCCCAGATCTGAACCCAGGCTGACCATCAGCCAGGAGGTGCTGTTGATTTAGATATTGCGAACGTTGATTCAATGCTAGTTTCTCGACAATTTTACTAATAGTGGGACCAGTCTAAAGTTAGCTGCGATAGATGGATCCCTTCAGCAACAGTAGAAAAACTGGTTAAGCTCCTCATATTTGACGGCGAAATGTCTTAGGTACTATTTTTACAAGCTGGTGCAAACCACTCGGATTGACTAGAACAAGGCCTTCTTGACACTCGACATACACAAGTGATGTTTTTACCCGATAACCGGCGGTAAAATGATTCCTGTTTTGGGCTTCGCTGAACTGGACAGCCGGTTAGCGGTCAGGCTGAGTTCCCTGTGGTGTGTTCTGCCACGGTGCGTGCCAGACATCCCGACAGTGGTGGCAAACCTCGACAGCCAGCTGTTTGGCGTGGTTTTCTCTTGAAAAATGAAAATCTAACATTCCAAAATTATGCTGTCAATATTTTTTTGTTTAATTACTAAAGTGGCTATATTTACGATGTAGACCTGAAGCTTATATATCTCCGGAGCGAGGGACGTGGGAATGAGCGGACCATCTCTTATCCTGGCATTGACTCCAAGCTTGCGCAATGCCCGTGCCTGAGGGACCGTGAAACCCAATGCCGTAGTTGAAGTATCTGCCTCCCACGTGCGGTGGTGGGCCCAGCGTGCTTGGGGACACCAACCCGCTGACTTTGTTCGGTCGGTTCATTTGCCAACCGTAGTACGTTTGCTGCGTCGTCAGGGCTGTGACGTTTGACCTGCTCCTCGTTCTCTGTCATCGATCTCCTAAAATATTGATTTTAAAATGTTCGAGATGTTTAATGATGATTATTGGATTTTAACGACGTATCAACTACCAAGGTTATACGGCGTCGCCAACTCTCATCCTGTTGGGAGGGATTTGGGAGATCAGATCGACTCATTCAGTGGCTCTGCTGGGATTTGAACCCGAGACCTGTGGCTCAGGAGAATTTTGATGCTATCCACTAAGCCATCCATCCCCCGTTCCGGATGTTTTGCACCCTGAATTTCTACCATACTTTCGTGACCTGAGACTTATTCCACAACCATCATATTTGATAACTCATGTGAATTTCTGTAAGAATTACATTGATTTTGAGGTGATTTCTCGGAATTATCCGAGGCTCGTTAAGAGATCACATCATATTATGAATATGCCATAAATGTTAATGGTTGAGAAATGAGCCACGGGTGTTAGGCTTCTGATGAAGAAAGGAGCGGGCTTTTTCTGGCCTTGCAGAGCCCTGTTGGATCGCCCAGCCTTCTCTCACGGTTTCCCCTGGCCCAGCACCAGAAGCTGGCAGTGAGAACGAGGCGGCAGAACATTCCTCAGGGATAACACCACGAGAAGACTGAACAGGGAGGATTGGTATTTTGGCAAAATAAATATGACGCTCAGTGGGTGTAATCTGTCGTATTCTCGTTTGTACTGCCCTTCCCGCAGTTGTGGTGTAGTTTTCTACAGTGGCTTCCCGTCCTCCCGGCAGGATGACCTCATTTAAACAGTCAGAGGACTGTTGAAGAGCCATTTGACAGGTTAATTATAAAGGTACACACTGACAAATTGGATATTAAATATATTAACACAAATCAAACATACGGACGTGTTTCGATACTTCTTCAGCGTATGTTTTAAAGAGTAGACCTCTCTGTCGACAAATGCAGGTTTCTGGGCACTCACGTGGGGCTAAACGTGAAGAATATTTACCAATGTTTTTGATATTGTGAAGTCCCCTCTTTTGGAATTTAAATTTTCATTTTGTTCAATTAGGGCCGGCTCCAAAAACTTTCTTACATGCTTTCCGTGAAACACTTTCCTGCGCAGAAGAGACCCGAGGTCCCATTTATGCCTATTTATAGAAACAGCAACGTTAATTGCTTACCGATCTGTTGGTTGCCGCTGTATGCATATTACCGTGTAGCACTGTTTACCATAAGTGTCGCCACCGCAAAAGTGGGGGCAAACGCAACTGATGCTGACAAAAATTTTCAACATCAGTACCAAAAACTGTTCGAATTGGGCTCCTCTTCCTTCCGCAGCGGCTGGATATAAGAATGTCCGGCTTTCTCTTATTTTGACTGAGATCAGAAATTTTGGCCAAAGGGGGGGCCTGGCCCCTGGCCCCTTTTCCGACGCGTATGCTGTTTACCACCACAGAACGACTCTGAAACCCGAAATGGAGTCATGACCCACCCCCTGGGAAACACTGTTTTATCTTCGGCACGTGGCATTGATGCCACTGCCTTCATAAAACAGTGCATAGGGTCAGCGCACATGCATTCCACATCTCTTTACGGTGATTGGTAGGAATGTCTGAACGGCATGTAAGATGACGGCTCTGCAGCAGAGACGGCATTCGTTGCTACTTCGCTGGACCGCAGCCGCCGCATTGGTTCTCTGGCCCACCGGCCTTTTTGGTCCGTCAGTGAGGTCGTTAGAATAAATTAAAGCCAATAATGCGCCTGATCATAGGCGGATCCAGGGGGCAAGGGGGCACGTGCCCCCCGATCGACCCTCGGCGCCCCCCTGAAAGGTCGATGGCGCCCCCCTGAAATGTCGCTTCCCACCCCCCCAGGATGCGAAAGTCGGCGCCCACCGATAGGATTTGGCGCCCACCTGATAGGTTTTGCCGGTCATAAGTGGCGCCCCCCTGGTCCGGATGGCGCCCCCCCGGGAAGGTGCCCCCTCCGATGGGCAATCCTGGATCCGCCTATGCGCCTGATACCGATCCCAGAGGACATCCTGTCAATCAGGTGGAATGTGAAAAAAATATTTAACTGTGCTCTGTATTTTAGTTATGATTCTAACCAAAGAAATATTGCTTTAGTCATTTTAAACTCAATTTGGCACCTAAGTAATAGACCCGTATGACCCCCCCCCCATTGAATTAAGGTTTTTAGCGACGTCAGAGTACATCCCATGAAAGTACTTTCCGTCGTCGAGGGCTGTGTTCAGTTCTTGGGCTAGCTAAGTTAGCTGATTTGTTTGTGCTGTTCCGGGGTTGGTAGCCATTATGCCTGAGAGGCAGATTTTCTGTTAACGTGGTCGTAAATTACATTAAGTATGCTTTTACCGGATATTTGTTTATATCTTGGGAAGCCGGCTGATTCCTCCGCAGCTCTGCGGGTGAAGCTGGTGTTTGTATTACCGCCTACTTTTACCTTTTCTAAATATATTTTGTAAACCAGATGAATAACGCCTAATTTCAGTCAATTCAGATAATAGCTATTGTGACTCGTCTATGAATATTGTGGCCATCTTGCTCATTTTTAACGCGAGTTTCTCGGAGTCATAAGAATTCAGAAGTTCCAACGAGCCGATTATTTTATGACCACCTCCTGCTCTAAATCAAGAAGCATACTCTTCGGGGAAGGATTCTAGCCTCCAGTTTTCATCCAAACTTTTTTCGATTTCAGTAAAATTGGAAAGAAATGGAAAAAGTTTGTAACCAGCTGGTACGGAAGGCAACGAGTCCAAATGTTGTTGGCTCTAGAGGGGAAAGTTTCTTGTCAGCAATAGGATGAAGGTTGACTGACCCCTTCTCTTCTTTTGTCGGTAGCGGCGCGTAGGGCAGTAATGATGCTCAGTCTTGGTACCTGCCTTCTTGGAATCATCGCTGGTTCTCGCTATCCTATTTAGCCATCCTTTCGGTAAATCTCGCATTAGCCCTACCGACTACCACGTGCTGGTGTGAGTCAGGATTGGCGCACAAAGACAGACCGCACCTCGGCGGCGGCGGACGGACGAGCCCGCAGGCGACTCCTGATGGCGCCGGCCAGTCCGCCCCGCCGCGACTTTGTCAGTAGTCTGCACCCTCAGCGCTCTGCACGGAGCCGGCCGTCGCCAGATCAATTATGTGCTCACTGAAAGGTTTTACGAGGCCAGCGGAGGCCGGGTGTGGACCGCGGTCGTGACGGTAACACTAAATCCAGTTCTCACCAATTAGTGCCCGTTCTTCTGTGCAACAAAGTATCTGATACCCTGCATGATTCGGTGTGTCTCATTAAGTGACTGAAGGGGCATGCTTTCCCGACTCTTTTCCGTTCCTTACGTAAACTTGCAGCAAATAAAAGCTTGTTTTCCCATCCCCGAGCCTCGATGGTCACGGGGTGCAATGAAGGCGGACTGATGAACTGCCAACTCTTATCCTGGCTGTTAACTGAAGATAAGGGTGGAGGAGAAGACAAGAACTATTAGCTCGCCAATTTGGTAAGGACGCCCGGTGCAGTGTTTACTTGCACCGTATGTGGGCTGCTGGGAGAGTGCCGGTCGATCCTATCTGCTAATTTATTCTTGAATAGATCTTCAGAGCAACTAAATGATGGGCAAGGGCTAATTTCATAATTCAACTTAATGATTTCAGGAATTTAGTTGCCCGACGTTCTGAGGGTGTCGTTCTCGAGAAGTGAACAACCTGTAGTCATACATATTTCTGGAGTAACACCGCGGGCGCCTCGGAAGGATAGGACCCTTCTGCCCAGGACTGTTTTGCGGGACGCTGACACCTTGGTTCAACACCGCCGCGCGTGTGAACGCTCGCTCCTGCTACCTGTTTTCCCCGTCCCACTGGCCTAGCTGTCTTAATCCCATCTTCGGCCCCGATCTCCCTCGTCCGCCCCTCCCCACCCTGTCTGACCGCCCGGCCGGGTCAGCCTTGAACTTGAGCGGTCGAGATATTTATCTCAGGGAGCGGGCGGGTTGGAGGCGAGGACGGTATCACGGCAGCGTCAGACAGCCCCGAGGGACTCTGCTCAGGCCGGACCCGCGTGCTTTGATCATCTTAATTCCTCGAATCCCAAATGTATTATTTGAAATTTGTAATCTCTTAGCAATTTAAGAAAGACGTGGTAAAGACTTATTGCCTTTTGTATGAGGAGCAATCCTAGATCCGCCTAACCGGATCCAGGATTGCTGATCGGGGGGAGGGGGAGGGCGCCAAGATTTGAAATGGGTGCACCAAGATTTCAGTTTACCAGCTTTTGCCCCGGTCCAGAACCAATGACTATGTCATGAATGTGATCAAAGAAAATGAAATACTAGGGGGGACTGTGAAGCAATATTTCAGGGGGCGCCATCGACCTTTCAAGGGGGCGCCATGACCATTTCCGGGGGAGCTGAGAGTCGATGGGGGGTGGCACATGGGCCCCTTTCCTGCTGGATCCGCATATTACCCTGAGAACTCCAAACTGTATGAGTTTAGGTTACGTATTAGTGAAATCTGTTTGATATCGGTACTGGTGGTGGGAAATGAGCATGTTTTGTCGAATGCTGTCGCTGAGGCAGTCTGTGTGCCGTCCGTTCTGCGTTTCCATTGTCGAGAATCGTAGCCTGCGAATTGGGAAAATAGGTCTGTTAAATATTCTCTCAGGGCCAGAACGTATACGTCCATCAATAGCTGCTGTGCGCGTCACTGCCCACGCGACCAAACGCCTGTCGTCTGGCTGTTGGAAATGGTAAAAATCACATTCGAGTATGACGTGTTTCGATAGTTCGCCCTCCGTCTACAGCTACTTCGTAGTTTGGTGGTATAATTTTACAGGCATCGTTTGTGCCTTCTTTTTGCTGCTCTCCTTTTGGTCCTTGTTTTACAATGTGAGAAGCTTCCTGGACAAAGTTAGCTTTGGGTTAGTATTTTCCCTGCAAACTAGGAAATATTATTGTTACCTCATGACATCTACAGTTTCATGATCAAATCCAGCCTTATAATTGTATTACCAGTGACAGTTCAGTTCGTTAAGATGAAATCTCTCTTTCTCGCTACTGGGGCTCATACCTTGGACCTATCTTTTAGCCTTTTTGCCCTTAGAGACGGATGGTTTCAATCACTTTATCAAACAAATTACTCGCAGTGAAGTCATTTCATACGGAACTCGAAAGCCGTGATGTTATGGCCATAGGCTGTAACCAGTGAGAGATGTGAAACATCGCGCGATAGCTGCGAGGCCCCTGCGAGGATGCCAGACCCTGGCAACACGGCACATACAGTGAGCCGCATTAATTACCAATGAACCCGAAACACCGGGCGATCTGACACCGCTGCGGGTTGTCCAAAGTTGCGGTCGTGGTTGCGTCATCCTACCTGTATCTCTGGAACGATCCAAAGGGTCGGTATTCATGCGGAGGGGAGGAGTGGCACGTGGGGAGAAGGTTCGTAAACAGCGGCGTCACGGGGGGATGCCACGGAGGCTGCTAGATATATGCTCTCTCTCTCTCTTTCTCTCTTTCTCTCTTTCTCTCTTTCTCTCTTTCTCTCTCTTTCTCTCTCTTTCTCTCTCTCTTTCTCTCTCTCTCTTTCTCTCTCTCTCTCTTTCTCTCTTCTCTCTCTCTCTCTTTCTCTCTTTCTCTTTCTCTCTCTCCCTCTCTCTCTCTCTCTCTCTCTCTCTCTCTCTCTCTCTCTCTCTCTCTCTCTCTCTCTCTTTCTCTCTCTCTTTCTCTCTCTCTCTCTTTCTCTCTCTCTCTTTCTCTCTCTCTCTCTCTCTCTCTCTCTCTCTCTCTCTCTCTCTCTCTCTCTCTCTCTCTCTCTCTCTCTCTCTCTCTCTCTCTCTCTCTCTCTCTCTCTCTCTCTCTCTCTCTCTCTCTCTCTCTCTCTCTCTTTCTCTCTCTCTCTCTCTCTCTCTCTCTCTCTCTCTCTCTCTCTTTCTCTCTCTCTTTCTCTCTCTCTCTTCTCTCTCTCTCTCTTTCTCTCTCTCTTTCTCTCTCTCCACTCTCTCTTCTCTCTCTCTCTCTCTCTCTCTCTCTTTCTCTCTCTCTCTCTCTCTCTCTCTCTCTCTCTCTCTCTCTCTCTCTCTCTCTCTTTCTCTCTCTCTCTTTCTCTCTCTCTCTCTCTCTCTCTCTCTCTCTCTCGCCACGTTGATTACAAGTACAATATACCACGCGCCGGACCTGCGTGCGTTGTTTTTGTTAGCCGTTGGGGAATGCCACATTGTGACGCCATCACCCTGGATCTCGGTATTTCCACCCGTCCGTCAAAGTGGCGACCTTGGCGCGGCGCTCTTTAAAGGGAATGTGGCACCTGGGTCGAATCCCGGAATTTAGTGAAATTAGGCGTACTTTTAGCCAAAAATAATGAAACCACTCATGATTTCTCTGAAAAATGTACAATAAGCTCAATATTTTGTTTTTAAAAATACTCCTCTAGAAAAAGAAATAAATATCAGCGTGTGGATGATGTCACGATCTGGCAACCACTACCATACTTGAAACGCTTCAAGGGCTTCGATTGGCTGATACTCATCGTGACGTCAGCATATGTCGTCACACCAGTAGCTAACAACAATGGCCGCCGGCGACGGGGGCTGATAGGGGCTGGTGTCAGGTAGGTTTTAGCTTTTTTCTATGGAAATATCGAGTTCCAAGACAAATGAAATATGGAGTATCGGGTTTTCCGACTTGCTTTACAACTTGGCCATCTCAGTTAAAATCACGTAGTGAAGGTGACACATTCCCTTTAACCCTCGCCCCACGGGGAGCCATCGATGCCCCTCCATAAGGTTTTTTTCAGAATAACAGAAAAACGAAGAGGCGCAGCACCATGGTTGAGGAGTCGTCTACCTCTCACTCCATCATTTTCCCACCATCCATAAATTTTTTTACCTCGGGTGACACAGGTCAGGTCATCAGGCGAGGTCAACCAAGGCCACTTCACTTCAGCTTTTGAGCTCTACGATGGCTACATTTCTAAGCCGATCGATTTAAAACTTTTTACACTTGATGACCCCTCCAAGGTCTACATAATTCTTTTCCGATATTTTTTAGATTCGCTGACCTGAGGTCAGGTCAAGAGGTGACCTCTCCCGTAGAAAAAGCTGGGGAAAAGCTGTCTTATGATCTAAAGTCACAAAAGGATTATAAATGCTCAGATTGCTCAGAAAAACATTCTTGGCCAACCTTTCGCGGACTCCAGGGAGGATATTTGCCCTTTCACCTACCTCAGGTCATGACATGTCACCAGGGTAAAAAATGATTTTGAACTTTTGGCCTAATCAAGCTAGAGCGCTGAATTGAAGTTCATCTTGTATATCTCGTCAGTGGCGTGCATGCAAGGTCACTTTCTGACCTTTAATTTACCTCAATTCATGTTGGGTCACAAGGTGCCCTCTGGAGGTCAAACAACTGGCGGGAGGCCATTACGTTCCACATAGCGGAGAAAACTGGCGTTTTCCTTTGAAACGTTTTTACCAGACCTCAATAGCTCTAAAGGCATGAGAGCTTTGCCTAGATTTCGTAAGCATTGCGTATTTGAGTGGAAATAGCCTACCGTGACCCAACTCGACCCCTGGAGATCGAACCATTGACCTGAGTGCTTAAACATGCCAGTAAAATCATACTGAATTCACACGTGCTTTCTAATGCACTTTGCAGATTTGTGATAATCTCCATATTTTGGGAGTTAGAGGGGGCATCGATGCCCCCGGTAGAACGAAGGTGGTGCTGGACCCCGGTGGGGCGCGGGTTAACGCTGCTCAAGTGTACACCAGGAGACTTCACATGGCACCGCTTTACGTCGATACAGTGGCGTCTAAAAGCTCAGTTTTTGCACATAGTCAAGGACAGAAGCGAGCTTCTTTGTGCTTTGCCTTAGTCAGCAGCGGGGAAGGCTGTTCTAAGTAAACGTTCCGCCTGGAGGCCCTGAGCTCTGCGGGGTTCTCATTGCTGGCTTGGACGCCTGTTGGAATTGTCACTCCCCCACCACTGTGTCAGAAGCCGTTGACCGAGTATTTTATTTTGCTAGGTGCGAAGTTAAACTGCACAAAGCTAGCTTTGCCATCACTGATCTTTTCCGACCTTGAAATGGCGCACTGAACTGTGTTTCCACTTTAACCACGGGCAAGCCCCTAAGGTTTTCCGGGATACAGAAAAACAGCCAGCACCCGGTGAGGGCTCACCTCCACGCATCATTTTCCCATCATCCCGAAATTTTACCCCGGGTCACCCAAGGTCAGGTCACCAGACGAGGTCAACCAAGGTCACCTCACTTCACATTTAGAGCTCGTAAGAGCTACATTTCAAAGTCGATCGATTTGAAACTCCACACTTCATGACCCCTCCAGGGTCTACAAGGTGTATATCCGGGATTTTCGATTTCGTGCACTGAGGTCAGGTCACGAGGCGACCCCCCATTGGAAAAGCATGGGAAAAGCTATTTCATGATATAAAAGCCACAAAAATGATTGCAAATACCAGACGCCAGAACAACGTTTTGGACACCCTACGGATCCCAGGGGTCATATTTGCCCGACTTTCCAAGGTCATCCAATCACCAGAGGTCAAAAACAGTATTTGACAATAACTTTGACCAATGACTAGAGCGGTGAAATAAACACCATCGTATTTGTCTTGTCACGGCTTTCATTTGATATACGGCAGGTCACTTTGACCTTTCGTGACCCAGGTCATATTAGGTCACGAGGTACCCTGGCGGTCAAACCACGGTGGGAGGTCTTTACGTTCCACATAGCGGAAAAGTACGGCAATTTGCTATCAAATGTACTTACCAGGCCTCAATAGCTCTAATACATAAGAGTTATGCCCAGTGCTTAATCATTGCATATTTGGTGAAAATAGCCGATCTTGACCAATTGACCCGAGGTCAAACCATTACCTGAGCACTAAAACATGCAAGTAATTTCACGAATTCACGCGAGCTTCATGCACTTGCAGATTTGCCAACGCCCATATTTCGGAGTTAGAGGGGGCCATCGATGGCCCCCCCCGGTGGGGCGAAGGTGGCGCCGGACGTGGGGCGCGGTTAAGGCCAAGGCTTCAATTGTGCCAGCTCAGCTGCGAAAGCGGGACAAAACACACCATAGCGATTTTATTAACTTTAGTCAAGCAAGGTTCATATGGTAGCCATCGAATCACCTATTGTAACTGGCCACCCATACATAGCTAATATAAATTGTAATAGATCGTCGAGTGATAGACTTCTTTGGAGTTTATCACTCGGCTTGATTGTCGAGTTCGGGGCTCTGCTCCTTGCGCGTAACTTTTTGTTCACTCCAGTCGGCCGTTGGTTGTTCTTTTATTTAGGCTTGTTTTAGGGTCATGTATGCTCTATGCTCTGGCAATAGTGTTACTAATATGTATGGTTTCACAGCTGATCAGTCAGCGCGTGTGTCGCGCGGAGGGCTGGTGAAATGAGCGGGGGCGGCGGCTGTTGACGCGCCGGCGGTCGCTGTCCCGACTCTGTCTGACTTTCCCTCCGTTCTACACACACTGCTACAGCAGAGCTCCGCGCGGCGGCTAAACCGCGCTATTGGCTCGATTCGACAATGCTGGGCTCTGAATAGTGGGCCGCCTGTAACACTTTCAGCCAGTCACACGCGTGACGGTGAATCCGCTGTCAGGTCGGTGATTGCTTTGGAATGCAGCTGTGAGGGTCTGGTCGTTGGCAGGTGGTCCCAGGTGCTGTGTCACTGCTGCCGCCTCGACGCCATAACATGGTGTCACTCTCACTCAAGTTCATAATTGTATTTATTGTATAGAAAGCTACGCTGCAAATGATCACGTGCGTGACAAATCGTGGGAATGTTGACTTCGATGAGTGTACGGTGATGGAAACGCTTTATCAGGCGGTTGTCTAATTCAATTTCTCCATAGCTTCTTGTGCTTCAATAGACCTTGTCTGACGCGGCTCAGGATCAGCGGTGGCATACAGCCGGCCCCCACGCTTGACTGGGTCTGACAAGGACCGAGAACTCCCAGCGAAGGCTGCCGAGGGTAGAGCTGGCGATAGAGCTAACGACAGCCTTGAATATCGCACAGCAAACATGCCGAGGACAACGCCGCTTACTACTCGAGGACCTTGTTGGCCGATTGGGCGCTGTGGGGGGGGGTTGATGTGCACCTGCAGCTCACTGATTTAGCTGGAACTGGAGCGGACGCGTTGCAGTGAGATTGGCAGTTGTTTCAAAAGACCGAGCACCAAATATAGGAATTAGCAGTATCGCCCGCTGGACGCCGTCACAACTAGTTGCAATGCTGTATCTGATTGTTCCGTAACGAACTAGTGTATCCAGCGTGACACAGCCGGTGCAGTGCGTCATCGCTGATGGTGCCTTTTGACTCTCAGATAGACCGCTCTCTTTGTCCTCACACGCCCCACCCTCTCGCTTTCTCGTCAGAGTTGACTGACTTCCAGGTGTGTATAGTTGAATTTCTAGGCTCTTGTTCAACCATCTAACCCCTTGAATGGGATGGAGGCGGGTCTAGACAAATCGTTTGGCGAAAGCATCCAGGGCAAAGTCGTGAAAAGTGTTTTTGAAGAAAATCTGCTAAAATTGGCTAAAACTAGGGACAATTTGACGGGGTCGGACCGGATTGCCCTTCCCCCTGGATCCAACCCTGCTGTGAGAAGCCTATAAGATCACTGTTTCCCGTATTTTTACCCCGTAAGTCTCGATATTCTTCATCCCGTCTGAGGCTGCTTCAGAGTGGTCTCATATATTCGGGTGATGCGAATTTTGTCACATCATATGGTCAGACTTTGCCAATGCGAATTGGTGGCTACATACCCGAGAACAAGAAGTAATTATCTAGATATTTCTAAACTTTCAAGCCGAAAAAAGTTACCGAGTTCCGCTCCACTATTAAGACGGTTAGGGCCAGAACGATGGCTGCCAAACGGGCTCAGATTTTGAGGCAGCAGTGGGCAAACCCGTGTAAGCCTTTCACAGTCCCACTTGGCAGCCAGACTGGTGCTGATAATGGAGTAAACTCACAGACGGCGGGAGCGTTCCGTTTTCGTTTTCTTCAGTCGGTCTGTCGTTATGTTGTGGGAAGTGACGCAGTAGTCTATTGAAACTGCTGGTGCGTCCGCGTGGCGCGGGACCGTCTCTGCACGTGTCCGGAGTTCCAGCCCGCGGCTCTCTGTCCTTACATCAATGCACGGCCGGCGCAACAATGCGCTGCCGACGCAACAAACCACTGGCGGCGCATCAATACACTCTCAGTGCATCAACGCAATACTGGGGCATCAATTCACTTACGACGCATCAATTCACGCTGCGCTGTTGAATCTTCTTTCCCGCAATTACCGTATTTTGACTGGTTTTTGGTAGTGCGAAAAATACTGAGAAAAATTAAGAGATGGCTAGCTTTATTTTGAGGATCTGGTGTGTTCGTGGAAAGTTCTGCCACTTCTCCATTTTTGACGGCGCCTGGGCAGGCTGAGCGCCCGTGCCAGTTACTTTAGAACAGGTCTTTGCATGCTGTACAGGATTGTGCTACCTCAGGCAGCCTGTCTGTTCTCAACTAATTAGTATTGTCAGGCCCTGGAATCCAGGAAACTGGTTGAGCGTGCAAACTCCGGCAGCAAATGATGAAGAAATATGTTTTCGACATGCCTAACTCTAGGATTTCGGCTTTTCCAGAGTCTGGGCGAAATGCGTCGCAGGGCTGTTGACCTGGTTTTGTATTTTGTACCTTATATCCGATTTATGGGTGAACCGTTGGGGGATTGTACGTATTCATCCTTTGGAAGGGCCATGGCCCCCAGCCCCTTTTTCAAGTAGCGTCGCCCCCAGTGCTGAGTTGCCTGTGTGGAAACAGTGACGTCAGAATTTCCATACCACAGGTGGCTTACTGTCTAAGCCTGTGGCGAGGTAGCTGTTCATGGGCGGTTGAAACACCAAAGTACTGCTTGGGCTTCCTTTGAAGTAGCTTTTTAAAATCTCATGTTCTGTTGCATACATGACTGGTTCATATATTTATCCACATGAGTTTTAATTTTTACAAAGCTTAAACCGAGATATGACTATACTACTATGTATTGTTACAATACACTATATTGTTACAATATGCTACAATACAATTGTTCAATATGCTATAGATATATTGTAGTTCAACTACAAAGTCCAGGAAGGCGAGACGATGAACTGCTCTGTGCTGCCCGGACCGGAACGAACCACACTCAGCTTCTTGTGTCGGGTGGACCGGTTCGTTAGCCGGTGTGCTTGTTTGGGGGTTTTGCGGTCGAGCCGGTGAAATATATTGAAAGAAAAGAAACGTCAGATGCTGCTCAAAACTTACGTTGTAGATGACGCTGCAGTCTGTTGACGTAAGGTTCTTACTGTGTTTTATCTACTTTAACCCAGGTCAGGGTCCTACAGCCCAGTGTATGGTCTTCTGATCACGCTGTAGCCGCTGTTGACAATGCTGGACGAATTGGAAGTAGGCGTGCATTCCAGCGGTCAACGAATTGCTCGAAGTTGTGTGGAATGGTTTGATAGACTGGAATAAAGATAAATGCAATGCTATCATCCCTAAACGCAAAGTGTGTAGCGACCAGCGGCCTTCTCTGTCCGGATTAGATGGGGTGGCGCCCGTTCGCTTGGAATAAAGTAGCGATGAATAGTTATATGCAATCAGGGTGGATCAAGAGTGGGGGATGATCCCGCCATTACCTTCAAAATGTCCGAATTTTTCACACCTAGCCGGTGTGGGTATTTAATTTTCTTTTAAAACAACAAATATGGTTTCCATGGGTTTACCCTGGCTACCTCCCCCAAACGTTTTCAGATCCGCTCCTGTGTCCAACACGAGACAGAAGTCTGGTCTCGGTCAGGGTCGGTTTCGAAAATAATTTTGGGGTCCCCCTTTGAACCATGGCGCCTCTCACCAACCTTGAATATTGCACATCTCGTGGCACCCGCTCTCCCCAATGGAGTCTTGACTGCGCCCCTGCATCACCCTTACATGTTGCAGCTGTGAGATTTAACTCTTCAGGGAGCATTTCCATTCAGTAGTCGGATGCCAAACTCTGGTGGCCAGTTCGTGATCACAGTTTTATGTGTGTGACAAGCGTCTGCCAGTGGCTCAATTCGGTACCTTCTGCGAGTTTTCGACGCGGCGTTGTCCCCTCCACCCATTAACCATCCCCCGCTCATGTAGACCAGCCTGGGTGATGGGTGGCTTAGTGGATAACATCTCTGTCTTCTAAGCCACCGGTCCCGGGTTCAAGCCTCTGAATAAGTTAATCTGATCCCCCCAAATCCCTCCCAACAGGATGAAAGTTGGTGACGCCGTATGACCTTGGCAGTTGGTGCGTCGTTAAACCCAGCAATTATTAGTAGACCAGTTGCCATGGCAACCGTGCTGCAGTGAGAGGCCGAGTGATTTGATCTGCAGTTTCCCGCTGTTGGCAATCTGTGCAGGAAGCTGGTTGAGTTGGACGTTGCTCCCGTTAACTGTGATCTGATCTGCCGACAGGAAGCGCGCCTCGGCGGCTATACAGCTCAGCGTGTACGGCATGGTGTTCGGAGCTGGCATCGCGGCCGTGTAAGCAACGCCTCGACTATTTCGTTACCGCTTCAATTTACCTCTAAATTCATGTAAATTACAGTCTCGGATGGACCCAGTTGGATCTACCGTTTTTGTTCATTGTCGCAGCTGGAGCTGAAGGCATCTCAGCTAAATAAGACCTCTTTCTGCTACCGTTTCTGTGTAGAGTGGGAACTACCCACAGCTGGCAACGGCTCCGAAACTGAGCTGCCCTTAACGGTGCTGACGCGCTCCTCACAAAAATGAAACTCAACAAATGTGTGTACCGAGTCACGGATGAAGACCATCTATATTTCCACCACAAGGACTGAATTTCGGAAATGTGTCCTAGCTGCTCATATTAAAAATGTTTGACTTATTTGACTTGTGTGACAATTTGAAGATTGATGCGCTCCTTAGCGAAATATAGTTTTTTGAACGCGTTTTTATTCTTCTAAATTTTCTATTGAGTTTGACTTTCTGTCCAGTTTTTAGGATGTACCTGAGAATGTTTGATACTTTATTTGACAATATCCAGTAAGCTGTACAAAGTGTTGCATACTTCTGGAACGACTGGGACGCCCTTGTTGTGGTTAAGAAGAACTAGAAATTAAATGCACACAAATCCACCTCCCCCTCCCATTTACGGCCAGCGAAGATCCTCTACAATCCTAACGGCCACCGCACCATCGACAGGAACGACCTGAGTTTCGACATGTTCGGCTACGTCATGGTGTTGCTGAACGACGTGGCTACCGCCGGCAACGGCATCGTCTCCAAGATGAAGCTGGAGACGCGAGAACTCGGCAAGAACGGCATCACCTTCTATAACGCCCTGTTCATGGTGGTTCCGCTGATCGCAGTCAGCTTCTTCACAGGGGACGTGGACAAGGTGTGTGCTGAAGCAACAGGTTTTAACCGGTCGATGGGCATAGCCGGGCATGGAGCTACAGTGGCGAGGGCTGGTTTTCATTTTAGGAAACGGAAACAAAGCTACAAGCTAACAATTACGAAACAAACATGTCTAGAACAAATCCAAGAATCAGTATATTAAAATACATTTGAAAAATATTATTGTTGAGCACTTGCCCCCCAGACCTCGTAGAGGTTAATACATTTTCTTCTCGATTTTGGCCGCCGTACTCAGAGCAATGGTCTTTACTTAAGCATTCCCCTGATTTAGTGCCCGAGGCTCATGCCCTTGAGTTGTTGGCTTCCTTCTCTCTCCAACGCGTTGTGATCTGAAATCACGCTTAGCATTGGGCAGATATATGAATGTGTGTCGCCAGTGAGGTTTAAATCACCCGAAGGTGACATGATATTGCCTTTGGCTGGGAGCGGCCGCTGTCAGCAGCTGGTTCAGCAGTGCCGACGAGCGGCCCAGTCAGCGCTCTGCAGTCTGAGCCCCTGCCGACCCGCGGTGATACCCGTCCGAAGGCAGGACGGGTATTGGAGTTTGACCGCGGGCGCCGGTGGATACATTCTCCTGCGCCTCGGCACACTGGGTTTATGTGTCCGCATATGTTATTTCCATCGTATTGTCCTGTTTTTGCCTTGCTTTGCCATCCAAAGTAGCTCTGTTTAAGCATGAGAGTTGGGAATAATAAGTCTTTGTATATTTGAACTCTTTTTTCACATTGGCGTTTCATCCTGGAAAGCGGTGGATCCCAGCTCTTCCAGTATGCCCCCCTTTCCAACAGCCAGAGAGCTGCACGACCCCGCCCTCCTTTTTTATTTATTAATTTTTTTAATTTTGAATATTGATACCGGAGAAAACCGTGTTGATTATTTGCCAGTGTGTTGGTTGTACCTGGTACCATACTTCCTTAGGAGCATTGCTTGCCACTGTAATGGCCTTCCATGTTGCGTCAGCTCTGTGCTCCTCAGGTGTGCTACTCGTGATTTGAGCTGATCTTTTCTCCTCCCGATGCTGTTCAGTCCCACTTTAGGCCCACCGCGTCTCTGACGATGTCTGTTATGGTACGTTTGTCAGTGTCTGTTATGGTACGTTTGTCAGCGTATGTTATGGTACGTTTGTCATTGTTATGACACGTTTGTCAGTGTCTTTTATGGTACGTTTGTCAGTGTCTGTTATGGTACGTCTGTCAGTGTCTGTTATGGTACGTCTGTCAGTGTCTGTTATGGTACGTTTGTCAGCGTCTGTTATGGTACGTTTGTCAGCGTATGTTATGGTACGTTTGTCATTGTTATGACACGTTTGTCAGTGTCTTTTATGGTACGTTTGTCAGTGTCTGTTATGGTACGTTTGTCAGTGTCTGTTATGGTACGTTTGTCAGTTTCCGTTATGGTACGTTTGTCAGTGTCTGTTATGGTACGTTTTTCAGCGTCTGTTATGGTACCTTTGTCAGCATCTGTTATGGTACGTTTGTCAGCGTCTGTTATGGTACGTTTGTCAGCGTCTGTTATGGTACGTTTGTCATTGTTATGACACGTTTGTCAGTGTCTTTATGGTACGTTTGTCAGTGGTCAGTGTCTGTTATGGTACGTTTGTCAGTGTGTCGTGTGGTGCGTTGATCGGTGTGTGTTTGAAGTTTGTCAATTACTCCGGATATATGAGTAGTTTTAGTACGCTGTATTTACGCGCCGACCACGGGAATGGGTTGATCGACTCCTGTAATCGGGATTCTGCCCTCGGGACTCTGGGTTGTATGAGTCGTCAACTCTGTTCCCGCGCTCGGTACGCAAATAAAGCGCCCTGCAACTATTCATGAATGTTGGGTTTGCCTCTTTGGTACGTATATCATTGTTATGTTATGTTTGTCAGTGTATGATGGCATTCTATCACTCTCTGTCATGATACTTATAGCTGTGTCTGTTATTGTCAGTCTGCCATTGCCTGGCGGTGTGTTTGTCAATGTGTGTTATGGCATGTTCGTTTGTTAGCCTAGATACATGAGCAGCCTCAGTACGGTACCGGCCGCGGGAACGGCCTGATCGACGCATGCGTCCGGGTGACTAGTACGGCTCTGTCACTCGATCCTGTTCTCTAGATGAAGGACCATGAAGTTAGTCCGTACCATTCTAGAAAGTTTTGATATAAAACAAAATATTTTCACTGGATATTTGATTTGACTATGAATTTTGTTTAGAAATGGCAGAGTTTGTGAGCGTACGTAAATGTTTCATTCAAATAAAACGGAATGTTTTCTTACAACGGCACGTCCCGCGTCCCCACATTGCCGCGCCATATTTCGTCTGGACGCAATAGTGGGTACCGAGAGCCGTGGTACTGAGGCGGCTCATGTGTCCCGAGTATATATCTGTTATGTTACGTTTGTCAATGTCTGTTATGGCACCTTTGCCACTGCCTGGTGGTACGTTTGTCATTGTCTGACGGTACGACGTGCAATGTCTGATGGCAAGACTGACAGTGCCTGCCGGTACGTCTGACAGTGTTTGGTGGTACGTCTGACAGTGTATGACTGTACGCCTGACAGTGTCTGACGGTACGTCTGGCAGTGTCGCATCACACGTATAACACTGGTGGAGGTCTGACAGTGTCTGGTGGAGGTCTGACAGTGTCTGGAGGTACGTCTGACAGTGTGCGTCGTGAATGTCGAACGTATAACACGGTGAACAGTGTCTGGTGGAGGTCTGACAGTGTCTGGAGGTACGTCTGACAGTGTCTGGAGGTACGTCTGACAGTGTCTGGTGGAGGTCTGACAGTGTCTGGCGGAGGTCTGACAGTGTCTGGAGGTACGTCTGACAGTTTCTGGTGGAGGTCTGACAGTGTCTGGAGGTACGTCTGACAGTGTCTGGAGGTACGTCTGACAGTGTCCGGCCCACTCGCCAGGTGGCCGAGTTCGACAAGTGGACGGATCCCGGGTTCTTGGTGTGCTTCCTGAGCAGCTGCGCCATGGGTACAGCCCTGATGTACTCCACCGTACTCTGTACCGCTAACAACTCAGCCCTCACCACTACCGTGATCGGCTGTCTGAAGAACGTGCTGGTCTCCTACTACGGCATGGTCTTCACCAGCGGTGACTACATCTTCAGCTGGAACAACTTTGTGGGCATCAACATCAGGTGAGGCGTGCTATCAGTTAAGATAATTTACATCTGAGAAGTTTGTTATCTTTATTCTTATGAGGGCCTAGAACTGGAAATAAATTTCTTGAGGCTTATTTTTCATGGAAGTGTTGCTTTATAATTTCAATTAGATTTCATGCTGAACAAGTTTCGGATGACGCCATTTTGTTCGAGTCCTCAAGAAGATGGCGGTGGCTGAAATAATTGAATACGATAACATAAACGTACGCCAATATATCCCTGGAGAACAAAGCTTAACACGCGCATTGACGGGGGCGGGTACCCGCCCCCTCAGGTTTTTCGGAGATAGTAGAAAAACGGCAGCACGTAGCGCCGCCGTACTTGGTATACCTTTTCCTCATCATTTTTACAACTTCTGTGAAAATTTTAAGGTTAGGTCATCTCAGGTCAGGTCACCAGTACAGGTCAAGTGACCCGACCTCAAAAAAAGTTTAAGATAACATAAGTCGGAGCAGGGTGAACTTATCCGATTGAAACGCATATCACATAATGGCCCCACCAAGTTCTCTAAAATATGTTCCGGTATTTTTATATCGATGACCTAAGGTCAGGTACGAGGCATGACCTCTGCATTGGAAATACATGGGAAAAATGTTTTTTACGGAATAACTCAGTAACGGATGGTGATAGAGCATTTATTTTAGCTGCATTAGACTCGCCTGGGCTTTGCGGTTCTAATGATATGCATTTTATATAATTTGTCCCTGACCTGACCTCAGGTCAGGTCAAATCCTTGATTTGACCTAGCAAGGTCAAATTATATATCATTCCATTCGGCTTGCTAAGAGGATTCATACAGTTTAAGTCGTTTTGCTCTATCTTTACTTGTTCAGATGTAATGGCCGAAAAAACTGAATTTACATGTTATCCCTATGACGGGCATGTTTTGACCTCTCGTGACCTTAAATGTGACCTGACAAAAAAATGGTACGAATGTTTTCGATGGAGAAGTAGATGGACAGCCCAACGCCGTTTACCGTTTTTCGCTACCTACCGTGGTTTTTGAGATCTTAGGGGGCGGGTACCCGCCCCCCGTCAATGCGAAGGTGGCTCAGACCCCCGTCAATGCGCGTGTTAAGGCAGTTTTGAGTTCTAACCTTCCGTGATTTCATTTAGCTGATCTAAAGTGCTGGTTTAAAGTGTCTAAAGTCAAGTGCGAGGAAATTTTCGTGACTAAGGAAGGAATGGGCACTAAAAAGGCTGAAAGTGCACGTGTTCACGCTCAACAATAGCGAAAAGACAAGCTCGTTTTCTTCGTCAATGATTCTTGTCTCCTGTCTCTCTCACAATAACCCTCTTTGGCGGGCCATAACGGCCTCCAGATGAGGGCACAATAGCCATCGTCGAACCTGGAAACAGTCAGGCAGTTTTTCATTACTGGAAGGGATCTGGTATCGAGTGGAAGGACATGCGAGGCGCTGGGGACCACTGGGAAGGGCTGGAAACTGCAAGTAATCCCCGGTTTGTATGCAAAAGCCCTGATAGGTGTAACCTCTGGGTACATTGGTTTTCCACGGGATCTTGGGTCGGTATCCGAGTTATGGAGTGTGGCTAATCACTTGCGGCAATAACAAACTACAGGCGCGCGCCTGAGGTCTGACTAACCTGCCCCAAAAAAACCAGCATGTCCCCAAACACCAATGTATTTATTGGCGCTTCCAGTTTCCGTCGGAGTGGAGAGCAGGAGGTCGATTGAGAGGAGAGCAGGTGTGGAGGTTGTGTGGTGATCGTTTGGGAAAATAACTATTGTGGTATTATTTTATCAGACAAGTTGACACGTGTGTGAGAGCAAATCACCCTCAGGGTTTTGGATTTAAGAAAGAAAGGAAAACACTTCTGATTTCCACTTCTTTACAGGGTGTGACATGTTCCTACGAAAACCAAAATGCTGTTGATTTTTGTTCGTTCCTTTCACCGATGCTCTGTTTTCTGTTCTGTAGCATTTTCTGCAGTGCGTTGTAATCGATAGCAGCTTGTAAGTTAGAGTCGCCTTAGCCCGTATATTTCTCCTTTAAACACTAACGTCGACCTTTTCTATACACAGCACCGACCAGTGCGACGCCTGCCGCGTCGATACATCCGTTTTACCATGCAGCGTGCAGCGCTGCCCGTATAGCCCGTATATTTCTCCTATAAACACTAACGTTGACCTTTTCTATACACAGCACCGACCAGTGCGACGCCTGCCGCGTCGATACATCCGTTTTACCATGCAGCGTGCAGCGCGCTCCACAGCTGTCTCGTCTCTGTATCGGTGTCCCGCTCTCGCTTCGTATTGGAACCGCCTCCCCTTCTATTGCAGTATCGTGGCCAGTCTGATCTTCGCCTGGGTGACTTTCCGGGAGAAGGAGACCAAGACCCCACTGCCTGTGTCGGCTCCGTCCAAAGAGCGTGCGCCCATTTTGAACACATAGCGGGGTGGGGTTTTAGCTGAATTGGCGGTGTCTGGCCCGCGAGCGCGCCGGCAGTATCGTCACTGCCACCTATCGGCGTGTAGTTGAACCTATCGGGCTGGGTCCGGCTCTGTAAGCTCTGTCGTGTCAGGCAGGTGCTTTATCCCAACCAGAGTGGTGTCCGTCCCGGGCATTGTGCTTAAATTGCCGTCGCGGTGCTAACTGCGGGACGGTTCTCGTTGTTGAGAGCTCGTTCTCGTCTAGCCGAGCTGATGTCTGGCCTGTGTGGGTCGGACAAGTATGCTGACGACGGGATACTGTGGTCACGTGACCCGACAGTAGCTGCTTCAGCTGCTCTGTGGAGAGCGGTGCTGCAGGCACGTGACCCGCTGCAGCTGCTTTGCTAGAGCGGTGCTGCAGTAACGCTGCGCTGACGTTCCTGCAGCGAGCGAGGGCGGAAACGCTGGACTATCAGTTTCACCTCGAGCCGACTGCATCTGGGGGAGTATGGCATGTTTATAATGGTATTTGAGCTGAAATAGCCAGTCGGTAAAGCATACCGCGCGGCCTCTTGTTTACAATTTAATTCATCTTAGAACTCACCATTTGCGGAGAACTAGGGTGTTGAAGCGGAATCTAGCCCCACCACCTACGTGCGGGTCACAGTTATCCCCGAGCAGCCGGCGGCGGCCGCAGGGGTCGTAGTCGGAAGGGAGGGAGGCTTCGGAATACTGCGTTCAAAAACAAATACGCGCATGAACCACAGTTGCTCGACAGGGGTGAGTTTTGAGAGAAACGAAATATGACACCAGGCTTTTTTGGTATGCCCTACGCGACTGATAGCTCAGCTCAAATTTCATGAAGGTGCCATATTACCTTTAAGCGTACTGTGGTTGGCGCCACTAGCGACCTTTGCGCGGGACGACGACTTCGTGGCGACCCCTGGTCTGCAGGGGGCAGTATTTCCATGACGTCGTTGGTATTATTGGTCATCTTCTCACTCGCAACAGTTAGTGTTGCCGAACAATTTTTGCCAGACGTGTTTTCTCAGTCGTGCACATTCTTAGAGTCGTGACGTTTTTAGCTGTGGGACGCCGCGGAGTAAAATTGGCAATAATCTGTAAATAGTGAAAGAGCGTCCGCAAGGCATATTGTGCATGCACACTTGTTAACAAGCACTGTAAAGCGCACTAGCGCGCGCTGTTCACACAGTAGAGACATGTGTATTGCTGAGCTGCGGATATGATCTCATGCCATTTCATCCAACCTTTATTTTGATAGAGGAACTGGCGCCAGTGTTCTCTGTTCAGGGCCAGTGTTGGGAGAGGTTGTTGGGCCGCTCGCTGGCAGTGTTTGGCGGAAGTGTCGGCCGCTCGCTGGCAGTGTTTGGCGGAAGTGTCTGGCGCTCGCTGGCAGTGTTTGGCGGAAGTGTGTGGCGCTCGCTGGCAGTGTTTGGCGGAAGGATAGGGCGCTCGCTGGCAGTATGCTGGCCCGCGCCGTAAACTGTACTTACGGGAAGATGGTCGCCGCTTAATCGCGTACTGTGCGGTTTCAAGTGTCACCTGTTTGCAACTGTTTGCGTTTGACGGGGATGATTTGCCTGGTGCGGGATTCATCGCGTCACGTAGTTTGGGGTGATATTCAAAAATGGCGTGTGGCGCGTCTTGGCGCACGAGGCTTCCACATGTACTGAGATAGGTCAGGGCGGGGTTATGGGAGATGGATCGTGTATTTGGCTAAGGGGAGGACTGCTGTTCAGGCATGAGATACTGGGAGGCACTGGGGGGGGGCATAGCGTTGTGGCCAGTGCTGGCTGCCAAGGAGACTTGGATGTGCTTGAGAAGTATCGTTCGAAGGGGATCATCCAATGCTGTGTGGGTTTTCTCTGATTGACTTCAGACCGCGTGCTGTATATGAGAAATGCTCTGAGGGTACTGAGCTCGAAAGGCTGTGTTGTTCTGAGCTCACCTCTGATGCTAATATGGAAGGTCAGATAGTGACATGTTGCGGTTGTGGTGTTTGCTAGAGACACCGGAGACACCGTATGTTGGCTGCATGAACCTTTAAGTTGTTGACGTGTATCGCACCCAGTTAAATTAACTCCATGAATGCGTTTTCTAACGTTATCTATGCGTTTCCCATGTTGTTTGTTTTAAATGGCACTGTTTTTCGTCTTACTTTGAGTACGTCGGTTGGTTTGAGGTAATTTCCGATCGTCGGTGGCCCTCTGTGCTGTCGCATGCCGCCGGGTCGGAGCTCCTGACGCCCTCTGTTGTACGTTCGGGCTGCGGCGCCAGCCGGGCAGCTTCACTGAAACGAGGCCGGGTCGTGATGTTTCTCAAAATAGTGTCACAAAGCCACAGCGGTCCGCGGCCGCGCCAGGTTCTCCCTCGGCAATGGACTTATTCGTGCGGCGGTGTGCGACACTGGGGCATTTATGATGATGGCTGGTAATGTATTTATTTCAGGTTTGTTGTTGCTCCCACTTTTCCTCATGAAGCAAGCGGCGCACAACAGATGCCGTCCTTTCCTACGCACGCCGCACTTGCGTGTGGAGGCCTGCGCGGCAGTTGTGCCGCCAGTGTTTTCTCTGTGGCAATGCGGGTCCCCCTTCGTTAGACCGACGTCCGCTCAGCTGGTTCGCCGGGTGGTGGCTCTGCTGCTGGTCCGGCCGGCGCTCTGCCGCTGGAGTTTTCTCTGGAGTACGTCATGGCCAGCAAATTCGGATCCGATCTGGTTCATGTCGGTATTTACTGCGACAGATCGTGGTCAACCTATTGACGCACCACGATTGTCAATCGCGATCCGATCCTAATCCGCAAAATGCCTGCGATAAATAAGTCCAAATACAGATTCGAAATTACCCGATTTTTGGGCCAGTCGGATTCCGTCTGATTCACGGATCGGCTAGAATATATTCGTTCAGAGATCCGATCCCTGGCGTACTCCAGTTCGCTCCGCCGTGACTGTTCACATATCAGTGCCGCGTACAAAGCCTCGCACGCACACGGGTGGGCCGGCCTCCTCCGCCCGGTCTGTCTCTGCGTGATGGATACCGGCGCCTGCTTGGATGGGGCAGGTCTGAGCGCCGATGAAGTTCTCATGTGTGTATAATAAACTGTGCTGTGATGACGTTTTGTTTTCATCGCATGGGACTAGATCTACTAGCCGGTTTATTCATTGGTTTCTCGCGTGTTTTATCGTCCGAAGGCGTTTTACTGCTACTCACGCAAACAGGGTGTTGAGAAAGCTGTTTGGTGCATTGTGTTGTGAGACATTTGTGCAGTTTATTGCAATAACATGGGCATATGAATGCAAGAGGGGAGTGAGAGAGTGCACAATGACCTGAATGTTCATATTTTTCCAACACTAATTTTGTTACTGTGCTGCGTAAATTGGCCGTAATTTATCCCTGGCCTTCCCCCCCAATAATAAGAACGTTCTCAAGACTAGGAATTGCACTCCGTCATATAAGATTCAGAGAAGACAAAGAAGAAAAATGAGTGATGCGAGTTTGTCCCAGAATTGATTAGCCAACAAGAAAAAGTCTATAAGATTGTTTATGGGGAAAGTGCCATGCCTCGACCTGCATACAGTAAAAACGTAGTTTTAATGATGACACGGAGTCCAGTGCACGCCTCATTCAAATTGTTCGTTTGTGGCCTCCTTCGACGATAATAACTATGCGTGCTCGAGATAGAAACTTCTGGATATACACTGCTATTGCCTCATGATTTTGTTCGGATTTATTTGTCCTTGTTGCATGGACGTTTTCTATATTCATGTGTGGAAGCTCCCAATATACGAATTCCTGAATAAGTATTTTCTCTGGTAAGGATAGCATTGGGCCTTTTACGGGCATTCATTATATCTTATTTGCCTGACTTTCCTTAATATTCTGCGTATTGTCATATTTGTCCTATCGAAGCCCAACTTTCGGGTACCGTCCTCTGCTGGCGTGCGCTGCAATTAACTCATTTGCGGCATGAATGGTTCGTTGTCGTAGCCGGGCATTTTATTTTGACCGACACACCTCCGAGTGTCGAGTCAGGGTCGTTTCTCGCGAGGAGTGCCTGGATGTGCGGTGGGACGGCACAATCCAGGCTGCTTGATTCATCCTTGTTTCTTATCTGGCTAGGTAAACAAACATGTCTGTACTCAGAAGGTATATTCTAGCCAGTCATATTGGCAGGGAGAAGACCCATCGGTACGGTTTCCTCTGTATATTGCACTAAAACACAAGTTCAGGCGGCGAAGGCACATGAGCATTACCGATTCGATAGGGCACCGCGGTCTCGCAACCGCTGAGTGCGGTAGCTCGTCCACAAACATTTGCATCCAAGAAAACTCTGCCGACACATATAAAAGCTAAACTACGTCTTACAGGATCAGGCGTTCGCAACAAAACCATTCCACTGTTATTCAGTCAAATCTGGGGCACGTACTCAATGCGATAGAATGACAAGAATTGTGGTATACCGAATTCAAGGTCGATGGTTAAATTTAACCCATGAAGTGTCGTGATGCTAATTGGAACTAAATGGCGCATTGAAGTGATGACATATAAAAGCCAACTTTTCGTGCCGGAACAATGTAACATTTTATCTGATTCTGAGGAAGGTATTCATTTCGTCATATTTCGTTTGTTCCCCTCGTTTCCCAATATCATGTATTGCGTCATGCATTCTACATTGCTTGTGTACATAACTTCTTCTAAATATGCAATCTACGTTTCTAACGTTTAAAATGTATCCGGGATGCCCGCAAAAGGCAATTTCGCTAATAACATAACAAAGCCATCTACATTTTCGACGCTCACCCACTGAGAAGATCAACACGATCATCATAAGCTCGATGGTTTTGGGGGTCTATAAAGCTCCAGCGGCAGAGGTGGCGCCGCTCAGGTGTCAGCTCGCCCTTCCAGATGTCTGACAACATCATTTGACGGAACGAAGTTGACGAGGCATGCCTATTTCTAAAGTGAGCGTATTCGGACTGTGATCGTCATGAGCGTTAGCTTTCATACAACGAAACGTGGCGTGAAGGCTTAAATAACGCCAAATATCCGGGACAGTGTAGGGTTGGAGTCCTGAACAGGAGACCCCAACTGAAAATACCGATCCTGTAAGTTTCCCAGTGAAGGAGGACGAGTCACTAGCTGCATATGGCCTTGGGTCTATCCAAATTCGGACTTCTGAAACTTCCACAACAAGAACTTCAAACATACAGTTTCGAAAGCCCGCAAACGGTCGGAAAGGTAGCTGACTGAAACGTTGCATGAAAACTAGCGCTCATTATGAGGACAATAGTCCGAATATACTAACCTTATGCCTGCAAAGGTGTTTTACATGCGTTTGAAATGTATGTTGTCTTTTGCTTTGCTCGCGCATATCTATATCTAACTAATCAAGACGGATACCTATATCTGACCAATCAAGTGTTGAACGAGATGCCTTTTTCTGCTGTAGGGTTATGAGTATTTGAGGTACTTTTCAATCACTCACACACGCACAACATTTCGTAAACTTCATTTGCAAGAAAAACTAGAAAGGTCCGCAGGCAGCGTGCACACCCTGTCACAAGTAGATGTGGGTTAAGGGCGTTTGGGAGCACATAAGTTTCTAATCACATTCAGGTGACATGATAGCACTAGCGATACCTTCAAATACAGATAGAAGAAAATTAGCCTCTCGGTAAGTGGTTTCATGAAAAGAAGACCTTCGAGATCCAAAATGTCACCTCAGATCAAGATACATGTTGATGGGTCACCTCATTTCTCTGGAGATGGAAGTAATGATCTGGTCATCACATTTCACTACATTGGGGAACACGAGAAGCACGCATTCCATCTGGCACAACTGTAACCAACCTTCATTTAGACACGACCTCTTCATCTCACACTGGTTTCGAAATAAGTAGTGCTATACGTTACTGACAAAAATATCTACCCTCTGTCGGTGACAAATCATTTACCATATCCTACAGCAGGGTGGTCTGCTGCGTGGCCGTGATTCCCTCCTTCTCCAGCCGCTTCAGCAGCGGCCGGAAGATCTCCGGCGTCAGCGGCAGCACCATGCCCTTCCCCTGGATCTCGCCATCGATCACCATCTGCGTGGCGATGGCGCACGGGTAGCCGACCGTGCGGGCCATGGCCGAGAAGCCGTTGGGCCGTCCATACTGGACCAGGTTGATGCCCCGCTGCTCCCGCCGGTCGTCTGGCCACTCGATGTCGATCTGATGCCGCAGAATGACCAGGTCGCGCTCCTCCGGCGCGTACCGCAGCCGCTCGGCCAGGTGGTCGCTGAGCGCACGCAGCAGCGAGCCGCTCTTGTGGACGGGCGCGTCGCTGAGGAGGCCCAGCTGCTCCATGGCGCGGACTCGCTCCTCACTGCCGGCCCGCTGTACTAGCTGCAGCCGCAGGTTGTCGTAGAATATCTCGTGCGAGTGTCCGGTGATGTTACACATAAGCTCCAGCCAGGAAATGTCCGGCCCGCCCGGGTGCACGGCCGGGTGCGACTCGTCGCTGAGCAGACCCAGCTCTTGCAGGCCCAAGATTGCGTCCGAGTAGCCGCTGTAGCGCAGCGTGCCCCGCAGGAGAGTCTGCAGAGATGGGGGTCAGGGGTCAGAGCAGCGTGCACCGCAGGAGTCTGCCGAGGTGGGGTCAGATCAGCGTGCCCGTAGGAAAGTCCGTCGAGAAGGGTGGGAGCGTGGGGATGCAGGGGCGTAGTGGTAGCTCATCCGACTTCAACTTCGCTGACCCGGATTCGAATCCCGGTGGGTATTCTGCATAAGTCTCCCGATCCCAGTAACACACCTCCATCAAGGTGAGGAATGGCGGTGTCATATGAGCTCCGCAGTCGGTGTGTCGGAAGGCCCCAAGGCTTCTGCTAGGATCGGAACTGTACAGCTCAGCGCAGCACCAAATCCACACCAACGACAATACGAAAAAGATGGTGGCAGGAACATGGATTAACGCCGCGACAAGCCTAAATGTACTATTTTCTATAGAAGTAAGGGTGCCTGTGCCCACCGCAAGGGAACGCGTTAACTTCATCAAGCTGTTTCAACTACAGATTTCCCACATATTTTGCCCTATCCTAATCAGACAGCCTCAGATAGCGACCCGAAAGTTACAAACTTCTCATTCTCGAAGACCGATGAAGTACGGAACACTCAGGCACTTTATCACACTAACAAATCATCACGCTGAAGGCAAACTCGAGCTGCACAATGGCCCCCGAACAAGCCTTCACCTCACCTCAGCCTCGGGGATGCCGTACAGTTTGCCGTAGATGGTGGAGTCCCGGTTTGCGAACCCCTCGAGCGCGAACCCTGGCAGGAAGTCCATCCGCTGCGAGGAGGTCAGCAGGCCGCCAGCTGGGATCTCCACCATCTTACCGTCCTTCAGGTAGCAGGCGCCCTGCCGCCGCCACAGCACACCTCCTTTCAGCTGCTGCGTCTCAACCAACGCAGCCGTGCTGCTATTATTAATTCATACGTTGGCAAGATGTTTAATGGCCTGCTTCCCCGAATTCTGGTCGCAAAATAGATCTCATACACCGGGAATATATATTTGGTACAGTCCTTCATCAGAATTAGCATAATGCAATAGGAAAATCACAAATTATTGGTCATGTGTAGCAAGACCTCGAATAGGCCATTAAACATTTACGTCAACGTACAATCATGCTCACCGCCTCCGCACTCCGAAATATATCAACGTTTGATTCATACGTATTGAAATGGTAAAATTAATGCTAAGGGTGCGACCAAAATTTCTGCTTTTGGATTTGAACAAAACCCTGGTCAAACTTATGGTAATATCATAAAATTTACAATTGATAAGAAGCAAAATACTGTTATAGGTGAATGATAGAAAGTTGATTCCCGAGCTCATTTATAGTACGAACACGTCACGCAAGAAATTCACGAATTTTTTTCCTTTCGAAAGACAGAGACAAACCATGGCAATAAATAAATGAAGGGATAAACGCAGTTAATAATGGGCAATAAGCCTGTCTTTACTGGTGTAAGCCACTCCCTCCTTTGTCAGCATCCCCTCCACTGTCCGCCACAGACCCGCACTCGGCCATCTACTTGGGCAAATTTTGGATCTATTTCTTTCAAAAAGGACTTTGGAGGCAACCAGAAAACGGCGCTCTATCAAGTTCTGTACAGATGTTTTTGTGTCAGCTATGTTTTGTAAAAACAATGAGCTGATAAAATGTTTTTAATTTTCTGTACCGTCCAAGCTTCATATTAAGCACCGCGTTCTCCTCTGTCCGAAACATGGGCCAGCTATATTTTATTTTGATCCGTTGTGTTTTAGTTCCCGCCACCCTCCCAAGGCTGCACGCCGACCATTGTCAGAAGTTCTGAACCATTGAAGAGATTTGAACCTAGGGCTCATTCTAAAGCAGGGTTGGATTTCCAAAAATCATTGAGGATGCCCAAATTTGAAAAAAAGTGAATGACCGCCACATGAAAGGATAAAACAATTTTATTTTTGTTTTAGCTATCACACAGTCCTTTTTGAATTCTGGGATGATTAACAAAAAATTAAAGGATATTTCAAGCCTAAAGAAATATTTAATTACAGGTGCCCGGGATCCAAAGGGATATAAATTCCCACCCTTATATGGTACTGTTCATTAACCCGGCACTGCCTGGGATCTTTTCATACACACCACCGCTTGTGGTGTGATGGGACCTCCTACGATCTCGGGAACCGGAGGTGATGGGGAAAAATTAAAATGGCGCTGGAAGCACCTTACCCTCTTCCACCCTGGATGCAAGTTTGAAGCATATCCGTTGACCAGTGGCATTACAGTGGACCAAAATGGGTCAAATTTAGGCTCATTTAGAAAATGTTTTGCACCTCGGGAACCAGAGAGTTAGAATCAAAAGGTCATCAATGTGTTCGTCTTGACCTAAGGATTCGAATGTTATGCGGCATGACCTTGTAAGGCCACAATATGATCTTGACCTTAGGTCAAGGTTAAATGAAAACCTACCATGGTCATATTACATACTTTTTGGATCCTTGGGTCATGCTCATTACTATGATACCAAATTTAAGGTTGTATCTTGTTTGGCTTAAAAGTTATAGGCACAAACAACTTCGCAAACCGTGACCTTTGGTGACCTCTGGCGACCTTGGTATCGATCTGACCTCAAAATGGATGACAGCGTACATATTTTTCAAGAGCTTTCGAACGATGTTTAGCAACCTTAACTAACTCTTCTAGAAGTCAAGTTACACCCTGGTTTTGTCAGCCCCATTTTAGAAAAAAACGGAATTGCCTTAAACGGGCCTAGCAATGCCGTCACAACTCGTTGACCTGACCTACCTGATGCCAATTTTTGATCATAAGTTTCCTAATTGATATCCCTAGACGCCTGCAAAGCGACGCGGGTCTCATCTGAATCGGTTCAGAATCATTTGCAAAAAACCGAGGGGGAGTCAGATCGGGCCCCGTAGGCGGTGATGGGTTAAGGTCCAAGCAACAACCCATCACTATTCGACACCGTTCAGCTATCGTTTCCACTGACATGTACCGTACTAACGAGATTTCACAATGCAACTTTAAACATTTTGAATTTATTTAAAAACCTAGGCTTTCAACAGCTACCGCTGCTCGAAATAATTTATATAACATTGTTTGATGTTCATCAGTGTCTTCAACCATCCTCGTACCAGTAATTTCCGTGTGCCGTATTGTTTTGCTCAATACGAAATTTCTGGACTGAAAAATAAAAATATACCAAAAAATATTTATTTTGTTAAGGTTCACCATTTTCAATACTTGACATGACTTGTGAGACTCACTGCCCCAGTTTCGACAACTTAGGTATAATTCGAAAGCTTAGTGCTGAACGTCTAAGTCAAATGAAAAATAAAATAGAAACAAATGACATTAATAAGCAATAATTATCGAGGAACGCGCCGTCACCAGGGAGATAAACAGCGGGGTATTGTAGCATACAAATTATTTTTTTGCCTTAAAATAAAAAGTCGGACACTCATGGTTAGACGGCAGTGCCCAGTGACTTCTGGTTGCCCGTAGGCCGGGTGGCGGTGGCATCGAAAGAATGTGATGGGGAAGCGGTCCATGCTGAAGGAATAAATACACTGATGTTTACGTCGCTAATATATATATATATATATATATATATATATATATATATATATGTGTGGGATATTTGTAAAGGCGGGGAGCAGGTTCTCACGTATGCAAGTTTCGGTAAAGATACTTGCAGTGGCGTCCACCGGAGCCTGAGGAGGCACCGTGCAGCCGCAGCCGACGAAGGCGTGGCGTTGCGCCGCAGGTTACGGAGGCACCTAACCAAGGGCGGACGCAGACCCGAGTTTGGGGGGGTCAAACCCATGTCTGCCCCTCTTCCTGGGGGAGGGGGTGGGACCTTTTTTCAGTGCTCGACAGACCTAGTATAAGCTACCTCTCCAAGTACATAATCGCTCTCCGGGAGGGGGGTGGGAGCGAAGATTTTTTTGCTCTACAGACCTAGTGTAAACACATTTTTTCGAAAAAATTTTCCGGCGTTTGGGGGCCAAAAGATAGTTTGGCCCCCTTCCAGCGCTTTGGGGAGGGGGGCCATGGCCGGAATGGCCCCCCCTGCGTCCGCCAATGCACCTAACCGCATATATATATATATATATATATATATATATATATATATATATATATATATATATATATATATATAACCTACTCAGTCAATTGCCTCGTGCATCCTGTGATTTGCCTTGGACCCTCCTTGTTTGAACGGCCAGAGCTACTTACCCCTCCATCTCAAATAGCTATTTTAGCAGTTTAAAATTACAGTGTTGCACACACGTGAAAAGTCAGCTAGTCGTGTGTCACATGCACCGTGTGTGTTGTATTGTCAATAATTGTTAATCAACGAAAAAGAGAAGCTGCATCATTTACCGTGATGCCGGATTCTAAATCGGTACCTGCAGTTTTACCCTCCAAGCGTATTGACATACCGAACTCATTTAATGAACTCATACTCATGTTTTCCAGTGATATCTACACCGCACACTGCACTAACACCTAACCCATACATCCACCTATGTACACAGAATGTGTCATCTGTTCTCCCCCAGTCCAACATCAGGCAGAACGACCACCATTCTCAACACCACACGCGTACGTATTATAATCCGGCACACGACCCCTCCCCACCGAGGCTTGAATTCTGCGCCAGCGGCGCCCAGCGGCGTGACCTTTCTAACCTCTGTGCCCCGCGGGCAATCGGCATCCAGCGGATGGCGGCTGGTGATTGGTGGAAGCGCGTTCACTTGTATTGCGAGAAATTCAGCGGAAAGTTCTTCAAGGGAATGATAGAGCTTAAACCATAAACCAAGAGATATTTTAACAAGATCTTTTTTGAGCATTTCTAGCCATATTTTTCCCTACATTGGCTTGATTATCTGCGCCACCATTCGATACTCTTTGGTACATGCAAGACAGCGGCAGAGACAGCACTGGCTAGCCGGCGGCCGAGTTCGCTGAAGTCAGGAGAGTCGCGAGGCGGGTTTCTGCTGAGCGAAAAGGGAGTGTGGCCCGGCCCAAAGGTAACCGGGAGAGGGAGAGAAGAGAGACGTAGGTACATAAGGCTAAACCTTAACCGTCGAGCGAGTTATAGCGAGTGTGAAGTAATGAGAGCGCTGCCGAAGCGAAAACAGATAATATACCAGAAGAGGGAAGCACGTGCTGCTTTGTTCCATGTTGTATGGTGAAAAGGCACTAAACCTAAGTTGGGACTCAACACATTTTTGCTGTTTTAACGCTTTTCACCTTTCATAAGTCATACCTCGACATTTGATTTTCTATGGTGAAACACAAAAGTTACGGATTTTTTTGTCTAATGAGGTCACTCTTAATAGATCCACCATAATAACGTGGATTTTTTAAAACCATTGGGGCGCCCAAATCCGAAAACTGTTCACTACGGCAGCGTGAGGAGAACCGTTGTATTATAAACACTGTACAATACGCTCCCTTAAATACATGAAACTATGCTGCACTGCCCAAAATTAAAAATAAGATGTACTCCACATTCAGAGATAGAAGCTTATACCCCAGCCCTGTAGGTAATTTCAAAGTTTCATTTAGCTAGGCACTGAGCATATACCCAGAAACATATTCCTAAAGCTTACAATATTTTGTTTTAAAAATATAGGGTAAGGGCAATTCCAGCACCAATCGACCAATGCGACACGGTACCTCTCCGATTTTCTTTAGAATTGGCATATGGGGTTCTCATAGACCCCAAAGCCTAATCTGAGAGTTTCAGCTCAATCGGAATAAAACTTGAGAAGTTATTGCCTCAGGCATTTTTTGAAAATCTGCTTACAGTGCATTTTTTAGGTGACCATACAATCCAGAGAGACTGATGAACTAAGTATTAAATATACATTTTCCTGTCTGAAATGAACCGAAAAACTCAAATCTGAAGTCTGTTTGACCCTAGGTCACTTGTGAAAAAATGTATGATTTGACCTTGACCTAAGGTCATGTCCCAAATTTGCTGGTACACCTTTTTCAAAATGGAATATCTCAAATTGAAGATTGAACTTTTTCCGTCCAATAAAATAGGTTAGAACATCCGTTTTTTATATCTACTAGTGTTTTTAACACGCACAGTGGAGGGTGGTCTGGTGTCAACACGTAATGAAGGGGGTCCCGAAATGCCTCCCCTGAGATCTCGCCAATTAAGAGGGTTAGGAAAACGCATGTTCTGGGATTTGTGAGGCCTGTAAACTGTTTTATTTGAGCTCAATTGTATGGACTTATATCTATATCTTTAAGGTCAGATCAGGTCATAAATGTCAAATGTAATACCGGACACCTTTAGTGAAGTGCCGTGATTATACGGAAAAAGTCGCGAAACGTTTGAAACATATAACAGTGATATATTGAAACAGTGATGTTGAAAAATATAACAGTACAGTGACAGTGGACACCCTCACGTCAAAGGAGCCCTGGAGAGGAGGAGGTTAGGGAGTATTTATACTCTTTTGACTCTGTGCAAATGGTTTCTGAAGATATTACGTTCAAAGAATGATCAAGATCAGAGAGAGAATCGACGCGTTCGGATTGCGTGGATAATATAGAGCGATTTGTTGATTCCCTGAGTGAGAAGGTATGTAACCTAACCCGTCACCACTACATCTATATGGCTCAAGGGCATTATATAGCAAAGTGGAAGGAAAAGGCACCAAAGGGGGAAGCCGTAGTCATCGATGACTCATCAGAAAATAATACATGTGCTGCGCAAAATGCTGCTCAGTCGTATCACTGGTCTGCAAAGCAGGTGACTGTACACCTTTTTGTTCCATACTGGATTGAGGATGGAGTCCGGTGCAGTAGAAGTTGTTTTTTTTTAAGTGACGACTTAAAGCACTCTCACGTCATGGCTCATACCTTGCAGCACAAGCTCGTACCTTGGCTACGCACCCACTTGCCAAGTTTGAAAAAATACAATTCGTATCAGACGGTTGCGGTGGCCAATACAAAAACAATTTTCACTTTATCAATGCTTGTTATAATCCAGATAGACTTTCAAATACCATGTGAATAACACTTTTTTGCTACCAGCCACGGGAAGAACGCCTGTGACGGAGTTGGCGGTAAAGTTAGAAGAAGAACAGCCAATGTAAGCTTAAGGAGAGAAGAAAAGGATCAGATCTTGGATCTTCTATTGATGTTCTCTTTTCTGACGCAATACTTCGACACCACAATCCATTTCGCGTTTGTCAGTAGAGAGGAAGTCTTTGAAATGTCAAAACGACTGATACAGCGGTACAGTTCGGCGTTGAAGATCAAGGGCACCCAACGGTTTCATCGTTTCACATCCGTAAACCTGAACACCATGCAGGTGCGAGAGCTCTCTGAAGACATCGACGGAACCAGTGGCAGATCTAGCCGGTCGGTTTGGGAGGAGCAAACCAAAGCCAAAAAGGAAAAAAGAGAAAAAAACGTCACGCAGTGAAAAATTGTGCTACAATAATATGATTTGACGGTAGGATTTGGGATATTTGAGCCAAAATGCAAAAAAACGTCATGGGGTGAAAAAGTATGGGCTCAAGATACTTTTTTCTATCCAAGACCCAATATTTACACTGAACTTAACTGGTTCTGTTTGAAGTCGAGAGTTGAAACACCGAAATCTTGCTTATAAACTAAAAATGAGTCGGGGCATAAAGGAGGTCGAACGCTTGGGGGGGCAAAACATAGTTTTGCCCCTAGCACTCCATTTGGGGGGACATGCCGTTTTTGCTTCCCCCGGATTCGCCACTTGACGGAACAGAGCTGCCTACTGTGACAGGGTAAGGTCAGCTCAATACAAAGACAGTTCATGGAGGCGCCAGCTCCCGTATTTCGGTGCATTGTTGCAAACCGGTGTCCGGTGTACATACATACGTATTTTTCCACGTGTTGACAAATGCTTGCTTCCTTTAACTTCAAGGAGAGTAAAATCGCGCAAAGATATCGTCAAGGAGAGATTATTTCTCTGGTTCTAACTCGCAAGTGGAAAATGCTTGCTTCGGTCCGATGCAGAAAAAACTTATTTGAATAGACGCGATAGGCGAGTTCTATATATGAACACGGGAAACCACGATTGCCTTATTTGGCTTTCACCAGACTTCTAGCACTGTTCCTATTGTATCAACATTTTGTCCCACTACATTTCCAATATGCTGTCGGAGCCCCAGCGACGAGTTATTTTCATCCTTTAAAGCACTGTAATGAGCATTAACACGCAGTCGGGCTGGGCTTAAGCATAATTACCCGAGGTGGCCGGAAACCCTCCATGGCAGAAAAACAACATCGATGAGCGAGCTAATTTTGGAGAGAACTTTGAAAATCTGTCCCCTATCTTAACGCACTGACTGACCTATAGGCTTACAAAATCAGATGTATATTCCTAAATAGCCATCATTTGCGGTCACATAAGCATCGCCACCGGAAAAAGTGGGGCCCAGTCAAACTTCAACCTGATGCTGACAAAAATCTTTCCACGATATGACCAAAAACTGTTCAAATTTGGGCTCCTCGTTGCCTTCCACAGCTACTGTTTATGCAAATTTCAGGTTTTCTCCCATTTTGACTGAGATAAGGAAATTTTGGGCCAAAAAGTGGGGGAAGGCCAGGCCCCTGGCCTTCTTTTCCGACGCCTATGTGCGGTCACACCAGTTCAAATGCATTGCAGACCTAGCTGTGCGATGAAAACGTAGCATAGTCAGAGTTGTATGTTAACACGCGCACTGGAGGGGGCCTCGGAGGCCCCCCCACCTGTTTTTCCGAGGTGGCCGGAGAACCGCTTGTAGACGAAAAACGAAACGTGGCCACATTTAACAGAATTTAATAGCGCGTCGATTGGTGAAGACTTTTGAAAATCTGCCGAAAATTTTTGACTTATAGGCTTTCAAAGTCAGACCTGCATTTTGGGATCGCCGTAAACGCGCGGTCGGACCAGTTAGCTTGCATTGAAGACCGAGTGGTGACGTCATAACGTCATATAAGTGGGACTATATGTCAAGGTCACTTCACATGAAAGTCAAAGTCAAGGTCAAAGGTCACAGGTCAAGGTCATATCTGCACTTTCAAGGTCACTGACCACTGTGCGTCCGGCCAAATGACGTTACCCCGTCTGACATATATTATGCTATGACGTCATCGGTAGGGTACCCCAATACAAAGGTCAAGGTCAAAGGTCAAGGTCAAAGGTCATTGGGAAAGGTCAATCCTCATTTCCCGCCAAACAGTGGCTACAGTGTTAGTCAAAGTGTAAATAATAAGTAGTATACCATATGGTGACCTCAAAGGTCAATGACCTAGAATGACCTTGACCCAAAAGTTGTGGGGGAGCCTCTTTGAGACCTCTTCTCTATGAACCTTGTACGTCTTTAGCTTATTCCCGCCATTTTCCTGCATAATCACAGCATTTACCAATCGATCCCAGCATGGCCAATATTTGACCTTTACGACCTCGTTTGACCTTGAAGATATTGACCTAGGTCAATGAAAATTGGTCATCATGTAGATCACTATAGCCCCCACCCACCTACCAAGTGGCGTTTTTCTAACCCTCTTAGTTTCCGAGATCTTAGGGGCCTACCAGGCCCCCTCCAGTGCGCGTTAGTGCCAGACCCCCTCCAGTGCGGGTGTTAAGATCATTTCACTAGATCATAAATTACTGACCAAGGTCATATAAACATTATCCCAATTGTTGATCCCACAGCTTTCGGTCACATGACGTTCCCTGGCAATACGTGTATGACGTTTTGATGTTATAGCTGAGGTTACAGAATGCTAAGTTCCAGGTCACAGGCCAAAGACCGTGGGTCAAGGTCAAACTCATTGATTGCTTAATGGTTACTTCTATGCAAGCTTTAACGTATGTGCATCCATTATGGAAATATCTCACGTTGTGGTGTCATTGGTCAATTACCTTGACCGACCTCGACCTAAATATTCCAGAGAACAATTTATATCGTCTCTTTATGAAATTTTCCCGCTCAAAGTGTATTCGCGACTTTGTTTCGCACAGTAACGGCATTTCACTAGTGTCAGGTACAGCCTACATTTGACCTCTATGACCTCATTTGACCTTGAGGATACTGGTCTAGGTCCATGAAATCTAGCTTAAAAAGCACATTCTACAGCCCTCACAAAACCCGCAACACGCGCTTTGCTAACCCTCTTAATTGGTGAAATCTCAGGGGAGGCATTGCGGGACCCCTTCATTACGTGTTGATGACAGGCTACCCTCCACTAAGCGTGTTAAAAACACTAGAAGATATAAAACACGGACGTTCTAACCTATTTTAATGGAAGGAGAAAAGTTCAATCTTTAATTTGGAATATGCCATTTTGAACACAAGGTGTACCAGCAAATTTTGAATGTGACCTTAGGTCAAGGTCAAATCACAACTTTTTTTACAAGTGACCTAGGGTCAATCAGACTTCAGATTCGAGTTCTTTGGCTCATTTCAGACAGGAAAATATATACTTAATACATATTTCATCAGTCTCTGTGGGTTTTATGATCACCTAAAAACCACTGTATCACCTAATCACCTAATTTAATAAAAATTTAATTTAATTTAGTCTATTTCAATTTAATATGATCACCCAATCACCACTGTAAGCAGGTTTTAAAAAAATGCCTGAGGCAATAACTTCTAAAGTTTTGCTCGAATCGAGCTAAAACTTTCAGATTCATCTTTAGGGCCCATGAGAACCCTACAAAATTATTTTGAAGAAAATCGAACAGGTACCGTGTAGATTTACCATTTGCCTGGTCGATTGGTGCTGGAATTGCCCTAAGTGGCAGTGGAGAAATGATATTTCCACCAGTCAGTTATAGCTTCCACGTGTATATTGGGGTTTAGGGCGCCTCAGCGACTAGGCTATGTCGCGCCTATGGAAATACTTATCTATTGGTAAAGGCGCCAATAGCCAAAGTAACTGCAGCATCTAAAAACTATACTTATTAGGATAATGAGGTTTCTGGCCATTTTAAGTTCAGCGCCAGAGAGTTTACCTAATCGTACGAGACAAACTGCGATGCCCCCTTCTGACTGTTTCACAAAAATTATTTCCCCACAGATGCTCCGAAAATTGTTTCCAATAAATTTGGATGAATACTTTCTATGAGCCGTCATGATCTAAACAAGGGAAGGTAGTAGAAGCAAACGCATTATTACTTGAAACACAGATCCTTACACCAGACACAGAACTACGTTCTGTTTTATTGCTCCATTTTCGTTATTAGGTGCCTCATGAATTATATCATTTAATCCTGTGAATCAATAAAAGTCAAATAACGGTATTTGCAAAGTATCAAAGCATGCACACCCAAATATATTTATATATATTCTGAACGATTCTTAGGGCATACGGTTGATTTATGGGATTGATTTTCCAGCTGCAGGTGGGATTAGTTTAGGAGTAATAAAGAACCCGTGTCTTATATTGGAAGTGATGCCGTCCTGGATTCTGACTTGCACTTGATTATTTGTGCAATGATTAGTCTGCTACCAGTTTCTCATTTTATACTTTTGGTATCACTATTGCATCTCAATAAAAGTATAGTAGGCCTCGGACTGTAACTTCATGGCATGATATAACCCGGCAGAAACGCAAGGGAAGAGGAGCTGCTGATCAATATTGGACAGCAAGTAATATATTGTTTATACAAATATTCTAACATTTGTACAAATGTTTTAAAACACCTGGGACCACAAACCAAAGGCTCCAATGATAATTAGGGTTTTAGGGCACTGCAGCTGCAGAGGCTATATGTGCTCGTGAAAAAATCCAAACGTTCCCATGATGGGGACCTTTGTTACTTTAAAAAAATTAAAAAGAACAAATACTTTTTACCCCATACTTTTTCAATGTATGAACGAATTGTGTAGTGAAAAACATGCACGTTATTCAGATGCTGTGAATAACTTTTACTTCCTTGTATCTTATGAACTGCATGACTGCTTAAGTATGTAGTATCCAATAAGTTCTCTTGCAGGTATGTACATAGATTCATTGCGAATTGTCCATTATGAGTGGCGGATCCAGGAGGTATTAAACCTTTTCCAGGAGGTAAAAGGTATTATCCCCCTCCAAACGGAAAATTTCGAGACAAAACTATGATTTGCCCCCCCTAAAGCTGTAGACCTCGTTTTTGCCCCGAACCCTTTCTAGTTTATAAGCAAGGTGTTTCAAATCTCAACTTCAAACAGGACCAGTCAACGTCAGTGTAAACATTGGGCCTTGGATAGCAAAACAAGGAACTTGTGGCCACATGTTTGACAACGCGACGTTGTTGTTGTTGTTGTTTTTTTTTGCTTATCGACTCTTAGGCTTACCCCCAAAAGCTACCGCCTAGTTAAATTGTGGCATACACACTGCGTGACGGTTTTTATCGGCTTTGGCTTGCCCCCAAACTTATCGGCTAGATCCGCCCTTGTCCATTATGTCTGAGAATTTCCTTTGCTTGGTAAAATATCAGGTTGTAGGCCAGACGCAGAATGTCATTATAATACTGTGATACGTATTTGTTGAAAATGTCCTATTCTTTAAGCTCTTCATTAGGAATTGGCTGCAATTTTTTGGTTAGGCGGTGTCCAAATCACCGCTGGGGGGTGCCCAGTTCATCATTGGGGTGCTGGGGCACCCCCAAAGAGATATAAATCCACACCCCCTGTTCTGAAGTATTTTTCGTGCAGGCCAGACTGGAAAATTGATCAAATGCCCTCAAAACCCAGATGTTTTTTTCTTTCCATGGCCATCAAACACCATCTGCTGTTTCGTAAATCTTAAAAGGGGACTTCTAAATTCCGAATCGGAAATTAAAAAGAAGATTATATATTGGACACAGCCCTCATCAGAATCGTGGAGTAAATATCAATAATTCTAGTCCTAGTATAGCCAGACCTCGAATGAGCTTCACACAAATGCCGAAAAGGGGTGCTTTTGAAACAAAGCTCACAAAAAGGCATTGTGAAGCTCAATTCGAGGTCTGGCTATACAGGACGATAATTATGGATATTTAGTCAACGATTCGATGAAGGGCCCCAATATATAATCTTCAGTGTTTTACATCCCGGATCGAGGGGAGGCCAGGAACATCTAGCAACTCATCATCATGCTCCTCGCTGCAGCACTTCAAAACTTATCAACGTTAAAAGGGGACTTAGCAAAGTAACAATTTGAAAACATTAGAAAAATCATTGGGAACATAATCGATGGAACAGGGGAGACCAGACTGGACCTGATCCCCGATTTTTTAAGTGAAAACCTCCGGAGTTCAGCCACAGGGAGAACATCTAGATGAGCTTCCAGACAAAGCTCCTTGTAACGAGCGTGAGCGTAAGGAGACGTAGCACCCAAATCTGAGCATATTCTGTCCTCAATCATGTCAAGAAACAAACAAGCCGCCATCCCGATTCACAAGTTTCGGTAAAAATCTAGAAATACTTTCAAATATGTGGCCCGATATTCCCCTTCTTCGCCCCTGACCAGTTCGAGCTGAGGTCGCCTCTGGTCTGTCCAGGGTGCCCACGTGCCGTTTTACCGCGTCACACATCATTATCATAATCCTTTCGTCATGCTTCGTCGGAGCCTTCCCCCAGAGGTCAATATGAGGTCACATTTCAGCACCCATACCATCCCGCCCCACTTTAGCTTGCCCCGTCCTAATTTGTTCTCGAAATAAGTATTCGAGGAGTGGCCGGTGATCACCTTTACTCTAGTCCCCTTTTAAAATTAGCATTGGAATTTCCAGAAAATATTCAATCTCGTTCTGTCCCGAATGGAACGTGGTAAATTTTCCCAACCATCCGTATTCTATCTTGCTTTATCGACGTCCAATTTGGACTTTTAGAGTCCCCCATACACTCAAGGAATTACTGGCTGAAAAACACTCGTATAGAGCAGAGCACATCTCCGCCGTCAGCGCCTGATTCTCAGACATCGAGTCGAGAGATGTCAGTTGAGAACCAAACGACCAGTCACAAACTACTCACAATAGAGGAGACCAGAAATGAGGGCGGGTAAGGATTTTGAAAAGAAGCGCCATGGACTTTTCTACCCATTTCTTTAGATATAGCATCAACTACATGCGATCATCAGGCACGGGGATGAGTTGGCTTAGTGGATAGCACCCTTGTCTTCTAGGCGACTGGTCCTGGGTTCAAGTCCCGGCGAAGCCTCTGAATAAATCGATCTGATCCCCAAAAATCCCTTCCAACAGGGTGAGAGTTGGCGACGCCGTATGACCCTGGCAGTTGGTGCGTCGTTAGACCCCAACTCTGCTGTGAAAGATGCAAGCTTCCCTATATACATAAGCTAGGCTGGAGTGTTCAAGGCTGCCTAAGAATACCATGCTGTGCTGACGCTGCCGTATCTATGCGGTAGGTAGTCGCTGGGTTTTTCCCGGCCGTCTGGAAGACAACGCAGCTGAGCTGGGCTGGCAGTGGCGGACACAGGGAGTGGAGGATGGGGGGGCGTGAAGCCTATGATACTAGGATGTAAATATGACATGGTGTCATGTACCGATAGAAAACTCGAAAATGTTTGAAGAAACATTAAGCGACGTCGTCATGCCCTTATGTACATCCGGGAAGCTGCTTCTCTTACAACGTAAGAGACGCGCAGGTTTTCGAAAGGCTCCTTCTTGGAACGCTGTTACGCATTTTTCCTTCCCGGCACTCTAGGTTTTACACCAGCTTCCATCATACAGCTTTACATTCATGGTGTAGGAACAGGGGAGAGTTAAAACTGATCCATGGGGATGAAAGGTGAAAAAGGGTTGGTACTGATCTTTGAATCTGAGTTTGCCTTTAGTCAAAAATTACTATGCGATTTTTGTAGGGAGCCGTTTTTAACTAGGAGTTGGCGGCCCACCGGGCGTGGCGCCTCCCTGAGCAGCTGGCGGCGGGTCTGCGCGTGCCGCAGGCGTTACTATCTGCGGCACTGCGGGCCTCTCGTCCAGTGTTCACCTCGTCGCCACAACCCGCCGGCCAGAGCGCGCCAGTGCGGGCGGCGCTGGTTTGCCGGGCTTGTCTGTTCGGGTCAAGTGAGGCAGAGTGAGTGCTAAAACGGAGCTGGTTTGTCAACAGTTGACGGGTGTTGATCACTTTCAACAGTGGAGTGTTCCATGGATAATCCCCATTAGAGCTTCTCGAGTGATGAACGAAAATTCACAAAGAGAGTGACCAAGCTCTAGATCAGAAGACAGCTGTTGGTGTCGGTGTGTGAAGTTCGAAGGCTGAAGAAAAAGGGCCGGAGCTTGTGCCACTGACTAAAGAGACGAAGGAGCTATTGTAATATTGCGATTGCTCTGCGTGGCTGCTCGCTACTTCAACAGGAATACATTATATCGGGAAAATATTGCTTTCAAACATAATGCGAGGTCAGCATTGAATATTTTACTCAACACAACCCTCGGCAACTTGACAGGGGTGACGAGTTACTATAAAGATGGACGATCTTCGTGTGATTCTTATTGTCTTACACATCTGCGCCGTCTTTGTTATCTTAATGTGTAAATGTGCACAAATCTGTGCGAAATCCGATAAAAATACCGGGGAAGCACAGCGCAGAGGAGCGGCGACACAGAACGGAGTTGCCGGATCCCCTCCAGGGGGATCTCCAGTCAGGACTGTATCAGCTAGTGTGGACTCCGCCAATGGCCACGCATCTGAGGACCCGCCTCCTCCGTACGCAGCCGTGGCACAGCAGGGCCGCTGGAAATTCAACGGCATGACACCAGAACCACCTATCGCTGGTGCAGCACCACTCCACTCTTCGCCGGCGGCAGGCTCGTCACCCGAAGGAAGAGCGGCCGCGGCAGTGCGCTGTGGCAGCGTTGGTGGTTCGACAGTTGTCGCAGGCGCTCGTCCGGTCCCGCCTTCGGGGGAAGAGGTCCCGAGGGTCGGTATTCCCCGCCCCCGCCGTACAGTTTTGCTGTGACGATGTCCGAGAGTGATGCCAAGTGACTCTGTAAAATGTGTTTGCCTGTTCTGACCCAGACGAGGCATCTGTTGTATTTATGCAGGCAGAATTGTATAAAGGTGATCATCGGAACCAAGTTTAACGACTACTTATCTATATATTATATGAAAAACAAGCTGTTGTATTGGAAAATATGCAAACAAAATAACAACAAAAACATCCAATCAAATTCCTTTTGTGTTTCTGATGAAAAAGCTATTAATTTCCGTTATCAATGTATTTTGGTTATGGTCCTCTTAACACGCTGTCGGTAGTGGAATGGGTTTTTAATTTCTTTTGAGTCCGTACCCGCTGCTCCTCCATTTTTGGTGATAGAAACCTCTGCTACCATTTGGAGCACTGGTGGATCCAAGAAGAAGGCCAAAGGGGGCCGTGGCCCCTCCAAAGCTTAAAAATATATGTTGCGCCCCCCAAAGGACCAAATTGTAGCCGCGTTTCTTTGATTTATGTTTTCGCGATTTTTTTCTCCGTTTGCCTCCCCAAAAGGTTGGTTTGGCCCCCTCAAGAATTTCTCCTGGATCCGCCAATGATTTTGAGATCCCAAAAATAGCGGACTTAAGTAACAGACTGCCTGGCTTTGGAATTATCCGTTATAGATGAATGCCTCAGTTTTACTTTGTTGCATTGAGTACGATTTACTGCGTCACGAGATCACTATTTTTAAGCGATATTTTAAGTTACTAGCATGCACACTGCCACAGGGTCGTATTCAAACAGCTAGACCAGACCAGAGGTCTAACTTGGCATACTTTTAGGGTTGCGTGAGCTTCCTTACAATTTTTGAAAGCATCTCTTAACTTCCAAAAGCACTCTAAAACTTTTATGCGATACTTAAGCCAGACCTAACGCCAGCATTACAATTTGATGGGACGGGGAATGTCATAGACTCAAAGAGCTTCCTTACAGCACCAATTTATTTGCAGATGTATTTCAGAGGGCACACTATTACTTTACCGATCTGGAGTTTCAATATAACTTCCTAATGCCATCTTTAAGTGGTGGGGTTGCCCATGGAAATAAGACAAGCTGCCACTTGCGATCAAAGCAGCAAGCCCGTGCCTGTTGCTAAAGTCCGGTGAAAAATTCTGGAGTGCAACAAAAGTAATAGTCCGTGATGTGAGCTGTTTCTTCTGGTCAACACAAATGCTGTCCTCGTTTGTTAGGCGATATATTGTCTTGTCGTCGTTAGGGATCTTTTATGGCAAATGGTTGTGGGTGATACCTTCTTAGGAGGTGTTTCATCCAAAAAAGCATATGAAATAATTTCTTCCGATAATAATAATAATTGATTAAAAACATCTAAAATATACATATACCGCCACCCCAATGATGTGAAAAATTGAGGATATGGACAAGGCTGGCTATCTCTTCTTGATTCAACAGGGTTCTAGATGTGTTAACGCTGACACGGCTATACAAGTCATATACAAAGCCCATGGGAAACCCAGAATCCAGGTGGTCCTGACACCCAAACCCTGCCCCTGGGATCTCCACCCGTGGAAATACTGAGACTTTCAGGCCATTGGGATACGGAAAAGTGGAAAGATATATAAGGACAAACATGTAATGTTTTTTCGTCCCCTCGCCTCATCAATGTAATTTTATTGGCCGGCTAGGAAAAAACACCGTAAACTTTTTTCACAAAACTACACCCATGCTTGAAAGAAGAATAGGAAATATATGGCAATAATAAGGTAGCATAGGCTTGAACTTTGATACATTTAAATGCATATTTATCCAATATGTGATAAGTAGATATGTGATAAGAATATGTTGTACACAGATATCCAATGACGTTGGTAGATCAAATTTTCTAATTCGAACATTCGCAAATAAATTTTCCGCCCCAAACGTTACTCATTTTCCAAATCTACCTTTCTCGATCGATGAAACACTATCGGGCTTCCACGTGACAGAGGATACTGTACGCAGTTTACCCAAATATCTGGTAGTACCCGGGGGCAAAGTGCCAAAAGCTGTCCGTCGTGTTGTAAACGGTTGTTGCACAGAAATGAAATCCCTGAAGATTCAGGATCATGACCTTGGGTGGACAACCGATACAGCGCCTACTCGTTGTCCGCAGGAGGTGCATTTGTCAAAGGATGCACGCGCAAAATCGGCCCTTGCCTCTTGGACTTAAACGGCTTATAATTAAGCTAAAAGGCCGTTTGTGGAAAAAACATAATTTAATTTTCAAGCTCAAAATACACTGCTTCTACATATGTCAGTTTCTGTATTCTCGTTTGGTCCTATCACGTCATTTTTGGCACGTGCAGCTCAGCGAAAAGAGGTGTACGTCAACACCCCTTCTGGCTCAAAACCTGTATCTCTGTATGGGTTAAACGAACAGCCGTGAAACTTTTCATACATGTCGCTTAACATGCTCGGTATAATTTCTCCAAAAATGGTTTAGACACCTAGAAGAGTTATTGAGATATGACGTCATATCTGAGCGCATGCAAATGCACTGTTTTCAAGCCAATTGGGGAACTTTGTCCCAGATGTTAGCTTCTTGCTTCAGTGCTGGTAATAACTGATTGGATAAGCAAATAGTTCCAAATGGTATCTTCCTGATTGAAATCAACCATTGTTCTCCATATTATATAGGAAATTGCGCAATGGGTGTTCTGCCCAATGCTCCAGCACGTGCAAAATCGCCTGGGGGACATCGTTACACCCCTTTCAGTTAAACTCAAGTAGATTAAACTCAGTTCAGTTAACAAACACCAAATTTTGCAGATGTAATGCACACATGTTTGATATATCAACACAAAGTTTTGTGAGACTATAATGACTATTGCAAAAGTTATGGCCGTTCATCAAAACACATGTATATGCGTGGTCCAATGCAAAATGTAGCGCACTGCAGTACCCTTATTGGCAGTGATGTTTGGGAGTAATTTGGTCCGCCTGTGGTTATTATGTGCCGCATTGCAGCTCACGTCTGAAAACTGGAAGAGGTATGCTGTGCGCCTAAGCATATGTTCCCTGGTATGAACGGTAGCGCAGGGTACCCCCGTGTTTGCTCGTTCTCTTCCATTGTAGCACCAAACCTTAGGAGTTGAGATCAAAAGATCAGTACCCACATTTGACCTTCATAGCCTACGTCCAAAGGTATATTACATGCAAATACCAGACCATGCTTGCTTCTGTCGCTAACTAAGGTCGACTTTGAACTTTTTCCCAAAAAAGATTACCGAAAGAAATAGCGCGGGAAGCTTGCAAATGGTGAAACAATAAAACACACGAGAAAGACGCCAGCGGACAATGCCGACATTGAACATCTCGTCAGTTAGGAAGTAAGACGTTAGGCTTAGAAATGTTGAAATATATTATTTTCTAGGTCATCTCCAATGGGGTTCTTAATGAGGCACCGCAAAAAAGTGAATCCACGTGCGCAGAGTTGATGTATTGTATACAAGTCTTACACGAGTAGCTCGAGGTTAGAATGGATTTGAAGCGATGGAATGGTGTGTTGGCTGGTGGACTTTGGGTCCTGAATATATATTACATTGTGGGACCTGATTAAAATATCATGATCTATCACATTTTAGCTTCGTTTTTTTAGGAAGAGTCTTGGAACCAAGATGCATAGCCTTAAAAAATAACGTTTATGTTCTAGCAGACTCTGAGAGCTCTCTGATGAGCGCAAAAATGCGACAAAAATGTCACTATTACCTACCCGAGAAACGCACGAAAGTTGCTCAGCACGCCAATAAAAAAGGACTCGCAGTGATTGAGTACAAAATATGCAGGGCGCATCATTTTCCAAAATAAGATTGCAGACAATTTATGCTACGTTGAGTGGGAGATAAGATCAATTTTCACAAAGATTCGCCACGGCGAAGGTTTTCGAACAATCTGCGATGGCGCATTATCAGGGCATTGTCAGTCAGAGAAAGAAGTGGCATCCCTGATATCAGAATCGGTATTTTCATGCAAAGAGCTGTCATTATACTAACAGGAAGCGTCTCTTTGATAATAAAAAAGCAAGTAGATACGCAAGTAAGCTAATCTGAGCCTCCCGAATTGATAACGTGATTTCCTGAGCAGCTCTGGGGCCCTCAGCTGAGCTAGGCCCGCCGAAGCTGATGAGGACACCGGAGCTGGTATGGGGCTCCTGAGCTAATTAAAGGGAATGTGGCACCTTGGTCGAATCCTGGAATTTAGTGAAATTAGGCGTACTTTTAAAAAAATAATGAAACCACTCATGATTTCTCCGAAAAATGTACAATAGGCTCAATATTTTGTTTTTTTAATACTCCTCTAGAAAAAGGAATAAATATCAGCCTGTGGATGATGTCACGATCTGGCAACCACTACCATACTTGAAACGCTTCAAGGGCTTTGATTGGCTGATGCTCATCGTGACGTCAGCATATGTCGTCACACCAGTAGCTCACAACAATGGCCGCCCCGCGACGGGCTGATGAGGGCTGGTGTCAGGTAGGTTTTAGCTTTTTTCTACGGAGATATCGAGTTACAAGACAAATTAGATATGGAGTACCGGGTTTTCCGACTTGCTTTACAACTTGGCTATCTCAGTTAAAGTCACGTTGTGAAGGTGCCACATTCCCTTTAAGTGCTTCCTGACTTGATCTGGTACCCCTGAGCTGGTCGGGACCACTGAGCTAATCCCTTGTCCCCTGAGCTGATAAGGTGCTCCCTGAGCTGATCTAGGCCCCTGCTCTGGTCTAGGAGATAGGAGCTGATCTGGGCCCCCGAGCTGATAAATCTGGTGCCCCTGAACAGATATGTTGCCGCCTGAGCTGAAATAATGCACCCTGAGTCGATCTCCTGAGCCCTTATTGTGCCTCCTGAACTCATATTATGCCCTCTGAGCTAGTCAGGTGCCCCCTGAGCTAATCAGGTGCCCTTTAAGCTGATCTGAGCCTCCTGGGTTGATAAAATGATATCCTGAGAAGGTCTGGGCTCCTGAGCTGGTATGGGGCTCCTGCGCTAATTAAGTGCCTCCTGATCTGATCTGGTACCCCGAGCTAATCTGGGCAACTTCTTGGTCGAGGATCGCTTAGCTGAACTACTGCTCCCGGATTCGATCTGGTGCCTCCTGAACCATATTTTTCCTCCTGAGCCCAATGCACCCTGGGTCGATCTTGGGCCTCCTGGGCCATTATTGTGCCTCCTGAGCCCATCTGATACCGTCTTAGCTAGTCGGGTGCCACCTTTTTATCGCCACTCCCTAGAATCCACCAGTATAGTAGTCAATGTGTATAATTAAGGGTGCCTAAGCATCACAAGACGTCTTAGCTATGGCTCATTCCTCCCAAGCTCCATTTTACAAGGAGAGTTTGCATTGTGTTCTTGTTCCCCATCTATTCAAGATCAGTTCAGCGGTACCCTAGTGTGGATCAGAGCCCTCCAAAGCAGCTGCCCCCCAGTTGTGCCTCCAGGGACTAGACTAGCTCAGTGGAATCCCGAGATTATGGGAGTTGGCCTTCTATTCTTATTCTCTGCCCATTCAAGATAAGCTCAGAGACCTCTGATATGGACCAGAGCTCCCCAGCGCAGCTCATGCTTCGCCCAGAGACTAGACAAGCTCAGTGGTCCCTAGATATGGGGTTATCAGACTAGCTTAATGAGCCCCAGGTAGGCTCATAGGGCTTTGAACCAGCTCAATGAGCCCCGTAACACTTTAAGGCGCCCGATCATCTCAAGGGGCCTCAGGCCAACTTAGGGAACTCTAACAGGCTCAGCGCCCAGACCAGCTCAGGGTACCCCAAGGAGCCAGATCCGATCTTGGGCCTCCAATCAGTTCAAGGGCTATAAGTCAGGTCAGGGGACAAGATCAAGTAAGGGACACTATATAAGCTTAGGAACCTTTATCAGCTCAGGGATCCCGATCAGCTCAGGAGCCCAGAGCTGCTCAGGTTATCACATAATCAACTCAGGAGGCCCAGGTGAGCTCAAAGGGTACCAGACTAGCTCCAAAAGCACCATATTAGCTCTAGAGGGATCAGAATAGCTCGGAGGGCATCTTATGGGCTCAGGAGGAACAATTATGGTTCAGGAGGCACCAGAACGACCAAGACATTGCCCAGATTAGCTCAGGGTACCAGATCAAGTCAGGAGGCTCGTATTCAGCTCAGGAGCCCCATACCAGCTCAGGGACCCAGACCTTCTCAGGATATTTTATCAACCCAGGAGGCTCAGATCAGCTTAAAGGGCACCCGATTAGCTCAGGCGGTACCCGACAAGCTCAGAGGGCATAATATGAGTTCAGGAGGCACAATAAGGGCTCAGGAGATCAACTCAGGGTGCATTATTTCAGCTCAGGCGGCAAAATATCTGTTCAGGGACACCACATCTATCAGCTCGGGGGCCCACATCAGCTCCTATCCCCTAGACCAGAGCAAGGGCCTAGACAAGCTCAAGGAGCACCATACCAGCTCAGGGGACCAGATAATAACGTTCAGTGCTCAGAACATAACGCTCAGAACATAACGCTCAGTGGTCCCGACCAGCTCAGGGGTACCAGATCAAGTCAGGAAGCACTTAATTAGCTCAGGAGCCCCATACCAGCTCCGGGGTCCTCATCAGCTTCGGCAGGCCCAGCTCAGCTGAGGGCCCCAGAGCTGCTCAGGAAATCCCGCTTTCAACTCGGGAGGCTCAGATTAGCTTACTTGCGTATCTACTTGCTTTTTATTATCAGAGAGACGCTTCCTGTCAGCATAATGACAGCTCTTTTCGTGAAAATACCGATTCTGATATCAGGGATGCCACTTCTTTCTCTGACTGACAATGCCCTGATAATGCGCCATCGCAGATTGTTCGAAAACCTTCACCGTGGCCAATCTTTGTGAAATTTGATCTTATCTCCCACTCAACGCAGCATGAATTGTCTGCAATATTATCTTGGAAAATGATGCGCCATGCCTATTCTGTACTCAAATAACTGCGAGTCCTTTTTTGCTGCAGTGCTGAGCAACTGTCTTGCGTTTCTCGGGTAATAGTGACATTTTTGTCGCATTTTTGCGCTCATCAGAGCTGCTAGAACATAAACGTTATTTGTTAAGGCTACGCATCCTGGTTCCAAGACTCTTCCTACAAAAAACGCAGCTAAAATATGATAGATCATGATATTTTAATCAGGTCCCACAACGTAATACCTATTCAGGACCCAAAGTCTACTAGCAAACACACCATTCCATTGCTTCAAATCCATTCTAACCTCGAGCTACTCGTGTAAGACTTGTATACAATACATCAACCCTGCGCACGTGGATTCACTTTTTTGCGGTGCCTCATTAACTACCCCATTGGAGATGACCTAGAAAATAATATATTTCAACATTTCTAAGCCTAACGTCTTACTTCCTAACTGACGAGATGCTCAATGTCGGCATTGTCCGCTGGCGTCGTTCTCGTGTTTTTAGAGTTTCGCCATTTGCAAGCTTCCCGCGCTATTTCTTTCGGTAATCTTTTTGGAAAAAGTTCAAAGTCGACCTTAGTTAGCGACAGAAGCCAGCATGGTCTGGTATTTGCATGTAATGTATCTTTGGACGTGGGCTATGAAGGTCAAATGTGGGTACTGATCTTCTGATCTCAACTCCTAAGGTTTGGTGCTACAATGGAAGAGACCGGGCAAACACGGGGGAACCCTGCGCTACCGTTCATACCAGGAACATATGCTTAGGCGCACAGCATACCTCTTCAGTTTTCAGACGTGAGCTGCAATGCAGCACATAATAACTACAGGCGGACCAAATTTCTCCCAAACATCACTGCCAATAAGGGTACTACAGTGCGCTACATTTTGCATTGGACCACACATATACGTGTGTTTTGATGAATGGCCATAATTTTGCAATAGTCATTATAGTCTCACAAAACTTTGTGTTAATATATCATGTGTGTTAATCATGTGTGTTAATCATTATCATGTGTTAATATAACATGTGCAGCATTACATCTGAAAAATTTGGTGTTTGTTAACTGAACTGAGTTTAATCTACTTGAGTTTAACTGAAAGGGGTGTAACGATGTCCCCAGGCAATTTTGCACGTGTAGGAGTATTGGGCAGAACACCCATTGCGCAATTTCCTATATAATATGGAGAACAATGGTTGATTTCAATCAGGAAGATACCATTTGGAACTATTTGCTTATCCAATCAGTTATTACCAGCACTGAAGCAAGAAGCTAACATCTCGGACAAAGTTCCCCAATTGGCTTGAAAACAGTGCATTTGCATGCGCTCAGATATGACGTCATATCTCAATAACTCTTCTAGGTGTCTTAACCATTTTTGGAGCAATTATACCGAACATGTTAAGCAGCATGTATGCAAAGTCTCACGGCTGTTCGTTTAACCCATACAGAGATACAGGTTTTGAGCCAGAAGGGGTGTTGACGCGCACCTCTTTCGCTGAGCTGCACGTGCCAAAAATGACGTGATAGGACCAAACCAGAATACAGAAACTGACATGTGTAGAAGCGGTGTACTTTGAGCTTGAAAATTAAATTATGTTTTTGCCACCAACGGTCTTTTTAGCTTAATTATAAGCCGTTTAAGTCCAAGAGGCAAGGGCCGATTTTGCGCGTGCATCCTTTGACAAATGCACCTCCTGCGGACAACGAGTAGGCGCTGTATCGGTTGTCCACCCAAGGTCGTGATCCTGAATCTTCAGGGATTTCATTTCTGTGCAACAACCTTTTACAACACGACGGACAGCTTTTGGCACTTTGCCCCCGGTATAGTGAGTAAAGCTTGTGGCCCTGACGGCCCAAGTGCTCGCATTCTTAGGGAGTGTGCGTTGGAATTGGCCGTTCCTCTTTGCAAGATTTTTCGCTTATCACTGGCTAATGGTATATTTCCAGAACAGTGGGCAGAGGACAATATTGTCTCCATATACAAAAAAGGCTTTAGAAAAATCTAGACAACTATCGTTCGGTTTCATTACTGCCTTTGTGTGCAAAAGTGTTTGAGAAAATAGTCAGCGATCAGATTTGTAAACACGTCAGATCTCTTCTTTCGGAAACTCAACCCGTGTTTATACAGCATCGATCTTAACCTTCAAAGCTTGCATATTTCCTTGCACATGGGTGGGCGCCGTTCAAGATAAATCTCAGCTCGATGTGGCTTACACAGATTTGTCTAGTGCCTTCCAAAGGGTAAGTCATCGCCTGCAGCTCTATAAGCTTCAATGTATGTATGGCCTGGATGGACAAGCTTTGAAATGGCTCACATCTCACCTAGGGAGGCGGAAGCAAAGAGTGGTGTTAAATGGCAAGATGTCCAAATGGACTCCGGCTGTCTCGGGGACGCCGGAAGGCAGGCATATCTCGCCTTTGTTGTTCCTTCTCTACGTGAATGATTTGCCATCTGTGGTCTCTACAAACTGTTTGATGCTTGCGGATGACGTGAAAATTTTCGGTCAAATTGACACCCAAAATGACGTCATCAGGCTTCAAAATGACTTGGATGCGGTTGCGCGCCTGGCAGAGGACTGGAAGCTGAAGCTGAACGCATCGAAATGTAAATCATTCAAAATCACTCTGAACCGCAATTTCACCCCTTCATCTTACAAAATCAAAGAAAAAAATTTCGACATCATCCGAGATCTAGGCGTCATTCTGGACCAAAACCTCACTTTTCAGGCGCACATCAATTCCATAGTACTAAAAGCCAACATGGCATTAGGCCTTCTCATTCGAACCTTCCAGTCAGCTTTCCCCAGACACAAACCGGACAAGCGTGCGGCCGTATCCGTGTTCAACGCAAATGTTCGGTCTATTCTAGAATACTGCTCCGCCATTTGGGGTGGAGCAGCAAAATCTCATCTCATTCGCGTGGAGAGGGTTCAGCATAAATTCCTCCTGTGGCTTAGCCAACCATACTGAGCCTGCCAGTGCTATGCTGAACTACAAGTACCTGCTTAGCTTCACGCTGTGAATCACTCCAGGCTAGGTCAGGCCATTTTTAACATGTTAACTGGGAGGCATTTGCCCCCAGTCGGCCAAATGCCCCCCCAGTGACCGGAAATTGCCCCCCAGTGAAATAGATAAAATATGACTTAAACATCAATAAATGCAAACCCACCTAACGAACATAAGAGAGAACACTACCCGATAATGATAATTTAGGTTTATTGCGGGTGCCAAATTGGCAATCCACAAAAATTGTGTTAAACAATTTTCATCCGTGGATGTCTCCTCAATCGTGCAAAGACGAAACAAAGCGCATAGTTACGGGAAATCCCGGCAAAGCGGCCTCAGCATCAACTAATCACAACGCTGGAGATGAACGCTGGCCTACAACCAATCAAACATCATGTTCTATCCGACCAGAAGCTCACACCCCAGCCAGTATCGTAAGATTGTATGATGCTCTCATTTCACACGAGGTCAGTTGTGAGCTCGTTCGTGGATTAGACGGGACACGGTGTAGTCAAAGCGCGTAAGACAGGTTGGCTGGTGTGGCAGTATGAAGTGCTTAGTCTTTTTATTTATTATTGTGGTGGTAGCATACATAAACGTCAGGGGGCCAGCCAAATTTCATACATAGAAGTGACTTCAAACTTCAAACAAACTTCAAGCTTAAAAGTGAGGGGGGCCAGTCAAACTTCAACCTCATGCTGACAACAAACTTTCCACGTTAGTACCAAAAACTGTTTTAATTTGGGGTCCTCGTTGCCTTCCGCAGCAGCTGGTTATATAAATTTCCGGTTTTCCCCATTTTGACTGAGATCAAGAACTTGCTGGTCAAGAAGTGGGTGGGGGGAGGGGGGACAAGCCCCTGGTCTCCCCTTTTCCGACGCTTTCTGTAGCATGCGTGAAATTTATAGTGAGATCGCTGAATCAATTTTTTTCTGTAAAATCGAAAGTTGTTAGCTGGCTTTTATCATAGATTCCTTGATGTTGAAAATGGGGAGAGATTATATATTCGGCCACGGCCCTTCGTTAGAATCACAAAACTATCTCCCGAGAAACCCTTCCAAGAAGGAAAGAGCTGGTGACGCCATATAACCCTGACAATTGGTGCGTCGATAAGCCTAAACAATTGTTAGCTGGTTATACTACATGCCCTAGACGATTTTGACAGCAAAAGTCACACATCATAGAAGGTATGTATATAAAAACCTATCTCGATTTAGCCTATGAACGACTTGTGTTAGATGCTGTAGGAGTGTACTTATCTTGCCACACTCATAAAGAAAAATAAGAAAATCACCTTCTCATTTGGAATATTTTGCTTCAGCGTCAGGCCAAAATCCCTCCCAACAGGGTGAGAGTTGGCGACGCCGTATGACACTGGCAGTTGATGCGTCGTTAAACCCCCCAACAATAATTATTATTATTGAGCAGCGTCAGGGCTGCCAGGCTGGTCATTTCGTAGCCAAATTCCTCGAATTGGGCCTTTTTGTCGTGTTTGGCCCCGCGATTTTTTTCGGTTGGTCCTTTCATGGAATCTGGCCTTTTTTGCCCCTTTTTCTAGCTGTTGGCAACTAAGCTATTTCTGGTTTTTCCCTTGCATAAATATGGCTTATTTTGACCTCTTCCGCTCTAGAATACGATATTCTGACACCGAAAAAGCAGCAGAACAGCAGAAAAACTGGTTTGGTGGCGGAAGGGAGGGACAGAACTTTGTTAAAAACACGATCCACAAAAATGATGGCCACCGATTACCGGACTCAAAGGATGCGACACTATAGGCACCTTTTGGGTGAAAAAGGTGATGGCAAACTGCGCCCTCTGAGTCTCCGCTCTCCACCCACTTACCAAAATCATAGAGACGCCACTGTTCAAGAGAAAAAATGAATAGTTTGAAAAAAGAGAAAGCATTAAATATTAGCGGGGAGTGGTGCGGTCAAGATGATTAATGATGCTAACAAATGATCTGGTTATCAGGATAAAACCATTTGAGGATCACACGGGATTGGAAGAGCACCCCTGGCTCAGTATTAAATGGGTGGTGTGCTAAAAAGTATTGCGTCAAATCAATACCAAATTGTCAACAATCAATTTTAAACAGTGATACAAGTCGCTTTTTCTGCGGGTTTATGACTACCGTTAGGGGTTGTTTTAGCATCAAATCTGGCTTTTGTGGTATTTATTTGGCTATTTTAGTGAAAATGAAAATGTTCCCCTCTTTGGCCCTTTTCTAACTCGGTTTGACCTTTCCACCGAAAAATGGCAACCCTGGGCAGCATGTATAATCTGGAATAACACAAAAATTGAGAAACATTTTATTAACACTAACGCGTCTAAGTTTTATTAAACCCCCTCAAAATGGGGTATTGATCCCTTGAAGATACTATAACGGCCAGCACGAAGAATGCCCCCTTTTCACTAAATTTTCCTTAAAAAATGCCCTGGGCTAGGTGCCACCAATGTGATACCTTATTTTATGTTAAGTTTTTAACATACGCGTCGGAAATCGGGGGGGGCAGGGGGCCTGACCCACCCACTTTTTGGCCAAAAATTTTCCTGATCTCAGTCAAAATGAGATAAAAAACCGGACATTCTTATAGCGAGCCGCTGCAGAAGGCAACGAGGAGCTCAAATTCGAACAGTTTTTGGTCCTGACGTTGAAGGTTTTTTGTCAGCATCAGGTTGAAGTTTGGCTGCCCCCCCCACTTGTTTGCCGGTGGCAACACTTATGGTTTTTAGAGGCCTCATCTCATCATCACATCTTTCAGAAGGTTTTACGGTACATGTGCCGGTTAGAACCACTAGGACTCCACGTTCAACTTTGTTTAGTATACCGCCGGCTAGAGTGAACGCTGTTGCTTCGGGAGTTTTTAATCGTTTACCTCGTGTGGGTGGTGAATAGCTTTTTAAACGTGTCACCCCTCAGCGATATATTCTGTGATCCGCTCGGGGTACTAAATAAAAATACAGCTGTGTTTGCGGCCGCCGAGCCAGCACTGGTCTGGTGTGTGTATTTATGTTGTATTTAGGCCGCCATGTGTTTTTAATTCTACTGACTTCACCTGTTATTGGGTTTTTAAGACCTGTTGGTGATTCAAAACGGATACAAAAGATACAACAAAATCGATCGATGAAAAATATATCATTTAATTAATTTAATGTAACTTAATCAACTATCAGCTACCCTGGCCGCTCAGTTGGTATGAGCGTTGGGCTCCAGCCCGCTGCTCACAAACCGTGCAGTGGCAGGGCATTGGTGGATGCTATGGATTGATTCCCCTTGAGACGCTCCAACACTCAATATTCACCCAACGTACGCAGAGGGTGACCTGAGCTGGTCGGCCGTCCCTGTACTTTATGGAACATTACACGTTTGATTCCAAGTTTCTTTGCAGAAATTGCTGGTTCGGAGGGTGAGGTAGGAGTCTCTGAGACAGGGCCCTCGATGACTTCTGAGAGATTTCGATAAAAAACTCAGAACGTGCAATGACTTGGACAAGATTTATGCTAGAAATTAGTTGCCAGAGTTGACTCTGACTTGCATTTTCCTTGAGTCAGATCCCGTTCGAGTCACTTTCAAACTTTGATCCAGTCAAAGTCGACTCATCCTCTCAACCTGATAAGTCAGAATCCAAGTCAGTACCTAAGCCGTGAGTCGACTCAGAAAACGCCGGTATAACAAAAACTCGACTTTCCCAATAAATAGCCTGTCGCTTCTGTCGTAGGCCATCTCCTCCATTAGCAGCCACTCCTCTCCCCACAGCAGCGCAAATACTAAATATCTTACTCCCGAAAGTTATTTAAAATATTCACCCCTTAAGACTAGTTAAATTATCATCGGGAAAACGTTGAATCGAAAACGGAAACGAGATGGCATAGTGGGCTCAAGCGGCTACAAGTTGGAGCCAGACGATCCGTAAAAATCTGTTCGAAATAGTTTAAGCCGAAGGCTTCGTCAGAGAGGGGGGCGTGTTCTATCAACCCAAGAGTGGTGGAAAGCTCTCCCACCAACTGTCTTCCCTTGCAGTAACAGTAGCAGAGACCCTCATGACAGCACGTGGAGGGAGACCCTAAGGCAATCAAAATGTCCTCAAGCTGCTGTGGGAGGCACCAAAGACGGGTTTTATTCTGGCCGGGGGCCGACAAGCCAATGCACTAAGGCTTCGAAACAACGAAGGTCAAACTTCGATGCAAGCAGGGCTTCAAATGACCTCGTACCTCAGGAACGTCTAAGGAGGCCTAAAAGGCAATGGAGGCGCCCGAATGAAAAAAATCCCTCTCTAGTAGAGCTCAGGTTTAGTAGTTTTTGGAAGAGCCCCACGACCATGCAAGGACCTGAACACTGAACAGCTCAGAAGATAGGCCCTAGGCTGGCGGAGAGAGTTCCTCAGCTTATGTGAGAGACCTTAAAGGGAATGTGGCACCTTGGTCGAATCCTGGAATTTAGTGAAATTAGGCGTACTTTTAGCCAAAAATAATGAAACCACTCATGATTTCTCTGAAAAATGTACAATAGCCTCAATATTTGGTTTTTAAAAATACTCCTCTAGAAAAAGAAATAAATATCAGCCTGTGGATGATGTCACGATCTGGCAACCACTACCATACTTGAAACGCTTCAAGGGCTTCGATTGGCTGATGCTCATCGTGATGTCAGCATATGTCGTCACACCAGCAGCTCACAACAATGGCGACCCGGCGACGGGCTGATGGGGGGCTGGTGTCAGGTAGGTTTTAGCTTTTTTCTACGGAAATATCGAGTTTCAAGACAAATGAAATATGGAGTACCGGGTTTTCCGACTTGCTTTACAACTTGGCTATCTCAGTTAAAATCACGTTGTGAAGGTGCCACATTCCATTTAATTTCGTACCGCAAATAACTCCGGTCTGCGACCTGGGCTAACGCCCCACCGGCGCAGGAGAGCCGCATGACAATGTGCTGAAAGCTAACCATATTTCGTTCTTAATATATCTCTTCATAAGCCTGCAAGTCAGATTTATCATTCTTTTCTTTAAAATAACCAAGAAAGAGTACGTGGTCACCACCGGATTCGAACCGGACCTACCTGATCAAGAGACAGGGCCTCTAACCACTAGACCACCGCGCCACACTGCTCATCCTCCCACTAGCTGAACAGCTGTGACCCGTCAGGAGGTCACTGGCTAGTACAACTCCGCCGAATATGCCGGGCCGCTGGCGCCGGGTGCTGTGCTTGTCCCGAAAAGGCACGATATAAAGGTGCTTCTAGAAGACGAACCAAACATTCTTTTGGGCTGAAATTAGTTGTATCGTCGAGCTAGGATCGTAAGCTAGCTTCATGCCAAATTACTTCCACTTCCATCCATTTTAAGGACTTGAAACCATGGTGAGAAGCAAAGGTGGTCCGACAATTTTAGCATCTTGTAATATATTTTGGACTAATTACTCGAAAGCCATTAGAGATAGGTGGGTAGTATAAGTGAGCGAAATGACCGCAAGTAACTTTCCTCTTCAGCCATGTCAGTTCTGAGTTTGTGAGTGACATGAGCTTGGAATCAGGAAGATGCAAATAAAAAGTTTTTTGACTCAATTTCTATTTATGCCTATAAAACAAAGAATTTCACATTCACAACTTCCATCTCCAAATATTATCAGGCGGAAGCAATGTTCTTTCATTATTTGAAATGAAAACTCAAATCGGTCAATTAGATTGTGAGATATTAACGTTGAAATAAAATGAACCAAAATTCAGTCTTCCGGAAGAACTGTAAAAAGTAGGTCAAAATTTTGCGTTTTGCACTCAAAACTATGCCTAAGCACTACAAAATTTTCCTAGCTACCCCTAGGTAACTGCCTTTCAGCTAACTGAGGCCTGTCTTCTGACATTTCGAGCGCACAAGTCGGCCATCAACTTTTAGCAGGTTTTTTGCTCGCATGAGAAAAGCCGCGTTTTCGCGCAATATATATTGTCGGATCAGCTCAATTCGTTTTCCCTAGCTGGCCCTTGTTATCTTTCGAAAAGGACATAAATTTCAAGTTCGTAGGTTAAGAAGTAAAAATTAGAAAAATATAAAACAGAAAAAGTTTGAGCCAAAATTTCTCAAAAACTATTTTGGATTTCGACTCGGGGCTTCAGTTTGGGTGTCTGGAGCAGAAGGGCTATCACCCTACAAAATTCCAGAGCTCTGACATCAATTCTCAGGACGGACAGACGCCAACAACAACAGACCACGACGAGACCCGTCTGAGCGGCCAGAATAGAGCCGCTTGAGAAATCTCAATGCGCTTCGCTCCATGGATTTCGTCATGCGGCTCTGACAAAAATAGCAATGGAGGGCTCCGGAATAGCAATGGAGGCCATGAGGTCGAAACAGGTTCTAAGGCTGGAACAGCAGGCCTATCAATGGGCTATGGCAACCCCCGAATTGTAAAGGAGGCCCTTATGCCGAAAATAGGTCTCCAGGGCAGAAGGGAATATTTTTTGGACCGCAGACGAAGTCCCCAGACTCCACAAATACTCCAGGCTAAGTAGAATACCCCTGATAAAGCAAGCGAGGGTCCCATCGCCTGGAAGCGAATGCAGAATGCTTCTTAGTACAAGCCTCGAATACCACACCTGGAGGCTCCAAACAAAGAAGGCCCCAGAAAGTGCAAGCTATCCAATAAAAACGGCATTGGAAGCATTTAAGCCAGTGCAAAGAGTCATTAAACTGTTGGTTCTCAAGGAAATAGGTACAACTTGTTGACAAATCTGAAAAGGAGACCACTGAAATAGTCACAGAGGCCTCTTAAAAAGTAACTCTAAAATCTACCTGTAGGTCCACCACCGAAAGTAGCCCTCTTGCCTTTGGTTTAGAGGTCCTCCCAAGTTAATTCATACCCCTCTAAACTTGTTCCGACCCCCCTCCCCCAACCACCCACCAAACTGGAAACCAGAGGCGGAACCCCGCCTGAGGATCAGGCATGCCCTCTGACGGCAGGTCTCCCACATCAGGCCATCATCACCAATCAGTCACTACGAAATCAGGAACCTCGGGCTGCGCTACCGTGGAAGGATACCAGCATCCTTGCTGGACTGGAGTACTCGGAGATGTATGTGGCACCAATTGGCGCTGATCTCGCGGCCTACACCGCAATGGAAGTCCCAGGGTTTTCCCCACCTTCCTAAAGACGCCGCTACAGAGCCGAGCTGGCAATGGCAGACGCGGTAAATAACAGACGGGGGCAACTGGGGGATGCGCTTTTTCAAGGGCGTGCCTTTGTATACTCTTCGGGGTACAAGTGTGTCCCCACAAGTGTCTCGTACCCCCTATGAGACGGTTCGGACCTCCCATTTGGGCCTGGAGGGGGTGGCATTTGACCCAGGGGAGCAAGGGATCGGGGACCAGAGGATCATCTGTCAAATTTACAGTGATTTTAACACGAGCCTTACATCAGCTTAAGTCAAGACAGCTTTATGCCCTTACTTTTACGGTAATAATTATAATGAAATAAAACAATAACCAATAATATAAATAAATAATACATAAATAAAATATGGAGTTAGGGCTGACGCGTGGGGTGATCAAAAGCAAAACAAGAAGAAGAGATTATCGGGCGCCGTTGCACGCTGAGCTCGGTGTTCTGCCCTCAGTGCAGTGGGTCCGCCCCTGCCACCGTCACCACCAGGCAGCCACCTGTGACACGGTGGGCCCCTCAGCAGGGTTTCGCCTTCTCGCCAGCACCTGGGTTCCAGGGTGAGCCGCTGCAGACTGCGCTCCTCCGTGGCGGTCACAGGGCCTGTCCGTGAGAGCCATCTGAGGTGGATCGAGGCTGGTGACACAGAACTGTTGTGTCAACGCGTGACGGACGGCGTTCACCTCCAGCAGCAGAATGTGCTATAGATACATTTTCTAAGAACAAGATTAGAGCCAAGACTGGGACGGCCGTTGGCGGCGGTGTGTGAAGTTAAAAGGCAAAAGAGCGAAGGACCGGAGCCTGTTTCATCAACCCAGAAGATATAAGCTATCGTAATATTTCTGTTGCACAGCATCAATACTTGAGGCTTTGCCGGGAATATCCATTATTTCAAGCGGATATTGCTCTTAACATAATGTGACATAATACTTTAAACCTTAGCATTAAATAGTCTTATTAACGCAAGCTTAAGCACCTTGACAGGTGTGAGCTGCAGTTAATACAAAAATGGATGGCATAATTATGGTTCTTGTCATCCTGAAGTGCTGTATCTTTTTGGGCCTCTTCGTGTGGCGATGTTCAATTATCTGTGACGAATGCGATGGAGATGCTGGACCCGATGGAACACAGCACGGAGGTGCGGCACCACAGAGCGAAGCTGCCGCAACCATTCCACCTGGTCAACCGTTCTCTATTACCAGACCTTCCCCTAGACACCGGATCAGCTAAAGTGGACTCCGCCAATGGCCCGACACCTGAGGACCGGCCTCCTCCGTACGCAGCCATTGTAATGGAGGACTACAGCAAGTTCAACGGCATGACACCAGCACCACCTTCCACTGTTGCGGCACCACTCCACTCTCCGCCAGCGGCAGGCTTGTCACCCGAAGGAACGGCACAGTTCGCAGGGACAGGGACAGCGGCAGTGCGCAGTGGCAGCGTTGGTGGCTCGACAGTAGTCGCGGGCGCTCGTCCGGTCCCGTCTTCGGGGAGAAGAGGTCCCAAGGGTTGGTATTCAAAGGCATACTGCAACGATGCCATGGAGTGATGCCTGATGACCTAGCGCTGCATGCACGCCTGTTCTGTCCCTCAGAAGGCGCTGTTGGCATTCATGCTGTATGCGATACTATTTACTTATCCATCGTTAGTTACGTATTAGTTACGTATTGCGTAGTTGTAGCATCTATTTTTCTTTTAGCGGATGCCAGTTAGTGCGCAATAAGCTTTTATTCCTCTCTTTAAATAAAAATTCCTCCATGGTGACTTTGGCGTGGCCAAAACCAGTCAAATATGACTAGAATAAAAAATTAAAGCCACCCCCACGAAACGCATCGACAGTCAACCCTGAGCGCTGGCTGGTCGCTTGATGACATAATCAAATTTTCCAAAACAGTTTGCAGACGTCATAAGCGAAACAAAAGTCCTGTGCACGAGCCTTATAGTTGACTGGATAGTTGCCCCACGCCAAAGGCAGCCTTCCGATAAGAGATCGGCCTTCTGACGTAGACCCCACCTTTCATTGTCAGCTACCTCTCTCGAGACAGTGGCCCAACTCCTAGATCGGTACTTCTTGATGACTTTTAGAGATTGATAGCCAATCTCTCCTCCTGCCCCCCAAAAAAAAAAAAAATATTGCAAAGAAAAGGTAACCGAAGCATTTATCTTGGCAGCATCGTATAATTGGTCCCAGGTGAATGCAGGTCCCGAAAATTTCCTCTCATCACAGATGTAAGTTTGCAGATGGTTTATCTTTGTGGCTTTTTAACACCTCCTTTAGGAAGAAGCACTTCACTGCTCTGCAGCTCTTTTGTAAAAGGTAGCGCACCGACGATGTGTTAGGTGAGTGCTCCGACCCGCCCACAGATGACAGAGCCGAGTGACCTGTCTCCGGTCACTATTTTGATGTTTTCTTATTTGTTTGTTTAGGAAGTGGTATCAGTGGTTTCAGGTATTGTTACAGCATTGAGTATATTTTTTAAATTGTCGTCTTTCTTCTGAAATGTATCTCACTAGTTTTATTTTAGGCCTTCCTTAGTCATTACTTGTCCGTTCCACGGTCATCTGGTGACCTCTGAGCTCATTTCCTGGCAATACGCTGTGCGAGGAGGACCTGAACTTGAAGTGCCGGTTTGCTGAAACAGTTGAACTTACCGACTTGAAATGGCTAGGTTTTGATAAGTAAAACTATTTTTCAATGTTTTATTACTATATTTGAAATTGCTTTGGTGTTGTATGTTTTTCATGCATTGAGATAGATCGAGATATCTATCTTATTTGCCGTGGCATTACTGTACGTTTTTTAATAGCTTTTATGTTTTTTTACCGCCGTCCCACTTCTTTTCTTGTCAGCGATTTGTTAAAGTTGAGTATTGTTTTTTTTGTTTAACTCGTCGGCATGCTTTGTTGGTGATTTTTTTTCTCACAAGGGTTTGACTTTTCGTTCTTGCATGTTTATGTTCCATGGACTCGGTCCTAGGGCGGTGACAGTTCTGTTTCTGTTCCATGGACTCGATTCCTAGCGCGGTGACAGTTCACCATCTAGTTGAGAGATGTCTGGAAAACTGAATACAGCATGCCAGTGACGCCCATTTTTCGGAATAGAGTGCCAGTCACAGTCGTGGAGCGGGCGTAGTCTGCGTTTGGACACCCGGCCCTCACTTACACCAAATGACTCGGCACTGTCTACAACTTTGTGACGCGGTGAACACCGTCTACAAATATACACTGGCGGACGCAGGGGTGCCGTTTGGGGCGGGAGGCAACGCGGGAGAAATAATAAAAACATAGGGTTTTTGAATAAAATTGGATACAATTTCGCCATTTTTTGGGAGGGGGCATGACACCTTGTCCCTCCTCTGGTTCCGCTAGTGTAAATATATGATATCCTGAAGCTTTCCGGCGTCATCTGGGGTGATTAGTGGTGAGCTCTCACCTGGGTAGTGTTTCGGAGAACACCCATCGTCATCAGGGGTGATTTGGTGGTGAGTTCTCACCTGAGTGGTGTTTCGGAGAACACCCATCGTCATCAGGGGTGATTTGGTGGTGAGTTCCCACCTGGGTGGTGTTTCGGAGAACACCCATCGTCATCAGGGGTGATTTGGTGGTGAGTTCTCACCTGAGTGGTGTTTCGGAGAACACCCATCGTCATCAGGGTGATTTGATGGTGAGTTCTCACCTGAGTGGTGTTTCGGAGAACACCCATCGTCATCAGGGGTGATTTGGTGGTGAGTTCTCACCTGGGTGGTGTTTCGGAGAACACCCATCGTCATCAGGGGTGATTTGGTGGTGAGTTCTCACCTGGGTGGTGTTTCGGAGAACACCCATCGTCATCAGGGGTGATTTGGTGGTGATTTCTCATCTGAGTGGTGTTTCGGAGAACACCCATCGTCATCAGGGGTGATTTGGTGGTGAGTTCTCACCTGGGTGGTGTTTCGGAGAACACCCATTGGTGACCAGGAGAACTTGTACCGGAGAGCGTTGTCTGAGCACTCCGGCGCCGGCAGTCCGCCGCAGTAGGACACGAACGACTTCACCTTTCCTGAAGTGATACACAACGTCAGACTTATCAAAAACGACTGCCGCCGGCGCCTTGGCTGACTCCCGACGCTTACCGGGTGTCAATGCGCTGCGTAACGCAGATTTCTGATTTTTTACCCCTCACCCATGTGACGTCTTTTGACGCCCATGAGTAACGTTTGATAATGCTGTGTCTGACATCTCTCACCCCTCCCCCATCCCCTAACGTTACATAGTTTATGAATAGCCTCTTACCTATATTTGCTTTTTGGTTTGATTCTGGATCGAAGCATATATGAACATTGGAAGACTCGAAGTGTTACCAGAAACCAAAAAGCAGCATATCCTCACCATAACTTACATGCAGTATATTCTCACCTTAACTTACAGCAATTTTTTTAAGTCATAATATCGAGTTGTGGATACAATATACATAAATGAACTAGTGCCAGGCAGCTGCCAAAAGCCGCCGCCTACTAACCTCCAGCTCGGTGGACCTCGTCGAAACAGTCCATGGCCAGCAGGTGGTCGATGCCGGGGTCCAGCCCGACCTCGTTGACGACGGTGATGTCGGCGTCCCTAGCAGCTTCGTCCAGCGCGCGCATCTCCGGCGTGCAGTAGCTGGCCGTCACCATGTTGGTCTTGTGCTGCACGCAGGCCCGCGCCACCACCGGGTGTAGCACGTACGGCAGCAGCGAGACCACCACGTCCGCTTCCTGAGGGAGGCGTCACCTTGAAGGGTCCGGTGGGAATATTCCATCGGCGGTGCAGTGACACAATCTCGCGAAAAACAACTTAAGTATTTTTAGGGCGGTAGATCATCATGTGTCATCTGTCTTCCTCTCACGTCGAAGACGACGTGGTGATCTGCCACATTGTCCGTTCTATTCACTGGCCAAAAACGACAGGACTGACAATATCTCATTTGGCGCATGGAAGCCACACTGAATACCCTTTCCAATAGTTTGTATGAGTGCCATAAAATAAAACAACCCCAAAACCCAGATAGCGGCCTTATAGGCACACAAGCACTAATGTCAAGTTTCATAGTCCCTCTCAAATTTGGAAACTAGACTATTATCAACAAAAAATTCTGAAGAGCCTTGTCGTCTGGCTTGGTTGTCACCTCGACTTCGAGCAGCATGTTAATTTGGTTACATATCCTATTGTTTACCCACCGCATTAACTCAAGTCCACTACGTTTTGCCAGCATGCCCAAAACTATCTGTTTTCAGTTTCCTCAACCGTTCGATAGGTCCCTGTGTTTACGGCCCGTGCAACAATGCTAAAATATTACTAAATTTCTTGGTTTTCAACCAATATCAGAAGCGAAGTCACGTTTCCGACGTTATTGAACAGCAGAAGTGACCGCGCGCCAAATATTTGATCCAATACAGCCCACAAAGCACACACCTTAGGCCCTCCACGAAACACAATGCAGTCCCGCAGCGCGCTGATCAGAGTGGACCTGTCCCTGCAACGGGTGAACACGGAGACCGGTGGGCCACGAGAGCGAGGGTAGGGTGGGCTGCTCTGTTGAACGAGTTGAACACCGGAAATTATGTGCCTCTTAAGTATTTTTGGGGGAGATGTCGCAACGACGGGCAGCTGGGGAAGGCAGAAGTTCTGTTTGTTCGTGCGGTTGTGTCCTGTATGTGTGATTTTATCGAGCCTTTATACATTGTTTTTCATTGTCAGTTTCACACTATTATTTATCGAGCCTTTATACATTGTTTTCATTGTCAGTTTCACACTATCTACTTGTTTTACTATCTCCCGAATAATTTTGTTTTCTATTTATTTTATTTATCAGCTGCCGAAACTTCCACACATGAGGTGGCTTTTCACGCACCGTCGTAATGGACGTGAAGTAATGCAAACTATGGAAGGAGACGGTAAGGATGAGGATGGATGAGGGTAAAGGAAGGTGGAATACTACCTGGAGGGGTCGCTGCTGCCCAAGGTGCATGCGCCCGCTGCCTCCAGGTAGTTGGAGGATGAGGAGGAGAATAAGGATAAGGATTTCCAGCTACTACATACACATACACACACACACACACACACACACACACACACAAACAGACAAACGCTTATGCACACACATATGAACTGAAAACAAACCTGAAGAAGATGAAGGTGAAATCGACGATGCTCGACTTCGTATTTGTTTCATTTTCGTATCCGGTCCAAAATTAGTCACTTCTTTGTTCTTGTATGAATCTTGTCTTCACGTTATAATTTTTATTTTGTCTCCCGTCACTTTATTTTTGGAATAAGATAAATTGGCCAAGGCCATTATCATTAGAAAGCCTTAAAAGTGGATGGAATTTGTAAAAGCTCTGCTCCAGACACTTCTTGTCCCAAACGGCCTCCAAAATCACGTGCGTCGCAGCGAAAAATAAAGCGGAAAATAGGCTGCCAAGATACCATGTAGACGAAACCACATGAAATATTTCATATTTTGTCCAAATTTTGTCTTGCTTTGTCTTGTCCCAAAGACGTCTGAGGCGAACGAAAATCAGTTCACGATTTAGCCAAGAAAAATAAGGATGAATTCCGTCAATTTCTTGAGCACTTATAACACGTCCTCCCCCTGGGGGCGACCGACTTAATCTGACCACAAACATGCAAAAACTCGTTAATTTATCAATGTGTGTACGTTTTCTACCACACTCTAGCTTTGATTCTGGTTCTAGTTAAGAGCTGTCATAGTGAGCTGAGCTGTTGAGGGCTGCTAGTGATCTCACCTCGACTAGAGAGGAGAGGTGGTCGGGCCGCTCCTTGACGTTGATCAGCGTTGGCTCTACGTTGCTGTAGTTGGTGGCCAGGTAGTCCAGCTCATTTTGCACGGCTGACGCTGCAACACGACAAAACTGTCACATGTGCTCCGAAAGCACGACAAAACTGTCGCATCTGCTCCGAAAGCACGACAAAACTGCCACACTTGTCTCCGCTACACGACAAAACTGCCACACTTGTCTCCGACAACACGACAAAACTGCCACTCTTGTCTCAGCAACACGACAAAACTGCCACTCTTGTCTCAGCAACACGACAAAACTGCTATACTTGTCTCAGCAACACGACAAAACTGCTATACTTGTCTCCGCAACACGACAAAACTGTCACACCTGCTCAGAAAGTACAACGGAACTGTCTGACAGGTCCCTTGCAACGCGACAGATGACACACCTATCCCATAAAAACGACAGAACTGCCACACGTGTCCCTGTAACACGTCGGAACTATCATACCTGCCCCTGTAACACGATAAAACTGTCACATATATCCCTGCAACAAAATAGCTCTGCCAGATCCATCCCAGCAACACGGCGGAGCCATCACACCTATCCCTGAAAAACGACAAAACAGTCACACCTGTCCCCGCAGCACTACAAAACTGTTTCGCCTGTGCCTGGAACACAACAAAACTGTCACACCTGTCCCCGCAATACGACAAAACTGTCACACCTGTGTAGGAAGTAAGATAGAACTGCCACATATATTCGTTGCAACACGACAGAACTGTCACATTTATGCTTGCGACACGACAGAGCTGTCACATCTATCCTTGAAACACTGAAAAACTGTCACATCATTTCCTTGCAACACCGCAACACGGTCACACATGTCCCTGCAATGAGGAAAAACTGTCACACATGTCGTTGCAACACCGCAACACCGTCACACATGTCCCTGCAACACGGGAAAACTGTCACATCTGTCCTTGCAACAATGCGAACTGTAACTAACACACCGGTTGTGGCTGTACGATTCCCCCACCTTTATCGCAAAATACCTTTACATCACATCAGAAAGTAATTACGTTTACCAGCAGGGTTCGGGCCAAATGATGTCGTCAACAAAGTCTTTAAATCAATTCAGATTCTTTCAATTTTTATCAACATAACAGGTTAACATTATTCTATTCTCCCATGCCTTATGCATTTATTTCGTTATTTATTTTCATGCATTAAAATCCGGAGGATAATGCCGTATAAATGTATTAGATCATTTCAAAGACGTTAGCGATGACCTCGTTCGGTGTAAATAATTCCCGTTGACGCAGACAGTTCGCCGCTCACCCTGAAGTGAATCTAAACCCACACGTTTGGGGAGGACGCGACCCGGGTACAATCGTAAAAAACACGACATTTTACATAAATTGACCGACATCAGCTAAAAGTGAGTAATATTTGAGGGTAGGTAAACTTGTAAACAAAAAAGACAATAATCTGGCCACTCCTGGTGAGGGGCAGGGCATGACTGGGTTCACCCCCCCCCCACCGCCCTCTTCTGGACCCGCCCCTGCACTTACCGACTTTGATGTGGGTGTGGTCGTCTCTGGTGAGATACTCCACCAGCGGCTCCGCCACGTACCCGGAGCCCAGCACCAGCACTCGCTTCAGCGCCTGCGCCTGCGCCATGAACGCCTTGTGGCGTGACCTGCCCCAGCGCGCGGTGTTACTGACCACAAACGCCGCTTTCCTCCGAATCAGGCTTCAGTCTGCCTCAGAAAAGGGGAGACTACGCTGGTGCCCCCCTGTAGCTAGCTCAAAGTATATCTGGGCACGCGCACAAATGATAGGAAAATTCTGAGAAGTAAGGAAACCCTTTGATATTAGCAAGGTAGGCCCATCTATATGGTTACAAATTGTAAGAGTAGATTCATTGAAAGGAGTTTGAAGCATGTACAGCCCGGTGAAACAGAAAGGATTCCTTGAGAAGTCTCTACACTGGTGTGCACTGCAGAAGTGTCCGTCTACTACCAACGACCAGTCGCAGCCTCCAAATACTGGCAGATGGGCGGGCGGCCGACGCCAAGTCAGCTAGGGTCAGAGGTCAGAAAACATATCTATTGTCTCCAACGAACGTGTGCGTTCGGCTAATTTGTCCCCGAGACTGAAAAGCGCTGCCTGAAGTCAAAGTTTGTGGCGGCTAATAAGAGACAACATGATTGTTAAATATGAGAAGGATATAGTGAGCGACATTGCCGCAATCTTTTATGCTTCAACGCTCTATTATTGATAAAAACTGGTTAAAATAGGCTGAATGATTGATTCAATTCATTGGTTCCTTCAAATGTGCCTAAAATTTGTTTGCAAGTTGGAGTATTTTCTGATCTCTGGTCCCAGGGCCAAGGCAGAAGTTCTAAACAAGGCTACAACGACTATCGAACAAATAAACAACTGAATGGACGGCGGGTAAGGACAGAATCAAAGCTAATCTAAAGATGTAGCACTTGCGTTCCTTAGTACGGTTACTAAATTCAGTTGTAATAGAATGTGGTCTCTTTCATGTCACAAAAACACAAAATGAACATTCATAATGTACTATTTAGTACTCCTGACTAAACAAGACTTTCTAACAAAACAATCATCTGAATTGTTACCAAGCAATACAGGCTAGAAATCTGATCATGGACAGCCCAAAAGACGGAAAGTCTTGTCGCCTACGTGACAACACGACTTGTTTTGGTGCAGACTATAGGTACATAGTGCTGCGTGCGGTGTGCACTAAACATCAATTAAAAATGACATGAAATGACTAAAAGTGAGACGGAGGCAATGGCTGGATTAGTGAGGCTGGAAACAAAAGTTTGCAACCTAAAACATCTAAGAACATGGGTGAATCACAGTTGGAGGGTTACCACATTAAGCAACTTAACGGTGGTAATCAATTATTCCGCAACACTGTTTTACCACGACGAAGATCTACAAAAAGCCTCCCATTCTTCAAATATTTTTGTCTTAGAAGTAGCCATGAACCGACTAAAAAAACTATGAGAATGCGTATTTTCAGGTTTTCAGCTCGGCAAAAACAGTTTTATTCTTCCAGGCAGATTGCCACAGCTACTGCTCAAATATAGTTACATGCGATCGCTTACATTTGTGGATGATCCAGTGTTTGCAAGTGGACTCGGATATCAATAAACAAATGCCATTGACTTGAATTTTTCTGCATCTGAGGAGAGGCGTTCTAAGTGACTAGGTGCAACTAAGGAAAGTTCAAATGAAGCATAGAAGGACAGCTACTACGACAGAGGCTACGAAAAAGCACAAACGCGTGCAGAAACTGTACAGAAGATAGCCAAGAGAGTTACCGGCACGGAAATTGGCATCTCAGGCCCTCTTACCCTCTGAAAAAGAAGAGACGTGGATCAAAGTAGGTAGAAACGCACTTCATTACAAGCTTTCGATTGGTGCAGCTTCCGATCCAAAAGTTTTAGTTTAGATGAAAACAAATGAAGAGTGCAAGTGTCTACGTTATTAAATTTGTATTAATTTAGACATATATTAGACATACATTATACCCGAACTCTCGGGAACGAAACAGATGCATACACCGGAAAATATTTTATGGTTAAAACACACACTATTGACGCGGTGAAGCGAGTTTTCATGAACATTTTTAAACAGTGCAAGTCCAGCCAATGCTGGGCATCGCGGAATTATAGTCTGTGATTCCACAATCGTCAAGTACCTCAAATTGATCTCGGATTTCTTTCATGGAATTGGAGTTGATTCGCAATTACTGAATTGTTTTCGTCTTGTGTTTTAAGTATCATATTTGAAATTCCAGCATTAGTCCTCATCTGGAAAAATAAATACTTTCCTTCTGTTTGCTTACTTAATACTTCATAGGTAATTTTGTTAATACATTCAAGATTGATAATCAATAAGGCATAAAGGATTAATGCTCCATTCCTTCAAAGAAAAGCTTCACAGGAGATCACTGGCGGACGCAGAGGGGGCCAAGGGGTCACGCCCCCAAATGGCGAAATTTGGGGACGATTTTCTTAAATTCTATGTTTTTAAGATTTCTCCCGGGTTGTCCCCCCCAAACGGCACTCCTGTGTCCGCCTCTGCAAGAGATTGCCCATTGTGGAATAGTTGATCGCGAAAAATTAATTCAAGCTTAAATAAATATTCCGCGATCGTAAAACGCCCAAATTTTTATCGCAGGATAGGGAGACGGTTGCACACGGGTAATGCATCAGGGCGTAACTAAAAAATCACAGAAACAGTTAAGCGCCCACAGAACCACGCCGGGCAATCTTGGAAGAAACCAGCGAAGGCGGTCGGCGGACCAGGGAGAGGCAAAACCATTTTGGAAAGTATTTTTAGTCTGTTACATTACGTTTTAAATTAAATGCAAGATGACAGCACGCTGGTCATAAGCTGGCAGGTTAAAGCGTGTTTCCCAGTCTTCAATTGAGGCAAAGACTTTGTGGGACCTCTGGCTGTCCAATATTTGGCGCCACGATGATCAGAGCAGGACGGGCAAGACGAATCATTCGGGGCAGGTGCAACATGTGCAACCACCCCGGCGCTTAGTTTGTTTATGGGAAAATTGTATAGTCATAAGGATGTATTATTGCAATAATTATTGGCGGGCGTCGAAAGTGGGGAGGAGTGCGTCACTTTCCAGAAGCAGGAGCATATCTGCACCAATGTGACTCGACCAGTAGGTAAGCTCGGAAGGGTATCCGATGGAAACGTGCTTACCAAGAAACGTGCCTCCGCTGAATGAAACGTCCACCAATAAAGCAATCGACATGTATGTGTTTCTGTGCACCAATCCCACGATGGAAGCTGCCCCGGGACTGATGCAACTACCCCGGCATGGGGCAGTTGCATCGGGTGCAGAGCTGATTTCAAAAATGTATGGTAAAATGTAGTGTTATTGGGAAAAGATTAACCATCATTTGTTGGAAAAAGAACTATATTTGAATGGTGGACCAATTTTCGATAAATCTGTGGATTATTAGCTACGGAGGAAAAGAAAATGATTCAACCAGCCCCGGTCTCCCCTACCGATGATGAAACATCTCCGTTTGGATCACGTGCCCAGCACTGAGTTTAACACAACAATCTATTTGAGCGAGATAAAACAAGACAGGGTGCTTTAGGGAATGTCTGAATGGAACCCGCCAAATGAACCGTTCTCAAAAGATGGATTCTTAAAAAACAAACTTATGATCCGTGTAATCAAAGAAAAGTCATCCTTCAAGGAGATGAGATCTAACAATGCACGTGATTTCTCGTCTGTAACTGTTGAGACGTCAGATTTTGCTGCTGGAGTTCTGCTTTTTAACTTTTTTGACCATAATAAACCTTCAAAATAATCTAAGGGGAAAAATAAAGGGTGCATTTTTATCTTTTAGACTTTGGACGATGGTTTTGTCAGATTAGATGAACCATATTATTATTTTGATGACATACATAACATCTACAAACTTGTCCGGTATTAGAATTTGTTACAGTCTCCACTCAAGAAGTTAGGGTAAATAAAGACATCCTAGCATATAGAAGGCAGATCAGTCTGCATCTTCTAATATAACAGCAGGTAACTCATTTTATAAACATAGTGAATCAGCCGACTCACGTAATTGACAATTACCTCAATTCTGTTAATAATTTCATCCCGATTAAGCAAAATTTTAGTTGCAAGTGGAATATGAAATTCGACAATATCTCATGTCACTGGCCTCACCACCCAGGTCTATTATGCACTGAGGAGCTAAAACTACAACGATAGTTTTTCTTTGATGCCTCAAGAAAAAATGGCACAGTATTTCAGCCGAAATATCTACTATCATAGATATCTACTATAACCAGAGAGGGCAGCACACCCGTGTGGACGTCAAAATTTAACGTTTTTTTATAGTAAAAATCTGGACCTCTGTGAAGAAGCTCGTGACTGTTTACTGAAATACCGCTCTGCTAATGGTATTCAATTTAGTTCAATTCACACAATTCAACAAAAGGTTGTCATGACAACTATCTTATGTGCCACGAATCCTCGCGATGAATAATGACTTTCTCCGCGAAAATTATTTAGCCGTGAGCTAAATCCACACATTCTCATTCAAATCAGCACGAGATTCTCCAATTAATCTGGCCAATATTTTTACTAATAAAACTTTCAATTTTGACGTGGGGGGGGTTGCCGTTTTGTTCAGGATGTTCTCTCTAGTAATAGTATATCTCTATGTCTATTATTATCAAAAAATGTATGAAATTTAACAAAGAAATGTCCTATTTTGGACAAATACCTTCCTAAGGAGCTATTTGCACTCGAGGCCACAACTCCATGGATTCAAAACAAACTTGATAAACACGGCGAGCAGTTAAGGCCGAGCCGATACAGGCAAGGTTCAGACCAAGCCCAGACCGGGCGATCAGGCACCGTGCGTGCCTAAGAACCGAACATCTACGTACTACGGTACGGTATAAGGAACTCTCAACCGAAACCTCCCCAATAAAGAAAATACAAACCACAAATCTGATCTGGAGTACCTACAACGTAGTGAATATTTATTTGTTTTCCAATGGTGTATTTCTTACCTCCACAACCCACTTTTCTGTTATTTTGTTTCGACTTTTTCTCTCTAACAGTGACCTTTTCCAAATTTTCAAAGGAGCCTAGCCTAAAGCTTGAGCCAGGAAGATTCCTGTTAAAATCTGTGCATTGATTAAGCGGAAGCTATGACAGACCATGTTAGTGCAACGATAAACACGCACGTAAAGGGAACATCAGCCACTAAAAGTTATATATTGTGCGAATTTGGAGACCAACGTCAGGACGAAGTAGTTCATTGGTGAACACTAATTCGTCTATGTCAGCCTTGACTGCTGTTTTATGGAATTTCAGAAGAATTTAAATTACCTTACTTCTCCTCCCTGAGACAAGAAATTGCCCCGCAAAATTGCAGCACAACATGTTCCTGTTCCTTCATGAAAAATGGTCAATTTTTATGGAAAGAGATGATAAAATTAAGGCCTGCCACAGGGTTTAAAATCCCTAGGCTTTTTTCAACCCACATCAATAGTGTAGCATTGGTGGAGCTTGATAGAAGTAATTTTTTAGTTCATTTCCGTAGGTATGTCATTGCGCCAAACTGGTAGACATCTCCGCAGGCATCCCATCGCGCAAAGCCCGCTGACGTCTATTCCATTCTGACCGCGAAATAAATATTTGCAACTTCAGCTGGCTTTAACTAAACTTTTTATTAAGTCAGCTTTAAAGATACACAAAACCTTACACCGACGTAGACATTAGATTATAATTTTTAATGATGTTACCAGATGCATGGCTAACAAACGGTCTGAAGAAACGACTGGCCAGGGCGTTTCAAACCTGGAGGCCAGCACTACAATTTGCGCGGTTAACTCGCAGCACTGCAGCAAACCCGAAAATAAGCATTAATTGAGGCAATGCACCAGCCATACTATAGTCCGTATGTTTAAAAATGAGAGCTGGCCAATGTCAGAGTCGATTTTTCGTGAGTCATCCATTTTTTGTGAGTATCGATGCTATGTAAATCAAAACCTATGACCATTTTCCTTCCAATATGATTAAATATTGGCTTCGTTTTTCTAAAAAAAATTCTCACGATATTTAGTGTTCTCACAAATAAAAATATTCTGCACTTTGGGCCAACTCTCGTATTAACACCGCCCGGTACAAAACGCGGCGACCGAACCTACCCAGCATTTTACAACAAAATTTAAGGTAGGTCATTCAGGTAGGACCGAAGTCAGACCACCTCAAAAATTAAATAGCAAGGTGGAGCAGGAAACATCCGTGAAACTCATATCACATAATGGCCCGAGTTCAAAATATGTTCCGGTATTTATATCGGTGACCAAGACCAACCATAAAACAGGAAAATGGTTTTACTGTATAACCAGTAACGGAAGTGATAGAGCGTTTATTTTAGCTTCATAGACTCGCCTGCTTGCGGTTCTAATGAATATTTATATAATTACCACCACCCAGGTCAGGTCAAATCATTTATACCAGCAAGGCAAATTATATATCATTCGATTTGGCTACTCGGGGATTTATATCGTTCAAGTCGTTTGCCTATCTTTATTTGTTCAGATGTAATGGCCGAAAAACTAATTACATGTTATCCCATACGGCATGTTTGACCTCGTACCTAAATGGACCCCAAAAAATGGTTCAAATATTTCATGGAAGTGGATGAGCAGCCCAATGCCGTTTACTGTTTCGCACCACCGTGGTCCCAAGATCTAGGGGGTGGGTACCCGCCCTCCCTTCGTCAAAGCGAAGGGGCCAGACCCCCGTCAATGCGCGTGTTAAAATCAACCGGCTATTGAGCAATGCATCAGAGTTAAAGTACAGGAAGAGGGCGGTGCGTGGTTCGGACAGTGGGCTTACTTGCTTCGCTTCCTCAGCTCGTCGATGTACTCGAAGTTGGGTGTCAGACGTCCATTGCTTGCAATTACAGCCTGGAAACAGGGAAAAAGTCTCGGTAATAGAGACTCCAGTAGTGAGCAGCACAGTGAACCACACATTTAATACCACTCAAACGCCTGAAAGGTTGACAACTGAGAAGTCTCCTGTTGTTGAGAGATTGACAGTCAATAAATCCACAATTGGGTCAAAATATAGGCTCACATCATGCAGTGAACACGGTCACAGCAGAAGTTTGTTAGTTATTTTGGTTTAAAGGTGCGCGCACCGTAACGTGACATAGTTGTTTGTGAGCATCAATGCTATGGAAATCTAAACCTAAAATTTGTATTCAAGGAAAAACTTATACCCGTTGAATTTTTTCACGGGTTTAACTATCCAGGAAAAATAGGTTACTGGTGATTAGCGTCCTGCCCAGTTCTGATTGCCACTCAACCTCAGACCTCTTGCACCGGCTACCTCCCTCCTGGGGGGTGAGCGATATTTTTTGCTCACAGACCAGTGTAAACTCCTTTCCAAAAATTCCGCGTTTGGGGGCAAGTAGTTTAGCCCCCAGCGCTTGGGGGCATGGCCGGATGCCCCCCGTCCGCCAATCTTGCACCAGGCACAAATTGAATAAAAAGAAAGGACTCAAATCAGTGTACCCACTAAAATACCTCGTATTTAAGAAAGCGTCATCGATCTTTATCAATTTTTGAATGTACGAAAATTTAATACACCCCTGGATTATTACTGTTGCTGTTTAACCGTAAGTAGCAGCTAGATATTACTCACCTAGTATATTCTTTTTCACAAATTTTCCTCTTTGAAGTCTTGCAGAAATGTCGATGAATTTACACAACGAAATTAACATATTGTACCTAGGCGGGTCACTCACTCCCTTGACTACGGGCTCGAAGGGCTGCTGCTCGAACGGTCTGTCGTTGTTGCTCTGCAGCATGTTGTAGACGTAGGGGAAGAGCAGGCCGCCGAAGAAGTCGGTGGCCTCGCGCGGCAGCTGGGTGGGCATGTTGTCGATGCTGCAGACCAGTACTCCCGGACCGCGGAAGCTGTCGCCACAGAGCAGCGTCAGACGGGGCGCCGGCACCCGAACCCCTGGCCAGTGCCTGTGCCTTCAGCAGGGGCCTGCTTACCGTGACTGCACTGCGACAACTGGTCTGCGTCTGTCCATTGACCTGCCACCGTCATCTCTATTTGACACGGAAACAACGACAAAATGAGCCGGGCTGGCATCACAATATCCTAACATAGGTCCTAACTATAGCTGCAGTTTTCCAGTGCACTTTGTATTCTGGTCCATCCAGTGGCAAAACTAGACTAATGGTTCAAGGGAAACGGCTAAAAATCGTGAATTAAAAATCGAAGAATTCGTAGAGGGTGAACATCTTCTACCCGCTTCCTGCTTCCACCGTGAAATGTGAAATATGAAATTAGATACGTCGAATTTTGGTTCTAGAATTGGGTAATTATTTTGGTGCGAAAAATCCGGAGCAATTAATGCGCTAAAAAGCAGGAGAGGCGGCCTCCCATTTTTCTCTGGTGGTGGAAGCCTGGCCTCTCATGCAAGGCTGGAGATCTCTTCTCGATCCAGAGAGCAAGAAAGCGAGAGAGAGGGGGGGCGGGAGTCCTGGATGGGTTAACACTGAGGTGACAAACTATAGAGACTCTATGGGAGACCCAAAATTCAGAGGATCCTGACCCTTCCCCCTGGATCTCCACCCAGGGCCCACGAGCGTCCATACTGGTGACAGCCTTGGTTGTGAGCGCTCACCTGACGGCGTCCTTGTGCTGGTCGGCATCGTAGAGACAAAACGGTGAGTCGATGGTGGTGCACTCAGTCATTATTTCCAGCGAGCCGCCGGGGTCTGCGCTGATGTCGCACAACGCAATCAGGCGGTGCGGCAGCGGCGGCGAGCCTGAGAGAGGACGCAGGTCACACAGATGTCGCACACAGGTCAAACGCAGAGGTCACGCGATGTGACAGCGGTGCCGAGCCTGGGAACGGCAGCCAGTTAAAACTTGTGGTGAATGAAACTAAGATGTTCATTTAAGTTTATTACTGTTCATTTAAATGCTACTGTTATCCCCAACTTATTGCATCGAACGGATTGGGATCAAACAGATGGTGAACAAAGGTAACGGGTGACAACTAAGGAATTGGACAAAATCTGAGCATCTGTGACAGGCATGTATTTCCTTTGATTCCAATAACTTTTTGACCATAGTATAACTTGTACATTTCTTCTCGAACGCCCACTAGTGAATAAGATGCTCCACACCCAGACGGTCTGTCAGCCGCACGCGGTTCGGAAGCCCCGCCATCAGTTTTCGCGGAATGTCTGGACGGATGTTTTGGACGCAGCGTCGACAGTGTGCCTTCAGCATTTAGTCTGATGTCGCCACCCAGCCGCCCTAGTACACGGCTTGCTTGAGAGTTCCCCAAAAGTCTTCAAATGGCCTGATCTGAGGAGCATTAGGTGGGTTCATGTCGCGTGCGACTGTAGGCACCTCCGCTTCTTGGAGAAAATCCACCGTCGCACGAGCATAGTGGGTGGAAGTCAGGTCAGGCCAGAACACATACCCTCCAGCAGGATACTTTAAGGTCAGGAATGGAAGGAGAACATCTTCTATGCACTTCTTGCGGTAAAATGCCCAAGGGCCATTTACCAATACCGTCGACGTTACCCCTGCTGGGGCAGATCACCGACACAGAAACCCCTTTGGGGGAGATGGCCATCCACACAAACAGCTCTCTTAGAAACTTCCCCTGAGGCCTGTAGTGCACACTCTGCGGCACGCAGTCCCCTGCACCACCATAGAAGCCGCTGTTGACAGGCATTTCGGATTCCGAGTAGGTAAAATACGCTTCATCGTCCATGACGATGTCAAGCGCCGTCCTGGCCTTGAAATCGCCCCTAGAGAGCTTCCGGAGCCTCGTCTTCTGAATCATGACTCAAGGAGGGATTGGGTGCTTGTTGACGTTTCCGGTACTTGACTCCTTCTTCCTTCAGCACTTTGCACACGTATGCTTCGGTTAACTCTAAATTTTCGGGCTAGCACGCGTTGTGACACCCCTACTTTACCCACAGTGGCGCGGCAAAGCGCTCTCCGGGTAGCTGGTGTCATCTTGAGTGGCTTTTTGCCTTTTGTCATGTTCTTTACATGTCCTCTTGCCCGAAAGTTCTTCAAAATTATGAAGAGTCGACCTAGGGACTTAAACATCTAGGAAACGTCGTACAACCACGCTCCGAGGGACATCAGGATTTTGCAGGAAATATTTATGCATGATTTCGCGAACCGCATGCTTGATGGTTTGCGACAATTTGATAACAAACAGAAAAATATTTTAGGTAAAGGTCTACAAAACTTGTGCGAACAAGTCCAACAATAGAAGCACACCTCGTGCCAAATTTCTTTGAATTCCTTATTACTAATTCCTTATTATTACAGGTTGTGTGTGCTGAATCACGCCTGTGTTCTGCGGCTGCGGTGCGGCGCAGCGACGGCAACGAGCTTGGCGTTAAAAAATGTGAAAATAAAACCCACAGGCTGGAGAACCAGACCGAGGTGGCGTGCATTAGCAATGACTGCTGATACCGTCGAGTGCGTGACGTTGGCCGAGTCTGGCGTCACCTGCAGTCTGCGGCAGCCAGGGCCGACTGAGCGGCTGCAGCAGCCGCTTGGCGTCCGGCAGAGTCAGAATCTTCGGCGAATTCGGCGCCCAGTAGATTCCGTTCACCAAACAGGAGGTGTATGGGCCAACCTGGAATGTGAAATCCGTCAGACGCAAAGAATTCGGTATTCATGCATCTTAAACAGCCGCGCTTACAGTCTGTAGACAGAAAGTGAAGCTGTTATTGTGAGCACTGGACACCAAAGCTTAAACCTGACTTTTTTATTGAAGGCTTTAGTTTTAAGTTCACTTAGGGAGGCAATCAAGACTTGCTGTTTATACGGAGTTGATAACACAAAAACAAGCTCAGATCGTATTCCCTGCGCGTTCAATGGTATCGTGACAAATTATAACATATACTTTTTTAGTTTTCAGTTGTCTATTACATCAAACAACTAATCTAACACGTAGGAATTATACCGTCAGTTTTCTACACAACACAGCAATAAACCAGCGTACATCCTAAATGTGAAATTAAAGGTAATGTAGCTCCTTGGTCGACTCCTGGAATTTTGTGTAATTAGGCGTTTGTTGGCCAAAAATAATCAAAGCACTCATGATTTCTCTGAAAAATGTACAATAAGCTCAATATTTTGATTTTTAAAATACTTCTCTGGGAAAAGAAATAAATATCTGCCCGTGGATGGTGTCATGAGCTGGCAACCACTACCATACTCGAAACGCTTCAAGGGCTTCGCTTGACTGATGCTCATCGTGACGTCAGCATGTGTCGTCACTCCAACAGCCACGACAACTGTGGCCTGCTGCTAAGGGTACATGAGGGGCACATCGCAGGTAGATTTTAGTTTTTTTTCTACGAAAATCTCGAGTTCCAAGACAAATGATATATTGAGTACCGGGTTTTCCGACTTGCTTTACAACTTGGCTATTTCAGTTAAAATCACGTTATGAAGGTGCCACATTCCCTTTAACAGAAGGCGCCTTTATAATCTTATAACGGCATAAGAACCATTGTTGCTAGATTTCGTGTCACTGCCAAACAAACGCTCAGTGGGGAGAATCGATTGCTGGAAATATTAAAACATTTGCTGCTTCAGTTTTGGCAGCGACTGACCTTGGTAGCGAAGGTGGAGATGTAGCGCTCGGGGTGTTCCTCGTACTCCTCGGCGTTGTAGCCGCCCCCTTCGCGGCGCTCCAGGTAATCCGGACGGGAGACCTCACAGCAGTAGACTTTGTTCTGGGCTGAAAGCAGTAGCATACACTGATGAGTGCTCCCTCCCACCTCAGTCTGTGCTGAAATCACAATAATTTTATGATACTTCTATCTGGAGCCAGGGGCGTAGCCAGGATTTCGCTCAGGGAGGGGCGGCGTACCGAAAAGGGCCCCTGCAACAGTGCCAAAAGGGCCCTGATGGGTAAAAAGGGCCCTGCTTGTTACAGAGTAGAGTGCTGAAGAGGGCTTAAGAGGGCCCTGTCTGGTATGAAATTTCAAATTTGGCCACAGAGCATAGTGCGGGTGCTCTTCGCGTGTGCCCGTGTGCGCTTCGCGCGGCCCGTGTCCTCAAGGGAGCCCTTCGGGTCCTCAGGGGGGGGGCTGTCCCTGCCGCCCCCCCTTGGCTACGCCCCTGTCTGGAGCTAACGTTTGAATATAAATGAGCAAAAACGGACATTTATGAATTATTTGACATAATCGAGAAGCTGGTTATAACAAGAACGATTTGCCAAGATATACGACATGAAAACAAATTTTAAGTCAACCATGTCAGCGTTTTTCTGTCAGCGCCAGGTGCCGAAGGTACGACCACGGGGAAATGGGAAAAATTACTCAGGCACGTAGAATGAGCTCACATTGGCCTACTTGTTTTCTCTTTATGTCTTGAAACTTCATATTATGCCGATTTCTGTAAAAAAAACTATCCGATAGTTCTTTCCCAAAATGAACAGGTAACAGCTTCAAACTGCTTACTCCTTACATTGAAATACAGGCAAAATATTTATGTTTAAAGAAATTTCAAATTCTTCGCCCTGATGCCAGTCATAAAGCGTTCTCAGAAAACTATCGTTGGCACAGTCTCAAAAGCCCACGACTCCTCTCCTACCCTCGATAACTGTCCGTTGTCGGCTCCTACCTCCATGCTCCGCCACCTTGTGCAGCATGTCGGGAGGCACGTACTCGTGCGGCAACTCCTGGATGATCTCCTGCGCTCCCTGCGACACGTTACCGGAGCCGGTGAAGACGAAGGTGAGCGCCCCCAGCGAGCGCGGCATCATGCCAAGCGAGATCTCGTAGCCAGCGTCCCGCACCGCCTGCCGCGCCATCTCCGAATTCCGATAGTTGTGCGCCGGGCCAATGTGCTGAAACCGGTAAAGATGGCGCTGTTACCAGGCCGGCAACAGCCAATGACAAAATATGAAAATCTGATGATTAGCTAGTGCGCAAATGGGAAGAGAAAGGGTCCATCTCCGAATATGAATGGCGAGTGCTGTTTTTCATATATTGTCTGACGGGGTTCATTGGCCTAGTTGGCATGAATGCTTACAACCGGTGAAGGCATTCGCCTCCAACCTCCTGTACGTCACGTCCAGCGTCGTCTCACCATGAACGGCGTGTGGTGTCCCAGCGCCAGCAGCCGCAGTCCCATGCCGTGCATGATGTTGATCATGCCGGCCACGCCGGCGTACTTGCCGAACGCCACCACACGCTGGCCGCGTTCGTCGCACATCCGCTCATAGTCCAACAGACGGATATTCTGCCGAGTAAGGGCAGCATGACACTCCTCAAAACGCACAACAAATGATGGTGTGTAGAGTAAAAAAACGTGGAAGAAACTTACCAGGGGAATTTTTGTTAAGTTGCTGTTCATGATAATTCGTATGCTACATGTACAGAGATGACGTTTCACAAAGCTGGAGCCAGTGAAACTCAGGGGTATCGCGTCAAACTCCTCTCGGGCTCATATCTCCGAGGCCTACCAGGTTCGGGGCGGTCTAACGCGCTTGTTTGTACCCTTATGCAACGACTGTCAACCACCGGGTACAGCACGGCGGGACATAACAAATAGTTGCCGTGCCCCGGAATTCCCCAGCCTAGTTGTGGAATACGGCAGCAACCCGGATACCAGCGGAAGCCACCTGCCAGAGAATAAAGGAATATAACCAGTTACATGGAAAAAAGAGAGAAAACAAATAAACGTTTTCAATACCTGCCTCTTTGGCATTATTCCTTCATTTATCCTCATTATTTCATCAGCACCATATAAACTTGCTGAGAACGTTGCACTCTTCATTCAGTGGAAAGTCCGCAATTTTCGGACAATCTCAACCGATGACGTAATTCGCACCAGTGCCACTATAGACATCTGACGTCTCCAACAGTCCCCGATGTGCGTGCCTGGCACGTAGCTGTCGGTCGCTGAACCCCTGCGGCGATCCGTGGCCCGCGGCTGAGACGCAGTTCCGTACACACGCACTGCGTGTCCGCCCGGGACGGTGCCAGCCCCGCGGCAGTCTGGGTCGGGGTCACGGCTCCACCCCCGCCAACTGTTGCAATGTTGCAGCCAGAGTGCAGTAACGGCCACGCAGCAGATGCCAGTGCTACCCATGGCCAGTGGAAAAACACCACCGATGGGGTTTGCGCCATCGGTGCGTTGGTTGTGGACTGGTGCGCTAAAAATACGCTGAGCAGCCGGGCATCCGACTGGTCAGAATTACGGCACAAATGACGCTTGGATAGCTAGCGAGTTGGCCATCTTTTACCATATGCTGCTTGAGTTTTCAATTAATTAACTTTTCATGTCGGTAAACCCCAAAGAGGTAATGGAGATATTTCTGTATGCAAAAGAACGACTGTCATTACTTTCCAGGATATCCTTACGATTGAGATTTAACTTTGAAGCACAAACTATGATTGAATAATTAGTATGGACCTTCGATGGTGTGCTTTCCCGGAAAACCAAAGCTATGTTGGTCCTGTGATCAATGCCATCATTTTGCAGACGATAAAAACTGTTGTTTTAATAACATTTTTATTTAAAATAAGAAAGCTATCTTTATTTTTACCCTAGCCGTTCAATATGCAATAGTAACCAAAAGCCAAAGAGTCAAGAATCTAGGCCTCATCATGGATAACAAATTTATCGTTCAAACCACATGTTGACAGAATGGTTGGTAAGTGCGCTGGTTTCCTTAAAGTGAATGTGGCACCCTGGTCGAATCTTGGAATTTAGTTTTTATTAAGCGTACTTTTAGCTGAAAATAATGAAACCACTCATGATTTCTCTTAAAAATGTACAATAAGCTCAATATTTTGATTTCTAAAATACTCCTCTAGGAAAAGAAATAAATATCAGCCTGTGGATGATGTCATGATCTGGCAACCACTACCATACTTGAAACGCTTCAAGGGCTGTATTTGGCTGATGCTCATCGTGACGTCAGGATATGGCGTCACATCAACAACCATGACAACTGTGGCCTGCTGCTAGGGGTACAAGAAAGATGGGGGGGGGATTGGGAGGTGATGGCGGAGCTTACGCTGAGTCGGCGATGGCATCTTTCGGTCATAATGTCGGTATGGTTGATACCAGTACAAGAGTGGTATTTTGCAGGTAGGTTTTAGCTTTTTTCTACGTAAATCTCGAGTTCCAAGACAAATTATATATTGAGTACCGGGTTTTCCGACGTGCTTTACAACTTGGCTGTCTCAGTTAAAATCGCGTTATGAAGGTGCCACATTGCCTTTAACACGGCAGGATGCCGATCTGTGTAGCCCACGAATTAGACCGGAATCTGGGAGAAGATTATTTGTATATAGCAGCATATATATATATATATATATATATAAAATATATAATATATATATAAGCCAGCAGCTTTCAACACTCTATCAGCCAGTATTCGCAGCAGCACACAGTAAATTTAAACGCATGCTCAAAAAGCGTTTGCGCTGTTCCACCACACAAGCCGCTTAGATTCATGTATGCAAGATGTGAATGTGTACGCCAGTGTGTTGTAATTTTCCTTGTTAACTTCTCTTGATTTTTTTGACACTGCTGGCTCGATCATAGGCATTCTGTTATGAATGAGTACCACGAGGTAAATACAATACAATACAAGGCCAGAACATTGATTATTTGCAGATCTTCAGACATCTTTTCTTTTCCCAATGTTGTAATTAAAAATATATTTGTGAGCTTCGAAAAGTGATACATTCCCATTGATGCCAGTGTTTTTCAGGTTACCAAAAATAGAAAATAGTAACATATAAAAAAGAATAGCATACATATATCATGAATATATGCTGTGGGATATGGAAAACAGGAAAATATTTTATATAATTTTTTCTCTTATTTTATGAGTAAGGCAGTCATTAACTCCAAAGCAAAAATGTCAAAAGTAAAAAAAAAACAGATTCCACGAAGTCTCTTTTCATTCGCTTACATGCAAAATTGCTCATTGCATCTTGATACTACCTGCTGAGTGTGTCTAAATAGGGCTAAAACGATTATCATAATTCCAATTCGGTTGTCAGAACACTTGGCTACTAGCTTTAATGATAACGATTGCTAGGTTTAACGATGCACCAACTGCCAAGGTTATACGGCGTCGCCAACTCTCATCCTGTTGGGAGGGATTTGAGGATCAGATCGACTTATTCAAGGGCTCCACTGGGACTTGAACCCGGGACCGGTGGCTTAGGAAATTTCCTTGCTATCCACTAAACCACCCATTCCCCTGGCTGCTAACTTTACCCCAAGAGTTGGCATTGGCCATGACTGCAGAGCCTCGGGGGAATGGGGCCAGGGAGTTTGGCAGAGGACATTCCGGCTGGCGCCTGCTGGAGTGTCCAGCGCGCGGTCCCCGACCTTGGCATGGATCGCAACTGTGCACGGGACCAGTGAACCCAACCCAGAACGCGGAAGGCGCACCTCGAACGGCACTTCTGTGTATCAGCACTTGCTCGGTGAATTCCCAGAATCCTCCAAAAACATTGAATTGAATTATTTTAGTTGCCCTGTCCTAACCATATATATATATATATATATATATATATTATTTGGTTAGGACAGGGCAACTAATATATATATATATATATATATATATATATATATATATCACACAAGACTATTCATTACGGCGACAAATGCTGCCTTCCGTGTTAGCCCGAAGAAGCGGATGGAGAAAACATCAGAGATAATTTTGATTTTTCTTGATCTATTGTTTTTTGAAAGGTTAAAATTACTGTGTAACAAAACAAACGGTCCCGATTATTGATTTCGCCAGCTCTTATGCTACTAGCCGCAAACCTATGGTCCTGAAAACGATAATTTAAATCAATATCAGGCTACAGGCCTAAACATTGTGATCATAAATCAAGGAGGCCCATGATTTTTCAACATACTAGCCGTATTCTTCACTGCGGTGTTGGCACGATGGCTAGCGTAGCGGGATTCAGCGTAGAGGGATCCCCAGAGGCATCCCCAGTAGCAGTCACATCGCTGCACTCCTCACGTGGCCACTGACCTTTTCCAGGCACGCATCCAGCAGAGGCATGTTGGCTTCCTGCGCCTTGATGGTGTGGGAGAAGAAGCAGTAGGTCTTGTTGGGGATCAGCGCGTCCACAGGCACCTGCTTCACGCCCATGATGACGGAGGCCTCTCCGATGTCCTCTTTGATCTGTGCGCCCGCGTTGCTGTATGCCTGAAGAAAGAGGAAGTGTAAGTGACAGGACTGTCCCTCTCTCGATACCACGGCATGTAAGGTACGCAGCTGAAATGATAGGACAACCACTAAACAACACAGAAAACTGTGACCTAAACATAAGATCTCGCTTCCCATAAAATGGAGATCCAGTAAACTCCTGCTGCGGCGGCTCCGTGGCGGTGCGTCAGTACGATATACAGCTGCTCAAAGCGTAAACATTTTGAAGTTCGTGTGATGAGCCGCTATCCTGCACCCCTCCCCGGGCGACGACGGCAAGAGGCGCCGCCCCCCTCAGCGGCGGCCGGCGGCGCGGGTCCGGTGGTACCGGCGGATACCACCCCGGGGCGCTGGACCCGAGACGCAGTGGTGCAAAAGTAATCCCCGAAACTTTGCCATGAAATGTTACCAAAGTCCGTATCAAACTGCATAGTGTGCCTTAGTGATAAATATCGAATATGCATGAAAAAGAGGAAGACGCATTTTTCTACAAACCGCGCACTCTTGGCCGCGTTCCAGCGCTGTAAAACCACTCTAACTGGAATAATCCTAATCGGGTGATTTTTGACCCAGTTCCGTCGTCTGCGCCTCGCTCCGTCCGCGGCGCGCTGTCTTCTGGCAGCCGCCATGGCCGCGGGCCGTTTCGGGGCGAGGCCAACACCGCTGACACCGCGGTCTCAGCCGCCGGTGTCGATGACATCACACGAATGTCTGTCGCCATGGCCCGGCCCACGTGGAGACGCGGCCGGCATAGCGACACGCAGCCTGGTGGGTTATTGTTCACTGACGTCGGTCTGCTTTGAATCAGGCGCGATAGTTTGTATGTTTTGAGTCCACTAGGTCGTATATGTCACTCATGTGACGGACAGTGTTAAGAATACAATACATCATTCTGGGAGACATTGTGATGCACTGAGAGAGAAGTTAGCTCGGTTAGATTCAGGATTCCGTCTAGACTAATCCCATACGTTACAGTAAATCCATGGCATTGTCAATGAATTGAATATTCAGCCCTCACACTTGTTCCGGAAAATCAGGAAAAAGGGGAATGTGGCACCTTCATAACGTGATTCTAACTGAGATAGCCAAATTGTAAAGCAAGTCGGAAAACCCGGTACTCCATATATCATTTGTCTTGGAACTCGATATTTCCGTAGAAAAAAGCTAAAATCTACCTGACACCAACGCCCTCATCAACCCCTCGCCGGGCGGCCATTGTTGTGAGCTACTGGTGTGACGACATATGCTGACGTCACGATGAGCATCAGCTAATCGAAGCCCTTGAAGCATTTCAAGTATGGTAGTGGTTGCCAGATCATGACATCATCCACAGGCAGTTATTTTTTTATTTTCCTAGAGGAGTATTTTTAAAAACAAAATATTGAGCTTATTGAACATTTTTTCAGAGAAATCATGAGTGGTTTCATTATTTTTGGCTATAAGTACGCCTGATTTCACTAAATTCCAGGATTCGATCAAGGTGCCACATTCCCTTTCAACTGGGTGAAACCTCTAAAACCACGGAAACTACGGAAGAGAAACTTTTGGGCAACACATCAAAGCTGTATCCCCCTGAACTAGCCTTGGAACACCCAAACGCATTCAATTGACATCGTTGTGATATCTTAGTTCTCTCGAATACTACGTGGATGAATACAGTGGGCATGTGAAACCCTTAAAAATAAGGTTTGAGATGAAAGAACCATGTGATAGAACTTACCAAAAAAATCCTCAAATATTCTATATTAATATTCTACTTGCCCCTGAAATCAGAGCTTGCGCTTAAACAACCTGTATTAGTCGCTGAAATAATGCACTCCCCACAATGGCGGATCTAGCCGGTCGGTTTGGGAGGGGCAAACCAAAGTCAAAAGCCGAAAAGCAAAAAAAAACGTCACGCCGTGAAAGCTACACTTAAATATCATTTTCCGGTAGAATTTTGGGTATTTTAGGCGAAAAGAAAGAAAAAACGTCATGGGAAGAAAAATGTGATCGAGATACTTTTTCCAGTCAAATGCCTAATATTTACACTAAACTTAACTGGTTCTGTTTGAAGTTGAGAGTTGAAGCACCAATATCTTGCTTATAACCTAAAAAGGAGTCGGGAGAAAAAGGAGGTCGATCACTGTGGGGGTAGGGCAAAAACATAGTTTTGCCCCGAGCTTTTCCGTTGCGGGGGGGGACAAATGCCTTTTCCCCCTTGGATCCGCCACTGACTCCTCGTCAAAAATTACCTCGGCACCAAACGGACCCAATATCGTAACTGATCTCGGGTTTCCATTACCACATGTCCAGGCACTGCCACTCTCGACATTCTGTATTACATGCGACTGCCATGTCGTCACAACAAACCAGCTTCTAACTACCACTTGGAGTGGCATACACACCTTCTAACAATCACGTGCACTGACAGACACACCTTCTAACCAGTGGCGGGTCCAGGACCTCATTTCGGGGAGAGGGGAGGGGCTAGAGGGCTCGAGCAGCCCCCACCATTGCCTCGGATCAGCCTCCGCCATGTATTAACTATAGAAACTTAGACATGGGGGGGCTTGAGCCCACTAAGCCCCCACTGTATCCACAACTGCTTTTAACTATCACGTGCACTAACAGACCGACCTTCTAATGAGAGTGGTAAGTTCGCGTGCGCCAATCGATCAGTATGCCTAATATCTTGGACCTATGCCGGATGTATCAAAAGGCTAGCGTTAAAAATAGATTATCATATAGCTTACATGAGAATTAACACGCTTGACAACCATTGCAGAGCAATTATTTTCACCGCTATACCGGGATTTTTTCTAGATACAGAGGAGGAGCACTTCTGATCCAGGGTTTGTACAGAAACAAAATATTCTACCCTCCTTGGGGACTATTTTTGGGCCCTCAGCCCCTCCCGATTGTTTCAGGTCGTTCAGATTTTTATCCACTGGGAACCAGTGCCCTTCCAGAGCTGAATGACCGAAAACCTATTCTTGGCTACGCAACAGCTATCATGCCTTTCACTGAAGGCACGGCCAATAGAGCAAACAGGAAACAAAAGTGCCCGAGAACGGAAAAAACTAAAGCCATTCAACTATCAAAATATGTTCCTTTGAGAGATCGCAGCGCGCATTGCCTTCCTTAGTCTCCAGTGCAAATGACATAAAAATGCACTGCTGCTGTGAGCCAAACAGACAAAAAAATAGTACAAATCTATGACAACACATGAAAAACAGCCTAAGCCATCAGAATGTAAGCAATTGTGAATAAAGAAACCGAAATAAATAAATTGTGAATATATATTTCAGCATAAGTGTCGCCACCGGCAAAAAGTGGGGGCCAGCCAAACTTCAACCTGATGCTGACAAAAAACTTTCAACATCAGGACCAAAAACTGTTCGAATTTGGGCTCCTCGCTGCATTCCGCAGCGGCTGGATATAAGAATGTCCGGTTGTCTCTCATTTTGACTGAGATCAGGAAATTTTTGGCCAAAAGTGGGGGCCAGGCCCCCCTGGCCCCCTTTTCTGACGCGTATGTATTTCAGGTTCTTCGGCACGGGGACGAGATCTAACGTCCATGAGAAGGCATAGCGTCACTTTCGCAAGCCCGCCGTACTTTGGCACAGCGGCGTCCCAACGCGAACTCGTTGTACTGCGGCACAGCGTCCCAACGCGAACTAACTGTACTGCGGCACAGCGTCCCAAAGCAAACTCACTGTACTGCGGCACAGCGTCACCCAGTGGCAGATCCAAGGGGGTGGGGGCAAAAAAGCATTTGCCCCCAAACGGAAAAGCTCGGGAAAAGCTATGTTTTGCCCCCCCAAAGTGATCGACCTCCTTTTTCCCCGACTCCTTTTTAGTTTATAAGCAAGATTCTGGTGCTTGAACTCTCAACTTCAAACAGAACCAGTTAAGTTCAGTGTAAATATTGGGCCTCGGACCGGAAAAGTATCTAGCCCATATTTTTCAATCCGTGACGTTTTTTGCTTTTCGCCTCAAATACCCCAAAATTCTAAAATTCTACCGGCAAGTAATATTGTAGCGCAGCTTTCAGGGCGTGAAGTTTTTTTTGCTTTTCGACTTTTGACTTTGGTTTGCCCCTCCCAAACCGACCGGCTAGATCCGCCACTGGTGTCACCTTCGCACACTTGCTGTACTGCGTCATAGCGTCGCTGTACTGCGTCATAGCGTCCCAACGCGAACTCACTGTACTGCGGCACAGCGTCACTTCCGCAAACCCGCCGTACTTTGGCACAGCGGCGCACATAGGCCCTAAATGCCTCCGTCCGTGGCCAATATTACTTTTCGTGGAAAACTCCTTCGCAATACCGCAAATTCCCCCCGATTTTTTTTAACAAAGGAGCTCATTTGACAGCCAATTGAACAGCGCATAAAACTTGCATTCGACATATAGGTTTTATTTTACATGGGTGTAATCAGGACAGTGAAAAGAGGGGCATTTGGGGCAACTTAATCCAGCCCGAGGTGTCCGTAAAATATTTTGCAGATGTTGTCGTGGCGCCATGAGTTGTGACCGAATTGTAGTTTGAAACACTGCAAACAATAAACATTTAATCCATGAACAACGATACAGCAATCTTGATCTGCCATAAATTCATAAGCGTCACCACGAACAACAAAACGGGAGGCATCATAAATGTGTATTTGAGCTTGGTTTTTCTTTCTAAGCCAGCTTTTTGGTATAACTGTAACACTTTTTCTGCATGGGAATGTTCTATTATAACCGGTATTCGAGTGATTATTAACAACCACACTGGAGAGGGGTCCGACATTAACGCGCACAGGATGGGGAGCTGGTAAGCCCCCTGAGATATCGGAAACTTAGAGGCTTAAGAAATGCCGATTAGGGGTTGGCTATGGTGATCTACATCATAACTAATTTTCATTGACCTAGGTCTATATTGTCAAGGTCAAACGAGGTCATAAAGGTCAAATTTTGGCCATGCTTGGAACCTGTTGGGAAATGCCCTGATAATGCGTGGAAAAAGCCGAGAGTAAGCTAAGGCCGGACCACGGTCATAGAGGTTGTGTCGCAAAGAATCTTTCCTTCATTTTTGAGGTCTAGGTCATTCAAGGTCATCGACCTATGACGCAACAATATGGTATATTCCCTATTATGCAAACTTAAAGTAGCACTATAGCAAACCCTGTGCTCGAAAGGAGGATTGGCCTTTACCCATGATCTTTAACCTTGACCTTTGACCTTGAACTTACACCTGGGTTACCTTTACTACGACGTCATAGCATAATATACGTCAGACTGGGACACGTAAAGCACCGGAGTCAATAACCTTGAAATTGCTGGTATGACTTTGAACTTTGACCTCGACCTTCACGTGAGGTGACCTTGACAAATAATCCCGTCTATATGACACTGTGACGTCACCACTTGGTCTCCAATGCAAGCAAACCGGTTCGACTGCGCGGTCGCGGCGATTTCAAAATGTAGGTCGGACTTTAGAAGCCTATAAATCAAACAATTTTCGACAAATTTTCAAAATTATTTCACTATTCGACGCGCTGTTAAATTTTCTCAAATGCGACCCATTCCCGTGTTTTGGCTACGAGCGGTTCTCCGGTCATCCCGGAAAAAAATAGTTGGGAGAGTATCCGAGGCCCCTCCAGTGCGCGTTAACACGCAGAGTAGAAGAAAGGGGTAGAATATATCCCTACCATGTGTTTCCTCAACAAGGCATATCAAAATATCAGTCCGTTAAGGTCAGTACGTTTCTCCCCCCGCCCACCCTCCGCTACATATGATATCGCGGTATCGCCAACTATGGGACGTAGGTCACCTGAGCAGCCCGAGCGTCATCTTGCGTCAGCTTATGACAGTGGGAACCGCGAGGAAATTCGATTCCCGATTGCATCCCTAGGACACCTCGGAACTCCGATGGTTACGGAGACCGTTCATTTGGATGAAAAGGTATGACTGGTATTCACCATATGTGGTTTAACGTGTGATATGCAGCAAAACAGGATTCCTAGGTATCGTTTTTTGCTGTCCCGGCATTGCTTGAAGGTGTTATAATAAATGTCTGAATCCCGGGATCACGAGAGGCTTAGTCCCGTGATTAAGGCTTTTGAAAATAGCGGGATCCCAATCCCGAGATTGACATACCTAGCAGGAACATTTCTCATGCAATAAATGGTTCGTTGTCGGCAGTCCCTCCGGGTATTTGGATAACAGTCAACACAGCAGCCAATACACAAATTTAGACGGTTATAGTGCTTTGAAATTGTATAAACTAACTTCTGCACTTCTAGGCATTTATTATAGCATTGTTCTCTGATAGTCAACTCATATTGCTCATTCTTGGCCGGTCCATGCCTCTATTCGGTAGCCCACGGCGTTGCGTTAGCACCGCAGCGGCCTGGTTGGAGCCACAACCTGAGTTATTATATGTCATCTGGAGCACGGGGCTGCAAGTGGACGCAAGATATTTTGACTTGCTCTTGTAGAGCACATCCTGGGGAATCGTTTGCTGGTAGTCTTATGCTGGGCCGATGCTGGCCAAGTTTTAAATCCCTCTCTTTGTATTTGTAAATCGAACAGTTTTTGAGATATGCAAAATACTGAGAGAATGGTCTATAAAATAGTTGTCAAAACTATTTTTGCATTATTTTATACCTAAACCCATCGCAAAGGGCTCACACAACAGTGGTATTGCCATACTTTGACCTGTTCTTGCTTTCATGGTCGATTTTAAGCATAATGAAATGTACGTAGTTTTCGCTGCAGATCTCTGGTCCGCGGGTGGCGCACCCGAGTGCTTACTTCAAGCAACTCTACAAAGACTTCCGTAGCGCGGTTTGTGTTTTCCATGCCTGTTTCAAGTGCAGTGAAGAATTCTCTATCAGTATATGTGCTCAGGAAATGATTTAGAAAAAGTTGCATTTTCGTAATATTGGCCACGGACGGAGGCATTTAGGGCCTATGTGCGGCGTCCCAACGCGAACTCGTTGTACTGCGGCACAGCGTCCCAACGCGAACTCGTTGTACTGCGGCACAGCGTCTCAACGCGAACTCACTGTACTGCGGCGCAGTGTCCCAACGTGAACTCAGTACTGCGGCACAGCATCACCCTCGCAAACTCGCTGTACTGCGGCACAGCGTCCCAGCGCGAACTCAATGTACTGCGGCACAGTGTCCCAAGCCGAACTCGCTGTACTGCGGCGCAGTGTCCCAACGCGAACTCACTGTACTGCGGCGCAGTGTCCCAACGTGAATTCAGTACTGCGGCACAGCATCACCCTCGCAAACTCGCTGTACTGCGGCACAGCGTCCCAGCGCGAACTCAATGTACTGCGGCACAGTGTCCAGACGCGAACGTGTTTTTGTTGAAAGGTGTCAAAGCTGCGTGCTGCACTCCCAGTGTCGGAACTTGGTCGGTGGTTGGAAAGGAAGAGGAGCAGCAACAGGGCTTTAAATAGTAAGTACAGAGTTTGTTTTAAGAAAAAACGGTGTCAATCTCTGGGATTGAAAGGGAAATGCCCATTTGCCCCCCGGGTCCCTTATCCGCACTTCCATGTTTCAAGTGGGGAGTCCTGGGCACTCGGATCCCATTTTCACCGTTTCTGGACAGCGGAGCCCAGAGACGTCAATGTTTATGTCAGCGTATTCCCCTCCCCCAGTGGATGTACTGAACTGGTGCCCCCCTCCCATCCCGTGCGGACCAGTCATGTGACCTTGGCTGAGAGCCATGCGCGCGGTACGTTGCAGCGGGGGTTTTATCGGGACCAGGCACCTCGCCACATGGGCAGCCAGTAGCGTTGGAACTTTGGTCTGCTCAGCAACAATGGAAGGTCAGGATTTAAAGGGGAATATGGCATCGTAGTCGAATCCCGGAATCAATAGTAGTTGGAGGTATTTTTAGCCGAAAATCATGGAAATAGCCATTGTTTTTCTGAAAAGTTTATAATAACTCAATATTTTGAAATTTAAAATGCTCCTCTATGGCAAGATATAAACCTCTGCCTGTGCATGACGTCATGCCCTGACAGCACTACTTCCATATTCAATAGCCTTTAATAGGCTGACGACTCACTGTTACGTCAGCATGAGGTCACGCCAAGAGCTGACAACTGTCGCCGGCTCCTTGGGTACATTTTGGGTACATCTCAGGTAGGTTTTCAGATTTTCTCTACGGAAATTTCGAGCTCCAGGACAAATGATACTTTAAGCACTGGGTTTTCCGGCATGCTTTACAACTCAGCTATCTCGGTTAAAATACGTTATAAAGGTGCCACATTCCCTTTAAGGGAGAGGACACTAAGAACTAGATGATCCGTATATCCCCTGTTGACGTCATTGTGTTAGCGTTAGAATGAAACAGTGAAGGGGAGCACTCCAGCACCTCGCCATCTTACTTCCCCGATCCGCCACCAATATTGCCCCAGTTGGGAAAGCTAACAGAGAGGCATGGGACCCAGGCGGGCCAGAGAAATTTTCACTCCGAATATTGAGCATCTTACCACTAAACCCGGCATGCAGCATAGGGTAGAGTGAAGAGTGAAGTAAACTAAATTGCTGTAAGCAGAATTTACGAGTAAATGTTTTTCCTTGTGTGATTATTTTGACTGTATAATGTGAGAGAGGCACCTAGCTTTAGCTGAGGCTTTTGTGCCGATCTCTGATGTAATTTCGCTGAGACTATGTAAAAATGAATGTATTTACCTACCTTATCCAAGGTGTGACTTGAAAAAATCCACCCAAAAATGCACACTGGCCACCTCAATGTTCCGGGCATTGTGCTGTGCAGAATAGGCCACTTTGGGTTTAGGAGTTTAGAGGGGGAGGGGCATAAGAGGGCTCCACACTTGTGTCGCTAATGGCCACTGCTCTATGCGCTGTAGTTGCATCCTCAACTCGAAAAAGCCTTTACAAAACGAAATACAGTAAGGACGCCTCGCACGTGGAAATTGTATCCAGCATATAGCAAGATCGTCAGGTGGTTGCCGGTCTTTGGCGTCGGCTTCGACTTCGACAAGACACTTTTGTATATAAACTGGAAAAAGGTTAGGTCACGGGGGGCCCATCTTCTCCCAGCCGTTCGAGGTTTCCTTTACTGACGAGTGGTGCTCTTGTGTTGTAAAAAAATTGCAGACATATTCTTAATCTTGCCAGGCTATTGGCTATTGTTAAGTGTTTTGGAGGTACTCACGGTACTTATTAGACCTCTTGGGCCAAAAAACGAGTGCGCGATGCAAATAGAAAACATTCTTCATCGGCCCTAGTGAATCGCGACGGAAAAATATGATTGTTGATGATGTCAGATCAGAAAGAAACCGTGCAGCATGTGGCTTAAAACTACCTCCGACGAATAGTTTCCCAGTGCTAAAACACAATTGGAAGAACCATCTGTTATTAAAAAGTTACGTTATACCTCATCAACGGCTTCTGACTTACCATTCTTAATCAGATAGGCACTGATTGTTTTGTGGAGTTTGGGAAGAGCAACTTACTTCCATGTGGTTTAACCCTCACCCCACCAGGGGGCATCAATGCCCCTAAGGTTTCTCAGAATAGCAGAAAAACAATGAGACGCAGCACCACAGCTGAGAGATCTTCCTCTCATCCCAGCATTTTCCCACCACTCCTGAAATTTTTTACCCCGGGTCACACTAGGTCAGGTCACCAGGTGAGATCGAACAAGGTCACCTCACTTCAACCTTTGAGTTATACCACCTCAATGCTTAGGCAGCTCTACAACCTACATTTCTAGGCAGATCAACTTGACACTTTCTACACTTGATGACCCCTCTAGGATCTAAAAATCTATACTCGGGATTGTTTGATTTGGTGACCTGAGGTCAGATCACAAGGTGACCAATCCCATTGAAAAGGCATGGGAAAGGCTGTCTTATGACCTAAGTCAATAAAATTATTGAAAATGCCCAGATTTCTCAGAAAAAAAACATTCTTGGTCTTCCCTTGATGGATTTCAGGTGCAATATTTGTCCTTTTACCTATCTGAGGTCATAACAGGTCACCAGGGGTCAAAACAGTATTTTGACGATAAATTTTTACCTAATCAGGCTAGAGCACTGAATAAACCATCACCGTGTTTGTCTCGTCACTGGTCTGAACGTGATATACGGCAAGGTCACGTTCTGACTTTTCGTGTCCGCAGGTCATGTTAGGTGAAGAGGTATCCTCTGGAGGTCAAACCACTTGCGGAAGGTCATTATGTTCCACATAGCAGAGAAAGACCTGGTCTTTTCCTATCAAATTTTCTTAACCACGTCTCAATAGCTCTAATGGTATGAGAGCTATGCCCAGGTTTCTTAAACATTGCATATTTTAGTGAAAATAACCTATCGTGACACAACTTGACCTGTGGAGGTCAAACTATTGACCAAAGCGCTTAAGCATGCCACTAAAAGCATACTGAATTCAAAACGCGCTTTCTAATGCACTTTGCAGATTCGCGGTAACTCCCATATTTTCGGATTGAGAGGGGCATCGATACCACCGGTGTTGCAAAGGTGGCGCCAGATCCCGGTGGGGCGCGGTTTAAGTGAGCAAATCGTCTATCGAACTTCTCCGTTGAGTTTCAGCGGCATTGAAATCAGCTGCTGGTAAGGACGTGGAAACAAGAGGGGCCCGGGAAACATATCCCTCCCAAAGCTCAGGTGTGGGCCTTGCCCTTTCCCAAATTTTTGACTCAATGTATCGATTTTTTTCCAAAAGTCTACACATTTTACATAATTTTGGACATGTTTTGCCTTCACAGATGGTCTCAGCGAGATTTCCTCATCCATTAAAGTTTTATCCTTCTTTTGAAAAAAGTCTCGAATATAAGAAAAAACGTTGCTTACATGACTTATAAAGTCACCCCTGCAGACAGGTTTACCTCTCCCGCCAAACGTTGCAGTCGGCCTACCCAGCCTGAACCTAGCTCCAATGTTCCTGGCTGAGACTGCCATGAGAGGCTCGGGAGCGACGAGAGCTGGGCCTCGGTATTTTGGGCTGCCCAGGACCGTCCCCAACGACAGGGACGACTCCTCCGGCGGCTGGCTACCCCGCCTCAAATAGCGCCGCCCTGATTGGTGCTTGTCAGACGGGCCCCTCTGACGTCAGGGGAGGGGAGGACAGGAAAATACGTCACATCGAACCACACCGGCTTCTGGCAGCTCGACCTGAGTGTGGGGAAGTTGCCAGAAACGGCAGATCAACACTGAATGGAACGTCGCGATGCAACGACCTGTTCGCTACGTGGAGTGGACGGCCCTTTGTGCCACGCCCCACGCCTGGAGCGTGGGCAGACGTACAGAAAAAACTGGCTAACTTAAGCAGTGAGCTGTTGAAATGACGTTAAACAGCCCCTTTTTATTGAACTGATGTAGTCGACTGACAGAAACGGGACAGCCATCGCTCATTTCTGGATAGTTGAAGGACTAGTTGATGACAAGATAGTGATCTAGGCCAGTAGTTAACACATAAACACAAACCGTAATAATCTGGCAATGCGGCCCTCAGTTCATTTCAGGGCAGCCCATCTGAAATGTGTCGTCCGTGGAATTCTGCCTGTTTCATATCACAATGTTTGGTTCTCACTTGAACTAAAAATAGAAACAAAGGAAGTTGACGCAACGTTGCCTGTTTTTTGCAAGCAAGGCTTTACCCTGCTACACAAATAAAAGTGTATTGCAGTGCTGCAAAGTCTAGCGAATGCAATGTGCCGAAGGTGTACCTACACCTATTTTAGCAATGCAAATACATACGCTTCGTCTTCGAACCAAACTTAACGGCCACTGACTGATTGATTTACTAATCCTCGGGATGTATGTATCCTAAGGCTAAATCATATTCCATTATTAGATGAAACTGCAACTGACGTGCAGGACCCAGGCCTCACGCTAATTATTGGTAGAAAATGATTGAAAACTCAGGTTTCTAGAGAAAAATTAAGTTCATTGTGTGCTGCACCAATGTTCTGTATTCACCAGTTTCAACACGGCCACTCAAACCTCTCATGTTAGAGCCCAGTGTCACGGGAGACCATGGTGAGCGGCGGTGCAGCAGTACTCGCCTGCATGGGGTAGGCGCGCCGGTTACTGGGCTGGACTAGCACGCGGGCGCCATCCCGCACCAGCCTTTTGACGTGGGCAGGAGAGAGCGGCGCCCGGCGCTCCCACACCGACTGGTCCTCCCGGCGGATGGCCAGTACCTTCCCCCGGATACTGTCACTCTGCCGGACACACCGCGGCCACGCTGGCCTTCATCGGCTTACAGCACACTCACACGGGGCGACGGGCTGGTGTATATGCTACATATAATGACACAATACTATGCACTGACTCATGCTACAGAATACACTTTGAGAAAACCGGACCAACGGTACTTGGAAGGACTTTAAGCTTGAGGCAACACCTGAAGCAGAGAAAAACAATTATTCACTCCCAGGATTTCTCAGATTTAAGCAAGAGCTTCTGCCTTCTGTAATTGGTTAGGGAATAGCCCTGGGCTAAAGCCCGTGAGCGAATATGTCAATGGCCGTCTGCTGGTACTCATGAACTTTTTAGGCTACTTTGACCGCTATAAGAAACCAAAAGCTCAAGTTATGTGCCTTCGTTGTGAGGTATACATGCTCAAAAATTTTCACCCTCATATTCCACCTTTAGAAGCATCAAGGCAATGCTTACCGAGAAGGGCCGAGGCGTGGAGGAGGCGGCCACATAGCGTCTCCAGACTCGTGGCACACTCCTTCGCAGCACCGTCATAGCAACGGATGGTGCGCCTGCAGACGATACAGGTCACAGTCACGACTGGAGATATCTTTTTGACCCAGGAGGGAGGGGGTCAGGTTTTTTATTAATTTATTTATTTAACCGTCTTAAATCTCCACAGGGATGGGTGTTATGATTTGCGTCAATGCATGTCATGACGGATCAGAGCACAGAAGACATCGATGGTAAAAACATACGAGAACACGTCAAGTAAAAGGAGCACTCCCATTCACGCATGAGAGTGATGCTACAACATGAGCAAGCTTAAGGCTATCGGTGGACTCCGGCTGCTCTCCGCTGGTCCCGACATGCGCGGATGTTCACTGCTGATCTGACAGCTTCAGGGACACCATTCCACTCCGATATGGCGCGACAGTTAGACACCTTCTTGCCCTCTCCGTGCGTACACGCGGTAGCTGAAGCAGGCCTCGATCCACGGCTGATGTGCGGTGGAGAGACACTTCACCACGACATTTGAGAAGACACTACAGGTTTTCAGGCGCATTACACTGATGTAAAAGTTTGTTCCTTGTGATAACATCTTGCTGGAAGATAAGGCTGTCCAGCTTTTGCTACATCAGTTCTTCAAAAAGCGGTGTTCCGTGGTCACGACGCTTGGAGCACATCACAATGCGGCAGCGTGGTTGAGCACTTCCTGCACTCGATGCTTCTGACAAGCAGTGCAGCCAGACCACAGAGAGATGCACTACACGATGTGTGGAAAAACGAGAGCTTCAACAATCATTTGTTTCACAGATCTAGGGAGGCGATACGAAAACTTTGTGAGTCCAGACAGAGTGCTATAACAACGTCGTGTCACCTACGAAACGTGGTCCTTCCACCTGAGTCCGAAGTCTACGATCACCCCTAGAATTTTAATCTTAGGCGAAGGAGTTATATGAGAAGCCTCGTAATTTAGGGAAAATTCAGCATTTAGAACATTTTCTTGAGATGAGAAATTTATCAGTTCAGTTTTGTGGGGTTTACCTTAAGTCGGTTCTGACTACACCACTGTTTCACCACTCCAAGCATGCTCTCGAGATCTGCCATGTGCCCCTCTGCGTTTTCTTGGACGCAGCTGGTCAAAAACTGAGTGTCGTCTGTATGCATGACTAGTTTTTCACATGGAACGTGTGGCGACAAATCGTTAGTAAAAATAAAAAGACAAAATTGGCCCTAAAATACTCCCCTCGACCACCCTATGTGAAACTGGCCTCTTTAAAATGCTCCCTTTGACCACTTGGACGCGCCCCGACAGCCAGGCATCAAACCAATCACCGTCTATACCGTACTAACCCAACTTCTCAAGAAGCCGGTCATGCTCGACGCTGCCTTTGAGGTGTCTGTTGCCACTAGGGAGAGGAATTTACCTAAATCTCTATGATGTATGGATTGGCATCAACATCGCAATACAAACTCTATGGGAAACAAAACCTGAGACCCAAACCCCACCACCAGACACTATATCATATTGTTAAAGCTTCTTTCGCTATATCACGGCCCTTTCGTACAATGTGGAGCCTATTTTTATTCCCTGAGATGAAAAAAAAACCAATTTTTTAACACACTGTCTCGTTTCATTTGGGGTACCCAGACACCGGCAAAGAGGGAGAAATTCACATCCCTGAATGAATGATATACAATACCATACATATAAGCTCAGTTGTATGATAATTTTGGTGCAGAATAGGTATGTCAACTCCGGGATCGTGATTCCGGGATTACGGTATTTTCGCCAATACCAAATCCTGGGATTGGATCTCTCGTAATCCCGGGACCCATCGTATTTTCGAGCTCTGCTGAAGAGCGAAAACGATACAAAGCCATCGTGTTCTCCTCAAAATAAGATATCTTAGTAGTTTTGATCATGAAATCATCCATAAGATAAAAAACTGTTGGAGTGTCGGCAACTAGCAACGTAAATCCGTCACATAACCAGGCTATCTTTGGGCAAAACAGAAAGGTTACATGTGTCTCAGTCGTTTTGTCTCATCGAGAGGAGAGTTGCTGCTTGATATGCTTTGGACTTTTAGTTATTGGGTCCATTAACCATTAACTTGGAGGCACGTCTTTTCGAAATACAGCGTGGTGCGCAAACGTGAAGAAACTAACTATCAGGTGAGCTTTGCCTTGTACTGTGCTATAACCTGTGGGTTATGGAGTAACTAACAGAGGCACGATAGCCCACCGCGTGCCTTGATGATGACTCACATTCAGATATGTATGCAGTGGGCTGCCTGTTAGTCTCCCATACATTCCTTCTGAACCCTCCCAGACCTCCTGAGCCCCCAGTTAGCTCCGAGCACATATAGCCAGTCGGTGGTCGCTCCACCGCCTGCGCGCTCCCACTGACCCCAGCGTCGTTCCGCTCACGAGCTGGTCAACGGGAAGGAAAAATAGAAGGTTATTGCCGACGAGATACACACAGCCTTCGCCAAGCTGTCGCGATACTAGAGCGGCTCGCGCATCCTCGAGTCGGGCGGCGGCGGGGTGCGCCTCCTGTGCCTTTTCGCCCTCGGCGTCTCCTTTCCGATTCGCCCCAGCTCCCTTTAACTGTCAATATATATGGCGGACGCAGGAGTGGCAGAATGGCGGACGTAGGAGCGCCGTTTGGGGGAAACTCGGGGAAACATAGTGAAAACAGAGTTTTTATAAAGAAAATCAGCCAAAATTTTGCCATTTGGGGGGTGGGGCCTGGTCCCTTGTCCCCCCTCTGCGTGCGCCAGTGCCTTACGTGGGATAATGGAGAAAAAAGCAAACACAAAAACACCACATGGGGCAAGGACGCACTTTCATTGACGCCAGTGGCGGATCCAGGGGGCAAAAAGGCAATTGCCACCCCAAACGGAAAAGCTCGGGGCAAAACTATGTTTTGCCCCCAAAGCGATGGACCTTCTTTTCCCCTGACTCCTTTTTAGCTTGTAAGCAAGATTTTGGTGCCTCAACTCTCAACTTCAAACATAATTAGTGAAGTTCAGTGTAAATATTGGGGCTTGAATAGGAAAAAAGTATCTTGAGCTCATATTTTTCACCCCGTGGCGTTTTTTTGCTTTTCGTCTCCAGTTCGCAAAATCCTACCGAAAAAGGCATATTGTAACGCAACTTTTCACTGCGTGACGTTTTTTTGCTTTTCGACTTTGGTTTGCCCCTCCCAAACCAACCGGCTAGATCCGCCACTGATTTACGCCGCCTGTCTCCCCCATTAACTGCCACACGGCTGTGATTGAATAGCTTCGGCGGTGTTGGCTTAATTACCTATTAACTTATTAATATAACAGGGTGACATTACCGTCCAAGCTTTGAACGTAAAGTCCCACGCATGGTGAAGTTTGAAACTAGCGACAATGCAAAAAGGCAGACCGTTCCACACTTGTGTATCAAGTTCATCGAAGCCGACTGCGAGGGACCAGAAAAGAACGCTTATATAGGTCGCCAAGACAGTTCAACGGTACTTCTACAACCACACAAAAATCACGGCTTACTGGAACATTAACAGCCCTAACACGCGCCCCGCTGGGGTCCCTTGCATGACGCGCCCCGCTGGGGGGTTTTCGCCCCCTCTGTATCTCGTTCCCCACGAAAGCTAAAGGCAAATTACGGGCGGCGTTCGAAAGCTCTTGACAAGACGAACATAATTTATACGAATAATTTTTATGTCAGGTCAATATTGAGGTCAGCATAGGTCAAAGAATGCTCCATAGGCTTACAACAGAGCAGTGTACGTTTCCCTCTTTAAATCTGCCCTCAGGAGAGCTAGAGCAAATCTTTATGCATCATCGGATTCCTCTCATCTCGGCAAATCGAATGATGTATAATATGATCTGTCTAGGTCAAATAGTCAAAATAACCTCACCTCGACCTAGGTCAGGGTCACAGAGTGACCTGGTATGGTCATGTTGCATATCAATCGACTCCCCGTGACAATATAAACACAATGCAAGCAAAATGGGAGCTTTATCTCAATTCAGTGAGAAGTTATTGGCAAAACAATCACCCTCTGCTCCGTGACCTGATATGACCTTTGAGAGGTCAGATGCTCAAAAACTCAACTTTAAGGTCAAGATCATGGTAAGAATAGACAGTTTGAGGATTTTCAGCCTTATCTATCCAGTATTTCCTGAAAAAGGGTCCATTCTATTTGTCACCATAGACTTATAATGGGGTGACCAAAAAATTGACCCCACCTTGGGTCACCAATATCAAAATTCCGAGATAGCAGATTTGTAGACCCTAATGACCTTATCATATTGTATTAGTTTCAAACTGATCACTTTGCTAATGTTCCCTGGACGCTGCTTCAAACTCGTAATTTTAGGCTTTGAGGTCAGGTCACTTGACCCTGAATAGCTCCTTGACCTGACATGAACTTAACTAAAAAATTTGGTCAGATGTATAAAATTAATCAGGAATAAGGTACCGTAAGTTTCGTTGTTCTGCGTCTCTTCGTTTTTGAGCTATCTGGGAAAAACCAGGAGGGGGCGAATTTCGCCCCCCAGCGGGGCGCGTGCTAATCAATGTTTGCATATACAACACCACAAGCTAAGAGGAACAAAACCAAGCGAATTTGGAGCAGCAATGTCACAGACCCGGAAACCGATGAGCATCTGCAACGCATGGCCTTGGCTTGAGAATGTATCTGGTTGTGACGGACAGAAAAAGAAGGTCACAAACCAAGACAAGAAGTCTGTCGGGGTAAGACAGCGGACAATCATGTTTGTGTCGTGCTGGGAGTATATGGGAGATGACATTTTGCCTAAGGCTGACTACAACTGGAGGACAGTGCTATGTCTAGGCGTCTGACTTGTCACTTAAAAAATCAACAAACTGCAAAGACCTAGAACTGCGTCTGCTTTGTGTTTTTACAATTTTATTATAGCTGCTGAGCATCGGTACCCATAACACAGCGTATGCAGTTTCCCCCTTTAAAGTATGTCGTGATAAGCATAAGCGTCGGAAAAGGGGGGCCAGGGAGGCCTGGCCCTCCCACTTCTTGGCCAAAAATTTCCTGATTTGGGTCAAAATGGGAGCAAACTGGGCATTTTTATAACCAGCCGGTACGGAAGGCAACGAGGAGTCCAAATTTGAACAGTTTATGGTTCTTACGTGGAAAGTTTATTGTCAGCATCAGGTTGAAGTTTGACTGGCCCCCTCACTTTTTTGCAGGTGGCGGCGCTTATGATGATAAGTAAATGAAATGCCTTGCGAGTGCGTATAATCCAATTAAGAAATCTGGTATAAAAGCAAACATGCTTCTCGGCAAGGGGCTGACATTTTGAAAGTTATACCACATACTCTTCTACGGGTTTTCTTTCAGATTGTTACAGGGGCGTAGCCAGGATTTCGCTCAGGGGGAGTGGCGCCCCGAAAAGGGCCCCTGCGACAGCGCCAAAAGGGACCTGATGGGTAAAAAGGGCCCTGCTTGTTACAGAATAGAGCGCTGAAGAGGGCTTAAGAGGGCCTTTTTAATATTTTTGCGTCCCCGACCTGGGGACATTTCTACATATTTGCACCACATATACACACACACTATGTACACGGCAGATGTTTTCAGTTATCGGCACCCTTGCAGGACAGTCGTACCCGCACGCTCCCTTTCACATACCCCACCGTATGGCACGGAGAGGCTATCCCGATTTCTCGGGCCCGGCGGAGCAGAGGACTGCTCCGGTGACACAAAGCGAGGCAGTGCCCTCGGGGCGCGCCACCGGACCGGTGGATCTATTTAAAGGCTGATCAGGCCCGTGCTTCCAATAACAAGGACGCTGGTTGGTCAGCGAAACTTCCGTGTCAAGGCAAGCACTACCCAGTTTACTGCCATCTCCTGGGTAGGAGGCGGTCGAGGAAAAGTCTGCCAGAGGTCAGCTTTGATCCAGGGACCTCCCACATACAACGGCGACGCCTTAACCAACTGCGCCACCACGGTGGTTAAGAGGGCCGTATCTGGTAGAAAATGTCAAATTTGGCCACAGAGCATAGTGCGGGCGAGACGCGCTTCGCACTGCTCGTGTCCTCAGGAGGGGTGGCTGTCCCTGCCGCCCCCCCTTGGCTACGCCCCTGGATTGTTGTGGTCTCGTGTATAGGTAATATTAATGGTATGGCAAATGCTCTTTTATAAAATGTGCATGGATAAGCAAGTGTAAAAAGTAAAGCTAAAGAAAAATGATTACGCAATCACTTCAGAATCAATAATAGGTAACGTGTCGAGAACATACCAACAATGTGTAATATTTTGTGGTTTGGAGAGTTGAATTATCATGTGTCTTTCAAACGAAATACTAGGAAAAGGACGAAGTTGGGAAGAGGGTTAGCAATAAAAAATGTTTTAGGATACCTAAAAACGCATCCTTGGTTGATGGGAAGCTTCCGACTTCACTTAGGTATACCGGAAGTTTTGCTCCGATGCTCCATGTCACAGACTGATGCGGAGATAGGAACATTCAGCATATCATCAGCCTGCCGTGTCTGCAGTATGATTTCATAGGCGCCCGAACTTTTTCCAAGTTGGGGGGGGGGGCAAAAGTCGTCATCGCGTGTGGAACACCCACGCCAACGCTCCGGCAATTTGGCGTATCTGCCTGTCAGACCTAATGGGCAATTCCAGCACCAATCGACCAAGGCCTACACGGTACCTCTCCGATTTTCTTTAAAATTGGCATATAGGGTTCTCATGGACCCCGAAGCTGAATCTGAGAGTTTCAGCTCAATCGGAATAAAACTTTAGAAGTTATTGCCTCAGGCATTTTTTGAAAATCTGCTTACAGTGCATTTTTTAGATGACCATACAACCCACAGAGACTGATGAACTATGTATGAAATATACCTTTTCCTGTCTGAAATGAACCGAAAAACTCGAATCTGAAGTCCGTTTGACCCTAGGTCACTTGTGAAAATAATTATGATTTGACCTTGACCTAAGGTCATGTCCCAAATTTGCTGGTACACCTTGTTTTCAAAATGGAATATCTCAAATTTAAGATTGAACTTTTTTCCGTCCAATAAAATAGGTTAGAACATCCGTTTTTTATATCTACTAGTGTTTTTAACACGCACAGTGGAGGATGGTCTGGTGTCAACACGTAATGAAGGGGGTCCCGAAATGCCTCCCCTGAAATCTTGCCAATTAAGAGGGTTAGGAAAACGCATGTTCCGGGATTTGTGAGGCCTGTAAACTGTTTTATTTGAGCTCAATTGTATGGACTTATATCTATATCTTTAAGGTCAAATCAGGTCATATATGTTAAATGTATGTACGTCATACCGGACACCTTTAGTGAAGTGCCGTGATTATACGGAAAAAGTTGCGAACCGTTTGAAATATATAACAGTGATATATTGAAACAGTGATATTGAAAAATATAACAGTACGGTGACAGTGGACACCCTCACGTCAAAGGAGCCCTAGATAGGAGGAGGTTAGGGAGTATTTATACTCTTTTGACTCCGTGCAAATGGCTTCTGAAGATATTACGTTCAAAGAATGGTCAAAATCTTAGAGAGAATCGACGCGTTCGGATTGCGTGGATAATATAGAGCGATTTGTTGATCCCCTGAGTGAGAATGTATGTAACCTAACCCATCACCACTACATATATATGGCTCAAGGGCATTATTTAGCAAACTGGAAGGAAAAGGCACCAAAGGGGGAAAGCCGTAGTCATCGATGACTTATCAGAAAATAATACATGTGCTGCGCAAAATGCTGCTCAGTCGTATCACTGGTCTGCAAAGCAGGTGACTGTACACCTTTTTGTTCCATACTGGATTGAGGATGGAGTCCGGTGCAGTAGAAGTTTTTTTTAAGTGACGACTTAAAGCACTCTCACGTCATGGCTCATATCTTGCAGCACAAACCCGTACCTTGGCTACGCACCCACATGCCAAGTTTGAAGAAAACACATTACGTATCAGACGGGTGCGGTGGCCAATACAAAAACAATTTTCACTTTATCAATGCTTGTTATCATCCAGACAGACTTTCAAATACCATGTGAATAACACTTTTTTGCTACCAGCCACGGGAAGAACGCCTGTGACGGAGTTGGCGGTAAAGTTAGAAGAAGAACAGCCAAGGTAAGCAAGGTAAAGGAGAGAAGAAAAGGATCAGATCTTGGATCTTCTATTGATGTTCTCTTTTCTGACGCAATACTTCGACACCACAATCCATTTCGCGTTTGTCAGTAGAGAGGAGGTCTTTGAAATGTCAAAACGACTGATACGGTGGTACAGCTCGGCGTTGAAGATCAAGGGCACCCAACGGTTTCATCATTTCACACCCGTAAACCTGAACACCATGCAGGTGCGAGAGCTCTCTGAAGACATCGACGGAACCAGTGGCAGATCTAGCCGGTCGGTTTGGGAGGAGCAAACCAAAGTCAAAAAGGAAAAAAGAGATATAACGTCACGCAGTGAAAAATTGTGCTACAATAATATGATTTGACAGTAGGATTTGGGATATTTGAGCCAAAAGGCAAAAAAACGTCACGGGGTGAAAAAGTATGGGCACAAAATACTTTTTTCTATCCAAGACCCAATATTTACACTGAACTTAGCTGGTTCTGTTTGAAGTTGAGAGTTGAAGCACCGAAATCTTGCTTATAAATTAAAAATGAGTCGGGGCATAAAGCAGGTCGACCGCTTGGGGAGGGGGCAAAAACATAGTTTTGCCCCTAGCTTTCCATTTGGGGGACATGCCGTTTTTGCTTCCCCCTGGATCCGCCACTGGACGGAACAGAGCTGCCTACTGTGACAGCGTAAGGTCAGCTCAGCACAAAGACAGCTCATGGAGGCGCCGGCTCCCGTATTTCAGTGCATTGTTGCAAACCGGTGTCCGGTGTACATACATACATATTTTTCCACGTGTTGACAAATGCTTGCTTCCTTTAACTTCAAGGAGAGTAAAATCGCGCAAAGATATCGTCAAGGAGAGAGTATTGCTCTAGTACTAACTCGCGAGTGGAAAATACTTGCTTCGGTCCGATGCAGAAAAAAACTTATTTGAATCGACGCGATAGGCGAGTTCTATATATGAACACGGGAAACCACGATTGCCTTATTTGGCTTTCTTCAGACTTCTAGCACTGTTCCTATTGTATCACCATTTTGTCCCACTACCTTTCCAATATGCTGTCGAAGCCCCAGCGACGAGTTATCATCATCCTTTAAAGCACTGTAATGAGCATTAACACGCAGTCGGACAGGGCTTAAGCATAATTACCCGAGGTGGCCGGAAACCCTTCATGGCAGAAAAACAACATCGATGAGCGAGTTAATTTTGGAAAGAACTTTGAAAATCTGTCCTCTATGTTTACGCACTGACTGACCTACAGGCTTACAAAATCAGATGTATATTTCTAAATAGCCATAATCTGCGGTCACATAAGCACCGCCACCGGAAAAAAGTGGGGCCAGTCAAACTTAAACCTGATGCTGACAAAAACCTTTCCATGATATGACCAAAAACTGTTCAAATTTGGGCTCCTCGATGCCCTCCACAGTTACCGTTTATGCAAATTTCAGGTTTTCTCCCATTTTGACTGAGATAAGGAAATTTTGGGCCAAAAAGTGGGGGCCAGGCCCCCTGGCCTTCTTTTTCCGACGCCTATGTGCGGTCACACCAGTTCAAATGCATTGCAGACCTAGCGATGCGACGAAAACGTAGCATCGTCAGAGTTGTATGTTAAGATCATTTCACTAGATCATAGGTTACAGACCAAGGTCATATAAACATTATCGCAATTGTTGATCGCACAGCTTTCGGTCACATGACGTTCCCTGGCAATACGTGTATGATGTTTTTATGTTACAGCTGAGGTTACAGAATGATAAGTTCCAGGTCACAGGCCAAAGACCGTGGGTCAAGGTCAAACTCATTGATTGCTTAATGGTTGCTTCTATGCAAGCTTCAACGTATGTGCATCCATTATGGAAATATCTCACGTTGTGGTGTCATTGTCAATTACCTTGACCGACCTCGACCTAAATATTCCAGAGAACAATTTATATCTTCTCTTTATGAAATTTGCCCGCTCAAAGTGTATTCGCGACTTTGTTTCGCACAGTAACGGCATTTCGCTAAGTGTCAGGTACGGCCTACATTTGACCTCTATGACCTCATTTGACCTTGAGGATACTGGTCTAGGTCCATAAAATCTAGCCTAAAAAACACATTCTACAGCCCTCACAAAACCCGCAACACGCGTTTTGCTAACCCTCTTAATTGGTGAAATCTCAGGGAGGCATTTCGGGACCCCTTCATTACGTGTTGATGCCAGGCTACCCTCCACTAAGCGTGTTAAAAACACTAGTAGATATAAAAAACGGATGTTCTAACCTATTTTAATGGAAGGAGAAAAGTTCAATCTTTAATTTGGAATATGCCATTTTGAACAAAAGGTGTACCAGCAAATTTTGAATGTGACCCTAGGTCAAGGTCAAATCACAACTTTTTTCACAAGTGACCTAGGGTCAAACAGACTTCAGATTCGAGTTCTTCGGCGCATTTCAGACAGGAAAATATATACTTTAAGCATATTTCATCAGTCTCTGTGGGTTTTATGATCACCTAAAAAATGCACTGTAAGCAGATTTTCAAAAAATGCCTGAGGCAATAACTTCTAAAGTTTTACTCCAATCGAGCTAAAACTTTCAGATTCGTCTTTACGGCCCATGAGAACCCTATAAAATTATTTTGAAGAAAATCGAAGAGGTACCGTGTAGATTTGCCATTTGGCTGGTCGATTGGTGCTGGAATTGCCCTAATATAATAAAATATAGATAAGACAGCATTACAAAATTTTGACGGTATCCATTCTGCCTTTAGATGATAGACTGGCACCAACATCTATTGAGCAGTGCCTACAGTCTTATAGAGGAGGATAGGTCACGTATCAGTCTCTCCTAAAACGTCCACAAACATTCGCCGCTTGACCTCCACGAGCCCGCTTAATTAGTTACTTACCAATTACTGACGACCGGAGTTGTTGACGTATCCCTTTAGTTGACCGGTAGTACAGGCGTGCTGGCCGGTGGCACTGCTCTCCCCTCACCCCTCACCTACACCAAGTGACAGCCGATGAGGGACATGACCCACTGTCGCGGACAACCCCGGGCCCTCCGGCGGCGCCACCCACCAGCCAGCTACAGTGGCGACATCTCACGAGCAAGCCGTGAACTAAATGCTCGGTGTACCACCGCACCTCCGCACTTCCCGTGCTCCAGGTCTTCGCATTTCTGGACAGGCGATGTTTTTAAGGTGAATCCGTCACTCACGAAGTAAGGTGAACTAGCATTTCTAGTACCTGACTACACTAATTGAGCTTGATTTCTTTTTTTGGAGCAAAAGCATGCAACCACCTCTGGCATTATCGCGTTTTTTATCATAGGCTTATACATGTCTTCGTTTTTTTACCCTGTTATTGAAATATGTATGGATCTAACTAAAAAAACATTTGGTAACAACTCTCATTTGTCTTGCTACAAACCTACTTACTAAGACACCTAGTTATCTAAGCACCCGTTTTAGTTTGTAGATACTGACGGCTGTACACGGGGGTGGGGGTAGTTGAAGGTGATAATTTGTAGCTTGGGCATACTATGCGATATTACTGATGTTAACTCCACGTAAGTACTGTGTGCGATGTTCATGCGTCCTTCGCATGAACTGACGCTCAATATCTCATTTCACACCTTCAACACGTTCAACTCATCAAACAAGATTCAACAGCTAGCGGGCTAAGATAGCTTTCGGCAGATATAAGTTTTCCGGTGACACTTGGGTAGAGAGTCTTCCACGATGGCCGTAAAATGGGGAGAAACTCATTATTAATGGTTACAGGATGGTAATCCCTTTATTGTGGCAAGCAAAGCAATTATTCTCACCTTTTTCCTAAGACCAAGTCCTTAAGACTCAAGACGTCATCCACAGGTTTTCACTCCAGGGTTAATAGCTTATTCACTCAGCAACTTCAAGGAAAATGCTATTTTTCTGGGCACATTGCCTGATGCATAAAGGACCATGACCTGACGCCTGAAATACGTATTATTTTATACTTATCCCCGTGTTATACTTATTACTTATGCCACTCGCATTGTCAGCTGTTCGAAACGGAGTGCCCATGTGACTCCTCTATTTACTCAGTTGAAGTGGCAGAAACTGAAGGCACCGATTACTGAGAGATGTTTTGAGCACATTTCAGCTACTTCATGATGAATCGTCGTCTGAACACCTTAGAAGCCTCCTGGTGCCCCGTGATAGAGTTTCCGCTTACCGAACGCACACTGTCGATGCTAACCTCCTTCAGCTGCCTCAAGTGCGTTCAGAGAGAGCGAGGCGTTTCTTCACTTACCGAGGTATCGCAGATTGGAACGGTGCGCCGCTGGCAGTGAGGAACGCTGGGAGCGCGGGAATGTGTCATCGTGAACTGCGGTCTCTGTCATAACCCAGCTTGAATTTTAAACGTTTTCTTGACCTCTTAGCAGCGTTTTATTGTCTTTTAGCGGTGTTTTACATCTTGTTTACTGCTGTTTTTACCCATCACTATTGTGATCATCTTACGTGATTAAGCTCAACATTTTTTAGGTTGAAACTTTATGTCACTGTGTCAACCAGCTGACTTCTGTATCTTGTTGAACATGTAAAATTGACTCAATGACATAACAGCCACTTTATGGAAGTCATAACGATGCAAGAAAAATGGATTATGGTATTATGGTATTTCCTTTTATTTTTCATATGCACTTCACAGTTTCGCACAGCTAGGCTCTTAAGCCATACACAAATAATCGCTCTTAGATGTCTATACATTATCTGTACAGGGACCGATGTAATATTTGGAATTGGTTACCATCCCAAAACGGATAGCAACTAATCGTCCACCCGCATCCCGCAGTAAAGGCCCTTCTCTTGCTCGCTTCCTCTCTTGGCCAACTCAGCGCGAAGTCGCAACGACCTGGAACGGCTTTGGAGCAGTGAGAGATCCACTTTTCTTGTAGCTTAGATCATGCTGGAATCCATCCGGGAAACGGAAGTTGTACCACTGCAACGTCATCGTAACGAAGAGAAACAGCACAGAGCGCGCCATCGCCTCCCCCAGACACGCCCGCTTGCCTACTGAGAAGGGCATCAGGTTCTCACTGTTCTGCAGATGACCAGAGGCGTCTAGGAACCGCTCCGGACGGAACTCTCCCGGCTCCGGGAAGAAGTGCGGGTTGTGGTGGATGGCTGTGAGGAGCGCAGTGATCTGGGTACCAGCCGGAATCGTGTACCCAGCCAACTGGAACGGTGCTGTAACCACGTGCTCGACACCAGACGGCACCACGTCTCCAACCCTCTGGGCCTCCAGCAGGACTGCTTCGGTGTACGGCATACAGCTGCGGTCGGCCAGGGTGGGCCGGCGCTCCGGTCCCACCACGGCGTCAACCTCGGCTTGCAGCCGCTGCTGCACGTCCGGCCTCGCGCACAGACAGCAGAAGACCCAGCACAGCGAGATGGCTGTTGTCTCACCACCTGCTTCGAGCAGGTCCTGCAGACTCTGCACAATGACGTCATCGCTGAATAGCTGACCATCACGCTGCTGCTCCAGGAGGAAGGATTCGATCAAATCACTTGGTTCAGCCCTGGGGTCGTAGTGCTCCCGATGTCTGGCGATGGTAGGAGCGATCAAATGACGGCGAGCATAGGTTTTCAGCTCTTTAAGCTCGTCTATTTTGAGAAGTGAAGACGGAACAATCTTCAGTAACCACGGCATAAAGAAAGATAGAGTAAGCGTGGCTGTATAGTCTTCTATAGCCTCCTTCCACTTGTTGACGCAGATGTAGGCAAGATCGTCCTCGATATTGAGTGTTTGCCCAGCGATGATGTCCCAGATAATGTTGAAAATGGCTACCTCGAGGATGTCGATGCCCAGCGGCTGACCCTGGCTCTCTCCCACAATCTGCACCAAGAAGCTGTCAGCCTGACGACGGATGGCCTCCTCCAACCGTGTATTGGCCATGCTGAAGTTCCTCAGGTGCTGTAGTGTGAAGCGTCGCGTACACAGCCATTGCTCTCCATCGGAGTACACCAGACCTTTTGGCGAGGTCAGAGTTTCGAATAGAAGTCCTGCTGGACGACTAGTAGTTTCACAACGGCCAAAAGCCTCCCGAATCAGGGAGGGCTCCGAGAGCACGACGTAATCCGTTGGTCCCAGCTGTCGGGGAGAGAAACACTCGTCACGTTCAGCCCTTGCATTAGACAACACAGTAATGAGGGGAGAGAGAGAGAGAGAGAGAGAGAGAGAGAGAGGGGGGAGATCATGATTATCCCTTATGACAATTATATCCGTTATGACAATGGGCATATCCTCGTTTAAATCCTCTTTCTCGGCAAGAAAAAACCGATTGGTGTCTCACTAATTGCCCTTGGATTTATGAAATGAAATGTATCAACATCTAAAACTGCATTTATTTTCTTATATTTAACGCATTGCAATGATCAGGCTACACCCGCCCAGTGTCTGTCCGCAAGCTGCTACCTTTGGGTGCCGAGGCACTTAATTGACACGATACATTTATTTTACCTGAAAAGGATGTGTAAGTAACATGGAAGTTCAAACTAGGTAAACGTTTCAAATTTATTTGCTGGTGGGTCCAGTAAATAAGACGGGTCCCTGGGTAAGGCCTGACGGTGATTACAACCCTCTCGCTCGGGCGGACACTGGCGACGTCATGTGGCGTCAGCGGCTGCTGCGTTGTCACTCGTCCGGCCCCAACAATGATTAGTCCTCGTGATAATCGAGACGCGTGGCTGCGTCCACAATCCACCAGATTGCATTGCCCTCGCTCAAATGTTCATGAATGCAACCAATATGAAGCCTCTGTTGCTCGCATAACAGGCGATATGGAGACCAAAGATATCGCAACAAACTATTTAGGTAATACATTCACTGTAAAAAGTTGAGCACCACCATATGCTAAATGCGTGCTATAGCATGCACTTAGCAGCATAAATGGGAGCTAAAGAGCCAAATGGTGCTTGAATATAACATCTGCGGCTTTATTCTTACAAATTAGCTTCTCTGATATAATTGTGTGCTAGCGTGTTGCTGTTTTTCAGCACCTGGTCACCCACAAGGTATGTTTTTCTAGCATCTTTCCGATTTCCCCGAAAAAATGCGCGCAGGCGAGCGCGCGCGCGCTCTATTTCCGGCTTGAATAGTCTTAGAGTGCTATGTCTGAGCATCTTCATTGGTTTTGGCGGGAACTTTTAGCACTAATTGGTGCTTAATTTACCATGGTACGTGCACGCGCCGCGTCCTCGCGGTCAGTCAACCGCCATCTTTCACCAAGTGCTGGTCTGTCAATAATAGTCATTGCGCGCGTGGGCGAAAGCCCGCGAAGATCAAAGTCTGGAGGTAAGTGGACATACTGGATATACATTTATCGAGTTTGATCGCAGATATGAACACAGGTTAATTTTGCCTCGATGTCTGAAATAGCACAGCCTTAACCCTCGCCCCACCGGGGGCATCGATGGCCCCCCTAAGGTTTTTCCGGGATAGCAGAAAAACGATGAGGCGCAGCACCGCGGTTGAGGGCTCTACCTCTTACTGCATCATTTTCCTACCATCCCTGAAATTTTTTACCCCGGGTGACCCAAGGTCAGGTCACCAGACGAGGTCAACCAAGGTCACCTCACTTCAACTTTAGAGCTCTGTAAGAGCTACATTTCAAAGTCGATCGATTTGAAACTTCCTACACTTCATGACCCTTCCAGGGTCTATAAGGTGTATATCCGGGATTTTTCGATTTCGTGCCCTGAGGTCAGGTCACGAGGTGACCTCTCCCATTGAAAAAGCATGGGGAAAAACTTCCTTACGATCTAAAAGTCACAAAAACGATTGAAAATGCTCGGTTTGATCAGAAAAGCGTTCTTTGACACTCTTTCACGGATTCCAGGGGCCATATTTGCCCTTTCACCTTTCCAAGGTCATACAAGGTCACCAGGGGTCAAAAACAGTATTTTGACAATAACTTTTGACCTAATTAAGCTAGAGCGCTGAAACAAACACGATGGTGTTTGTCTTGTCACTGGCTTTCATTTGATATGTGGCAAGGTCACTTTCTGACCTTTCGTGACCTCAGGTCATATTAGGTCACGAGGTGACCTCTGGAGGTCAAACCACTGGCGGGAGGTCTTAACGTTGCACATAACAGAAAAAGTACTGGCAATTTCCTATCAAATGTACTTTACCAGACCTCAATAGCTCTAATGGCATAAGAGTTATGCCCAGTTTGTTTAAGCATTGCATATTTGGGTGAAAATAGCCGATCTTGACCTAATTTGACCTCTGGAGGTCAAACCATTGACCTGAGCACTAAAACATGTGAAGTAATTTCTTACTGAATTCACGCGAGCTTTCTATTGCACTTTGCAGATTTGCGCTAACGCCGATATTTTCGGAGTTAGAGGGGGCCATCGATGGCCCCCGGTGGGGCGAAGGTGGCGCCGGTCCCCCGGTGGGGCGCGGGTTAAGGTATCTCGCAGCAAAAAATGCTCTCATCGCCCAATTAAGCTCCCCCGATAGGTAAGTGGATGGTTTGGGGGAGGTCAAGGGATCCAAAATTGTGGAAAAATATGCTTTAAGAAGAAAATAAACCAAATCGAGTGGTTGGGAGGGAATATTTATTTTGCCCCTTGGGATCCACCGCTTGCAATAATATTATTGAAAGTCTATTTTCTGGTCATGTAGATGCCTATTTCCAGAGAGCCTGGAAAGTTAGGCATAGGCGTAGATATATTTTTATGTCGAGAGGGCAAAAGTCGTCAGCGCTGGTGGCAGTGAACGTGATTCTACCTACCCACAGGCGTAGCAGCCTCCAGAATATGAGGGGGGGGGGGTAGCCAAACTTCAACCTGAAGCTGACAAGAAACTTCCCATGCCAGGGCTAAAAACTTTCGGATTTGGACTCCTCGTTGTTTTCTGTAGCGGCTGTTTATAAAAATGTCAGACTTCCTCCCATTTCAGATGAGATCAGGAATTTTTAGCCCAATATCTGAAGGGGCGATGGCCCCTGCCCCCCTCTTCTTACGCCTATGTACCTATCATAATTTTTTAACGAAAAATGTCCAAAATCGGCTTAAAGTTGGGGAGGGGTGCACTGCGCCCCAGTCCAAAGATTGGGGCCAATGCCCCCTACCCTCGGAACCTGTGCCTATGACATTGGGGGTGGAACATTTATTTGCCGTACTGTTACTAAATTTCTACATCAACCCGTTCCTCTGAGGTGTCCCTCTTGTATGTATGTACATACTTGACGTTGGTAAATTAGACACACTTTTTGGCACTTAGCCCAATTTGAAGCCTTAGGGATACACGTTGCCTGACAAAGGGGCTGGTGTTCTGGGAGTTAGTGTTTGAATTTTTCTGGGGCAATTGTGATAAAAATGATAATTATCTGCTAAAAATTATATGTTAGAATTTTTAGGAATGAAAGCTATAAAAGACGGCAGTTTCACCTCATGGCATGATCACGACTAAGCACATACACTAAAAACACAGCACATATTTTTAAAATATTGCACGTCCATTTGATGTTTACGGTCTTCACGCAATGCAACATTTCCTCAACAATGAACATATCATTTCACTAGGGAGATTGGGAGGGAGGGGAGGGGGTCCAGTGTTAGTGTTAAATGTGATGGTAAGAAATAGATACAAGTAATAGTTATGAGGACTGGAACCATATTTATGCGATATATTTTGTGATGAGTCACGAGCTTCCTGCTTTGCTCATGGTGGGTCTGTGTTGGGGAATTTGCATTGACACGCTGATTTTGACGTCTGGGCTGTCGCGTAAGTTACTGAGGAGGCAGATAAAGATCATTTTTATTAAAATCATCATGTAAACCTTTCCAGTGCTACTCCACCTTTTAAGTACATTTTCTATAAGTACATTTTATATGATATCCCGTATTTTATCCACCAGCCTTTTCATCCAGCGCATCGCATAATCCACGCTTTTATTTTGTTTACCAATTGCTTTTACAAACACACAGAACAATCCTGGGCTAAAGCGGGGGGACTGATATTTGGCAAAGGGGTTAGATGTTGACCCGTGGGATGACCTAATGCAGGTGCGTCGCCACCGGGAAAAAGGGCGGGCCAGCCAATTTTTCACTTGATGCTGACAATAACTAAATATAAATTTCGTGCTTAAAATGGATGCATTCGCTCTTTAAAGGCTCATTATAGTATATCTGGAATTTTGGGTGCGCTGTGGTGCTGCTGAGATGGTTCAATTTAACACTTTTTGCCTCAGAAGAACTATTTTTAAGCTAAAAATCTGGGTGCTTTTAACACTTTTCAAGGCTGCAAAAAACTAGCTTGGTGCTAGTTTTTATAGCTCCCTCTCGCTGCTAATTGGATTAGCATCCTAGAGCTGCTAAAATTTCAGAACCTCAGGTGCTAAATTAGTAATATTAGCACCATGTTAACGAAGAACAGGGTGGTGCTAAATCGATAAATTAGCACCAAAAACATTTAGCACCTCGAAAATTGGCTTAAAACTAGCAGCGAAAATCGGTAGTTTTTTGCTGTCTGATTAGCACCTTCTGGATGCTCAACTTTTTTACAGTGTATGTTGCCTGCCACAGGACTACAAATAGCAGTCACTCTTGATGTTCTTCATTTTGATCCTCCTCTCTGGATGGCCTGCCATGCTCCGGGTAGAAAAAAAGACTCGCGCTCCCACTCCACTTCCTGGACACTGATGCCAACTGCACTCCTCACCGAGGTATTGGTAGTTTCTCACTAACCTATGGCAAAGGGTGGCTGATACTGCACCAATGGCGACGCGACGCCGGGCTGCTAAATGTGGTCCGAACAGCGATCATCGTTGTATTTGATAAATAAAACTGAGGGTCTTAATAGAAACAATGCTAAGCATGGGGGCTGATCTCCGCTTTAGATTTACGTGTGAACTGCTTTAAAAGCTTGTTAACGGCGAGTTTCACCGGCCACGGATGCATCATGGATAAGAGTACAGAGTGGATTTATCAGCTCACTATACAGTCCTTACTTCCCACAAAATGTATCCTCGCTTATGTTTTTAGGTTGAATAGTCTATTCGCGGGACATAGCCGTACCAAACATCCACAAACGGGCGTTCATTCTCCATGCCTAAACTTCAGAGAGAGGAAACTGGTACAAGAAGAAAATGAACACGACATTATGTCAAATGTATGCATGTCAGACGAATTTTTCTACATTTTCAAAATTGCGGCAGAATTTAATTCAATCGACGACGTAATGACTGATGTAGATCTACATATGAATGTGGGGTACCATAGTACCCTCCACCACTTTTATTGCCATTCCTAAGATTCGAAAAGCAGCGGATTGCATCAGCAGAACAACCCGTAGCTAAGGCAGCCTCACCGGGGTGGATAGTGAGCGGTCAGCTGGAAAATATCGCAAGTGTGCAAAGAAAGTAACAAGGAAAACAGCACGTAGCATGGGGCTGCACATGAATTTATGAAAACAAATTTTTATTTGAAACTCATGAACTCGGGCGGCCTGAGGTGCTTTTTTAATTTATCCTCCCGAAAGTTGGGGGTAATGCCCCCACGGTCGTAAAGTTGGGGATGGGGGCAGCTGCCCCCATTAGCCCTCGGTTCTATGGCGGACAGCACCAGTACACAGGCTGTACAGTACAGGCTAAAGTACAGTACACGCTGGGCCACGAAGAGCCCATCAGCCCGCTGGTCATCCCCACAACCGGAGCTGGCTACCGACTCGCATCTGGGATCTGGGCTATGATCAGACGGTGGGGGAGCAGTGTCGTGACGTGGGGAACCGGTCTGCAAGGGCCTCAGGGCCAGAGCTGGCAGGCTCGGGCGGCGGGATCCGTGTGTGGTGAACCTCAGCGCCACGCAGGCTCGGGCGGCGGGATACGTGTGTGGTGGACCTCAGCGCCACGCAGGCTCGGGCGGCGGGATACGTGTGTGGTGGACCTCAGCGCCACGCAGGCTCGGGCGGCGGGATACGTGTGTGGTGAACCTCAGCGCCACGCAGGCTCGAGCGGCGGGATACGTGTGTGGTGAACCTCAGCGCCACGCAGGCTCGGGCGGCGGGATACGTGTGTGGTGAACCTCAGCGCCACGCAGGCTCGGGCGGCGGGATACGTGTGTGGTGAACCTCAGCGCCACGCAGGCTCGGGCGGCAGGATCCGTGTGTGGTGGATCTCAGCGCCACGCAGGCTCGGGCGGCGGGATCCGTGTGTGGTGGATCTCAGCGCCACGCAGGCTCGGGCGGCAGGATCCGTGTGTGGTGGATCTCAGCGCCACGCAGGCTCTCTCGCTGCCTCTAGCCTTGATCGGTGTTCCGCTGAGTGTACTTTTGGAAAAGCGGAAACTGTGTGTTCCTGTGTGTGCTTCTCCACATTGCTGTCACTTCCGCTGATCTTGTCGCCCGGCTGGGACAAGATGCTAAAAAACTGAACCTAATGAATGACAAACTGATGACTACTATGGATGCCCCGGGTAGATATAGACACGAACTTTTTATTTTGCACATTATTTAATTATCTGGCCTGTTTAGTTTTTTCCATGTGTGCATCAAGTATTTTCTTCTTTTTCCCCTTCTCTTTTTTCTGTTTTACACGTGCCTGTTTTTTTGTTGGTTTGATTCTATCACCCTCATGATTTGTTCTTGTTGATCAGATGTTGTGATTATAGGCTCTTCAGTTTGGTCTGTTCCTGTTACTGCTTAACTGCTTGCCTTTTTTTCCTTTATGATGTTTTTCGCTGCTCTCACGTCTTTCGTTTAACGTCTACAACAGATTTGGGCCCTCGAATTGAAATTTTACGTGTTTTTACGTCTCTTATTTTATTTGCTTTGTGGGCGTGTAATCTGTATAAATTCACCATTTATTTCGTTTTTGTTTTGCTCATTTCGCTTGTTTTCTTTTCCCCTCTGCTTTAACGGTGTGATAATGTCATAAAAAAGAAAAGAGTGTCGCTGAGGCTGGTGTGCGATGTATTTTGTGCTGATTATGTGTCTTTGTGTTTATATTGAAAAATACAAATGTCTCTCTCTCTCTCCTCTCTCTCTCTCTCTCTCTCGACTCAACATTGGATGGATAGCCCTTCGGAATTTTATAGTGCTTTAAATTGGTTTTCGAAGCTAGTCCAGGCAGATGCATCCCATTTTCAGGCGTCCTCTGCTTGTGTCCGCTTGTCCACTGCCAACAGCTTACTCTGGTTCGACTATTTAACCAACCCCTCCAGACAACGCTGCCGATCGGGCGAAGGTAGACCAGCTACTGCTCAGAACTGCTTTGGGAATATTCCACACTGGAAAAGACCTGAATTGTTTTTAGAACGTTGCCCCCGCGATGCGCAAAAATTCCCCTCCAAGTGATATACCTTGTGTCCCTCTTCCTTATAGCTCGATACAATTTTAGAGAAACTTAGATCCATCACTTGGGGAAGACAAATGCCAATATGGTTTCGCCATTGACCGGAAATGACCAACTGAAATCCAAATATATTTGTGCTTTGTATTACCGGTGGCTTGTATTCATTCACAAAGCTGACATTCAGGTCTTTCTGATCAAAGTGATCAGAATTTCAGACAAAAAAGCAAGACGCTCAACATTCCCGATTCAAGATCAATATCTAACCTTTATCAACCTACTTCCCTCTGTCACTGGCATGCTAAGGGTGAGGGGGAAGCGAGAGAATTTGTCCCTTAGTTTCTGAACAAGGGTGAGATTAACCAAAGGTATGGGTATAACGAATATAGCTCTTCTTTTTGTGGTATAACCCCAGTAAAGTGAAACACCTTAAGACTCTGCGGAATGGAGCCGCGCTACCTGCTGATCAATATGGTTGCTGGATCGATGTCGTGTGCCCCAATATTGGCCCCTGTGAAGAGCTATTATTGTCACCAGCCTCCATGACCCACTGGCTGCTTTGTTATGATTACTGAGGCTCCCCCATATCAGGCCGTATGCCCCGACATTGAAGTGCGTTTTGGCCGGGAGCGACTGTGGCTACATGTTCAGACTCTCTAGCGGGCGGGAGTTCGGGAGAGGCACTGAGGTCTTTTTCTTCTCGTTACGGACTGTGCCCTGATTCAACCGCGTGATAATGCATATAATTGTTATTGTTAATTGTTAACACTATGAGTGCCTCATGCCTGCCTCCTTTCGCCGGCCCTTCCTTTCTCCGCTGCTGACCGCTTCGCCGCTCCCCGAACCCCGCCCCCCATTCGTTCTACACCTCTCGACCGGGCGCGCGCCGGCCGATGTCTCGGTGGCATCCACCACGACTCTGCTCGGCATTACTCGGAAACACGCACAAGAGGTCTGCGACTACGGCAGGGCACATAATTCACTCGCACAACACTACTGTTTTTTTTATTTTATTTATTTTTTTTGCATTCTTTCACTTCACTTTTTTTACGTTATTTTATTTTATTTACTCCCTGCCCCAGGATATATCTGGATGCGGCGGTCCCGCACAGTTCCTGCTAAATCCCTTCCTCGGGCTGGCGGTGAAATGCACGTATTCCTGCCGCCTGCACGATGTCATGACTCCTGATGACCTGCCATTGTCACCCTCAGCAGCTGGTCGGGAGATGAATGAGGTCGGGTGATGATAATCATGGTACTAAATCGCTCTTTACCTCCGTAACGTCTACGACGAAAGTGTTCCCTTTTTTGGCTTTTTAATGCCCCCCCCTTTGTGTGCGTTTTGCGGTTGCGCACGTATATATGTGCCTGTTTGTTGTTGTTGTTGTAATAAACGTAAACGTATGGTTCAAAAAAAAACTCTGACAATGCACATACCTACACGCACTCAAAAATATTTCCTCCTAGTGTCCCGCCTTCTCTTATTCACTACACATAGCATGCCACTTTATACCTATAATTATATTACCTTGACACTGTAGATGTCTCCGTATTGCTTGTGCCAGGCTGTCAGCGCCTCCTCTGGGCGGTCTGGGTCCACGGAGAGGATGCGGCCGATCACTGGAATGTTGGAGGGACCTGCATCGACGGCCAGATGTCTTGGTTACGACTGACGGCTTCACTTGTTCCTGATATCAAAATCAAATCTGACATATATATATATATATATATATATATATATATATATATATATATATATATATGTTCGTATAGTTGGGGAGCAGATTCTCTTTAATGCATTGTTCATTAAACACAATTGCTTGTATAGCCGCAGAAAGTTTTTTAGATTTAGATTCAATAATACGAATAAGTTTAATGTTATTTTCGGTATGTTTGTGCAAAGTCGTAGCAAAGGACATAAAATAGGTTTAAGTTTCACATAGTAATATTTCACCAAGCTTATGGCATGATCACACACAAAATCGACGCTCTTTAAAAGTATTAATCAGTTTGAATTTTTGAATCCTAATATGAAAGCGCACAGCATATCGACAAATGATCCTTCATCACAAAAATACCAAGCAAACACCTCAATCACGTCTAACACATCACATATCACAAATAACAGGAATACAACACGCTTACAATGCTTCCTAAATATTCACCGAATATTCCTATCATATAGGGGAAGGTGTGTGAGTTGTTTGGTGTGGATGTTGATGATGGGTGACGTGTCTCGGATGTACAGTGTTTCTAGTGTCGTGAGTCTTCGATGATCAGTGCACTGTGCTAGGACTGTGGTGTTTTCTGTCAATATGTTTCGTGTGATATCTGTGTTGTGGTGCTCCTGCATGTGTCGTTTAGGTGATCCTTCCTGTAGGTGCATGGTGAGTCGTCTGCTGAGAGATGTGGTAGTCATACCAATGTACCTCTGGCAGTATTTTCTCGACCTCCTCCTATACAGGAGAGGGCAGACAACTAGGTAGTGCTTGCCTTAGCACGGGAATTTCGCTGAGCAGCCAGCGCCCTTGTTTTTGGCAGCATGGGCCTGATCAGCCTTTAAATAGATTCACCGGTCCGGTGGCGAGCCCCGAGCGCACAGCCTTGCCCCGTGTCACCCGAACTCTGTTCCACCGGACACGAGAAATCTAGCATCTGGTAGAAACCTGGAGGGCGGGGCCCGTACCGCTGGGCCCCGCCGTCTGGTACGGTTGGCGTGCCCTAATCGAGTGACCACCATCGCCAAAACACGTTCACGATCAAGTGAGCTGCTGGGATTTCAGTCAAAGTTACTTGAAGCTACAATTCCAGCTCATTCCAATTCCACCTTTGGAAGCCGTGCAATGTGATAATTTGATCCATAGCTTACCCGGTGGCATGTTTTTCGGCTTTCTACTGCTGTGGAACACCCAAATCACCACAAGCGCCAAGGTTAACCACAACAACACCATTTTGTGACGTCCTGACTACCGAGGTCATCAACCAGCGCGTGTGCTACACCGCAGAGATGCCACTGTTTGTAGCGCCCGGAGCAAAAGCTAAAATAAAGTACAAACATTGCTCATAAGCCCAGCTTGGTTTCGGCGCCGCATGAACACTGGGCGTCGAGCCAACATTGCTGTTTGTTTGTATTCGCAGTCTACCCTCGACAGTGTCTGGTCCACCGAGCACTCAATCTGGCATCACACTGCGCTTATCTGGCAGCATGACTTGCCATTTGGTCGCCGGCGCAGCTGCGGATCAGCCTTCATACAGTGGTATGACGTCACCGTTCCCCGGTGCCCAGGAGTCGTGAGCTACCTTCCAGAGTCTTGAATGGACCACATTTTCATCCACATCAGGCAGGGGCGCCGTCACGGAATTTTTACAGAGGGACGAACCCGGGCTGGTGCTGACTGGGGGAGGTGAATTTTGAGCATATTGGGTACCTGACATCATTAATGACGATGTACCAAAATTTTGGGGGGACGTCCCCTGGTTGGCCAACAGGGGACGCGTCCCCCGTCCCCGCTCTCGGCACCCATGACGTCAGGGGCAGTGATTTATATTCATTTTGAAAACTTTATTCTTGTTTGGTAACAAGTAGTTAAGCTCCTCAAATTTCTCTTCGCCACGAAATCCGCCGCACTTCAAGATTGTTCTCAACATGTTTACCGTGGGCCAAAGAGAAGGGCTCAAGGGCGCACATTTCGTCAGCCAAAAGGGCTGACGAAATGTGCTGTAGGTAGGGAAATGACGAAAAAGCTTCATGTCTTTACCGGGCACTTTTGACTTGTATTTTTGCAAAATATACCAAGTTAGGAGCCCAGAAATGGGTTCAAAAAACGACACAATAGTCATTCCAGAACGGGTAGAGGATTTCAGGTATTCAGAACTAGAACTGCATTGGTCTTCAGTAGAGGAAAGTTCTCAAGCCTGTGGATAATAAGGAGAGACTGGAAGCAAAAAATTATCTCCAACTTGTATGCAAATAATGCCCTGGTAAGCCCTCTGGTGGTGTAAGACCAGGGCTGATTTGAATTTTCCATAGACTATTTTCTAGGACTTATTTCAATTCCAGATATTCTAGGGCAGTCATTCCATCTCTTGAGGGATTAGGAAACATATGGGTATATGAAAATACAACGTACCCCGCTTTTGCAGCTTCTTGGAGGCGTGTTCCGCGATAACAGTCCACCGTATCTGATGTGTACCGTAGTTTCGGATCGAGTTAGTTTCAGACGCTGGTAGATGGCGCGCGGACTAGGCCGCGCGGAGTCGTACGGCGGCGCGGTGTCGGAGCGGTTGTGCTTCAGTGGCTACGGCCAAATACAGACTGTTCTTTCCGAAGAAGTATCTTGTATCTAACCACAGAGTGTGGAATAGATCACTGGCGACCAGGATGAGATTTGGGCATTGATCCGTCTACCCAAATTCTCGGTTGCATTATTTTTCGCTCAGTTGGAGTGCAAGTTTTGCAAGATGGCGACAGGCCTGCTGGGAACAATAGGGGAGTTTGCACCCGGTGCTGATTTTGGTGAGTACGTGGAGCGTTTCGAGCAGTTTGCACTGGCAAACAATATCACCACCGCTGCCAGGAGAAAGCCGTTTTTCTCAGCGTGGCTGGCGGAAATGTGTACAAACTGCTACGAAGTCTGTGCGCCAGTGCTTCCCGCGGACAAAACGTTCGAGGAGCTGATCACCCTCGCCAAAGAATATTATGCACCGAAGCCAACAGTGATCGTGTCGAGGTTTAAATTCGAGCGTGAGTTCCAGCAGGAAGGCCAGTCGGCTGGGGCATTCCTCGCCGAGCTGAAACGTTTGGCAACAGACTGCAATTTCGGTGAATATTTAGACGAACGTCTGCGAGACCGATTTGTCTCTGGCTCGCTCGCTGGTCCTATCCAGAGGCGGCTTCTACAGGAAGGTGACAACCTGACCCTGGAATCGGCGTACAAGATCGCACAAGCATTGGAAACCGCATCGGCAGACTTCCAGACGATTTCGTCTGGTGCTGTTGGAGCGCCTGCCGTGCATCGCGTGGATCGCCAAAATAATCGTCCGCCAAGTTCGCCTCTGCAGTGGCAACGTGGTGGCGGGAACGGCAGCCATGCGCGCGAAAATTATCAGCGTGGGACTCAGCGTAGATCGCAGCTGTCACGTCAGCTGACGCCACGGGCGCCGCCAGGGACGGCGCAGGGTGGGGATAAACCCTGTGTGCGGTGTGGAAGGTCTGACCACATCCCACCAAACTGTCCATTCAAGTTGTACAAGTGCCACAAGTGCCAGAAGGTTGGACACCTCAAGAACGTTTGTATGAGTGTTCATCACGTCCATGATGAGACCGCTGCTGCCGTCAAGACGGATCAGCCAGTGGAAGGCACAGACGTCCCAAGCGACAACGGATACATGATGTATAATGTTCGTGGCACACCCCGGACACCGCCTATCAAGGAATCGCTCCTTGTAAATGACCAAACTATCGAGTTTGAGGTCGACACAGGCGCCAGCCAAACCATTGTCAGTACGCAGACATGGCAACGCCTCTTAGGTGGAAAACCACTGTCCCCGGTGACAGCAACGTTGCATACCTACACTGGTGAGCCAGTGCCAGTGCAAGGACGGTTGATGGTACAAGTACAGTACGAGAAGCAGACTCGGGAACTGCCCCTCATCGTGGCCCGGGGTACGGGACCGTCCCTCCTCGGCCGTGATTGGCTCAGTCAGATACGTCTGAACTGGTCATCGCTATTCCAGCTACAGTCAGGTGCGCCGCTAGCTGACCTGCGCACGAAGTATGGAGAACTGTTTGAGGATGATACAGGCTGCTGCAAGGAACAGGTCAGCCTGGACATTGACCCGTCGGTGCCGCCGCGTTTCTACAAGCCGCGCCCGGTGCCGTTGCCTCTGCTGCCGCTGGTGAATGCAGAGCTGGACCGCCAAATCGAGCGAGGCATCCTGCGGCCTGTGAAGACATCACAATGGGCTGCGCCAGTTGTGACTGTGTTGAAGGCAGACAAAAAGTCAATTCGTCTGTGCGGTAGTTACGACCTAACCGTGAATCGTGCTTCTCGCGTGGAGCAATACCCACTGCCACGCATCGACCAGCTTCTGACCACGCTCGCCGGAGGACAAAAGTTCACCCGTCTGGACCTCAGGGAGGCTTACCTGTTGGTCCCGTTGGATGAAGCAAGTCAGCAGTACACAGTGATCAATACACACCGTGGGCTCTTTGCTGCCACACGTCTCGTGTACGGCATCTCCTCAGGGCCGGCTGCGTGCCAGAGGATGATGGAGAACCTGTTGGCTGGGCTGCCACACGTCTCCGTGTTCCTTGACGACGTATGCATCACGGGCAGGACGGATGCAGAGCACCGGCAGAACGTGGAGGCCGTTCTGCAGCGCCTCTCCGAGGCTGGACTCAGACTGAATCCGCTTAAGTGCGAGTGGATGGTGCCAAAGGTAGAGTACCTAGGCTACGTCATCGACTGTGATGGAATCCACACCAACAAGGACAAGGTGCGCGCAGTGCTGGACGCACCACAACCCTCTGATGTCAAGCAGCTGAAGTCTTACCTGGGGCTGCTGATGTACTACAGTCGGTTCCTAAGCGATCTCGCCACCGTGGCCAGACCGCTCTACCTCCTGCTGAAGGCCGACCAGCCGTGGAAATGGGGACCAGATCAGGAGGCAGCATTTGCTGCCACTAAACAGCTGCTAGTGCAGGCACCGTGCCTGGCGCACTATGACGTGACGGCCCCTCTCGTGCTGTCTGTGGACGCGAGCCCATATGGCTTGGGCGCTGTGCTTTCTCTCATCGATTCGTCAGGTACTGAGAGGCCAGTGGGGTTCGCGTCTCGCACCTTATCGTCAGCGGAGACCAACTACAGTCAGCTGGATAAGGAAGGATTAGCCGTTGTGTTCGGTGTCAGCAAATTTCATCAGTTCGTGTGTGGTCGGAACTTCGTGATTAAAACTGACCATAAGCCGTTACTGGGGCTCCTGAGTGCTGACAAGCCTCTGCCAGTAATGGTGTCGCCCCGTGTTGCGAGGTGGCGACTTGCCCTCCAGGCTTATCAGTATAAGCTGGAATACTCACCTGCCAGCCAACAGGCAAACAGTGACGGACTCAGTCGGCTGCCACTGCCGGACTGCCCCGTCCACGTTCCAGTGCCGGGAGACACTGTCCTGCTTCTTGAGTCAGTGGACAGGCTGGTGAAGCTGGATCAGATTCGGCAACAGACCCGTCGAGACCCGATCTTGGCGCGCGTCTTTAACTGCGTGATGAGTGGGAGCTGGCCTGACCCTGCAGCGCCAGACTCGGCCCCGCTGAAGCCGTTCTATCAGCGGCGGTTGGAGCTCAGCGCAGTGGACGGTATTCTGCTGTGGGGCTGCCGCATCGTGGTTCCGGCGTCGCTCCAGGAGCAGTTACTCAACCTGTTGCACCAGGGCCACCCTGGCATTGTAGCGATGAAGTCCAAGGCCCGTTCTCAGGTCTGGTGGAGCGGCCTCGACCAAGCCATCGAGTCAGCAGTGCGGTGCTGTCCGCAGTGCCAGCTGACACGACCGCAGGCACCGGCCGTGCCTGAGCGACCCTGGCCGTACCCAGACGCTCCCTTTGATCGCCTTCACATCGACTACGCTGGCCCGGTTGAAGGTCAGATGATTCTCGTCATCGTAGACAGCTACTCCAAGTGGATATCGGCACACATCACCCGTTCTACGGGAGCGGCAGTAACCATTGAGAAACTACGCATAACGTTCGCGGAGCATGGTGTGCCCCGTACCGTGGTGAGTGATAATGCCACGGCATTTACGAGTGAGGAAATGCGTGCGTTTTTCCTGGCCAATGGTGTGCAGCATGTGTTCTCGCCTCCTTTGCACCCGAAGTCTAATTGTCAGGGAGAGGCTGGTGTTAAAGTGATCAAAAGTGGTCTCGCGAAACAGCGTGGTGGCACACTGCAAACCCGTCTCAGCCGCGTGCTGTTTCACTACCGTACGACATCGCATTCCACAACTGGTGTAACCCCAGCTGAGTTGTTGTACGGCAGACAGCTTGCTACGCATCTGTCTCACCTCAACCCTGATGCGCTCTGCGTGACCGTGTTCGTCACAGGCAAGAGCGTCAAACTGAGGCAAACAATCAGCACGCGACACCTCGTGTTTTCCATCGTGGTGATTCTGTGTATGTCACGGCTATCGATGGCCGTGGCTGGCTCCCTGCGGTCGTCCTCACGGCCGACGTGCATCAATGTGTCGTGCAGTTGCCGGACGGTCGCACTTTCCGCCGTCATCGTGATCACCTGCGCGCTCGTGATGGTGCTGGCTCTCGACTGGAGGCCCACGGGAGTGACCTTCCACCGCCTCCGGTGTCATGTGTTGCTCCGTCGCCACCTGCGAGTTTTCCTCCAGAGCCGTCAGTTCCAGAGATTGGTGAATCTGCATTGTTACCTGTTGTGCAACCGCCATCTGAGCTATTTGCGTCAGATCCGTCAGTTCAGGATTTAAGGCAGTCCCTGTCTGAACCCGCAGTTCGTCGCTCTGGTCGGGTGATAGTTAAACCGCGTCGTTTTCGTTAAACCCAGCTGAGCGTTCATCATATTGGCTCTGTGCCGTTACTCGCTGTGTCCTGCGTTCCGTTCCGACAGGTTAAGTTTTTTGCTGGGCACTGCGGTTGTTTCTGGCTCGGTTCTTTTTTCTCCGTAATCGTGTGTCTCACACACTAGGGGGAGGAATGATGTGTACCGTAGTTTCGGATCGAGTTAGTTTCAGACGCTGGTAGATGGCGCGCGGACTAGGCCGCGCGGAGTCGTACGGCGGCGCGGTGTCGGAGCGGTTGTGCTTCAGTGGCTACGGCCAAATACAGACTGTTCTTTCCGAAGAAGTATCTTGTATCTAACCACAGAGTGTGGAATAGATCAGTATCCAACCCACCAGCTTCGCCATATCTAGCTGTCATCCCGCTGCCCGAGTAGCACTCCGCTACCCATCAGCGCAGGCGACGTCAATCCGCGGGCTCTGACTTACAGTCGCAAACAAATCAAAGTTACAGTCCAGGACAGATCGACCAGGAACCACCTGGATTTTAAATACCATAGTGGAAATGAATTCCTGGGTGGAGATGAATTCGTTGCTAAAGACTGTGTTATGACAAAAGTGTACTACATTTAATTACATTTGTATTATATTTAGTGGCATTTGGTTCGGTTCACCTTTATAGCAAACAAAGGAGGCTGAATCAATGTACCAAAATACAGCTTTAATTTCTATTGGGGCATGGAGGTCACCTACTTTAGTTCACAGTTTTGATGGACGTTCCTCCCTTGATGTTTGCGGCTTTGGTTCTGTAATAAAATGTCAAACACCAAGCACATCCTTTTATATTTCGAAAACGGTAATAAGAAATTGAAAGCACGTAGTGAACAATAAATCAACTTCAAAGGGTCAATTCAAGCAAAAGCTTATCTGTTCAGCAGAGTTGTGCGTTTCAAAATTTTCTTGAGTCGACTCAACTCAACTCATGTGCTGAGAGTGGTCGACTCAACTCTGACTCAACTCTTTGTCACGAGTTCAGTGAGCCGACTCAACTCCGACATTATAGCCAGGAGCCATGGATATCTTTAATTCTTCCAGACTGTCACTGCCAGATAAAGCTGCTACACCATGTTGCAATGATTTCTAAAAGGAGCCTTGCATGTTTAACAGGGTACATGGAATGGAAAGGAGCTTAAAAGGGTTAAGGTTACAACAACATAGGCAAATAATCGCACCTCCATACTATCTGAAAAGGTCCAAGCTAAAAAACATTATCTAAACTGTATTTTCAGGGATGATAAAGGTATTGCCTTATGTTTCTGTTAAAGAAGGATCCTCGATAATTTTGCTAAAAGAAACATTACTATGCCATGAGCTTAACCAAAATTTAAGCTATAATCACTAGAGTACCTAGTTGCAATTGCAAGTTCTAAGAACTACAGCAAAACCTAGGAAATAGTATACCATATGTATATATGACAAAGGACAAAAGAAATGAAAATTTTAAAATTTGAGCCAACTTTTTCGTCAACTCATTTGAATCGCTGTCTTCACAACTCAACTCAACTCAACTCATTGACGTGTTGTGAACCAACTCAACTCAGCTCAACTCACTTATCTAATTTTTCGACTCAACTCAACTCAACTCAGAGTCGAATGAGTCGGAATTTAAGTTAAACTCCAACTTTGACTCGCGAGTCGCACAACTCTGATCATATATCGTGAAAATATTCATTCTGTGCATTGTATTCGTCGACATGTTTTATCTCATTTGACTTGAGCTGTCATTGGGTCCTATATTCCTGCTGCTCATAAGCCCTCAATAAAAAATAAACAAATGATGCATAAGTGTCGGATTGCTAGGTTAAACGAGTTGCTACTTATAAGTAACTTTACTTATAAACTTAACTTAACTTTGCTTATTGCATAAATGCAATCCTAATTTTTTAGAGGAAGCCACTTGCCTTGCCTGATGGCCTAACATAACCAAACCTAGTTTTTTTAAAGATGCGGAATTGATAAAGGAAGAGACATCCAAAATACGGCGGCGCAGCGCCGTGGTTTTTCCGCCATCCTTGAAAAACCTTATGGAGGTCATTGATGCTCCTCCCGGACGGGGGAGGGTTAAGTACAAGCTACGTTTCCCGGACACTGGTTCTGATTTCCCTCCCTTCTAAACAAGTTTCAATAGATGCACAGCTATCCCATGTTACCTCTTTGACCCTGCTTTGGTACGTATGGCAGCTATGGACAGGTCTGATCTACATACAGCCTAAATAAATTCAGGAAGAAATTGCAGCATACACCATGTCATTTTGGAGAAAAAGTCCAGAAGTGAGCTTTGTTTTTTCAATTCTGAAGGCCATGATCAAGGAAGCAACGACAAGTTTAGCTGCACTCGATTGTACTGCTTCTGAGATAACGGCGACACGGCAATTAACATTTATGAAACCTCCAGATCACTTAAGTAATCTTTTCAACTCGAAATTATCTCTCCAGATGGTTAGTCACAAGAGAGCTCCGACTCTAGGACACTTTCTATTTAATTTCTTTATAATCCTGGCATTAGGTCCTACTATAATGTCGCAGAATATTTTTAGGGGTGCTTTTGAAAGTTTAGGGGTGCTTTCAAAGTTTTAGGTGCTCGCGCACCCCTAAAAGTATAAAGAGTTACACTGCTGAGCACTGGTTGGCCTTCAGGGGTCCAAGGCTATCTTGGAGGCCCCCTGAGGCTGCCTTTCCGGCCTCCTGATACCAAAACTCGGGGGCGTCTCTGAGACCAACCCTCAGAGCAGTGTCTCGTCTAAGGAAATTTCACTAGTGGGATTTCATATAACTCAACCAACCCTACCCGATACAAAGGCAGAAATGCTAGAACTAAGCTTCAGTTGGGAGACAGGCCAAGTCAACAAGCAAAAAAAAAAAAACTGCGCGGTGCAATCGGTGCGTGACGGATGCAAAGAAAATTTGAAATTATTTTCATGCTAAAACTGTTCTTTTTGTTCATGATAATCTTTATCCACCCCATATACACTGTATATAACGCAATACAACAAGATATAAATTGAGGCAGCGGCACGATAGTTAAGAAACATTTTGCGCTGAAAAACAATACCGGTTTCGTGAAACTGCACAAAATTCGGGTCATGCAGTGTGCTTTTTCCATGTTTCCCTCCCCAGAGCCCCACAGGGAGCCCGTCGTCACAGGAACAATTTGTAGGGACGCCCTTGATACTTCTATAAAATTACCATCATGTTTTATTTCATCCATACTCCTGTCCAGATTAAGGTGCTATTCAAAAACAGCAATAACCTTACAATATTTACCCACCTTTTTGGAGAAAAGAACGAGCCTTCATCCGTCTGAACAGATATTTTCTTCGTTCTTCACAGCAATGTAGAAATATAACTCTTAGCTACCAATAAAAAAATCATTACGAGTAAAAGTTCACACTGGTGCCACCCAAACTCCGCCTCAGGCATGATACTCGGGCTCCCAGGTTGACAAGTGACGTGAGGGTCTTTTATGGAATCCGGTTGGATGAGACGAGCATATTTATTGGCTGCAGACTCTATCCGGCTTTATGATTATTCGGCGCATTCGCGGGGTTTACGTCGCACACGTTGGGGTAGGCCGACATAAGCGAGAATTTTTCACCGTTGCCCCACCGAGGAGCATCGGTGGCCCCTTAAGGTTTTTTCTTCAAAATAACAGAAAAACGGAGAGGCGCAGCACTGTGGTTGACAGGTCTTCCTCTCACCCCATTATTTTCCCATCATCCCTGAATTTTTTTAATAAGGGTCACTCTAGGTCAGGTCATCAGACGAGGTCAACCAAGGTCACCTCACTTCAAATTTTGAGCTCCATCATAGCTACATTTCTAAGATGATCAATTTGAAACTTTCCACACTTCATGGCCCTTTTAGGGTCTAAAAATCTATATCCAGGATTTTTCGATTTGGTGGCCTGAGGTCAGGTCACAAGGTGACCTGTCCGATAGAAAAGCATGGGAAATGCTGTCTTGTGCTTTAAAGTAACAAAAGAGGTTGCAAATGCTCAGATTGCTCAGAAATTCGTTCTTGAACACCCTTGTATGGGTCCCGGGGCGATATTTGCCCTTTGACCTATCTGCGGTCATCACAGGTCACCAGGAGTAAACAAAGTATTTTGACGATAACTTTTAACCTAACTAAGCTAAAGCGCTGAATCAAACGTCATCGTGTATGTCTAGTCACTGGCTTTCATTTGATGTAGGGCAAAGCTGCTATGACCTTTTGTGACCTCAGGTCAATTAGGTCACGAGGTGACCTCTGGAGGTAAAATCACTGGACGGAGGTCATTATATTTCACATAGCGGAGAAAGCCTTGGCATTTTCCCATCAAAACATTTTTACCAGATCTCAACAGCTCTCATGGTCAGATCTGATAGCTCCTGGCTCTGCCCAGGTTTCTTAAGCAATGAGCATTTTGGTGGAAGTAGACTATCATGACCTAACTTGACCTCTGGAGGTCAAACCATCAACCCAAGCGCTTAAACCATTGAAATCTTTCTGAATTCACACGAGCTTTCTAAAACGCTTCGTACATTTGCGCTAACCCCCGTATTTTCGGATTTAGAGGGGCATCGATGCCCCGGTGGGGGCTCGGATTAAGCTCAGTTTATGATGGTCCAAAACAAAACTTGTATCAGATACCTAGAACTTAAAAAATACAGACCGTGAGTAGGTCTCATGTGATGTACATATCTTCTAGAATGTTCTTGGACTTAAATGATTTTTATTACGCATAGGTTCCACCCAAGCCAATATAAACTAAATGGGATTTTGACTGAACTAGGTGGAATCTGGCCAAACTAGGTGGGACGAGTCCCACCTAGTTTGTATGTTAGACGAGACCCTGCCTCAGAGGGCGCTAATATTAGCTCTCGAGGGGAGGGGGTGAAACTGACTTCCTGGGGCCCTCTGAAACTAACTTTTAGGCACTTCCTGAGACTGGTTATCGGAAGGGGAGTCTCTGAGACTGACTCTTGGGGTCTCCTTAGACCGAAGGTTGGGGGGACACCCTGAAACTAATTCTCGAGGGCTTCCGAGAATACCTCTCGGAGGACCCCTGATACTGACTATCAGATCTTCCTTAAATAACTATGGCTCCCAAGGGACCCCTGAGATAAACACTTGGCAGCACTCATAAGCTATACTTTCGGCCCCTCCCTGATAAGATATCAGGGCCCCTGGCTCTGATTCCTGGGAGCTTCTGAGACCAAAACTAAAGGGGCCGTTGAGAATATTTCGGAGCTCCTGACCTTTATTCTGGGCGGGGGGGACTGAGTCCCGACAGCATTTTGAGACTTACTTTGGGCGCTTCCTGAGACTAATACTCGGGGGGGCGGGGGAGACCCCTAAGACTGAGTCTTTGGCACTCCTGAGACTAACTCTTGGAGACCCCAGACTAGTCCTCAGGGCCCTAAGGCTAGCTTGATTCACCCTGAGATGAACTCTTGGGCCCGTGAGACCAAAACTGGGGAGCACCTCTGGTAATCACTCTCAGGGGGCCCCACGATTAGCTCTCGGGAGCCCGTGAGACTGACTCCCGGGGGCCTTCTGTGACTACATTTTCGGCGCTCCCTGAGACTGATTCTCGTCCCCTTAGACCAAACTTTAGGGACACAGTCTGAGGCTAACGGTCGAGGGCTCCCAAAATTACCTCTCAGGGGATCCCCTTAGACCAATACTCTGCGGAAGCCATGACACAAGTTCTCGGACGCCCATATTAGCTCTCGAGGCCCCCAGTAGATAACTCTTGGCCCCTGAGAGGACGCGCTTAAGACTAGCTATTTACATAAGCGTCACCACCGGCAAAAAGTGGGGGGCGGCCAAACTTCAAACTGACGCTGACAAAAACTTCCCACGTTAGGACCAAATACTGTTCGAATTTGGGCTCCTCGTTGCCTTCTGCGGCGGCAGGTTATAAGAATGTCCGGTTTTCTCCCATTTTGACTAAGATCAGGAAATTTCTGCCTAAAAGTGGGGGCCAGGTCCCCTGGCCCCCGGTGGCAACGCCCCTGGTTATTTATGTATTTATTTATAGCAGCATTGTGATTACATCTACTGAGAGCCGTGGCTTTCAGTCAACACTTACATAGTATTGACATTGACGGGCCCCCGAGACCAACACTTGGCGGCACCCATGAGACAAAGTCTCGGGCCCTCAGATCAGCTTTCTGGGCAACTGAAACCGACTCTGGGAGGGTCTCTTAGACCAAAATGATGGGCCCCCTGATAATAACTAAGGCCTTCTGAGATTAGTTTCAGGAACCCCAGAAGCAAAGTAACCCTGAAGGCCCCTAAGGCCAACACTCGGAGATACCTCTGAAACTAATTCTCGCTCTCGTCAGATTAGCTCTCAGGGGCCCCCTGAGATCGAATTTTGGGGGCCCTTGAGCAGTGGCAGATCCAGAGGGGGGAAGGCAATTGCCCCCAAAACGGAAAAGCTCGGGGCAAAACTATGTTTTGGCCCCCTCCCCAAAGCGATCGACCTCCTTTTTCCCGACTCCTTTTTAGTTTGTAAGCAAGATTTTGGTGCTTCAACTCTCAACTTCAAACAGAATTAGTGAAGTTCAGTGTAAATATTGGGGCTTGGATAGGAAAAACAGTATCTTGAGTCCATATGTTTCACCCCGTGACGTTTTTTGCTTTTCATCTCCAGTTCCCAAAAATACTACCAAAAAGGCATATTGTAACGCAATGTTTCACTGACGACGTTTTTTTTTGCTTTTCGATTTTTGATTTGCCCCTCCCAAACCAACCGGCTAGATCCGCCACTGCCCTTGAGATAGATTCTCGGGGGCTCCTGAGACTGACTCTTGGAGGCCTGCCTGAGAAGGACTCTCAGGGAACCCCCTGAGAACGACTCTCGGGGCCACCTGAGACCCATTCGGGTACCATTAAGATCGACTCTTGGGAGCCCCCCGAGACTGAATCTCTGTGGCACTTGTGACCGAATTTCAAGGTCCCCTCAGCCCTACCCCACCTTTATCCTTGAATAAAATACCACAAAGTGATTGCTATGAGCACATATAGAGGGTCGCGCCTCATTCTAGAGGGCTACTGCCGATATTTCCTAAATTCCAACTACTTAGAGTTTTTCTGACGTTTTTTACTATTTAAGGAACCTTTATGATTGCTGCCAATACTGGTGGAAAACCCTTTTCTAATAGCTGATTACTTGCTAGGCATGGGAATTTGAACCAATGTATTATCGTAATTTTTAAAAGTAGTGAGAATATCTACCTTTTATTGGGGTATGCTAGGCCTCGTAGGAATCTGGAATCAAAGTAATATTCAAGCCGGCCACAACGTCAAGCAAGTCATGCGCTGGGGGGCTGGTGTCTGCTGCTTTACGACGCTGCTTCACCTCAGAATTGAGAATTGCTTTGTTGTTGTGGCGTTTGGTGGTCCTGTTCCCTTCCATAGGTGATGAATTGTGTATGTGTTTGAGTTCTTATTTCTATGTTTGAGCTCTTATTATTATGTAAGATTGAATTAGATGGGTGCCCCAATAATCATTAATATTAGTTGATGCTTGAATCTCTGCTTATGACTGCATTTTTATGCAACATAGTCATTTTGTGATATTCTAAGTTGATTTTCGGGCATAGAGAAGCAACCCTACTGAATGTAAAAACCTGGAAATCATGGCATGATTCTATCTGAGACTTGGTCTGCCTCCTAGGGGGATGGGCCTGTTCAAGGTGATGACCCTCTTCAGTATTTTTAAAATGTTCATGAAGGGATTTTCCCTAGCATTGCCATTGGGCCAATGTGCAAACTATGGCATTTTCGATGAGATCTCGTCGGTGCAAGTGCCCTGGGAGACAGGAGCAAGTGGTGCGAATTTCATAAACCTGATGCAAATTTGTGAGATTGGAACAAGGAAGGTGACACTGAAAACCAAACAAGTAATGGTTAAATGGTTATAAGACACAGGATAGGGCCTTATAAAAGTCCTCAGCCAACTAACTAACTAATAAAAGAGGTAGTGTTGCATCATGTGGGTAGGAATGGGTGCATTTTCTCCCTGGTATATGGCAGATTGGTGCAATTTTTTTGTGGCTAGTGGTGCGAGAATTTTAGATGGCTGGTGCGACTGGTCTGGCCTGCTGCCGTACTTTGCAGACTGGATATTGGTTCTTTTGAAAATACTCCAAATTGTTTAATGCCTGCTTGCAAGTGTGAGGGCACAAACAATCAAACCATATGCAAGATATATGATTAAGACATTCTGTTTTGAATATCACTGTTGTCTGGAATATTCTGGATAGTATTGATGCATTCCAGTGTGCAAAGTATGGCATTTTCGACGAGATCTCGCCGGTGTGAGTGCCCTTGGAGACAGGAGCGAGTGGTGCGAATTTTATCAGCCTGGTGCGAATTTGCAAGACTGGTGCGAGGAAGTTGACACTGAAAACTAAAAAAATAAAATAATGACTGAATAGTTAGGAAGACATAGGAGGGGCCTTATAAAAAGTCCTTAACTAACTAATAAGAGAGGTAGTATTGCATCGCGTGGGTAGGAATGTGTGCGTTTTTCTCCCTGGTATATGGCAGATTGGTGCGATTTTTTAGGCTGGTGGTGCGATAATTTTGGATGGCTGGTGCGACTCATCTGGCCTGCTGCCATACTTTGCAGACTGGGATGCATTCTTGATACAGCCTTGGATGGGTTAGTGTGTAATTTCATTTAGGTGTGAAGGAATTCCCCTGGAATTTATATATAAATAATGGTCTCTTGGGCGCACGTACATCTTCCCATCCAACTGCAAAATGCATAAACTCACAAATGAGGTGGTCCATATTTAAATGTAGAATGTTCCTTCATGCTTTCACTATGAAATAAGACAGAAATCAAAGTCTGACACTCACTTACACAAGCTTAATTCACACATAAACAATGCATACCAGCAGTGCACTTCTCTTGGCTGGCGCCATTAACTGTAAAGGAAGTTGCGAAATTTTATTGTGTGGAATACAGAAAGTCTGATATTATAGAAACAAAAATTCACTAATTTGAACTATATTTTGTTCAACAATTTATGAATATTTTATTTTTTGTGAATACCCCTTGCCCAGGCTGCAAAGTTTTCAGGCAGTCATTGGCCTGTCTGCAAAGGAAAGCTCTATCGGCAATCACTGGTTGTCAATCAGTGGAGGGTGCCTGTGGCTTGATTTATCTAATGCAGACATGCAAATGCAGTTTCTCAATATGTAGTTGCTCATGGTGGGGTTGGGATAGGAAAACCTCAGAAATACATTGAATTCAGAATTAGTGTAATTCAGAATCCAATCGACCAATTCCTTCAAAGAAAGAATTGCTACCACTGGTTCAGGCACAGACTTACCACTCCACATACAGACTGAGTACCTTTTGTTAGAAACATAACCAAGCTCCTTGAGACCAGCTTCCACAGGCCTTCAGCGGCCTACTGCTGATGACCCTTGGATATCAGGATAACTTGGGATCCATGATGTATTGATAAAGGGCATGAGCCTGGGCACAGATTTACACCAATTTTAGTAGAATGACCCTGACTTGTAACACATATTTTTCTTTTCACCTTCTGAACACCAATTATTGTGATGAGTGTGCCCCACATTGTATACCTTGTTGTTTCTTAGGTTTCACTGTAATGGTGGATGAACAATTGGGGCTACATATTTCATTGTGGAATTCTCACCATCAAGCTCAGGGTGGGTTGAGCCAAGGTCAGAAAATACAAGGCTGGCTAAGTTTGTAGAGGCCTTTAAAATTTTCTGAAGGTAAAAAGCTAGTTCAGATTCCATGTTGTAAATTTCAACAGCTTTTAACCTTCGCCCGGGTGGAGGGGTCTTTTTAGACCCCTCCTGGGTTTTTTCGAAGTGACCAAAAAACGGCGGCATGCAGCACTGCCAAACTTGGTCGAGCTCTTCGTTCATCATTTGTGCATCTTTCCTGAAAATTTTAGCTCAAGGTCATATCAGTGCAGGTCACCAGGCCAGGTGAGGTGACCTCACCTAAAAAATGCTTAGGACTGCATAACTAAAAGAAGGGTAAATCGATCAAGTTGAAACTCATACCCCATATTGGGCCCACCAGGAGCTGCAACATGTCTTCCGGGATTTTTGTTATTGGTGACCTAAGGTCATGTGCAGAGCATGACCTCCCCATTGTAAATACATGGGGAAAATCACGAAATGAGCTTTTCTCAATAAGTATGGATGGAATCTACTTCAAACATCGGTTACGACTTGCTCTAGCCCATTTCTGAAGTTGATTCCAAAAATTTTGACTTGTGACCTTTGAAAGGTCACTTTAGGTCAAATAAGCATTGTACTGTATTTTACTCTATAAATTTTGAATAAACAAAGATAGAACTTTTATTTTGTCACCAAAGTATTTGTATAGTCACTGTAAGTCAAATTGTATTCATCATGACTATACCAGGTCAAGTTGGGTCAGACTGTTGACCTGGGTCAGGCCAAATTTTTAAATTTGACCTGGTATAGCAATATTATATATCATTCGATTCGTATTAATGAGACGACTGCAGTGGTGCATCAACTATGGCTGTATCTTGCTTGGTTTGGAAGTTATTAGCGAAAAAATGAAACGCCCTTATGCATGGGTGGCTATGGACATTCCCAAGAACATTCCCAATATTCAGTGACCTGTAGCTCCCTAGGCTTTGCCCTGACCCGAAAATCATTGCCACTGTAATGAAAGAGCAACTCAAGAGCTTTCGAATGGTGTTTAAAAAATATTTCTAGCTATCATAGTTTCTGAGATATATTAGGTTTTCTTAGTACACCTCATATTAGCGATTTTGACTTATTTTGGCTTCTGGTGACCTTGATTTTGACCTGACGAGAAAAATGACGGAATTATTTTCGATATCATTTTTGAAGAGCTTTCCATTGCCGTTTTGCGTTTTTTCTAGCTCTCTTAGTTTTTTGAGATCGTGGGGGGTCTTTTTTAGCCCCCCACTAGGATGAAGGTGGCTTGTACCCGCCACCAGGGCAAGGGTTAAACAAAATCACTTCCCACAAAATTAATTTGGCAGTTTTGTTACCTGGGCCCCATCTCATAAAAGGCGTAACTTATGCTTATAGCGTAGAAGTAGCATAGTGCAGCGTAGAAAGTGAACAATACACCACAATCTTGTTTCACAAAAATGTAGCGTAAAATACAACTACATGCAAAGTTACGCTGCTCTAAACTACGCTGTACTGGAATGCAGCGTAGAATATTGCCAATATTGTTTCATATAGCAGACAACATGTACGTTTAATATGTAAAACACTCCTGAAAAGCTATGCAAGATATAGCAGCGTAAAATTTATCAGACAATGAAGCAAAATATGAAAAATATATAATTTCCTAAGAAATTCTGAATTTGAGCAAAATTAGGTAGTGTAGTGAAGGACAAAAAGAGCCATGAATGTAAAAAACTTAAATAAAAAAGGTGTGCAAGTTCTTCCTTGCACAGGTATGAAGTGCAAGTTGCACATGCCAAATTGAGCTGATATGTAGAGTTCTATGGCCATTTGGTATGCCAAACATAATGATAGCTATTGATGCAAATAGACAGGAAAGCTGGCATTGATTTTTACTTTAGACTTTATGCCGTTACTGTTATTTTACAGCCTAGTGAGGACAGAACCCTAGATAGGCTGACACTGACAAAGTGTTATATGGAGTCTATGGAGGGTAAAAATTCAATTTAAGGTATCTGTCACCAACAAAATCCAAGAATCTCTACTGAGGCCTCTGGCGAAAATGATGATATACCTAGATACCTAAGTACCAGCATCTTGATCTAGTTATTCTTCAAAGATGTTTACTCACTATTCCTTTCCCAGTTTTACGAAATTATAAGGTTCACAGACCTTTCACAGTTCACTCATGATTAGTAAACACAATTCACTTCAAATTCCACTGAACTAGGACACTCGCACAACAATACAATAACCTTTTAGAGCCTTCTTGACAGTAACTACCTAGAAAAATGGGGTACGGCCAAAAAACAAATTCCTCGTGTTTTTATTGCGTCAGCTGTTGTGCATCTTCCTCCGCAGTATATTTAAAAGTGCATTAGAAACTTAAAAACCGAATAAGAGCAAATAAGTACAATAATTTTCATTCAAATAATTTGTTGAAAAATATATATGCCATTTTTAATGTTAACAAAGCAGTCATATGCCATATTTGAAAGGGTAATTCCATTCCGGAATTGGGCGTAATTCACGCTGCATTTGATATCTACGCCGCTTTCGCGTGAATGTCACCGATCTTTGTGAAACGTGATTCTGAGTACGGCGTAACTTTGCAGGTGAATGGTGTAAAACACGCCGCATTTCTACAACTTTTTATGAAATGGGGCCCTGCTCAAAAGTTCCAAAATTACCACAGGCCAGTGTCCTGAAATTGGGAATTTTGCGTGGAAACCCACACCCAGACTTGATCAATTTTGACATCCTAAATCTTGAATTTTGACATCCTAAACAGAATCATCAGAATCATCGGCTTGCGGCATCATCAGCTTGCGAGGTGGTGGCCTCAATGACAGCTTTTTACTGTGCCCTTATTTGCATGTCCTACCGGTTTTTAGCCTTTATTTTATTTATTTATTTTTATTTATTCATCTCATATGAGCGACAGGGGCTTGCCCCAGTAAAAGCTCAAGTCAGTTATACCATCCAGATTCCCTAAAATTACATACATGGCACATGTTAAAAAACAAGTCAAGACAAACAGTAAATACAAGGTAAGAATAAAAAGATAAAAATATACAAAATAAAACTGAAAAAAAATTAAAAAATACATATGTAAAGGGCAACAATAAAATACAATGAAATAAAATAAATGGTGCGTTTCTACTGCCTAACATGTTTCCGAACTTGAGATTTGAACTGACCTGATGATAATCTAAATGGGTCAGCAAATGGACAGGCAAGCATAAAATCATTAAAAGCTTTGGGCAGCCGACAGTACACACCCCGCCTCACAGTCTCCTTTGTGTACAGTGGTACGCTCAGCAAAGTGCCTGCCATTGCACGTGTTCTTCTTGCTGGCACGTGAAGCGGGAAGCTACCAAGCAGAAAGGCGGAATCGATCTGGGCCGTTAGAATTTTGTGTACAAAAGTAATGTCATATTGCAGTCTTCTCTTGGCTAGACTTGGGATTTTGAAATGGGCCAGAAGTTCATCGTATCCTAGATTTACGGAGGGTTGAGTAGAAACGGATGCTAGCCAGATAAGAAATTTATGCTGAATTTTTTCCAGTCTTTCCAGATGCGTTTTGGCAGACCCACCCCAAATAATACATCCAAACTCAAGAATTGAACGAACATTGGAACAATATGCCGTCAAAATTGGCTTGGGTTTCAATTTCGAGCTCGCTCTCACTCCTCCCACCGGATGGCCAGTCTGGAGCGACCGAATCATCACACCTAACATCCTGTTTGCTCGACTTACGATTTTATCTATATGTTCTGCGAATGTTAATTTGGAATCCAGCCAAACGCCAAGGTCCCGAATGAAAGATACTTTTTCTAGGGCGTCGTTTTGAATTTTGTAGATGTTCAGCATCGGTTTCTTCTTCAGAGAAATTGTAAATGATTTGCATTTGGACGGATTAAGCTGCAGCTTCCAAAGATGAGACCAATTAGCCAAACGTGTCAAGTCAGCTTGAAGTAGCTCTGAGTCCTCAGGAGTCACAATTTTATTATACAATTTTACGTCGTCGGCGAAAAGAAGACAGTTCGTTTTAATTTTGTCCGAAAGATCATTGATGAAGAGAGCAAACAGGATCGGTGAGATAATTCCACCCTCCGGCGTTCCAGAGCGCACAGGTGTCCACTCCGAAAATTTTCCATTAACAACTACGCGTTGCTTTCGATTTGTGAGGTAAGAAGAGAGCCAATTGAGGGCGGCACCTGAGATTTGATAGGAGTTTTGTAACTTATGAAGCAGTAATTTGTGGTTGACACTCTGGAACGCCGAGGAGTAGTCGGTGTATATAACGTCAGTTTGATGACCAGATGAGATCGCCTCCCACGCCGTTTTTAGAAGACAAGCTAAATTTGTATCACAAGAGCGGCGTGGGACAAAGCCATGTTGGTTTGGGGCCAGGACCGGTTGAACATGAGAGATTAGTACGTCACATACACAGCGCTCCAGAATCTTGCCGAACAGTGGGGTGAGTGAGATAGAGCGGTAATTTGAAGCGAGTTTTTTAGAGCCCTTTTTGTGCACAGGAACGATGTTCGCTTCCGCCCACCTGCCCGGAAAAGCTCCCCGCTGAACACTCATGTTGAACAAGATGACCAAGGGAGTTACCAATTGTTCACTACATTCTTTAATAACACGCGCACTAATGTTATCCGGCCCACAGGCTTTGTGGGCCTGTAACGATGTGAGTGCGCGGCGAACATCTCCCTCAGTCACCACAAAACGATTCAGAAGTGGCAGGTCAAATACCGGAGGAGAAGGATACACTTGTACATGAGGCTCAGTGAATTTCCTAGCGAACGCTTGGTTCAGGAGATTTGCCCGCTCTACATCGCCATGAACCTCAGTGTTGCCGTCCAACATCACAGAAAGAGAGCCTTTGGTTCCACGTACACATTTAAGGTAACTCCAAAAACGTTTAGGATTGCTTTCAAAGTCACCTATCATACCCTTTAGATATTTTAAGTATTTGGAGCATGTCATGTTCTTGAATTTTCTACGTTTTTCACGAAAGTCCATCTCTGAATGAGGGTTAACATTACGCTTCTTACGTCTAAAAGCGGCTTCCTTTTCACTGAGTGCTCGTTTGAGCTCACCATCAAACCATGGGGGCAACCGCGTCGCAGCACGATTGTGGGCACGTGATCACGGACAGCGGCGTTCAGGAGATCATAAAACGTATCTACAGCATGGTCCAGTTCCATATCCTCTAACATGTTCCAAGGGGTCAACTCTAAACTTCGTCTGAGGCTATCCCAGTCCGCTCGCTTATAGTTATACGCAGTTTCACGATTTACCGCAGGAGGCCTCCGAGTTTTCACACAAATAAGGCAGACAATCTCATCGTGATCTGATAAAAACACTCCTTTTCTAACTGTTGCCTGCACATCAGCACCTCGCGAAAAAACTAAATCTAAAAAGTTGTCTCCCCTGGTGGGCTCAGATACATGTTGTTTCATGCCAGTAACATCGATACATTCCATCAAGGCACACCCACGTCTCGACATTCGATTCAAAAACGGACGCAGCTGATTCGTATCCAGATCATTAAACCAGGTGATGTCTGGGACATTAAAATCCCCCAATGCAATGATTGCTCTGCCTGGATAAAGATTACATAGCTCCTGAAGTAATTTTGCAGTACGGGACAGTTCTTCATTATCGTTTGGTGGACAATACACAACACACAATAGAGAAACTGGAATTGTTTTGAGCTCCACCACTAATGTCTCTGTGTCAGCTGCTTCTAGGTCTTCACGGCGCTCGCCTCCCAGCCATGTTCTGATGGCGCACGCGACTCCTCCGCCGTGAGTCAGACGGTCGCGACGGTACCAGGTGTGATGGGGAAGCGCGGACTGGAGCTCCCCCGAGTCAACAGAGCTTTCTAGCCACGTTTCCGTCCAGGCGATTACATCGAACTTGTATAGTTCGGGTGCGCAGGATCTTAAGTCACCAAGCTTATTTCTTATGCTGCGCACATTCTGGGTAATAAGATGAAGGTTATTTGTGCACATTGGTGGCCCTGTCCAGTTTCGTTGTTCCAGTCCTGTTTGCTGAGACGGTCCCGGGTTCATTTCAACATCACCTGAGACTATTAGAAGGCGACAACACTGATATGACGCATCCGTTTTGCCGTCATAGGGAACGCGGTTTCGAAAGTAGCGACCTCTACGCTGGTACCGAAAGCCTGGGAAGGTCCGAAGGTGCTGGTGCAGCGGTCCTGCGGTAGATGGCACACTAAGCGCAGAGTAGCCCTCAGAATGCCTGCCAGGCCCCGAGGCAACGGATGCTGAGTCACGTGGCAGGACGGGGCGCGCTGTGTCCCGGGCAACAATGCGCAGCAGCACGACAGCCAGGTATAAAGCGGCGAGAAAACCGCGTCCGCCCACCCGGTATCGAACTCCGGTCATCCGATTGGAATGCGAATGATTAATCCTCGCGGCCACCACGCCCCCAGTCCATCTCAGCACAGAGGAGAACGTCCATTTGGTACTTGAAAGTTTCATTGGGGTCCCAGCAGACATGACTGCAGCGGGGACACCCTCAACCACAACCCGACTCTAAATCACCTATTATTCCATGTCCTACCGGTTTTTAGCCTTGTGTTAAAATGTACTGGCATGGTCTTGTATTGCTTGTTGCTGTTGTCACAAATACATGTATGGATTTAAATGATAAAAATGCAGCATTATCAGTTTCCTTGTTTCAGAAGTTGAGGAATGGAAGCAGGGCCAGACCAGCAACTGAATGCAACATACCATTCGATTAAGATGCTGCAACACTAGCTTTGTGAACCTATTACCTTCATATGGAATGCAGCATTCTTTAAACAGTCCCGTCAGGACTGATTTCATGTCAAAATAGAACTCAGCATGCATCTTTGGAGAGAAGGATGTTCAAATACTGAGGGATTCTAGCACAAACATTTTAAAAGGAATGTTCAAAAGGACAAAACCCTGTAAAGAGAACATTCCTAACAATTGCTTCTTCACAAGCACACTGATACCTCACAGAATCTGAAAGCTAATGCCTGACAGACAGCATGTCTAAGCCGGAGATGCAATAAGCTGTATCAACCATATAACAAAAATAAAGTCAGCCATCGACCCCTCACGTCTTTTAGCGTACTAATAAAGTAAGACTACTAATAATATACCCCACTTTATAAACCACACTCTTTTCCCTCTCTCTCCTCTTTCAACAACAAAACCCCCCACGCCTCACACGCCTGGGATGTACGCTTTCGTCCTAAACATATAGCTGAATTCAAAATAAACGCGATGACTAGTAGCAGCGCTGACTCGCGGTACCATTGGACAATTGAAGTTCAGGGACAAATTAAAAACCTGAAGTTATTTCTCGTAATTTTGCAAGCCGAAAATGATGGTTAAAACTGCTTGAGACCAAAGCTGGTATGAGACACCATGGCATTCGTGTTAGACATTCACATTGCTCGAAACCCAAGCCATCGTCACCACACCATTCTTGGAGGCTACTACTAACCAAGGCCCAAGGCCTTGAAATGTAGTGCTACCGACGTAATATATAGTTTGATGACGTCAGCTCCTTACGACTGAATTTCGACATCCTTAGAAATCGCACGGGTCAGGGTGAATTATAACATTTATTTTTGAAGTTTCTGTGCAAAAGGAACTTTTGAGAGTACTCGGAATATGAAATCAGAATCTTTTCTATTCGAAAAAATATTGTTTAGCCATGTTTTGGGTCATGTCACTCGGAACTTTGAGTGGAACAATGCAAGCATTGGTAAATAATTTCGAAATCCTTGACTTTAAAAAGAAATACTGTAGTTTTACGATGTTTTTGTGGTTTAACATATATAAAATTAAAAATTTTCTGTCGTGGTTTGATAAAACGGTCCCAATATTGGATATTTGTTCAACAGTTTTTAAAGCAATAATACCTAAAGAGGGAATCTTCAAGGATCATGAACATTGCACCTCTATGAATTTCTCGGAATATCTCCAAAGGCAGCCACAATATTTAGATGAATTTCAGGACGCTTTTTAAAAAATAACGAAAGATTAAGGTAAAATTAGTTTTTTTCTTTACAAACGCCACATCTCTGCGTGATTTAAAGGTGAAGAATTTCGACATCCTTTTCACGCTCAGGGGCCTGCCTGGTTAGTTTACTCGCAGCAGTAAAACCGTACTTGACGACCGGTGTCGACAGGCCTGCGTGAATTTGACGCGAGATGTCTTTCTTAGCATTGTGAAAATTAATTTTCCACAGTTGAGATTAGTATTTGTGTACTACGTTTCTCGATTGCATGCAGGGTGTCGAAGCTCATACGTACGTTTGAGAGTTGGTAAGTTTTAAGTAGCCAGTGTTGGTATGTCTTATGGCTTAAGCAGGCTAATTCTGAACCTCAACCTGTTGTTCATTATTTATTTCAATGAGGCTAGTATAATTCAAGTTTGAGAAATCCAGGCACCTGGGTAAAGGTGAGTTATTATTTTCATGGTGGACATTTGACTAGGTATTTTTATTGTGTGATTGCATGCTGCAATTTCTCCATGAATGCAAGTGAAAACAGAGAGAGTGAATCCCGCTGATGTAGGTATAATTTCAAAAATAAGTTTGTTTGAAAATATTTTGTTCAAATGGACACATTTTGGAATTTTCCCTGCCTTTTAGACATTTCAGCTTGTTAAAGATTCTAAAGCAAGACCTACTTCACCCGTGGTATTGTTTTGGTAGGTAGGTATTCCAGACTTTGCTTTACTTATATCTTAATACTGTAGGCTTGCGGCTTATTAATGTATTCCCTTGTATGTTTCTGATGTTTTTATTTTTGGGAAAAATGCTGAACTCGCCAGGAGTTGGATTTGTGGGTTTCCCAAGTTGGTTTAACTTCTGTTAATAGTTAATTTTAATATTGGTCATCCCTTATGTGTTTTTGTAATTCATGTGCATATGATGTTTTAGTACATGTATTTTTAGTACATATACCTGTTTTCCGAGATGTTCTGATCCTACATTTGCTTTTTCCCCTTTTTGGTCAATTAATTTTGACCTCTTTTTTCGTTGAATTTTGACATCCCACACTCTGCAGAAAAGTAATTTCAGGACACTGCCACAGGCTGATGCTGTAAAAACACTTCTGGGGTTGAAATATGGTGCGTTACACATTGTAAGAATTTGGCCTGGCACAGCTACAAAAACAAACAAAAACACATTCACATCAGTGTTTTATGCTGCCTGGAAACTTGTGATTATTGGGGGCTGGGCCTGGCACAGCTAAAAAATCATTGTATCAACGTCTTATGTTGCTGTGCAGCTTGATTGGGTTGGGGGCTGAGGTGAGCCACTGCTGCCAAGTGTTTCTGTTAATGAAAAGATTGGCCACAATGTGAATAAATATTTACCTACCTCACACTTAACCAAGACATGGAAGAATATTGATAGTTTTATTTATCATTTCAATTATATAAAGCCAAGAATTTAAAGAAAATGAGGAAATTGAAATATTTTAAAGCGCATTGAACTAGTTTCTTTGTGGTATCCTATTAGTTTGAATAACAGTTTCCGGAAACCCAGAATTTCGCATGGAAGTCCACACCCAGAGAAAGCCCATTTCAACATCTACGGCTTGAATTTCTGCACACCACTTTTGATTTGATTTTTTGTTTTTTGTGAATTACACACTCATTTTGCAGAACTATGAAAGAAATTGACAGTTTATAAGAATAGACATTCAAGATAATGTCTTCCAGATTTTAGGGGTTTTACTTGACCTGTCATTGCCTTTGATTGAATTCGTCCTGCATTTTTCCATTATCTGGGCTTGCTTTCAGTGCAAATGAAATCACATTTTATAAGTTTTTTTCAGATATTTGTTGTAGATACCTATATGTATTTGCCTTTCTTTTTTGCTAAATTTCTATGTTTTGGATTTCATTTTCATGCCATGCTCCGTTCAATTGTAATTTCAGGACTATTTCTGCTTAAGTTCAAATGAAAATGACATTTATTTATTTTTCTTAGCTACACGTATTAAGATTACCACAAGCGTCTCGCGTCTCGTCGGACTTCACTGGCCCCCGCCCCATGCTACTCTGACCCCTCCCGCCGTGTTGCGGTGCCGTACAGCGTCGACCTCCACCGCCCTGGTAAACTCTCTGGAGCGGACACAGATTCTGGGGACTCGGGCCGGCCACTCGTGCAGCGGCGTCGGTGGGGCTGATATTCGAAGTGGATCTTCGCGTTGTTCCCATCGCCTGACCATTCCAAACCACCTGATCCCCTACGACGCCTGCCGTCAGTTAAAAGAATCACAATCTAACAAAATCGTCTCTGTTTCCCTCGAGCACATTTAAAGTGTTTTTTTTATTTGTAAAATGTTGATATTGAAGCCATATATGTTTATTCTCACACACACACAGTCCCGTTGAAAGAGCTTAAAAACATGTACAATGTACACCCATGATATATGGAATGATACAAGGTGGGATCCCGCGCGCGCCAGACATCAGGGCCGTCTGCAAACACCCCAAGCGAGTACAGGCCGAAAGCCTAACACCCGACAGCACAAGCAGAATGAATCCGCAGGCACTGGAGATAAAGAATCCAAGGAAATGCACAGCACGAAGCAATCAAGAGCAACACCATGTGCAACATACATGAGAGGTTGAGCATCACCCACGGTGTCCCCGGATCTCCATCGCAAAAAAAGTTTCGTGATTACACGTTTTTGAGCGTAGGGTTTATTGAACCCTACTAGAGGCTTGTGTGCAATATTTACCTCAAATGGCTAATGCTTCTTTTTTTGCATTAAGCTTATAAACAAAAATAAAAGGGACCTCAGGTCACCTTTCCACATTCAGGCATGGTCGGACAAGTGTATTCTACAGACGAGGCATATTGGATGTTTGCGAACGTTTTGTTGTTGACTCATAATATCACCTTTGCTTTGGATACAGAAGTCGCCACCTGCTGCCGGAACTTGAGATAATTATCCATAATAACACTTAGTTCTCTCTCAGCGTTCGTTGCATATTCATTAGCCTGGTCCGGATTTAGGTTTTTTCTTCAGAAAGTAACGGATCGTTGTTCATTAGATGCATTTTTTGGTGCTGATTACGATGCGCTCATCAGAAATGCAATTTTCGAAAAACTTTTGGTGGCCCAATCGAGTTGAAGGTTTTGCATTTTGCCCAATTTTCCACTTTTTGGCTCACCATCAACCCATATTACCAACGAGGTGGAAAAAATTGCACTGGGCTGGTAGTTTGGTTCATTGGTGTTCCATTCGCTTTGTTTTTGTTGTTATAACTTGCACACATAACCGTTATTTTTTGCTTATCATATCCGCTTTTAGTTGAGCTTGCACTGGCTCTCCATAGATGGCGCTAGCGGCGTGTCTTGGTAAGTGAATACTGATTCCCTCGGGGACCGGGAATGTGAACAGCAACGTGAAAGGTGAGAAACAATTGCGAATTGGATTGTATAAACGCACTTAAAGAGCTGTTTTCAAGCAGCACTGAAGCTGTTAACACTGTTTCTCAGGTATTTTAAGCATGCCATGTCCAAATATGCTGCTGCTGCTGAAGTCCCGACCATAACCCTTTACCAATAGACGCAGGAACCGTGGGGGCTGTGGTGGTGGCTGTTGCTACCAACTTTCAGAGTGTGGCAGCAGCTCTAACCCCGCCCCCCAGTTTGAGCCGATTCTGGAACTTCTCTATTAACATTTAAGTGATATGCCTAATCACCCCCGGCCATACCAACGCGGAAGCCCCTTCCTCCAGCCTACACCTTTCCTCCGACTAAAATAGTCTCTCCACCTATGCCTTCACCGACTGAATGTTTCCGTATTTGCGCCAAAAAGACTCTGCAGCAACCCTACTTTGACTGAAATGCGAGTGTATCAGTTTTGAGGCTAGTGACCTCTAGCCCAGTCTCCTCTGACATACTTAGAGGTCGTTGTGGCCCAGAGAAGAATTATTTGTTTTACGTAGACGGATAGGATTGATAATTTTCAACGTTGTGGTACAGCAGAAAAAATCGACCGGTTTGGCATTATGCAAACATTTTAATACAAACGTGACATTGGTCACCAGGTTTTAAGGACCGAAGAAAATATGCTGTATGAAATCCTAAAATTTCCAACGACTTCCAACGACTAGACATCCTGCACTAGTTGCATTGAATAATTCACATACCGGCATAATCCAAGTTTTACGTTATGTTCTCTTTGCAGTTTTATGTTTCCTCTGAACAAAATTCAACATGGACGGACGGTAATATTTGCAAAAAACAAAAGAGCCTGACCGTGAGTTTGGCATGTCATAGGGCACCTTGTTATGACAAGAATTGGACTCGTGGAGGAGCGGAGCAAAGATGAGTGCCATATTCTTATAAAAGTATCAATAACAGGGTAACGGCTGAGATTATGGATGTATGTGCAAGCGTATCACTGCCTACACGTGCAAAACAGGCCGTGCTGAAGGAACTAAGAGGGCTTTAGAAAGGATGAGAAACAAAAAGAAGCATGCAAACAGGTTTGGCAAGCGAGCTGCTATATCAACTGCTGCGATGGATTCGCTGATTGATATCAGCAGCCGAGAACGTGAGCCTGAACTAGTAGAAGACAGTGTATCTGGCCGACCAGCCAAGTGCCAGACGTATTCAGACAGGTAGCCTCGATCAGGAAACCACAGAGCGATGGCAGAGGAGAGTTCAGCGAGCGGGTCGAGCAGTCATAAGAGGAGCAGCCGTCACCTCCCCGAGTCAACAGGCGACGGCCGAGACAGCAAACACGCCTGTGGAAACTGGTGTTTCAGGTAGCGCTATCATCTGCTAAGCTATAATGACTTGGTAATCCTGATCAAAGGGATATTATCTGTGTATGAACAATGTTATTTTCAGAAACCAGTCTGCTCATAAATCCGATCAGAACACCCACAAGCTATATATTTATATATTTTTTTAAACATTGTCCAAGTCATTCACAGTCCATAACTCACAAACCATAAGGAAGGATAGACCGTAGAAGAACGACAAGTAATGCCAACCATTTTTATGTTTTATGAGTTATGGAACCGTAAGGAAGGATAGGAGAACGACAAGCAATGCGTACCATGTCTTATGGTTTATGAGCTATTGACTGTGAACGACTTGGACAGTGTTTTGAAAAATATATATATACATATAGCTTGTGGGTGTTTTGTTAGAATTGTTGAGCAGACTGGTTTTGAAAATAGCATTGCTCATACACAGATAATATCCCTTTGATCGGGATTACCGAGTCATTATAGCTTAGCAGATGATAGCATTAATGAAACACCAGTTTCCACAGGCGTGTTTGCTGTCTCGGCCGTCGCCTGTTGACTCGGGGAGGTGACGGCTGCTCCTCTCATGACTGCTCGACCCGCTCGCTGGGCTCTCCTCTGCCATCGCGCTGTGGTTTCCTGACCGAGGCTGTCTGTCTGAAGGCGTCTGGCACTTGGATGGTCGGCAAGAAACACTGTCTTCTGCTAGTCCAGGCTCAAGTTCTCGGCTGCTGGTATCAAACAGCGAATCCATCGCAGTAGTTGGTATAGTAGCTCGCTTGCCAAACTTGTTTGCATACTTCTTTTTGTACTCTTTCTTTCCAAAGCCCTCTTAGTTCCTTCAGTATGGCCTGATTTACACGTGTATGGAGTGATACGCTGGCACACACATCCATAACCCCTGCTGTTACCCTGTTCTTCCATTCTTCCATAGGAATATGACACTCATCTTTGCTCCGCTCCTCCATGAGTTCAATTCTTGTCATAAGAAGCCGCCCTATGATATACAAAACTCACGGTAAGACTCCTTTATTTCTTGCAGATATAACCGTCCCTCCATTTTCAATTTCGATCAGAGAACTGAAAGGAAAAGATAACGTAAACACTTAAATTATGTCGATGATTATCGATTATCATATGATTATAGATTATTATCCAATGCAGCTAGTGCAAGGTGCGGAAACGTTGGAAAGCTTATTTTGTGATTTCATACAACATATTTCCTTCAGTCCTTAAAACCTGGTGACCAATGCCATGTTTGTAAAAAAATGTTCGCACAATGCCAAACCAGTCGATTTTTTCTGCTGGACCGCAACGTTAAAAATTGTCAATTCTATCCGTATACGTAAAACATATAATTCTTCTCTAGGCCACAACGACCTCTAAATATGTCAGAGGAGACTGGGCTAGAGGTCGCTAGCCTCAAAACTGATACCCTCGCACTTCAGTCAAAGTAGGGTTGCTGCAGAGTCTTTTTGGCGCAAATACGGAAGCATTCAGTCGGTGGCGGCATAGGTGGAGAGACTATTTTAGTCGGAGGAAGGGGCTTCCGCGTTGGTATGGCCAGGGGTGATTAGGCATATCACTTAAATGTTAATAGAGAAGTTCCAGACTCGGCTCAAACTGGGGGCGGGGTTAGAGCTGCTGCCACACTCTGAAAGTTGGGTGCAACAGCCACCACCACAGCCCCCACGGTTCCTGCGTCTATTGGTAAAGGGTTATGGTCGGGACTTCAGCAGCAGCAGCAGCATATTTGGACATGGCATGCTTAAAATACCTGAGAAACAGTGTTAACAACTTCAGTGCTGCTTGAAAACAGCTCTTTAAGTGCGTTTATACAATCCAATTCGCAATTGTTTCTCACCTTTCACGTTGCTGTTCACATTCCCGGTCCCCGAGGGTATCAGTATTCACTTACCATGTCACGCCGCTAGCGCCATCTATGGAGAGCCAGTGCAAGCTCAACTAAAAGAGGATATGATAAGCAAAAAATAGCCGTTATGTGTGCAAGTTATAACAACAAAAACAAAGCGAATGGAACACCAATGAACCAAACTACCAGCCCAGTGCAATTTTTTCCACCTCGTTGGTAATATGGGTTGACGGTGAGCCAAAAAGTGGAAAATTGGGCAAAATGCAAAACCTTCAACTCGAGTGGGCCACCAAAAGTTTTTCGAAAATTGCATTTCTGATGAGCGCATCGCAATCAGCACCAAAAAATGCATCTAATGAACAACGATCCGTTACTTTCTGAAGAAAAAAACCTAAATCCGGACCAGGCTAATATTCATAGTAGTGCCGCACATCTGGTATAGTGAAAAGAGACGATTGTTTGTGTATGTGGTGGTTATGGACTGTGATGCCGTGTTCTAGAGTAGATTGTATGGTGACTGTACTGATAGCAAAATATCAATTGCGACTCTGTAATACTTTTGGGCATTGCTACTTTAATGAGAGTCCCTTGAACAGAATGAGTCAAAGTACTGGCTGTATTCAACCCAAGATGTAATGAGGCATATTCTCTGTATGGAAAGTGTTCCCAACTCTAAAACGCCTTTCTTTTTCAGAGATAAATAGGCATGGAGTGTGACAGGGAGGAGCTTTTAGCTAATTTTCAGGTGAGTAGAGCCGTTTAAATGAACGATGCTTAAAATATTGGCAGCTGCAACAGGCGGCGATAGACTTTTTGTTTTGTTTCACATGAGCACTTGTTTTTTTTGTATTCTCAGGCAACTTAACCAGTGCCTCCATAATCACAGTAAAATAAACCAGTCCCTTGAGACAAATACATTGCTTTAGAACACAGGGGTAGATTGTTGTCCAGGTGTCCAAGAGAAAGTGATTTATTCAATATTGCTCTGCATAACACTTTCGAAGTTCTAAACCTTGGACATGTTTAGTTAAGTTTATTTGAAAGACCGCCGACCGGTATGTATACCCACTGACAGGTGAAGTCGACAGTTGAGTTTAAAGTTAAAAGCTAAAAGATCAAGACTTAAAGCAACAAATACACCCAATAAATTAAAAATTGTCCATAGTTTGGCGGAATTGACACTCCATGCTACCTTAAACAGCCCGTTGCGTAATCTTTTCCGGAAATTGTTGCAGTTTTATGGGAAAGCCCATTCCAGGTTGTTCAAAATAAATACACTTGATTCTACGGAAAAGAAAAGATGAAAACCTGTTATATGTTTGCCCTTTAGAGGTCATAAAACCAGGCATCGTTATGTGCGCCACCTTTTAACAACCACTTCGGAAAATCTTGAGCGAGAATGAGCCCCCTCTCACCCTACTCGAAGCTAAAGCTGAGGGAGGGCGATGAGATTCGATCAAATCACTCATAATGTGACGTTCATATCTATGAACAGAAAAGTAAACGTAATTAACAGCAGATGATATAAACATTCAGCCCTCAAGAAACCAATTTAACTCACTACCTGCTGTTATTTTGTGCAAATGAACACTTCCACTATATCCATATCTAATGAAAAGAAAAGTAAACTTAATTAACAGCAGATGATATAAACATTCAGCCCTCAAGAAACCAATTTAACTCACTACCTGCTGTTATTTTGTGCAAATGAACACTTTTCCAGCCCTCTTTGGGTGTTACGCACTTTCTTAAAGGCTCGTTAGGAGGAGAGAGTCATTGACTAAATATTGAGATATCTGAATATATCGGAAATCCTCTGAAAGAATGCAATGGACGGAAGGAATTGCTCTCAATCAGTGTGCTTATGAATATCCGCCCCGCAGCCCTCCCCCGCATGTGTCCTCCACGGAATAGGCCAACTTTCATGGAAACCATGGCTACGCCCATGGTATAGAATCAATAAATTATGTTATCATCGTAATTGTAATGCAACGAATGTCTAACCAATGCTACACTGTTACGATCGGTTTCGTGTGTTGACTCGTGCTATGCTTTTAGGCTTGCACGGGAATAGATGATGTGGGAGAGGCTCTGACCCATCTGGAGGAAACCAACTGGAACTTACTGGTGAGTGACTTCTATGGTAAATGCCATATTCGCAAGTTTGTCAAGTATTAAAGTTCATGTGTCCAAGTCGGAAGAGCAGCTTGAAAAGCTTGAGCGTCCTCTAATGTCCATTATACCCCCAATCACACATATTTTGGTGCTGTTATTTTTCGAATCTGTGGGATTTTCACATGGTGATGTCAGCTGTATTTGTGTTCCGCAGGATGCGGTGAGCCGGGTGATACCTCAAGACTCGCAGGTGCTGCCACCGGGTGGCGATGGCGTGCAGATTCAGGTACCGCCGCAGCCGCCAGATGTCAGTGTGGGCGTCTCGGTGTCCGTGGGTGTCGACCCCAGCGACCCTGCGGCTGCCTCGGATGCTGTGCCGCTGACCGTTATGTACTATGAGCGGCTACTGCAGATCTCGCTCCCTGCCTCCGAGTCCGTATGTAAGTCTGAACAGTCATAGGTGGCAATTGGTGATGCACCTTTTTTATTACCACGACGAGCCATACAATGTTACAACCTAGGGATGATAAATCAATGTTTGCATTCTTGTCGTTGCAAGCTGAAAGAAGCAAGCAGAATTATGTGCGTATATCGGTGTAGTGAAATGGGATAGGATACAATGCAAGGCTTTTGAGAACCGTTCCGTCTTTCTGCTCAAGCACTGCAAATCCCTACTGTAACCTCCTGATCACCGTGTAGCTGTCGCAGACGTGTAGTGGTGTGAGTTGCATTACATTTCAGTATGTGACAGTATTTTTATCAGCATGTTTGTGTGGGGTAGCCATGCCCCTGTACAGGTGTTGTGGGTCGCGCTGTTTTCACGCGCGTCTGACATCAGTCTGGGGCCGGCAGCGACGTTGAAGCTGGTACTACAGGCGCAGACGGACCTGCCGCCGTGTCAGCAGGACCTGCGGGTGGACGGACGCCCGCTGGACAACAGCGGAGCGCTCCTCTCCAGCCTGCCTCCTGCCCCGCTGCTGACGCTACAGCAGAGCGCCTCCGCAGCCGCAGTCCCCGCCCCCGCGCCCTCTGCCGGCCACAGGTCAGTCCCCGCCCCCCGCGCCCTCTGCCGGCCACAGGTCAGTCCCCGCCCCCCGCGCCCTCCGCCACCCACAGGTCAGTCCCCGCTCCCGCGCCCTCCCCCACCCACAGGTCAGTCCCCGCTCCCGCGCCCTCCCCCACCCACAGGTTGTTGTTGTTGTTGTTTGTTGTTTATTCCCTCTGGGTCCTTCGCGGACCATAGCCCAGCGGCTCCCTGTGGCAGAGGTAGCCGCCGGCCAAGGTCGCCACCAGGTCGCCGTCCCGCAGCTGCTCCGGGTCGATGTGGATGCTGCCTCGATGGCGCAGGCGGGCGCCGGCGAGGGACGGGCAGCGCAGGAGCACATGCTCCGGCGTGTCGGCCTCCTCGCGGCAAACGGCGCAAAGCGCCGCTGGGCACCTCTTGTCGGCGCACTGCGAACACACCGGAGAGGGGTGTCGGCCGATGCGATGCAGGTACTGGAGTGACCGGCCCCAGTGGCCGGCCCTCAGCTGGTGCACGTCTACGGCCGCCTCTCTGTCATCGCCGGTGACGGGGGGCGGCAGGTGACCCCCATGATGCGCTTGTGTAGGCTGTCCGGCCAGCCCGCGATCCATCTCTTGGTAGTGTCGCGGGCCACAGCCTTAGTTGCTGTCCTGACATCTACTGGCACTTCTGCTTGTGGCAGGCCAGATGCCTCCTTCGCCAGAGTGTCGGCGCGTTCGTTCCTAGTCGAGGCCGCAGTGGGCCGGGACCCACTGCAGATATACATTCTGGCCTCTTGTCGTGATGGCGGAGAGGAGATGCCAGATATTTGAGCCCAACGGCGCCGTCTGCCCCGCGGCTCCTCTCGCCAGGGTGGAGAGAGCCGCCTGGGAGTCGAGGCAGACGACCAGCGGGAGCCTCACGTGGGCGCCCTCCAGGCTGGTGAAGGCTTCCAGCGCGGCCCTCAACGCGCACAGCTCCGCGCGAGTGCTGGAGCACAGTCGCCCGGCCGCTTCCCGCACCTCTCTGGTCTCGCCGGACGGGAGAACAATGAGGGCTCCCCGCCGCCCAAGGATGTGCCACCAACGGCGGAACCGTCGGACCAGATCCAGGTTGCCTCTTGTGGCAGCTCGGTGAGGTGCTCCTCCGCTGCGGAGCGGCGCACCGCGTCAGGGGCGTTCCGGCGGCCCCGCGGGCCAACATCCAGCGAGATGTTAACTCCTTCCTTGGTGGTCCATGGTGGGGCAGTGACGGTGAGGCGCTCCTCCACTCTGACCCCCGACAGTCCGGCCTCTTCCATTGCCTCCCGGCCGGAGTCTCGCCAGCCGGACGTGGCCAGGCGCCTGGGTGCGGCGGCCTCGGCAACCTCCCGGAGGGGGTCGCCCTCGGGAAGCGACGTCGCTCGGCACAGCATACGCGCCGACAGTACTCGACGTCTTGATCGAGCCGTAGGTAGGCCTGCCTCGGCCATAAGGGGGTCTATCGGGGTGGACCGCGGGCAACCCGTGACTGCGCGAGCCGCCGCGCGTAGCTCGCGGTCGATCACCTCGACGTGGGAGTCAGAGGCCGCGGGGAGCCAGGCTGCTGCCGCGAACTCCAGCGCTCCACGGACGTAGCCGTTGGCTATTGTTCTAAGCTGCTGTTCACGCAGGCCCCAGAACCTTCCCGTCAGCTTGCGGAGCTGCGCCGTCCGCGGCTTGACTTTCCTCCTCAGACTCGCGCAGTGCTCGCCGAAGTGGAGGAGGCGGTCAAGCGTCACGCCGAGGAGTTTCAGGTTGTGTCTTCCAGCCACAGGTGAACCTGCGACCTTAATGACGAGGTCTTTGGAGTCCTGGGCCCACTGGGAGAGGACCAGCGCCTGGGTCTTGTGGCCCGCGATGACCATCTTCCACTGGTCGGCCCAGCGGGCCATGACGTCCGCTGCTTGTTGAGCCCTTGCCTGGGCCACCTCCATCGTGCAGCCGGCACTCAGAGAGGCGGTGTCGTCGGCGTACATGAAGATAGACGTCCGATCGACTTCGCGCAGGTCCTCTATAAGGTCTGCGGACCACAGGGTGTACAGTGTCGGTGCCAGCACCGAGCCCTGTGGGAGGCCAGCGCGGAATATCCTCTCCGAGCTGCGCGTTCCGTTGATTTCTGCGCGCGCCCTTCGGTCCCGAAGGAAGTGGTGAATCCAGTAGACCATGCATTTGGGCAGATTCTTCCTGAGTAGCTTCAGCTGCAGCATGCGATGGTCAATTTTGTCGTAGGCTCGAGAAAAATCAAAGGCAAGGAGGACGAACTTGTCCGCTGTGCGGCCGTCGACGGGCCGGCCCCTTGGCTTGGGCCGACTCCAGCCGTCCTGGACCGTCTGGACGAGGCGCGCCAGGTTGTCCTCGGCCGATCGGCCCCGGCGAAAGCCGACCTGTTCGGCGGGGATGAGGTCGTCGCGCTCGATCACGTAGGTCAGTCGGGCCGCCACCATGCGCTCTGCCAGTTTAGCGACATGGCTGGTCAGCGCGATGGGGCGGTAACTTCCGACCTCCTGTTGGTCTTTTCCTGCCTTTGGGATGGGAATGATGGTGGCCCGACGCCACGCAGAGGGGACTTCAGCTGACAGCCACGACTTGTTTATTGTATGTAGGAGGGCCCGTCGGGCTGTGGGGCCGAGGTGCTTCAGGTGCTCCGTACATACTCCGTCTGGGCCGGGCGCTTTCCGTGGCTTCATATGTCGCAGCTGGTCCACTAGCTCTTGCATGGTGAAGGGCTGGCACGTCTCGGTCCTCTCGCCGTCGCAGCAGCAGGGGCGGGCTCTCAGGGTGTGAAGCTCCGCTTTGACAGGCCTATCGCGCCTCTTGACTCTGGCGTTCCGGCTGACCTCTGCGTAGGTGCGCACAAAAGCCTCAGCCTTGGCACGGTCCTCCGCGAGTACTTGACCGCGGTCCCCGTTGATTGCCTGGCCGGGGCATGGGTCCTGGACGGCACCTTCCATCTTGCGCAGAATCTTGGTTATCCTGCCGACGGCTGCTGGTTTGTTCAGTTCTGTGGTTGCGAAATCGCGGAAGGACCGTTGACGTGCCAAGTCTTCCGCTTCAGCCGCCTTCTTCTTCGCCTCCTTCCAGCGCTGTACCGCACCGGGGGTATCAGGGCGCTCGTGTAGTGCGGCCCTGGCCTGCCGACGCTCCCGCACCGCCTCCTCCACCTCAGGATCGGAGGCCCATGGTTTTGGGTCCGCACGGGCTCCTCTGGGAATGGCTGCTGTGCTGGCTGCCATGATGAGCTCAGCCAGTCGGGACGCCAGCGTCTCGACAGAGGAATCCAGGGGAGCTCCGCTGCGGCTGCTTCGCAGTTCGCTGTGAAGGCGGGCCAGTCTGCTTTGTTGAAAGCCCAGCGCGACTTGCGGATCCGCCGCGGGCGGCTGCTGTCAACCACGGCGGTAACAACCTGTGGTAGGTGGTCGCTGCCCAGGTCTTCGCCAGTTGACCAGCTGCATCGCCTCGCGAGGTCTCTGTGGGCCAGCGCGACGTCTGGTGCCGACAGCCTTGTGCGTTCCCCGTATCCTGTACAGGTGGGTGCGCCTGTGTTGAGGGCGGTCCAGTTGTTGGAGGAGGTCCAGTCACTGACCATGTTGCCCACCCCGTCTGGATCCAAACAATTAACACTCCAGTCGGGGTGGTGGCCATTGATATCACCGATAATTACTGTGCGGGCGTCCGTGGGGAATCCGGAGAGCGTGAAACGGTCAACGCGTTCATCTTCCTCCGAGTTGCGGATTGGAGGGCGGTAGACATTGTGGACATCCAGGTAGGACGCTCTTGGGTTCTTGCCCCGCGGGTTGCAGAAGATGCGCACTGCGCACCATTCTGTAGTGGTATCGTTCGGCTGGAGAGGGGGAGTCTCGATCGTAGAGAACGTGAGGCCGTCCCGGACGAAAATTGCCACATCTCCGCCCTTGACCGACCCCTCCTCTCTCCTGCCCCGCGCCCTCCTCCGGACCGCAGCAGTTTGGTAACCGGGGATGCTGAGCGACTTGTTCGCCGGGAGTTGGACTTCCTGCACGGCCGCCACGTCCACCCTCTTCTCAGACAGCCAGCGCGAAAACTCAGGGATCTTCTTTCTGAGACCTTCGGCGTTCCACCCGCAAAGCAGGAGGCGGCTTCTGAGCAGGCGGTTGCGGCGGTACCGTCGGTTCTTCGCCCGCCGGCTGCGCCCGCCCCGGGGACCACGACTACCGCGGGTCTTGCTCCCCACCGTTGGCGCTCACGGCGGGGAGGTCGTCACTCATCTACTCAGGCGGGCCGGGGCCGCCGCGGCTGCCACTCCGCACGGCTCCCGGACCCGCTGGTAGGTATGGCGTAGGTGGAGGTTGTGTCCACGCGCGGTTTGCCAGGCCACACGCAGACGTCGGAGATGTGGAGCAGCTGCCGAGACGACGAGCGGGTGGCGCGTCGGTCGGCGGCGTCCCGCCCTTGGAGGGCGAGTGTGGGTCCCATTTTGTTTCTCCGGTGCTCTCCACACCGGAGCGGGGGCGCCAGCGTCGCTGTCGTCCCCAACGTCGTCCACCCCGAGAAGGCGGGAACCCGTTGGACGACCCACCCACAGGTCAGTCCCCGCCCCGTGCGCCCTCCCCCCACCCACAGGTCAGTCCCCGCTCCCCGCGCCCTCTGCTGCCCTCAGGTCAGTCCCCGCCCCCGCGCCCTCTGTCGTCCACAGGTCAGTCCCTGCACCGGCGCCCTCTGTCGTCCACAGGTCAGTCCTGAAGCATACCTATAACAATAAGACACTTTGCCAACGTGATAAAGGCATTAAAAGGACACATCGATTTTGTTTATGGGAAACGTTCAATGATTTTGGTGTGACCAAGCGTTAACGGTTTAAGGCGGAAAAAAGATTTTTTTCTAGGTTTTCGGACTGCATATTTTGTCCATAAACAAAATTTGGTATAATTTCGAGCAAGTGGAACTCCGCTTTAAGGTCATTCCACCACGACCCTGCCCCTATACATTGCGCCGCCTCCAGGTCAGTTTGCCGCGTTCCCCGCCCTCCGCCGCCTGCAGGTCAGTTTGCCGTGGTCCCCGCCTCCCCCACCCCTGTACATTCCGTCGCCTCCAGGTTAGTCGCCCCGGATATGCCGGCGTATCGCGCTGCCATGGCATCTGCAAAGCTGACTCATTCGGTGGAACTTCACTGGACTAAACAGTCTACATTGTGATTCACTCGTCAGGGAGTGCAGAAATCAGAGCGTTTACAAGAGACGCAATTTTCGCAATGTGTCGCTATATGTATTTTTCTGCCCTTACCATTTGAACACGCGTTCGTCGTGAGGCTACCACACAGTTCTACTTTTTACTTTCATTTGAAATTAAGTAGTGTAAGCTAAGCTTAGGGTGCTGTAGTTTCGGCGGAGAATGGTGTCGTCTGGTGGGTGGCACATCCATCCTCGTGGGCTGTGGAGTGCGGGGTGCTGTGGTAGGAAAGAAGTACGCGCTGACCTCGTTTCACGTTACGGCGGCGCAAGTTGCAGGGCTTCAGAGGCGTTCCTCGTAACCCTTGCCAGAGATGGCTTACGCTACACTACGAATGGGTTTTCCGCATCGGTAACCAGAAAAGATGGTTGGGCGTAGTTTTTTTGCTGTTGGTAGCTGACTGCAAGTATTTGCGGGCATGCCGGAACGAGGCATATTAAGGTGATGTTTTGCGGGACCGAATTTCCAGGTATATTTGTTGTATTCAAAGTGTATTGCTCGATTTGATTCGTATTTTGCGTTAATGGTCCAAAAATGATTCCAAGCGACTAGAGATCATAAGAGGCAGGGCACTTTGCTGGCACCAGATGATTCACGAGCGACCACACGTGTCGGCGTGGTCCGAACGATTGCACGAACCTTCACTGGAAGGCACCGCGCCAGAACGCAGCCTCGTCGCTCCATTATGTGGCAATGATGTGGGTTATTAGCGGTATGAAGCACAGGCTTGTTTTTTTAAGGCAAGTCTGCCTGTTTTCGGTTACTTTAGCCAATTGATGTTGTTTTTCACGAGCTTTGGATATTGGCGCTGGCAATGAAGTTACTATATCATGAGGGGCTTGCACATTATTTTTATTTTTTGTGAACGCTGTAAACTCCAAAAAGGGCTGCTTCTCGTGAAAATGGAGCATCCACGTGCTCTTGGGCGGAATCGTTTCGAACGCACTTCATCCCATTTAATTATATTTCAGACCGTCACGTTTCTTCACTTAAATGTGTAAAATTATGCGTGTTCGGTAAACTTGTAGGTATTTTCCGAACTTATAATGCGCTAACTTTTTCTTCAGCACCCATTTTTGCGCATCAGGGTTTTCACATCAATTTTTGCGATATCTTATCAAATATTCCGTGTCTATTTGTGACTCGGGATCACCTATGTTTGTGTCTTCCTATACCAGGCAGTGCTTGCAAATTTGTTCCTTCCGATGAAGTTTTTCATTAACATAACTGCAATTCGTTGGCTTTGGAGAGGTTGAAATTCCCGGAAATAAAAATTGAAATTGAATTAAAAATTGAATGACAAAACTCAGGATGTCCTTCCTATAAACTGATACAGCCTATGCTATTCGGATAAATATGGTGTTGCTGGAAAATGATACGCTTCGCTGCATTGTGAAGCTTTTCATCTACTGATGTTGAATATATTCCATGTTTTCGTCAGATCCACGTCTTGTAGTGGGCTTGTGTTTTACTGCAATGGCCAGTGAATCAAATGGTTGAGGGAAGCTAGCATTTATCTATGTAAAACTTTAAACGCTTTATTTAATTTGGGTAGGTGCTGGCCGATGAGACTGGGCGTGTGTCATGCCGGCGATTTGCGGAGGAACGGATGCATTATGCCAGATTGGGCATATTCGGGACACGCGCTTTCTTTCGTCGAGCGCTGGTTTTTAATGAAGCTTGAGTATGAAAACAAACGTGAAACCGAACAGCCCGGGGAGAGACAGACAATTGTGATTTTATAACCGGTCCTCGTGTGCAACCTGTTTGCTTCCCTGAGCAGACGTGACCCTGACTCTTAGAATGGAAAGGTTGTTCGACATTTGATAAAGGCTTTGTGGCAGCCACAGTTATGCCCATGAGAGAACCGTGCTTGAGCACGGGGCAGTTTTTTGTTTGTCTCTTGATAGGATTCCTGAAGTTATTTTTCGGCAATTGCACTTGGTGTTGGTCTTAGTCGCGGTCCATGTTTTGAAGGTGTTGGTAAATAATATGGGAAAGAATATATACAGCTGCGTCGTCAGCCGAATCGTTTTTCGTTTTTGAAACTAGGTGATTGCTGCAAATACTATATTTGACACTGTTCGCTTATACAAAAGTTTGGACAACCTGCGGTAGAATTATCTACACATTATCCAGTGGTATTTGTACACAGCTCTGTTATAAACACAAACAATGCCAGAGCTATGCCTCCGGTGGTTCTGAAAACTGTTCTCAAACAAGACACCTCTCCGGGGTCTGTTTAAGACCTCATCTTCTTTCGCTGTCATCCAAAGAAACATAGGACGAGCCACTGTCCTCGATGGGGGGGTGAGTCACCATCTGTGTAGGATGATTCACCATCTGTGTAGGATGAGCCACTATCTGTATAGGATGAGCCACTATCTGTGTAAGATGAGCCGCTGTCCTCTGTGTAAGATGAGGCACTATCTGTGTAAGACGAACCACTATCTATGGATGAAGAGCTACTGTCTGTGTAAGACGAGCCGCTGTCCTCTGCGTAGGATGAGCCACTGTCTTCGATGACGTTGGACGTGTACAGGGGGTAGCCGCAGCTGCCCTCGTACGTGTTGCAGTGGTTGGACTCGCAGTCTTTGTCCTCCGTGCAGGGGCCGTACGTCGATTCCTTGGCCCAGCACAGTTTGCCCTCAGTCAGCTTACAGACCTGGAAGCCAGGGTGTGCTGGTCAGTATCGGACGCGCCGTGACCCCATTGGTCTCAGCGTTCTGATAGCGATACTTGATCACACACTGGTCAGTGGATATCATGGAGCAAAGCACGCTGTTCTGAACACGGGCACGCTGCGGACACGGCTACATTGGCTACCCTCAGTAACGGACTGCGGTCAGTGCCTACCTTGAGGGTGCGGCAGACAGTGCCGTAGTGGCAGTCGCTGTCCTCCTGGCAGCCGAGCTTGCCCTGACCGGTGAGACGCCACAGCCTCAGCTTGCAGCGCGTGGTGTCGTCCTGGTACAGCGTGCGCAGGCCCCACTCGTTGCGCGGGTGGTGGAAGTCCAGCTGCGTGCGGATGTAGTCCTGCAGGTGGATGTTGTAGGGGTGGTAGGGGAAGATGCTGACCGCGCCGGCGCAGCTCAGGTACGCCTGCTCGGGGAGACTCGCGTCAGATGGTGCTGGGGTGGGCACTGTCCCGCGAGTTAGACACCCCCCGTTCGGGGGGGGGTGGACTCGCGTCAGATGGCGAGTGGTGCTGGGGTGGGATCTGCGATAGGCAGGTATTGCCTCAATGTTGGATATTAACGTTGTATAGAGTTTGCACCAATGTTAGTTTTTTCATGTGACTCTTTAACGTCCAGGCACATATTCACGAGCTCTAGTTTTTTGTTTTGTTTTGTTTTTTTTTTTGAAAAGGAAATCGAGGACCCTATTGTAAACTTCACTAGAATTTAGCATTCGATACATCGTCTGGCTGTCAGCACATACGCTATGCTTATTATGGTCGTAAAATATTATCATCAGTCAACCCCTTCTGTGATGATGATGGCCGACATAGTATTCAGGTGAAAGGATGAGAAGAGGGGCAAACGTGTTAAGATGAACATATGAGGATCAAAGCCTATAATTTGTCTGCATCATACAATGTAAAGTTACGTCATACAGAAAAAAGTTTAACAAAACAATTGTGACGAAGCATGCATTCATTACAGCTTAATCACGTGATATCGGAAAGCATGTCTGTGGTTTTATTGTTGGGGCTTTGGTGTTCGGAGTAGTGCACCGATGTATTTGATCCTGGATGATTGTATCCATTCTTCTGTTTCTTTGTAAGTTAAACTGCTTCTGAGCTTTAGAGCCATGTAGGTATGCTCTCAATGAGAAAAAGCTGGGGCGTGTTTGCCTGTTAAATCGGGGCAGCATCATGCATGATCTACCAGTGGTAGCTCAATTTATGGGTGCTAACTTAAATTTTAAGTGGATGCGTGTCTTCTGGACGGGATTTTCTTCCTCTTAGATTTCTTTTAGCTGCTCCAAAGCTTGGCCCAAGTCTCATTTCCAATCACAAAACTGGCTCTTCGGTCGTAAATTATTCAGTAATTAGATGTTAATGTTTGATGTAGAAGTGCCCAGAAGTTTTGCGTCTTACCCGTGTAGAGATGCTTAGAAAATTGCATTGATAGGGTCGGTGTGGGCTTGAAGCATTTATGTGTATGTACCATTGAAGCTTTCAGGCCTGTCGTGTTTGATTAAAAATTGCAACAACAAAAAAACCTTGGGTACGTTCTGCACTTTTGCTTTTACAAAGTTGGTGGGGAATGCGCTTTGAAAGCAACACATGAGAGTGGTCTAGTGAAGTTATTCCTTCCATTCTGAAGTATTCCCCGCGGTGAAACTCCCGGCTTCTTCCTTCCGAGTAGTTTTGATGTGCAGTGATTGCAGGGTAGTTTAGAGTAGTATTGTTATGCAGCGATTGCAGGGTCTGGTTGTTACGCAACTGCTGGAACGCAGGGGCCGTTGCGCCATCGTGCCGCACCCATCGGCGCAGGCCTGCCAGCCCTGCAGCTTTTGACCAGTAGTCACTGACCTCTGTCTGGTCCGTCGCGAGAGGCCGCACACTAGGGATGTGAATACCGGGATCGGGATCCGTTGGTAGGTCCAGAAGAAACTTTTGGAGGGGGCCAACCCTACCTTTTGGGGAGTAGGGCCGAAATTGAGAGAACATCGCAAAGGCATGGTATTTTTTAAGAAGAAAAAAATGGCAACAATTTGGTCCTTTTGGGGGCGTGGCTAAAAGATACTATTCTAGGCTTTGCAGGGGGTCACGGCCCCTTAGGCACCCCCACCCCCTGGATCCGCTAGTGGCAGAATCCCGCCATTGTCACAAATTTCACATCCGTGGATTTAACCTCTCGTTATTCCGGGATCACGACAATTTGTCTTGCAGTTTCAAACCATGCTGAGGAGCGAAAAAAACAACATCAAAGACTCGTGTTCTGCTTGACGTCAAAAATTAACACGCGAAATCCCCCTCCTGGTTTTCCCCAGATTACCCAGGAACGAAGAGATGCAGAACAACGAAACTTACAGTACCTTATCCCTAATCAATTTTACGCGTGTGACTACATTTTTAGGTCAGGTCATGGCAGGTCAAGGAGCTATTCAAGGTTAAGTGACCCGACCTGAAAACCCAAAATCACGATTTTGAAGCGGCGCTTAAGGAACACCCGCCAACCGATAAATTTCAACCTTTCACAAAATGGTGGGGTCATTGGGGTCTACAAATATGCTATCTCGGAATTTGATATTGTTGACCTAAGGTGACGTCAATTTTTTTGATCACCTCATTATAAGTATATGGTGAAAAATAGAAAGGGCTCGTTTTCAGTAGATACTGGATAGATAAACCTGAAAATCCTCAAACCATGTATCTTACCATCTTGACCATAAAGTTGAATTTTTGACCATCTGACCTCTCAGATTTGAGGTCACAGGAGCCTACAGTGATTATTTATTCATTAAGTTCTTTCTGAATTGAGACAAAGCTTCAATTTTGCTTGCATTGCGCTTATCTTGTCACGGGGAGTGGATTAATATGCAACGTGACCATACCAGGTCACCCTTCAACCCTGACCTAGCTCGTTGTCAGGTCATTTTCATAATTTGACCTAGCAAGGTGATATTATATATCATTCGATTCGCCACAATGAGAGGAATCCAATTGCACAAATGATTGCTCTAGCTCCGCTGAGTAGAAATATCAGAGGGGAAACGTACCTTGCTCCGTTGTAAGCCAATGTACTCTTCCTTGACCTATGCTGGCCTCAATATTAACCGGACATAAAATAGGTCGTATAATTTCTCTTTGTCCCGTTAAGAGCTTTCGGACGCCCTCCATAATTTTTATTTAGCTTTCCTAGGAAATTAGATACGGAGAAGGGGGACGAAATACGGCCCCCCCAGCGGGGCGCGTCATGCCAGGGACCCCAGCGGGGCGTGTGTTAAGCCATCCTTGGGGTGTATCAGCCGGATTTTGTGAGTGGCAGCGAGAAGAGCAGTGCAATTGTTTGGAGGCTCTGGCTGCGCTCTGCATGTCGCAAACTTTGGTTCAAAAGCACCGTGTCGGTTAAAATGGAGGCCTCTTGAGAACGGGGTGGTATGCAAGTTTACAATTGTCGTGCTCAAGAAGCAATAGAATGGAACAATGGCGAACAACTTTTTATGATCACACGATTTCCTGGGTATTCCAAATGCAGTTATGATTCCTGAGTGATGAGGTTGAAGGGGCTTGTGACCACAGGCGGATCCAGGGGAAAAGGGGGCACGTGCCCCCCCGCTCGCCCCTCGGCACCCCTTGAAACAGTCACGGCGCCCCCTGAAAGGTCGATGGCGCCCCCCTGAAATGTCGCTTCCCACCCCACCCCCTTCCCCAGGATGCGAAAATCGGCGCCCACCGATAGGATTTGGCGCCCACCTAATAGATTTTGCTGGTCAAAAGTGGCGCCCCCCTGGTCTGGATGGCGCCTCCCCCGGAAGGTGCCCCCCTCGATCGGCAATCCTGGATCCGCGTATGCTTGTGACACTTGCACTTAATCTGGTGTCTGGACTTTGCTGCACTCCTGCCTCTTGCGTCGCTGACCAGCCGTGCGTCAGGCAGGCAGCACGTGCGGCGGCACGGTGGTGCAGGTCGGCCGCCGCGCGCGGCTGTGTTTACGCGGTTCGTCGCCAACGACGTGCCGCCGGGCGCCCGGCGCCGCCAGTCGGCAGCGGCGCTCATCACAGTCGGGTGTCGACGCCTCGGTGGAGTGATTGCACAACCCCGAAAATACGCTCAGGGGGAACATCAGTGGTAGAGACAAATTGATCTAATGGTTGTCGGATTGAGATTTTGTCTTCCATTTTAGCCGGTGGACGTGTGAAGCCCGGTGTCAGCGGCCTCAGGATCGGTACCGTCTGGCTGCAGGGGGCCCGGTGGCCTTCTGGACGGCTCATAATGGTGCGAATGATGCGGAGATGGTTGACGCGTGCGGTGGTGGTGGTGCTGCTGCTGCTGTCGACGGCTAGCGGACAGCAGGACTGTTCCCGTGTTCCGGCCGTGTTTGGACGCACGCCTCCAAAGTCTCCCGGCAGCAACGGCTACCAGATCGTCATCAGCGGCAACCACACCAAGTACCGGCCCAACCAGCGCTACACCGTCAAACTGGAGGGCTTCCACACGGCCACTTTCCGTCAGAAGTTCGAGGGCTTCTACCTGACGGTGGAGGCGGTCTCCCCGGCCGAGTACGGCCTCAGCCAGCGCGTCGGCCGCTTCCAGCTGTTCGACGGCAGTCTCACCCGTTTCTCCGACCGCTGCGCCAACCTGGTGACGCACACGTCGCCCGTGCCGAAGACGGAGGTGACGGTGATGTGGACGGCGCCGCCGGCCGGCTCCGGCTGCCTCAAGTTCCGCGCCACGGTCATCGAGCACCGTGACGTCTGGTACATGGACGACGGCACGCTCAGCAGACAGATGTGCGAACAGGTGCAGGAGAACAGGGACGAGCAACCGCCGCCGCTGCAGACCTGCTGCGCGTGCGACGAGGCCAAGTACGAGGTGACGTTCGAGGGGCTGTGGTCGCGACACACGCACCCCAACGACTTCCCGCGCGACGAGTGGGACACGGCCTTCAGCGACATCATTGGCGCGTCTCACAGCTCCGAATACCACTTCTGGGAGTACGGCGGGCTGGCGTCGGAGGGGGTGCGTCAGGTAGCCGAGTGGGGCGATACTAAGAAGCTGGAGAACGAGCTGAAGGAGCACAGCGCGCAGATCCGCACCATCATCAAGGCGCGCGGCCTGGAGTACCCGGACCTGCAGAGCCGCACGTTTGCTGTGTTCCGCGTGGACCGCGAGCACCACCAGGCGTCGCTGATGTCGCGCATCAAACCGTCTCCGGACTGGCTGGTCGGTGTATCAGCCATGGAGCTGTGTTTGCGCAACTGCAGCTGGGCAGAGCGGCAGGTGCTCAACCTGCGCCCTTGGGACGCCGGCACCAAGAACGGCGTCTCCTACCTCTCCAGCACCAGCCCCACCATGCCGCAGCAGAAGGTGCAGCGCATCACGTCCAAGTGGCCGGCCAACTCGCCGTTCTACGACCCGACTGGCGCCCAGATCCCGCCGCTGGCGCGGCTCATCATCCAGCGTCAGCGCGTGTACGAGCGCTTCTGCCGCGACTCGGATGGCGACGTGCCGGGAATGGGACGCGTCCTGCTGGCCGACGCGCCCGGTCTGCCCGGCAGGGACTCCTCGGAGGCGCGGCCCGGCTGCGAGACGGGCAGCTGGGGCCGCTGGTCAGCCTGCTCAGTCTCCTGCGGCGAGGGCGTGAAGAGCCGGCGGCGCCAGTACCGCAGTCCGATGTCGGCGCGTATCCTGGCGTGTAAGGCACAGCTGCAGCAGCAGGTGCCCTGCCACGCGCCTGCCGTCTGCTCCTCACCCATCGGCGGCTACTCCGTGCCTCGGTACGGCATGTCTGTGCCCAGCACGGCCGACTGTGTGCTCACAGAGTGGTCGTACTGGACGCCGTGCTCGGTGACGTGCGGCCGCGGCACCCGCAGTCGCCGCCGGCGCTACCGCAGCCGCCTGGGACGCAAACGCTGCAGCGAGCCCACCAAGGAGGAGCAGGCGTGCACCGGTCAGCAGCTACAGTGTCTGGAGCCGGAGCTGGTCAAGCCCGGCTGCCAGGTCACTCTGTGGAGCGAGTGGTCCCCGTGCTCGGTCACCTGCGGCCAGGAGGGTCACCAGCTGCGTACGCGTATGCTCTTCTCCAGCGACGCCAGCCGAGAGTACTGCGAACTGCCGCTGGAGGAGAGCACTGTGTGCAGACCTAACCGGCTGGACTGCCGACTGGCGCGGGAGGAGGTGCGGGCCATCTGCTCCCAGCCGCTAGACCAGGGCTCGTGCCGCAACGACTTCGAGCGCTGGTACTACAACTCTCAGCAGCGCATGTGCGTCATGTTCACCTACGGCGGCTGCAAGGGCAACCGCAACAACTTCCCCCTCGCCGGAAGAGTGCAGTGAAATGTGTGAGAAGACGATGGCCGGTGACGACGCCTCTGCCAGCGAGTTCGGTACCAAGTACACGGCGCCACTTCCCTACGACTCCGTCGGCGGTGGCGGCGGCAATGGCGGCCTGTACGGTCTGTATGACGCCGTCTCGGAGTCGCCGCCAGCTGCCGGGCACCGGTTGAACAGCGACTACGGGAGCGAATACGGCAGCGAATACGGCAGCCCGCCACTGGGCTCCTCGCAGGTCATCAACCCGCTGGTGGCCAGCCAGTCGCGGCTGAGCGCGGCGCCGTGCCAGACGACGGCTTGGAGCAGCTGGGGCAGCTGCTCGGCCAGCTGCGGCAGCGGCACGCAGCAGCGCCACCGCAGCCCGCTGCCGGGCTCCGTCTGTCCCCCGCGCCGGCTGGTCAGGCAGCGTCAGTGTCCCTGGCTGCCTCCCTGCTGAACTGCGGCTCAGCGGAGAGATCACCAACTCAGCGGGGACACCCCGGAGCCAGTTATGGGCGGTAATGATGGTCCAGTGTCAGTATAATGCAGCCAGTGTCGCTGGCTGCCCCCCCCCTACTGAGCAGTGCAGCTGCGCATAGCGGCGGCTGGTGCGGAGAGATCGCCAACTCAGCGGGGACGCGCTGGAGCCAGTTAAGGACGGTAATGATGGCTGGACATTGTCCACTGGACAAGCATCCACGAGCTCCTGGTACGTTGTTCGTTCGCAGTCATCTCATTTCTTGGAGAGACTCGTTGATTCGAGTTCTCTGGTCCGTGCAACCAGGTGGTTGTAATTGGCGGCATGTGATGGTAGGCCCCTGTGTGGCACCAGCTGCAGATGAGGTCGGTTTGAACATTTGCGGGTGACGGCGGCCGTGGTTTCAAGAGGCGCTCAGCTGTCGGGGCACTGAGCCCTGCTCCTCAGCTGAAAAGCCGGAATGCTTCCCCTTCCTTGCACCGCCGTCATGTTAAGCTTGTCCTTTTTGCGGGTTGTCCGGTCGTGTTTCCTGTGAATCATCTTGCCTTGTGTCACCTTTCATAATTTATTATTTTGCCTTTCTTGTCATAGCTTGTTTTGATGAGCTCATGCTTCTGGAGGCTTCGATGATTTGGAACCCTCAAGTTTTTAGAAATCTGGATACTCTTAGCGTTGCAGGTATGCATACTAGTGTGCATCAAAATGAAAAATGTTCGAAAATGGATTTATATATTACCATTTGGAGGTGCATCCACCCTCACTTGTCTGACGAGATCGCGGCCTCCTAGCGTCGCAGTCGCTCCAGCCCGATAAAGTTCTGACACTGCGCAATAACGCTGCGGCGGCGGCGATGGTGGAGCCCGTGATAGAGTCATACTGTAACAGATTTGGCAATAGCTCTTACGCCTTTGGGAGAGATTTTCCTGCATTAGTTTGCTATTATCCTCATGTCTCTCCAGGTCTTTAACCAGGAACCTGGAGTTCAGGAATCAAGTATTTCACCATGGTTACCATTTTAGCATATACTACCCGTCTCCGGACTAGGAGAATCAAATTTTTTGTTTTTTTCGAAACAACGACATCTGCAAATAATTCCTTCTTCCGTCCTGTTGCATATAATTACTGTTAATATTCACGCGGGAAACGGCCATTCAGTTTGGGAAGAACTGTGCTCCGAGTGAGATGGGCAGATGTCTGTGCAGGAGTACTTAATATGCTTCTGAAACTGAGAGGAGTTGGATATGACAACTCCTCATATGATATGTAGCGCACCAAAACTCCTCAATAAGCTTGTTTAATACAGTTTACAGCCTGTGTAGATACATGCAGGCAAATTTCGGAAATTTTGCATTCAGAACCCATAACTCTTTGTTTTAAACAATTTTTTAGGAGGTTTCTTTGAATATATTGTACTTACCTACAATTCTTTTCGCACGGTGGGTTACATGTTTTACAAAGCTGGTCGACAAAAGATGCGCAGCACTGGCAGTGGATTTAAGAGGGGCCGAATACCCCCAGAATCATGCCAAAGCTGGCGTGTTGAATTTGACGACCGTAGTAGCCTTGCTTGTTTGCTCCGGCCGTCAGATAACACGTGCAGTTACGCTCGGCATGGCATCGCTGACCTGCGTGCCCGGCGGCCCCGTCGGTGTTCGCTTCTGTCCGCCCCTGTCATCCGCCCGGGAGACTGCAGCGCCGGCACCCCGCGCTTACGTCAGATAGATGGTTTCGCATGTTCCTGTTTTGTTTTATATTATTCGTGCGGCATTAAACCTTACACGAAGTATTTTGGGGCCCAAGGGAAACGTGTTAGTGACAATCGCGAATTGAAGTCGAGGCTTTGAAAGTAATGCGCAAATTTGATGCACCCTACTGTATACGTTCCCAATGCTATGCACCAAATGTTGAGCATTGTGCACTCCGCATGCTTTGTAAGTGTACGCTTTCTCTGGTGCCCATGATAACAGACGTTATTTGTACTTCCTCTTGGATTTGGCGGGCCTACCAGGAAAGTTGGAAGCTAGTCAGAAGTGTTTGTGTATTGATACTGGTGCTGCACAATTACATTGGCGGTGAACTTCACTCTACCCGCCGACAGAAAATATCATGAATGCATCGGTTATACGTTTTTTCATGCCTATCTCAAAGGAGGAGGTCAAATATGTGATTTGTCCTGACCTGAGGTCAGGTAAAGGTCAAATCAGATCAAAATGAGTATCAATAGAACTACCAAGACAAGACAAATATAATGAAGTTAAAAGAAATGCTCTATCGCCATCAACTACTGCAGTTCAAACCATTTTTCCACGTATTTCTAATGGAGAGGTCATGGCTCCTACCTCACCTTACGTCATCGATATAAAAATACCGGAGCAAATTTTAGAGAACTCGGTGGGGCCATTATGTGATTTGAGTTTCAACCGGATAAGTACACCCTGTGATGACTTATGCTATCTTAAACTTTTTTTAGCTCAGATCACTTGAGCTGCACTAGTGACCTGACCTGAGATGACCTTAGCTTAGGATTTTTCCAAAAGTTGTAAAATGATCAGGGAAAGAATATTCCAAGTACGGCGGCACCACGCGCCGCGGTTACTATGCTATCCAAAAAACCCGAGGGGCTGGGTACCCGGCCCCGTCAATGTGCGTGTTAAATAGCGCCAACGTGCCATATTTCCGTGAAACTGTTTTTAAGGAAATAATGGAGCGTGTCCGGGAATAGTGGTCCCCGGCCTTTTCCATGTGATAGCCCCTTTTCCGCAATCAGGCGATGTCATTACCCCATCCTCCAAAACTCATTTTTCTTGACAAGTGTAGACTACAACGAACATGGAAGACAAGTGTGCGTTGTGTCCAACTATATTCTGCATCTGAGCACGCCTTGGACGATGACTGCATAAACATTTGGCAGTGTTTCATGTATGATGAAGCTTCAGAGGCCCTTAACTTCCCAGGCTAAAGCCTCGCCGAATGGCTTCGCCACCTGGAGTTGGTGAATGGTCTATGATTTGTGAACCACTATCCGAGAGCATGTCCAGATGACGCTTGTTACGATAAGGCCGATTGGGGTCTCTCCAAAATATTAATAATTCCAAGAGTGACCGATAGATATTGCGGCACAGCGTGCGTTGGAGGGAGAGAGATCGATAAGTATCTCCTATGTTCTGGAATCCCAGATTTCTAAGTAGCATATAAGTCGACACATTAAGTTCATGTTCACTTAGGACTCCATGATACGTATGTATGCATTCGTGGCAACAATGGTTGCATGATAGACACGTATCTGTATTCGCGCAGCTGAGGCTACAATTCATGCAAATACAGGGTGTCCGAAAAGCAAGTGTCGCTTTTGTCGTGCTCATGAAAGTAATAACTGTCATATTTCATGTTCCTCTAAAGCGGGCGGCCGCGCTCCCTCCCAACTCACGAATCTGGGTGCGGCGTTCCCCAAAACATTTTGGTTACTTCGACTAGGTTTTTTTGCATTTTATCGCTATAACCTGCGTGGACCAACACAACACCCCTTTACGTGCGTGTAAATATGTGTTGAAATGCATCGCCGTTAACGTGTTTTTAAAGAGAGGCGATATGATCAAAATTCGCCTCCCCGGTCATCGCCAGCCTGGGGTCCGTCTCCCCCGATAAGAACTCCGTGGCGACGCCCATGCATATATTTAAGGGGTTGTGGCACCTTTATAATGGGATCTGAACTGCGATAGCCAGGATATAGAGCATACCTTAAAATATCATGTTAAGAATCTCCTTTGCCTAAAATTCAATATTTGCGGAGAAATAGGGTTTGAAAGAGGAGATCCGGACCCGCTCCGGCCTAGTCACCACCCACGACGCATTGCATGGCCCAACGGCTCATAGAAGAAAGGAGAGAGACATGTGAGCTCAATTTGTTCAGAAGAGAGGCGTCTCTCCTCAAAAATTAGTTCTGAGAGAAACAGAGTATGCAACAGGAGGTTTTTCTGTATGATCAATGCGACTGATAGCTCAGCCCAAAACCATTAAAGGTGTCATATTTCCCTAAACAAAATAAGCACTAAATGATGCCAAAATTTATGGAAATGCATTCTGCTGTGATCTGGACTGGCTCATTCCATTCAGGTTAATGCACCAGCAGCTTTCTTACACCTTCTCGCCTGCGTGTTTAGTCCCAGGTCGACAACACTCAGGTCGTCATTGTGTTGGTGGTGTTGAATTTGACATCTACCGAGCCTGTTCAGTGCCCGAGCCAGCGGTCCAACCAGCTCTCAACATGTTGCCACCCTCGTCATTCACCCCGTTTGGGATAGATCTTACTTTGTCATTAGCCCGCTTGCTATTAAAAAGCCATTGGTGACACGGACGTGAGAAAGTGACGCTATATTTCAAGAAAGCCTAGCGACGCATCGAAACATAATTGGCCCGTAGTTGAAAAGAACATACTGGTGAACGGGTACGTGAAGGAAGAGCTGGGGTGCAGCAGTCTGCGCTTCTCGGATGGGTGACACGGACAGGATCAAAATGGCGGCGTAAATGGGTCGGGGTAGGCCCGACCCCCCTCCCCCCACCCGCTCATGGTAGGGTACACGCACGTCGCCAGGTTTCACCCTTCACAACTGAAGCCTGACAGGTCCGTCGTGTTTGCAAAGATGGGGATGTTCCTACACATGAGAAAGAGCGTTTGCATTTCATTATTGCAACACGGACGTGGGTGACTTATGTATGGTTTCCCATCGTTTCACCGTCACGTGAGTTCCTGTGTCATAATATCTCAGGAGCACAGCCCCCTGCAATTGAATCTGGACACTCTAGACTCGGAAGTTTTGTTCTACTGCTAGATCATTGTTACAGGGTCGTGATTCAGCCTACGGACTGTTTGTTTTGCTCCAAGCTATGGATTGCATGCCCACGAAAACTCGGCAGCCTCATATTTGAGAAATTCGTAGTAAAATCGCCATAGTCGTTAAAGGCGAATAGCAAATCATTTTCAAAATATAAAGTCGGCAGTCAGCTTTACGTCAGTAATATAACGCTGAGGGCAAAAAAACGCGTGCCGTGTTTCTAATCATGACCGAGGGAGCAATAGTTGGCCAGAAATACGCCGAAAAGCGCCGAACCTAGTGTGTGCAGACTCAGTCGTCGGGAGCTGTACCTCCCTCCTCCCTCCCCTTCCTCACATCCTGTAAGCCAAAACTAGAAAAACGAGGCCGGATCCCTAACCAGTCCCAAGCGGGAAACTGATTCCGCGTGCACAATCACGATGTTATGAAGGATGGGTGCACCCCGATGGAAAGGTTTCCATTGTCTGCAGACCTGACTTGTTCCTCCACTCAAGGAAGTCATACTCGTCCTGCCGCCAGTCATACTCACACGGCACTGGCACCGTGAAAGGAGACGGGGCTCACATGCTGAACAGAGTGACTCGGAACTGGGCGGCCGCGCCTCTGGTTGTTTCGTGCCAACTGCGCCGTTTGCCAACACGCCAGTGAGTCATACAAACAAATAATCCGGGCTCACGTGGCTTGTTGATGAATGGTCCACCAGGTAGGAATAAAGTGAGTTTTATTGGTGAACTGTTCGTCTGAGAAGCGATCAGCTCCAACCAGGATTATATTTCCGGGTGGGAACCAGTCGCGCATATGGGCGCATATGGGCGATCCGGGCCTGTGACTGACACCCTCATATCTTTGTGCCAATGCCAGGACAACTAGAAACTACCATTTCCGCGCCCTCTCCCCGCTCCAGTGGAGGGCCTAGTAGAGTGGTGCATGAACAGAGGTCAAATATTCTGCACCTACCTGCCTGACCAGCGCGCTGTCTCCTCCGACCCGCGATAGTCCACGGGTCGGAGAAGACAGCGCGCTGAGTTGAGATGAGTCCACCTGCGACTCGAAAAACCTGGGTCTGGAAAAGGAATCTCATTTTCTCCCCAGCTATTCAAAATGCAAGTGGAAACGCCGCCGACGGTTATCCAGCAGCTCTTTGATAATCAGCGGTGAACTGCTTGCCCTTTCCAAGGAGTGTCCCCGCTGCTGTACCCTATAGTTTGGACTTGAACTTCTGAGGTAGTCTTCGCAGAAGGAAAGTTGCTGGTGATTTTAAGCTGCTGGATGAGATGCGGTTGCATCAATAGGAGGCAGCTCTGTCAGAGACACTACCAGCACGAGCCTCTCGGAGTGTCAGCTCACTGCAGACGGAGAGCTCTCGAGTGCTCCGGAATAACAATCGCTGCCAGATTGGAAGCATTTCCACCACTCAAGCGGAAGCGATTTGACGTTAGGTCTGAGTTATACAAGATATTCTAGGATCTAATACCTCATTTCTAGTTTTGTGCCTGAATGCTGACTTGATTGTCGGAAATATACTATATCTTTGAATTGAAGCAAAGCTGTTATTCTCTGCCTGAATTGTGCTCAAAATAGCATGATTCTATGTCATATTTTATAGTTTTCATGCCTGAGTGACTGCAGTACGGAGAGATGGGGGCATCTATACCCATTGTGAATGAACTTCAGACAGTGGGCTGTGCGGCGGCTGCACGGGCACCAGTTTCTCCTGCAGCCGCAGCCGCCGGTCCGCTCTCCTGGCGTCGCGACGGGCCTGCGTAACCGGATCCGGCCTCCGCGGCCCTGTTTGTCACCACATCGACGGCTGCTAATGGATTGGTCCCCGGCCGCAGCCTCTATCATGCAGTCTGTGGACGGCGCCGGAGCGGGGGCCGCCGCAGCTGAACCAATCGGCATGGTGTCATTCCCACTCACTCCCGGGCATGATGAAGTGATGTGCGCTGGCTGTTCGCCTTTTCTCGGGATCGTGTCAAACTTTTCGGGTTGCCGCCCGACAGATAGTGGCTGCTCTCTCGATTTAGATTACTGATTTGAAGGGCACGGTTTAACCCCCTCCCAGTGGGCCTCCGACTCATCGTCCCGCCAGTGGGAAGGCTCAAACACGTCAACCGCGCGAACTCGGCGCGTATGCGAGGTAGCGAAAAACACTAGCGGCAGAAGATAGCTCGTGAGCAATGTTTACGAAAATTATTTTATTGGCCCTTTGGGTCAGGCTAATATTGAGGCCATGGCAAGTTAAAGAGGGTATCAGGCTAGGAGCCTATTTTTTACTGTAGCTTCGGACTGAATTGAATTATAACCAAATTGTTAGGCAAGATTATATTTCCCTTTTTACGGCGAATCGAAGGCTTTATAATCTTACAATGATATGTCAAGATATAAAGATGACCGGACCAAAGGTCAGGTCAAATTCGTTATCTGACCTGATATGGGTTTTATATAATGAATCGACCGGAAAGACAGTAAGAACGCATTTATATCAAATACGAATTTCTTCACCATATCTTCCGAAGTTGGTAACCCTAGGCTGAACACCTGGCTAAGGAGCTCCAGATCACCTCTTAGATATAGCTGGTCAACACTTTCACTTCACTCTCGAGAGTGGCCCAGATACAATAATATTGAGAGGAACAAATCATTATTAGCCGTGTCTACAGAAATTGAACTATTTTCTGCCCACTTCTTATTTTCCCAATGTTTTTTTCTAATGGAAACGCCCTGACCTGTACCGGAGTCTATGTTATCGATATAAAAAAGTCCAGTTACCAATTTGTGATGCTCGGCGGGGCTGCTACTGATACACTCTACCAACTGAGCCGCCCGGTAGCTCAGTTGGTAGAGCGTTGGGTTCCGGCCCGCTGCTCAGAAACATGCAGTGGCAGTGTATGTCCAGGCTTGGGATCGGTTCCCTTGAGACGCTCCGGCGCTCAATAGTTTAACTGACGTAGGTCGACTGGCAACTGACTGGTGAGAGGGTGACCTGAGCGGGGCGGCCGTCCCTGTGCTTTGTGGGGCGTTAAACTTTGACTTCTAAATTAACTCTTCTTTGTGGGAGTTCCTCGTTCGGTTGGTGCGGTCGGGGTCTCAATGACAAGTCCCTTGATGACTTAAGTGAGACTTCGGCTCCCAAAACCGAACTGGGAACAACTTGGACAAAATTTAAAATGATAAAAATGAATCCCGGACATGTATATTGTATATTAAACATGCTGTTACTGTTGTCACTTGGAACATTTTCCTTAGGTGACCGTCAAGAGCCCAATGGGTGTGATCGAACGCCCCTGGAGCGAGGGTTAAGCTCTTGAAGTGGTTTCTGACTAAAGCAGTCTGGGTGCTGCTTCAGCTGACGTAGAAATAGTCGGGAGACACCTGCATAAGAGTTTATATCCGGGTTTTCATTCTGAATGGGCCCAATACAACCTGTGGCCCTGAGCCCTCGTCCCGTAGCTACGGGGCTTAACAGCATTGTGATTCAGACAAACTCCGTCTCTTCCGGGGGAGGGATTTTGGGAAACCTACCCAAACGAGAAGACCAGCAGCGCAACTGTTATGGTGTTCTCCGACGTCTACTCCCCCGTCTTGGATGTGTCCGAATAAGGTGTACCCGTGCCCCCCCCGTGACCCAAAGCTGTGCATCGAGTAGAAGTGAAACCCGAAGTGAAATCACTCTCAGGTTGTCGTACAAGTGGGCCCCCTTGCAGACGCGCGCGTCCGATGCAGAGGAGAGGCCAGACAGGGCGGCTCTCGCGGTGAACTGTGCTGCCACCAGCGGTGCCAACCATCTGGTTATTGCCAAACCAAGCCGTCCGGCCGAGCTGCATACACCACTCAGCAGGATGGCGAACAACGCCTGCTGATCATCTTCACGCTTTAGGGGATTTTTTTTGCGAGCGCAATAAATCTGAAGATATTGGGAAAAGTAGTGAAAGTGGTAAAAAACGATGTTTTTACTATTTACGTTCCTTTGGCTTCCCGGGAGCTAAAGGCCTTTTAAGCGTGTTTCTTTTTACTTCAAACACGTGTTTCTTACTTCATGTATACATACTATGACATGTGTTTTACTATTTGTTGCGAAACTGCAGTTGCGTCAAACGTGTACCGAGTTTAAACATATTCAGAGCACGAGTAATCATTAACCTGGCGTGATGTTGTATTTCGCTCCCAATATCTCGAACTCATTAGGAACAGGATTTAACAGCACCCGTTCACTTTCCCATTTACTCTCTTGCGTAACTCAGTTCGACTAGGCAAGAGGCTCGGGCGTGGAAAATGGGGAGGGGGGGAATCACCCCGGCAGCTTGTGACCCGGAAATTTTAGGAGTCGACCTAGGTTTGAGTTATTTCTCCTCTCACCAGCCTAGTCCTATACAAATGTTCCTGTTTTGTTGTGCATGTGACTTTCCCGGTAGCGCTGTTCAATACAATTCTATTAGACTACAGCTCCACCTCCCGTCTTCCCCCGTCCGGTCATCCCCTGGTCAGAGTCCGCCCTCCGGTCATCACCTGGTCAGAGTCCCCCCAGCCATCACCTGGTCAGAGTCCCCCCTCCGGTCATCACCTGGTCAGAGTCCCCCCCCACGGTCATCACCTGGTCAGAGTTCCCCTCCGTTCATCACCTGGTCAGAGTCCCCCCAGCCATCACCTGGTCAGAGTCCCCCTCCGTTCATCACCTGGTCAGAGTCCCTCCAGCCATCACCTGGTCAGAGTCCCCCCTCCGGTCATCACCTGGTCAGAGTCCCCCCTCCGGTCATCACCTGGTCAGAGTCCCCCCTCCGGTCATCACCTGGTCAGAGTCCCCCTCCGGTCATCACCTGGTCAGAGTCCCCCCTCCGGTCATCACCTGGTCAGAGTCCCCCTCCGGTCATCACCTGGTCAGAGTCCCCCAGTCATCACCTGGTCAGAGTCCCCCCGCCGTTCATCACCTGGTCAGAGTCCCCCAGCCATCACCTGGTCAGAGTCCCCCCTCCGGTCATCACTTGGTCAGAGTCCGTCCCCCGGTCATCACTTGGTCAGAGTCCGTCCCCCGGTCATCACTTGGTCAGAGTCCCCCGTCCCGTCATCACTTGGTCAGAGTCCCCCAGCCATCACCTGGCCAGAGTCCGCCCCCCGTCCGGTCATCACTTGGTCAGAGTCCGCCCCCCCGTCCGGTCATCACTTGGTCAGAGTCCGCCCTCCAGTCATCACTTGGTCAGAGTCCCCCTCCGGTCATCACCTGGTCAGAGTCCCCCTCCGGTCATCACCTGGTCAGAGTCCCCCTAGTCATCACCTGGTCAGAGTCCCCCCCGGTCATCACCTGGTCAGAGTCCCCCCTCCGGTCATCACTTGGTCAGAGTCCGTCCCCCGGTCATCACTTGGTCAGAGTCCGTCCCCCCGGTCATCACTTGGTCAGAGTCCCCCCCGTCCCGTCATCACTTGGTCAGAGTCCCCCCAGCCATCACCTGGCCAGAGTCCGCCCCCCCGTCCGGTCATCACTTGGTCAGAGTCCGCCCCCCCGTCCGGTCATCACTTGGTCAGAGTCCGCCCTCCAGTCATCACTTGGTCAGAGTCCGCCCCCCCGTCCGGTCATCACTTGGTCAGTCTCCCCCAGCCATCACCTGGTCAGAGTCCGCCCCCCGTCCGGTCATCACTTGGTCAGAGTCCCCCCAGCCATCACCTGGTCAGAGTCCGCCCCCCGCCTCCGGTCATCACTTGGTCAGAGTCCCCCCAGCCATCACCTGGTCAGATTCCGCCCCCCGTCCGGTCATCACTTGGTCAGAGTCCCCCAGCCATCACCTGGTCAGAGTCCGCCCCCCGCCTCCGGTCATCACCTGTTCAGAGTCCCCCCAGTCATCACCTGGTCAGAGTCCCCCCAGCCATCACCTGGTCAGTCCGCCCCCCGTCCGGTCATCACTTGGTCAGAGTCCCCCCAGCCATCACCTGGTCAGAGTCCGCCCCCGCCTCCGGTCATCACTTGGTCAGAGTCCCCCAGTCATCACCTGGTCAGAGTCCCCCCCAGCCATCACCTGGTCAGAGTCTGCCCCCGCCTCCGGTCATCACCTGGTCAGAGTCCCCCCAGTCATCACCTGGTCAGAGTCCTTTCAGTCATCACCTGGTCAGAGTCCCCCAGCCATCACTTGGTCAGAGTCCGCCCCTCCCCGCCTCCGGTCATCACCTGGTCAGAGTCCCCCAGCCATCACTTGGTCAGAGTCCGCCCCCTCCCCGCCTCCGGTCATCACTTGGTCAGAGTCCGCCCTCCAGTCATCACTTGGTCAGAGTCCGCCCCCCCGTCCGGTCATCACTTGGTCAGAGTCTCCCCCAGCCATCACCTGGTCAGTCCGCCCCCCCGTCCGGTCATCACTTGGTCAGAGTCCCCCCCAGCCATCACCTGGTCAGAGTCCGCCCCCCGCCTCCGGTCATCACTTGGTCAGAGTCCCCCCAGCCATCACCTGGTCAGATTCCGCCCCCCCCGTCCGGTCATCACTTGGTCAGAGTCCCCCCAGCCATCACCTGGTCAGAGTCCGCCCCCCCCGCCTCCGGTCATCACCTGTTCAGAGTCCCCCCAGTCATCACCTGGTCAGAGTCCCCCCCAGCCATCACCTGGTCAGAGTCTGCCCCCCCCCGCCTCCGGTCATCACCTGGTCAGAGTCCCCCCAGTCATCACCTGGTCAGAGTCCTTTCAGTCATCACCTGGTCAGAGTCCCCCCAGCCATCACTTGGTCAGAGTCCGTCCCCTCCCCGCCTCGGGTCATCACCTGGTCAGAGTCCCCCCAGCCATCACTTGGTCAGAGTCCGCCCCCTCCCCGCCTCCGGTCATCACTTGGTCAGAGTCCACCCTCCGGTCATCACCTGGTCAGAGTCCGCCCCGCTCCCATTAGAGAATGTATGGTGGCGCCCATAGCTAGAGGTAATGGCGTGCCTATTGGGAAATGCCTGAAGTAGGCGCGTCGGCGGTAGCGTTAGCACCGTGTGCTAACTTAGTGAGAAGAGGAAACTGTTCAGCAAGGTGAAGTAACCAGTATTTGGGCGTAATTTGCTGTCATATGCTGAGCTCAGATGTAATTCAAGGCTTTCTCTCCTTTCCAGAATAATTCAGCTGGCACAAAGTTACGTTTCGCTGTTTTCTCCGTACCATTATATATATACGTAACCTGCATAGCTCATGATGTCGTCATGCCGGTACGAGGAGAGGCTACTTATGTGTCGCGAACTGGGACTCAAGCGGATAAGGCATCTTTGATAGCAGGTTTACTTGTGAGTGACGGCATTTCCCTGCATCTGGGAAATTTCAGTCGTCCTTAAACCTTCAGAAAGGAATGTCGACATGACAGAATGACAGCTTTTTATTTCTGTGGAGAATTCTAATCAAACGTTGTTGTGTGGAGGTAGCCAAAGCTGTGCATGGTTTTATCTCGCCTGTGAGCCTGCCATTACGATGAGGTTCTCGATGAATCACGGGTAACGCAGTCCGAGAGATCTCGTCTGCTGAGTGTGTCTTAACGACTGTGCTGCCTATAAGGCATCACGCAAGGCCATACTCTACGCATGACGTATCAGCATCATTACCGGACATGCACGCTGGGTCCACGGGCGCAGGCAGAAGGCGCGCCCCAGAGCGGAGGTTTTACCACGCGCCAGCAGCACAAATCACGGGACGTCGCTGACTGTCCCTGTCAGAAGGGATAGTGAGGAGCAGATGAACCGTGTTCGGAACCCAAAACCCAATGAAAACAATATAACCGGGGAATACAGCCCTGATCAGAGGCGCGGAAAGGGACGCATGTCTACTGACTGCGCCGCTGTCTCCCATCCTTAAATCTTGCATCTGTTCAATGTTTTTTTTGTATTGCTCCATAGTGCAGCTCATTACTCAACTGCCGTAACTGAGACCTTAATGATTCATGTGCACCCCCTAAGTGGGGGGGGGGACAGCTACAGCTTCAAACAGAAAATAAAGAAACTCATCCGACCCTAAATCATAATCTGTGTTACTGTGTCAATCCATTATCAGTAAAATCCTTGACTTTTCATTCAATAACTATAATAATAGTATGTCATCCATAATTAGTACAATCGATGTTACACGACGATCTGTGTCACTGAGTTAAGTGTAAACGAAGATGTAAATGCCACGACAACGTGGGTATCTCTGAGAAAGCAAATAATAATAATAATAATGTGTGGCGAATGTGATTGATAGCATTTGTCATTTTCACGAAATGTTATGTTCGTTCCATAAGCGTCGCCACCGGCAAAAAGTGGGGGGGCAGCCAAACTTTAAACTGATGCTGACAAAAAAACTTTCCACGATAGGACCAAGAAGTGTTCAAATTTGGGCTCCTCCTTGCCATCCGCATCGGCTCGTCATGAAAATGTCGGGTTTTCTCCCATTTTGACTGAGCTCAGGAAATTTGTGGCCAAAAAGTGGGGCGCAGGCCCTCTGGCCCCCTTTTCCGACGCCTATGAGCGGGGTTATTGGCACCGTTGTACACGCTTGTGACGTATTAGGAGCACTATGCTAAGCGGTTTAGAACTTACACCATCCGTCAAAGCCACAACACTCGTGTGAATCCACATTTCTGATTGTAGTTTGTTCTGAAGGCGGGAGATCTATGTCGCACATTATGCATGATTTCATTGAGGGAACCGTGAACAAAACATAAAGTAGCGTGGAGCGGGAGGTCCTATTTGCTCCCTGATTCCTAGGTCTTTACATTTGTCTCCAATTTTCTATCAACATAGCCCCTACCCATCTGATAGTGAATGAAAGTAGGGCTGCAATAACGTCATAGTCAATTTAATTGGTGGAAGCTGGCTAATCGGTTCCCTGTTTTATATAGTTTTTAACCTTGCATTATAGCAGTGGATGTAGTCCTGACTCACCAAAAAGGCAATGCTGGAGATCTTCGGCATGTTCGGCTTCTGCATCGCCGGTGCAGATGTAATGCCGCGGCTGTGCACACTCGGCTGTGACTGGGAACCGCAGGTAACTAGCCACCACTGACCCATTCGACGCCTCTCCCTCCGCCCAAACCGGCTCGTCGTCGTTCCAACTCTCACTCGGCATAGTAAGCAGCACGTCTGCGCCAAACGCTTACTAACGACCTACCTGTTTCTTCATTGTTTCAGGCGTTTTCACTCACCTGCCAGCCAGTGCAGGGCCCTCGCTCCTGGGGTGCAGGAGTCTGGTATCAGGACCAGTTTTTGTGTATAGGGCCGTGCGGTGGACCATTGCTTAACTCGAGATCCGTTTTCACTCGATTGGAGCTGAGTTTTGATGTCGATAGAGGGTATTTGGGGACAAGGGCCTTAAGGGGTCAATGTAGGGGCATTCCAGGACAAAACGACCAAAAAAATTCAATTTGACACCACCATGTCTAGAAAAAATCTGAAACTTTGTCTCTGGGGTAGTTTTGGGCCAGAAACACGCCTGTCAGAATCTTAGCCCCCTCCGACCAACGGTGACCGAGTTATAGCCCGAGGCATTTTCGGGAGGTCACCTTGTAGACTCATCTTTGATGCTTCATAACTCAACAACGCATTGCCCGATTAACAAGTTTTGTATATCATTGAACTCGTCTTGAAACATACATTATTTTGAAGAAAAAATGAAAATTTAAAAATTTTGACTTTTAATTCGTTTGACCTTTTCTTAGATGACCTAGCTTGACCTTTTCGACATTGAAATTGACCTTTTAGACACCTCAAAAACTTTGCTTCATCAAATATCTTTCGATAGCAAAAATAAAAAATGCGCTCTTTCTATAAATTCCAAATATTTAGCACCGAAGGTGGGTATGTAGACCGTTTTTGACCACTGCGGCAGTACAGCCTTATGTTTAACGCCGCAAACATAGCGATTGTTTTTGTAATCGGTTGCTGGCAATCTTATGACATTGTCTTTACGAAATTTTCATCGTGAAAGTGTCAAAATATATGACAATTAACACGCGCCCACCCGAGGGGGTGGGCAACCGGCCTCCTCAGGTCTCTACAGGTAGTAAAAAAAACACCTTCGTGGAGCGCCACCGTACTCCACGTACCTCTAACACAACATTTTGCCACTTCTGAAAAAAATAATTTAGGTCAACTGGGCGGTGGTAGGTACCGTAAATACTGAAGGCCAGCTGGCAACTGACTGGTGAGGGGGTGACCTGAGGTAGACGGTCGTCGTTATGCCTTGTGGGACTTTCGACTTTGGTTCATTGATTAACACTTCATCGTGGGAGTTGCTCGTTTGAGTGGTGGGGTCGGGGTCTCCGTAAAAAATCCCTTGATGACTAGTGAGACACCTACTCCTAAAACTGAACTGGCAACCACTTGGACAATATTTATGAAAATAAAAATTGCAGTCATTAAAAGTGATAGAAAGGGATCCATTGTTTCGAGGGAGACGAGGGCAAATGAACTTATTAATAATTGACCTTTCAGCCTTAAACGAAAATTTACAAGGATGTCGCGGCTTTATCCATAATTGAAACAAGTATAACTTATCCTATGGGCACCGCTAACTCACACAATTACATCGTTCCTGGAGATGGAAAAATAATATCGATACAAGGTGACCCAGTGCAGCACAGAATACGTTTTAGAGGATTCATGCAATGTAAACAAACGTGTCTGAAAGGCGTTCATTCCCAAAAAGTAATTTGAATCTGCTCATATATTAGAAAAAATGTTCTGAAATTGCAACGCATTCGACTTGGTCACTTGAACAGGTTACCTCATGATATTTTTACAAGGTGATCATTTCATAGCTGACACGGATCCCAGAATCCCAGATGAATAATGACACAGTGCACTGGTAGTGATGCCGCTAAACAGCCAGTTTTAACCACTACCGAATATGTTACATGCAATCGTTTGGTCATGGCACCTTTGAGTTTGCTCGAGGTCACAGTATTTTTTTACAGGAACTAAGTGGAAACCTAAATTTTGTGGCATAATAGGTGACAGAGGAGAGCCGTAGAAAGAAACGTTCAGCACAATTGGAACACTCTTGTTGAGCCCGAACGGATTATGTATCTTATAATATTGCCTAGTCAAATGTCAAAATTAACCTGCTTTGACCTAGAGCCAGGCTTACGATACGATACGATACGATAATTTATTCATATACAATGGTTTTCAAAAGGTTACATCGAGATCGGCGCAAAAGTCCTAGCGGACTTAACTCAGGGCGCCTTTCTCAAAATTATCTATAAACTTGTAGGTTCGTAAGCACAACAGGTAGACACACATAGTCACGAAACATAGACGAACCAACGTGACACTTGACATTTAAACATTTAAACAGTTCCCAACCGGCAAATTTCGCTCCGGTCTCCGTAGGTGACAGCTCTGCGGGCGGGAGCCCACCGGACGTGCCCACCGCCCGGCCGGCGCCCACTATGCCGGGACAGCCGGCGCCACGTGACCACCCGAGTCTTAAGTGAATCTTCTTGATTTTATCAGAAAATTTTGGAAAGCTTTGGCCACCTCCCGTCCACTGCCCTCGTCCAGTCCAATACCAGATATGAGAAAGTCAAGTTGCGATTGAAGAGGAAGTACTCGGAGATTGTGGCCTAAAAGTGTAATAGTGTGAAATAGTTCGGCACGCACATCATTATAAAGAGGACACTCTAGAACAAAATGTTTAATAGTCTCGGTCCGAAAACCACAGGAACACTGTGGCGAAGGTTTTGTATGGTTTGGAAGAGGTGATAATTAAGTGCGGAAGCTCCAACTCGGAGTTGTGTGTGGAGTTTGTTACCAATTTTGGAGCCGAGTGCAGGTACTTAGGAGCGGGCATCTGTCCGAAATATTCTAGGGTTTTTGTTTGAAAGCTGCAGCGTTCAAATTTCGAATTTCGATGGGCAGGTTATTCCAGTCCCTTGAGGTCTTCGGAATAAAAGAATTTTGGAAAAGGGATGTTCGTATTTGTGGCTGCGTAACTGTTAGTGAATTTCTAAGAGTCCTGCCGGTGTGAAAGTATCGTGTTTCTGGAATAATCGATCGAATGTAGTTGGGTGTGGGTGAGTTTGGCTGCTTAAGTTTGTGAAATTCGTGTAACCTGTGGACTTTACGTCGAGTTTCCAGTGACGTCCATCCCAATTCTACGTGCAGTTTTGATGTGGGAGTTCTCATACGTGCCCCTGTTATGAGTCTGGCCGCTCTATTTTGGGCTCGTTCAAGTCGGAGGGCGTCAGCTTTTGTTATCAGGCCGTCGTAAATTGTGTCACAGTAGTCGAAGTAAGGTCTAACGTAAATAGTGTATAGTTTGTCGAGAATGGGTCTTGGAAGGTGTTGGGCGATAGGATAAGGGGACCAAGTGCTCTGTATACTTGTTTTAGGGTGTTGTTGATATGCTCGTGGAAGCGAAGGTCACTGGAGAAAGTAACGCCGAGGTGTTTATGAGTTAGGCTCTTTGAGACGGCGAGGCTACCAAATGTTAAAGTTGGGTCCATTCTTTCACGACGTAAAGAAAAATTTTGCTGGATTGTTTTTGATGGATTGAAAGTTATGGCCCAGTCTTGACCGTATTGATTAATTTCGTCTAGGTCTCTCTGTAGTGACGTCTGGGTTTCCTGGGCGTCAGCTGGTTCGTATGATCTGTAAAGTGATGTGTCGTCAGCAAAGTATAATGTCTCATTCGTCGTCTTTGCAGAAAGTCCGTCAAGGTACATTATCGCCAATAATGGGCCTAATACCGAGTCTTGTGGACATCCTGCTGACAAAGTTTTGAGGCAAGATTGAAAAATGAGGCTTTGATAGTCCCTGAGGTGTGGATGGTGCGTGCTGGGGGTCGGTTGGACCAGTCTGGGTATGGTAAAAAGAATATTAATCAAACTGCAGTGGCAAGTCAGACACGACAACGTAAAAATAAAACCTCCATCGCAATTCTCGACAATTCTCAATTCTCTCAAATTATCAAAATTTACCAATTGCCCCATGCATTTCTAATGGAAAGATCATGACCCTGACCCTGCTCCCGGTTATCTACATAGAAATCCTGCTACGAAAATTATCGTGCTCGGCGACCTTACTATGTAATGTGAATCTAACGACGATAGGCTAGATTTGGTATTATTGATGCACCTCCCAAACTTTTTTCGAGGTTAGGTCTCTTGACCTGGGTTGGCCGTCTGACCTAGATGACCCAGACCTAAAAATTTTGCCAGAAGCTGCAAAAATTTCGAGTTAGAGGTACATGAAGTACGGTGGCGCTGCGCGAAGGTGTCTTTTTTCTACCTGTGGAAACCTGAAGAGGCCGGTTGCCCACCCCTTTGGGTGGGCGCGTGTTAATTCTCATATATTTTGACACTTTCACGATGAAAATTTCGTAAAGACAATGTCATGTGATTACAAGCAACCGATTACAAAAGCAATCGCTTTGTTTGCGGCGTTAAACATAAGGCTGTACTACCACAGTGGTCAAAAACCGGCTGCATACCTACCTTAGGTGCTAAAAATTTGGAACTTATAGCAAAAACGCATTTTTTTATTTTTATCGAAAGATATTTGATGAAGCAAAATTTTTGAGGTGTCTAAAAGGTCAATTTCAATGTCGAAAAGGTCAAGCTAGGTCATCTAAGAAAAGGTCAAACGAATTAAACTTCAAAATTTTTTAAATTTTAAAATTTTCTTTTTTCAAAATAATGTATGGTTCAAGACGAGTTCAATGATATACAAAACTTGTTAATCGGGCAATGCGTTGTTGAGTTATGAAGCATCAAAGATGAGTCTACAAGGTGACCTCCCGAAAATGCCTCGGGCTATAACTCGGTCACCGTTGGTCGGAGGGGCTAAGATTCTGACAGGCGTGTTTCTGGCCCAAAACTACCCCGGAGACAAAGTTTCAGATTTTTTCTAGATATGGTGGTGTCAAGCCTTGGTCGATCTGTTCTGGAATGCCCCTGTATTTATTCCAGAAACAGGAGCCGACTTGTCTCGTTTTATTAACTTCTCATGCTCGTACATAACGAGACGGTGGGACGGGCCGTTCTCGCTGTTAGTCAGCGTGATCCGAACGGTCTGGAACTAGTGTGAGGCGGCTGGGTGGCCTGATTAGCCGCCCGAGCCGGGCAGACAACTGGTACGCGGCGGCGCTGTTTTGTTTGGCACCGCCGGTAAAGCTGCGACCTCTGGGAACACCAGCTCTCGGCCAGCCAAGGTCTACAGTCCGCCCCGCTGCCGCTGCCAAATGCACGGCAAAAGACGAATTATGTCACATCTGTAAGCCAATCCTGCTGCTTAGGCCAGCATTTGACTGCACTTTCCATGCATAGTGGTGTTATTCTCCTCAGCGGGGTTTGATGCGGCTGGATGCGAAAAGTCGCAACTTGTCGGAAACTCACATAAATAATTATCACGTGGTAGTGGAGACAGTCTCGATTTATTTAGATTTCCCGCCATTGAATGATATTATCTCGAAAAGTTTCCTATATTGAGCATATTGATTAATGTCGCACAATCCTCACAGGTCAGTCATTTATGTGTGTATTCCATCACATCTTTAGAAACCCGGCTTACCTGACCTAAACATTAGGCTATACATTAGAGAAATTCGGAACAAGGTGACATATATGAATAGCTTTTGGAGGATATCGGGTATCATGCACGCTTGTTCAATTAAGAATGTGATTCGTTCACCACTGAGACCTAAGAATCATCTGTTGGCCTTCAAAACCATCAATTTTCAGGTTTTTGTTTTAGCCCATTTTCGACATCTCCCTGTTTGAGCTGTGACTGTTCCGCCGGGCTCCAGCGGGCCAGGGAGCCGGCCATTTTGTCGCCACGTGGCAGGCGCGCACTCAGACCCTCGCCGCGCGTGTTCCAGCGATGGCGGGTACGCGGGCGTGCACCATTTGCTGACCGTCAACGACCTGACGACGGGTGGGCAGCTGACCCTGCCATTCCCCGCCGACGCCCGCGTAGCGCGCGTCAAAGAGGAGGTGGCCGCGCTCACCAAGCTGCCCGTCGCTGAGCAGAGCTGGTCTGGCTGGCCGCGTCACGTCACAGACCAGGTGAGAGGAATGGGGGAGTTCGTGACGTATGCAGAGTGTTCGGGTGAGAGGGACAAGGGGACTGTCATACACCGGGAGAGGGGGGCAATGGCGCTGTCATACACCGGGAGAGAGAGGCAAGAACGCTCTCACAAACCAGGCGATAGGGACAAGGACGCTGTCATATACCAGGTGAGAGGGACAAGGACACTGTGAGAGGGACAAAGACACTGTAAAACTAGGAGAGAGGAAAAAGGATGCTGTCATACACCAGGAGAGAGGAACAAGGACGCTATCACAAACCGGGGGAGAGGGATAAAGGCGCTGCCATATACTAGGCAAGAGAAACAGGGATGCTGCCACAAACAAGGAGCGAGGGACCCTACCGGTCACAGATCAGGGGGAGGAACAGGGACTTTGTCCGTCACAGATCAGGCTAGAGGGACGGTGATGCCACCCGTCACAGGCCAGGGGGTAGGGAGGGGAGCAGAGCATAGAGCAGGGGCGTGGAGCAGGGATGCTGTCACAGGCCAGGCTAGAGGAGCAGGAGCGTTGCCCATCACAGACCAGGTGAGAGGGATAAGAACTGTCACAAACCAGGTGAGCGGGGACAACAATAACCCCGTCACATACCAGGTGAGAAAGAGAGAGAGAGAGAGAGAGAGAGAGAGAGAGAGAGAGAGAGAGAGAGAGAGAGAGAGAGAGAGAGAGAGAGAGAGAGAGAGAGAGAGAGAGAGAGAGAGAGAGAGAGAGAGAGAGAGAGAGAGAGAGAGAGAGAGAGAGAGAGAGAGAGAGAGAGAGAGAGAGAGAGAGAGAGAGAGAGAGAGAGAGAGAGAGAGAGAGAGAGAGAGAGAGAGAGAGAGAGAGAGAGAGAGAGAGAGAGAGAGAGAGAGAGAGAGAGAGAGAGAGAGAGAGAGAGAGAGAGAGAGAGAGAGAGAGAGAGAGAGAGAGAGAGAGAGAGAGAGAGAGAGAGAGAGAGAGAGAGAGAGAGAGAGAGAGAGAGAGAGAGAGAGAGAGAGAGAGAGAGAGAGATAAGAACTCTGCCACAGACCAGGTGAAAGGAATAATAATTGTCACAGATCAGGCGAGAGGGATACATATGGGGGGGATCGGCACGGGGCACTGTACTTGTGGTTCAAAAAAGTTGTAGAGTGCGAGCGAAATATGCGTTATTATTTGTATAGGTCTACTTATGTAGTAACTCCTCCGTTTTTTAACGACATTTTAATCACGTCGACCCAGTCGACATCTTTACAACCATGGATACTACGCCGCCTGATGCTTGTGACCAAGGTGATCATATTCGGTCTCCAGGGGTAGTTCATACCCAAAGTAACCTACGTCCTGCGAGAAACATCCAGTTGGCCCAAACCTGCGCTATTCTCCATGCAATGCAGACAATAGTTCTAGCCCACTCAGTCCGTCTTCTGGCCGGCCATGTGTGTCAGGTTCTCCTCTCACCTGTCCGATCCGCCCGGTTGTTTCGTGCAGCGTCTGCCCCTCCCCCACCCCCTGTGCCGGCAATAACCGGCCCATGACCGGGTCGCACCGCGCCATATAGCGGCCCCGCTCAGGAAATTGCCAGCTGGGACCGCTCATCACTCGGGCTCACCTCTGCGCCGCTGCCGTTCACGCCGCTGATTCAGATGAAGAGTGTGAGAGGTGTGGAGACGGAAAACACCATCGGTCACGCGTGTGCCGGCATTTTTTTGGCGAGGCGTAGTTTGTCATCTCGGGGAAAGTTTACGGTCTTGAGGGATTTCTTAATGTAATACATACATTAGCCGTCTACTTTTTTCAAGAAAAGTGCGATGTATTTTTATGCGCTTGAGGTGGTTGTGCACTATGCAGCCTCCAGGTGCAGCATTTATCAAAGCTAGGACACGCATTGGTTGATTGCGACCTAGACATATTAGGAAATGTTTTGATTCACATACGATTTAGGGTCAGAGAAGAACATTGTCCGTCTCTTTCGCCATTTCTACTGCTCATGATTGCTATAACTTGTTTTGTGTATGGAGGCCTGATCTGAGCTATGATATTTAATAAGGTCCGTTTTTTGTAGTCACCTGATCCGCTCTGTCTTTGTCTGTCGCAGAGCACATTGGCAGAGACGGGCATTGGCTCTGCCCACACGTTCTCGGTGAACCGGCAGCCCCAGCCCGGCTCGTCCACGGTAAGCGGCAGAGACGTCCCGCCCCACCGCCTGCCGGACAGAGGACGCCCTCTGGGCCGCCTTCTCGGTTGTTGGTGCTTTTATTAGCGACAAACGCTGAAACGCCTTCGTTTCCGTTGTCTGCAGTTTGAAATCGAAGCCATTGTCAGAGTTGACACAGAATGGGATGAAATAACATCGCCTGCGGGGTTTTATGTGACAGTAGCCCTCCTCGTAAAGCTTTTGTTTCATTTCCTCCTGTCGAAGCCAAACTGGTATTTTTCTGCGAAAGCTTTGGTCAGTCTTGCTTGAGGAGGCGTGGCGACTGAAGACATCACCGGTAGTGGTTCATGTAAAGTAAGCATTCAGAAAATCGGATAGGCCATCTCCTCGTAAATAACAAACCTATGCCAGTTTCACACGATGTCGAAATTCGCCGTCAAATTAACTTTATTCTAAGTTGCCTTCAATGCTCTCGTAGCCCCGTCTTTGATCTGATGTCAGCTTATTAAATTCGTTTCCAACTCAGAAAAGTTAGAATGGTTGTCAATCGCAGCCTGGGCTCTGTGAGTGACTTCGGAGTTGGACCGAAACGTTTGACGTGCTTGAATAAGACATCGATTAGCTGTGGCCGGGATGGGGAGAGGGCGTTCTCCGCTGGCGGGGGCCGCCGCCGTCAGCTGCTGCTTGGCCCGCGGCGCGTAATCTGATGTCGCGGCGGCCCCCCAGTTCCGGCTCTCCAACCCCGCCACCTCTGATCAATGGAAGCCCCACCTTCCCGGCTCCCCGCGGCTCTCAGCAGACACACCCGGCTGTCGCATATTCCGGCGTCGCAAGCCACGCGCTGTCGCCGGAAACGCGCTCCAGAGGGGACTCGGGGAGGCTGATTTAGATATCCACGAATAGGGGGGCTCGATGGGCTGATTTAGATATCCACGAGACCTGTTCATCACTTGAGTTTCTGTCGGGATGTATGGCTCAAATGGCAGCTGGACCGTCGTGTTCAGAAGCACTGAAGACGTTTGTGTCAGTGAAGAGACATAAACACGAGACATTTATCACACAATTTCGTACAAACTAGCAGCATATGTCTATTGAAACGTGACAGAGATTGGCACTGTGTATCACGGTTTCAATACTGCGATGGCATAATGTGAAGCTCCTAGTCCTGGAAACGTCCCAGTGTTGAAAGGAGCCGTAACATGAGCAGGATTATGGCACGTGTTTCGAAGCTCTACGCGGATATAATGAGTCTATTCCTTACTTTATCATCTCTATCTGTTTGTTGGTTTACTATTGCCGTAAAGTTTGCTTCTGAAGCTGTGACGGTTGTGACGTATTGTTGTGACGCAGGCGCTGCTGGTGGTGGAGCTGTGACAATTGTGACGCAGTTTGTGACGCCGGTGGTCGGGCGGTGACGACTGTGATACGATGTGTGACGCCGGTGATGGAGCTGTGACGATTGTGACGGCCGGTGGAGGAGCTGTGACGGTTGTGACGGCCGATGGTGGAGCTGTGACGATTGTGACGCGGTGTGTGACGGCCGATGGTGGAGCTGTGACGAGTGTGACGCCGATGGTGGAGCTGTGGCGGTGTGACGCGGTGTATGACGCTGCTGGTGAAGCTGTGACGATTGTGACGCGGTGTGTGACGGCCGGTGGTGAAGCTGTGACGGTTGTGACGCGGTGTGTGACGCCGCTGGTGGAGCTGTGACGATTGTGACGGCCGATGGTGCAGCTGTGACGCGGTGTGTGACGCAGGCGCCGCCGGTGGTGGAGCTGGCCAGCGACACATCATCGGTGGAGTACCAGGACGCTTCGGAGGTGTTCGACGAGGCAGATGACGTCCTCTTCGTCCAGGAGACCCGGCCCAAGCGGGTGCCGCTGGGTGAGGATCTGCTGGGCTGGGTGTCGGTCGGGGTCTGGATAGGAGCTGGTGTGTGGGTGTGTGGGTGTAGGTGTGGGTGGGTGTGTGGGTGTGTGTTGAGTAACAATGTTTGGCACACAGGTGCCAGTTGGGTAGGTATGGATGAGTATGTTTGGCTATGGTGTCAAGGTTCCGTTTTTACGATACAAATTAAGTTGGTGTGTATCCCACATAATTGTAGCGTGAATGTATTGAATCGTATAATTGCTCATGAAACACTACCAAAGCTTGAAACGTACCATTTTCTCAGCCTGAACGAGCTGCGCTCGCGCCTGTCTGAACTGGACCCCTGCCAGTCCGGGAGGGCGTTCTTGTGTGACTCCTCCCCTGACCGCCAGTACCGGAGGACACGGAGGACGAGATGGCCGGGGTACTTAACTTCACGGAACAGTTCGAGGCGCGGTACGGACCTTGTTGTCCGGCCTTCTACCAGGGTACCCTCTCCAGCGCCGCTGAGGAGGCCTGCGTCAGGCCTGTGGCCGAGGTTAGTGCCTGCCCTGAGACCCTCCGGCGCCCCTGAGGAGGCCTGCGTCAGGCACGTGGCCGAGGTTAGTGCCTGCCCTGAGACCCTCCGGCGCCGCTGAGGAGGCCTGCGTCAGGCCTGTGGCTAAGTTAGTGCATGCCCTGAGATCCTCCGGTGCCCCTGAAGAGGCCTGCGTCAGGCCTGTGGCCGAGGTCAGCTTCCCATTTTTTTTACTCTGCTTCATGTCTGCAAGTTGCAGGATGAAACCACCGATACATCCTCGCTTTGTGCCGTTAGTAAACGGGCTTTGGTTGTTAGCAATGAAGATGACTGGCATATTTACGTAGAATTAAATCGCCTGCGACATTTATTAAGTACTGATCATGAAAACTGTTTACAGTGCAGTTTCACTGATACCATTAGTGCATTGACCTAGTGTCTCGTTATTCGAATCCGTTACAGATTTACCTGTAATATCTCCGAATTATCGATGCGAATTCCTTCTCCCCGTACCGCGCATGCCGCCGTCTGGGCGCGGAGCTGTGAGGTGAGAGCCGTGGACGTTTTCAGCGGAGGATGTTGGCCATCTACCTGCACCACGACGGCAGCGTGCTGTCAAACGTGTTCTGCTCGCAGCTACTCTGCTCAGAGTCTATCGTCTCTTACCTGACCAACAACTTCATCGTCTGGGGCTGGGACATCACATTCTCTAGCAACCAGAACAGGCGAGTGGCCGCTCCGGGCCGCCGCTCGGTGGGAGGCAGTCCGAGGACGGGTCCCCTGCGTGTGGCGCGCTGTGTACCGCCCACAGTTCTGTCAACGGCGGCATGCTTAGTACTCGCGGTGTTGTGAGACTGGAGCTAGTACCCAACTGTGTGTGCTATTGGTGCTAAATCATGCCGCATGTGAAAAAGCGTGAGTGGCTGTGAGTTTGTGTACATGCACGGCGCAGGGATTCCGGGTAACATCCTAAGCATGGTGCATGGTACCGGGACGCGATTGCTTGTGTATTTTTTGTAACGTAAGTCCGTGTATTTTTGTAACATAAGTCGGCCTGTCTGATTTAAGCAAACATAGTGAGCTGTTGGTTAGGGACTCGCCGCTGCGTTGTCTGTTTTTTTCCAGAGGTTCAAACATTGTGCCAGCCTGTGCATCTTGCCAGACTTTTCGCTGACGATAATCAGACACGAGCTGACAGTTCTGAGTAGGACATTCATGATTTTGGGCATTGCTTGGTTGATCGAAATTCACTTTCGTAACTCTGCTCTTTCTTTATAAACTCATAACACGCGTGTTTCATTGGCGTCCCCTAAACCCTGAGCACCCCATAGCCATCAGCAGCTCGCCTCTCCTGCAGAACTGGTCCCCGGCGCCGTGTCGGGATCAGACTGCGCAGTCATGGCCCCTGTCTGTCATGTGCAGCTGGAGGTCGCTGTCTTGTCTGACCCTCTGCTACCCCGTGTCTGTTAGGTAACGCCCTGCTCCAAACCTCACGCCGTGTTGTCGCCGATCGTGCGTGCGGTGCTGTAGTTACCCCTGTTCCCCGCCTTACCAAGTGATTGTGACCCCAACCGGCTGTGTTAGACTTCTGTGTATTTCCGGTTGTTCCTTTAAGGGGTAGTTCATTTGTTGTACAGCCCGCTCCCGAATTCCATCTCTTGTATTGACAATTTTCGTGTGAAATATAAAAGTGGTGTACCATATGGCGTCACGTGTGGCTTGTCCGGCAGGTTTTTGGACCGGGTGACGGCGCAGTTTGGCGCGCGGACGCGGGAGGCGCTGCTGATGTCGATGGACCGCGACCGGCTGCCGCTGCTGCTGTTGCTGATGCGCAGCCGCAGCTCCACCGAGGTGCTGAGCGCCGTGCACGGCAACACCTCCGTCGACGAGCTGATGGGCACGCTGATCCACACGCACGACATGTTCAGCCAGCAGATGGCGGTGGAGCAGCGGGAGGAGGAGGAGCGCCGGCAGCGCGAGACGGTGATGCAGGAGCAGGACCGCGCCTACCAGGAGTCCCTGCTGGCTGACAGGTGGGTAACTGCCGGCCAGTCGCTGCCGAGAGGTGGGTAACTGCCGGCCAGTCGCTGCTGAGAGGTGGGTAACTGCCGGGCAGTCGCTGCTGAGAGGTGGGTAACTGCCGGCCAGTCGCTGCTGAGAGGTGGGTAACTGCCGGCCAGTCGCTGCTGAGAGGTGGGTAACTGCCGGGCAGTCGCTGCTGAGAGGTGGTTAACTGCCGGCCAGTCGCTGCTGAGAGGTGGGTAACTGCCGGGCAGTCGCTGCTGAGAGGTGGGTAACTGCCGGCCAGTCGCTGCCGAGAGGTGGGTAACTGCCGGCCAGTCGCTGCTGACAGGTGGGTAACTGCCGGCCAGTCGCTGCTGAGAGGTGGGTAACTGCCGGGCAGTCGCTGCTGAGAGGTGGGTAACTGCCGGCCAGTCGCTGCTGACAGGTGGGTAACTGCCGGCCAGTCGCTGCTGACAGGTGGGTAACTGCCGGCCATTCGCTGCCGAGAGGTGGGTAACTGCCGGGCAGTCGCTGCTGAGAGGTGGGTAACTGCCGGCCAGTCGCTGCTGACAGGTGGGTAACTGCCGGCCAGTCGCTGCTGACAGGTGGGTAACTGCCGGCCAGTCGCTGCTGAGAGGTGGGTAACTGCCGGGCAGTCGCTGCTGAGAGGTGGGTAACTGCCGGCCAGTCGCTGCCGAGAGGTGGGTAACTGCCGGGCAGTCGCTGCTGAGAGGTGGGTAACTGCCGGGCAGTCGCTGCTGAGAGTTGGGTAACTGCCGGCCAGTCGCTGCTGACAGGTGGGTAACTGCCGGCCAGTCGCTGCTGAGAGGTGGGTAACTGCCGGGCAGTCGCTGCTGAGAGGTGGGTAACTGCCGGCCAGTCGCTGCTGACAGGTGGGTAACTGCCGGCCAGTCGCTGCTGAGAGGTGGGTAACTGCCGGCCAGTCGCTGCTGAGAGGTGGGTAACCGCCGGCCAGTCGCTGCTGAGAGGTGGGTAACTGCCGGCCAGTCTCTGCTGAGAGGTGGGTAACTGCCGGCCAGTCGCTGCTGAGAGGTGGGTAACTGCCGGCCAGTCGCTGCTGACAGGTGGGTAACTGCCGGCCAGTCGCTGCTGAGAGGTGGGTAACTGCCGGCCAGTCGCTGCTGAGAGGTGGGTAACTGCCGGCCAGTCGCTGCTGACAGGTGGGTAACTGCCGGCCAGTCGCTGCTGACAGGTGGGTAACTGCCGGCCAGTCGCTGCTGACAGGTGGGTAACTGCCGGCCAGTCGCCTTGCTTCAGACAATCGCACTCGGTTGCTTTGCCGGCTGAAAGACTGGGGGTTGAAATGTGTGGCAGCGCACGGATATTTGTCTGTGGTATGACTTTTTGAATACAAGTATTTATGTTCAATGTGAATCTGGTGTAAGATGTGTAAGATTTCCTACCGGTTACCTCGTATGAGAAGCATTAGAACTGATTAAATGGTAAATTACGGGTGTGAAAATTGTTTGTTGTGAGTTCACTCACCGTTGTGGGCAACGCGGGGGCGTGACACAGGGATGGATCCAGGATTGCGCTAAAAGGGGCGAGGGCGAGGTCTCTGGGGGCGGTCAATCTGGCATCTGGGGGGGCGTCCCTTGGTAACAAAAAGGCGCTTTAGTGACACTAATTTTGCCTGTTGTTGATGACTTTTGAAACAGCGCTGACAAAAAAGACCGGCAGAATTTCTCAGTGTCTATTCAAACAAATAGCAATGAAACAGGGCATATCTATTTACACTACTTTTGGAAGTCGAATTCACGGACGGACGGCCTTTGGAGATTTTAGGACCAGGCTCCGTCCCCGATTCGCCCGTCTGCGCCGAGCAGAATAGACGTTAGTCGATTTTTTACATTTTGCAGTTGTAGAGGACGCAGACAAAACTATGCTGGTGTTTCTTGCCGAGCTTTCAATTTTTCTCACACAGATGACGTAGGAATTTTTAGTTTAAGTCTGGATACAACCGTTCTTTAATGGCAAAGAAAAACCACCTCGGCAAGACTGGTAATTTATCTTAGTCTTAAAAATCTGAAAACAGCGTACTGCGTTGACAAAAAATAACGGCAGAATTTCTCAGTGTTTCTGTTCAAATAAATAGCAATGAAACAGGGCATATCTATTTGCACTTCTTTTGGAAGTCGAATTCGCGGACGGACGGCCTTTGGAGATTTTGAGGGCCAGGCTCTTTCCCCAATTCGCCCTGTTAAGTTATCTGCAGAAGATTCGGAATGTTTTTGAAAAACAAAATGTAAAGGATTATTTGTCATCGCGCTCAAACTCCGCTTCGTAGGAAATTTGATTCTACCAGCCAGCTGTATTGCACGTAGTTGAAGTGGGGAACCCCAGGGCTACAAAAGAGCGGCCAAGAGTGGAGAAGGGGCAAACTATCACGCTGAAGAGGGCGGCCAAAAGTAGATGAGGTTGGTCCATTTTGCAGTGAGTCGCCCCAGGGCTGAATAAGGGCGGCCTATCGTGGAATATAGGCGCCCAACCGTAAAGGATAGGGCGGCGGTCCATGTTCAAGTGGGTCACCCATTGGTATGCCGGGGAAAGCTGATTCTAAATTAGAGGTGGCTGATAGTGGCAAAAGTCAGATTCAAATGACTTTTCCTTTGGGTTTTTGTCTAGCATTCACTGTACGTACCCAACTTGTCGCCAATTTCGGGCGCCTTTGGCGCCAGAAATCGGCAGGAGGCGAACTTTGGGCCGAGAGGGCACCGCCCCCCCCCCTCCGTTTGGATCCGTCTCTGGCGTAACACGTGTGTGGGCCAATTTAGGGCGAAGGAGGAAGCCAGGCAAGCGGAGAAGGAGGAAATGGAAAAGCTGGAAAGGCACAGGCGGAAAGAGCGGGAGAGACAGGAGAGCCTAAAGCAGCAGGAAGAAGCCGTTCGACAGGTGAGTGTACCATTACATGTTCTACTGGGGCGTCAGCAGCGCCCCGGAGCTATTCATTGTATTATTTTCCTGTGTATTTACTGCGCTTGAATAGGTGATGGTTCTGCTCCTTTCCCACCGTGTCAAAGCCTTATACATAATGAACATACGATTATGGGTTGTAATTTTTTCCTCAGCTTGGACAGCAAGGTGAATTTGTAGTCTCACAAAACAATATTTGAGTAATCTCATGCCATTGGCGATAAAGCATCCCTCGCGCTAGCTGTAAAGATTGATGGGATGCGTGGTTTCACGTGATAATGCATAGCGAGATTTCCTTTGTGATAATGCGTAAGAAACTGGAAGCCATCGCTCTTCTCCACTACCCTCTCGCGATTGCAAATAACATTACTAATTTTCTATCAGGGTTTTGAGCGTTCATTCACGTGGTGTCCAAGACACGACGTAACTGCTTGTTCAATGCAAGCCACTTTTGAGACATCTCTGACTGCAATGCTATATCCGAAATTAAGGGCTGCATGGTATGAATAATCTCCCATGTTTTCCCAGAGTTCTTGCACTAGGCAAAAGCTCTGGGAAACATTTGCCACCGACCTCGCATGAGCGATTTGTTTTCGAGGTCACCGGCGGCTGTACGTCAGACAGACTCGCGGCTGTTTGTGACGTCTGAGGGACGAGCGGCTGCACATGGTGTCTGAGGTCACCGGCGGCTGTACGTGACGCTCGACAGGCGGTGCGAGACTCGCTGGAGTCGGGCCTGCCGGACGAGCCCAGTGAAAACAGCGCCCAGCCAATCACAACGATCCGCGTGCGCGGACCGGACGGCACCTCCTTCTGCAGGCGCTTCCTGCAGTCCAACACGCTCCAGGTACGCTGCCCTTGCAATCCAACACGCTTCTGGTACGCTATCCGTGCAGTCCAACGCGCTGCTGGTACGCTACCCTTGCAATCCAACACATTCCTGGTACGCCACCCCTGCTGTCCAACACGCTCCTGGTACGCTGCCCTTGCTGTCCAACACGCTCCTGGTACGCTACCCTTGCAACCCAACACATTCCTGGTACGCTACCCTTGCAACCCAACACATTCCTGGTACGCTGCCCTTGCAGTCCAACACCGATGTCCCAGCATAAGACTTGCATCTGAATTAATGGCAAAGTGTCGATTGAGTGAGTGAAAAATCTAAGGTCATAGATAGCCTTCCGAGAGAAAGTTGTATGCATTTGTGCTCCGTAAGAGACACATTTTTAATTTCATTTGACCGTCGGTAAAAGCCTGCTTCAAAATAAACACTGAACCTTTGTGTACTTGTGCACTTTATTTAATCCCGCCCATATAAAGAAAAGTGTTTCTGCAATGCAATAAAGAAAATGAATATAGGCATTGTACGGGCTGGAAAATTAGCTCCCATCCAGGTTACGTGTGTGGAGAATTAAACTAGCTTGGATGTGGTTCTCCACCCAAACTCCTACATTTTGAGACGCTGTCTAACACGCAGCGGGTAGGTAGCAGGTCAATCTGATATTCTGACTGTGAAGCCAGGTCAGGATATAAGCGCAGGCTGATAGGCGTGTGTGGTTTCCAGGTACTACTGAATTACGTGACGGTACAGGGATTCCCCATGGACCAGTTTAAGCTGATCAGCAGCTGGCCACGGAGAGATGTGAGTCCTTCATAGCATACTTATCGTTATTGCTTCCAGAGATCTAGCCGGATAGTAGGTGATCATCTAAGTTTCCATTCTGGTTGCGGTTGCTTTTGATGCAGCTGTTAAGTATTCTCACGAATGGAATACTGTTGTGCACATTGGTTCCTGTGGTCTTACGACTTCATACCCAGCAAAATTGATGAACTGTATTTTCCCAAACTGTTTTCTAAAGTCCAAGGCTGGTGTCTGAAGGTTCCAATCTGGATCTGGTGCACTGCGGTAGAAAGCATAGTATCACCCCCCCCGCAGCTAGTACAGTGCCCATTCAATGACTTGACTTCCCGTCTTGTGTCGCAGATATCCAGCCTAGACAAGGAGGCTTCGCTGGCTCAACTGAAACTGGTGCCCCAAGAGACTCTTATGCTAGAGGAGCGATGACTGATGTGTGTGTTGTGCGTGGAACGGTTGTAACGGCGGGTGGGCGGACGTGGCCGCGTCGCCTGCTACGCGCCAAATCCTCGCGCGGGGGCGCTGCGGCGGTGCTTTCACCGGGACACTAGCGCCGCCTGTCCGGCGTACACTGCAGACGAGCCGGTGGAAGCGCTGAAACTACTCCGGTCCCGGCCACATCCACACAGTGCCAGACACCAGGCTTGCTAAACGCTCCTATAGAAATTTCGGTCTCAGGAAAATAAACTGCGGGCCCGGTCGGTGTATCGGTTTATATACGTTTCTTCACGACTCAAAAATTCATGATGCTTAGCTGTGTGATCCTTGATCCTATGTTTCCAAATATACCGATGTGCTGACGGTCAGTGTGTGGTTTTTTAATGCTGGAGTGTTGTGGCGGTATTGTAACCCAGTTAATGGAGAGTTTTGTTTGTCCAGGGTTCGTTTTGAATCTCCCAATCACATGATTGATGACTATCCGTCACACGACAATGTTGGAAGGGATTTTGGGGATTAGATCGACTTATTCAGAGGCTCCGCCGGGACTTGAACCCGGGACCAGTGGCTTAGAAGACAAGGGTGCTATCCACTAAGCCACCTTCGGGGATGAGGTGGCTTAGTGGATAGCACCCTTGTCTTCTAAGCCACTGGTCCCGGGTTCAAGTCCCGGCGGAGCCTCTGAATAAGTCGATCTGATCCCCAAAATCCCTTTCAACAGGGTGAGAGTTGGCGACGCCGTATGACCCTGGCAGTTGGTGCGTCGTTAAACCTCAACAATTATTATTTCACACGACAATATTATTGAGAGGGTTTTGGGAGGTATGAGACATCTGGGCGGAAGTGAGGTTAGGAGGCTCGCTCGTATGAGATCCGAGATTAGGGCGGAACTGAGACGCCGTGGTTTGGAGGTGTGATAAGTCGGGAGCGAAATCGTGCGAGGGGGAGGGCCGATCCGGCCTGCGCGTAGAGCGGGGCAGGGGGCTGCCTCTCAAAAGGACGCCGGGGTGCAGCATAGGGCCCCTATGCTGATAGAGGGACCCGCATTGCCCTGACTTGCCTCGCATCCTTGCACGATCGTTACCTTTCTTAAATCGGCAAGTAGGGCCTTACTGCTGCGTTCCGAAGAGAGGGGGTAAATACAGACCAAGAGGAGGAGGGCTCCCAAGCGCCGGTCTCGCAGGGAGCGTCTGTTTGCTGAAAATGGTTATACGTTTGCATTGCTCTTCCCGCGGAACGTGGATGGGTCCAAGACTTCTTATCGGGGGGGGCGGAGCAGAGGAAAATCGCTTGCACCAGCGTGATGGCGCGACTTTACAGTATTGGCGTGATCTATCTCGAGTCTGGAGAGCACAAAATTCGGGGACATTGCATTCTCCTTTATTCTGTAGGGTCGAGGGAGGAGGTGGATACAGGGGTGTCTGACATATCCCCAAGTACTGCGCAAAGAGCCTCCAAGCGTAAAATTGCCAACAAGGGTTCAATATGGTGAATCGTTTAAGCAATGCCATATACGTTGCCATTTTGGCGGTTAAACAAATTGCAAGGATGGTTCTGGATCCATCCGTAGCCCCCCCTGCACACTGAGTGAAATTCGGCATTCGTGTCGTGCATGGATGTTTGATTCGGAGTGGCATATTCTTGCCCGATATATGGATCCAGGATTTCCAATGAAAGGCGAGACACGTCATGGACAATTATTGTCAGTTTGGTTAAGGGACGCCAACTGGGCCGGGGGCGCCGATTTGAAAGGTGAGGCCCACAGTGGCGGATCCAGGACTCCATTTATGGGGGAGGAGCTTGGGGCTCCAGTCTCCCCCCGCCATTGCCTTTGAACAGTCTCCGGCTATGCATTTAGTATAGGCACTCGCACATTTCGAGGGGGGCTTGAACCCTCTAACCTGTATCCGCCGCTGGTGACGCTCTTACGATGGGTGCCAGATACCATCGTGGGCGTACCGACTGCCGATGCTTGCATCGTGAAGGGATGGAAAGCGACATGCCAGGGGCATAGGCAGATCCAGTATTCCATGCCGGGAGGGGGCACATGCTCGATGGGCGTCATCTGAACCAGGGGTCGGCCTTGGGCGGTAAACCCTATCCGGTAGTAGCCAGATCTTACCTTGGGGTCGTCAATACTGCCATCCTGGATATTTCAGGGGCCCCCGTGACCATTCAGGGGGCGCCGAGAGCCGTAGAGCGGCAAATGTTCCCTCCCCTTTCCGCTGAATCGGCCCATGTCAGAGCAGCGGCGCAATATGGTGGCGAGCATAAGCGGATCCAGGATTGCCGATCGGGGGGCACCTCGGGGGGCGCCATCCGTACCAGGGGGGCGCCACTTTTGACAGGCGAAACCTATCAGGTGGGCGCCAAATCCTATCGGTGGGCGCCGATTTTCGCATCCTGGGGGGGTGGGAAGCAATATTTCAGGGGGGGCGCCATCGACCTTTCAAGGGGCGCCGCGACTATTTCAGGGGGTGCCGAGGGTCGATCGGGGCACGTGCCCCCTTTTCCCCTGGATTCGCTTATGTGGGTCGATCAGAGCGTGCGTGCCCGTTTCCCCCTCTGCTTACCCTGGATCCGTCTATGCCGATTTGCCGATTTGTCATTGGTTCTCTTGTACGGCCCTTTTTGAGAAAGCCATTGGTGGGGTATTAGATTGTCCAAAGGTCAAACTATCCAAAAACACAAACTATCCAACAGTCAAATTATCCAAAATAATATCGTCCAAGTTTCAAATCAACCAGCAACGCATCGTCCAATGATCAAAATGTCCAAAATTCAGCCTTACAGGCGGCGGTCATCAAAGCGTATAAAGGTTGTACCGTCCAGAGGGAATATCGTCCAACGATCAAATCGTCCACAGTCAAATAGTCCAATCATCAGAAAGTTCAACGTTCATAGCTTGTTAGCGCGAAGGGGATCTAACCTAACGTAACCTAACTTAACCTAACCTAGCTTGTCCGAAAGGCAGCCTGACAGGAGGTGGTTAGCTTGTTAGCTTTTTGAAGAAAACTAACCTCTCTGACTGGTGGCTATAGGGGGAATTTAGCTTTGGATTATTTGGTCCTTGGACGCTTTGAATTTGGACGATTTCATTTGTTGTTCAATTCGCTTTGTCCTTTGGACGATATGAAATTTTGACGATTTGAACGTTAGACGATTTGAAGCTTCCCCATGGCGGCAAAATTGGACGTTCTGAGCCCTGGACGGTACAATCCTGGACGATTTGACCACTGGATGCCTTAGCTTTGGACGGTTTGATCGTTGGACGTATTGTTCATTGGATAATATGAGTGTAGGACCATTTTCTCGTTGAACAATCTTACAGCCCCAGCCATTGGGTGAAAACTTCCTCACTCTCAAAACCAGCGAATGAAAAGATCGGCCTCAAGCATTCAGACACAGACCAGAGTGAAATAAAAGCAAACGCGCCAAACCGGTTGCATGCCTTTCACGCGCTGTTTTCGTCTCATTTAGAACGCATGTGGAAAATGAAGTAAAATGGTAGCCCATGGTGCTGAATTAAAGCTACCAAATTGGTAGGATAATTTTGAATCGTACTCTCCTCTACTAGGAAAAGTGTAAGTGTTCTGTGTCAAATAGTTGGTATATTTGGAAAAAAATATATGTAAATTTATAAAAAAATTACTTATTTAAAAAAGAACACATAAGATTTTATGAAGTACGAAAAAATTCTGAAACATGAGTTTCCATTTATGGTATATACTAAGATTTTCCCACGGTGGCGTCATCTAACGACATAGCTTTATACTACTGAACATAGTATATGTGACGGTACCAACAAATCCTTGAAAACTTCAGCCGAACGTGATGCAGTAAGCGAGGAGTAAGTCAGTTTCGCGACAAATCGCATCACCAACGGACAGGTGGGTGTTCAATGCCTTAATCTAACCATACATGTGTTAAGTTTCAGCTGTGTAGTACGCCTAACATTTTCTGCGGCTTCTAAAGCAGGTGTAAAAGATGCAATTTTGAGACGTGATTATTCAAATCCCGGATCTATAGAAGGTAGGTGTCCTCACTCTTCCTCAAACTGGTTTGGGCAATGCGCAGGTACAAGAAGTTCTGAAGCTGAAATACTGATCCAAGATGTCTGTTTTGGTTGAGTGCTAGTATACAATATCATGAGCTTCATGGAAAAAATTCCAAATGTTGGGAACAATATAGTGAACCTACTCATCTCAATATCGTCTGCTCATCTGTTCCAATCCTCACCTATCCCATCCATTGTCATCAGAACCATTCTCCATTTCCTCAATTGCCAGGGAAAGACTGAGTCTTCTTGAGGCACAGTGCCCTTCCTATCTTTCTGGGTCTCTGTGACCCTAGTTTCAGTTGTTGAATATGATGTAAGCTTATAGTGCTATGGTTTTTGGTTGTATCATGGTGATTGAATGGTAGTGATGTTTGACATGGTAACAAGTTCATCTGTAATCTGATTGCAGGGATTGAATTTGACAATCTCTCTGCATTTTCTAAAACTTTTTGATGCATACCTCATATGCGCTAGCTGCCTGTCAGAAGTGGCACTACAAAAAATAAATGAGACATGCCAGTCTGCAGAACGTGGCAGATTTCGATGAGATCTCGTTGGGGCAGCCTCGGGGCAGACCTACCGATTTGGGGTAGCTTTTGGTCGATCTTGGGGCAGATGGGGGCTCTTGGGGCAGGAACTAGTACTTGGGGCAGCGGTCGGCACGGGTAATCACCGAGGGAAGAAGAAAAATAATGAAAAGGAACGACAATCATCAGTTAAATTTGCGCTGTAAAAGCTGAATTGTCTCAAAAGCGTCATGTTTGTCTTCTAGAGAAATATGGTTAAAAAGATACCAAACAAAGGAAATTTTTAATAGATGTAAAGTCAAAGTTCCTGGAAGTGAATAAAAAATCAGGCAACAGGCGCCTTTCTAAAGTAAATTTAAATTTATTTTCTAAATTTGTAATCTAAACCTAGTTTTAGTTACAAAAAACAATCTTAGAACTCGAAATAAAATTTCCCTGTATGTAGTTTTTTGCATTTCCTCTGCTATGTTTTGATCGCCAAAGGCCGGCAAATCGGGTCTATGTCAAAAGGTCCACTGTTCAAAGGGTCCACAGTTCAAAAGCAAATAATGCCAGCCCCCTCCCCTAAGAACAAATGCTAGTCAGTGATGTAACGTCACAAAAGCGTACGGGAATCTTTCTTCGCTTGGGTCTTGTGAAAACTAGGGGTGAAAATATTCTAAATTTTGTCATGCTTTCATGCAAATGTGAGAAAATGGAAGGGGCAAAATGCTTTAGCTGTGGAAAAAATTATTCTTTATCGAATTTAGTTATCAATTGAAATATTTTTAAACTATTGATTATACAGCGTGAAAGCGGTGGCAAATGACGTCTTTAAGGGAAAATACTTCGCTTGTAAATATACCTTTGAATAAAAGTATTCTTGAAGTCGTGTATCATGAATGCAAGATAGCTGCTGCTGTGCGTAGAGGGTGGTGAGTGCGTTGCCATCGTCAAGTTGGATGCACGGTTTTCTTTCATTTCTGGGTGTTTCGTTTAAAATGGAGTAGATAAACATATATAGGTAAAAATACCCCCTTCCCCCATTGGAGGAGTCCGCCCCAGCATCCAAATTTCTGCCCCAATTGGGGCAGGCTTTGGGCTGCCCCAAGCGCCTCGTCGAGTCGCCTGCCACGTTCTGCAGACTGGGAGACATGGTAATTTGTCTATGCCGGATTGGTGCTTTATCAGAAATAAACACTCTAAAATCATTTTATTCAACCCTTCAGAACTAATTGGGGCTGGATTGGGAAACATGCAGCAACTTACATAAAAGCTTTTCTACTGAAGTTGAAGTTTGTGTTATTGGAAAAGAGGCCTGGAATGGGCCTGTGACACCAAATACTACATCTCAGAAAGTTCTTGGATAACTTTGATGGGATCTGAGCAGAAATGGTAGGTGAAGTACCATTACTCATGCCTAAACCTATCCCTATGCCAAAACTTATCCAGGTTGGTCTTGAACATGGTCAGACTAGTCAAGGATACCACATGTTCAGGCAGGCTGTTCCAGGCGTCCAGAGACCGTACAGTGATGTGGTGCCTCTGTATTCTCCCTGAAAGCCCGTTGCTTCTCTAGCCTGAGATGGTGACATCTAGTGTTGAGAGTTCCATTTGCCATCCTGATGACACCTTCAGTCTTCATAAGCCCAGAAACCATTTTGTAAATGGCAATCATATCTCCTCTTTTTCTCCTGAAAGATAGACTAGGAAGACTCAGTTCTTGCATCCTTGTTTGGTATGGGATATTTCTTCCTTTCACTACCAGCTTGGTGGCCCTCCTCTGGATCCCTTCGATCTTCTTTTGGTCGGCGATGAACATAGGTCCCCAGATGACGTTGCCATATTCAAGTATGGGCCTCCACGAATGCTTGATAAAGTTTCTTGAATATCCTCCTGTCCAAGTAAGAGAAAGTTCTTTTGATGACAGCCAGAATTCTCCTTGCCTTCTTATTACCTCTGCAGTATGTTCATGAAACTTTAAATTTTCGTCCACTATGACTTCTAAATCTTTTTCGCTTGTTGAGGTCCTGACTTCCTCCTGGCCCATTTAGAAAGGTCTTCTTGGGTTCTTTTGCCCAAGGTGAAGCACCGCACATTTCTTCAGGTTCAGTGGAAGCTGCCATAGATTACTCCAGTGTATAACCTCATTCAGGTCGTTTTGGATTGACTTGTGCTAATCTACACTTTCAGTTTGGCCAAATAGTTTAACATCATCCGCAAACAAAACTATACTGTTCTCAACCAGTCGCGGTAGGTTATTAATGAACAGGATGAAACACAATGGCCCGAGTATAGATCCCTTGGGAATTCCACTGTACTTGTCCACCCAGAAGATGTCCCATTTATGACTACCCGCTGCCTTCTGCCAGTGAGATAGGATGTGAGCCAGTTTATGACTTGTGAGCCTAGCCCATAGGCCTCCATTTTTCTTATGAGTCGCTGGTGGTGGACAGCATCGAAGACTTTCTTGAAATCGAGGTAAAGGACATCAACAGGTTGATTAGATTCCAGAAGCTCGCTCCATTTTTCAAAACAGTTCAGCAGTTGGGTTTCACAAGATCTCTTGGGGACAAATCCATGTTGGTTTGGTACTATAAGGTCGCGAAGAGACAAATGGTCCATAACTGCCTGCTTGATGAACCACTCCATAGTCTTACCCACCACCGAAGTTAGGCTTACTGGCCTGTAGTTTCCTACTTCATGCTTACTACATTTCTTATAGATGGGTTTGACTATTGGCATCCACCATTTCAGCGGCTGCAAATGAGTGATGTCTGATGAGGATAATTAATACTGACGATGATGCCAAGCGAGAGGGGTGAGGGGAGTGCACCTGTGAGATAACAGATGTGTTTCTTGGGAATTACTGCAATGTTTTAATTTACGTAGCTGTGTATGCTTTGTGTATGTTTTTTATACTGGCAATATATGTGTATGGATGCACATGTGGGATTGTTCCCTCATGCAGTGATGCGTTATAGATTTCCTGAAAGGTTTCACCCAACTCATTAGCACATTCCTTCAGAACCTTTGGGTGTAAACTATCTGGACCTGGCGCTTTAGTGGAGTTCAGGGACTTCAGCTTTGATATGACTTGGTCTTTGGTGATTGTTATTTCGTCCATAATCAAACCATTGCCAACATTTGGTAGAGTTGGGACATTAGTCACATCTTCCCGAGTAAAGGTGCTTTCGAAAAACTTGCTTAATGCTTCAACTTTCTCTGCATCTGTTTTCACTATCCCTCCTCCTTCTAAGTTCAGCGTTTCTATCCCAGACTTGGTCTTTAATCTTCTGTTTGCATAATTCCAAAAGCGTTTGACATCCACCTTGCATGACTCAGCTAAAGACTTCTCAAAATTATATTTTGATTCTCTGGTAAGTTTGCACAACTTGTTGCTGGCTGTTGCATATAAAGAAAAGTCAGCCTCTTGTTTAGTTTGAAGTTATCTTTTCCACAATCTCTCCTTCTTCCTCCTTAGGGATAGGGCTACTCTGTTTATATAAATATGCTTCTTCTTTGAGGACCTCCTGGCAGGGACTCCTTCAGCTATTTTGATAGATAGAGCACTTTCCACAGTATCCCATGCCTGCTGCACACCCCTTTCCCCTAATCTTGGTCACTAAGTCGGCTTGTATTATTCTTTGTCTCATAAGCTCCAAGTCTGCCCTGTACCAGTTCAGACTAGCAGCATTAAAGGGATCAATCAATCAATCAATGGCTTTTTATTAGGCGTTCTGTGCATAGCACAGAACGCCTAATAAGTCTGCCTTGTACCAGTTCAGACTAGCAGCATTAAAGGGAGATACGCGGAAATTTTTTATTGTGGTTTCTTGATATTTGAAAAATCCTGATCCTGAAACCAGTAATCATTTTTCTATCTTCGACCAATTGTTTGGGAGGCCACATCACAATTATCGAAATATTTATCAATAGCAGTTAGAGTATTAAACCCAGCACTCCATCACTAGCCAGGGACAGTCTTTTCTCGTTGCCATGGTTACTAAAATTGTGTTTTGATGTTTCTCATATAATGTATTTGTATTCAGAATGTATTTTTGAACCTTTTTTAGTCATTAATTTTACAAATTTATCCCACAAGGAAGATTTGAAAAAGTCTACCTACGGTCCGACCCGAACTAGCCGGAGATGTGTTCGGCTGCAGGCGGACTGGCAGGTTTTTCTGCAACGCGCACGCGCAATATCGTATTTTATAGAATGCAGACGGCAGCCAGCCCGTAATATGCAAGATTGCTCCTGCGCACCACAAAAGAGTTTGTAGGTTGCCAGCAGTCCAACACACCTCTGTTCGAGTTTTGCAAAACAAACCCAGGAGCCAGCCGGGAGTAATGCAAATTGCCGTTAAGTCGCTTTAGAACCCAACTAGAGATGAAAATCTGTCCGGGGGTACCCCGAAGGCTGTAATGGGCTCGGCTTGGTGAATTAAGGACATTGAAGACATAAGTGTCGCCACCGGCAAAAATGTGGGGGGGCAGCCAAACTTCAACCTGATGCTGAAAAAAACTTTCAACATCAGGATCAAAAACTCTTCGAATTTGGGCTCCTCGTAGCCTTCCGCAGCGGCTGGATATAAGAATGTCCGGTTTTCCCTAATTTTGACTGAAATCAGGAAATTTTTGGCCGAGAAGTGGGGGGGGGCAGCTCCCCTGGCCCCCTTTTTCCGACGCGTATGAGTGAAGACCCGTTTTTAGTGTTTCAAGTGTGTAGACTATGGTGCTCTGAACAGAAACATACAATGGCTGATCCAGGTTTTCTATTGTATGGGGGAAAAAGGTGCATTTAGATCAGAATCTATGAGCGCCAAGGATGGCCAGGGGCTGTGCTGTAGAGTTGATGTGTATCGGAGGGACCAAATGTGTATGGAGGGCCCATCGCCCCCAAAGCGTTGGAGGGGACCAAACTATCTTTCCGCCCCCAAAACGCCGGAGAAATTTTTGAAAAAAGTGTTTACCCTAGGTCTGTAGAGTAAAAAAATATTCGCTCCCCCTCGCCCCGGAGAGCGATCATGTACTTGGAGATGTAGCTTTATACTAGGTTTGACAAGCACTGAAAGAGATGTTTACACAAGGTCTGTAGAGCAAAAAAATATTCGTTCCCACCCAGGAGAGGCAGAAATGGGTTTGCCCCCCCTAATTCTAGGTGCCGTGGCGGCGCTCATTGGCACAAGTGTTCTGTCGTTAGAGTATCTTACCCTCTAGCCCCCAGCGGAAATAAAAATGACCTTGCGGGAAATTTTCACTACAATTTTAATGTCTCCTAATTTAACACGCGCTTTGACGGGGGTCTGAGCCACTTCACCTTGACGAGGAGGGCGGGTACCCGCCCCCTAAGATCCCGAGAACCACGGTAGGTAGCGAAAAACGGTAAAGCGTTGGGTAGCCCATCTATTTCTTTATCGAAAATATTTGAACCATTTTTTGTCAGGTCACATCTAAGGTCACGAGAGGTTGAAACATGCCGTCCTACAAGTCTGCGAAGTATGGCAGCAGGCCAGACGAGTCGCACCAGCCATCTAAAATTCTCGCACCGCCAGCCACCAAAAATTCGCACCAATCTTCCATATACCAGGGAGAAAAACGCTCCCATTCCTACCCACAAGATGCAATGCTATCTCTCTTATTAGTTAGTTTGTTAGTTGAGGACTTCTCATAAGGCCCCCTCCTGTATCTTTATAACCACGTAGCCATTATTTGTTTGGTTTTCAGTGTCACCTTCCTCGCATTAGTCTCACAAATTCGCACCAGGTTGGTAAAATTCGCACACTCGCTCCCGTCCCCAAGGGCACTCGCACCAACGAGATCTCGTCAAAAATGTCATACTTTGCACACTGGCCGTCCTAGGGATAACATATAAATTAAGGTTTTCGGCCATTACATCTGAACAAGTAAAGATAGAGCAAAACTACTTTTGAACTATAGGAATCCTCGTAACAAGCCGAATCGAATGATATATGATTTGACCTTGCTAGGTCAAATCAAGGATTTGACCTGACCTGAGGTCAGGTCAAGGTCAAATTATATAAAATTTAGATTATTAGAACGGCAAAGACAAGGTGAGTCTAATGCAACTAGAATGAACGCTTTATCACCATCCGTTACTGATTTATTCAGTAAAAACCATTTTTCCCATGTATTTCCAATGGAGAGGTCATGCCTTGTACCTGACCTTAGGTCATCGATATCAGTAATACCGGAAAATATTTTAGAGAACTTGGTGGGCCCATTATGTGATGAGTTTCAATCGGATAAGTTCACCCTGCTCCGACTTATGCTATCTAAAACTTTTTTTAGGTCAGGTCACTTGACCTGTACTGATGATCTGACCTGAGGTGATCTAACCTTAACATTTTGACGGAAGTTGTAAAAATGATGAGGGAAAAGGTATGCCAAGTACGGCGGCGCTACGCGCCGCCGTTTTTCTGCTGTCTCCGAAAAACCCGAGGGGAGGCGGGTACCCGCCCCCCGTCAATGCGCGTGTTAACATAACTACCAGCCATATTTTCAGCCGGAACATTTTTCAATGGGCATGTATTTTTAGGCATTTTCTCAACTTTGTCAAGCTAAATCAGGGCACAACACAACAAACGTGGGAGGCATTTTCTTTCAAAGATCTAGCAACTTCACCAGAAAACGATCTAATTTGTGTTGAAAGAACGTGGAACAAAGTTTATGTACCAATGCAGTGATTTATATTCATCACGGCAGCGAAGAAGCTCCTTTGACATCACATTGAGCGCAATTTTCGGAAAGACTATTTTAATTCAGTACCATCTTGGCAGACATTTCCAAATGAAATATCGCAATCCATAATCATACATTTAATCATGATATAGGTGAACAGAGAATCGACGGCATACAAATGCTAAACGAAATCGTAACGCCGTGAACATGTTTTGTGTGGTGTCGCGTTCATTTCCACACGTATTCTTCCATGGTTTGCGCACTAACGCAGTCTCAGCCACTGAACCGTTCTTCACGATAAATATATGACGAATACTTCACTTCTTGTTCAGATGCACCAAAAATAGGACACTGTGTACAAAGGTGACACTACTATACATAACAGGAAAGTCAACAGTTTGGTTTGACTAGCATACATAACTGATAAGTTTACGGCGGCAACAAACTACGCAACAAAAAATGTACAGATCACGCATAAAATTTTGCCCCTGCCCATTGTTGGGTATGCAGGAGTGCCCTTCCCTTTCCAATGTGCCCATTTACTTTACGAAGAAAAACATAGAAGAAAAATGTATAGCAAATATTATGGGCCACACCACTCCCCGCTATTTTTTAGGTTCTTAAATGTTTTTGCGCAAGTGACATCCAAATCACAAAAACACATGTAAAAAACCAAACGTACACACAATTGTTATCACTTCTATCATAGATATATAGATCAATGCACGTTCCTAAAATATATAAATAATCCTTTATCAATCACCGACTCGTACCTCTGACGCGGCGCTACAGCGGGTAAACGCCCGATTAGTATACGAACTGGGTGCAGATACAGTATTATCAATAATAGCTGGCTACCTGAGGATACTACTCAATCACTTTTACTAAATGTAGTAACGCATTCTCTTCATTTCCCGACGACTTTTCTGTTCTGCCCTTGCCTTTCGCTTCCCCTCCGCATACAACCGTTGCAGCCACTTCACCCGCATGTGTGTTCTCGTCACCGCGTACTTTCGCGCTACCTTTTCGTGAAGGTCCGGGAATTTAACCAGCACATCAGAAGTCAAACGGCGAATGAATCCTGGTTTCCTATCGATGTCGCTTGGTCCATGCATAGCACAAACTAAAACCTCTAGCTCCCCTACTTGCCCAAGCCACTTTTCACTTGGTATTGTGAGACCACCCAGATTGAGACGTTGCAACCACTCCAGTTTCCCATTTTCATCTACTGCAGGCACGGTCGATGATATGTATCAGAGAGAGCTGTCCACAGGTTTGCATTTTGCAGCAACAAAGCCCGCCACGCAGGCCGGTGCCTGCTACAAAGTTTTTGGTTCGCGTCCCCTGCTGATGAGCAGCTCGTTCCGCGGCGTCGTCCTGGTCATCCTCGCCCAGCCAGTCCTGCTCCGGGTTGTGCGGTACCGGTGGAGCGGGGCACGGCTGCACCCTCTCCATCTGATCACACAGCAGCGATGTCATCAAGCTCTTCAGTAATGACTGTCGGGGGGTCCAGTTGCAGGGTAGCCGCACTCAGGTATGTTGATTCTTCTTCTTCCAGCGAGACTGGGGCTCCATCAGCATGTGGTCTAGCATGAGAACACGAGTCTTGGCCTCCACCCCCGTTGGGTGGGTGCTGCCTGCTCCCAAGCCCCTGACCTGAGAGAAGAAGTTCGTTACCATGTCTTGATTCACCCGAGACGTCAGAAAGTACTTGACACCGTAGATGTTCTGAAGCATGCTGTGGAGACCTCGCAGGGCTGTTAAGGACATCATGAACCCGTTCTGGAATGGTACCTGCTCTGGCATCCGACTCGGGAGTCCCGAATCAGCCGCATGAACTCTAGCAGAGAAGTATACTGAGCATTGATGGTGTGCTCCAAGCCGAATGCTGACCGATGAGCCTTGCCGTCCAGGAAGCACCGAAAGTTGCAGGTGTCGAACATCTCGTCGCAGGTGATGATGAACTGAGCCTGCTTGACGAAGCGCTGACCGAATAGGTGGAGTAGACACTTTCCCACGCGCTCGCTGAGCCCTGGGCCGCTGGACGTACTCGCTGTCGCTCCTGGCCAGTCACCTGACAGAAATTTTTTGGTATAAACTTCATCTGACAATCATCAACTGATGGGCGATTGTCAAAATGAACAGTTTTATTGGATATTTTGCTATATCGAGCGAATAACTGACACTTAGCCAAATATTCACAATCTAGTCATTTATCATGATTGTTCAACTTAACAAATATTAGAGGTGAAACATGTTCAGCTCTCTCACATTTACATATTTGTTTTAAATCTATTTTCATCTATCAGGGAAGGTTCATAATGTCCTTCTATTCAAAAAAGGACCACTAAAATTATTGCTATGTTCCCGTTGCCAGAGAAAAATATATTGATATGTTCATTCGAATGAGTGACCTGAGATTCATTTGATAGCAATGCAATCCATTTTGCCCCTGCAAATACAATTGTACACAGTATATTAATAAAAACGGTACAAACCAAATGGAAAGGTGCACTCCCGAGCACTGAATAATTTAAAATCCTATACAAATCATTTAAATTTCACGTCCAGCACATATAAAAGAACGCAAGTAAAAGTTTGATGCACATGCTTCAACTGAAGGGCGTGGCAAAGCTTGGCATTGTCCTTTGCCAAAAGCTGCTGGGAGAGGCCCTTGTCTACTACCGGTGCTTCTGGACCCGGTATCCTCAGACCCTGGTCCAAGATGTGGTTCCTCTGGACCCGGTATCCTCAGACCCTGGTCCAAGATGTGGTTCCTCAGCAGCTTCAGGAAGTGAGGGACCATCCACAGATCTTAAGCCACCGGCAGCACCTGAAAAATTCATACAAGCATAAGGAAAGGACAGGCCAAAAATATGGAATGGAAGACTTCAATTCCCAGGACTTAAATGTGAGCACAAACTTGGCTTAGGGCAAAAATGTTTTATAAGAATGCTATCCATCACATTACTGTATTTCAAGTTATTACACAAAAGTGACAGCAGAAAAAGAAGCAACAGAATCATTGTTTGCTACAATATACCATGAATATACCAGGGTGCAAAGTATGGTACTTTTGACAAGGCCTAGTCAATGTGCGTGCCTCTGGAGACAAGAACAAGTGGTGCAAATTTTATTAACCTGGTGCGAACTTGAGACTGGTGCAAGGGAGGTAACGCTGAAAACCAAACAAATAATGGAAAAATGGTTATAAAGACACAAGGAAAATTGCATCATGTGGGTAGGGACCTGTCTGCAAAGTATGGCAGCAGGCCAGACAAGCTGCACCAGCCATCTGAAATTCTTGCACCGACAGCCACCAAAAATTCACACTAACCTGTCATATTACCAGGGAAAAACGCTCTCATTCCTATCCACACAATGCAATGCTGTCTGTCTTATTAGTGAGATAGTTAAGGACTTTTTCAAGGCCCCCTCCTCAGTCTTTATAACCATTCAGTCAATATTTGTTTGGTTTTCAGTGTCACATTCCTTGCACCAGTCTCACAAATTCACACAAGGTTGCTTGAATTTGCACCACTTGATCCTGTCTCCAAGTACACTCGCACCAATGATATCTCGAAGAAAATGCCATACTTCGATCATCATCATCATTGGTGTTTTAGGGCGCGCCGACAGCAAAGGTCATGTGGCGCCCATGGCCGGAATCCATGTTGATGGTCTGAAAGACAATGGTGGGTGCTAAGGAACCTCATAAGATCGTCCATGATCAGTGACTCCAAAACCTTGCAGGGTATAGAAGTCAAGCTGACTGGTCTGTAGTCGCCAGGATGGTGTTTGTCTCCCTTCTTGTAGATTGGGACCACTGTCCCCAACTTGCACTCCTCATGGATGGCCCTAGTGTCTAGCGACTTCCTGAAAATAAGCGGCAAGGAGCTTAACACTGCAGTGGCACAGTGGGTATGCAAAGATTGTGCTGGGGGAATTATTGCAAAGTGTGTTTTATGAAGCTCACTAGATGCTGCCAAAAAACTGAAGTAGGCCTTCTAAAAACCCTCCAAATTGCTGTTTTTTTATCAAAGCTAAACCAAAAGAACTGAAAAGATTAGAAGGAATGGAGGGCGTCAAGCTGAACCAAGTGTAACTTCATCATACCAATACCTGCCACTTTGGGATCCCAATCTGCTTGCTTTCCTCATGTTGTACCTATTCACAAACCTGTTGTTAAGGCTTCTCTGCAGGAATGAAAATGAAGAAATGAGAATGAAAAATGAAAATGAAAAATTGTTTCCCCTGCATTTCCTTCTAAGTCCTAAATTCTGTACATTATCTCTAGAAAATGGCAGCTTTGGAGGGCATTCTTCTGGGGTATTTTATTTTTCTGATCTGGTATGGTATCTGGCATATTGATGTCTTGCCACCTTTAATGCTGTCAAGTGTTTTCCCTGTGTAGTACTGATGAACATATTGGTGAGTTTTTAAAATGATTTATGTATCATTTATTATTCCACTGCTCCTTGAATTGACATTTTGAAGGATGGTGAAGACTGTTGGTTCTTGTGATACATTGTTTCAATGGAAAATATTTGTTGTAACATATTTTTATTACCTAATGCAGCAGTGATTCAAAGTATATTTACAGCTTTTGATGGATGAACAGTTAGCACTTATAGGTTGTAGATGAGGGCTAGGCTGCAAAGTATGACAGGTTTTGACAACATCTGTTGGGAGCAACATACGTCGGAAGGGGGGGGGGCTGGCCCCCACTGCCAAAGATTTCCTGATCTCAGTCAAAATGAAGAAAGCCGGACATTCTTATATCAGCCGCGCGGAGGCAACGAGGAGCCCAAATTCAACAGTTTTGGTCCGATGATGAAAGTTTTTGTCAGCATCATGTTGAAGTTTGGCTGGCCCCCACTTTTGCCGGTGGCGACACTTATGGGGAGCAACAATTTCTTGAAATGCTCCCTTTGAGACAACTTATTTCAGTTTTTTTAACCTTTTCTGCACCAAGCACAATGAACCAGCATCTTTGCAGCTAACCATTTGGAGAAGGGAACATAAATTTGGGCCGGCAGGAACTTTGGGCAGATTCTGCTATAATTTTTTAAAGGAATTGAAGCTTATACTAGAAATCCTTCTGCTGTGGCTCTTTTAAAGCATGTGAGAATAGAAAACACCTTACTCAAGGGAACAATTTCGCCCCAGTTAGAAAATGCTACATCAGTAGATATTCTACCTTATTTGTGGCAGGGCTTCTGTTTCGTTTGGACCCAGTCCAGTCATCTCAATTGGTTGCCTACCATGTTTTGATAGTAAGTGCAAATAGTGCACGTGGGGTCAGGTCTAGGTTTAGGTTTATGTCTCAGGGGGTACAGATAGTGAGTGTTTGGTGGTTAGTGCAGGTCAGGTCGTTATAGTGCAATAAGTAATGCCATGTTGACCCCCTTGGCTTGACGGTTTTGATTGGTAGCAATAAAGTATTTTTACCAAATTTTCCTAAGGTAATTTGAGTTTTGTTATAGAGAGTTTAATCGGTGTATTGGAAGAAAATACATAGGATTTTTCATTGCCACCTTCATTGCTGCTGTGGACTGTCCTCTGCTCATATTTTTGTTGCTGAGTGGAATAGGGCAGGTGTTTTACTTTGTGGTGTGGGGCCAGAAAGGAGAACAATTTGGACGGGGGATAGACATGCCCCCAACCAACATTATTTATCATGCTTACAATAGGAGCTGTGATCCTTAAATCAGAACTGCCCACAATAAAAACACCAGATTACCAAGTGCTTCTGATTTTGCAGTCCTGGCCAGAGTTTTACCTGGTGCTAGCACTACACAGAAACAAGCAAAGGCGTGGAAACTGCATACAATGTTAAAAGCTAGATATCACCCATCAAGAGAATTTCATTTAATGTCGACCTGGACATTTTTATCATTCCAGGCTTATGTTATCTGCATGTGATATTTATGAATGGAACAGGAAAAACATTGCCTGGGTCTGGATTATTTGTTTTCATATCTTATGCCAAGCAAATGGTCGATAATAAAAACCATGGATCTTCAAAAGACCTCGAATTTAGCCAGACTGCCCACCTTGTGTTATGGGCAGGAGTGTCATGTTGGCTTTGGGAAATGGTAGGCTCCACATAACCGTATAAGCACCTGATGTAAAGACTATTTCAAGAAGTTTGATTTAAATGATCTGCAGTAACTCTTACTCAATGTCTTCTCTTCACGTATTATTTCAGTCACATTAGTCTTTTATGGAAAGTGGTTTGTCTGAATACCATGAACCACGGAAACTTATAGATCGTTTCTCGGCCTCGTCGTGGCGCTGCTACTCTCATTTACTCGGAAGCACAATACCATTGTGTAACACACCTTTTAGTGGGCATGTTGTGTCGCACATGAGGAAAATAATCTACGCTTTCAAAATAACTAAGACAAATTCAGTGCCTTCTCAACATTAGTACTTCTTTTCGCTCTTGGTGGGTGGTGCAGGCGTATGACGTGTGAATATCGGGAGGTGGGGGAGGCGTATGACGTATGAATATACTGTCGTTGGATATGTTTTTTTTTTTTGCTTTTTATTGTCGCAAAGAGTGGCAGTCACGCCCTTTGTGCAGTGAGAACTCGCAGTTGGTCTTTTTGGCGAAAAATTGTAACCCTAGATAGCCTGCGATTAGTTAAAAACGCGTATAAGGGGCCGCTCATAAATTACGTCACGCTCCGAGGATGGTCGGCCGAAACGTGACGTGCCGTGACGTGGGGGAGGGGTTGACCAAAGATGACGTGCCCCTCCCCTGGGTAGTCCTTTGGTAGTGTGCAACACAGGGTGGTATTTTCCCGCCCGCCCTTTTGAGGTTTTGTTTTTTCTGTTAAGTTGTGATCTGGTGAAATATCCGCATTTGTTTGAGAAAAAGGTCAGGCGCACTGCACCTTTTTTCGTGAAATCCCCTGATGTCTGAGATGTAAACGGATCAGTGCGCCGTGAATGGAAAAATCAGGACTTTGTGGAAGGTGACCTGATGACCCAAGATAATACAAATATGCATCAATCGCGAGCTCGTGACGAACAGCACGCTTGTTTTTACCGCAGAGCTCTACGTCCATAAGGGGCCAATAGCGAGGGGGTCGCAACACCTCTCGTAAGTCCGGAGTTGGCAAAAACAGATTAAAGAAAATCGGGGCAACAGGGACACTCCCTATCTGGAACGAACTGACGGCACCACGACGGGGAAAAGCGTATATTACACTTCTTTTTGGCGTGCGTTGGGAGAATCACGTTGGGTCCGACAAGCTCGCTAGATTTTATATGGTTTTCATGTGAGTAAAAACGACTATTTACTCTGTTCACAATCGACTTCGTAAGGTCATTGCATGGATGTTTATATATATTTTTTTGGTGTGTAAAATAACTCTTCAAGATGCTGCATTTTGTTCACCGCAGTCGCTGACCGTGTAATCACGATGTCATCCAATTAATGTCTAAGTTTGTTTAAGAGGACCAAAGAGAGTAACGCGCACACCGGTTGTGCACCTTCAACATACTTGTAGAGTATACCATACTGCGATTATAATATGTTTGAGTACGAAAATTAAAGACGCCTATTATTTTTGCAGTGGGCCTGCGTTGTTCTCGCTCAATCGCACGGCTCTACGACAGCCGATGATGTTTTTACCCCTCGTCATAAATCGTCGGGAAAGATCTAATACCCGCGTCAGAAAATGCTGAACCTGTTATCATCCAAAGTAAAAACTGTGATATGTGCATAAAAAATACCGTAAATTAGCGAGCCTATTTGCGCTGAAAATTTAATTCAAAACGCAATGAACATCTTGTCCCACAGGGTGACCATGTTGCCCCAAAGGGTGGGGCGAACTGGATTTGTGCTACGTTTTTCTTAACTCAACGCAAATCCTAACATAAGAATTGCAGACACATGGCTGCTTGCACAGTACAGATAAATGCGTGAAGTATGTCTACAGCAAAAATGGGGATGAGAAAAGTTCATTAAGCCATCGAAAACTCACACCACAGGATGTCCGCGTTTCCCCCGGATTCCCCCGAGTGAGAGGTTTATTAACAGCGCATTGACGGGGTCTGAGCCACCTTCGCATTGACGGGGGCGGGTACCGCCCCTAAGATCTCGAGAACGCGGTAGGTAGCGAAAACGGTAAACGGCGTTGGGCGCCCATCCACTTCTCCATCGAAAACATTTGACCATTTTTTGTCAGGTCACATTTAAGGTCACGAGAGGTCAAAACATGCCCGTCAAGGGATAACATGTAAAATCAGTTTTCGGCCATTACATCTGAAAAAGTAAAGATAGAGCAAAACGACTGAACTATAGAATCCTCTTAGCAAGCCGAATGGAATGATAAAACTGACCTGCTAGGTCAAATCAAGGATTTGACCTGACCGAGGTCAGGTCAGGGTCAAATTATATAAAATGCATATCATTAGAACCGCAAAGCCCAGGCGAGTCTAATGCAGCTAAAATAAATGCTCTATCACCATCCGTTACTGAGTTATTCCGTAAAAACCATTTTTCCATGTATTTCCAATGGAGAGGTCATGCCTCGTACCTGACCTAGGTCATCGATATAAAAAATACCGGAACATATTTTAGAGAACTCGGTGGGGCCATTATGTGATATGAGTTTCAATCGGATAAGTTCACCCCGCTCCGACTTATCTATCTTAAACTTTTTTGAGGTCGGGTCACTTGACCTGTACTGGGACCTGACCTGAGATGACCTAACCTTAAAATTTTCACAGAAGTTGTAAAAATGATGAGGAAAAGGTATACCAAGTACGGCGGCGCTACGCGCCGCGTTTTTCTGCTGTCTCCGAAAAACCCGAGGGGGCGGGTACCCGCCCCCCGTCAAGCGCGTGTTAAGTTACACCATGACATTGAGGGGGATGGGTCCGTCAAAAAGTGACGATACACGCTGGGGGAGGGTGGAGGGGGGGTCGAAAGCACATAGAAAAATAGGGACCGTAATTTTTGCTTAAACATTACGTCACCTTCCGTGGGGGTGGGGGGGGTTGGCCGAAACGTTACGTGGGAGTCGAAAACAGCGAAAAAGCGTGACGTAATTTATCAACGGCACTTAAGAAACTTCGTCATTTAATGGTTGAAAACGGTCTTGATTTTGCTAGATTAAGTCGTGATGCTGCTTCTTTGTAGAATATGTTTGGTAGCGAGGGTGTTGTTGCATGTAAATCACTCACCACAAGCGGAGGGAGAGGACATCCTCTGACATTGCACTGGGCCAAATGTGAAATGACGAGGTGTAGCAGAAGCTGGCCGTCGCTGACCGGCGTCTGGCGTGCTGCGGCAGGCGGAGATGCTGCAGGAGGGCCAGCGGTTCTGTCTCAAGTGGAACAACTACCACAGCAGCCTCACCTCGCTGCTGGACACGCTGCGCGCGCGCCATGAGCTGGTGGACGTCACTCTCTGCTGCCAGGGCCGCCAGCTGCGCGCCCACCGACTGGTCCTCTCCGCCTGCAGCCCCTACTTCCGCGAGGTGCTCAAGGTGCGTCTACAGGGCACGCCGGCGGGGGGCGCTGGTGCACCTCCGATACTGGAGAAATGCGTCTGTGTTTGGTGTAGATTTGAGGGTACCGGCTCGCTCTGGTGTTGTATAGATGACTTGGGCGCGGTGATGACCTACGTGACAATACGGAATGATGTTTCGTAGTCGTAAAATTGGAAATATAATCTAGCGTAGCTGAGCGTTAAGTATAACGTAGTATGCTATTTTTGGTGTGCGGCAACCATAAAAATCAATAATGCATTATGGATGTCTATGCGGTAGGTAACTTACGCCGAACAATAATTTCTTATCGCAACCGGGACTTGCCTTTCCCTCTTGCATTACGCGTGTCCCCGTAATACTTGCCAATAGAATATGCGGACCGATGGTATGGCCCCCGACGTTCACGCCGAGTCCTCGTCTTTGTTACAGACGCATACCGGGGACCCGGTATTCTTCTTCAAGGATGCCGAATTCGAAGATCTCGTAGCAATAATTGAGTTTATATACAATGGTCAAGTGAACGTGGAACAGGCGCGATTTACCTCATTCCTGGCTGTGGCTGAGATGCTGAAGATTAAGGGTCTGGCAAAGGACGCAGCCATCGAGCAGACTCAACAGGTACGCCTCCCTCTCCGGACACTGTGGTTTTCTGCGTGGAGCCCCCATCCTCCCCTTCCCCACGCCTCAGTCATGCTGTGGAGAGCTTCGGCTTCTTAAGGGCTGGTCCAGACCCTCTTGCGAAAATCCGAGAGCTTTTGGTGCCAGGCGTTTTGTCGAAAATTACCCAAAAATATAGATGACGCAAAATAATGCAACAAGTGAGTTATAATTGTCTTAATCAGCTATTAAACAATAACAGCGCATTGGTTTCCTTTTCTTACGTCATTTATCTGGGGCATTTTTCAAGGTATGTACGTATTTTCTGACAAAAGGCCTGGCACCAAAAGCTCTCAGGTTTTTGCAAGAGGGTCTGGACCAGCCCCTTAGTGCGACAGATTTTGATAATATAAACGTAAGGCATGCCGGGAGTTAATGATTTGCCCATATGAAGTTTTGTCTATTTTTGGCAACACTCCCGCATGATTTTGCCCTCCCTTGATTTATCACTCCCTTTTTTGGCACAGGTATTGTCTAAGCATGGTCTCACCCACCGATTTGCTATTGTATAGTCCTTACCCACGTTCTCTCATGCACTGCTCCAGCGGCGGATCTAGCCGGTCGGTTTGGGAGGGGCAAACCAAAGTAGAAAAACAAAAAAAAACGTCACACAGTGAAAAATTGCGTTTAAATATGATCTGTCGGAAGATTTTGGGTATTAGAGGCGAAAAGCAAAAAACGACACAGGGTGAGAAATGTGGGCTCGAGATACTTTGTTCCTGCCCATGCCCCAATATTTACACTGAACTTAACTGGTTCTGTTTGAAGTCGAGAGTTGAAGTACCAAAATCTTGCTTATAAACTAAAAACAGTCGGGGAAAAAAGGAGGTCGATCGCTTTGGGGGGCAAAAACATAGTTTTGCCCCGAGCTTTTTCCGTTTGGGGGCAAATGCTTTTTTGCCCCCCCCTGGATCCGCCACTGCACTGCTCCTCTCCGCGCTTTTGTTGGGAATGTGGCACTTTCGTAATGTGATTTGAACCGATATAACCAGGTGATAGAGCACGCTGAGAAGCGCCTTGATCGATGTTTCATTTGTCCAGAGCTTACTGCTTCTCGGCCTGCCCTATCACACGGCGATCTCAGCTCAAATCTCATTATGAACATTCCCTTCAATGAAAGTTGTACGCATTTATAGTCCGTAGTACCAAAGCAATGTTCAGTACGTAGGTTTCAAAGAAGTTAAAGTAAGAAATATTGAACGCTGAGCGGGACCTGAGCAGTTCTCCACGTTTCCGAGGTCACGTCATATCACGAGGCCACCCGGGGAGGAGGGTGTTGGTAGGCGGTGAATTTTTACCCCTTTTCTCCCCGGACGGTATGTTCTGGGACATATGAAATATCGATCAAGGGGTTTTTGGCATGCTCTATCACATGTCTATCTCAGTTCAAGTTCCTTTATGCATATGCCACATTCCCTTTAATCCGTGGGTTTTTCATTCGTCATTCTGTGCGTGAAGACATTCTCAACAGTTGACAATATGTGATCTTTGGCGTCTGTTGACATTACTCTGGGGCCCCTATTTTGTAATAATTGATATTCTGCCTCTCACTCTCTTCAGGCAAGCATCTATATTTTTGTATTTTGTGGTAGCATTTATATTTCGGTACTCCCTATGTGCCATCAGAGACGTTTCGTAACGTGTAACAGCATTGCTGTGCGTCAGAATCTTAACCTGAATCACGAACAGAGATTTATGAATGTCTTTATTGTACCGCCCGAAAATCCAGGGTGCTGAAAAGGCAAATGATTAATTGCGCCAAGAAAACTTTGGTTTTCTGCTCACTCGTCTCGATTTTTAACTTAAAGTTAACTTAAATGTTAACTTTTGTGTCCAATGCATGTTAGTATGTTTACTTTTTCCCTTCCTGGGTCAATTTCTCTTCACATGAAGTGGAATAAGCTAGGACGTCAGGAAACTATGAGTCAGTGTTAATGTGGCAGTAAAGGTTTATGTTCCGGAAAATAATAATGCAAAATCTCCCCCTCACATACGTAGAACATAAATGCTCTTGTTCGAATATAGTCCTACCGTCACATATGAACATTCTCCTCATAATCACAGACCATTTTGATCAGAATTTCACCTGGAAGCACAAGTGCAAAAAACATTTTGGCACTCTGCGATCATAAGTTATGAACAAACAATAGTCACGTGAGCGCCGTGTTGGATGCGTGAGGGTGCGCTCCGCAGCAGGTGGTTGAACGTGTGAGTCTGGCCCCGTCGGCCGCGCGCGCTTTGTGTTGTGTGTGTGTGGACGAGCGACTCCGGCCTGTCTGCTGCAGGTGGAGGCGACAGATCTCAGGGCGCAGTCGCGTCCCGCGTCGCCAGAGCCGCCGCCGCCGCCGCCGGCTCCCCGCTCGCCGGCGCGTCTGTCTCCGGTCCGCTCTCCGGCGCAGTCTCCGCCGCCAGCCAAGAGACGCCGCGGCCCAGTCGCCGTGCCAGAGCTGCGCCGTCTGCTGGTGCCGCCGCCGCCGCCGCCCCCGCTGCCGCCGCCGCCGCCGCCGCCGCCGGTCGTCAAGTGGGAGAGGGAGCAGCCGTCCAGCGAGGAGGACGAGGACGCGCTGTGTGCGGACAGCAGTCCGGAGCCGCTGCCGGCCGCCCAACAGCTGCCGGCGGTGCCAGAGGGCGGCCTGGGTGCCTACGAGCCGCCTCCGATGCCGTACCAGCCGCTGACTGGGGAGGTCAGCCGCGAGCCGCCGCCGCCGCCGCCGGCGTACCAGAGCCAGACGGACGCAGCACGCGAGGACGAGGTGGCCGTGCTGCCCGTGCACGAGGAGAACAAGCGCAACGGAGGTGGGTACCACGCGAGTGATGAAATATCTAATATCTGTATCGGTTGTGTCAAATCATATATCTCCTCGCACTTCATGTTTCCATAACCCCCTGTAAGCCTTGTGGTCGTATTACTAAAGCAATTATGCTTGGTATTTGAAGTATGTTTTTCATTGTTTTATATAATTGTAACATATAAATTCGGGATTGAGTTAAAATTTCTGCATTGTGCTTTGTGCTGGCCTATATACAGCTTCCCGTTGTCTCCGTCAGGGGACTCTGGCGACGGCGGCAACGACGAGTCGCTGACGGAGATGATGGACGTCCAGGGCACCTCCGGACTCGGTGAGTGAAAATACGCCAGATACGGCCATGTCAAGCTATGCTATATCAGCGCGTGAAACTAGCATTGCACATTCGCGAAATGTTTTGTGATCATCTTTGTCGGCATATGTATAGTTTTACTTGTCTTGATGTTAAGAGGAGTGTTCCAATTTTATTATGGGGTTTGAGCTGAAATAGCAGTGTTGTAGAGCGTGTCGAGAAACCACTGTTGGCATATTTAATTTCACCCAAAGCTCTCTATATAGAATTTCGGCAAGCTTTAAAGCTCAAAGTAAAGGGGCTTACTACCTTGTTGCAAACCATCGAATAATCCCTTTCCATCTGGTAGCGCATGTCACGTGATAAATGTTAACAAATGGCATGACCACGCAATCTGACATATCACAAGCCACCGCAAGCTGCCAGATTCGTGATTACACGCGATGCTTGGGTCAACCCAGGGTAGTAAGGCGATAAGGCGATATCTTTGTTTTTAGCAATTTGAGATGGAACCAAAATGTTTTTTTCTGACCTATTTTGGCAATAACTTCTTCCTTTTAGAATTTCGACGAAGTGGTCTTTTCCTTAAACTAGTCTCAGGTTCTATTTCGGCTTGCTTGCCCTTTTCTACCTAACAGGGTAGCGAAATATCCAGACTTGGATCTTTCATAATGCCTTCTGTGAAAGAGTGGGACAGGTGACTCAGTCGCTTATCGCCTTTCTGCTTAACCCCATGTCCCGGGTTAGAGTCGCGGCCGACTCCACAAAAAGCGTAACTGATCATCCTGGACTCCCCCAACGTTGCGGAGGTTGACAAAGGTCACGGTACTGGGGCAGGCTGCGTGTCGTTAGCCTCCAACTCTTAATTTGGCTTCGAGCTACTACAGACTGCCGTGTTCGAGACCTCTGGGTGGTTTCGAGCACTGTCGTGCTGACAGGATTAGGCCTTGAAGATACCCTCTCCTCGCCCTCACAATTTAAGCTTCATCTAAAACAACGCAAGCTATTTTACAATGTGTTTATTTCACTTGCTTCGGTGATAGTTATTTCGGAACGCCAAACTGGCAGTAAGAACGGACTGGAAGCGCTTATGTATTTATCATTTACGTCTCGAAGAGAGTTACCCGGAATCTGTCGAAAAGATATGCCAATGGTTTTCTGCAAAACCGGCGCTTAGCGTGCCGCTCGTCCACGAGGCAACACATTTCACTGTCCCGGCGACCTTTAATCATTCAGTTAGTTATTGCACTGATCAGTCTTACAGGGACCTGGCACCTTCATAATGGCGCTTGAACTGAGATAGCCAGGTGAAAGAGCATGTCAAGAAAGCACTTGCTCTGTATTTCATGTGTCCCAGAACATACTGTCGCGGAGTAAAAAGGGTAGAATTAACCCCTTACCGGCCCCGTCCGCCCCGGATGTTTACGTGCTATGAGGCGGTCTGAGGAAAGTGAGGTCATGCTCAAGCCCCGCTCTGCATAAATATGGCATGCTAGGGCATATTTAACCCACGTGCCAAACATGACTGGTACTGTCGATAATAAAAGCGAATAATTTGCCTTACTGACCAGTTCGAAACGTGAAATATGTTTGATATATCAAGAAAAATAGAAGGAGTTTATAATATCACTTTACGCCCCAATGGTAACTTCTTTTAGCTAAAACGTTTTATTTTATTCGTTTCGGTTTTGGCGGAAATCAAGCAGGGTTAATCTGGTACAAAGTGTTACCAGCTCACGTGCCGATTTGACGTCACGCAGATGTCGCGACTTTTTATGGCTAACAGAGGGATAACGGAATGTCAGGCTTGTTAGACATTTTAAGCCTAAATAAGGCCAAGTCCATTATTTTCAACATGATTGCCTCTAAAACCACAACTGTCTGGAATTGCGCCAAGGTGCCACATTCCGTTTAATGGGGTCTATCAAAGCTGCCGTAGCGTAGTGTGTACTGTTTGCAGCGCAGTGTGTAGTGTTTCCACCTCAACTTGGCGCTCCTTGGCTACGCCGACAGAATGACTGTGTAACCCTGAATTCTGGTACCCACCGAGCTACCGTCACGTAACGGTCGGGTGTTGCAGTGGAGAAGAAGTTCGTGTGTCGGGTGTGCTCGCGCACCTACGCCAACCTGATGACCTTCCGTCAACACTTCGAGTCGCACAAGCTCAGCATCCAGTGCTGGGTCTGCCGCAAGCTCTGCTCCCGCGTCACAAACCTCAACGCCCACCTCCGCAACAAGCACGGCGTGGTCATGAAGCAGTCGGAGCTGCGCAAAATACTCAAGTACATGGAGCAGATGGGCGTGGCGGCGGTGGCCGAGGCGATGGCGGCCGGCCGTCTGCTGCCGGAGTCGGCCGCCGCTGACCCAGCCGACGTTCCCCCGCCGACGGCAACGGTGACCCCCGGAGGAGCAGTACCCCACTGACCTGAGCGTGACTGGCGCCGCTGGTAGGCCGGCGCGCGCCGAGGAGCGGTACAGCAGCTCGCAGCCGTACACGCCAGCCAATGGGCTGCAGTTAGCGCGCGGCACGGTCTCGGCGCTGGTGCCTACCGACTCCTGATTGTGCGCCTCGCCGCCTCAGCGGGGAGCTCCGCAGCGGTGCGCACCGCTCGGAGACAGCTCACAGTAACCCCGCTCAACGCTGGAAACCGACGCCATTCAACTCCGGGCTTTTTTACTACTCGCTGTGTAAACAGCACTGGCGAGCGAGACGTGAGTGGAGGTGTGTTTTTATATTTATCATTGGTGTGCAGTTTTGGCCATTTTAGTGCGAGTTATGGGCGGTACCATACCATTGGCGCCCGTACCATTCAAAGATCTCTGTAGGATGCAATGTGCTCAATGATCTCTTGTTGAAACGGGGCCTGTGGCGTACTGTCGTGGCAACTGTACGGGTGGAGAGAGCGATGGCGGTGGCGGACCAACATCGGCTGCAGCAAGGCGCGGCGCGCGCCTCTGTGTGTAGGTGGCCTTATTGGCTGGTGCCTCCAGTGTTTTTATCGACGATGCCTTAATGAAGTGTTCTTATCTCGCCGAGTGGACCGAGACACCGTCGCCAGCACGTGTTCAGGGGTGGGGATGTACGCACACGGCTCACGTGACCGCGGATCTCGCTGACCCGACCCCGCCGGGGTTCGACGCCGACCGAGGCAGGTCGGCCGCTTTGTACATACCACGTGTGTTCTCATTGTATCTCAATCAACTTCTGAAGCCCACCGTTGCGGAGATCTCGGAGACTGGGAGGAGCGCTTTGCTCCTAGTGGCTCACGGGAGATTTGATTGCGTTTTTTGTATGGGATATTAAGGGCGGGGCCCGATTCGTGAAGCCCTTGTCGTTTGTGTCTCAGTAGAAGCATATCAAGTGGTTGGTGAAATTGAGAGTTAGATCGTGGAAAAAATGTTCAGGTCCGGGCCTGGGTCAAAGGATGTGGTTTACGAATACTCCATATTCGCATTGAAATGATTTTTTGTAAGGGTTGGACTCGCGCGTCATATTTACACAGGTGCTGCAGGGTTAAACCCAGATCAGAGCAAGCGACGGGGACCATAGTTGCCAGAAACGTGGGAACAATCATAAAAACATCGATTAGCCTAATGCTATGGAATCACAACCCTGTGCCGATTGTGTATTGGTGTCTTTATGTTTTACCTCCTCAGAATTTTCAACGTCGGCGAATTCGTGTGTTTTGTGTCATTGCGTTACCATGCCTGAGTACCCACCAATGTATACTTGTATTTATTCGGTTTACAAAATCATTAGCGAAAAGTTACTTTGAACTAATTTCCAAGTATTCTTACGAATGAAACTTTCCAATGCTGACATCCCAGCTCCGTCGACAATGAAAGCGAAGATTCTGGATACATTAAACATTACTTCGATAGAGCTCAAACTATTTGGAGATCGTGTCAGTACTTTAAAAATGTCGAAGTTTGGATTGAATTTAAGGCTGGCCTAGGTTCTTGCCCTATTAAGTTTTCATGTATGTGCCTGGAAAGAGCTCAATCTCACGCAATGCTTCTAGAGGCGAAAAACTAGTGTCTTAATTCGATGTGTCGTGAACCTTCCGTTAATCAACTTGCATTTTCCAACCCATCTTGAAGTGCCCTTTGTAACCATAGAACCCCCAAGCTTCACGCCTTGGTTCCTCAGAACCAGATGACCCTAGAATGGAGTGATGGGCAACATCACTGTGCTCGTATATATTCAGTATATACTTTTACTTGTACGCTGCGGATGTATGGTGCGACAGACGGCGTGGGAAAGGCCCTGCTCGGCGGTCGCCTCCACAATCATGTGTCACACAACCACGGGTTTTAGTTTGTAAGTTTGCGGTGGCGTGCTCGGCCGGCGCGGCCGCTCATCCCAGATTCGGACCTCAGAATGGCTGTGTGCTTCGCCGCTGTCGCCAAGCGCTGCTCATTTTACCGTCTCTTTGAGACATGTCGTTTGTGTGACACCGGTCTCTCCTATGTTACCGCTCCTATTTTACTCTGTAGCAGGATAGCTGTCGTCTCAGTAAATATAACTTCACAGTTGAGCGGCGTTTTTCTTTTCGGTTATGGGAGGTATTTGATGTTGCAGGCGCAAGTGAGGTGTCTGACAGCTGCTCTTACTTCGGATGACAATGGAGTGCAGCATCAGGTTTACGACGCTGCCTCGACTGGGCTCTGAGAACATTGTTTCGCAAATTCCAGCGCTGCCACGAAGTGTAATTATTCAGACCCCGGGATGTTCTTTTCTCTGCCGCAATATGGCCTCAAATAGAGCGTTAACGACAAGTGATATCTGGGGCATTCCAGGACAAAACGACCAAAAATATTTCAATTTGACACCACCATGTCTAGAAAAAATCTGAAACTTTGTATCCGGGGTAGTTTTGCGCCAGAAACACGCCTGTGAAAATCTCAGCCCCCTCCGACCAACGGTGACCGAGTTAAAGCCCGAGGCATTTTCCAGAGGTCACCTTGTAGACTCATCTTTGATGCTTCATAACACAAAAACGCACTGCCTGATCAACAAGTTTTATATATCATTGAACTCATCTTGAGCCATAAATTATTATGAAAAAAGAAAATTAAAAAAAATTTAACTTTTAATTCGTTTGACCTTTCATTTTGTGACCTAGCTTGACCTGTTAGCAGTTGAAATTGGCCTATTAGACGCCTCAAAAATTTTGCTTCATTAATTATATTTCGATAAAAAATTAAAAATGCGTTCTTTCTATAAGTTCCAAATTTTTGCACCTAAGGTAGGTATGCAGACGGTTTTTGCCCACTGCTGTAGTACAGCGTTATGTTTAACACCGCAAAGAAAGCGATTGTTTTTGGAATCGGTTGCTTGCGATGATATTGCATTGTCTTTACGAAATTTGCATCGGGCAAGTGCTAGAGTTTATGAGAATTAACACGCGCCCACACGAGGGGGTGGGCCACCGACCTCCTCAGGTTTCCACAGGTAGTAAAAAAACCTAATTGCCCAGCTCCACCGTACTTCATCTGCCTCTAACTCGGCATTTTTGCAGCTTCTGGCAAAATAATTAAGGTCAACTGGCAGGTGGTAAGTACCGTAAATACCGTAGGTCAGCTGGCAACTGACTGGTGAGAGGGTAACCTGAGGTAGGCGGCCGTCCTTATGCTTTGTAGGACGTTCAACTTTGGTTCCTTAATTAACCCTTCATCGTGGGAGTTGCTCGTTTGGGTGGTGAGGTCGGGGTGTCCGTGAACCGTCCCTTCATGACTTTAGTGAGACTCTGACTCCTAAAACTGAACTGGCAACAACTTGGACAAGATTTATAATAAATAAAAATAGCAGCCATTAAAAGTGATAGAAAAAGATTCATTGTTTCAAGGGAGACGAGGGCAAAGGAACTTATTAGTAATGTGTTATTTTAGTCTTGCACCCTTAAACAAAAACTTACAAAGATGTCGCGAATTTATCAATAATTGAAATAAGTATAACTTATCCTGTAAGCACCACTAACTCACAATTACGTCGTTCCCGAAGATGGAAAAATAGTATCGATACAAGGTGACCCGGTGAAGCACAGCATACGTTTGAGACGATTCATAAAATGTAAAAAAACGTGTCTGAAGGGCTTTGATTCCCAGGGGTAATTTGAATCTGCTCATATTTGCAAATAAATGTTGTTCTGAAATCATAACGCATTCGGCTTGGTCACTTGAACAGGTTGCCTCACATGATGTTTTTAAAAATTTATTATTTTACAGCCGACACGGATCCCAGTTCAAATGCCACTTCAAAAGACTTTTGAATTTGTTTTTTTAATGATTAGGGGTGGACAAATTTAAAACAATATCGAGAGCCACTACGTGAAAATAAATAGCAAAATGTATCCTGTGTTTAACCCTCTCACAGGCCGGTTGAACTGTATTGAACCAAGGAGTGGTTGAAATGAAAAAAGAAAACATTCAAAGGATGTTTTTCCACTGTTTACACTTTTCATTGGAGGTGGTCGGGCGCCACCAAATAGATATAATTCCACACTCCTGGTGCCTTGTATTATCATTGAAGAATAAGGGAATACACTGGGATGACTTCAACACTGACACTGACTTTGTTCTGCACCAACACATTCATTCACATGCAATTATGGCCGTCAGATCACTCATTACTTAAGCCAAATTATTTATACCAGTATATTTAATATTACCTTTGCATTGGACATTCACCATGACTAAATTTTCGATCATTCACTTAGCACCCATAAAAGAAAGTCTACTTGCACAGCACGATACTGTTTGGTTCAAACATAGGTATTTGTATTTATTTGTATTTATTCATGTAAATGAGCAACAGGTATAACCCACTAACAGCTCAAGTCAAATAAGTAAAGCAAAGACATGGTATTTACAATGAAATGATAAAAATGATACCCGTGGCATTCCGAGATAGGCAACAAAGTCACGCACTCGCCCTAAGTCTTGGTGTCATTAAAACATTGTTCTGCAACAATAAAAGTGGGCATACATGATGTGCAGATAAAAGCACCAACAAAAACACAAGATGAAGGTAAAAACGTTCACTAAAACATAGACTAAAACAAGAGCCACACGATAATCAAAACAGGTGCTGCCTGATGTGCTTCACTATAGCACCTTTAAAAATATGGCATGTGGTGGTAAACGGATCGATTGTGGGACACTTGACTATGAAATCATTAAAACAAAGAAAAGCACGAATAAAAGCACCTCGCTTTACAGTTTCGACGCGTCCAAATGGAACCTGAAAAATTTGTAGTTGTGCCCCCCTGGTTCGACGCTAAGGGACGTGAAAGGGGAGGCTGCCAAGCGGGAGGGCGGAGTCTATCTTGCCCATGATTATTTTTGTAATGAAACATAAATCATATTGATATCATCTTTGCGAGAGGCTGGCAATTTTGAATACATTTAATAGGTCGTGATAAGAAAGGATAGAAGGCCGAGATGTATGAATGTGGGCAGCTAACCACATAAGAAATTTGGGCTGAATCCTGTCCAGCCTTTCCAAATGAGTTTAAGCAGCCCCTCCCCAAATGACGCAACCGTATTCAAGAATGGACCGCACATTGCCGAAATATGCTGCTAGAATGGGGTCTGTTTTCAGGTTCCCCGCGGCTCGGCCGGTCTGGAGAGATCGTAAGAGTACACCCATTGTCCTATTTGCCTTGCTGACGGTGTAATCGATGTGGTTTTTAAAGGTTAATTTCGTGTCAAGCCAAACACCCAGATCTCGAACCTCTTCTACGTGATTCAGATAAGTGTTTTGAATTTTGTACTGGGCCAGAATTGGATGTCTTTTGAAAGTCATTCCAAACGAGCAGCATTTTGATGGGTTGAGGTTCAGTTTCCAATCGTTGGACTAAACTGCTAGTCAATCAAGGTCCTTTTGAAGAAGTTCTGAGTCCTTTGACTCGGTGATTCTGTGATAGAGCTTTACATCGTCAGCAAAGAGAAGAATATTTGTCTGAATGTTGTCCGGAAGGTCATATATGAAGAGTTCAAAGAGCAACGGAGATATCAGACTACCTTCCGGCGTTCCAGAGCGAACCTGGGTCCAATCAGAACATTTTCCATTGGTAATGAGTCGTTGTTTACGATTGCACAGAAAAGTTTTAAGCCAATTCAAAGCCTGTCCGGAAATATTGTAGGATTTTTGAAGTTTGCGGAGGAGAAGTTTATGTTTTACGCTCTGGAATGCCGAAGAGTAGTCAGAGTAGATGACATCTGTCTGATGGCCTGAAGAGATGGAATCCCACGCAGTTTGTAGGAGACTAGCTAAATTTGTGTCACAAGACCTGCGTGGGACAAAACCGTGTTGTTTCTCGGTTAATACGGGCCGAACATGGGAAAGCAGGGTCTCATACACGCATCTCTCCAGAACTTTGCCGAACAGCGGGAGGAGTGAAACGCTGCGGTAATTTTCAGGCGAATTTCTGGTACCTTCTTTGAAAATCGGGACAATGTTTGCCTCCGTCCACCTGCTCGGGAAACCCCCCCGATCGACTGACTTTTCGAACAGTATGTACAATGGATGAGCTAATTCATTACGGCATTCCTTAATGATCCGAGCGCTGATATTGTCAGGGCCACAAGCTTTGTATATCTGAAGGTCTTCTAAAATATCCTTTATTCGTGCCTCTGATACAGTAAACTTGTCTAGATTTGGAATAAGGTGATTAGGTGTATCTGGATATTGAACTGGATCGTCTAGTCTAAATTTTCTCGCAAATGTTTGGTTTAGAAGATCTGCCCTTTCTTTATCTCCTGTGATGATGCAATTTCCGTCGGACAAGCCCGGTATCTGTCCCCTGGAGCCCTTAATGCACTTAAAAAAGACCAGAATCTTTAAGGGTTAGTTTTGAAGTTCCCTATCATGCCTTGGAGATGCAGAAAGTATTTGTCGCAAGATATGCTTTTGAATAGCCGCCGCTTGTCCTCAAAATTGCTGATTGTTTCCTAGTTCCTATTCCGTTTCAAACGTTTGAATGCAGTTTTTTCGCCCTAAGCGCACGGCGGACGTCAGCGTCGAACCAGGGTGGGCAACGACGGCGTAAGGTCACCGATGGAGCATGATCACGTATGGCAGCGTTAAGAATGTCATAGAACATTTCTACAGATTCTTCCAGCTCCGTCTCTAGCAGAACATCCCACGGAACTAGCTGAAGACTTCTCCGCATTCCATCGAAATCGGCTCTCTTATAATTTAGCGCAGTCGTTCGGCTGACTATAGGGCACGGAGTGGCTAGGGCTTTAAAAGCAGTACATATCTCAAAGTGGTCGGATTGAAATATACCACCACGAACATCGCTTTTAACTTCAGCTGATTGTGAGAAAACGAGATCTAGGTAGTTCAACTCTAGTCGGCTCACTAACACTTTGAACCAATCCGGCCATGTTACATTTCTCCATCAAAATCAGCGCGCGATGGGACAAACGATCACAGACAGGAGTAACTATTAATGACGCAGGGTCTCTGAGCCATCTAATTTCGGGCACATTGAAATCCCCAGCCAACAGCACAGGCTTTCCGGGAAACCCATTCACTAAATTACATATCACATCGATTTTTTTACTTAACGCATCGTTGTCACCCGGTGGACAATATGCAACACAGATGAGCGATTTCGGCTGTGTACAAACATCAATCACTAACAGCTCTGTCCCTTCCACCTCCAGCTCCGTACGTCTCACAGATGGTATGCTGCTCCGGATGGCACAGGCCACAACCCCGGCGTGAGTCGGCCGGTCTCGTCTATGCCAGGTGTGACTTGGAAACGTCGATTGGAGCTCTGCTGTTTCAAATGTTTCGTTTAACCATGTTTCGGTCCATGAAATAACACCAAACTGCTCCAATTCCGTTGAACAAGCCCTCAGAACCCCAAGCTTGTTACGGATGCTCCGGACATTTTGGGTCACTATCCGAAGGCCTTCACTACCAGCGGCGGTGTCAGGAGGGCCGGGGTTGACTTCAATATCGCTGCAAACCACGAGTCGAGTTATGTTGAATGTTGATGTGGATTTCGAGTTGTGCTGCACTTTGCTGTGCAGAAACCTAGGAGCACGGCCGGGTGTTTCCGGAGCTTGCATCGCCACTGCGAGGGTGTTCGGTTGCTTGAGGGCATGATGGTTAACCCTCTTAGCAGTATACGTAACCCGAACCTCTCTTCCGTTGTTTGTAGATATTTCATGAACAATGATGGATGTCTTATTTACCGCTGCTATTCTATGAAGCTTTTCATTCATTTTTCTATAATCGCATTAGCGAACAGATTTTGGAGCTGTCTGGCAACACAAGCTATGCTTGATTTTGGAATGTGCAAGAACTTAATTGTGCTGAAAAATGTATGCGTAAGAAAAGCACGCATGCCTTTGGAATCACATATTTGACTTTTCAATGGACTTTTTAAACCATCGTGATATGTTGCTGGTTTGGCCGTGCTCTCGATATAGTCGCAGGCGCCCTTGCTGTGAAACGTGAAAACGCTTCATTCGCATACTTGAATTTTGCTTCGGTGTAACTTTTGCACTGGAATTAAGCCTTTGCATTGCTTTAAAATCGAGTGCATGGCGGCACAATTTGACGAAGTTAATATTTTTTTTACATTGCGCAGAACAGCTCTCCACCAGGAGATGTACATTTTTCAGTTATTTCTCTCGCTTTCATGCTCCAGGCATAAGTTCTAAAAAAAAACACGAGCCATTGCAGTGCTGTGTTTGGAGCCATCTGATATCACACAGGCTCCGTGACCTAATTGTTGGTTATCTCTGCTGTTCAGTAAACCATGTAGAATTAACAGTGCACTGGGAGCGACGGCGCTAAATAGCCCTGTATATATCTAATATACAACTAATATCTACCGACAATGTTACATACAATCGTTTGGTCGGGTCACCTTTGAGGTCGCTCGTGGTCAAAGTATTCCTCACAGGAACACAGTGGAGACCTAAATTTTGTGGCATAATAGCTGACAGAGCAGAGCCGTAGAAAAATTTTCAGCACCATTGAAATGCCCTTGTCAAACCCGATCGGATTATATATATATATATATATATATATATATATATATAAAAATAATCACGTCTAGTTAAATTTCAAAATTAACCTGTTTTGACCTGGAGCCGGGCCTAGGTCTATGTGGTAAAAATAATATTCATCAAACTGCAGTGAAAAGTCAGACACGGCAACGTAAAAATAAAACTTCCATCGCAATTCTCGACAATTTTCAATTCTCGCAAGTTATCAAAATTTACCAATTGCCCCATGCATTTCTAATGGAAAGATCGTGACCCGGACCTTGTCCCAGGTTATCGATATGGAAATCCTGCTACGAACAATTATCTTGCTCGGTGACCTTACTATTTTATGCGAATCTAAGTACGATAGGTTAAATTTGATCTTACTGATGCATCTTGAAAGTTTTTTTAGAGGTAAGGTCTCTTGACCTGGGTTGGTGGTCTGACCTGATATGACCCAAGCCTAAAATTTTGCCAGAAGTTGTAAAAATGTCGAGTTAGAGGTAAATGAACTGCGGTGGCGCTGAGTGATTGCTTTTTCTTGCTACTTGTGGAAACCTGAGGAGGCCGGTTGCCCACCCCCTCGTATGGGCGCATGTTAATTTTCATAAACTCTGACACTTGCACGATGAAAATTTTGTAAGGACAATGCAACATCATTACAAGCAACCGGTTCCAAGAGAAATCGCTTTCTTTGTAGTGTTAAACATAACGCTATACTACTGCAGTGGGCAAAAACCGGCTGCATGCCTACCTTAGGTGCAAAAATTTGGAACTTATAGCAAGAACGCATTTTTTATTTTTTTCTATCGAAAGATATTTTATGAATAAAAATTTTTGAGGTGTCTAAAAGGGTCATTTCAACTGGAAAAAGGTCAGGCTAGGTAAAAAAGAAAAGGTCAAACAAATTAAGTAAAAAAATTCAAATGTTGAAATTTTCTTTTTTCAAAATAAAGTATAGTTAAAGACGAGTTCAATGATATACAAAACTTGTTAATCACGCTATGCGTTTTGAGTTATGAAGCATCAAACATGAGTCTACAAGGTGACCTCCCGAAAATGCCTCGGGCTATAACTCGGTCACCGTTGGTCGGAGGGGGCTAAGATTCTCACAGGCGTGTTTCTGGCTCAAAACTACCCCGAAGAAAAAGCTTCAGATTTTTTCTAGACATGGTGGTGTCAAGCCTTGGTCGATCTGTCCTGGAATGCCCCATCTACCTCTTTGATAATGACTGTGAACACATAATCCTCGTAACTTCAATCGTGACGACCGCAGATGCGTGTGCTCATCTCCCTGCCCCGAACCTATACCAGCAACAGATTGAGGATGTTATCAAATCGCTAAATTCTGTGGGTGGTGGCGTTGACGGCATAAATACTCATCTCCTCCTTTGCACTTACAAAAGATGCCTTAACAACTTGACATACTTTTTCAACATTTGCTTGCAAAATGCTGTGTTCCCAGATATTTTGAAAATTGCATCGATTGTGCCTGTTTATAAATCTGGCGAAAAAGATAAATTCACAAACTACCGTCCCATTTCCTTGTTGCCCATTTGTTCCAAGATTCTTGAACGACTGATTTATAATTACTTTTCGGATTATCTGACTCAACATGATATTTTGTACCCATTGCAATTCGGCTTTAGGAAGAAGCATAGTACCTATATGCCATTGGCGCACATCTATGACAATGTAACAAAATCTCTGGAAAACGGTCATGTTTCGTGTGGAATATATCTTCATTTGAAAAAGCGTTCGATACGGTTAGTTTAAGTATACTCTTACGTAAAATAAATAAAATTGGCATACATGGAAAATTATATAAAATCATTTGCTCCTATGTATCAAACAGATATCAAAAGACAAGGATAAAAGAAACTCTATCAAAACCTAGAAAAATGGACACTGGTGTTCCACAGGGATCAATTTTAGGGCCTTTGTTATTTATAGTATATATTAACGACCTTTATAAAGTATCAAATGACTGTACATTTTACTTGTTTGCGGACGACACTGCTATTATCATAACAGAAGAAAATTCAGCAAAGCTTCAGCCTAAGGTAAAAAATATCCTGCCTAAAGTATCAGAATGGTTCAAAGCAAATCGTCTATCATTAAACGCGTCTAAATCACATTATCAACTTTACTCTGGGTGTACATTGGAAAATCTTGATGTGACTTTGAACAGTGTACAAATCTCAAGGGCGAAAAAATATACGTTATCTAGGAATAAATATTGGCGAAAAATTAAAATGGGACTCTCATATTTCAAATTTATCCACAGTTATAAGTAGGAATCTAGGCATAATGAGCAGAGCTAAATTCTTTATGTCAACACGTGAATTACTTTGTCTTTACAATGCCTTAATCTTGCCCAATTTAAATTATTGCGCGCTTGTCTGGGGTAGTAATTATGAATCCAGACTAGATAAAATCATTAAACTTCATAAAACGAGCAGTTAGAATTATAACGAAGAAACCCTTTTACTATCCAACGAATGAACTATTTCTTGAGCTAAAAATTCTGAAGTTTCCAGAACTAGTATCGGAACAAAAAATAGTTATTCTATCAAATGTGTTGGAAATGGTACGATGCCAACTGTGATGTCTTCAATGTTTCAACTCCACCGAGCAAATAACACTAGAACCTTTAGCCACCACAAATTACAGAAAATTGTCTATTACATGTTCTGCACCAGAAATTTGGAATAAAACTTTATGTGCCAAATTTAGGACTACGGAAGATGTACCCCTAAACAAAAACGCACTCAAAAAACATGTAAGGGATATTTTCCTTGCCAAATATAGAACAAATAATTAGTAACCAACGTGACCATGGCCGTGAAATTTATAGTGGAGGAAGACATGTGAACCTTGGTAATGGGGCTGCACATGGAAGACTGCAATTATGTGTCCCAATAAATGCTTCCTAGTGTATATGTGTGGGTTTGTGCGTGTTGCATGGACGTTGTGCGCGTGTGCGTGTACATGAGGGTGTGCGTGTGGGTGTGAGTGTGGGTGTGTGTGTGTGTGTGTGTGTGTGTGTGTGTGTGTGTGTGTGTGTGTGTGTGTGTGTGTGCGTGCGTGCGTGCGTGCGTGCGTGCGTGCGTGCGTGCGTCCATGCGTGTGTCTGACTCCCTGCTGCGCTTGCTTGCTAGTTTGCCTGCTTGCTTGCTTGCCTATGCCTGCATGTCTGCCCTAATTTGCTTACTGTCTTCCGAGTTCTCTGGCGAATGTTACTAGTCCTCTATCTTTTCGCCAGAATATCGGAGGGGCTAACACGAATCTCCAGTTTTGGGTAGTCCCGTTAGGAAAAAGACTAACAATCTAACCGGTAATGAGCTAAATTATTGTGAATTTAACCTAAATAGACCTGTATTCCTGCTCCCTGTATATTTACAGGGAGGTACTACTGGCAGTTTTTACTAACAGTACTGATATTTATTATGCTTTCTTTAAGTTACTTTCTTTTTCCTAGCAGGGCGTGCCGCGACTTGTAATATTTTATGTTCTGGTGGTGTTAACGTAAGGGTACTGTTGTCGTTGGGATCGCGGAGGGGGCACGCCTAGCTACCCGTTTAAATGGGTGGCGGACCTTTTCTAGCAATAGAATTGCATGAAAAAACCTTAATCCCTGTTATCCACAAATTCACTTGCCCAAATAATGTTCGTTTGCCTTCACGTCTTAAGCGCCGTGGGGGGAGGGGGTGGCAGCAAACCACTGATCACATTCGTTTACTTTGGTAGCAGTCGTACGTCGCAGGGGCAGCTGTGGTCGTTTGCTTGCCAATATACTTAATCCTCAGTGACAATTCAGGCAAACGATACGATGGAGGACGAGGATGGATTGCAAAATATTCTGTATTCCGTGGGGGCCGCTCAATGTGATAAGCATAGTCTAAAAATACAACAGTGCGATATTCCAGTAACGTTAATCACTTGAGAAATTCGGAACGTTGATTCGTCAAAGAAGTCGAAAGCTTCCATTCGGTTCAGGATTTGGCGTTTCGATTTTAAATATGATCACTGCAGGGTGGTAACGCGGCGAACAAATGCTGGCGAGGACAAAACAGCAATGTGCAGAACAGCTACTGAATAGATCTCGGCACTCTCCTCCAAAACTTCTAGCTAAACGGTTCGTCTCGCGAACGGAGAACTGCGTGGAAGAGGTTATTAAGCAGCTGCATGAGTTCCCGCCGCACAAAATAGACTATCAGTTGACCACATCTGCTTCTGAAGCCACTTAATGTTACCGCGTCTCAAACAGGCACAATATACACAAATTTAATGATATTCGGCGAAAACATAGCGCGAAGAAAAGGTAACAGCTAGTCCATATCCCTGTTTCGCATCTTGGATGACTTCTTCTTGGGGAACGGCTTTTGTTTCTTCAGCTGTTTTTTAACGGCAGCCTTAGCAGCCTTTTTCTTAAGCTGTTTCTTTGCCTCGACATCTGCCATCAGTTCCTCCACCAGCGTCTTCCGCCGCTGCTTCTTCGGAATCCGTCCACTGTAGAAGTCAGCTGCTGACTCCACCACTGTGCCCATCTGGAAATACTTGGGTAGCACACGCATGTCATTCTTCTTGTAGACCCGGTTCTTGTCGATAGCTGAGCGCATCTGTAAAACTTCCAGATTTTGTTTCACCTCTTCTGTCATCTCTGGGGCTCTCATATTGAACCAGCCGGCGCCGCTGGTCTTGGCGCGCTCTAAGCGAGCTGCACGCTTCTTCATGAAGCGGGAGCCGCCCTTAGGCACACTGTCCAGCTGCTCGTACCCAGGCTGCAGCACCTTGCTGGTCAGGGTCGCCGCAGCTGATGATGAGCCTGCCGCTGCACAGGAAAAGAGTGAGATAAGGCAGCGAACTAAATCTGTAAGGAGCAGAAATGCAGTGGGCCTGGGGGAATCGTGACTCCTGTTGATAGCTATTACCTTGCCTAACTTACCAACTGGCAGAATTTGGGTCATGCTAGACTGAAATAATTGAGCAGCATCTACTGTATATAAATAAACCCACAGTTTTACCAAAGAAGTGTCTTCTGCACTCATTTGGAGTCTTTACTACCCCAATCATGTTTTTTCTCAGAATAAATTTGGATGAAGTGAAAAATTTTCCCCTTTTCTCGATAATGTTTGAAGTTTTGAAATAAAATTGTGTGTGGGTCAGAATCAAATTGAGTTCTGAGTGATGCTCACACACACACACACATTTTTATTAAAACTGCCAAACCTTCTCTTGTTTCTGTGAAGTGCTGGCAATGTGTTGGCTAGCCACACCAGCCAGCATAACAATAAAGACGGTATGCAAGTACTTGTATTTTTCACTTCAAATTTGGACATTAAACTTTGATTGCATATACAAAGAGGATGCTGGTCAATAGTTCTATTTGTTTTCCCTTGTAACCCCAGGCAACAAAATAAATTGCTGGTTTGTTAACATATAAACATGAGCACTAAACAAGACATGGTACTAAGCTTTTAACACGCCATGACGGGCGGGACCGCCCCGGGTTTTCGAAACAGCAAAAACGGCGCCAGCCCGCCGACTGATAACCTTTCCCCATCATTTTGCAACTTCTGTGAAAATTTTAAGGATAGGTCATCTCAGGTCAGGTTACCAGTACAGGTCAAGTGATCTGACCTAAAAAAGTTTAAGATAGCATAAGTCGGAGCAGGGGAACTTATCCAATTGAAACTTATACACATATTGGGCTCACCGAGTTCTCAAAATATGTTCCGGTATTTTGATATCGATGACCTAAAGTCAGGCGAACAGACCTCTCCATTGGTAATACATGGAAATATGGTTTTACTGAATAACTCAGTAACAGATGGTGATAGAGCGTTTATTTTAGCTTCATTAGACTTGCCTTGGCTTTGCAGTTCTAATGATATGCATTTATATAATTTGACCCTGACCTGACCTCAGGTCAGATCAAATCTTGATTTGACCTAGCAAGGTCAAATCATATATCATTCAATTCGCTTGCTGCGAGGATTCATAGAGTTTAAGTCGTTTTGCTCTATCTTTACTTGTTCAGATGTAATGGCAAAAACTTAATTTACATGTTATCCCTATGACGGCATGTGACGGCATGTTTTTACCTCTGGTGACCTTAAATGTGACCTGACAAAAAATGGTTCAAATATTTTTGATGGAGAAGCGGATGGGCTACCCAACACAGTTTACCGTTTTTGCTACCTACCGTGTTTCTCGAGATCTTAGGGGTGGGTACCCGCCCCTCGTCAACAAGGTGGCTCAGACTTCCATCAATCGCTGTTAAGGCATAGAAATTTCAAACTTTAGGATGACAAAAAAAAACTAAAGATGAATGATTTAAAAGGACATTGGAGTTTAAACAAGAGAAAGCAAGGACAAATAAAACCATACAAAATAGGGAGTAAACAAAAAGTTCAGTGAACAGGGCATTGCCATATAGGTACATAAACATCACATTCTTAATTGCATACTAGTTGTATGCATGTTTATTCCATGCACATACAATTAGCAACCACTTCACCACAGGTAAAACAGCAGAGGAAGGGGGAGAGAACCGTTAGCCATGTTATTCTGCCAGCAGAACCCATAATAGTATGCCACATGCATGCACAATACGGTATCATGGACTACAAGATACTGTATTGCGCATGCGTGCGACATACTAGTGCGCGTTCTGCAAGGCAGAACAACACGACTAATGAAACTGACTTCTTGCTGAGACAAAAATACCCCCTGCAGATCTGAGAACTTTTGATTTGGGTTCATTGCACCCTTCAGAGCACACTCACAATATTTTTGTGACAGCCTTACTGATAGAAAACTGTTCAACTTAGAAGGTATGAGGGTCCGGCCCCCTTATCGGTGGTGTGAATTTATATCTCTTTGGGTGTGCCCTGAAACCAGCAGTGAAACATCAAGTAATTGTTAAAAATCCTTAAAATTTGTTGATCAATTTCAGGACTTTAATTTTTTTTTGCTTCAGGAGGCTTGTGTGAGGGCCAAAAAAGATAATATCAAGCTATCTGTTTTTGTATGATGGTTATTAGTACTTGTGTGGAATGGGTATTATTATTCTTTCGAATTTTGGCACCCCCAATGATTTCCCAAAATCTGTGCCCCTGTCCCTGATCCTTTGACTTTGTTCCCAACTAAATAAGACTGCCTGTAATCTTATAATTCAATACCTTTCTTTTTCTGTGAGTAGTCTCCATTTTGTGAAGTGTTCTGTCTTGAACCAGTCGTCACTGAAGGCAGATCCAGCTCACTTGCTCCATTAGGGCACAACAAAATCTTCTGCATCTGAATCACTTTCATCCCCCAGATTCAGAGGAAACCTAAATAGTGAATCCATCACAAAAGGATGTCCCAATCAAAATTAGAAGCTTATACTTTTATCTGAGCCTTAAAACCCAACTAACATGTACACAAATACCAGCAATGCCACCACTTGCGCTCGGAAATTCAAAACTCAAAACGATGTTACTGAAAAACAAGAGATGAACGCACCACCTCCCCCGAGACAAATATGCATTTCGAAAGAATTCAAGAATAGATGCATTGTACGAATAAGAATTGACTAAGTTCTCCCAACGCCACGTGTGTTGCTTATGTATTCAACGCTTGCTCCTCTCTCTTCTTTCTTGAGACCATAGGCCTGTTATTCTGCCGGCAGAAAGCATAATAGTATACCACACTCATGCGCAGTACCGTATCATGCACTACAAGATACCGTATTGCGCATGCGTGTGGCATACTAGTATGCGTTCTGCACGGCAGAAGTAACACGGCTCATAACAAAAATGCATTAGTGCCACAATCGCAAGCTCTGCGCAATCGCTGCCGCTGATGCATGTGTGCTTTTAGCTAACTCCTTCAAATACTGTAAGTATTCTCCTTTTGAGTAGACTAAATAAACTTTAGAATACCCGCAACTCTCCAATTCATGGCCCTAGTGGCGGCTGTGCCTGTGTAATGTGTATGTGAGTCTGTGTGTGTGTGATGGAAGCCACAAGAGTTCAGAAGCCACGGGAGGTCCACAAGAGTTGGTCTCAGGGACCCGAGTTTTGGTCTCGGTCCCCTGAAACTGTTCTCAGGAGGCCCTCAGAGACGGTAGTAGGGAACCGGGAACTGTTTTCGCGGGTCCCAAGCGTTGGTCTCGGGAGTCTCATGATTGGTTCTCGGGTGGGGGGGGGAAGAGTTGGTTTTGAGACCCCAGAGTTGATCTTGGGAGCCCTTAGAGCTATACTGATATCAAGATCACGAGTTTCGCGGACGATGTTACCGTGATAATGAACGGCAGCTCACAGTCAATGTTAGCTTGCTTACTGTTTTTGAAGATTTTAAAACGGTATCTGGCTTGGAACTAAATGCATCAAAGACTCAAGCACTATAGACAGGTCATGCTGCGAGTTCTAAACAGCCGATATGCACCGACTTTAACATTCAGTGGCCAAAGGGCTGTATTGAAATAATGGGGGTTAAAATACCAAATGATCCAGAATTGAATATCTCCAGCCTAAATCACGACGTCAAATTTGAAAATATTATTGCTCGACTCACTACATGGGCCGCAAAAGGCTTAACTCCCTTTGGGCGTATATACTTGATAAAATCCGAACTGCTTTCACAGCTGATATATCTCATGACAGTTCTTCCTTCTCCGAGCTTAGAGTTTGTTAAAAAGTTGGAGAATGCCTACTTCAAATTTATTCGGGGCGGCAAAAAACATCGAACAAAGCGGGCAACCCTTAAAGCGAAGTATAAAGGTGGTGGGCTAGAGGTACCGGATGTTATATCTCAGTCGAACAGCCTAGATATTGCGTGAGTTAGGAAATATATGGATGTAGAGAACAAGGCCAAATGGAAATATATAATGAAAGAAAAACTGCACCTAGGAAGAGGCACAACTGTTTTTCATTGTGATAGCAACCCTGATATGATAAAGAAGTGGCTAAAAAGCAAATTTTGGGAAGAGGCGTGTTCAGCGTGGATGGTCATTAAAAAATCAGAGGACAATAGCGGAGGAAATATCCTTGCAAAAGTTACATGGGGCAATAGAGATATTAAAGTCGAAAGCAACCAATAAATTAGTAGACAACTCCTTAGTACTAGGGGATTATCAAAAATTGCTGATCTCTACCATGTTTCGGAGAGAAAACTTTTAACAGCTAATGAGATTGCGAGGAAATATAGTATTCACCCAATCTTAGCGCTCTCAATCCTGAGAGCTATTCCGGATGAGTGGAAACAACGTATATCAAGGGAAAAACCAGCAGGGCTAGTGGATCCCAAATGTTTCAACACCCTGAGAAGCTCTTCAAGAACGGCAAAATGGACGTATTTGAAACTAAAAGAAAACGCACATACCTTGGTTACTGAAAAATTCCACGAAAACTGGAAATTAGAACTTTATCCAACGTTATCGCCCCAGATGCAGTGGTCTGCTGTATACACACGACTCAAGCGATCGACAAAAGACGTAAATCTCAGGTGGCTGCAGTATAGGATGATAAAACGTATTCTACCAACGCAAAGACTACTCCACCTTTTTTGAATCACTGAGAGTGATAAATGTAAGAAATGTCCCATGTACTCAGAAACCATAATTCAAAAATGTTTTCGTGTCCTTCGGTAAGAACTCTGTGGATCGGAGTAAGAAGTTTATTGGGAAGACAAATTAATATCGCAGGCAAGGACATAGTTTTAGGCATTCGTAAAAGCAACTTAAATGAGGAATGTTGGATCAACACTACAATCATACTTACAAATCAATTCATCTGGAAATATAGAGATCGTTAGGAGTGCTTAACTCTCGAAAACCTGAAGGTCACATTTGCGACTATCTAAAAATTGAACACTACATTGCTAAAATTAATGATATCGAAACCCAGCTTGTGGACCGATGGGAATCGCTCATTCAACGCTTATAACGCCACCACTTACGCACGCTCGAGACCACACCATGTATGTTTGCACCTGTCTCTGTCCACCGAGCGGACCATGCTAGCGCTCTCTCACCGGTGTGTCTCTCATAACGGCGTTGTGCAACGGGAGGCGACCGCGCACTGAATTCGCCTGTGTATAGTGGTTTGGTCACTGCGAAAGATGTGGTCGGGAATGGGGAGGGTTTTGTGGTGTGTCACCAGAGTGAAGGACCCGCCTGGTCCGTGGTTACTAGGGTGAAGTGTTCGCCTCTTTATTACTGTTAAGCATAGGTGTTTTCTTCCTTGGGTGAGCCCGGGCGCTCTCGGTTGACTAGTGGACGCATTGTATTCTCTCATCTACAGCCCTTTTCGTGCAGGCCTCACTGCAGCTCAGTGTTGTTGCAGCATGGCTGCAGTTTAGGGAGCATAAGCGTTTATTTTTGTGTAGATTGGGTCTAGTCCACGGCCTTTGAGATGCGATACTTCGGATTTTGAAATGGTTTGAAGTGATTTATGGTTGAAAAGGGATATGTTCAATTGGGAAAACATTGAGTCTACCTTGTCTCTTGGCTGTGTCTTTGTGCATCTATCTTTGGTAATTTTAGAGCTATAGTGTAGATAGCAATGGCTGTGCCCAAATTTGTCTGGATGTCTGTGCTGAAAAAATACACGGTGTGAAGTGAAAAAAGTACAAGTCAAGTGACTTGACATCCAAAAAAGTTTAAAATAGCATAAGTCGAAACAAGGTGATAACCCATATCACATAATCACCCTACCGAGCTCTCTAAAATATGCTACGGTATTTTTATATCGATGACCTAAGGTCAGGTACGAGCCATGACCTCTGTATTGGAAACATGCAAAGACGATTAGCCGCTTTATGACCCATCACGCACTCGCTGTTCCCGACGTCGGTGTAACGGGTAGCAGGGCGAGATACATAGTAAAACAGCTGACGAATCTGATGTCTGCTTAGGGTCTCAGATGGCTCTGGCACTGGCTGGAGGATTCAATTGAAGTATGCTATTTTTAGGAAAAGGAAAATTGCCGCAAAATTTTAGGTTTTGCGGGCAGGTCTTCCCTCTTGATCCACCAGGGTCTCATAAATACATTAAAAACATCTTACTCCCTGACCGAGATCGCTTAGACTTTGAATATATGCGGAAGAACAAGATAAAACTATTCTTTTATTTGTCTTTTGTCATGGCTGGTCCAAAAGATCTGCACAAATTGTTAACATTTACATGGCTAGACCTCGGGCTTTTGACGTTTTTCTGCTTTTTTCCGCCGTCACCAAAATGAATTAATCTGGTTGTAGCAATACCGTCATTTCCGTTACTTCTCAACAAAATAGCTGAGCCTGATAAACGTGGTATTATTACCTTCGTAAGTCCTGAGAATTAGTTTTAGATAAATTATTAGAACTTCTGATCAAATACTGTTATAGTTTTGCAAATATTGTTTAAAAGAAAATTGATTTAGGGTCATAATGCCCATTTTTGCTTTTTGGCTGATGAAGGGATTCAGTAAGAGAAAGAACCAACCGTCGCTCAAAAATTTTAGGTCGTTCAGGGTCTTCTGCTTCACACTGAGCCACAAAAGATTCGGTGGTGGTAAAGCCCTTTTTAGAGCCAACAAAATCGACATGGCGCTCTTCAGAGCCCGCTACATCTTTGTTAAGATTAGCTGTTTCGAGCCCTAGGCAAAAGTCAGATTTTTTACCGAATTCATATTTGAGTGAGCGCCGAAACATGCACATTTCATAGAAATAATTATGTTACTGATCGTGGCTTTCAGTCCCCCACCTCGTGACTTGCTGTACGATTTGCGCATTGGCTTTCTCGTAGATTCCGACCTACTGGATAATGCCAGCGGCTCTTTTGCTGTAATCCAGCGCCAGTCAAACAGGGTCGCCAAATCGGACCTCCAACGAAGACAGGGGACGAGAGAGAGAGAGAGAGAGGGAGAGAGAGAGAGAGGGGGAGAGAGAGAGAGACGTATGGTTTTCACCTTGCATATCTCTGGAATAGTTTTGAGCCCAAAAAACCTATCTATTAACTGGTTTTGGGCGCAAAATGTGTAGTGAAGGCTTAAATGACGAAGTGATGGGAAATAGATTGTTTAATTACCTCACAGGAAGGATCACAATGAATTCCCTCTGTAGTGACGCGACATCATGGTTTGACGTAGATACCTAGGTATGCACATACATACGTGTCCACGTGCATAGGTACTTGGATGTCAATGCCCGAAAAACTGGAAACTCTACGCTAGCGATGGTAAGCTTCCCCATTTGGACATTTTCCATGAAGTGTGAGCCCTTCAACTGAGTTATGAGGGTCTCAGGTTTTATCCACTTTTCGTACTCTCGATATCTATATTCGTATATCTCGATATCTCGATATTCTACTAACTCTACTTTACTCTACCTATACCTTTCGTACTACTCTCCATCTCTGTCTCTGCCTTTGTCTCTGCCTCTCTCTCTCTCTCACTCTCTTCGTGGAAGGGTAGAGATAAAAAGTGCTCCTTCACGCTCCTTCCACTAAGTCGGCTCAAGTCTGCTACGGGAAAGCACCCCACTGAATACACCCTGGAAGTGATTTCCATATTCTGCGCCTCAAGGGCATATCAAGGGTATGCGCATACCTGCCGACCGGCCCCAGAAGTACCATTCAGTGGAGCGACTACCTGTGCCGGGGAGGGGTGTGCGGGCAGCCGGTGTACCGTGGCATGGTGCTGTGAGCGCGGCCGTGACGTTTTCAGCCGCCAGAGCTGGCAGTTGCAGTGTCAAACGCCAGCAATGACTCTATCCGTGTGGTTCGTGCTGGCGGTGATAGCCACGCGGATACCAAACACAATCCAGTTCTCCGTGCCTTCAGGTGAGCACCGCCGCTGTGCCATTACAGCTAGCGTTCAGATTTTAGCCCATTCAAAGCTTAAGCAGAAATCACAATTATTGGTTTGACTTAATGGAGGAGTAGCGCCTGTGTGATGGCATTTATGTTGAAATATCGAATTCATAGATGACACGGAAAACTGGGTTTCACACTTGGCTTCTACGAAAGCTCACTGTTTGCGAGAAGAACTGACTAAGCCTGTTCACATCGGAGTTGTGAGTCACTTCGGTCCGACTCTGAAGTGGTAACGAGGTGACTCATAAATGACTCTAGAGATCTAGAGTCTTTATTCGTGACGAGATTCAAGACGAGACTGAGAAGTCTGGCCAGCAAACGCTTTTTCGTAAACGTTGGGTCTTGAGATAGATAAAGTATGAAGCCATATTTTTTAGGAATTCTCAGCAATATCGATATATCATTTCAAATCACATACACACAACATTGCAGCCGATACATGACCTAACAGTGCTCCATAAAGTCCAAATAGATAACTATCAGCAATACAATCTACATATCTTTTAGCAAAGCTCATATACAAACTAAGTTCTCGGTCAACCTGTTAATGACTTATCGGCATCAACAAATTTAGCTTGGACTCAGCTGGTGCATTTCATCCAAGATACCTAATACCTACCAACCAACCTATTTTTAGGAATTCTAACACAGATCAGTTACGCTCGTAGAGGGGTCTTCGAATTATCACCTAACCTTCCATTTCATCATAGAAAAACAGAAGAGAGAACATACATCCTTTTATTTTTAACAAAATTTAGTAATCTGGTGTGTGAAATGAGAGGAATTTTTGGGGCCGAAGCAAATTTAGGATTACAAAGCCATGAACAAGGGCATACAATTCGCAACGTTTCGAGTTAAGAACACTAATGTTCTGGTATTATATGCAAAAACATCAATCACTCCTATAAGCAGCGACGTGATCGTTTTGTGCGCATGCACTCCCCCCCTGGTGTTATCAACAACATGACACTGAAATATATAATGATAAAGGGTTCGATGGGAATTAAATTCTAATGGATACAATTATATGAACAAGTCAAATCCTCACACCACACACGTTTTACGCAATCTTTTCACACCACACATAACCCTGGCTGCCGGTGTCTGACCATCGTAAAGATCCAGGGCCCCTCGCATACTCCGCTGCTTGTTGGTGAAGGCGTCTCTGTCCCGGATGTGAACTGCCTCCGGTACTTATAGTCTGCGAACAACGCTACACTTCATGATGATTGATGCATGCTCCTCCAGGAGTTTTTATTTCAGCTTCGTGGTGTCTTATTATGATGGATTCTTTAGAGGAGCTCTTTCTTGTAGATGCGTGAACAGTAGTCTGGATAGAGTTATTGTTGTGTGGTCTATGTAAGGTGAGTGATTCCTGCGCGCAAGTATATATATATATATATATATATATATATATATATATATATATATATATATATATATATATATATATATATATATATATATATATATAAATGAAATTGCACATCTGATAACATTCTTTCATGACGCTGCCCAATATATTTAGAAGGCATTGCCGGTAGAAATAGTCTGCAAGTTACAGAGCTGCAGATCGGACGGACTGGTTGCATCAGCCCGCACACGTGGCACTGTCCGGCGAGGAGCCGGTTTGTTTCACCTTGCAGGTGTTTCCCGGGATTATGACTAACCATCTCTCCTTGACCCGGGGAAGGGAGTTCCGGGTGGATTGAAATTAAGATGAAATCCATGAGATGTAAAAATCCAGGAGACTGAGCCTGCCAACCTTGCAGACTGCGTTTTGATTTCTTCAAGAACTTGCTTGGGACCCAAGAAGGAAAATGTCATTGTCAGGTCTCAAGAGAGCAGGGGCAGGCCCAGGAGGAAAGGGGCAGACATTGGCCCTTAAATGTTCCGATTTTTCCGAATCTCTTACCAGTCGCACTGGAGAGGGTCTGGCACTAACGCGCACTGGAGGGAGGACCTGGATAGGCCGCCTGAAATAAAAACTAAGAGGCGTAGAAGAACACCCGTTTGAGGTGGTGGATGGGCCTTATATGATCTACATTGTACGCGACTTTCATTGACCTAGACCATTCTCTTGAAGGTGAAACGAAGTCATAACGTCCATCGTGGCCGCGCTAGTGACTCATCGGGAAATACCGTGATTAAGCGGAAAAAGTCAGGAAGATACTGAAAACAGGCCAAGATTGTACGGGGAAGGCTCCATTAACATGCGCATTAACGGGGGCGGGTACCCGCCCCCTCGGGTTTTCGGAAACAACATTGAAACAGCGGCGCGCAGCGCCGCTGTACTTGGTATGCCTTTTTTATCATCATTTTTACAACTTTTGTGAAAATTTTAAGGTCAGGTCATATCAGGTCAGGTCACCAGCACAGTTCAAGTGATCTGACCTAAAAAGTTTAAGATAGCATAAGTCGGAACAGGGTGAACTTATCCAATTGAAACTCATGTTCCCATAAGGAACCCATAATGTTCCCACCAGGTTCTCTAAAATATGTTCTGGTACTTTTTGTATCGATGGCCTACGGTCAGGTACGAGCCATGACCTCTCCATTGGAAATACATGGGGAAAATGGTTTTAAGTGAATAACTTAGTAACGGATGGCGATAGAGCGTTTATTTTAACTACATTAGATTTGCTTGTCTTTGCAGTTCTAATGATGTGCATTTTATATAATTTGACCTTGACCTGACCTCAGGTCAGGGCAAGTATTTGATTTGACCTAGTAAGGTCATATTATATATAATTTGATTTGGCTTGCTGTGAGGATTCATATAATTTAAACCGTTTTACTCTATCTTTACTTGTTCAGATGTAATGACCAAAAACTTTCATTTACATTTTATCCCTATTGCGGCATGTTTTGACCTCTAGTGACCTTGTGACCTGACAAAAAAATGTGACATGTGACCTTGTGGTCACATGTGAATGTGACCTGAAAAAAATGGCCCAAATATTTTCGATGGAGAAGTGGATGGGCTGCCCAACGCCGTTTACCGTTTTTCGCTACCTAGCGTGGTTCTTGAGATCTTAGGGGGGGCGGGTACCCCCGTCAAAGTGAAGGTGGTTCAGACCCCCGTGTTGTGTTCCGCCATTGGCAGCGGATTTCCATTCGTCGATAGGGTGTGAGTCACGTGACTCAGCAACGGAAAATAAGTGTCGTGTTACTGGTCACGTGTCAGGTGCTCCGGCGGCCAGTCAGCTGTTGATAGTGTGGAGACAACTTTGCTGGCCGGTTGCCTATTTCGGGCATGAAGGAGAGAGAGGAGGAAAAAATACACACTATTCGAACGGGATTTCCGGTGTATCTGCGGGTGTTCGAGCGGCGATATGAAGCACTGACCGCCGATTTCAAAGGGCGTTCCCGGCGGATGCAACACCCCGTCAATAGGCGTGTTAATATTTTACGGGATTTAGGAGTCAAGGTCATCCTAGGTCATTGACCTATGGCGTAACAATATGGTATATTTCCTATAATCATGGGCGCCAAAATCGGGGGGACAGGGGACGCGGCCCTCTTTGTTAGCCAACCAGGGGGGACGTCCCCCCAAAAAAATTGGTCCACTGTCATTAATGTTGTCAGGTACCGAATATGTTCCAAATTCGCCTCCCCCGGTCAGCACCAGCCCTGGTCTGTCCCCGCTTGTGAAAATTCCGTGGCGGCGCCCCTGCCTATAATGTGCACTATAAGTAGCAATATAGCAACCGTTGGGCGAGAAATGGGAATTATCCTTGCTTATATACTCAACTGATTTTTTTGCATTTTCTCCCCATAACCAGCGTGGACTTGCATAAAGGTGATGATGAAGTGAATCATCGGTATCATTTTCAGGGCAGTTAATGTGCCCAAAATTCGCCTCCCACCCCCACCTCCCCTTCCCCGGTCTTTGGCATTCCAGCGCCCGCAGCCCCAGAAAAACTGCGTTGCGATGCTCCTGGTTGCAACCCTTTCACACCCTAAAGAAAATACAAGATTTTTGCGTTGTAAGGACCAGGGATGCGGAGCCGGAGCCGGAACCGGAGCCGGAGCCGCCGAAACACTTTTGATCGTAGCCGGAGCCGGAGCCGTCAGAAAGGGTCCGGCTCCCAAAGAGCTCTAAAATTATTAAAAATCAAACGTGGAATGGTCACATTTAACCTCGTGAGATGTTGCATGGAAACACCTTTATTCACCTGAGATATGACATTTTCTCAATATGTTATGTATATCGAGATTAGTGAAATATTGCAACTAAGGGTGTTCCGTAGACGTTCTCATTCTCGGGCAGGTGATGCGCTCCGGCCATTTAGCATGGGCAGAAGTTGGCAACAAATGAAAGCATTGGCGTACACTGGCGGATCCATGGGGGGGGTACAAAAAGGCATTTCACCCAAACCGCCCAATTTTTGGCGATTTTCTTTAAAAAAATTTGTTTTCACTATTTACCCCATGCCGTCGGCCTGTACCTGCCCCTGTTGGCAGACGCAGGGGAGCCCCCCAAACCCTGGTAGGTGGGCAGACTATCCTTTGGCCCCCCAAAGGCCGAATAAATTTTTTGAAAAGGTGTTTACACTAGGTCTGTCGGGCAATAAAATATTTGTTCCCCCCCCTCCCCCAGGAGAGCTATCATGTACTGGGAGAAGTAGTTTATACTAGGTCTGTCGAGAACCGAGGGCAAAAGGCGTACAAAACATCATCCTCGTCACTCGATGCGGCACTAGCCGACTTCAAAAACCTGGGTCGCCTAAAGGGGGCAACCGTATGAGACATCTTAGATAGATATCCAGCCGGCTAGCCTGGTAATAGCCGCGCAACCAGTTACTCAGGTGTCCGTGGAGAGGTTGTTCTCCGCGATGAAGCTACTGCTTACTGATCTCAGGTCCATACTAAGAGCAGACATATTGGAGGCAATGTTGCTGCTCCGCTCCAACCGCGATTGGGTGGTGTAGTGAGCGAACCCGCTGCTGGGCCCTGAGCAGTAGGGTGGTTGGTTCCGATTTTTCTTGAAAAGGAATTATGCCATCAGCCTATTTGATGTGTTTTTCGATGTTGAACACTGTTAGCTCATTGAAATTTTTCTTTGCGGGCCGTCCAAGCTTTACTTGATCGTTGTATCTTTAATTTTTTCTATGTGGATTTGCGGGCATGTCTGACCCATATTTCTGTTTGCCATAACAGTGCAGTGCAGTTTTGCCATACGAATACACTGCAGTGTAGGTTGGGTCAAGTTTTGAGGTTCACTGGCCTTTGGCTTCTGGTCAAGAGCGTTCGTTCATCCAGTCGCCATTTTTCATTCGTACAAATACATAATCACTTTGTATCTGATGGGCTTTCACGCCCTTGAGAATGTGTCGATCACATTTTGGATATAGGTACATACATTGCCGGAGCCGGAGCCGGAGCCGGTCGGCGCCGACTATTTTTCCCGGAACCGGACCCGGAGCCGTTAGGACACTTGAACCCGGAGCCGGAGCCGAAATCATAACCCCGGACCGGAGCCGGAGCCGGAGTCGTCCAAAATTTTCTCGGCTCCGCATCCCTGGTAAGGACCCACTCCGGTCAATTTTGTTCCCCCCCCAGTGACCCGCCGCTCCCTCCATCAGCCTGCCGCCCCTCTTCGACATCCCGCCATCCCTTCTTCTGGTGGGCCCCCAAACCAAAATTGCTGGTGCGCACCTGGTCTCAGCAGCCATTGCCGAAAGAAAAACAGGCCTGTAGGTATTCAATACGAAGAGGGACACCGGATACTGGAAAAAGTCCAATGGCTATGGATTCCACACTCCACAGGTCATTTCCCTTATGGACTTGAACTGTATGGAGTTCTTACTATTGAGCTTTATAGTTGTATATCGAATTTTTGTTAAAATTCACATGTACATAAACTATGCAGTCTATATTTATAAAATCATCGGGCAGTAAGCGTATTCAACTCAAGACAAGGATTTGTTACACGCTCTATTATTTCTTGCAAATTTGAGCTCCAAAAATCGAATTATAATGAAAACAAGCTAAAATATGGTTAATTGTATCCAAAGGACTCTCAACATATAGAAAGCTGGAATACAAATTCTTCACATGATGTAAAAGATATTAGTTAAGACATGACGTGCTGAGAGTGTCAACTCATCTAAAAAAGAGTAGTTTCCAGAGCTGGCCTTAGATAAAACGTTTGAGAGGTGCAAGAACTTGGAAGAAATCGTAAAACATATAACTTTTTCGTAGAAACTCAGTAAAGATCGGTTAAAATTGTCTCAGGGACCCAAAACTTATATATTATCCTGCTAGCGTTTAACTGCATGGCCACTATCCTGACAGACAATGAGAAGTGTGCGGAGTACGAGTTCGCCTGCACCGAGAACAAAAGCCGGGGCCGCTCCACGTGCATCCCGCGCCGCTGGGTGTGCGACGGTGACCCGGACTGTGTAGATGGCGCTGACGAGGACCCGGAGCTGACCAACTGCACCTTCACACCGGAGCCCAGCACGGAGTCTCATTTCTCCTGTGCCAACGGACGCCGTATCCTCATGGTGAGAGTCACTCAACTCAAGTTCTGTGCTCAGAGTACTATGTTGCTTACTGTACAGACTGTCTAAAAGTATCTACCCATCCTATGGTACTGAAGGGTCCAGGATAGGATATTATTTTAATTTGCATGCCTAACAATCGCCGTTGGCGATCTAAGGCGCCCGGGAGAAGATGAATGCGATGGTTGGTAAGGTACAGGTCGTTCAAGGGCCTTATACTTGAGTATACCCGAGGGATGGAAATATGCTTATTAGACGGTCTTTACCTATCAAGTAAGTGCTGCGGAGCACAGGAATTTGCATCTGGCAGGAGTAGTTCTGGCGAATAAAGGATGTGATGTATATACCTACCCGCGGTTCTTCTATAGAAGCTCCGCGGGTAAAACAGAAAAATGAAGGTTCGTTTTTCATGATCGGTTCCGAAGAGGAGATGGCGCTTAAAAACAGTTACTAGTTTAGCAGGCTTCACAAGTGACATTGTTTTAAGTTGTATTTATGTTAACGATTCCGAAATTCCAAATGCTCAGATAAATTGATAAAAATGGCGTCAACGAGGGAAGAAAGAGGGAGGGCTAGTGGTGTTTAGAATATCTTCCAATCAGCTAGATCCACTTCTTTTTAAGATATCAGTAATAAGATGACTAAAAGGAAGACAAGCGTCTGATACCATTATTTCGCCTCTTTAATCAGCCTCTTTTTATGTGACGTCGGATACCTCTACTACTAGAAAGTAATGAGAGTTCGTACGTAAGAGTAGTAACGCGCAGCCTATATGTAAATGAACACACAATAAGCATCACATGGTGGCCTGCCACAGGTCTATAACGGCGACGATCTGCCGTGCCCGTCCCCAGCCATGGCGCTGCGACTATACAGACGACTGCGGCGACGGCAGCGACGAGGGTCCTGCGTGCGAAGGCAGGTACCGCAACTGCACCGAGGACGAGTTCGCCTGTGCCAACCACAGGTGCGTGCTCAACACGTACCTCTGCGACGGCGACGACGACTGCAGAGACAACAGCGACGAAGTCGGCTGTGGTGAGTGCTCCCAACTGATTGTGTTAGTCGGAGAATGGAGAAATGACAGCCTGAACTGTTGTGTAGTCGTGTAGAACTGTGTACCGACTTTCGGGGATGCACCGGTACCTCTAAAAGTCCGAAAAGATCCCTTAACGTTGGAAAGCACCCCTAAAACTGGCCCAGATTCCATGGACGAGAGGCGATCAGGATTGGGCTGAGGATCAGTAAACAGATATAGCAGTTTCCATGACACTTAGCTTGGATGAGGATTGAGCTGTAAGCCTCGTGGTAAACAAATGCTTATCATGTTCACCGTTTGTGATCTAGCTGACAGTGTGCTTACCCAAATACTCGTGTTGAGCACAAAATTATGTCGAGTGTACCAATGCTTCCATACGTTTCTTCAAACTCGAATGCATATTTATATTGTGTGACAGCCAAGGATGAGGTGGAGTGCGCCCCTGGCAAGTTTTCGTGTGGATACAAGAACGACAACGGCACGCACCGCTGCATCAAATACGAGCTCGTCTGCAACAAGGTACATACACACGCCCGCCCCCTTTGTTTAACTCTCCTAACGGAGCAGGAACGCATATCAGGGCTGTACGTCTCTTCTCAATCCAGGTGGGGAAGGTCCTGGCTGGGTTAACACTGACACGCTGATATTATTCCTACACAAATCCTAAAGGCGAGCAAAAATCCAGGGAGGTCTAACCTGCACATCCCCCCCCCACCTCCAGCCAGGTATTTTCCAGGTTTTCGTGACATGTTCTACTTCTCACGATTTTTTCGACTGTATATTGAAGTGAAGTGATGAATGTCAAGTCAGAATTCACATTTGGGTTAATGATGTACCACTTAACATTCTATTTGTGTTTTAGCGATCACAAAGCCTTAACTATGACTCGCTCAGTCTGTGGTAAAACATTAATAGCTCATATCAAATTGCCGAGTTTTTTTTTTTTAAATGTATTTTGAGTATAGGTCCTGGAAGGGAGCACAATTTTTTCTACAACTGTGAGCCTTGCACGGTCATTGCTCGGTTTACCAACACGAAAAACACGCTTTGGATACACCTTAACCCAAACCTTCCATGGTTATGACAAAATTAATACGAGCAGCTGTAGACGGCCAAAACATAATATATACATCTTTTGAAAAAATGTATAGTGTTTTATGAATAATCACGTGGCTTAAAATCATTTTGCCCTGGAGCTACTAAGCAAAGCTTCTATTGGTGAATATTAGCGTCTATTCTGCCCGGCAAACGCATACTAGTAGGCCACACGCATGCGCAGTATTTTTTTTAACCTTTAATACATCTCACACATCTTATACATCACAGAGGGTCTAGATATTATGGATCAGAGCCAGGAGCGAAAGGGAACAAGACCTGTCTCAACCCCCAGCCCGTCTATTTTGCATGTTATTCCCCTTAATAATTATGTGTAACCTATTCATTATCAAGAGTTGGGCGCAGGTATCCAATTTTTTTTAAAACCGCTACTTCCGCTTTTGCTACCATGACTAGGCGAACCCGTAGCCGCTAATGACGCCACTTTTTGCCAATCGGGAAATCGCTACCCGCTATTCTGTTACTCCACTATCGCTACATTTTATTATTAAGCACTACCAAAGTGCTACCCAAAGACTCGTTGCCATGGTTCTTAAAAAATCAATGAAAACCGCTTACTATGTTAGACATATAGTAGCAGTCTTATTGTAAGATTAGCACACACAATTACACAACAAAAACGTTCATTGAATTCCATTTTCTTTTTCTAGCAGAGAGAAACATATCTCCCAATCTACATCCCCTGATTTGTTTGAATCACGGCCACCTTAACAAGATGTCGGTAGCGGTAATGGTTTTAGATTCTGGTAGAAACCGCTATAGTTACTCCGCTACCATTTCGGGAGTTCATGGGTAGCGGGATAGCGGAGCTCCCGATTCTGTCAAATGGCTTAAAAACGGATCGAGATTACATATTGTGCACCCAGTTCTGGTTCGAGTGTTAGCCGTTACAATGCTGTATGTTTTAGTTCTACACTATGCCGCCAGGTTGACGACTGCAGTAACGGCGCTGATGAGGCTCTGTTCTGCAACCAGGAAGAATGCACCCTGACAAGCGGGAACCAGTGCGCCCCCAAATGTATCGACACACCCTCAGGACAACGCTGCGAGTGCGCCTCGGGATACAGGCGAGCCATTCACTTCCATCCCGTGAATATTTCGCGGAGCCCAATTAATAGTTTCACAGCATTACCGCTTTAGAATGTATAATGTTTTTTATTATAGCAATGTATTTTTGTTGCTTTGATTGCATTTATTGAGACAGACTTTTATACCAACTTTCAAGGGTACAACATATTTGTATGATCTTTTGTGCTTTTAAACATTATTTTTGCAGCAATGCGCTAGATTGGGAACCTTCTACATGTCTCCAAGGAAAACACCGCCCCGTCACATAATTCAAATTTTCGGAGCGAATAAATCCACAATGCTTCTCTCTAAAGTGGTTTAGCAGCATTGGCAGATGTAGAACTTCCAAGGAGGGCGGAGCGGATGGTCAGCCCCCCCCCAACTCAGATCCGTGGAGCCCCCTCCCGTAGACGCCGAGCGCCCACGTCCGGTGCCAAACCGCCCTGAACATGCGAGAACTGTCCAATACAGGTACATCAAGCTTGACTTTAGAAGGCAATCTTGGCCGATGTGCCCTGTTTTCTGGCATCTTGTATTGTTTACCGCCCGTCCACTTCCAGCGGCAGATTCCCATCTTACTATTTGAAGGCCACAGCGGTGTCCTTTCTGCCCGAATGTGTCCCACTACTTCCTGGCAAAACTTTGAAACAACCATCCCCGAAAAAAGGCTAAGAAACTGAGTCGATGGAGCGCCCCTCGAAATGCGGAAAAATCCACCTCTCACCAGGTGGTGTAGGGTGTTCTTACTTTACCAAAATCCTAGATCAGTCACTGGGCATACTTGGACTGAGCGGCACGTACTTGAATAGACAAAATCCTAGAACGTTGTATGTCTCGTCCCGCACTTTGAGGATTTCGACAGGATGTTCTACACCGGCAGCCCGAAGTCCTCCTAATCCGGCTCGTGACGATAAATATCCAGTGGTATGCCGGACAGCACTTAAAGATAAAAAGCCACCCAAAATAATGGTGTTTCCAGGGTGGGACGGGTTTTCATTTAATTTTCAAACAGGATGGTGCAGTGATTTGCGCTTGAAATCAACCTATGTTGTAAAATCAAATCGCCTCGTTCTAAGTCACCGAATCTTCGCAGGCTCATTCCAGACAAGAGAAGCTGTGAGGACACCGATGAGTGCACCGAACAGATCAGCAAGTGCTCCCAGCAGTGCTTCAACCAGCCTGGCAACTTCTCCTGCAAGTGCAACGATGAATACTACCAGCTCGAGCCGGACGGCATGACGTGCAAACGCCGCGACGACACCCCGGCCTGGCTCATCATTGCTGACAAACACCACAACCAAAACATCACCACTAACGGTAGTCTTTACATGCCAGTGTATGCCCAGATGCGGGACGTGGTGGCGCTGGACTTTGACCTTCAGGAGAGCAGACTCTACTTCTATGACGTGCGCGATAAGAATATTTATCGGACAGCGCGTAACGAGAGTGGCGAATTTTACGATCCCATCATCAGTCAACCAGCGAGCGGCGTAGAGGGACTGAGCGTAGACTGGGTGGGTCGCAAGCTCTACTGGCTTGACCGGAATGAGAAGCATCTGGCTGTTGCAAACCTGGATGGTTCGTGGAGACGAACGCTTCTTAATGGTAACCTCACCGATCCTCGTGCTATTTCTGTACATCCAGGCATTGGGTACATCTTCTTCACAGACTGGAACCTGCAGGCTTTCATCGGCAAGATTGGCATGGATGGAGGAAACCTCACCAAAATCCTTACCTTCAGGGACGAGATAGTCTGGCCGAACGCACTGACCATAGACTTCTTCTCAGAAAAGATATTCTGGGCGGACGCCTATCGGGACTACATTGCATACGCCGATTTCGACGGTCGCGACAAACACGAAGTTCTGGTCGGTGAGAATGTCCACCACGTGTTCGCGCTCTCCATATTGGACGACACCATGTACTGGACCGACTGGAATCTGAAGGCGGTGGTCAGCGCGCACAAGTTCACCGGCGCCAATATCAAGGTCCTACGCAACACCACTCACCGTCCCTACGACATCAAGGTGTACCATCCTCTACGTCAGCTGCGATACAGTAACCCCTGCGCAGTCAACAACGGTGGCTGCTCGCACCTGTGTTTACTGGCACCCGAGAAGGGCGGCAAGGGCGGTGCCACCAAGGCCGTGTGTGCTTGTCCCGACGATTACGTCGCAAAGGACGATGGCAAAACATGCATCCTGAACTGTTCGCCGCGCTTGCATCGCTGCGGACCTCCTGACGATGTCTGTATACCCAGGCTCAACAAGTAAGTCGCTGCGATACAGCCATTTGATTTTTTAACGCTTATTCATAGGGCATGACTGGATGAAGAGGATATTGTATAAATGGCTCAAAGCAGACGGGTGTCCCTTGTGGTACGGTCTTTAAGCCCGGCTAACGGCCACATTCACTCACCCCAGGGCTGATCGTTTTCCAAAACATTGTCAATGATTTAAACTGTAAATAACTCGTAGCTCAAGACCGCGGACGCGGACAGTTGAGGGAGGGAGGGGAGGGAGGGGGGCGGTTGGAGTAGTTTGTAGTCCAAATGTATTAGCTGCTTTAGATGCTAGCCAAATTGGGAAAAGAGCACGTTTGGTACGGAGAACAATCGAAAATTGATAATGGTGTGCTAATCCGAAGTTGATTTAACCCGCGCCCCACCGGAGTCCATCGATGGCCCCCTCTAACTCCGAAAATATGGGCGTTAGCGCGAATCTGCAAAGTGCACTAGAAAGCTCGCGTGAATTCAGTAAGAAATTACTTCACATGTTTTAGTGCTTAGGTCAATGGTTTGACCTCCAGAGGTCAAATTAGGTCAATATCGGCTATTTTTACTCAAATATGCAATGATTAAGCAAACTGGGCATAACTCTTATGTTATTAGAGCTATTGAGGTCTGGTAAAGTACATTTGATAGAAATTGCCAGTCCTTTTTCCGCTATGTGGAACGTAAAGACCTCCCGCCAGTGGTTTGACCTCCAGAGGTCACCCCGTGACCTAGTATGACCTGAGGTCACGAAAGGTCAAAAGGTGGCCTTGCCGTGTATCAAATTAAAGCCAGTGACGAGACAAATACGATGGTGTTTGATTCAGCGCTCTAGTTTATTTAGGTCAAAAGTTATTGTCAAAATACTGTTTTTGACCCCTGGTGACCTTGGATGACCTTAGAAAAGTCAAAGGGCAAATATGACCCCTGGGATCCGTGAAAGGGTGTCTTAAAACGCTGTTCTGAGCAGTCTGAGTATTTGCAATCATTTTTGTGGCTTTTATATCATGAAACAGCTTTTCCCCATGCTTTTCCAATGGGAGAGGTCGCCTCGTGACCTGACCTCAGGGCACGAAATAAAAAATCCCGGATATGCACCTTGTACACCCTAGAGGGTTCATGAAGTGTAGGAGGTTTCAAATTGATCGACTTTGAAATGTAGCTCTTACAGTGCTCTAAAGTTGAAGTGAGGTGACCTTGGTTGACCTCGTCTGGTGACCTGACCTTGGGTGACCCGGGTTAAAAAATTTCAGGGATGATGGGAAAATAATGCAGTGAGAGTTAGAGCCCTCAACCGCGGTGCTGCGCCTCGTCGTTTTTCTGCTATCTCGGAAAAACCTTAGGGAGGTGGCCATCGATGGCCCCCGGTGGGGCGAGGGTTAAGGAGGGTAGTGATCTATCCGCGGGAGACTTTTGCTCACCTTCACCAAGGTGACCGGTCTACTTCTTAGCCTGGTGGGCTCTACTTGTGGAGCATGGGCTAACCAACCCATCACGGCTCACGATTATTGACAATCTCCACGTAATTACATAAGCCAATTACTGCCGTGGCCGTTTATATATAGCCGGCGTGCTTGCATCTTCTCTTTTATTGGCTTGGATTGGGTTACGGTTTTGACAAGGGTATTCCCGTGTGTAGCAGCCTATCGAATTCTGAGTCATAGCCACCGACTGACTGTTTTCTCCGTGTGGCAGGTGCGACGGCAGGAAGGACTGCACCGACGGTTCGGACGAACACGACTGCCCCGTGCCCCAGTTTATTTCCAGCATCATTGAAGCAATTGCAAACTTTTAAACCCAATGTATTTAGTGTTTTTCTATTGAGCCACCTCTTTTGCAAATGCCTAGAACAAGTTTCGATCGCATTAGACTGCATAGGCTCCTTAGACTCTTACCTACAAAGGTGAAGTTCACATTGCTCAATGATTGTTGAAATTACTGGTTAAGTCTAATTTTCGGAAGTCCGAATAAATTCCCTAATAAGTCACTGCCAACGTTGGCTGGCTTTTTTCCCTTCAAATTTGCTCACCCCGCTACATTGCCCCATGGCCCTGTTGGTGTGAAGGGCGCTTAACATATTATTTCCATTGCCGCTGACGAACAGATAAAGCAAGTTAGCCCCAACAACGCCTGCCTACTAGGCGCTGCCAGGATTCAAGATTGGTGACATTCAATATCTTTCAAACTATAAAGTGATCTCATTGACCAGCTTATAGGTTGAAAATTTGGCACAGAATAGTCACTGTCTGTATCTGAATCAAACTGGATGGAACACGTGTCTAAGCAGGGAGATGGTTTAGGTAGTACACGATTTGTCGATGCGCTTTTCAACATGTATCGAAGCAGTAAGGTTGTGCGACCGTGCGGAACGTGAGATTATGTTGATATGAAAGGAGTTTATTCCAACTTTTCCAACAAACGGTGATAATGCAGTGGTTTTGAGGAAGGCTTTGTTTTCTCACTGTAGTCGTGTATCGTCTTTGTGGGATTAATGCCACCTGAAACTGTTAGCAGACTTCTACGTACATACAATTGGATAACCGTTGGCCAAGTGATTTATTGCTCAGAGTTCTGATCGGGAAAGATGGGTTCGATCTCATGGTAGGAGACGGCTTTCTGTGTCCCATCTAACCTATTGGAGCCCCCAAAACTCCAAGGACAAGCTCAGCTTCTGGTAGTGTTCCAATGTGAAGGTTTGCTTTTTCGGATACGAATCAGATTGGCCTGAATTCGTCGGAGAGACTTCGGATGCGTACTGGATTGGCCTGGATTCGTCGGAGAGACTTCGGATACGGATCGGATTGGATTTGAATTGTATTCAGTGGTGGATCTAGCTGGTCGATTTGGGGGACAAGGCAAAGTCGAAAAACAAAAAACGTCACGCAGTGAAATATTTTGCCACAATTTAACCACACAGTACATTTTCGGAGTACCTAAACCCAAGTAGAAAAAAACAAGGTCACCGGCTGAAATATGTGCCCACTATATGTTTGCTTTTGCTATCCAAGGCCCAATGTTTGCACTGAACTTGACTGATTCTGCTTGAAGTTGAGAGTTGGAGCATCAAAACCTTGCTTATAAACTTAAAAAAAAACAGGCCGGGAAAAAGGAGGTCGACAGCTTGGGCGACGGGAGGCCGAGCTTTCCATTTGGGGAGAATGCCTTTTTTGTCCCCCTGGATCCGCCACTGATTGTATTGGCGATTGCGATCTCTAGTGCCCGGCTAGCTTTTGTACGAAATACACTGTGGAAATATGTGGAGATGTTTGGATTCCTTTGAATACCACCAGAAGCGGAGTGCAAGTTTCATGACAGGGCCAATTCCCTTTCTCATTCCTCAGCACTCGCAGTCAAGGGGTCTTAAAGTGCGCCCTCCCCTCCCCACCTATTTTTTCAAGGTGGTCGGTGAAGCGTTCTCGGAAGAAAAGCAATACTGGGCTAAACTTCGGGGAAATTGATGAACGCATCTATTGATGAAATAATTTTGAGAATCAGTCAAATAGTTTTTCTTAAATTTAGACTTTCGAATTTAAACCTTTGTTTTGCTATAGTCACAATCCCGTCGTCGCACCACTTCAACTGCATTGTAGGCAGATTAGTGACGTCATAAGGTCAGATAATCGGGATTTTATGTAAATGTAGTCGCCTCAACTTGTTCGACGACAGGTACCACGGATGTCTCCGTGAAAAGGCATGACTGCCGCTTCAAATTTATATTAAATTTTCGCCCTAACTTCAGCTTACATCTGCTTCCTTCTGCTAATTTCTCCTTACTTCTGCCCTGAAACACATTACAAATATTCAAGACAAGACATTGCACACTATCCTATGAATATAAGTTAAGTATGCCGGCTAAATTGGCATACCAGCCCAAATGCCATCGAAATGGTATCAGTAAGCAAAACAAACATCTATGCAAACTAGTTTCAACAATAATCCAAGACACTAACTAATAACACTTACGTCCACGGGGTAGATACTGTAGCACTAAGCACAACACCAGCACCGACGTCAGCCAGACCGGAAATGACCTAGGTCACACGCGTGGCCAGCAGCCGCCTGGCGGTGCTGTGCAGAAACCACTAGTAGGCCTAAATTAAACTTTTGCCAGCAAATAAAAGTACCAGAGCAATTATTTTCCACCAAATCAAGTCTCTACCTAATATTAGTTAACCTAACTCCTCAAATACACAACCTAATAATAATTTCTACAGTATGACCGGAACTAGGTCAAGATCTACCGCAACCGATGGTGACACGATCAACTCAAAGCGGTAGCACGTTAGTGCTGTCGCCTTTACATACGAATCACTAAGAAGCGTTGCTCTCGTGACAACCAGTAAATCAGCCGTAGACATTAGTCTACATAAAGACCACGTAAAAAGAAGGTTAAGATCTTGATCAAAATTCACAAGTCAAGGTAATACCAGAATTTTGAAGGTCACTTTCCCAGTGCTTCTGGTCAGATCATGTCACCCATTATGGCGTATATTATGTTATGACGTTATAGTTAAGGCCTCTCAATTTTAAAGGGAATGTGGCACCTTCATAACGTGATTTTAACTGAGATAGCCAAGTTGTAAAGCAAGTCGGAAAAACCGGTACTCAATGTATAATTTGTCTTGGAACTCGAGATTTCCATGAAAAAAACTAAAACCTACCTGCAGTGTACCCCTCATGTACCCTTAGCAGCAGGCCACAGTTGTTATGGCTGTTGGTGTGACGACATATGCTGATGTCACTGTGAGCATCAGCCAGCCCTTGAAGGGTTTCAAGTATGGTAGTGGCTGCGAGGTCCACAGGCAGATATTTAATTATTTCCCTAGCGGAGTATTTTAAAATAAAAATATTGAGCTTATTGTACATTTTTCAGAGAAATCATGAGTGGTTTCATTATTTTCGGCTAAAAGTACAACTAATTACACTAAATTGGGTGTCACATTCCCTTTAAGGAAAATATCTCAGGTCGGTGTCAAGGGTCATGGGTCAATTAAATCCTTATTTCCCGCTCAACGGTTTCTATTGTGCTAGTTATTGTGTTATGGGTACTACAGCATATCGTGATCTCATAGATCAATGACCTAAGCACGCGCTTTGACAGGCTCTGAGCCACCTTCACTTTGAAGGGGGGGTACAAGCCCCCTAAGATCTCGAGAACCACGCTAGATAACAAAAAACGGCAAACGGCGCTGGGTAGCCCATCCACTTTCATTTCGAAAATATTTGAGCCTTTTTCAGGTCACATTTAAGGTCACTAGAGGTCAAGACATGCCGTCGTAGGGATAATGTGTAAATGAAGGTTTTTGGTCATTATATCCGAACAAGTAAAGATAGAGCAAAACAATTTAGACCATTGCAATCCTCGCAGCAAGCAAAATCAAATTATGTATAATGTAACCTTGCTAGGGCAAATTAGGTCAAACATGGCATTTGACCTGATCTGAGGTCAGGTCAAGGTCAAATTAGGTCAAAATACATATCATTAGTACTGCAAAGACAAGGGGAATCTAATGAGTTCAAATACACGCTCTATCACCATACATTACTAAGTTATTGAGCTAAAACACTTTTTCCCATGTATTTCCAATGGAGAGGTCATGGTTCGTACCTGACCTTAGGTAACCGCTGACCACTACCGTGGCGCAGTTGGTTAAAATGACTCGGTTAAGTGTGGGAGGTCCTTGGATCAAAGCTGACCTCTGACAGCATTTTTCTCGACCGCCTTCTACCCAGGAGATGGCAGTACACTGGGTAGTGGCCGCCTTAACGAGGGACTTCCGCTGATCAACCAGCGCCCTTGTTATTGGGAGCACGGGCTTGATCTGCCTTTCAATAGATCCACCGGTCCGGTGGCACCGCCCGAGGGCACGGCTTCGCCGCGTGTCACCGGAGCAGTCCTCTGTTCCGCCGGGCCCGAGAGATCGGGATAGCTCCACTGCCTGGTACAGTGGGGCGCGTGACACGGAGCGTGCGGACATGACTGTCCCGCAAGGGTGCCGATAAGCGTAAGCCCCGCTGCCGTGTACAAAGTGCGTGTGTGTGGTACAAATGTATAAAAATGTTCCCGGGTTGGGAACGCAAAATTGTGAAAGACCTTAGGTCATCGCTATAAAAAATACCGGAAACATTTTTTTAGAGAACTCGGTGGGCCCATTTTGTGATGGGTTTCAATCGGATAAGTTCACCCTCTTCTGACTTATGCTATCTTAAACTTTTTTAGGTCAGGCTGCTTGACCTGTACTGGTGACCTGACTTGAGATGACCTGACCTTAAAATTTTGAGGAAAAAAATTGTAAGAATAATAAGAGAAAATGTATGCCAAGTACGGCGGCGCTACGCGCCGCCGTTTTTGTACCATCTCCGAAAAACCTGAGGGGGTTGGTACCCGCCCCCCGTCAATGCGCGTGTTTTATGACCTTGACCCATTAAATTTCACAGAAAATTGTATGGAAACTTCTCTCAATGACAATCGTCTGCTTTCAGCATACTCACGACCTCTTTCCGCACAATTACAGCATTTCCCAACGGGTCCGTAACACGCTTCAGATTTAACTCCCTATGACATTGTTTAACCTTCAACATATTTACCTATGTCAATAAAATTTGTTTACAATGTAGATCAATTTAGTTTTCCGAAACTTAAGACACGTCCGTTTTCACAGCTCTTTTGGTTTTCGAGGCCCAGGGAGCAATCAAGGGCGCGCTGCGAGTTGACGCTAGATGCAGTGCACGTGCTAACCATATGCAAAACAAACATGAAACGGTTGAGTATTAAAACATACTGGAACAGGGGACTATGAACATAAGTGGACATTTAGGAGACATTTCTATGGGTATTGCTAATATATTTCTTTTTAGAAATATCGACAAAATACAGCGTGTTAAAATATAGATAGAATAGAATTACAAATCTCTTCTTCAGCGTAACCATGAAAAAAGTTTCCATTCCCGAAGATGGTGCTCAACAGTGGTAGCACCACCGGGGGTAGGGGGTGAAAAGGCATGGTTTTGCCCCCTAGAATTCCAGAGCAAAGAAAATAAAAAGCGACTCCATACTTTTAAGCATTTGCGGATACAAGGGGGACTAAGGGGGATCAAGCCCCCCTCCAAATAACAGAGTGCCTATAGAAAATGCATATATGGAAGCTGATTTGAGGCAATGGTGGGGAAGACTCGAGCCCCCTGCCCCCTCCCCCAAATAAAGTCCTGGACAGTGGCGGATCCGGAAATTGTTCAAGGGAGGCGGCGAACCCTGACAAAGGGGGGGTCCGGCCTCCTCAAGGGGACTCGGAATAGCTTTGGGGGTCCGGCCGTGCAAGGTATAAATTTTCATAAAAACTTAAATGCACATGAAAATGTGTCGGCCAACGATAAAAAATGTTAAGCATCCTTTTGGGGGCGAAAATTCAGAGAACCCAAAAGCCCACAGAACTATGAACTAGCCCTAAAATCCCTGAGGTCCGTTCAACATGTTCGGATCTCCAAAATTCGACAAATTTCGGCTAGGGTCAATGATCGGAACCATCTCGGATCGCATGCAATATTCTGTGGCCTTCTTGAATTAAGATTTTAGGATATTACACCTCCTACTCCCAAGTAAGCACAGATGTACTACAGAGGGCCGAGATCAAAGGGGTCCCGCAGGCAAGGGAAGGGCCCGGTTGCATCCGCAGGAGGCCAGGTAGACCATGGGGGGAGGGATATGAATGCCAGAACTAGGGGACTGGTTTCGTCACAATATGTCTGAGATTATTGCGAGGGGCCCGATCGCGGACACAAAGGTCCCAGAAGCATTTCTGGAGGTCTGGATAACCACAGGAGGTGCGGGTGAACCGCAGGGGGCCCGGCTGGGGTTACAGAGGGCCCGAGTGCATTACAGGAGAGTTCTCTGCGACGGCTAGGAATAGAGACCCGGCTTCGCCAGCAGTGGGCCCGGGATAGTTCTAAGTGGCCTGGTCGCAGACTCAGATGTTCCAAGTGGACTACAATGGGCCCGGAATTAAGTTACGGTGCCTGGATAGCCACAGGAGGCCTAGGTGAACCGCAGGGGGCCCAGCTGCAGCCAAAGGGGGCCCGGGTGGAATACAGGGAAATTACCTACAACTGCTAAGAACAGGGGCCCAGAATCGGCAGCAGTGGACTCGGGATAATTCTGAGGGGCCCGGCCGCAGCCTCAGCGGTTCCAGTGCAGTGGAAGCGTCAGGGTGCCTGGATGGCCACAGGAGGCCCGGCTGAACCGCAGGGGACCCGGCTGCAGCCAAGGGGGCCCGGGTGGATTACCGGGGACCTACAACTGCTGAGAATAGGGGGCCCGGCTTGGGCAGCAGTGGGCCCCCGAGGCGATTGTTAGGGGCTGGTCATGGGGCTCGTGGGACCTCCACGTCAAGGGCCTGAGAACAACTCGGGGGGCCAATGGAGCCAAATTAGTGTGCTCCTACAACAGTTATTTGGGGGTTCGTGGCCAACTCTGCGGGCCTCCGAGATTAGTTCAGAGGTCCCGGGTACATTATAAAGGCCCCTAGACCTACATTCTGGTGGCATTTGCAAGGCAGCTTGCGGGACCCGGGGTACAGCTGCAGCCGCCGGGCCCCTTAACAGGGGTTCCCGGTGGCTGCGGCGGGAGGCGTTTCTTTCCAGTGCTGAAGGTCGGCCCATCGCCCATCGCCCTTGGATCCGCCCCTGGTCATGGATCCGCAACTTCCTTTAAAATAATTTTTGGTCTCGAAAAAACTCAGTTCATGCCATGACAATTTGTTTCTTGAATGTGTGTTATCTTAAATAGCTTTCATTTAACCACTTTCATGCTGCTTTTTCGTGTATAGAATCGAAAAATGAAAGAACAAATCACCGTAAAATGTTACACAATGGTTGTCGTCCCGGGACGCCTCTCCTCGTGCATCCTGGGCTGGAGGAGGGGGTGAAAAGCAGCCTGCCAAGAAAACCAGGCCTTCTGAAGGGCACTGGAGCTTGGTGAGAAGGGAACCTTATGCACAATCGGGGAGGCTCTGCCCCGCTCCGTTGCCCCCTGTCTCCATGATATATCCATGATATATTGAGCTGAGGAACTTCACCCTCCCCCCTGACGTGAAGCCGTGGCGCCGCCCCTGGTGCTCAACATTGTTATTGACAAATATATAAATATACCTAAACATACACATTTTATACCGCACCCTGATTATGCTGAGGAGTAGGACAAATGGGAAACAGCAACAAATGTTTGATACATTAGCCCTTTGTAAAAACTAACATAGCGTTGTATAAGTTTTACAGTCGTTCTGCCGTTTACAATATTTGCACACAGTATGAAGTAGTCTGAGGTCTTATTCACAGTTTTTGTTCAATTGTCGACTGAATTCAATTTCCTAGTGCGAGTTTTTGTTACCACACACGTATCACCATTTTTGCGTTTATTCCCTGAGAGAACGAATGCCATATCCAGAAGTACTTGTATTACCTGGCAGCTAACCGTAATTGCCCTCAGCTTACTCACATACAGGTAAGTAGAGTTCTAAACAAAAAAAACTGACTAACTCAAACCCAGTATGGGGTTTGAAAACTGGGAAACAGGCGAAAACTATTACAAGTAGGCCTCTGAAACAGCGAAAAGAAGTGCTGCAAATGTTGAAATCCTAATTTTAAATGGACATTTTGCTAGGAAAAAGTGTACGAGATTTCACCAACTATGTTAAGTTAAAACGTAATTGGTCAAATTTATCAGAGCCTGCTATCATGCCTATTGTGCATCGGTAAGCCCTGTAAATTAATCTTGAGAATCTCTTTTCGAAAATATAATTTGCTTTAATGCAGTACCAGATATTGTGTAATTCTCTATTCTTGATGAACACTGATAACATGGTAGAACATATAATGCCACTGTCACATAATTCGTGACCATGATGAGCTTATTCTGGACCAAAGTCGTGTGACTTTGCCCGGGCTCATCTGCACATATTTCTAGAGATTTCCAAGAAGACAAAAGCTGTGGCTTCTGGTATCCCCACAACTTCTCGGCTCACCATTGCCAACGAAAAGTAGTGTCAGGCGGGCGCCTGATAGTGCACGGCGGTCGGCGCACTGGGCGGCCCAAAACAACAGCACCCGGGCCAGCCACAGGTCACGACTCACGAGCACGGCTCCACACAAGTTGTGGGTCACCAGGGCTGGCTTATGCACGCCGCACGGAGGCCCGACTCCTTGCTCAGCCCCTGCTGCTGCTGCCGCCCCGCATCCCGTGCCCGGCTCGCTGCGAAGACGACGCGTGTGCTTGGACGTGCCAGGTACTGTGCTGGTTTGGTCGGCTCATATGTTGGCGACTGTCGCTGGAATGCACACTGAAAGCAACATCTGATAGGTGGGGAGATCAAAGACCCTGCGACAGCAGAGCAGGACGAGCGGGGACCGGAACGCAACCACTGTATTTTCGGGTTCCGGTTTAGAAGAGGTGAACGGGTCGGAAGGAGTTTTCCAGGTGGGGATGCGCAGTCGCGCTCTGCGCATACCTGCCGACCGGCCCCAGAAGTACCATTCAGTGGAGCGACTACCTGTGCCGGGGAGGGGTGTGCGGGCAGCCGGTGTGCCGTGACATGGTGCTGTGAGCGCGGCCGTGACGTTTTCAGCCGCCAGAGCTGGCAGTTGCAGTGTCAAACGCCAGCAATGACTCTATCCGTGTGGTTCGTGCTGGCGGTGATAGCCACGCGGATACCAAACACAATCCAGTTCTCCGTGCCTTCAGGTGAGCAGGGCGGCCGCGTCATCAGTGCTGCCATTCAGATTTGAGCCTTCGTACCAGATTTGAGTAGGAAGCATGTTCGATAAGACCGGTTTAAGGCAGGTTTCGGGAAAGATTGGCCCTTTTCTCACTTGTGCCGGTGGGCATTTAGAGTAAAACACATGAACTTAATTGCCTTGACCTAGGCGGAAAATATTCTCACATTTTATTTTTATCATATTCAAAGAGGTAGGTGCTCACTGTGGGTACCTACTTGTTACCTACCTAGATAAGTTGACTCGTTGATTCCGATAACTTTGCGCGGACCAGAATTGTGTATCTGCCAGGTGTAATACGTAGCTACTTATAAGTGCACTTCGTGCATTATTAACAGAATGGCTGCAGCCATAACTTATTAGTGTCAGAATTAGGTGATACACCCAGGTTTTGGTCACCACTTCGAGGCGAGGATTTCATGTTGTCGGAAAATTTAGGGATGTATCAAGTTGCCATTTTTCCCAAATAGACAGCTTTAACAAGTAAATAATTTTAACGCAATGGTTATTTTAGATAAACATTTCATAAGCGTCGCCACCATAAAAGTGAAGGCGCCAGCCAATCCTCAAACTGGCAGTGACAAGAAACTTTTCCGTCTAAAACTTAGAACTTATCGGATTTGGTTCCTTGTTATCTTGAGCACTGGCTGGCTGCACAGTTGTTTGATTTCTTAAACAACTTCCCTGGCTAAAGTCAGGGAATTTTATCATAAAAAGGGGGTGTATACTTGTATTGTACCTACCTATCTTGGGTATGTATATACTTATGTATCTTCCCCTCTTTCCCTCCCCTTTATTCTAACGCATATAAAACATTTAAGTACTGCTCGTTTGTGCAATGTAAAAATTGAACTGCCCCGTCCTTGCCTCAGCTTGTGGCCCACCCTAATCAGGCCTTTGTTGTACCGCATAATCGAGTTAAATTATAAATTAGGTGAAGGGAAGATTCTAAATCAGTGGTGATGTTCCTTTACCCGGTGAATTACAGGCTTCTCGAGAACTTTTGCATCTGTCTTGATAACTCAGCGTTTCAGATTTAAAACTCTATATATGTATAAATTAAATTCATCCCACCGTTCCTAAAACTGTATCGTATCATCTTGCATCGTACTTAACTTAAATCGTATCATCTTGCATTCTATGCTTTTGTATAGCTCCTCTCTCTCTCTCTCTCTCTCTCTCCTCTCCGGTTTGGCCAGAAACTGGCACCGGTGCAAGATTTTGGTTAGAGAAAGGAGACGGAGGTCACATGGCCTCAACGGAGAATTTGACGGTTGAGCAATGGGGCCGGCAATTTGATTGCCGGAATAGTGGAGCAGGAGAGGGGGTGTCGAAATTATTGAAGGAGTAGAATTAGGTGGGACTGGACTATGGCCGTAAGTTACATGTTTTGGTCAACTCTTTCTCGTCAGTTTACTTTAATGATGACCATAACCTTATGACTGAATAGGTTCAAGGTATGTACAAAAGATAAACCCATGTATGCTGATTTACCTTTTTTGCACATGCAGAAAATATATTAGTCAGAGGTCTTGTGACTGAACCCAAGGGCTGGATATTTAATATCAATAAAGGGGAAGGGGGATGGGTTAACAATGGCATGGCAATGGCCCTATACAAAATTAATGGGATACCAAAAATACAAGGGGTCAAAAATACAACCCTCCTCCGGATCTTCACCTATGACTGAACCGCGTTCTCAGACATTCCAGTGCCATTGAATGAAGGTTAGTTTGATGCCACGGAAACCTATCAGGAGATTGACAGACGTGTGCTGGCCTTCATATGCACGCCAAAGTTAGTCATGCTCAACTGGAAGGAGGCACCGGGATACCGGAGTGTGGAAAGGTTAATACCTATGACCAGAGCCACCAGACCAAAGGAGGTCGCAAACGGCGGAAATGAAAGTAAGGTCGAGAACAAAGGGATCTGGATGCAAATTAAGAAGTGTTTTTCTCGTCGTACGCAATTCGTGCCATGAATTGTTTTGAGGACTGTGGCAGTGGTGAGGCCAAAGGGTCCATGAGGTCTGCAGACCGCCTTCCGAGCACTGGAAAGGTTACACTGACTGAACCAACACCCTGTTCACACCGACTTCAGGCAAGCGTTGGTCCCAACCCCCCTCCTCACACTTCTGGTTGTCGGTCTCAGCCCCCTCCCCCACGGGCTGGCTTCAGAATCCCCAAATGTGGGTTTCAGGGGTCCGGATACAGGGGCGGATCCAAGAGGGGGCGATGGGGCGATCGCCCCCCCCCTTGAGCCGACCTCAACCACTGGAAAGAAATACCTCTCGTCGCAGCCGCCGGGTCCCCATGCAGGGGCCTGGCTGCTCCCAGATTTGGTCTCGGGGGCCCCAAAAAAGCTGTTCTTGGGGTCTACAAAATTTGCCATAATTGGCCTCCGGAGTCGTTCTCGGGACCCCTGCCTCGGAGGTCCCACGAGCCCCGCGACCGGACCCCTAACAATCGTCTCGGGGGCCCTGGTCCCATGCGGCTCAACCGAACCCCTTGTGGCTATCTGGGCTCCCTGACATGTTTCCGAGCCCCCTGAAGTCCACTTGGAACCTCTCAGTCTGCGACTGGTCTCCTCAGAATTGTCCCGGACCCACTGCTGCCGAAGCCGGGCCATATTCTCCGCCGTTGTAAAGAATTTCCCTGTAATCCACCCGGGCCTTCTGTGACCCCAACCACCCCCTGCAGTTCACTCGGACCTCCTGTGGCTACCCAGGCCCCCTGAAATACTTCTGGGGCCCTTGTGGGCCACTTGGGACCCCTGAGTCCTCGATCGGGCCCCTCACGATAATCACAGACATAATGTGGCCGAAGCCAGTCCCCTACTTCTAGCATTCAAGCCCTCCCCCCGTGGTCTACCTGAGCCTCCTGTGGCTACAATCGGCCCCCTGCGTTGCTTGCAGGACTCCTTTGGTCTCGGCCCTCTGTAGTACAACATATGTCCCTGTTTGGGAGTAGTATGTAAAGTATCTTAAACTCTTCGTTTAAGCAAGCCACAGAATATTGAATGCGATCTGAGATGGTCCCGTTCAGTGATCTTAACCGAACTTTGGCCAGTCCCTGGATTTGAGGAGATCCAATCCAATGTTGAGTAGACCTCAGCAATTTTAGGGTACGTTTATAGTGTTGTGGGCTACTGGAGTTTTTTTAATTCCCCCTCCCCCTTAACGGAGTTTAAGGTTTTTTTGGCTTAGCGATATATTTTTGTGCAACTACGTTATTTTCTGAAAATTTATACCTGTTACGGTCGGCCCCAAAGCTATTCTGGGCCCCTTCGAGGAGGTTGGGCCCCCTTGTCAGGGTTCACTCCCTTGTAAAATTCCTGGATCCGCCTCTGTCCGGATATTGGTCTGAGGGCCTCTAGCATTGGTTTCAAGGGTCCCGTTTCAATTGTTTGTCTCAGCGGCTCCAGTTAATGTTATGGACGCCATGTTATTAAAATAATGATATCTTAACCCTCATCCTGCCGTGGAGAGGAGGGGTCGATTCCACCCGTCTGACATTTTCAGAATTGCAGGAAAACGGCTCGGCCTAGCGCAATGCCACCTAATATGCTAACGATTTCAATTTCGCACATTTTGACCGAATTGCAAGTTTGAACCATGTCAGGTCATGGGTGTCATTCCCAAAAGCTCGCATGATATCTTAGCCGTCTTCCTCGCTGCGATTGATCTAAGAACAGCAATTCGGGGCGAATTGGGTTCTAACTTAGGCCTCAGGCTTCAATGTTCTTGCGTTGATGGCACCTGACCTGAGTATATGACATCGCTAGTGACCTCCGGTGACCTCGAGTGTATACCGAGTATATACCGATTTGTGTCTAACACTTACCTTAGGCTTTGTCTGACCCACCTTTCATTGTCAAGGAAGGTCATAACATTGGGTGGTCCAGAAAATCATGAAAATTATCAATAGCTCATATACTTTGACAGTCTGTTGGCAAAATGGTAACCCAAGGTAAAAAAACACATTAAAGGTGAAAAAGTCGCTGACCTTAAATAACCATCACCACTATAATCTCGCACACATGTTTGCGAGTGCTGCTAGTATCAGTTACCACGCACCAAGATGACCCTTTGCTAGGCTAATGACATTTTTCCTTCTAAGGTCATTCAAGGTCAGTGGCTTGAAATGACCTAATTTGACCTGCAAATACATATGCAGAAACATCCAAGCGCATTAGGAACCGTTTTACTGACACTATAGTTGATTGCGTATTCGGAGAGGCCAAAGCTCGCTAGGTTATATTGGGTTGCAAAGTTTATTTGATTACTGGCGGACCCAAGGAGTGGCCAAAGAGGCCGAGGCCCCAACCAAAGCCTAAAACAATATCATCTGGTCCCTCCAAACCTACCACACTTTGGCCGTTTTCTTCTTTAAAAATAATGTTTTCGGCATTTTTGTCTCGATTTAGTCCCCCACCCAAAATATTGGTTTGGGCCTCTGCAGAAGCTGCTCCTGGATCTGGCAATGTATTTCATGACCTTTTAAGATTTTAGACATGTCATAACATATGCAAAAATTGAAAAATGTCTCTCAATACGCTTCTGAAGAGTTAGGTCACTGGATTTAGGCGCAAAACCGTGTCGTGATGGTGTCTTTCGTGGTTTTAGCATATTCATTTAATGTATGTGAACTCTCAATGTCACCAACTGACCTAGGATCAAAACACTGCTGGGCCAAGGCCAAGTTCCATTTTTTATGCCACTTTAACTCAGCTTGATTAATGCAGGTCCTCTTACGTCACAGCGAACCATGACATTTAGTCCATGTTTATGATACCTGGGACTACTGAAATATTTAGTAACATAAATTTGCGAATCTTGGGTCTGATTGAAAAAAGTAGAAAGCAAACAAAATAGGCTTTTAAACATTCTGACATATTTTAACATACGAATAACAGAAATTGAAACATGATTTGAAAAACAAATATCGAAGTATCTGATCTGGGAGCGCTGACGGTCGTCGAACCCTCTCGGTTGAATCCTGGCTACGCCCCTGGGACTACGTAACATACAGCGTTTCAAATTTTGGACACTTATAGAATCTTCTTTGCTTTTTGTTATTCTGAAATCTCGTATTCCATTCATCTTTCAAAGCTACAGCCGCGGTGGAATGATTTGTGTACGGCGTGAACACACCGGCGCGTGTGGTTTACCATTCCCGTTCAGGATAGTCGAGGCGAACAGTTGCACCAGGTACGGCAAGAGATTAACAGGTGACTGCAAGAGTTATGTAACACAAACACAGCCAGGGGCTGGGCACGAATGCAAGGTACCCTGACCATGTGACTCCTACTTTCCTCTAGATAAGATTTCGTAGTGCACTTATTTTTATGTTTGGGTCATGTATGTCTTGATACCGTGGGAGACAAATGTTTGTTGCAGTTACAGAAAACCTGCCTCATTAAATGACCAGCTAATCTGTTCAAGTAACTAGCAATAAGTTCCCTTTCTTTGAAAAAATATCATTTGAGTGTGTTTGGGGCATAAGATAACCGAGAACGTAGCATCTTCGTGAAATTATCCCTGAAGAGTGAGTTGAGCATGCTTTCAAGACAAGCTTCACTGTAAGTTAAACGTCTTGCATAGAAAACAATTTGGACGATGAGTGTGGTGACCGGAAATGTGTGCTTACAGAGGCGGGAGGTGACACACTCCGGTTAAGGAGAGAAGCTGAGTCGGAGAAGACGACCACATCGTCACCTAGAGACATAACAGGTCAGTCTGCCGACGCTGATCACCCCTGGATCTTCAAGGGTCACGGGTTATGGGCGAGGACACGCTTATTCTCAGCTGCATGTGAAGGCGATGAAAACAACCAAAACACATCAAAACTGCTCTCCTTTACTCCGAGCTCTTGGCCTTCGCTTGTCATTGTTTGGAGTACATTAAAGCAGAAAGCTTTGTCGCCTCGCATTACACTGTCCACCACCCGCGAAGCTATTGAGTGATGTGCTGTTACCCCGATGTTTCACAGCACGTGTCCTCTCGCCGTAAGCCCCTACTTTGAAGGTCTCATAATTTTTCTTCTTAGGTCTGATAATCACCCTACTCAGTCAGGGAGTGCCAGGTCTTGTGGTAGCCTTAAAAGGAGATGGCAAAGAGTCATAAGCGGAGCTGGCAAAGAGCCATAGGCAAAGCTGATAAAGAGCCCTAGGCGGAGCTGTAAGAGAGTCATAGGCAGAGCTGGCAAAGAGCCATAGGTGTAGCTGTAAGAGGTTCATACGCGGAGCTGGCAAAGAGCCATAGGCGGAGCTGACAAAGATCCATAAGCGGAGCTGTAAGAGAGCCATAGGCAGAGCTGGCAAAGAGTCATAGGCGAACCTGACAAAGAGCCCTAGGCGGAGCTCACAAAGATCCATAGGCGGAGCTGTAAGAGAGCCATATGCAGAGCTGGCAAAGAGTCATAGGCGGAACTGTAAAGAGCCATAGACGGAGCTAGCAAAGAGTCAAAGGTGGAGTTGCCAAAGAGCCATAAGCAGAGCTGGCAAAGAGCCATAGGCGAACCTGACAAAGAGCCATAGGCGAGCTGACAAAGAGCTATAGGCTGAGCTGACAAAGAGCTGCCAACCATAGATGGATCCATGGTTTCTAATGGGGCGCCACTTGGGTGCGTACGGGGCGCTGTTTCGGTCAGGGGTGCCAATTCTTAACCTAGCATCTCCTGGGCACTTTTCGTGCCTACCACCGCCTGGTGGGTCCGATTGGAACCCTTCCTTCAGTCTCGGAAACTGGTATATGATGCTGAAAAAATGAAACGGCGCTGAAAGCGCATTGCCGCTGTTTACTTTAGAGCCAAGCTTGAACCATATCTGTCAAACCATGACGTCACGGTGGGTCAAAATGGGTCAAATCTAGGCCCATTTAGGAAATCCCTTAGAACTCTGGAACCATACGACCTAGAACAAAGGCAAAGGGATCGATGTGTTCATCTGGACCCAAGAGTTCAAGTGATCAGCGGCATGACCTCGAAAGGTGACATCGAGAGCTTGACCTGACCTTGAGGTTAAGTCAAGGTCAAATCCTGAATTTTAAGATAATTTTGCACATCAATTATCCGATCATGCTGGTCGCTATAATACCAGGTTTATTGCTGTATCTAGTCTCCTTCAAAAGTTAAAGACGCCAATTTACTTTTGACTGGGGTATATGTCAATGAACTATTTCACAGCATTATATGGAAAACCACAAAGATGGGTTCATATATAAATCATTCCATTTTTAAGCAACATGCCTTATTCACAGTTCGTCTGCCTTATTCGGCGTCTGCATTTTAGAGCCATAATTTCTTGACCTTGAGTACATAAGCTACTCATTAACTTTCGAGCATACCGTTACCCGATTTTGCATTGATCTCGGAAGTATGCTAAATCCATTTATACGGGAGCAGCACCCGAGTCTCTGGGATTCCGGGACCGCTGAGGCAATGTTTGCGGAGAACGGGGCTTGCTTCAGATCCAGGAATGTGTTTATAATTTTACGGAGAAGGACGCCAACTTGTGAATCCTCTTCTGCTGCTCATTCTTTCAAACTGGTGACTGAGGTCAAGATGTCTGGACTCAGATACACTGGTTGGATCGGGGCTTCGATGGAGCACTGAGATATTGGATTAGCAAATTTAATTCGAGAAAAATTTGAAGCATCAAAGTAAACCCAAGTAAGCTTTTGGTGCTTTTGACGTTACGGCAGGCATCCCTTTAGTGGCATTAGCTGTTTGAGCACTGTCCATTGAAATTACTGAAGTTATGTGTTTTTCCTATTGTGACATGTGTAGAACACGTTTACAACACGTCCAAACACGTTTGTGCAAAACTAGAGCCTTTCGAAAAACAAAACTATTACCATTGACGGGGTTTATGAACCATAAAATGGTAACCGCCTTGTAAACATAATCAGAAGTATTTTTACTTGATCCCTATCAAGTCTAGCAATGGGATTTAAGCCTTATCGATTCTGAGAATCACCGTACGGCTACATCTAACCTGCTTTATCAACTAAATGCCGTGTTACTACTACTCGCTCCGATATCGCTACTCCGATATTGACACTCTGATATCGCTACTTTGTATTACAAAGCACTTCTAAAGTGCTACCCGATTACAAAGCACTATTAAAGCGCTACCCGATTACAAAGCACTACTAAAGCGCTACCCGATTACAGGCCTTCCTGACTGTGCTTGTGACCCGAAGTTGTTTTCTTCTTGTTTTTTTTATTTGTTTCGTGGGAAACTACTGCTTATTAGAATGTTACATAAAACAAACACTTTGATTGTAGGATATCCCAATAAAGTCAAAGCACAACATTGCTTGCATCTGCTTTTGATTTTTTTGATGGACTCAGACATTTCTCTCAATCTATCTTGCAATCAAAGTATTTAAAAACTGTCGCTGAGCACCTGGCCAGAGGGACGCGGGTTCTTTACTCTGTAACCAGGAGGTGAGGTTACAGCGCCCCTCTCCGGCTGGACAGCCGCCGCATAGAGAAAGAGGGAAGTGTAAGAGAATGGATAGATTGTTAGTGAGAGTTGTGAGTTTAGTTAGTAAAAGAGTCGTAATTTAGTTGGTTAGTTAAAATCAAGTTAAGGTTAGTTGGTTAGTGAATCTTAACGTAAGGTTAGTTAATGCTAGTTGGTTAGTTGAACGCTCAAGAAGCAGAGCAGCGGAGCGCACTTAAGTAGCGGACCGCCCGACTCTGGCTAATACACTAAAGGCAATACCAGGTCAAATAGGACAAACCTGGGCCATTCTGTGTATGCGTGCGTGTGAGGCAGCCCTTTAGGGATCTGTCTCAAATGCTCGTGTTATATCAAGTTTTGTAAGCCGCCATTGTAAGAGTTTCATTCTACAGTATTACTTTGTAGTGTTTGGAGGCTACATTAGTGCGCACTGGCTTTTGTTCAGCTGTATAAATTATGCTTTTGAATTGAAGCCTTTATTTTTAGCACTTCCACCACACCGTTCAGTAAAGCTCAACATAATGCAATCTAAGGATTATTTCGCTTGCTGTAAAACTTCACTTGGAGTTAAGGACCAGGCTGTTGAGACAGCCACAATACCTCCATCGACCCGTTTGCGAATGTCAAATATTGGCACTGTATGTGTGGTACTACCACTTGTGGAATAAACAACAACAAAAACAAAACAAAAACAAAACAAAGCAAAACTTTTCCTGTTGGTATCTAATGTCCAAGCTTTTTTCGAGAGCTGTCGCTGTGGTGCAGAATAAAGGCGTCCTATATAACAGCGGCGTGGTGGCGCGGCCGTCCCGGCACCGTTCCAGCCAGCGCCTGCCTCCTTCGCGAGCGGGCGGCACCGTTGTGGGGGAGGGGAGGCAGGGGAGGGCTCAGAGGCCCAGGGTTGACCCTAGCACTGCGGCGGAGAAGGCTGTCAACAAGGCCTTCTCAGAACTCGAGAGGCTGACTCTAGGACGTGTGGGCGAGGGAGGTGACTCAGGGAAGTAATCCAAACAGATCGTGGTTAGTCTCGACTTGTTCTTTTTTATAGTTTCGTGCGATTGAAGTTTTCTCTAGTCATATCTTGGGATGCTGTTGCGCAGTGGAAGCGTGTTGATTTACACAATGCAAACTCGGATTCAGATCCCGGGTGGCAATGCTGAATAAAGACTTCCTGGTCCCAAATATTCCCTTACAACATGATAAGAGTTGGTGACGTCATATGACATCAGCAGTTGGTGCGTCATAAAGCCCCAAGTGTCCAGTCGTATGTTATTCAAATCTCACTGAAACTCCTCCATAATCAAGTTCTACCTCGTAGAGCAAGCTTTATTATTCAGGCTGAGGCCCTCGGACACAATTTTCTATGTACTTTGTTCTTCTTTCGTGATGATCATGCCAACAATCGATCTCTTTGAAGTATTATCAATCTGCTTTTGGTGTAATAGGTCCCACCATGATTTGCTCCAGCAAATGTTTATCCCACTTGACGATTACATAAGTAGAGTCCTACTTAACCATCTTTGATAAACGTTTGAGGTAAATTGGTTGATTTTTGCAATCATAAGATGAAGAATATGTTTCAATATTAATATTGTGATTCTACGCCAAGTCATACCACTCTATACATACAATAAATCAAGCAAAGCATGTTTGACAGGTGAAACCTGTCGTTAAAGTCCATTTGGCATCAGTGGACACCTGCCTTGGCGAAGGCCTGACGCTGCATTTATAAGAAGCGTCTCATCTCCATCGGCCTTGACATGCCGGCTCAGCCTCGTCAACCAAGGCTGTGCAACGGCGATCGCTCGGAATCGCTTATCGTGTCCGCAAAAGCATCGCGGGGATTAAGCGTTGTCAGGTGTCCTTATGTGGCATAGTCTCCCTCCCGCGGCGGAGCAAGGACGTGTTTGCCACCCAGCCAGACCTGACTGTGCTTGTGATTAACACACCGGGACCGGGACAACACACGCGTCCTCTCGCACACATGGTGGTATTGGCATGCTGCAAGACCTGTACTATCACTGATTAAATGCTTTTGGCCATTCTATGTGTTTTTCTGTATTTCGTTCGGTAGTTCCTGCGAAATTCGTCATTAGGTTATACATTTCAGTGTGCCATTATGAATGATAGGAGTTTAATGACTCAATGTCGACTAATTTACCCAACTGAAGGATGCAAGTTTTCCGGGTTTCAACAGGTACATCAGTCAGTGTGTGTTTCCCAGCTTTTCACGTAAGTTTGGTAGAAATGAATCGCGGGGGAGTCTTTTTTCAATCCCTATGGGAGTGTAACCTTGATTTATTGCTCTGTGCCTACAGTTTGTTTGCATGTGAGGCCACGGCTGGCACTGTTAAGCTGGAATTGATGATTTTGCAGGAACCTTTGAGAACTGTTCCAGTTTATGATCCAAATGATGGGGTAGTTGGTCAATAAATATTACGCGTAGGGAACGTGGGTTTATGATGGCTTACGTCGGCGCACTTCTATGCCCTTGAGGATTAGGTGGATGAGTGGTAAAGGGTATATTTCATGCGCGGGTTCAAATCCCAGCAGGTCCTGAGGTTAAAATGTAGTTGGAACCCTTCCTGCAGTGTTTCAAAAGATCGCTTTTGGCGCAATTTAACGATAGAAGATTTTTGTATCGTCAAACGTGAGCAACTACCATAGCAGTCACCAGAATGAGTGGAGTCTATTGCTTGAGCGGCTCTTTTAGAATGTGTCATATCTTAAAGCTTCCTTGTGAAAATCACTCTTCATATATTTAAATACCAAATTTCTGAAAACGTGACTTAGATATAGAGTCATATTTCCTGGCCAGTTGTTTCGTCAATTTGGTACTGCTTATTCGTGCAGCAGAAATAAGTTCTCTCCAGCTCCCACAGCGTACTGTGCTCAAAGATGTGAAGCCCACTTGTACGTCCCTGAACACCATAATTAGAGAGTCCAATGCTGAGCTGAGAGCTCTGTTACATAACTTCAAATGGAAAGCGAACACAGTGAGGTCCCGTGCGTTATATAACTTGCAATGTAAAAATAAGTGTATCGCTGAACTAGATACGCCTGTTACATAAACTTTTACGGAGTCTTTGATCATATGTCAAACCTAAATAATTATTACATGATGCCAGAGCACGAGGTAAGGTAGAAGAGAAATTTTCTCGCTCGGGCAATTTCAAACTGTGTATTACTTAGCTAAAAATGCAGAGGCAAAACGTGTTTGTTGTCTCCTTCTCACGTTGAAGTTTCATGAACTTCAAAAACAACACAGGTCTTAAGAAAGCTAGAGCAGCTTTCAAAAGGACAATAATCAACATGTAACAAAAGTATCAACATCATGAAGTACTTATAATAGGCACATTCGACCTCCTTGCTTTCTCAGAGTTGTCAAAAACACTGTTGACAGGTTTACTTTTTCGCACCTGTGCCAAAGAAAATGTAGTCGGTGCGTTTTACTTGATAGGGAATAAGATAATTAGGAGGAAATTTTGCCCGTACTCAGACCTGAAGACGTTCAGAATTTGGTGAAAAGGTGGATCTACGCTTTTTAAAGCTATTGTCAAGGTAGCATTGCTTGGCTTGTAATATTCCAACAACACTTAAACGCTTCGAACGCTGAATATGTCATGCATAAATTCTACTGCGTGTCAGGATGGAAATTTGAAGAACGACTGCTCGTGTTAAATTGCAGAAACTCTTTTCACTTTCACGCCAAGCAACTCGTGGATATTCAAGACGTTGTCGGTACTTTATGAGGTGACATGCGTGGCTTCATCAGTTGGAACTCGTAAAATGATGCTTCCACTTTTTAACTTTGCTTTATATTGTACTTCCTATGTTGGTTCTTGTGCTCCACCGTTTCTCCCTTTTTATAACATGTTCAAGCAGACAGTCTTGTACGTTGAGCGGTGATGTGGGGACGCTGTAGAGGTGATCAGGACCCAGCGATTATATAAAGCAGGCGGCGGGACGACGCTGGCCGAGTGTTCTGGATGCTCAGTGTGCGGCGTGAGTCATGAGCGGTCTGTGGAGGAGGCAGCACGTCACCGAGTCGGCTCACCAGGCAGGGCCGCGCCGCCGCCGCCGCCGCCGCCGCGCCGGAGAAAGCCGCGCCGCCGCCGCAGCCGCAGCGGCACCTCCGCTGTCGACTGAGTGTGACAGCAGCCGCGAAACCCCACCCCTGCGGCCGCGTCGGCAGCTGACGCGAAACCTCCCCCTCGGGGGTGTATGCTGACTGCACTCGGCGGGCCTCGGCAGATTACGGCAGTGCTGAATCGCAGTGGCTGGAGTTGGGACGGCCCAGTGGGTTGCGGTGGCACGCAAATATCCAATGTTTCGACATGAAGAAAATAGCTTGACCAGAGTGACCATACCAAGTGTCGTTTGACCCCTCTATGACTGAAAATTTTGTGGGGAGTAATGCTGAGGGTTTGGAATCCGTTCTGCCCAGGTTCTAAAAAAGGCGAAAAAATATGCAAAATAAACAAGAAATCAGAGAGCGTTTAGTTCTACTCTCACTTCCTTGCTCTTGACGCAGTGTAAAGATGGCAGCCATAGGTCATTATCGGTCAATAACTATGCGCAGTTTTGCTGCTAAGGTCAAATAATTGCATTTTCCTGATGGAATAAAAAATAGATAAATAAAAACACGCAATGTACAATCAAAACATCCGAAGCTTCTACAACAGCACTGGACCACTGAGTAGGTACAGGTGGGAAAAAATTGGCCCTTAATTCTGCTCCCTTTAATATAAAGCAACAAGTAGATGATGAGTTTTGTATCCACGCACTATGGGTAGATTTTCATAACAGTTAAATTGGGTTGCCTACTCGTGGGAGAAGCAAAAATTTAAACGAATATTCATTCTTCAGCCTTATTTGGTTGCTGCGTTATTACGTAAGACATAAAGGATGACAGGATTTGCTCAGAACGTATGCACATTTATGGATAACGATTCATCAAAGCAGCAAAACTTTTTAGCCATGGAGGATCAAGGTAAGGGCTAATGATCCAGGAAAGAGGCAAGGGTAATAATTCTTCTCCATCCACCTTCCACGGTCGGCTCTCCTTCTTTTCCAGCGGTCAGAGGTAACAGACGTGACGCGGCGTAACCCTGACATCTCTGAGAACTTGATTAGCATTAAAAAACAGAGGAGAATAAACGGTGCGAAAATAGTTCAAGACCAACGGAGCGTCGGTAGCACGTTCGGAAGGCAGTGCGTCCGTGAGATCCCGTGAAAGGGTTGGTATAGCTCAGCACCCTTTCTGAAGCCAGACGTGGCAATATCAGTGATTGCCTGAGGGCCGAGTACCCTGTTGTGCCGTATCCAGAAAACGGAGAGTGACTGGCACCATTGACTGATGGGAGAAGCTTGGACCGCAAGACCTCGGCACCGCTAAAACCCTGAGTGGCTGAGCCAGGCGACTGCATGTGATTTGACCGGGTTCAGAGTTGGCGACTGTTCCTGGAAAATCAGGTCTGGAATACAGATAAGTGTCCAGCCTAGTTTGAACGACATTTTGTTTTGTGTTTGTTGCAAACACTTGCACGGGTCAGGAAGCTTTTCAAGTGCCTTCATAATGAACATGAAGTAAAGACACCTATGGGAGGAGATAATAAGGATTGGGATGACTCGTTAAGAATGGGTGAGAGCAGAGGAAGGTCGGATGATACATGGAGGGGTTACTGCAGCCTATGGCGTATGCGCTCGCCGCCTCCAGATGATTTGAAAATAAGGATGAATAAGAGCAATGATGACTGGTTGTCCCACTCATACGCATATAGCAAAACACAACAAAAACTGATAAAGGTGAAGAATAACAAACGTGTATACATCGAAAGTGAAATCGGTGATGTTTCGCTTCATGTTATTTTCGTTATCTTTGCCCATTTATTTTGCAGCCCTTCGCATCTATTCTTCCAGGGGCTTAAGCTCGTTGAGGGCAGGTACTGTAAGCCAGCGAAACAACCAAAGTGAGACAAGAGTCCGATTTTCATCCTGTCTTTACTGTTAAAGACTACCAAACATAATAGGGGACTCGAAGTGAGATGCACTCTATTTCGATGGGTGTTAGCTCTGCTGCAGCAAACGTCCCCAATGAGCCTCCGGATGGTGGTTCACCAGCGGGTAGGAGTTATCTGAGTAGTCAGGCAGGTTTCTCTTCCAGCTCACTGGCCATGACTTGTGCTTGCATCAGCTCCGTCTGAAATGATAGTCATGCTGGAGATGAAAAGCTTACGTGATCATTTTTTCATAACCTTGAACGTTTTCTTCCGTATGCGCCATGGTTATGTCTTTTTAGGTCATACGGGAATATTTAAATCATGCTTTCTTCCTATCAATAATGGTAAAGACTATGCTATTGCTGCTTTTGGTTTTTTCGGGAATATCACTTTTTTCCTTTTCTAGCTAAAACGTTGTCAGACTTTGAACACCCTTTTGTCTTGTATTTTTTCCAGCTGAATTAGACTTGCTTAGCCTGTTGTGTTCCCACCGATCAGGGCAATCGTTTCTGGAAATCCCCAACTACCAGATGGGGCTACCTCGTCCACTTGTCAAAGACAAAATACTATTAAATTAAATCGGTATGTCTTTTAAGGAGAGCAATAATAATGTAGGCTGAAATTTCCGTGAGTGCCCGTGTTTGCAGCCAAATGCCCGAATAGTGGGGGCCGGGTGACCCAGTGGCTTCATTGCCTGTCAAGATTTGGATGGCTTGGATAAACGTGGGTACGATCACCGCGGCGGGAAATCGTCTTCTGTGCCCTATCTGGCCCGTGGGAGAGGACCCCTGAGCATCCGCACTATTGCTCCCTATAATTGGGCAACGTGTGCCTGTTTGGACTGGTCCTAATGAAATTAAATGCATAATCTGGGATTAGGATGTGCAGGCAAGACGAGGTGTGATGAGGTGTAGGTGTGTAAGTGCATATTCAAACAAGCTAGTGATCGCTCATAGATGTACAGTTCAAGCAATGATTAAAACATGGTGCAGATTCTAGAGAAGTCATGAGCTAGCACTGCAGCCATGGGTGGAGATCCGGGGGAGGGGGTCAGAACCCTCCTGAATTTTGGGTCTTCCATAGGCTTTGTATAGGGTTTGTATTGCTAGACCAGCGTTAGGCTATCCAGGACACTCCCTGGGTCGAGTAGAGATCTCTAGCCTTGATCACAGCCACTATTTTCCATGGCATTGGTGTCAAGAATAATGCGCTTGTGAACGCCAAACTATTTTAAAATTGTCGTGTATTAACTTATTCGCAAAATAACCTAATCTTTCACTGTAAGAACTTCATCAATCACCTGTACAAAATAAAGTCAAAACCCGCAGTCTAAAACACACATTTGACGTAGTTAGATATAAAGTTTAGATTACTGACGTGTATGATATAGAAATTTTAAAACATGAAGTTACTTTAAATACCGACTTTAAAGTATATGGCCTTTGCATACGTATGAAAATCAATCCCAAAGCTAAAACATGAACAAGTTAGACTCCGTCGTTTGTTATTCATTTTGTTATTCGGTATCTGTTTTGCTGCGAAGATTTGGTAACTTCTGTGAACCTCCAAAAATATGAAACGTGTTTTTTGTTACATTTCTAGCAACTTCTTTGGCGAGGGCATGAGCTAAGCCGGTAGGAATTTAACGGTTTTGAAGTTGGCTATGATTGGTAAACTGTCAGCATAGGATTCAGCAGCAGCTTAGATTTGAAGGTCGTTGAAAATTATAATAGGAACTTATAACTGTTGGATGCTCGTGAGTTTTATTGGCGGGGATTTTACCCGCCGAACATGCCAAAACAATGAACTGAAAATAATTCAGGACTGCAATAAGGTGATGTTACCCGGTTACCTTTTGCATTTTCTTTGTATGAAAATTAGTGATAGCAGGAGAAACATATCTTCCAATTGATAAGTTTTGAAGTGCTGCGGCGAGGTGCATGATGATGAGTTGCTAACCCGGTGTCCTAACCAAGACGCAACGCGTCGCAAGGCGTTGCACGGCGTCGATCTGCCGCAACGACCGGGATTTTCGGTCAGGACACAAAACGCACTGACGCAACGCGTCGCACGGCGTTCCAACGCGTCGCAGCAAAAGTTGAACAATGTCCAACTTTTGACGCCGACGGTCTGCGTCAGAAGCCGATATCCGTGTTATTTGTTCTTATTTTTAGTCATTAAATGTAATAAATGTTTTTGAATGATTATTCAAATTGGAATTCATGCTGAAAAATTCTATGGAAACTGGACATGATTACCTTTTTCTCCTAAATCATTCTTTTAATAGTTCTTGATGCCAGCTAAGTTTTGGTTGTTGGTAAACAACATTCGTCGCAGTTTGAGCTACCAGATTGCTACCAAAGATGAACATTTCCTCTGTCGGCCAAACCTCCAAAATTACCGCTCTGCAACTGACGCCGACGGTCGCCGACGGTTGGCGACCGTCGATTTGGTTAGGACACCCAGTTAGATGTTCCCTGGCCTCTCCCCTCGAATCCGGAAATGTAAAAAACACTGAAGATTATATATTCGGGCACAACCCTTCATCAGAATCGTGGAGTGAATATCAATAATTCTCAGTCCTAGTATAGCCAACCTTTAAATGTATAGACTCTCAAAAAATGCAACTTTTCAAACTTACTTGTCGTCACAGTTGCAAGGTGGAGCCGCATTCATCAAAATCACTACGGATCGGTTTTTACGGTTTCAAGATGCATTGGGATGGTAGACAAATTTATAACCCACGTCCTCAAAACAGTATTATGCCCCTAACACCACGATCTTGATAGCCGTCTTAAATGCTACGACAATCGTTCAACAACACGATCCTGACGTCATCACATGTAATGCATTAGGTTGCCATTTTGCATAGCTAAAACCGGACACTGTATAGCCAGACCTCGAATTGAGGTTCACACAAAAATGCCTTCTAGAATGAATCGTTAAAAATAAGATTGGATGTCGTGACAACAACGATATTGGTACCTCTAACCTAAAAGCAATGCCGACAATACAACAAACCTAGACCATTATTTGTGACAGACTTTTCTATTATTTCAGCCAAACACTAGCTTTTGATTAACAATGAAAAACTCGCTGAAGTACCTTAATCGGTTATTTGAATATTTCTGTTTATTTGTTTATTTGTTTATAAACAAATAAACAAATAAAAAACTGTTCTTATGATTTACTTTTTCCGTCGACTGCAGCTAAAATGCTAACCAAAAACTACCTATTTAGCATTAGTAGACGTGATACTAGATCGGTGTAAAGACTACATACTTTCCCCTTTAACATGATGCTATATTTTTACAATAAAAGCCTCCCTCGAATTATTTAGTTAAGATATTACCTAGTGGTCAAGGTCAACTTTTTTGTAATTGATAAACCCATTTTCCACAGCCTGCTCCTCTGGCCCAACGTTAAGCGTCGAAAGAGTATACGTGTGGCTGCAAAAAAGGCAATATCAATTTTATATTATACTTATTCAACAACCCTTGCCCATAGTATGTACCTCTTAAATAAATGCAACTTTTATAGTTAGTTATGTGATCAACCATTGGGACCAGTCATATCTGCCTGTGGAGGGCCCACAGAGAAAACTTCCTGTTTGCTTGAGAGAATACTGAATAAACTTCTCCAGTTTGTGCTTACGCATATTTGGGATACCAAAGACTTTTTGAGGAGACTCTCAAATCACACTCAATCAGAAGGCATACCAGTAGGTAGCATTTTCTTCAGCATAGACGTTGTCAATTTGTATGGAAACATACCCTTTCCTGAGGCTATCAAAGCGGTAGAAGCAAAGATAGACAATCATTCACAGAATATTGATACTTTTGGCCTGACCAAAGACGACATTTCTAAACTTCTCGACCAGTGTCTGAGTGACAATGTTTTCTCATTTGAGGATCAGTACTACCGACAAAAATTAGGGTTAGCTATGGGGAATCCATGTGCACCTGCCTTGGCCATTCTGTTCTTAGATATGTTTGAAACCAATACGTTAGCTACATGTCCTGTCAAACCAGAGTTCTTGGTAAGGTGCATTGACGATTATGCAGGTATCTTCTCGCATGGGCAGGAAGCTTTGGATGACTTCCTTAGCTACATGAACAGTAGACATCCACACCTAAAATTTACCATGGAGCACACGGGTAGTGGGAGTGGGGTGCCCTATTTGGATACGTTAGTCACAGCAGAAATACACGGCCAAGACACTAAGATAGAGACAGAGCTCTACATCAAACCAACCAACTCGGGAATCATCCTCCATAGTACATCTGCCCATCCCACGTCTACGAAACACAATATTATCCGAAACATGTTCCACAGGGCTATGGATAACTCATCGGGCTCAGAGAAAGAGAGAAAAAGCGTAGATAAGATTTGGAATCTGCTTCTAAAAAATGGGTATCATGCAGGGCTTCTCAGGCGTTTGTTGAGGGAGGTTAGACTAGCTAGGACAGGTAACGGAAGGTGCAAGAAAAAAAAGAAGGCTCAGATCCTTATGATGGGTTCCTTTACTTTGTCGTACGTAGACGAACAGCTACTCTGTAAAATAAAAAAGGTCGTAATGAAATCTAACCTGAAAGTACATATAGCCTGGAAGAATAACAAGAAACTTAAGTCGTCATTGGTTTGGTCGGTCATTTCTAAGCCAAAATGTCCTGGGGGTCAGAGGCGTCATTTATGCAAGTCAGGTTTTAAAGGCGACTGCACACAGAAAAATTTAGTGTATCAAATAGACTGTAGACTGTGTAAACAGGATCAAAACAGGGCTCAATACGTAGGCGAGTCGATGAGGCCCGTCCGATTGCGATTTAACGAACATTTGCGGGACGCGAAAAATAAAACTAGAAACACACCTCTAGGAGATCATTTCCTCGAGAAACATGCAGCACAGGACACTCAGGCTATATCAGAACCACTTGAGCTAAAAGTAGTTCATTGAGCACGTGATCATCCAGATAGAAAGATAGCCGAATCCATAATCATTCAGGATCGTCGTCCCAGCCTTAACGTACAAGGAACGTCCTGGCCTATTATGCGGGTCTAGGATAGGCTATCACTTAACAGCAGTGGCTTAAGAGGCAAGGGAGGGATCAGCGTAAGTATATGTGTTCTGGGGTAGGACTTCCTTACATTATTGATAGTGTTATTGATGCTAGACGTATATGCTTTTGACGTTTAACTTTGGGCCCGATTTACAGGCTGGAAAAAAGGGCTATGATGGTTGAATTAGTTTAACTAGTCAGAAGTGATGGACTTCAGGTAAGGCTGCTCAGTTTTTTTTTGTAATTTATCTTTGATGGTGCTTTTCTGCAACCAGATGTATACTCATTCAACGCTTAACGTTGGGCCAGAGTTATAGGCTGGGAAAAATGGTTTATTAATGATTGATCAGATTAACTAGCTCAAAGAGATGTTTCTTATTTTAGGGGTACGTACTGGGGTTGAGGTTTTTGAAATATGCAACTAATTATTGATAATACTTTTCTGCAGCTAGACGTATACCCATTCGACACTTAACGTTGGGCTAGAGGTACAGGCTGAGGAAAAGTATTTACCAATGGTTGATCACATAACTAACTATAAAAGTTGCATTTGTTTAAGAGGTACATACTATGGGCAAGGGTTGTTGAATAAGTATAATATAAAATTGATATTGCTTTTTTTGCAGCCACACGTATGCTCTTTCGACGCTTAACGTTGGGCCAGAGGAGCAGGCTGTGGAAAATGGGTTTATCAATTACAAAAAAGTTGAACTTGACCACTAGGTAATATCTTAACTAAATAATTCGAGGGAGGCTTTTATTTTAAAAATATAGCATCATGTTAAAGGGGAAGGTATGTAGTCTTTACATCGATCTAGTATCACATCTACTAGTGCTAAATAGGTAGTTTTTGGTTAGCATTTTAGCTGCAGTCGACGGAAAAAAGTAAATCATAAGAACAGAAATATTCAAATAACCGATTAAGGTACTTCAGCGAGTTTTTCATTGTTAATCAAAAGCTAGTGTTTGGCTGAAATAATAGAAAAGTCTGTCACAAATACTGGTCTAGGTTTGTTGTATTTTCGGCATTGCTTTTAGGTTAGAGGAACCAATATCGTTGTTGTCACGACATCCAATCTTATTTTTAACGATTTATTCTAGAAGGCATTTTTGTGTGAAGCTCAATTCGAGGTCTGGCTATACTAGGACTGAGAATTATTGATATTTACTCCACGATTCTGATGAAGGGCTGTGCCCGAATATATAATCTTCAGTGTTTTTTACATTTCCGGATTCGAGGGGAGAGGCCAGGGAACATCTTAGCAACATATCTTCCAATTGGTTTTAGCTTGCCATCAACGTTTTTAGCTTTTTACATCAATTCTTTATAAAAAACTTTGAAACACTTTAAAAGGCTTTGTGGCAATTTTCAGTCTATTTATTATTTTCGTAAGTCTAGATGCAGGGATATTTATAACAATATATACACTAATTACTTAATAGCATAATACAAGGATCATTTCGATGCAGAAGGCTGATGCCTATCATGATGTCTGTGGCCTCCATGGTTGTATGGTCTTTAAAATTACCTGAATATTATTTCCTGGCCTAAACAATGGCTGTCATTGCGGCTCTGTGGTAGACGACTAGTAAGTTTCCAAAATTGCACCGAAGTTGGGAAGCTCAAACTCCTAATGACATTTTCGCGCAAGAAAACGCACGGTGTCATGACTACAAGTCTACTTCTAGCTGCTTCTCTAACCCTCTCCTGCCTAGAACTGGAGCTATAACTACGTCTGTACTTCATACCTGGAGCCCATGGACTAAGCCAGCCCACATAGTTTGCTAGATCCTAAGCAAATCACCCGGGGCAGAGGTTAATGCTTACGAGGCAAAGGCTACAATATCAAAATAGCAAAATATATCCCAAATAACTGCGCTGGAGCTGGGGGAGCGGATGGCAGCAAACTTGCGATATTGCTTCGTCAGGTTGTAAGGCTGCCGTTTCAGCTCTGGCCGGGTGGGGCCCCGCCCCCGCCGTGACTGGCCCGCCTGTTGCGTCCAGTGTCGCCGCCCACGTGAGCAGCCATGGCGGCTATGCCGGGCGGCGGCGGCGGCGGCGGCGGCGGCGGCGCTGGCGTCAGCTGACCCACGCCGTGGTTCACTGACCTCCCGGGCTGCAGCCACCGCCGCCGCAGCCGCCGGAGCTGGCGCTTTTTCGAGCGAGCCTAGCCTGGTAACGCGTGAGGCTGCCCAAGAATGGATCGGGCGCCCGTACATCCGGGATGGCGGAGATTAGATAAGAGTTCACGTGAGTGCTCTCGGAGGACAGATTGCGATAATATTTTTCCTTCCCCATTAGAGAAAAACTACTTGACCTTTACCGTTCGTAGGCTTCTTTCATCAACCGTGAGAAATTAAAGCTCATGGAAAAGCAGAAGCCGTGAGAAATTAAAGCTCATGGAAAAGCAGAAGCCATTGGTTTGCTGTTGGTGGCGGCAGCGTGGCCTCGTCGGCAGTGGCGTGTGTTGTATCGCCGCGTCGTCGGCTGCAGTGCGGCGTCGCTGCTGGCTGTTGGCAACAATGGCGTCTCGGCGCGATGCCTGCCGCCCCACGCCGCGTCACCATGACCAGACGCCACGCTGGGGCGCTCGACCCCAGACGCTCCCTTGCGTTCACCGGGCGGGGCGGGACGGGGGTTACCAGCGACAACTGGAGGCCGCGCGCTGCTACAAAGGTACCAGAAACCTTGGCCCGTGGGCAGTGGGCACACGTGATTCATTGTCATGTGAGTCAGAGGCACAACGATCAAAGTAGTTGGTTAGCCATGGTGACTGTAACGGTAAATATAGAGATTTTAGAGCTTTCCTGACTTCGGCACTGTACATCCGGGGTTACCTTACCAAGTGCAGCGGTGCTCTGCCTGACAGAATGGTTCTAGCAAGATGTTCGGTGCTGTGATCTTGCCACCCGGGATGACTGCGCCGCTGGTCTGTGCCTGGTGCAGTCCGTGCCCGGCGTAGTCCGTGCCCGCTGGTCTGTGCCCGGCGCAGTCTGCGCCCGCTGGTCTGTACCCGCTGGTATGTGCCCGGCACAGTCTAGCCCGGCAGTGTGCCCGGTGCAGTCTGTACCCACTGGTATGTGCCCGGCGCAGTCTGTGCTCGGCGTAGTCTATGCCCGCTGGTCTGTGCCCGCTGGTCTGTGCCTGCTGGTCTGTGCCTGCTGGTCTGTGCTCGGCGTAGTCTGTGCCCGGCGCAGTCTGTGCCAGGCGCAGTCTGTGCCCGCTGGTCTGTGCCCGCTGGTCTGTGCTCGGCGTAGTCTATGCCCGTCGCAGTCTGTGTCCGCTGGTCTGTGCCTGCTGGTCTGTGCCCGGCGCAGTCTGTGCCCGCCTCCGACCGTCACTCCGAATGCTCACAATTGCCTTGATAAGTGGGGCATGGCTGGGAAAGCATTCCGCGTCGGCCGTCATGAGGCCCGAATGGCCTCCCGCGCCTGCTCTCCACGGAGCCACGAACGCCGCGACCTCTCTTCACCTGACATGCCCCCGGGGCACGAAATCGCGGCGGGGTCGGTCACGGTTACGTAACGAGCCGGCGCCGGGTGGAGCTGGGAGTACAGCCCAGCTAGAGAGGTTGTTGGCGTGAGCGCGTGCGCCGCTTACGTAACAATGGCGTCTGCTGGAGACTAGGAGCTGGGTCGGCTGCGGCGCGCCCTCCGACGCCGTTTCTCCGTGCGCTCCGGCAGCAGCCAGCCGCCCCCTTCACCGCCGGCCGGAAACCGCCGGCCGCTCTCAATGAAAGTGATCTGTTTCAGCGGCATACGTGGGAACACTTGGCGCATAACGTGGCAAACAGCTAGCTGGATTAATTTAAGAGAATATGCACATGCAATAATTTCCTCGCCGACTCTCTGCTGGCTCCGTTTGGTGACAGAGCTGCCGCCAACGTGGCAAGGCGTGGGTGCAGGCCGGCGGCGGCGCTGCGGCAGGGCGGGGCCGGGTTGGCAGGCGTGCCGGTTCGGTGCCGGAACACGAGGCGACGCCACTGGGAACGGGGCCTGCGCCGTCGACCACGCGAGACCAGACACATCACAGAGCGGCGCCGATCACCGGAGCACGCTGTCCCGCCGCTTACCTGCTTGTTGTCGCCAAGTGTGTCTGCTACACCGGCGCCGGCACAGGGACACTTCCACCAGCTGGAATACCCGGCAGGGAGAGTGCAGACATGTGCATATGTATGTGGCGATGTACTGCACAACGTCTGGATTCACTATCGTTATACCCGAGTTCTTTTCGGTTGGGCTGGTCGCTCTCATTTTTATGATATTCTGCGGATTACTTTTGGAAGCGCTGCCATTTCACGAAGCTTGTATTGAAATGTTGCCGCCTCTGAAACCTGTGCTCTAGTTCAGAAAATTTCAACATGTGTCAGCCCGCATTTACGAAGTACATTTTTTCCCATGGCCACACTCGCTATTGTAATATGTCTAAAGCGATGCGCGATGTCATTTGGCGTCACCAACTCCTCTCCCACCACGCCACGCACCTTCCCTTTGATAGAAGTGTATTTTGGGGATCAGGAAGTCTTTAATAAGTATTCCCGCCCGGGATTTGAACCTGGCCCATCTACATGAAAGCCCTGCACCTCATCACTCAATTACACCGCATGCCCTAAAGTGAGCCTATAGAGAATTAACATTTCTCTCTTTAGAAAGTCGAGCCAGGATTTTGTGAACATGCGAGGTAGAATATTGAGAGCTTTGTGTGCTAGGAGATAGTGATCAGGAACCTTTGTCTTTACAAGCAGCACTTTCGCATAGCCATTAAGGCGTGTAACGAGAAACTGGCCAGGTGATATCCAGGCCCAGCTCCTTCTCACAGTTCGTGTACAAAAGCCCCTGTGTCGACATAGGACTATTTGAAGGGCATCGGGAATAACATTGGGTATTTATAGGTTCTTCCCCGCATTGCATTGAAGCAGCGCTTACAGATGAGGCTCACCTCCAGCCAGCGCCAGTGTCTGGAATTTCCAGAAGCAGTCGACGTGTGACGTTCCTAACGCTCATCTCGTTACGCTGGCACCTTCAACTGGGTGTCTGAACGGATCTTCGGCGCCGCCTCGGTGGCGGTGTTAGCGCGGTATGCGGTCATGCTCGCTGCAGTCGCCGCGCAGTCGCTGAGAAGGTGCAGAGATAGACTGCGCCGGATGTGGCGGAGACGGCGGCTTGGCACAAGCACGGAACACAGCAGCCACTCGAGACGGCTAGAGGCTCATTACTATCCCCATTACAGGAGAGAGAGAGAGAGAGAGAGAGAGGCGAGGTGACGGGTGGTCATTCTCAGTGGTCTCTCTGGAATTTTCTGAGTTGGGGTTGCAGTTACAGACTTTCGTGCAGTCTTACGGACGCGCCGGGTGATGGGTGTTTTGAAGGCTGCCACGCTGGTGAGAGGCTCCACATAACAGCAACAGACACTTGACGGAACGCATGCAACGGTATTTCCCAATTCTGGCTTCGTCTGACAGCTTTACGGTTTTTCTCGCTGTCAGAGACGTGGATCGGTGGAGACGATGCCAGTCAGTGTCACCAGAGAAACGGCATAATATAAAAGAAGTTGAAATTATATTAGAACCATCCACTACCATTTTGTTACCGCCAATCTCAGCTTACTTTTCTATTACTGCTGATCAATGATCTGGCTGAGAAATTATCTGCTGCATGTATGTTGGGCTGAATTAAATCTTAGGAGACTATAAGAATTCATGTCAGCTGTTTCAGTCTGTAACTGGATCTCGGTGCTGATGATGCAGGGTAGGGGCTCATTGTTCTGGAGTTTCTCCAGTTGACGACACCACACGACCTGAGCAGTAAGCAGTTGGTGGATGAACTTCCAGAAATTTTTGGATATATCCAGCATTGTTTTTTTCCGCTGCGTTAAGCTTCTTCTACTAAGAGCCTATATTTTAAAGAATCAGTGTGTGTCATGATGAGGTCATGATAGTAGCAATGAGACACGTCATGTGGCAATGGACGTCTCCACAGGATTTCTAATGAGGTTGGAGGATAGGGATGGGAGGTGAAATGCAGATTTGATAGCTGTATTGAAGGGCGCTGCCGAGGTAGCTCAACAAAATTGTTGCTGGTGGCATTTACGTAGTTCTTCTCTGGAAGGAGGTAGGGAAGGTGAAAAGTCTACTTTGGGTCCCGAAATAGTTGAGAAGAAATCCTCTGGTTCACCAGTTTGGGGACGTGACCCTCTTCTCTTTCCTGCTTTTGATGCCTGTGCATGTGATAAGTATGGCAAATGTCATACCAACCTGCAAAGCTGGCAACCTATAAGCTCGGATACGTCTTAAAAATATCAAACACTTCTTGGCTCTCGCAATCAGATGTAACGCAATCTGTGTTAGTTAGCTATTTGGGCTTAGTGGTGTACCAGCCTGCTATGGCTATATAGCGCCCAACAAATCTGTTTTAATGACGGTGTTTGATTCTGGCCGCATCCGCATCCGTACGAATGTGCTGACATACCTAATGACCTGATGGAATCACCAAGTACAGGGCTACATTCTGATCAGATTGGCTCAGCTTTCCGGAGCTATTGGGTATAACATCTAGTGTTGTTACTAACCGGACCGATCCCTCGCTGGGATCACAAACATGGGCGGCGAAAGTGTGGAAAAGGGGACATATCCCCTCCCTAACTGGTAAGCCAGTGGAGACTTCGTCCAACGTTTTAGGCTGAAGATTTTCTTTATTTGCTTCCTACTGTTTGCGGGAACCCGCGCAATTGCTGCCAATCCTAGTGTTGGTGTTGTGTATCGGCAACCTCTTCAAGCACAGGCCATGTGGTCAGACTTGGTTTTATCTCCCCACCCCGCCCCCGCCCCCCACGTCCGCATGTCCCTTCAGATCACAGTCAGTCAGGAATTTGTGCCCCTTGTAAAAATTCCGTGGCTTTGCTCCTGATTACAAAGTTGATATGCACATATATGTATAAATACGTACCCACATGTGTATCGAGTAATTTCACTGTATAATAGAAACGTAAATATCACTTTTGCTAGCAAGAATTGGGTTACCATAAATCTGGTACACAGAGAGTTGATAGACCCAGAAACCGCGATCTGATGCATGACAAAATTGTTTAACCATTACCCCCGGGATATAGCCCGGGTGGGAATTCTAGTTCCCCAGTGTTCTTCCACTGGCGAACGGCGTTCCCCGATCAAGCTCTGCCGGGCGCCCCGTGCGCTGGCACGGCCAAAGGAGCCGGCTCAATCTAAGCTGAAGAGAAAGTCAATTACGGAAAATCGTGCAATCCACGTGATTTTGCTTTCAGGCTATAGAGAGTAAGCCAGGAACTACATCATGTATTTAGAAATCACATTTTGTATTTCGAAGGGCGATAGATCATTGAAACTCTTGAGGCAAAGTAACGATGAAGCAGATTAAATTGTAGGGAAGGACTGAATAATGCGCTGTAAACATTCCTCCGGCTCTTTTGGACATGACACATTTCGCCTACGGTTACTTATAGTTTTTGGTTTCCGATGTACCTAACATAATGGATTTGGTTTCGGTTTGACCTATTTCAACCTGTGGCGTCATGGGCCAGTGTATATTGATCCAATATAGGAAAACAGCATAGAGGATGAAATCCTTCGATTGCATTTTTTGCCAAGTATTGACTTATTTTTCCTTCCTTCCTCCTTTCTTCTTTCCTCACTAACCTCATTATATTGGCTGCATGCAATGCAGCTATAAATCCAATAATTAGCCCTGTTCCAGCTGTGAGCACAGTTTTATCAGCAGGACCTCTAACCTCTCCTCCAGAAAAGTAGCATCAGCGCCATAATCGCCTCTTGTTTGTGCTAAGCAACGGGAACTCAAACCTTTACACCATTAAAAAATATTAGACTGCCACTTCGTGCACTTACTATTTTTCATTAGCGCAAACAGCAGGCCGTCAGCCCGTAAAACCTCTAGAGTCAGTTCCTGGGGAGAGGCTACAGCCCTGTGACGTAGGCGCAACACGGCCCGCTGATTGGTGCTGACAAAACTCTGCTGACAGCTGGAACAGGGCTATTATGTTTGTCTTGTTTTCTGTTGGTTGGACTTCATGTCAATTTAGGAGTACAGCGCTAGTTTTAGTGATGTAATTTAATATTTTGCACATACGACACAGTACAGGCCTTGTTTACCTCCGTATGCATGTAATGATTAACACGCGCCCCGCTGGGGGGCGAAATTCGCCCCCTCCTTGTTTTCCCCAGATAACGCAAAAATGAAGAGACGCAGAACAACGAAACTTATAGTATCTTATTCCTGATCAATTTTACACATCTGACCAAATTTACAAGTTAAAGTCATGTCAGGTCAAGGAGCTATTCAAGGTCAAGTGACCCGACCTCAAAACCTAAAATCACGAGTTTGAAGCGGCGTCCAGGGAACATCAGCGAGCCGATGAGTTTGAAACTTCCACAATATGATGAGGTCATTAGAGTCTACAAATCTGCGATCTTGGAATTTTGATATTGTTGGCCTGAGGTGGGGTCAATTTTTTGGTCACCCCATTATAAGTCTATGGTGAAAAACAGAATGGGCTCGTTTTCAGTAAATACTGAATAGATAAAGCGGAAAATCCTCAAACCGTCTATTCTTACCACGATCTTGACCATAAATTTGTGTTTTTGAGCATCTGACCTCTCAAACGTCATGTCAGGTCAAGGGACCATATAGTGATTGTTTTGACCATATAGTGATTGTTTTGCCAATAACTTCTCACTGAATTGAAATAAAGCTCCCATTTTGCTTGCATTAAGCTTATATTGTCACGGGGAATCGATATACAACATGACCATACCAGGTTACTCTGTGACCCTGACCTAGCTCGAGGTCAGGTCATTCTCACTATTTGACCTAGGAAGGTCAAATTATACATCATTCGATTCACCGCGATGAGAGGAATTCAATCATGCTTAAATATTTGCTCTGGCTCCCCTGAGGGCAGATCTAGAGAGAGAAACGTACACTGCTCTGTTGTAAGCCTATGGGACCTTCTTTGACCTATGCTGACCTCAATATTAACCTGACATAAAATCTCTTCGTATGAAATCTCTTCGTCTTGTCAAGAGCTTTCGAACGCCGTCCGTAATTTTCCTTTAGCTTTCGTGGGAAATGGATACGGAGGGGGCGAAAAACGCCCCCCAACGGGGCGCGTCATGCGAGGGACCCCAGCGGGGCGCGTGTTAAACTAGAAATCAGTAAGCCATCTGCCGATTCCTTAATGGACTGTCCATAAATTTAATAACGCACGTTTTATTATCTTGACCCCTGTCCCCATGTAACGTATTTTGACACCCGTCTGTAATGTTTAATAACGCTGTGGCTGACACCTCCACCTCCCTCTTGCGTTACGTAATTTATGGACGCTCCCTGATTCTGTCATACCCAACGTAGTGGAGACCATGACAAATTTGTCTGTAAAGTTGCACCCATGTTCCAATCGAGCACTCAATCAGAAAGAAGTTTCTGATAGGTGAATTTTGAGCTAGTCACAAATCCAAATAGCACCCTTAAAACACTGTCCTACTCTCCGTTTGGCTCGTGGAAAGAAAACTTCCCAAATGCTGCCCACGTAAGCCTATGATTCAGGTCCGTAGTGCCTGGAATCTCGGGGTGAAAAGTCAGACTCTGTAATGACTGGTCCACAGGAAGTTAGCCAGCATTAAGCCATGCATTCCTCTGAAATGCCGATAATGTAACGGACGTAGCGAGGCGCCTACCCGTCCGTCCGACTGGCAAGCTCCCTCTATTGGAGGCGCTTGTTAGGTAATTGTGGGTACGCGGTCCACCGCCTGTAACTGTGGCGACTGCTGGAAACCATCCCAGATGTCTGGCGTGTTTCATCCAGTGCTGTTCGTGGTCTTTGTTCGTGATTTGTGTTCGTCCTCTGAGGAGCGAGGCCTGCTGGCAATACAGCTGCTACAGTCCGTATTCGATTACATGGCATTACGGTGTTCCGGGTGGAGCCGCTTACCGGGATTCCAGACAGGGTTTTCAGCACGTACAGGGACCGGCGGTGTTCCAGCGCGGCGTGCCATTCTGGTTTTATCTCAGTGCCACTCGGGTGACAATGGCATTGGCGTGCTGTCGAATCCGAACGGGAGCTGGTAACGTCAGTGGCACCAGGTGTCCCAAATTTCAGGGCTGTTAATGGAAATACGCCCACGGGGAAGCTGTATTTTTCAAACGGAAACAACCATCTCACACATTGGACACGGAGGCTGGAGCTCAGTTAAATGATTTTGGAATTTTTACTTTTTAACAGAACCAATTGACGTAAGCATCCCCTTACACACCTAAGTAGACTTTCGCGAAATTGACCCTGACTCATTTAGCCGGATAGAGACCGCTGGATCGTCCTGACCCTGTTAAGTATGGAGCTGGACTTAGCAGTGGAACGATCAGCACGTGGTAACATTTGCTTTGATCCTTCTGATAGTTTCAGCCCGAGACGTGGCACGTGGCTCTAGCTAATCGACTTTCCTCACCATTTGTGTGTGATAGTTGCGACAAGTTTCACCTTTTGACGTGTCATAACTGATTTGCAGTATATAACAAAATTACGTGACATTCAATTTTGTTGAAAACGCTGTTTTACCTGCTCTTGCATGGGATCTGCCAATTTTACGGAATTCTAAAAATGATTATTTATGGTCAAACTAAGTCCGAGAATCTGGTAACCATACTTTGTTTCCATTTTTAATCGCTCAGAACAAATTTTTTTATAATATATGATGTTATCAAAACGACAGTTCTCGGCGTCTGCGAAATCATAACTTTAATCACAGGCACAAAATAGACTCGCCTAGACCTGGAGTCAAATACGGCGCACCATCATACGTATGCATGTATGCACATACATAGGGGAAAGTGGGGGGTCACGGACACCGTAACGATGGTTTGAGTTTTCGATGATTTAATGAGCTTGTTTCGTTCCTATTTTGGCTGTAGAGATACTTCAGACATTTATCTACCACTGTGCAAGCAGCCATGTGTCTGTAATTATCATATCAAAATTTGCGCAAAGTTTAGAAAAAAGTAGCAAAAGTCCATTTCGCCCATTTAATGGGGTAACATGGTCACCCCATGGGGAAAGATGGACAAGATGAACAAAGTGATCGAACCAGGCCTTGAATATTTCCATCTGCATCCACCCACTAGGCGACTGTCTTCCGCCGCGGGGAAGGGGGTATTTTCTTAGTTTTTCCGTCAAAGGGTCAAAGGGGGTCATGCCTTTTCTTAATTTTTTAATGACGGTGGATAAAAGTATCAAGGGCTGTCGTGGAACTGTGCATAGGTTAATTCAGGATCGCCGATCAGGGGGGCGGGGTATCTTGCGGGGGGGCGCCATCCGGATCGGGGGCGGGCGCGCACCCAGGGGGAGGCAGCGGGCCCGGTCCCCCCAAACGCTTTGGCTCCAAGGTGCCGCTCCCATCCATGGTGGAGCGCCGAAGGCGCCCATCGAGAGGAAGGATGAGCCTTCACTTGTCTTTTAGAGGCAGTGCTACACTGACTGCCGCCCCTGTACCCAACGTGCCGCCCCCTACACCAACTTTGCTGTCCCCTGCACCCAACAAGCCGTCCCCTAATAAATTACACTTGGTCTGTGGAGCAAACAATTCACCGCTCTCACCCCCCCCCAGGATGCAAAAATTGGCCGCTATTTGGGCGAACAAGTGCGTCCCCTGAGGAAAAATACCGCTCCTTTTACCGGCCTGCTGCCCCCTCTTGTCAGCCGCCCCAACCCCCCTCCCCCGCCCCCAAAAAATCCTGGGTGCGAAATTCCCTCGCAGAGGTTAAGAGCGTTCGGTCTCCGGCTGTGCTCGTTACGTGGGGTCCCATCAGGTCACGTAGAAAGTACAATCTCTCACAAACGGTGATATAAGCCCAGTAGCTAGACTCACTTCAATGTAACAAGCCCACTGCCCACAATGCAAGGCACCAGCGGGCGTGCCCGACGGCTGTAAGCTGCGATGCCTGGTGACCGACCGGCCCAGCACAGCCGGGACGGGCAGGGGAGGATGAAATGTCAGCGCAGTTTGGGATTGCAATAAATATGTTTTGCCGTCTCAGGGCATCTCACCTGTGAGAAGGTTCAGAAAAAATTGTTGTAATACAAAAACACCATTTAGAGTTTTCCTGTGTGCTTCCCTGCTCCATTCGGTGGCGGCAGCCAAAGATTTCATAAGTCGCGATGTTACTTTGCATGTACACTGCCAAAGTGAAGAACGTCATCACGCTCCTGGGGGAGGGGTTGGAAGCGACACTTTAGGGGGCCCATCAATCTCTCAGGAGGCAGCATGACCATTTCAGGGGGCAATGAGGGTCGACGGGTACACCTGCCCCTGGCAGTGGCGGATCCAGGGGGGCAAAAAAGGCAATTGCCCCCCAAACGGAACAGCTCGGGGCAAAACTATGTTTTTGTACCTCCCCAAAGCGATCGACCTCCTTTTTCCCCTGACTCCTTTTTAGCTTGTAAGCAAGATTTTGGTGCTTCAACTCTCAACTTCAAACAGAATTATTGAAGTCCAGTGGAAATATTGGGGCTTGGATAGGAAAAAAAGTATCTTGAGTCTATATTTTTCACCCCGTGTCGTTTTTTTTTGCTTTTCGTCTCCAGTTCCCAAAATCTTATCGAAAAGGCATATTGTAACGCAATTTCGCAATTTTTCACTGCGCGACGCTTTTTTCTGCTTTTCGACTTTGGTTTGCCCCTCCCAAACCACCCGGCTAGATCCGCCACTGGCCCTTGGATGACCCCCAAATTTAATTATATGTTTTCCAGCATTTCGGGCCCTGTGTCCTCGGCCCCCAGCCATCAGCCTTTACTTATTTAAGCTTATATTATATGAAATTAAATATACTCTCGTGCGGGATAACATGGACACCATGTCCATATTGCCCCACACGTGATGTCCGTCTTACCCCACTTTGCGCTTCCTTAACAAACTTGGATATGAGTCGGACGTCACTGCGATTACACAGTCAGCGACTGCGGTGAACAAAATGTAACATCTTGAAGAACTATATTACGTAGTACCAATAAAGTATCTATAGAAACATCCGTGCAATGACCTTACGAATTCTATTGTTAAAAAAAACACATGAGTTGCAGTTTTTACTATTATGAAAATTGTATAAAACCTAGAGAGCTCACCGGACCCAACATTGCTATGCGACCGACGCGCGCTAAAAGGAAGCGTATTACACGCTTTTCCCGGTCGTGACACTGTCAGTTCGTCCCAAACAGGGGGTGTCCGTCTTACCCACGGTGTCCGTGATCCCCCACTTTCCCCTACATACGTATGCAACCAGATGGAAAGGAATTCCTTCATGGTTTGAATTCGGGCCTTTCTGTCCTGAACTACATATTGGCCTGTTTAAATTCTACGCAAAAATTCAACGCAGGGAGCTCTGGGCAAAATAAGATATGCCAATAGTGATTTTTTTACTCTTTCTATCAAACTGTTATCTTAGTTTAAAACTAATTGTGAAAGTGTTACATTCCCTGTGAACTTTTTGCCAACGGGGAAATTGTATTTATCTGGAGCAGAACGATACTCATGGACTTGATTGAATGAATGACTGCTAACAGTGTCTGCAAAAGAACAGATTTTACGATAGTAAATTTTACCTTAAGGCTTAGCCGTGGATTTCCCTCTCGAGGAACGGCTGGTTGGCGGGAAATCTGCGTTGGCAGTACAATTACTAAGTGGGGCATTGAACAGACATGGTTGGAGCTCACTTAATAAATGATTTCGTGTCTTAAAACAGAATATAGTACATACCTACTTCAAACACAGTGTACCATCAATTACAGTGTACCATGGCTCATGGGCGGATCCAGGATTTGTTATCGGGGGAGGAGGAGTATGGTCGTAGGCTTCCATCTGGGCCAGGGGGCGTCACTTTTGGGCAACACAACATCAGGTGGGCGCTAAATCCTATCGCGGGCGCGCCGATACTCACATCCCAGGGGAGATACATTTTAAGCGGGGGGGGCATTAACCTTTCAGGGGGCGCTGGGACTATTTCAGGGGCGCCGGGGGTCGATTCAGAGAGACAAGGGACAAGTAAATTTCCTCTTGTCCCTAGATCTGTCTATCCCTAGGTCGTGAAGTACCTACCAAGCTGTTGGGCAGACTGCGCCAGAATGAGGAAAGGTTGGCATTACTTTTTGTTTGAAGTTCTATGCATGCTATAAAAGGTTGCTGGAAAACTTTCTGACGTCACGGACGTATAACCGAGCAAAAAGTTGAGGCTCTGAATGCGGTCTATGAATGCCCGTGTCTGTGGACTAGAGTGCTGTTCCGGTGAAGGGAGACTGGAGCCCAGAGTTGTATGTAATGTTTGCACCACACTTCTCCAGCAGACCAGGAAACGATGATATGCCAGTATCGACTGGAATGCTAGATAAACAATGGTGAAATCTGTCTTCAGGTGAATCATATTGTAGCTTCTCATTAATCACTTCTCCTGCTGTACAATACTTAAATAGATCAAACCAGAGTCTGTCAAACCAGATTCGACACATCCTGGTAACATCATCATTATTGAAACATCACATGGAGAATAGATAACAGCCTATGAAAACAGTACGCATTGATAGGCTATCTATGTAATGTGTTGACCTGGATAACCTCGAATCTGAGCGATAATGTGATGCTCACGATTTGGATAGTATGCTTGTTTATTTTAAAACCTGACGGTGCCAGGTTTGGGACTATTAGCGCAGCAGGTTTTGAAATAACCGTGTTTTATATTCTCTGTTGTGCTGGATTCAATTCAAAGAGCCAAACAGGCAGGATTAAATGGAATAGTCATGCCGTACACAGCAGAAACAGGAATAGCCATCACGCTGCAGGAAATGCGCCGGTGGGACCAACCGACTGGCCCAAATGGCTTCCGCTAAAGGGAATCCCTTGTCACCTGAATTGCAGGTGTGTGCAGAAATACTGAGCAAGGGAATACCATTGGTGACAGGTGTCCCGGTGTCGCAGCATAACACATGTAGACTTTATTTGAAACATCCCATTTAAAGTATCTTTGGTGGTCTGGCATATACATAGAAATGTACGTTAATAAAAGGGGCTGGCAGGGACATGTCAGTCAGATTGAATTCAGTTTTACTCTAGTCTGTAACATGTTTGCTCCTGGATGGTAGCGTGACTCAAAATGATTCGATTTTTTTAGGCAAGAGCCTGTGATATTCACTCTCTTCACAGAAGCAGTTATTCACGAACGGTAAATAATCCTTCCTCGAATACGAACAAAAATAGGAATGATGTTCCGTATTAGAAACATGCGATAAACTCTTACCCGGAGTGGCAACGAGACCCACCACCGAGGGTTCTGAAACTTCCCTCCGCCAATTAACGCCGCGCATTTATCATCGGCGCTGGTTGATGATGAGGCAGCCACCATCAGAGTGAGATGGACCAGGGTCAACACGTCTGCGACCTTACAAGGTCGCAATGGGCTCAGTTGGCCTGTGTCTGGAATCTTCTAGCTCTTTTTCAACACGCCCACCATTGTGAAATGCGGTTTTCGTCTTGTTCTGTGGTACAAGTGTTACTTATTCCGTGGTATAAGTCAACCTTGTGTTTTAATTGAGTGCATAAATCATGCTGCTGTGGCAATGAAGTGTACAACAGATATTCTCCTACCTATGGCCGTAAATAATCATAATGAAGACTCTAGCAATGACAGCCGACGTGACGTCTCCAAAGAGTCATACGGTAGCGAATAAATCCTCCCATCTGTAAAGAGTAATCAAAACCTATTCTAGTGGCAAAATACTAGATAGATAGTACTGGTGAACCGTGTGGTCTTTGAATGGCTTATCAGTTTTCAAGGCTGCTATTTCATGATATGATCATCTTACACGCTTAAAACTTTCCAATGGTGTGGCGGCAGTGTCCAGGGATTGTGCGGTGTGGCTGCACGTCAGCCCCTCTTTTTCCTGGAACTGCACGTTAAGGGCCAGTCTGGCAGCCGTGACAGTACACAGGTTTGGCCCTCCACAAATATAATCAGGGATTTTGCGCGGTGGACGGGCTTGGAACAGCTCTAAAAAGAGCTTATGTCGCGTAAATTTCAAACCATAGTAAGTATAGAATTAAAACGAACGTTCGTCCATCCGAAATGAACTCGATTGATGGTTTTTATCTAGACTAGGTGTTTTCTCTGTGATAACGTTCTACGGATCTCTGATTTACACGCTTTGCTTTCCAAAAATGATCAAAGGAAGCAAAACTATCTAGAAATTCCAGCCGTCGCCATGAAATTACAAAATGAGCAAACGGAACATTGAATTGCGTACGTTGTAAAAATGAATCGTGGGTTCCCCACACAATTTAGTGATCCTTTAGCACGAAGTGCAGATTAGTTCTCCTGGTCCCAGACCAAAGCCGATGAGAGAAAACAGACAGGCTTTGCGTGCATCTCTGAGACAAGCCATAAAAACGAGGTCGTCGTGACGCGAAGACTGCATATCCGCATATTTGCAGCCATTATTTTTAGCGCTTCACCTTTGCATGTCGGATCCTTATTCCTAGCTTATGATTCACACTTCTTGCTCGCGTGCTGTGTGAGGTGATAGTATTGGGGGAAAGTGTTGAATTTCGCGTGCTTCCATGACAGTTTTAAAGGTCGTAACAAGTAAAAATGATGATCTATCGAGGGTAAAAAATCAGTTCAGAAAGGCTGAAATCGGCTTGTATGATGTTAGTTTTCTATGTCCATAAATCTAGGATACGAAATTAAGCAAATCAAGTGATATATATATATATATATATATATATAAAAAAAATATTTAGACCGGTCCAAAAAATAATAATGATAAAAACATGCTGCTCTTCATGGCTGTTTTTGTTCTTTACCTAGTCAGTAATAAATCCATAAAAAGTCAGGTCAATACATCTATGGCAAGTGCCCGAGCCCTGATCTTCCCATTTTCCATTAGTGGCACCACTGCCTTGCAAGGGAAGGTCAGGTTATTTTCACTATTTGACCTAGCAAGGTCATATTATATATCACTCGATTTGCAATGATGAGAGGAATCTAATGAGCCCAAAATAGTTTCCCTAAGTCTTCTCTGAGAGAATCAATAGGGGAAAACTAAACTGTTCCACTATTAGTCTATGGAAAAGTATTTGACTTTGGAAAAGTATATTATCACAATATTGACCTGACCTAAAAATGTTCCTACATCCTCTTTGTCCTGTTAGGACTAAGAGGATTTATAGCCAGCATTTTTAGGTCAGGCCAATATTGAGTCAACAGAGGTCAAAAACTTTCCCATAGGCTAATAGTGGAGCAGTTTAGTTTTCCCCTATAAATTCTCTCAGAGAAAACTCAGGGAAAATATTTTGGGCTCATTAGATTCTTCTCATCATTGAAATCGAGTGATATATAATATAACCTTGCTAGATCGAATAGTGAAAATAACCTGACCTTTCCTTGCAAGGCAATGGGGCCACTAATGGAAAATGAGAAGATCAAGGCGCGGGCACTTGCCATAGATCTATTGTCCTGACATTTTATGGATTTATTACTAACTAGGCAAGGAACATAAACAGCCATTAGGAGCAACGTTTTTTTTGGACCGGTCTAATATATATATATATATATATATATATATATATATATATATATATGTATGTATGTATGTATGTATGTATGTATGTATGTATGTATATATGTATTAGGGCACAGCCATTCATCAGAATATCAATATAATGGAGCGTAGAAAAACTTATTGTTCGTTGTAAGAGCAGCAACCACGAATTCCGCTCACTGCAGCGCTGCAGAATCGAGGCCTTAACTACTTGAACTTATTCATGGCCATACAGACCAAGATTTCTGCGTCTCTAAGGCTCTGGTAAGGTTTGTGTTAGAAAGGTGGCTTCAGTTTCCTTTGTGTTGGGCGGATATCATTGTTAGCTTTGTGCCTCGGTCGGAAATGCGGTGAATTCACAGTTAGTCATGACCTTATCTATGTTGTCCTATCGCTTTGATTAGTCATTGCGGCTTGGAACCTGCTATGGGCATTGCTATTTTTTCCTTTGTCCAGGCTCTATTTTCAACCGGTGGAACATTGCTTTGCCCTCACACGAGCATCAATAAATCAATCATTCCTCCCGTTTAGGCTCTGCTCCCAGCGGGCTATGACGTCAGCTCTCACAGATGCCTTACTTATTGTGACGCTCCATATAGGTAACAGAAAGCAGCACACCCGGGGCAGCAACAACCTGTTCTGAAACAGCCAACGCGCGCACCTGGAACCTTTCCGACTACAAAAATGTTCAGTCTTATCGCTGTGTACTACCTTGAAAGCACCGTCAATACTAAACAACAATGGTCACTAACCCGGCACCACCTGGCAGTCTGCTCGGACCCAGCTGGTTTTTTTGCAAGTGAATCTTGACTAATTTGAGTTATGTGTATCGCTTTGCATCCCTGAAATGTGGTAAATTTGATACTCCATTTTTCTCCATAGCATCATGTGCCTCTGATCTCATGTACAAGTTTCGCCAAGCGGGTTTTATATTTCAGTCATATTTGTTTCCTTTTTAAAGTGAATTATAACTAACTCCTAACTTGTTGTCAATGTACCTGCTTACTAACCTCAATTCCGTGATACTTTAGGTTGGTAGCATTGCCTCCCTTCCTGGGTTTCAGATTGACATTTTTCGCATTCAATAATATGCCTGTCAACATCGCTTTTGAGCAGTAATTCGTATATATATATATATATATATATATATATATATATATATATATATATCCCTTCCTGTGTTTCAGCTAAGCATTTTTCGTATTCAGCAATATGCCCAACGACATGTGAACCAATACGTGTAGTAATTCCCCTCCCTCTGTGTTTCAGATTCATATTCTTCGTATTCAACCACATGCCCATCGACATCGTTTTTGTGTAGTAATTCTCAAAAGTGCATACCGAACCAGTGGGTGTGCGACTACCAGCCCGACTGTCCCGACGGCGAGGACGAGCGGCAGGATTGCGGTGAGTGCCTGTCAGCCCGACTGTCCCGACAGCGAGGACGAACGGCAGGAGTGAGGCGAGTGCCTGTCAGCCCGACTGTCCCGACGGCGAGGACGAGCGGCAGGATTGCGGTGAGTGCCTGTCAGCCCGACTGTCCCGACGGCAAGGACGAGTGGCAGGAGTGCGGTGAGTGCCTGTCAGCCTGACTGTCCCGACGGCGAGGACGAACGGCAGGAGTGCGGTGAGTGCCTGTCAGCCCGACTGTCCCAACGGCGAGGACGAGCGGCAGGATTGCGGTGAGTGCCTGTCAACCACACGCGGCCGCCTTAGCTCCTGCATCTTGTCTCATTGATGCACATCGGTTTTAGAAATACTTCTTCAGAATTGTTTTCAATAGTATCTGTGAGTTTATTTCGGAAAAAGTGACTAAAAAATGCTTATTGGAATGACCTGTCTGTTAGTTTAATGCATATAAGATGGAACCACACTTTTGAATCATATCTTCCTGCCGTTCTTAAATATACCTTTGGTGGAACGTTCTGAATCGCCTGGAAGTGAAGATATTACAGAACTGATTTTTTTCTTTTTGGTCTGATTATATTTATTCCGGAACAAAAAAGTGCACAGACTTTAGACATAAGTTTGAATGGTCAACAGACTAGCAGACTGGTCATCATAACCTGGAAGAGCGAGTATTGGGGAGTCATCGATGGCTACTGCAGTTGGATAGGCCTGACAGCATGATTGATGGTCAGTGTGTACGAATAGGCCATGGGCCTGGTACCCGGTAGGCTAATAGGGATATCCTATCGATTGGGCAATGTTGTTGCTCGCATACTTGCAGAGACAGCACGTGCTTTCTGCCAAAGTAACTATTCTGATTTAGATTCGATTGACTTGAGAAGTCCGATCGAAGGGCCTGCACTTTCACGTCGATAACTTAAATATCTGGTTTCATTATCAGTCACAAGCATAGCTTTTGAGGGTATTCCCGATGCCCTTTCAAGAAAAATAACAAAAGATTCGGAAAACGAATTGTGCTCTCCCAAAGGTATTCCGGTAGGTAGGTATTGTAGATACCTTATTCAAATGTGTTCAAGGAAATAAACTATCGCATCTAAGCTCCTACTGTAGTTATATCTTTTATTCGAGAGAAAAGTAGGCAGGAACAATTTTGGACAGCAGAAAATGTGTAGAAACTTTCCTATAATCTGGGAGCTCGTCTCGTGAAAGTGAATGCTAAATTGTAAATAAAATGTGGAGCGGAGGGGAAATTAAGTTCAAAAGTACCTCTGAATAACATGATATTGACCTTTTCCCAATGCAGACGAGAGATAGAAATGTCCTCGGATCTGCAAATGAGGTCAAGGTAACGAAAAAACCTACCATGGCCGTCTGCCGTGTTGGATGAGTAGCCAGCACTCCCCCTTTGGAAAGCTGATTCACAGGGTGCGGAACCCGATCGGCATTAAAAACAGGAAACCTAGCGTCGACATCTGTGATAAATGCGCATCTGCACCAGCTAGCAATCAGTTCGCGGAACAGCGGGCCGGGCCCGGCGACCGTGACCTTGACTGTCCTTGCCAGCTGGGCTGATGCGCGCTGCCGCCGTCCGAACGGGCACCCCGCGCTCGCCGGTCCTCAACCACCGGCCTGTCTGGTACAAAGGTACCAGTTATGCTGGATCAGGACGAAAAATGTAGCGATAAGTTATTGAAAATGGAGGTTGGGGTCCTCACGCTCGGCTGCATATTACTTTACACCTGCAGCGATCGTCTTTATGAATTTCACAGATATGTCCATTTTTGTACGGGCGTTAGATCCGCGTGCACACCAAGCCCTGCTAATGATATCATGCACCCCATATCGTGGAAGGGAAAAGTGGGGTAAGGGGGCACAGCTATGAAGTGACGTCATGTAATTTGAAATACATGTGTGCTAACGACAACCAAATACACTGGTCATAAAGCTGTGGGCTATCTTTTTCCGTGTAATAAATTATATTCCCAAATAATGTGACAGTGTGCTAATTTGGCCTAGTGACAGCTTGTAACGTTATCCAGCTCCACGAGGGGCATGGGCATGCACAGGTCCGCTACCTTGACAAAAAAGCAGCTAATTTTATTTTTCAAGCTCTAGCAAAACCCAGCCCTGATCTGAAAGATGCATGGCGCAGAGCATGCATATGTTTGTAGTAATTTTACTGGCCGCTGCCTCAGTCCCTCTACTCAATACTTGCCGCGTCATCTACGTCCAGGCCTTTTTGTGGCTGCTGATCTGTTGGGTTTTGCCGCTGACGTCTCTGCGATGATGCGTTGGCAGCCAGCCAAGGTCCCAAGAAGAGCCGAAATGATGCTACGTGGCTGCCATGTGCTGCTGATGCTGCCTGCCTTTCAACATGCGCGCATGTTCCGAATAATGTTGGCTAAGACAAAGCAAGTGGTCCACCCGTCTCGAAAGATAAATTTATAATTACAACTAATGGTTCAAATGACTAAAATATTTTCAAAATTGGGGGATTTAAATGACCCTAACACGTCACGGATTACATTCGTGTAGGAACCGATGAGCAGAAAGGCCGTGCCCCCCCCCGATGTCAAAAATTCTGAACCATCAACCCTGTGCCGCTCACTAAGAGCAAAAACTCAGACCACATCCTGCTCGGCCCCTCCAACGTTTTCGACGTTCCTGCGCCTATGACTGATAAGATGATGGTGACGGGACATCACAATAACCTGTTGTCCCAAGTGTAATTGGATTTGATCGGGTACGCTGTCAACTCACGGGCACTGTCTCGTCTGATTCGAGGCCGACTTATTTTTTTAGCTGTACTCGAGTTGTATCCATCCCACCACTCCTGTACAATGTCCATACCTGTAAATTGGAAAGGCAAAATGTCTAGATAACGCAGCTAGAACTACTGTACCTACAGGAAGTCGTATTTCAGCACAGGCACCCTGCCTCTTTTCTGGAGAAACTATGCAGACATTCGGTGTGCTTTACTCCACACAAATACTTTAGGATATTCATGCTTTATGCCGGACGGTTCTCACATCATTCTGAAAACTACGGATAAGTATGTGTGAAAATTTGTAGGTCCCATTTCAAAATGGTACTTACCAGAAGAAAAAACGCTCAGAAGGCATTGACGTGATAATTCTGACACGTTTTATTGCTTGTATTTATTGGAATCAGATCAGAAAGGTTTCGTTCAATCTTAAAAGAAACTTCTTTGTGGAAGCAGGAGGTATACTGCGATATATATATATATATATATATATATATATATATATATATATATATATATATATATATATATATATATATACTGCGATATGTATGTCTAAAGCAAGACTTTTATGCTGAATACATTAAGCTCAATACTGCGGCAGGTCTTAGCAGTGCCAGTGATCATCAATGTAAGAGCTCCTCGCCCTAGGGTTAGTTTAAGAAGGAAACTGGAAATTGACTTAGCCCCCAGATAACAATATCTTATTTTCCCTTTGCTTTAATGCTTCGCGATGTAGGGTTGTAGGTAAATGAAAATAGTCGGTTCTATCTTCAACGGAAAATCGATGAATCCTGGTAGGGGAATTGTATGCTGCATTTTCTATTCCTTGAACTTTTTGCGGAAAGTGCAGGTTGACAGCTACGCTCCCGATGATTGACTCGTCAAGAAGCAAATATGATACAACTATTAGCTGTGCCTAGTTTGGTTTGATTCCATGAATTCCACATATCTTTTACACAAGTTGGGTATCTTTTAATCAGTATATCGTACCTGGTACAAGCTCATGAATAAGTAACAGTGGAGGTGACAAGAATGATTCGCACTGCTTCTTTAGTTCCAAGTGTTTTGATGATTGCTTTGCCTTGCACTCTGTCGTAGAGAGTAGAGTATATTCAAATACCGACGCACCTTATTTGTGCTCAGACATCGGTCACCAGACATAGATTTAGGCCCTGTAGGCCTATGTTCAGATGGAGTCTCGGGCAATTTGACAACCTTATCCCTGAACCCAGTTGAGATGCAGAGGCGTTTGTGTGCTTCTGTTTGTTTTGCAGTAAAGGAAGCTTTCAAACCGAGACTTCAGTCTCCACTCTTTCTCAAATACTTTTTTAGATTGTCTGGATGTATAGCAACGTAGGCGTCAAAATAAGCACCAGTCAGAAGAACGATTCACTTTTAGGTAATTTCGTATGGTAGAGAACTCTCTTTTATCGGAGGCAAAATCTTTTGGACTCTCCTTGTTGTCTGTTGCACAAATCAGGTACATTTTGTGTGAACATTTTGAAGGCTCTTGTTTTCTCGGTTGATCTACCGAAGTCGCGTTTGGAAAACGCCGACACTCTTAAAAGTAAAACCAAAGTGCAATGGATTTAATCCAGATCACTTTGCTCTTACCTACAGGGTGTTTCAGAAAGAATGATATTTTTAAATGTTCAGTAAAGTACTAGAAATCGTTCAAATCCGTCCACAAAACGCTCATTTTAATGGTAGATTGTAGGACATTTTCCTATAAACATGTTCCATTTGAATCAAATATTTTCCCCGTCATAAATGTACTCAGAAAATGATGCAAGAAACATGATATATGCCCGAAAATACTTGAGAACACGGAACTGGCAACACTCTAAAAAGGCTTTACCACACAAGAATCGCACGTGAGCATGCACATCAAACGCACAAGTTTTAGTAACATTACAAGTTGAAAGCTTTCGGCTCAAGCTCCATATGGCTCATTGGCTTACCTTCCATATGAATGACTGGATGCGGCGTGCACAGCGCAAAATATCTCACTGTTCACCACAGAACAAGGGACATGAACCAATTTGGGATTGCTTGCTTGGACCCAAGCTTTCCTAAGCTTGAGAGGTGTGTTTTTTATAATTGATTTCCAGAGGTAATGCGCGTGTGGACCGTGATGTACCACAGTGACGATATAATGTTTGCGGTGCCATTGGCGTGATACTTGTCACATGATACGCGCGTGATTTCTACTAAAATTTTTTGATGAAGGCAGAATAGACAGTATTTTCTACTCATTTTTAAGACTGTTTTGAACTAGCAAAAATGAAAAAAACAGTCATAAAAATACGAAAAATCGTAAATGTCCCAAAATTCGCTTTCGATTGATATGTAAATCATACCACAACAACCTGTTTATAGCCGAATTATGACCAATTCAAAAATATCATTCATTATGAAACACCCTGTAGATAGTTTTTGACCAGTGTATGAAAACGTAGAGGTTTTTTTAAAAGAACCTATCGAAAGAAAAAACCGACGTGATACAAAATAGGCTAGACATTGATATACGAGTAGATAGATACTGCCGGGGATGGAGCTTGTTAGAAAATGAACAATCTATGTTTTCAACTAAACCTTCCCCTGACATTGATAAGTGAAACAAGGTATCTTTATCGCGTGAACGTAGTATGTGCGTGGAAATGTCACCCCAGCTCGACCAGTTTGTGCCAATTTGGCGGTATCGGTGGAATCTTGCCCAGTTGCTACGCAGTTACAGCCTGTGCGTTGGTGTTTCATCATACGCCTCAAAGTGTGAATAAAGAGGATATGCGCGTTGGTGGACCCGTCCCATACTGATGATGGGCCAAATTGGCTTGGGAACATTGATTTATGACTAGTCCGTGACATATGGCGAACAGAGAACCGAAAATGAACTACCGTGGAATCCATTAAAGGAAGAATTGATTCACCTTTCATTTAAAGCCGGTACCATACAAAAATCAAAGAAAAGTCATTCATTCACCTTTAAACAACAATCATACTTTCTGGCTATAACGGAACCAAAGCATATTCTGTTGATATGTAGGCCAGTTGCCTCTAACACGTGCCGGTACGGGGATTCGTGTCACTTTTGCTGGTACGGTGGGACGGGTGCACGATCTCTTAAGATCTCAGCTACCACGCTAGGTAGCTAACAGCAGAAGCCGGTGTTTGCTAGCCTGTCTTGGGCTCTTCCGAAAATTGCCGATGCATTTTTTGGTCGAATTACTTTTGAGGCCACTAGAGGTCAAAGTATCTTCTTTTAAGAATTAATTGGTAGCTTTAGGAAATATTTAAGCAGCATTGGAATCCTCTGGTCAGGCCTAATCAAACGAAGTGTCATATGACCTTGTCAAGTATAATCCTTAAATTGGTTTGGCGTAAGGTCAGGTCAAGGTTAGCGTAGATAATAATGCGTATCATTAAAACTGCAATAGATAGGTAGCTACACATGATGACGTCTAAACAAATGCTCTATCACAATTCTCTTCGAAGTTTTCGTCCTTATGTGGAATGCGGCGCCTTAACAGGGGGATTTAAGCTGAGATAACCAAGCAATAGAGCCTTTAGGAAAACCCCAGGTTAGATACTTTATTTCTCCCAGCACTCCCCGTTCGATATCGATATCTACAGCTCGATACCACGTCAGAGTGGGCGGCGGCCCTGTACCAGTCCTGCCTCGGTCTCTCGGGGGTCACCACCGAACAGCCGCTGCCAGCCATGAGTCCATGGAGGTATCCGTGCGCTGTAACGTAGTACCCTCATGAAGTGTTGCTCCATAAGAGTTGAGCTCTGAGAAAAAAGAAATATGAAACCAGGGGTTTTGCGATACCTATGCTGTGCGCGACTGTTAGCTCAGTTGAAATCCAGTGAAGGTGCCAGATTCCCGATGCCAATTTCCCTATGGATTTCCATTGAGATATAATCGGCCTGGCCTGACCTCAGATCATCGATATCAGAAATCCCGTTGTCTGCACCGGGCAACGTTATATAAAATGTGCATTGTAGATCGAATGGGGCTTTTATTGAATATCGGGTACCTAATTCTGAAAAACACCTGGAGTTTTTGCGGGAGGTTTGATTTTATCTGTATGACTGAATCCCCGGATGTTTCTTTAGAAGAGAACATGGAAACCATGGGCCTGCTGTGAATGCAACATGTTCAACTCTGAATGGCAAAGAAGTCTTGTCGCACATTTAAGCGCGCCTTTAAGGTTCCCATTTAGGTATTCGCCTTTAGGCACCTATGTAACTTTTCCATTAGTTGAATGAATACCGCGGACAGCAGTTTGCGCATATTTAGAGCAAAATAAAAATGGTTTTGAATTTTTCTATAAAGTAGGTACCTGGGAGACATTACGGTCCAGATATTTATAAGCGACCAAAATATCGTTGGAATGCCACGGAAAATCTCTAAAATATCAGTTTACCTCGGAAAACCCCATCGCTCTCCCCCGGCAGTTAGTACCTATATTAGAACAACTTCTTGTATTACTGTGTTCTTGAACTACCTAGAAATATAGCTGATGAGCCAATGTATCCGTCCTGTGCCGACACATAAATATAAAACTGGTCCAATTGCATGTTGAACCATTCACTCGGGAGCTATACGTATGGTGGATTGTATTTGCAATTACATTGTTGCTTTCGAAAATTAAATATTGAATGTGTGCTGGTTCAGTTTAACCTCTACTTAGTGTCACAAACTATCCAAGATAATCAATTAAAGTGTTTCCTGAAACGCTTTAATGTCAATTTAATTATTGAGTTGCTGTTCCCCTCGGCAATGAGCTTCCTGAATCACCAGTCTTACAGATGACCCAGTAGTGCATGCTTCCAGAAATTAATGCATATACATGAATAGATGATGGTTAGACGCCACAAGAGCGGTGTGGTAATGATCTGTCCTCCGGCACCTTTGGCAGGGTGAATTTGGTGTGCCAAGCAGTAGCGGCGGACGGTCCGGGCTTAAGACTGGGCAACATGGTCTTTTGAACCCTTTCTTTCCCTCAACGCCATATAGTTACTGTAAAAAATTTTTGTGTGTCTGTGTTTGGGGGGGTCGCACGGTGGCCCATGCACACTCAGTTCGACTGTCTATGCCGTCCAGACATACAGACGTGTAGCCATGTTGGGTGCTGAGTACCCAGACGTGTCCTTGTACAGTGAGACATCAGCCTTCACATCGCAAGCCCTCTTATCCTGGCACCAATTGGATAAATTATATTAGTGGTCACTTACCACTTTCATCTCGCTTTTGCGTTCAATAAAAAATCGAAGCGCTATTGCTGTCCTAATTATTGCCTTGTAACTGTAGCATTAAAACTGATAGACGTAGACGAAGGTCTTTGAACAGTTTTACTGCTGGCATCTCTTCCTTATGTGAGTCCTAAAGGCAGCATGTTCCTTCTAGATCGAATTCCAAATTCTTACACGTTTTTCCTCCTCCATTAACATATAGCTTCTTCACATTGTTTTCGCTGCAATGTTCGAGGCTCAGCACCGAATGGCGAGTCTTTCTATGCAGACCGTTTTCATGCTTGTTTTATTTTCACTGCATAATGCCTCGGGTCTCAGTAACAATGCAGATAAGTGGGGCCTGTATCTAACCGACTTCTGCGGCCTGTGCTGCAGCACCGCCCGTCTGTAAGGAAGGAGAGTTCGCCTGCGGCGAGTACAAGTGGAACCAGGCCTACTGCATACCCAAACACCACCGGTGCGACAAAGTACAAGATTGTCAGGACTTCTCAGACGAGAAGGACTGCAGTGAGTATAACAGCTGCTGAAATGCAACCTGAAGGCCATCCCCCTGTTGGTGTCCGGCTAAGTGTGTGTGAATCACACAGCTCCAGTCTCGGTTTGAGAAAAGTTTGATGTTCAAAATAGTTGAAGATTCATGTGTTCGTGTTTCGAAACGAAATAGAGTGTTTTCACTTATGCAGCATATTTGCTGAGGCCGGGGAGTGTTTTTCCCGTTGAGCGTGCTGTAGATGAAAATAGATCTGTGATTTTAGTTATTCTGATCGTGGTAGTAGTAGCATAAATTTTATTGTGTAATGACATATGCACAAAACAGCATATAACAACATAGCGGTTTGGCGCAAAAGCTTACAACTTAACTCGAAGCGCCTCTCCAACAGTCATTGCGATTATTTATATATAAAGAACTTAAAAAAACATCAACTAAGCATAAGAAGTTATCCGCCGCCACGGCCCCTGGCTGCCCCGCCTACGCGCCGGATGGTGAAACACCGCCAGAGGTGCTCTAGAATACTGTGTTTAATGAGCTTTGGAGTGACCTCGGTTCTAGTGAGTCCGTTCAAAAAGCCAGGCACTGTTTGTTATGCTCGTTGGTTTCGTGCGGAGCTCTTTTGGCCCGAACGATGCAGAACTCCGCAGAAAGGGGCATAATGATGATAATTGCAATAATAGAAATAATAAAGATGGCAATAATAATGATGATAATCTTTATGCTAATACAAAACCTGTTTGATTTAGAGGAAGCTTTCTCTTAGATGAACCGGGTTAAGCGGCAGCAGGAGAATAATCACACTTGACTTTTTAATGTCGCAATATTTTGATGATCTCGCTACGCTGCAGCCAGAATTGCGAGTGGGCTTTAGCCCCCTCTCGATAGATCATAAGCTCCTAACCGGCTGGCACCTTTGTTGCATGATGGCAGATTACCGCGAGTGTTTGTCGGAGGACTTCAAGTGCGGCTCTGGTCTCTGCATCCCGGTCGACAAAAAGTGCGACGGTTACCTCGACTGTCGCGACCACTCGGACGAGGACCAGTGCAAGGGGCTCGCCTGCAACCTGGATCAGCTCAGGTGAGACTGGAAGGGGGCTCACTCGAAAACTGGGGCAGCTCAGATGAGAATAGTTCAGGTTTTCGTAATATCCAGAGCCGTTTTCCCATGTTTGGGGGTGCTTCTGTGGAAAGGGTGTGACCTTGGGCCCTTCTTTTGAATCGGTACAGGCTCATTAAAAGAAAAAAAGAGAAAAGAATGCACAGATATTTTCACTCTTTGAATGTTCTATTAAACTATTATATATTCAACAAACAATGGTAATATTAAACATATGCTTGGCTTGAACTCCGTGATACGTTTGCAACATGAAGATACGCAGATATTGCTCACAGCACATGATTATCTATCATCAGGATCTTCATAACCACCAGTTGCAGTTTTCCTTCACCTCTTGCGGTGTTTTTTTCACGATTACATTATTTCTGCAGATGCAAGGACGGCAAAGGCTGTATAGAGAAACACCAGGAGTGCAACCACCGGAAAGACTGCGCCGACGGCAGTGATGAGCAGGATTGCAGTAAGTGAAGAAAATATCAGGAAAAAAACAATTATAAAGCTGGCAAATGATATATTTAGAAGAAATGAATAGCTGGTATTTCTTAAACTTGTGGATCAGGTTATTCTTACGGCTTCTGGGCTAATCCTTATGTCTGAGGTCCATTCGAAAATTGTAGCATGAAATATATCAGTACTTAAATGGTTTAATACATTAAACGCATGCTCATTTTTGGTTCGGCCTTTCAAGGAAACGGACATGCTCGGTGTGGAGTAGCTGGCTTTGGACCAGACTGAGATGGGGACTGAGACTGACATTTGGCCAGACGCCGTGACCACGCGCCGCCTCTGTTCCGCAGACTTTCCGCCGTGCCACGAGGGCCAGTTTCGGTGCGACAACGGCTTGTGTATTCCGCACCGGTGGAAGTGCGACGGCTCCACCGACTGTTCCGACGGCTCAGACGAGAGCGACTGCCAGGTCAGAGTGCTGACGCCGAGCTCTGAGGTCAGAGTGCCGACGCCGAGCTCTGAGGTCAGAGTGCCGACGCCGAGCTCTGAGGTCAGAGTGCCGATGCCGAGCTCTGAGGTCAGAGTGCCGACGCCGAGCTCTGAGGTCAGAGTGCTGACGCCGAGCTCTGAGGTCAGAGTGCTGACGCCGAGCTCTGAGGTTAGAGTGGTATCGCCGAGCTCTGAGGTCTGAGTGCTGACACCGAACTCTGAGGTCTGAGTGCTGACTCCGAGCTCTGAGGTCAGGGTGCTGACTCCGAGCTCTGAGTGCCGTGTTTGGGAACTTACGGAACGTTAACCCGAGACGTCTTCAGAAATGGGTCCTTTCTAAGAATGAAACTTGTCCGACTGTAACCAAACGTTTTTCGATCACATTTATATAATTACCGAGTTCATATAGCATCGCCGATTTGGGAAAAAGCTGTTGCTGAACGCGTATGCTAACTCTTGTTTTTATGCCGACAGCCGGTGGATTGCCCCGATGGCCAGTTCCTGTGTGAGGCCAACGACTCACCCGACAACAAGTTGCAGGCCAAATGCATCCCCAACAGCAAACTGTGCGACACCATCGAGGACTGTCATGATGGTGCCGACGAGAAGATCGAAAAATGCTGTGAGTTGACTCTTGTATCACCTTGTGACGACCAATAGTTTCAAAGCCATAATTGTACCAATTTATTTTCAGCTCATATCGCTAATGTGAAATAACCCGATCGAAAATTGTATGAGATTTGAATCCGATGTTTTGGCGTGTTGACTGAAGCCTTCCTGCCGGCAGCCACCGACCTGTGTGAGGCGCTGCAGTGCGAACACAAGTGCCGGCCCTCCATGGAGGGAGGTGTCTGCATCTGCCCCGAGGGCAAAGTGCTGGCCGACGATGGTCGCTTGTGTGAAGGTGAGTCCGTGTGGGTTGAGGAGGGGGCTCATCTAGCTTGGCTGTTAGATATGAGCGCTTTGGTATCCTCAGGTCGCAGTAGACGTCTCAGACTAGTTAAACGTGTCTACAATGATTCATTGTCTATTGGTATGCATAAACCGGTCCATGTCTCTTTTTTCTGCTGATGACACAGATGTCCGAAACATAGGTCGATCCAGTAGGCACGGGTGGTAGGTGCCCCACGCCCCTCTCTGAATGGGCTCTCGCCCCGTTATCCACACATTTGGACACTGGCGCTCACACGATGTAATTTGGCGCCCCCAGATAATTAGCACCCTAAGGAATGGCACTCCTTTGGCCGAAATGACCCCCTGATGGACATATCCTGCCCCTGATAAAAATATCAGATTATCAATATTAAAAATCCTGCCTCCATCTGTGGCCAGAAGATTGCGACAGGTAAGCATTTAAACTAACCTTGACCATGCGTGCGTGTGTGCAGACTTTGACGAGTGCAAAGGCTGGGGCTTCTGTGACCAGTTCTGCAGCAACACAGAGGGCAGCTACAAATGTCTGTGCAAAGTGGGCTTCCAGCTGAACGGTACCAAGTGTGTGGCCGAGAACTCGGAGGCACTCCGACTCTACTACGCCCACCAAACAAAGGTAATGACGGCTTTATTACAGCCCACTCTCCCAGCCTCTGTCGTCACCCCGCCTGGAAGCCGCCCCAACAATGCATTCACACCACCCGCTTGTTTTTTGGCCTTGTGAAGTTGTGACTCGTTAACGCACGACTTCCAGGAACTCCTTGAGTTGACTCAATCAATTCGCTCCAGCCCTCCCCGAACAGCAATGTAAAGTTAGGTGTAAAATTCCGTGCTCTTGGAGAAATGCTTAGTAGGAATTTTCCATTTATTTCATTATTTACCATTTCTGTAGGTAGGTACCGAGGCCTTCTATTAAGGTCGCCAAATGTTATAAATGTCATAATTGGCCCAAAATGAGAAGCTGTCTATCGACGGCTTTTCATCGAAATGTATTATTTTAAATATGTCATTGCGGTAAGTACTATTTGTACCGTGAAATATGGCTTAGGTATCGAAGGTCATGCCTATGTCATTTGATCTAACATGTAATATGCCCATAGCTACCTATCTCATTGGGTTAGGTATATGGAAAAGTTACGACAGCAAACCCTCGCCGCTATATTTTCATGGATCCAAAGCTATTAGTGAAACCGTGCTAACGAGTCCAATTGACATTCAACGATGCTTGATCCATTTTTGGTCCAAAGCTCCACCGTAAAGTTATCCAATGTCTACAAAACTCGTCATTCGCATTAGCTCATGCGAGATCTGAATCTCATATTTAGCCTCTGAAAAAATTATTGAAGTGACTAATGGAGTGAGCACAAAATTGCCGTACAAAATCCGAACGTTGCGAAGGGGGAAGAGGGGCGCGTTGGACCAGACCAGACCCGGCTGGTGCTGGGGGTGCACGTGGCCGGGCCGCCTGTCTGAGCCGCCGTTCAAAATGGCGATGCCGGGAGTGTGAGAGTCGTGACGGCGGGACGGCCGGGACCGGTCCGGCCCGGCGCGTCACCCGTCTCCGCGCCGGCGGCTGACCTGGCGCGCCGCCGCGTCACCGCCCGTCTCCACCCGGCTGGCTGACGTCATCGGCCGGCTGCGCACTGGTGCACTGGTGGAACAGCTCACTGGTGCCTGCGCTTCAGGCAGGGCCCAGCGGCGCTCAGCAGGGCTGATGAATGACTGGTCTGAAATGTGAGAAGATGTGTGAGCATGTGACGGAATATCAAATACCTGTCCGGAATCATTATACCAATATCTTTTAAATGTTTGTCAACTGCGGTCTAAAAAAATTCCAAAATTATCGTACTTCGTTTATAATAACGTGGATTTTACATGGTGCACCATGTATGGATCATGGATTTCACAACATTCCATATTTTTTTATTTCGGGAATTTCCACCATTTAAATGCTGGCACCATGATCAAATACTATTAGAATGTAATATCGTCTATTCTGGGAGCTTCAAACAGAATTATAACCTTCGCCCGGGTGGGGGTCTTTTTAGACCCCCTCGGGTTTTCCGAAGTGACCAAAAAAACGGCGGCGCGCAGCGCTGCCAAACTTAGTTTAGCTGTTCCCTCATCATTTTTACATCTTCCCTGAAAATTTTAGCTCAAGGTCATATCACGTCAGGTCACCAGGCCAGGTGAAGTGACCTCACCTAAAAATGCTTAGGACTGCATAACTAAAAGGAAGGTTAATCGATAAAGTAGAAACTCATACCAAATATTGGGCCCATCAGGAGCTACAACATTTGTGCCGGGATTTTTATATTGGTGACCTAAGGTCATGTGCAGAGCATGACCTCCCCATTGTAAATGCATGGAGAAAATCACGAAATGAGGTTTTCTCAGTAAGTATGGATGGAATCAGCTTCAAACATCGGTTACGACTAGCTCTTAGCCCATTTCTGAAGTTGATGCCAAAATTTTGACTTGTAACCCTTGAAAGGTCACCTCAGGTCAAAAAAACATTTTTGGGTGTTTTACTCTATAAATGTTGAATAAACGAAGATAGAACTTTTATTTTGTCACCGAATTTTTTGTATAGTCACTGCAAGTCAAATGATATACATCATGACTATATCACGCCAAGTTGGGTCAGACCGTTGACCTGGGTCAGGTCATTTTTTTTTAATTTGACCTGGCATGGCAATATTATATATCATTGGATTTGTATTGACGAGAGGATTGCAATGGTGCATCAGCTACGGCTGCATCTTGCTTGTTTTGGAAGTTATTAGCAAAAAGGAAACGCCCTTATGCATGGGTGGCTATGGACATTCCCAAGAACATTCCCAATATTCAGTGACCTGTAGCTCACTAGGCTTCGACTTGACCCGAAAATCATTGCTACTGTAATAAAAGAGCAAATCAAGAGCTTTCGAATGGTGCTAAAAATGTTTCTAGCTATCATAGTTTCTGAGATATATAAGGCTTTCTTAGTACACCTCGTATTAGCGATTTTGACCTATTTTGACCTCTGGTGACCTTGATATTGACCTGACGAGAAAAATGACTGAAGTATTTTCGATATCATTTTTGAAGAGCTTTCGATTACCATTTTGTGTTTTTTCTAGCTCTTTTAGTTTTTGAGATCGTGGGGGACTTTTTTAGCCCCCCCCACCAGGGCGAAGGTGGCTCGTACCCGCCACCGAGGGCAAGGGATAATCTTCAGGAAGGCTATGACAGCCTTAGAAAATAGTTCGGAATTCGATGAGTCTTCCTTTCATATGGTGACTGCTCATGTTTTTTGGCCAAACGGGAACCCTAAATCATTTTGAAAATCCTCGCCTGTGCAAAATCAAAGTTTGAAATTCCGAAAAGGTAGAATAAGCTCAGCTCTGAGATTACGAGAGATCCAGAGTCACGGTGCTCTTAGAATAATGGCATTGAGTGCATGGCTGGTGGTTTCAGGATCGGAAGTGCCGTCCACGAAAAGGAGATATCGGGCCGTGGTTATTCATTTCTAAATGTATTTTAAGTTGGCAAGCTTGTACATGCAGTGAAGCGTGATACGGACTCGAAAACTCATTCAGAGGAAAGGTGCAGTGAACCTAACATGACATATTGACGTTTTCCCAGAGCCATAAGTAGGTTGATAGCTTAACATACCTCACAATTTATTATATTTCACTATTCACCTACATAAATTTCGATGGGAGATTCTAGACCACTTGAGAAATATTAAAAAACATCTGCTTCCAAGGGACAAATTATAGTGATAGGTGTGTCTGGGAATTGTTGTTGCTGTTTTAATGCCTAGAACGCTGGGTATGCTACAGCGTTTTCTTCTCCTTGATACTACGCATGACCCTTCCCAGAAATAAGTTTCTTATGGGAGTTATGTGGGGAAATACGTAAAGGAATTCAACCAATAAGCTCACCTGCTGTAGAAATAACGGAAGAGATTGTTAAGGCAGCCGTTTTGGGCGGGTTTATGACACACTTGCTTCCAGGAGTGCACTTTTACCGGGGAGGAAAATAGACTAGGCTGAACTGAGGCCGGCAAACAGGTGTCTCATGCCCAATGTGCCTCGCGGGTGGGCTGGGGCTTACATCAGTGTGGAGTTGGTGCAGGTTCCGACTGCTCCTCAATTTCCGGTGCTCGAGTAATGGAAAGGCTTGAATGCTCACATGTCATCCGTGTTTTTGGGCAATAAATCATCTCATACCGTGACTGCAATAGCTAAGTCGTGACACTAGGTCTACTGACAGACGCTATTGAATCGTAAAAACGACATTCAAACTCAAGGCGAAAGAAATGAATCTTGAGATAAGCATTCGTTAAAGGACCCCCTGCAGAAGGCGGCACTAATTTCATGCCTGTATTTTCCTTGTAAAGGTTAACAGGTGTGTAGCGTTGGGGATAGAATGACTCGCGGTCTGGCTGGCTGCCTCTGTACCGGTCCGGGCGGTGAAGGCGATGGGAACGGCTGCTCCGGGGGCAGGGGAGGGGGTGGGGGTGAATCACGACTAGTACGGCTGCTGGACCACTGGACCGGGCCGGATGGAATTCCCCACCCATCGGCACGTTCCCCGTACTCAGCATCCGCTGCAGTGGCTGCCAGCTACAGGGACTCACAGCGGGATACAAAGACTCACGATTTACTATTCAGCTATTGCAGGAACGGCTTTTTACTCTTTGATGCGCATCCGGCCCCGAAAATGGCCACCTGCGCTGGGAAACTCAATTTATACAGAAATGGATGGCGGTTGGCCCCCGACATCTACTAACCATTTGATTAGAATTCTCTTAATGTGTTGGAATCGATTCTTCTGCCTCGTTGATGCGATTTATACACCGTTAGCATAATCTCACGGATGTTTGCATACACATAGCCTAACTGTGGGTGGCGCGTGTGTGGTCAGATACTTCGCGTGGATCCACGCCACAAGGACGATGTGGAGGTGGTGGCCAACACCACCGCGGCCAGCGGCATCGATTACCACTACCAGCGCGGCATGCTGTTCTGGTCGGACACCGACACTAGGAAGGTATGTCCACCCTCCCAGGTTTCGGCACCAATACCGCCATTGTTCATTACAACTATTGAGCCGAGCCAATCATTGAAACAGGGCGTCCGGTAATCGCCGGCGGGCGGCGTGTCCGACAAAGAGCATTGTGCCGGTTTTTCGGGGCTGGGCGCCGCCGGTGTTTCTGTGCGGGACAGTGCATGTTTGCCAGTATTGACGGCCGACCTGCAACAGCCGGGAACCAGTTTGTGACGTCAGTGGCCGCGGGGCGGCCAGATCCCGGCCCCGCGGTCAGCCGCCCCGCCGCGCGCTGCACGAGTATCACTGCCAATCAAGACTGAAAGAAACGGCCACCTGCGGTCAGAGCCGCCGAATGGATCGGAGCTGGTTTTATGATTTGTGGTTTGTGAGATATCCGGGAAAAGGATTTTCACGGCAATCTTTGGCATCATGTCATGAAAATTGGCTGTTTATATAATTTCCACGGGCTTAATCTCCACTGTGTTTGGATGTGTGTGTAGAAATGTGTTATGTAATTTGGTGGTTATGCAACCTACACATGAAAACCGTATGCGAAAAACGGTTCACTTTTGAGGAAAAGTCCTGCTCATGGGCTCATCAAACCCACGAGAAGGTTTTGTGCGTTAATTTAGGAATATCGTAGATACAAGCAAGCGGAAAATTATTCGGCGCAGCTTCTTTGAACTTTGTGTAGAATCCATAATGTTAAACTGTTTTGAAAGCACTTAAGCTTGCATAACAAAATTAAACAACGTATATTCTCTTCTATGCTGGTTCTCAACTAGTCAGCTAATAGGAATAATTTTGTTCCATTGCTGCCCACGCCCAGCCATTGATCCGGCTACTTGTTCAGCGTAACATTCAGCGTAACATTCGACAGGTAGCACGCAGCGCGGTGCAAACCTGCAAGAAAGGCCCTGGCAGTCATCGAATTGCCAATAGACTAGTTCACCGAGCTGCTACAAATTTGGTAGCCGTATGGATCAATGGCTACTGCACTGCGTTCAGCATAAAACCGACCAGCGAAGCTAGGCTGGATTCTCGCAAGCGCGTTGGAGTGTCAAACTATTCTCAAAGCCCGAGAATCGTGTGACTTGAAGAGGACTGACTGTTCTATTTTAGAAACATTTGATTGAAGTCATGTACCGTTTATGTTTATACATCTATGTTTCACCTTCTGTAGAAATAAGGGAAGTTTTTTACCAGCAGCGAGTATGTATGAACCTAAACAATGAAAAAGCAAAAAGACGAACAAAATAGCCGGTACAACACCTGATTTTTTGTTATCGTCGCAGGGTATGTTTAGCTACTATATCAGATCGGTTTAGACTGAGTTATTTGAAGTATACATCTGTTACTTTACTGGAGTAATAAGTCAGGCTTGCACAAATTTCTAGATTTCTTGCCCGAATGTAGTGCGACCATTCCGTAAATTTACAAGGTGTATACTGACCTGTCTCCTAGAATCAAGAATCCAGGATCTGAAATGCAATTCGGTTGTCAACTTATAATCATGCTCTTAAAGACTGTTCCTCAAGGAGAGTGTGATTCGTTTCCATGTCTGTGCCATATTTGCTTATGAACGATTATATCAGCCTTGTTAGGCTTGTTTCGCGTTCATACCTCTGTAGATCCAGGGATCCCACGTGAAAATGCATTGCTAAGACTGACAAACTTTTCCTACTCAGCAAATTTTTCAGTAGATATATCGTTTCCTATCCAAGCGTTTACGTAAGCGTGCCGTTTTAATGGTAGTAATCTTTGTTTTCAACTATATTCTCTTCTCCCCATTTACCCGATGTATTTTGTCCTTACCAGATATTTCACTGATCAAAGTCGCCAGCCAACACACCCCTGCTGGCTGTGCCACACCCACTTTATCATAAAGCTGTTGTATCCTGTCACCACAGCCAAAAGTACTAACCACCACGCCGTCGTCAGGTCTACCGGAGCAACCTCAACGACCAGCCCGGCACCGCCGTGCTGAACATGAGCACCAGCAGCCTGTGGACGCCCGTGGCCGTGGCCGTCGACTGGATCGGAGACAACGTGTACGTGGCCGACCAGCTGGGCCAGAAGGTGGACGTGTTCGACATCAGTGGTCGCTACCACGCCATTGTCATCGGCTTCAACCTCACCAGCCCCAGAGACGTGGCGCTCGACCCCTCCATGGGGTAAGTTGTAGGACCTGATGTCTACCGAAGCGGGAGGTCGCTGTCGTGAGTGTGGATCTTTTTTCACTGGGTGAACTTCTTACGAATTCAGTCGCTCTAGATTGGGGAATAAACTGTTTTTTCTAATTTGAAATTATTTTGCCCTTTTTCACTTTTCTATTTCATAATCGCCGTCCGAATTTTGATGAAATGAATACATATACGTAAGCTATTGTGTTCCTTACGTTGGCCGAATTTGGATGAAGTGGACCAATATCCGTGATCTAATTATGTTATAACTCAGTTCGTGCTGTAATATTTTTGATATCAGGTGGCTTTGGCGCGTTTCGTCACGTTTCGATACGCTCTGATGCAAGTGCCCGGCCTTCTGCTCCTGTCACAGTGGCAGTGCCGTCCGGCAGGTACATGTTTATCGCGGACCAGGATCGTATTGTGCGCGCTCACATGGACGGCACCGAGCTGCGCGCACTCGTCTCCGATGCCATCTACCAGGCCTCCGGCGTCACCGTCGACATCATCAGCAAGCGGCTCTTCTTCTGCGACTCGCTGCTCGACTACATCGAAACGGTCGACTACGAGGGAGAGTATAGGTGAGTGAGACGTACAGACGAATGTTTGTCGGAAATATATGAATCAGGTGTTTCCAAGATGCTTGTCAGTATATTCAAGTTTTGAGGATGATGCTATCGCTTTGAAATAGAAGAATATAGTATTTTGGACAGACTCGCATCCATAATGCAAGACATCTGGAAAGTAAAGGCAAGTTTTGTGTCTGAATTTCTTCACGCGCTCGCATGGACTGAGGATAAGTTCATTGCTGGACCCCTTTAATGACACAATAGCCTACTGAGTCGATCTGCTAGCATGACCCAATTGAATTTTCTCAGCATGGTTGAAGCTGTTTTTAAATTTTGCGACCAACGTAGAATGTCAATAAGGTATTTGAGTTTGAGTATTTGAGAATAAGGTATCCCTGGTTCTTTCTGAGTAGAATAACTCTGTCTCACTATCCACCAAACCGTATCCGTCTGGCGTACACCTCCACCGGCAGGTTCCCGGTGCTGCGAGGTCCCACCAACGTGCCTGCGCCCAGCCGACTGGTCACCTTCGAGCGCACCATCTACTGGACGGACGCCTCTCGCCAGGGCGTCGTCGAGGTGGACAAGTTCAATGGCCAGGATTCCACCCACAACGTCCACCAGGAGAAGAACACCGCCGGAGACCCCAAGGCCATCAAGGCCGTGCATCCCCTCCTGCAACCGCAGCGTAAGTGGAGGATGGTGGCTACTGTTGATTGAACGAGTCCAATTGTACCCCATTTAATTTCCCAACGCACTTCTAAGAAATCAGGAAACGGGAAGTCAGAGCCTCTTTTATGAAAGCTTTATTCTCGATTGGTCTCTGTACCGACAAGTGGATCAATGCCAAAGGGTTGTGTGACTCAGTTTATATGCATTTGCGTATGATACGGATGAGTATGCTGCTACTAACGTTCAAATTGCAACGGCGATCTACAGATCATTCAATGCTGTTTTGCAGCATGTTTGCTTCCTGGTTTGCTGCAGGCATGTTTTTGTTGGCGATACCCCTTTTTACTGTGGATCACTTTGATCAGACTGAGGTGTGAAGGTCGTCGGAATGCAAAACACTGATTCACTGTGGCTGTTGTGCACCATCAGCATGACTGTGGCGTGCTGTGTCCTCGCAGTGCCGAAGCCGTGCGGCGTGCGCAACGGCATGTGCGAGCACCTGTGTCTGCTGACGAGGAACACAGAGGACACGGGTCTGGGTTACCGCTGCGGCTGCCAGGTCGGCCACCACCTCCGCCCCGACAAAATGGAGTGCGAGCAAGTCAAGGAGTTCCTCATGTACTCACAACAGAAGTTCATCAAGGGCCAGGTTAGTGGAGTGTATGGCCCTGTTGGAGTGTTACTTAAAAATCATGGAGGGCCGTGCAAAATTGAACTAATTCATAGACATTTCATGGGCCCTAAAAAGCTTCAAAAAATAATATTAAAAAATTATACAATGTTGACGTATTCAAATGATAAGTACTCTGTCATGGCCACACTGTTCGTTCAGCGTTTACGAGCACTGCGTTGCCTGTTTCTTCCTGCCCTGACTATTCTCCGCTGTCGCCCAGGTTTTGGACCCAGTGGCGGAGAACATGAACGACGCCATGTTGCCGATCGTGTCTCGCACCGCTCGCTTCGTCGGCCTCGACTTCGACTACCGGGACGAGAAGATCTACTACTCGGACGTCCTGTTGGACGTGATCTACCGCGTGAAACGTGACGGCACCGGACAGGAGAACGTGCTGGCCTCGCAGAACGAGGGCGTGGAGGGACTGGCGCTGGACTGGGTGTCCGGCAATCTGTACTACATCGACAGTCGCAAGGCCACCCTCAACGTCATCAACACCAAGAACACCCGTGTGCGACGCACCCTTCTCAAGAACCTGGCTCGGCCGCGCGCCATTGCCGTGCACCCCAACAAAGGGTGAGTAACTTCAGTTTGTGATATGGTCCGTGTTCTGATAATTTCCTTGCCAAATGTGATTTTCATCACTTTGTTAATTTTAGGAGTTTACTGACAGGTATGATCTTCCAGTTTTTCGTTGGTACCAAATTTCGACTACACATTCGCACAATTGTGAAGGATCATACTTTCTTCAAATATTCAAATCGTGTGGTGTTTGAAATTAAGCGCGTTGCTGCAGGTTCATCTTCTTCTCGGAGTGGGATAGGCCGGCCAACATCAGTCGGGCCCACGCCGACGGCTCTAACGTACAAGTCTTCCGCAACGTACTTCTGGGGTGGCCCAACGGTCTCAGCATCGACTACGACAGCAACCGGCTGTACTGGTGTGACGCGCTGCTGGACCACGTGCAGCACGCTAATCTGGATGGCTCCGACGTCAAAACAATCACCAGCGCTAATATCAAACATCCCTTCTCGCTGGTCATATTTAAAGGTGAGCTATTTGCAGGCTTTTCGTTGCCTTGTTTTTTTCTTGGAGCTTATCCGTGAGGTGCTGCAGCGAATAACGCACGTGTGGTGGACAGAATGTGAAGTTTCAGAAAATATTTGAGAAGAAATTGTGCGCATTTCAAAGCAGGATTGTGCAGTGATATGGTGTAAACATGAACGACAACTGAAAATCTCACGTGTACAGAAACATGCAGACTGAAGATAACCGTAGTGAATGCTAACACCCAAAACAATTCCTTTGGTGCTCATCCTGTGTTCAAGAATGGGTTCCATGTTAAGCGCACCCCCTGGTCCCGTGAAGTCCTCTCTACGAGACGAACCATGTGCAATCTGCCGAAAACCGCGCGCGAAGCAGGGGGAACACCGCGCCGTTTCGCTCCCGTGCGGCCACTGCTTTGGTCACAGCTGCATCGCACGGCGCCTGCGGTCGGGCCCGCAGCGATGCCCCAAGTGTAACCAACGGGCGGCCATGAACATGCTGCGCCCAGGAGGTGGCCGAACTGCCGACGACGGCGACAAAATGCACTCTGACAGCGAGCAGGAGGAACTTCGCCGGGAACGAGCGGAGCGACGGCGGCTGGAGAAGGATCTGGTGGAGACGCGACAGCGTCTCATGAAGAGGGAGAACACGGTGAAGATGCTGCAAGGAGAACTCAAAAAGCTGCAGCGCAAGGTCCGCTTGGAGGAATCGGACTATTCCACCCAAGGCGACATGACAGAGTGAGCCAGGGGCTCTCTGTAGAGTCATCGATATGGGTCCTGCAATTTGGACTCCCCTTTCGCGAAAGATACGCATTCTTCATGTATTTTCAGGGACCGTGCGACCATGTCTCACGTTTCCAAGGGCCCCAAGCTTCATTACAGGAAGCTGAGGGTGATAGCAGCTAACGAGCTCACTTTTCACAAAAGATTGAAACGAGAAAAATGAGAATCTGATCGAGCGACACTTGAAGCCATACAAGTGCGACTGCAAGGGCAAACCTTCGACAGCACGCTTAGTCATCCTGATTTTTGTCCTGGTGCGGCCAACTTATTGCTCACTCCTAGTTTTAAAGGAGGGCAAATATTTATACTATTCTGCCTAAACAGAGTCATCTCGAGAAATGACAAACATAATGTGTAACGGGTACATATAGAAACATCAATTCAACATCATGAAGTGCTAGTTGCTCACTATGCCCCATATATAAGCAGTGCCAAAGCAACGAAATAAGACAAACATCCGTACGTTTTTGGTAGTTTGCTGTATTCTCCGGCCGTTGTGAGACTAGTTCTGATAATGGATGCTATGGATACCGATGCTGAAGCAGCATTGTCAAAACTGAAGAAATTTGAATGGTAATCTTAATGCACAGGTAGAACTTCGTGTTTCAGCTTGGTGCTAAACGATCACTCAGTTCAATTGTTGAATATGTTTTTTCTCCCGGGACCAAATTTGGTTTTATTGTTGTGGGTTTTGGCCTTCTTCCTTTTTTTGCAAATGCATCCTGTTATTGAGTTTAGGATTGAACAGATTGAAAAAGGCGTAAGTGGAGGCTGAATTACGTTAGAACTGTTGGATTTCTGTAAACATTTAATCACTAATTATCTCCCTTATTAAGGGGACAATTAAGGATTATATTGTAATAGTAATCTTAACAATTTTAACGTAATCTGGCCTTCACTTACGCATTTCCGGATCTTATTATAGGTACAAACTAAATCATATTTTCCCCGTTTATCTAGGCTTTGACATTCACATACGAAAACATGTTCTTTGCTTTCTCATCGCAAATATGTTATTGCAGTTTTGCGTTCAAGCGGGTGCTATCAAGATTGAAGAACCTGCGGTACTCTAAATTCTTAACCTACGCATTGTTTTTACAAGCGAAGTGTACATTCCAGTCCCTGAAATCTACTAGCACTCAAAATCTGGACACATTCTTAGAACATGTTCTTGAATATGGCATGAAACTTATGCCGTAGGATAAATCTGCATGTGGTGGAAGGGTTTTAAAAAATCGACATGAAATTCATTACTCCTGACATGGGAAGTTCCACCCATCCCTTAGGTTTCACCATATCTAGTTGATAAAGATCGACAATGATGTCTATCTTCTTTCTGATCCTCGACGTATTTACTGTTGTTACTGCTCCTGACGTGGACGCCAGCTGGTTTAACTTTAATCAGTTTATTTCCGAGGTCCTTATTTTCGAAAAATATTTTTAAATTATTACATATTTTTTCGCAAAATATCTGTATTGTCAACTACATATAGCATTTAAGTGGGACATTATTAGAAGCGAACAATATCGAACAAGAATATCATTCTAACACAGTAACAGCTAGTTCGGAAACATGAATGAAGTGTCAGTGCCAACACATTGGGATGGTACTACAAGAATGAACAAAACTGTCCTGATGAAAACAGCGCTTGCGGCAACAAATATGAATTGGATATGCAACGCATGGACTAGTACTTTCAAGCATTTCAAATTATCAGACTGACCCGTATGATCCTCCATTGCTCGCAAGAGAGATATATACATTTCAGCTGAGGGAAAACATCTATACAGTGATCAGTCCGGCTATTCTTGCCATGATCACAAGGTAGTACATTTATCGTCATCATCGCAGTTGACCCTCTGACCCCATTTAAACGTAACACGACGAGCCTGACGCACACAGTCGCTGCTTGTCGTTCACAACATGGTCGCGCTCCTAAGTAAAATGGCTCTTGACAGCATGTTGCACTCGACAGCTGGTGTTCCCCCGACAGTAATGCCTGGCAGTATACCTTCCCCGCCTCTGGGAGTGAAATCCTGTGCAGGCCATTATCAAATAGGCGATCTGGTTGTTTACATATCAAGTTGGAAGCTTTGGCTAAGAAATGGGCTGCATCTTTCCTCAAACTGCATTATTTTCCTTAACTTCTTTGGTTGCATCAACTCAATATTAAATTGTTTCGTTATAAATGGGATAAATTGGTCAGCATTGATTGGTTCGCCCCTGAATCGCTTATTTGTGATAAATTGTTTTCCATTTAACGTCATGAAGCTTTACAACATCCGATGCTGATAATGAGCCGAATAAAATGTTTTCGTTATCAGGATGAAATTGCTGCTGTGAACTTAGTTTTCTATTGAATCTTGCTGCTAATTCAGCCCAAAACCTCTTTACCTCCTCGCATTGAACAAAAGCATGTTGAGGCGTATCGATTTCTCCGCACTGCGGGCAAAATTGATCGTCTGTGACCTTTCTTACACACAGGTACCGTTGCGTGGGGAAGAACCGGTGCAGTATTATAAATTGAAGGTTTTGCAGTCTGGTAGATTTTGTGATTGTAAAGGGAAGTGCAGGAGGTGTTTGGCCAATTTACTGCAAAATTAATTCCTTCACTTATCCACTTGGTTTGTGCCTTTGGTGTGATTTGTTTTAGCCATTTTACTTGAAAATATTTAGATTTTACCAATTTGATTGGAATTGTCTTATTCTTTATTTCAATCTTCCGTAACATAGATCTATCCTCAATAGTTACAGGCCCGGTACCTGCGACTAGTCGCTTCCAGACTGGAGGTATTAAACTATTACATAAACAACTTGCAGATCATTCTCTGGAAGCCCGCGTCTGCTCGAATCATTATTTAAGTGCCGAGAACGGGACATCGGCGCCCTACAGAAAATGACCACCTAATTTGGAGGGATTGTTTCATACAAGAATAAATACAGCAGCTCATTGCTAGTCGCATCACGTGGGCCACAATCCTCTTGTGTAAGATATTGGGCCGGGAATTAGCTCCGACTGCGACGTAGTTTGTAGACGTGCAAAGTCCTGTAGGCCTATCCAAAACATGGAATACATATATATATATATATATATATATATATATATATATATATATATATATATATATATATATATAATTCCTGTTAACGTGCACGGAATCGGACACACGGTATTTTATTAAGTTTTCTCTTTGGGCATAGGAAGGAAAGTGACATTGTAGGGATCAAAGAGGAGTATGTAAAAATTCGATATGACACCTCTGTCTTCTTTAGTACTGTCGCCCCCTTTTCGTCACGATAAACGTAGTAAGAGAGCTGTAACGAGCTTCAGCAAAATATACCTTAGCTTTTGCTGAAGAAAGCACAGGCCTACAATCATTTGGATTTAAGGCAACTCTTCCCCAGTTTACAAAAACCCTGATGGCTTTGAATCAGTAGGAATGCCAAGAACCAAGAATGATCTCCAACTGTAGACAAAATCTCTGAACTGACGTGCTTTTCGCAGTGAAAGGAAATCTAAAATTAATCATCGTGGTCATTTCTCAGGGTACAACAATATCAGGATACCTCCCCAACCAATCTTTTGAAGTATTTGATTATTAGTGACGTTGCATTCCTAATCCCATTCCTGAGGCCAGAGGTGGTCCCAAACTTGCCAGAATTACTGCAGTGGGAGTCCTAGGTATAACCATATTGAGGGAATGGGGCCAAGCAGCATAAATCTTGAGAAAACGTCAATTATATTGAAACGTCAGAACATTGCACTGATATTTCACTCTGGTATCTTCACTGTTGTAGCTTCTTTGCTATTCTTTTTGCTTTCCAGACCCGTCCCTTTCTTAGAGACCATTCTCGTTTGAGCCTCCTTTTTATTTTTGTTTTTCTCATGTGTCGAAGGTTCCTGAACATATTTCATCCACCAGAGCCCCATTCTTTCTCTCCGTCCATCCCCGCGTACCAGCAAAACCACAAGCAGTCACAAAGGTCCGGAACAGACCAGTGGTATCGGCACTGTCGCCGGAAGTCAAGGACACATCGCAGGCGACAGGGCTGGAATGTGCCAGCCCACCTCAGCGATCTCACCAGCAAGTTCAGCCTGTGATCGCCGCCGAATGCACCAGTTCATACCATGATCAGTGCCCGGGCGCTGATCCTATTCACCAAACTTATTCTCCGACTGAGTATACGTCTCATCTGTTATTTGTAAAGGTTAAATGCATTTTATGAAGTTAAATCGCACAGCTGGAAATTACATAGGTGTGAGGCATGTGAGGCTTGTTTGTCATTTTGGCTTTCGGCTGCACCACCCGAAAGCCAAAATAAAAACAAGCATCACATACCACACACCTATGTGATAACCCCTAAGGTTTTATAACGCGCAGTGGTATGTAAGACGAAGCGCAAATAGCTTATGAGCACTCCGATGACTACATTATTGCGCTATATTTGATTATCCGCCAAATATTCGTATCAATAACGGCCAGAGTGGTGGTATTAGCCCCGAGGGGCAAAAAATACCCAATTTAACCTTATCTGAAAAGTTAGCATCCGTCGCGAGCTCTTGTGACGAGCAATATGCTGGTTTTTATCGCTAAGCTCTACATTACGCGCAATTGCCAAAGTGCGGGTGTTGATTTTCACCGTGATGTGGGTTTATTGCTGGAGAAATGCTGTAATTTATTAGAGCATGTATTACTTCTGTATTCAAGCTTTTCGTTTGGCATTACATATGTGGAACTTGTGCCGTAAAAAGATGGATACGAGCCCATCAATGTACGACAAAGGTGTCGCCAGTGCACTTAGGAGACCCGGACCGTGTGGTTACTGTTCGTTACAGAAATTCTTGGATTTTAGCTATAGTTCGGACAAATATCTGTATCAATTTGGAAAAATGACGTCAAACTCTGTTGGTCCCGTAAGCTGGAGGTAATAATAAGTTGAAGTCTGAATATTTCTCGTTTAAAGAGAATGGTTTGCTATGGGTGGCAGGTTAAAAGTTCACTGGCGACCTCACTTTTTAACCCGCGGCCTTGTAGTAATGTGCGGTTTGAGGAAGTGTATGAGACTGTAAAAATACTTTTTTTGTCATTGTAAACCCAACGATTCGCGAGCGCTAGTCAAAGCCGTAAGCGAGCCACGTCGGTTTCACCTACGTTCTTGCATGCAGATGCTAGCGATAAGCATGGCCAGTGATGGAGACTCTCTCGGAATAGATGAGCTCTACTGTGCGCGCGTCTGACCTCCATGTGGCGGTTGCAGATCATCTGTACGTGACCGACTGGCGGCTGGACGCCATTGTGCGGCTGCACAAGCTGACTGGCGCCGACGAGAAGATTGTGGCGCGTGTCCACGAGGCCAACCGACTGTTCGGCATCAAAGTCTACTCGGAGACCACGCAGAGGGTGAGCTAATCACGACGAGGTGACGTTGATTGTTACTAGTCAATGAAACAGAGGCGGACCTAGGCGAAACGTTTCTAGGAGGAAGGGGCCAACCACGGCAAAGTTGACAATCGACCGAAATCCAAAAGATAAAATGTGAATGGGTGGCAGACAATGAAAGACGCCGCAAAACGGCGTCTCTACTAGGTTCTCCTAAAGTCAATTTTAAGCCGTCTGTAGCGCATTTTTTTAACTTTTAAGGACATTCACGGTGTCTTCTGGCGCCCGAGACGGGCGCCATGTTGGCATCGTGAACATTCCCCCTAAATACGTCCGTGCTTGAGGCTCGAAGCTTGTCTGTGCATACCCTGTCGTATTATAGTTTTTGTGCATTTTCCATTGTTTTTGTTTCTAGGCGTTGATAACCCCTGTTCTGTCCCCAGATTGAGCTGGACCATCCGTGCCGCGAGAATAATGGCGGGTGTGACAGCTTCTGCTTCCCGATCCCGTCCAACACCTCCTCCAGCGGCCTGATCGCCAAGTGCGACTGTCCGTACGGCATGAAGCTGCGCTCGGACCTGCGGCGCTGCGAGGACGCGCCGGACGCGGAGCCGCCGGTCGAGGCCTGCCCCAACGCCTGGGACTTCACCTGCGCCAACCAGCGCTGCATCCCCGACCCGTGGGTGTGCGACGGCGACGACGACTGCCTGGACAACTCGGACGAGGAGCAGAACTGCACCACGCCCACGTGCTCGGAGGAGCAGTTCGCCTGCGCCAGCGGGCGCTGTATGCCACTCTCGTTCAAGTGCGACTCGGACAACGACTGCGGCGACTTCTCCGACGAGACGGGCTGCGTGAACGTGACGTGCGACGAGCACGAGTTTAAGTGCGCCAACGGCCGATGCATCCCCAACGCGTGGAAGTGCGACTCGGAGGACGACTGCGAGGACGGGTCGGACGAGGGCGACTTCTGCGCAGAGAAGACGTGCACGTCCTACCAGTTCAGCTGTCCGCCGGGACACTGCGTGCCTCAGTCGTGGGTGTGCGACGGCGATAACGACTGCTGGGACAACAAAGACGAACAGGGCTGCCCACCCGTCACCTGCTCCGCCAACCAGTTCAAGTGCGCCAACCTGAAGCAGTGCGTCCACGAGTCGTACAAGTGCGACGGCATTCCCGACTGTCTGGATGGCAGTGAAGAGCTGGGCTGTCCAACCCTGCCTCCGCACAGCTGCAACCCAGACAAACAGTTTCAGTAAGTCACCCGGGCGTGTTAACCTTCTTTTGAAAGCCGATTCTGTGTTTTCCCTAATTTTTTGTTTGATATATCCTAAGTTGTAGCAGTTATTTGAACTGAAATAGCTTGAGGATGTTTCTGCCTTTATTCATTGTCAGAAACAGTAATGTCTCGTTATGGTTCGCTCTTTGAAGATGTCAATTATCATTTCACGCAAACGGCGCACAAGTCATTGTTATTTGCTTGATCACAAACGGCATTGCCACTGGACGGCACTTTTGATGTAAATCCGATTGGTAATTTTCCCTTCCCGGACGAGGACAAAAATTTACCAAAAAACCCTTAGCCCTGTCATGAAATCATTGGTCCGGGGTCCATTGTTAGTTTGCATGGTGTATTGTCACTCTGTCTCTGTAGGGTTGCCTTTCTCATCAACTCTCAGCCTTGTCATTGCATCTCCACACGCCTGGTAGCAGCTGACATTTTGACTCGCTGCAGGTGTGAGAAATCAGACATCTGTATTCCGAAATCGTGGTACTGCGACGGAAACAAGGACTGCGCCGACGGCTCGGACGAGCCCTCCACCTGTGGGCAGATCGAGTGTCGGCCCAGCTTCTTCAAATGTAAGACAACGCTGTTTCTGCATCCCACAATATTGCGTGTGTGCTAATGTGGATGCGTTTTGCAAGTTAAGTTCCAATTTGTAAGGTTTTCAGGTTATTGTCTTTGTATATGTTTTTTTAGGTTATCGCAGTCTCGGATTTTAGGGTTTAAATTCCACCTAATTCCTCGATGGACTTGTATCAGAGAACGTGGCTTCACCATTCGAATAAAAGGTTCCTGTAGTTGCGGATAAATTTGGAACCAATATTAAACGTCCCACAAAACACAGGGACGGCTGCCTCACTCAGGTCAGTTGCCAGCCGACCTACATGTTTCCGTCTCCTCTGTCACAGAGTCTAAACAGCCAGTGACCCAGTGATTGGTGTATATGCTCGCCAGGCAACAACAGCAACTGCGTGTACGGCGGGCTGGTGTGTAACGGCGAGGACGACTGCGGCGACGGCAGCGACGAGGACAACATCCACGCCTGCACCAAACCGCCCACACCGTGAGCCGCCCCACTCACCCCTCAGCCACGCCCTCCCGGTGTGGTGGCTATGGAGAACAATGCATTCGTTATAGCCACAAGCATCTCTGGTTTTTTCTTGGGTGGATGGGGCAATGGTTGTTTTCAGTATAGCTTATTACATGCAACGGACAGGGGTAACAGCGTTTTTTTTTGGCTTGACAGGGCTTGTTGAAATGCACCTTTTGCCACAGGAAAAACTGAAATTCTATTTTCTTATTTTCCATGTAGCTGTGCCTACATTACTATGGTTTCTGTATGGACACAAGATTATCACGTTTTGGGATGCACTTTAAAATGCAAATCATGGGATAATTGAGATTGAATATCTTGCTTCACGACGCACCAGTCTTCGTGGTTATACAGCCCCATTTCACACACTGTCATCTAAAGCCTTTGGAAAGTCTTCCCGGAGATATGTGTAGTTCGATCATGATATTCATTGTGCCAGACACTCCGGCAAGACGGTAAACAGACCTAATTATGTCGTGTCACCGACTAATGCGCGTGACCCGCCGCTCCTCTGACCGGCTCCTCCCCGTCCAGGTGCAAGTGGGACGAGTGGCGGTGCCCCAACGTCACCGACCGCTGCGTGCCGCGCAAGGCCGTCTGCAACGGCCAGCAGGACTGTCCCAACGGCGCCGACGAGGGCGTCGGCTGCGACCTCAACGAGTGCAGCAGCGCGGCCAAGGACCGCTGTAACGAGGACTGCATCAACACGCCAACAGGCGCGCTGTGCGTCTGCGGCGAAGGCCAGACGCTGAGCGGCGTCAGCGAGTGTGTGGACATGGACGAGTGCGCGGTGCCCGGCCGCTGCTCGCAGACGTGCACCAACACCAAGGGCTCGTTCATCTGCAGCTGCACCGATGGCTACACTCTGGAGCCGGACAAAAGCCGATGCAAACCCAACGGTGAGATGTCCGTGGAGAGCAGTCCGTGGATGCGCTTCTGGGCTGTGGTAGATTAGTGTGAATGTCTGGGGTGTACCGTTTTTTTCTGTTTGATGCTAAAAAGTGTGTACCACTTGAACCATCGCTGCCTTCCGATTTTCTATTACATGAAGGTGAAGACCTAATCAAGTTTTAAAGGTGTCTTCAGTTTAAGTCTGAACCCCCAGCGACTGCTGCCAGTTCACTGTCCTCCCCATTGTCCCGGCAGGCGACCAGCAGGCGCGGCTCATCATTTCCAACCGGCGCTCCATCCTGTACTCCAACATCAACGAGACCTCCGTGGAGCGACTGCCTGTCTCCGTGGAGAACGTGGTCGCCACCGCCTCCGACATGAATAAGGACGTTATCTTCTGGTCTGACATGAAGATCAAGAAGATCATGAAGCTGGAGGAGGGTGGGGAGCCGCAGGAGGTGGGTGTCGCGAACGGCAGTGGCAGCTTTGCTGCTGCTAGTGAGGGAAATGATGCCGCTGGGTTCAGCCCATCTCTCTATCTAGCAGTTCACATCATCCTCTTGGAATTGGAATCATTTTTGGTAGTCTTGAAAATGGTCTTGGCAGCTATCTTACGTACAAGCAGTGCCAATTTTTTATTTGTACTAAAACCATTTTATATGCTGTGCCGTTACTATTTAGCTAGACAAATAATACTGCACTCTAATATTATATTTCTGGTGTCGTGTGTGTTTGCACTTTAGAAATCGATTTAACTGTTCACGTTAGCGAGACATCCACCGTCACCACTGACAACACCATGACCTTCTGACTGACGTCGCTGCTACGCGCCTCTGCAGGTGATCAGCAGCGGACTGGACCTGGTGGAGGGCCTGGCGTACGACTGGGTGACCGGCAACCTGTACTGGGTGGACTCGCGTCTGGGCGTCATCGAGGTGGCCGACGCCAACGCCACCAACAGGATCACCCTCATCAACCGGGACGTGGACCAACTGCGCGGACTGGCGCTGGACCCTGCCGAGAGGTGAGTGCTGTCTGAGCTAGAGAGGAGCTGTCCCAACTGGACGCGGGTGAAAGGTGAGGCTGGTCGAACTGGACATGATTGAGGGGAGGGTGCTGGCTGAGAGACACTAGTTAATGTTATGGGACGAGAAAGTTTCACTCTCTCGTTTTTTGTTAGTTGATCAGGATTCAGGTATTGAAGGCTGTTGCTCGAATATTTTTCCTGTATATTTATATCGCAGCCGTGGCTAAAATGATGTAATGTATCGCCACTTCCCAAAACCGTCGTCAATAAGGTAACGTATTTCTGGAGCGTAATTTTACTCCAAAACATATCGTGGCGCAGCGTAATTTCGTAGAATAGCCGGTCCCTCTTCCCTTTGGGCCAATATTTTTTTAAGTATAGTCACCAGCGTCGTTGGTGGTCATGTTTAGTATCCATGCTAAGCCCCCTGGCGAAGTTCTGACCAGGCTCCTGTCGGTGAACAGTGAGCGGTTGCTGTTCTGGTCCGACTGGGGCGCTAGGCCTCGAATTGAACGTGCCGGCATGGACGGCTCCAACCGCACCGTCATCATCAGCTCCAAAATCTACTGGCCCAACGGGCTGACGCTGGACATTCCCAACAAGCGGGTCTACTTCGCTGACAGCAAGCTGGACTACCTGGACTTCTGCAACTACGACGGAACCGGCCGCCAGCAGGTGGGCACTGCCAGCCATGGAAACCAAATCGATCACGGAAACGAGGATTCTACCCCGGGGGCTCGTAGCTGTATTCAAGCTCTTCTTGTAATGTGTATCTCTCGACGATTAGTAACTTTTTTGTAGCACTTACGATTGTCACATATTGTTGCAAGCAGTTTTACGGCTTTGGCCAATTCCACGGCTGCCTTGTTGGCTGACCTGTGCGCGGAGGTACCGACAGTACAACAATCGCCACCGTCTACCGTCGCAGGTGCTGGCCAGCAGCCACTACCTGCTGCACCCTCACAGTATCGCCGTCTTCATGGACACGGTGTACTGGACGGACCGACAGCTGAACCGCGTGCTCTCCGTGCACAAGTTCAGCGGCCGCAACCAGTCGGTGGTCTCGCACCTGGTCTCCCAGCCGCTCAGCATCCACATCTCCCACCCGGTGCTGCAGCCGGCGGCGCCCAACCCCTGCGCCGCCGCCACCTGCCAGCACGTCTGCCTGCTGGCGCCCGGCAAGCCCGGCTTTGCCTGCAAGTGCCGGCCCGGCTACAAGCTGGCTGACGGCGGCAGTACCTGCGTAGTGGGTGAGTGGTCTGCCGCCGGCCTACGCTCCTGTAGCTGGTTTTCTCCGGTAATTTTTGTCTTACTGGCAGAGGGCCGTACGTTCCTGCCACTGCTGCTGGCCTTTTATCTGCAGGGGACTGTGACTTCCTGCTATTTTTGGTCAGTACCATCTCGTGTATTACCTGCAGTGGACCACTGACTGGTAACCTGACGTGTGTTCCTGCACAGAGGACCGTGCGTTCGTGCTGCTCCTGGCCGGTAACCGAGTGACAGACGTCTCGCTGGCCCCTAACGAGCCCCGCTCAGGTCTGCTAACGCCCATCATCGGCGTCGAACACACCACCAGCATCGACTTCGACCACCAGTCGCAGACTGTCTACTGGGTGGACATGACGGAGCCGCTCGGACCTAACGCCGATAATGAGAACGTGAGTAGAGGACAGTGGAGGTGTGAGTCAAACAGACTTCTGTGCATGTGGGTATTATATTAGCGGTGCTAAGATTACTGGTTGCTGACTGCGTGGACGTATTGTTGTAGATGAATGGACTGTGCTAATCTAACGTTCACGCAGTCGTCTCTTTCGCTGACTGGCTCATCTGTGCGTACAGGGCACCATCTACAGCAGAGCCGTATCGGGCGGAAACGTCACGGAGTTCCTGACCAATGGCGTCATCGGCACACCGCACGTCATCGCCTACGACTGGATCGGTAGCAACATGTACATCGGCAACCAGCGCGCCAGCAACCTGGAGGTGATCGGCGCCCAGGGCAAGAGTCGCTACCGCAAGATCGTGCTCAGCAACGACGGAACTGCCGTCGGTGTGGGAAAGCCGGTGGCCATCGCTCTAGATCCGTCCGAGGGGTGAGGGGGAAGCAGGGGACGGCGCGAGGATTGTGGAATCACACACTCGTCGTTCCTGAACTGTTCGCTTACTGGCACACAACTTAAAAATAGCATGAGTTGCGCTGTGTCGGTCGCAAGTTGGGTTTTAAAACAAATAAAGTTTCCGAAGCATTTCTTGGACAGTGAAAGTGTGCCGCTCTTTGCGTTTAAGTGTGCCGCTGACTCGTGCCCGTGTGCTTCTTCCGCAGTAAGCTGTACTGGGCGGATGCCGGCGGCGTGGGTGTTCCCCCCAAGATCGGCAAGGCTGACATGGACGGCAGTAACGCAGAACTGCTTCTGAGGGTCCAGGAGTCGCCGCTCTCCATCGCAGTCGACACCGAGTTCAAGGTCATCTACTGGAGCACCGAGAACCCGCCTTCGGTGAGTTCTGATGCTCCGCCTTCTGAGGCTTTGTTGAAAATGGAGCCTGGAATTGGTGACTGTCTCCAGATTTCGTGGTCAATCTTTAAACTACCGCGAGATTCAGTGATGATGTTCTCTGATCTGATATAATCTAGCGATGTAATTTCCAATAATTTTACCCGCGCGCCTGTCTAGCTCATCAGTCGCTTCTATTTGCGCTGATGAGTCGAGGTTACCATACCAGCAGTTGGGTCCGTGAACAGGTGGGTCTGAGCCGGGGTGGTCAGGGCCTTCAGTTTGACCGCCTATTCCGGCGCCTGTTTCAGATTAAGAGCGCCAGTGTGACTGGAGAAGGTGTACGGACGCTGGTGGGCGCCGGCGGCGGCATCTCCAAACCACGCAGCATCGCCGTCTACGAACAGCGTGAGTCGGGGACTGAAAACCACGCTCCTGGTGTTCTGGCTTGCTCTCTTCAGCCGTGTGCAGATACCGCTGCTCTATGCGGCAGAAACTGATGCTGTGGTGTTTTGTAAGGACCGTTATTATTTGCAGGTTTGTACTACGTTGACTCGGCTTACGAGCAGCTGGCACGGATCGACTTACCAGATGGCGGAAACCCCACTATACTGATGAACAACACCGAGGCTCTGAACCAGCTCAAAATCTTCTCAAAGCGGCCAGGTGAGCTCAGAACTTTCATTTGATTTGTTATTCAACGATTTCCCAACTCTGCAAAGTGCAATTGTCATGATTGGAAGATCAGCTAATGCATGGAAATTATGTATTCCAAAGGCATTTATTTTCTTCAACCAAGCGTCAATTTCTCTTGGGAGAGCGTACGGTGCGATTAATTACGTGATCAAGCAGACTGTAAAAAATTTTTTAAATGAATTTTCCATGTTTTATTTAATTCCAAGCCTGCTTTCGCCCCATTTTGCATCTGTTCTCGCTCAGCTCTATCTTTGCAACTGCCCTTGCTTCCAGTAACAAGTTACTACCTACGTCCCCTCTGCTCCAGCAGCAAGTAGTCACCCATATATCCTCACCTGTAGTAAGCTGTAGAAACCCCGTCTCCTGTGACCTGTAACCAACCATTTCTCCGCCACCAGCGACCAATGAGCACTGGTGTCTCCCCGTCTCCAGTGACCAGTAACCACCTGTATCCCTGTCTCTAGTGGTCAGTAACCATCCATGTCTTGTCATCTCCAGTGGCCAGTAATCACCCCTGTTTCCCCGTCTCCAGTGGTCAGTAACCACCTATGTCTCCACGTCTTCAATGGTCAGTAACCACCCATGTCTCCCCGTCTCCAGTGGCCAGTAATCACCCATGGTTCACTGTCTCCAGTGACCCGTAACCATCCGTGTTTCCCCTGTCTCCAGTGGTCAGTAACAATCCATGTCTCCTCATCTCCAGTGGTCAGTAACCATTCATGTCTCCCTGTCTCCAGTGGCCAGTAACTATCCATGTCTCCCCGTCTCCAGTGGCCAGTAACCACCCGTGTCTTCTCGTCTCCAATGGTCAGTAACCATCCATGTCTCTCTGTCTCCAGTGACCAGTAACTACCCATGTCTCCCATCTCCAGTGATCAGAAACCACCCGTGTCTTCTCGTCTCCAGTGACCAGTTGACCATTAACCACCCATGTCTCCTCGTCTCCAATGACCAGTAACCACCCATGTATCCCAGTCTCCGGTGGCCAGTAACCATCCATGGTTCCCCGTCTCCAGTGGCCAGTAACCACCCATGTCTCCCCGTCTCCAGTGGTCAGTAACCACCCATGTCTCTGCGTCTCCAGTGGTCAGTAACCACCCATGTCTCCCCGTCTCCAGTGACCAGTAACTACCCATAGTTCCCCATCTCCAGTGGCCAGTAACCACCCATGTCTCCCCGTCTCCAGTGGTCAGTAACCACCCATGTCTGCGTCTCCAGTGGTCAGTAACCACCCATGTCTCCCTGTCCCCAGTGACCAGTGACCACCCATGTCTCCCCGTCTCCAGTGGTCAGTAACCATCCGTGCCGGACGGGCAATGGCGGCTGCCAGCACCTGTGTCTGCCGTCCAGTGAGGGTGCCCGCGTGTGCGCCTGCGCCGTCGGCTACAAGGCCACTGACGCGCTGCACTGCGCCGCCTACGACTCGTTCGCCATTGTTAGCCAGCTGGACGTGGTGCGAGGCTTCAGCCTGACTGACCACAACGAGGCGATGACGCCCATCGCTGGACCAGGTAACCCGCCCCGCCCCCTGGTGAAGGAGTCTGACAGCTGGGTGTGGTTGTGTCAGAACCAGGACAGGATTAATTCCATATCCAGGACTAGATCAATTCCATACCCCATGGCGCTGCGATTTTCTTTAGATGCTTATCTATAGCGAACTAGTCGATTCGTGGGCGAGGCACAACCAACTTGTGATTGTCACTTCATCAGCGTCTTAAGAAGGAAGGATTGCTTAAATATGTCCTTAAACGATTATGATTTGGGAAGTTTGGTTCTCTGCAGACGAAATTCAGAGTAGTTTTAGCGGCACATGCATGAGTGATAGGATTTATTCCGGAAGATATCCCAGCCGGCGGTGCCAGCACTAACGTGGTCTACCATCGCCAGGCCACAATGTGCTCCACGTGGATGTGCTGGTGAAGCAGAACTACCTCTACTGGGTGGAGTTTAACCTGCTCGGAAGGAACGGCATCTACCGCTCTCGGCCTAATGGTGAGAGCACGCCCGATTCGTTAGAGTCCATACAACACGTCTACTGTCTTTGGTAGAACGCCACCAAACCAAAAACATGTTATGAAAAAAATTGTACGAGACCTCACGGTATTGGTTGGACTAAGACAGTTCTGGGTCAGAATGGTTTCATGTATTTATTCTGTTTCGATAAAAATAATAGTGAGTTATGATCTCGCCACCACAGGAACGGAGATGGAGCCCATCGTATCGTCGGGAGTTGGCTCCAACGGCATTCGCGGCCTGGCCGTGGACTGGGTGGCTAACAACCTCTACTTCACCAACTCCTTCCCCCACGAGACCTTCCTGGAGGTGTGCCGCGTTGACGGAAAACACCGGATGGTGCTCATGAAGACCACTAAGGACGCACCCAAGGAGATCGCCGTCAACCCCGTGAAGCGGTAAGTTATGGCTCGTGACTTCTGTCCTTACCCCACTAGAGAAGTAATGCTGGGAAAAGTAATTATTTGGTAGATTGATGATGCATGAGCTGGATCTGTGTGTGATAGTTCCGAAATAAATTATGCTGACATTTTCTATCTCCATCATATCAATATGATAATCTCGTAGGTGTTTTGCGCAACCTTGAACTAGTTTGAGCATAGCAGAGTTATCAGAAACCGTTGATGAAGTATAACGGGTTCTAATCTGACAACTTTCCGTTCTCTGATGCTGCTAGTACATACATTGGAGGATGTGCATATGTCTCCATCACTACTGAGCAATTTTCGCCTGGATTCTGGCTCTGCTCGCAGTCAGAATCCTAGTATTTGATATCAGCTGCGGCACATACTGTGTGTTAGGCGGTGACTGACGCTGGACTGGTGCTCCAGGTACCTGTACTGGATCGACTACGGCCAGAACCCGAAGCTGGCGCGGGCTAACCTGGACGGCAGCGACTCGGCCCCCATCGTCACCAGCGGTGGGTCACCCGGCTCTGCTCAGTTCCAGTCAGCGCGGCGCTGTCTCAGCTGTTTTTATGCACAATGAATTAAGGGGGAGGTGGTAAGACATTATCACATTTAAAATTTTTCTAGTAACACATGTAACAAGTAACATTATACTTGTGATAAGTCAGGGAGTAATGATCTCGGATGTCATGAATACCTTTTTGTTTTGTAACCTTAGGAAGGCTTAAACGTGAAAATTGTTGCTCACACTAGTCTCTTTTTCGAACGTTCTTGGAGCCGAGCTGGTGACAGGTCAGCTGATGTCTGTGTGCGCTTCCGACAGGCATCAGCCAGCCGCGCGACCTCACCATCGACATGCTGACCCACGACGTGTTGCTGGCCGACTCCGCCATGGACGTCATCATGAAGGTGGACTACGCCGGTCAGAGCCGCCAGATTATCCGCCGCAACCTGCCCAACCCGGTGGGACTGGCTGTCCACCTCAGCACCCTGTTCTGGGTCGATCGCAACCTGGGCTCGGTGTTCCGCGCCTCCAAGCTGGCCAACAACGTGACGGCGCCGCAGCTGCTGAAGTCGGGCCTGACCACGCTGCGGGACGTGGCTGTGTTTGACGCCAACAACCAGCCGCGCTCCAGCACCCCGTGCACGCCCGCGGCCTGCGAACAGCTCTGTTTCGCCCTGCCCGCCTCCACCACTCAGGTGACGGCCGCTTACAAGTGCGCATGCGCCACCGGAACGCTGGACGCCGCCATGACGAAGTGCATCCAGAGCAGTGACTACCTCATCTTCACCACCAGACACGAGATCCACAGCGTGCACATGGACCCGAAGGTCACCAGCTTGCCCTTCGAACCAATCGTAAGTGAACCTGCATACAGCTGGAGGAAATTCCTGAGCACGAACTCAAATTAGCTGAAATAGGGGCGAATGTGTTTGATCTTGAATTGATGAAGCGAATAGATTAGCCTATTGATCCTGTTGCGGTTGGTGCGTCATTTTTTGTCTCTTTAAATTCGAACGTGGGCCGTTTTTCGACGTCATGTGTATCCCAGAGTTGCACAACCAATGACATGAGCCTTCCACATTTCTTGTGATATATTTTCAATTGTATTCATATGATATGAGCTCTGTTCGAAATAGTGAGTATTATTGTGTCAAATGATGTTTCAGCAACCGAGATCAAGCTCTCACCTATTCACGCTCCGAAATGTTCACTTTCTCCATGCAATCACATCGACTTTCCAAAAAGCCTCAACGGTAATCGTCTGACAATATAAAACAATCCATTTTGCTTTTGCCACGCCTCATTTTCGTGCGCTGGCGTTATCCTTGCTGACCCACTATTCCTGCCTGCAGACAAACTTCACGAACGTGGTCAACATCGACACTGACGTGGCTGAGGGTAAGCTGCTCTTCACCGAGGTCAGTCCTCCCAACCGCATCGGATGGCTCTCGATGAAGAACCGCACCGCCGCCAATGCCACCACCATCATCTCGGTACGTTCGGAGCCAGAGGCTAGCTCATGCCCGGAACCGGCTATTGGGAGGGGGATGGGGTATTTTGGGCGTGAATGGAAAAAGTGTCCGCAACATAAATCGTGCACAGAAAGACATGGTCGTTGTTTTAAGACCATGTAAAGGAAATCCTTAGCTACAGACAAAGATAGTGAATTTTATTTTTGTTTTGCTATTTATTGCACTTTTACGATTGGAAGACAGACAATGGCTAGTAGTGAATATGCGGAAGGTCCGAGATATTGTTATTTCTGCTAGAGAAGTGTGCTGATTTCCACAGCACAGTTTGTTCAGGGACACAGATCTGGTTTTAACCAATTTTTCCAGATTCTGAGCCATTTCATACGACAATTTGTGCGGGATTCGTTGAACCTGGGGCAGTATTTAACATACGCTTAAACAATTTCGGAAAAAACAGTGAGTAATGAAGTTTGGGATACGATTTGGATTGATGACCTTGGCTTCAAAATGAGTGGACCTAGACCCGGATTGCCCGGAATATTTTTGGAGCGACCCGTTTCGAATCCGTATTGTCTTGGCCTCGACACGCTCCAGAGCTTCTTTCATGCATGTCTTTAGCATGGGTGTTGAGGTGAATGGGGAGGGCGCATGCCCCCGGCTGGAAAATTAGGGGACGTGCCCTTAACCTATTTCCGTCAGGCCCCGGCTACCCCTATTTCCGGCAGGGGGAATATCGGCCCCCTAAGATCCGTAATCTAACCGGCCGATTTTGAAAATTCAAAGTGCTATAGATTTCCCGACGCTAAACTTTATTTTGAAAAAAGAAAATTTCAAAATTTTGATTTTTAAGGAGAAGGTCGCAAAATATACAATTTTGTGTATTTTTAGATTTTCCATAACCCTTGTCTCTGTTGTACGATTTTCACAAAACTAGTTGAGATTTACAAATAATTGACCCAAAATTGTCATATACTCGAGTTACGCAAAAATTCGAAATTCAATGGCAGTTCCAGGACCAGGACTATGAGGAAATATATACAACCTAAAAGTTTTGTTACGCGGATTAGAAGCCGACAACTGCTTGGCATCTTTGACACATAAATAAATGAAAAAGAAAAACTCATCAGGGCGGATGCAGTAAGGTAAAACAGTGAAAAACATACCAACAATATGCAGTGGTATGCATGAGTATATTAGTCCCTCGACTAGTTGAAATTTAATTTCGATAATTTTACCCTCCCATGGCAGCTCTGGGAAAGGGGGACATAGGCGGATCAAGGACTCGTCGTGGGGGTGGGGGTGATTGAAACACATTTTCAATATACAACGATATTGAGTCGCGGCGGTGATACTGGCTGGAATATGCATTTGAAAATGTAGTGACTGGACACGCCCTGGTAATCTAGAATTGGGTATAACTATTTTGAATTTTCATATACCCAATTGTATTCGCCCTGGCACGGCTGTAAGCAGTCTTCTCACTTACTAACGTTTAGTCCTTCTTGATAACATTCCCCCCATTTTGAACTGCTGTAACCGCCCCTGATGAATACAAATAGTGACAATTGTGAATGCACTATCATATCACATAAAAATGATATAATAAAACTATATAACTGGTATCAGGATCAGCAGAGACGGCTTCCTTTTACAAAGAACCCATCGCATACGATAATACTTGGTTTGTGGAAGAACCTCCCCAAAAACCCAGCCATAGCTCCGCCCCTGGTAAATATATAATCTTGAAAATTTCAGAAAACCGCCTGTACTAGTTTTAGGAAAAGTCAGAAGTTTCAAAGTTCTATCGCAAGCCGTTTCGGAGATATTCTTGAAAAACCTGAGGGGGCAATATAGCCCCCCTGCCGAAATAGGGTTAAGGAATAAGGAGTCCGTTGCAGCTTTTTTCTTTGTTCTTGTACGTAATGCTGAGACGTGAATGTCCCCAATGTCATTGAGAGGCAGCTGCTGCCTTGGAAGTGCTTTCCATGTCGGCTTATAATTTCGTATTTTGCCATCCACTGCTTTCCCCTGGTCACCACCAGGTTGAACTCCGCCCCCCCCATCCCCCAGTAAATATCTGTGGCAACACTTGTGGTCACAACGAAATATAAATTTTCTTATAAATGTGTTACGAGCTGCGAAACAATCGCCAGCCGCCGTTGAACTCCCTAGTGCATGTTTACGGTTCTATGTTTGCAGTCTCAGCTTATGTGGTGGCAACTTATTTTCGGGTGGAAAAGACTGCTTTTCCCAATTCCGCTCCTCGGCATCAGGAGTGTGCCTTGTGCGTCTTTCTGAACGTAACAATAACTTCGATGACACTTCTGCGATCGCTTGCTCTTGGCATTGGTGAATTTCTCAATCGAAAGTGTTTGTAATTTAAAGGCCGTTATTTACGGTCATAATGATACGTTTTTTTGGAACGATTATCACTCTGTTTTGTCTGTCCGCTTTTCTCGATGTGGTTGACGGTCCTCGTTCTGTCACCCCGTTTACCAAGCGGTAGCTGCCGGCACTGGCTGATTTTAGAAGTAAGCCATGGAGCCATACTTCGTCATTGATGGAGTTTTATCCGGGAATTTCACCACCCCTTTCACCGGAAATCATATTTTCTGGCAATATTTTAGAAATATAAAAGCCCAAAGGCTCGATTCATTTTATGGAGCTTACTACAATAAAAACATCGTCAGTTGTGGAAAATTTGACGTTTGAAAAATTTAAGAGGTTAGAATTCACTCTGATGAAAAAAATCATCTTGAACTTCCGAATGCCTCGTGATGAATACGGCTGACTTTAACGGATGGATCGAGGGAAAAGGAGGTATGTGTTTACCTTTGCAATAAAGTATTTCCCCACCCCCCCTTTCCTCCGCACTGTGCCCCAACTACCCCTAAAATATCGGTTCGCTCCTACTTGCTCAACCCACGAGGGCAGTAACAGTGGCTCGGGCTGCGATCCGGCGCACTGTGGAAGTTTACGCACCCGCCCCCGCTCCCCTCAGGAAAATTCTCTCCAAAACACCAACAGAACATTACGCCCCAGGCCGAGGCCCATCCTCCCGAACGCAAATCCTGGACCCGCCTATGCTTACGTGAGTGCTCTTTTTAGTTACAAGTGTACCTTTTGGTTTGGGAATAACAGCATGCATTTTGTGTTACTAGTTTTCTGTACGATATTTCTAACTGGGTGAAGGGTTTCCGCTCGTGTCCGTTCGATTTCCGTAGTATAATATAGTGTAGTGTTCGGAAATTACCATAGTTTTGCGTCCCGTTAAAGGGAGATACGCGAAAAAATTATTGGCTAGATCAAAAGGTAAAAAAAGTTTTTTTTTCAGAAGTCCTATTCTCATTTTTGCGAATTCGGCCTGCAAATGCCTTAAAATTGCTCTCAAAGTCAACATTTCTAGACGACTTTACCGGTCCACCTCTTATCGATTTAAATGACGTAGGGGAGAGGGTGGTAAGACGGGCATGGTAGGTAGGACGCGCACAGACTCTGTGGACCAGACCAGTTATGGTATAAATGTTCCATTACTTGCATTAATGCGTCTTGGAATGTCCTATCGTGAGCCAAAAACACAAAGTTCTAACCTTTATTGGTTTGTCAAAATTTTAGACAAACAAAATTAGTGGTTCACCCTACCATTGTTAGTATTTTTGAGTGTAACATTCTGGCAGTGTCTGGCCCTATTTGGAAGGCCAAATATGCAAAACCTGTCTCGGGAGAGCGTTAACATACATTACGTGATTAAGTTTTATATGACCCCAGCACGGTGACCCCCAAGAATGATATTTTCTAGCATATTAACATGGGGCAAGACGGGCACGGAGTGAAATATTACATCACCATACACATTATAATATTTATCGCTGCGTTTTTGCATGTTTGAAAGGAATCAGTCTGAGAGTCTGCTGCAAACCGAGAATTTTAGTGATTGATTGCTAGATTACTATGAAAAATTTTGATTTTATGGGAATTCACCAAAATAATTTTCTCTCGACTATTTAATCGAAACAATGCATTACAAAGTGTTTAAGAACGCATTTTTGCTCAACGTGGTAAGGTTTTTGTCCAAAAGTTCTTGCATATGATAAACTACTTTCATAAAACCCGTCTTACCCCGCCTGTTGGGGTAAGACGGACTTTTGCAGCATTCTACGGTAAACGTTACTGCTCCTAGGAATATGCACGGATCCTAGTATGTTTAAGCGCAGGGACAAATAAATGTTTACTGAAGCTCAAAACAAAATTTCATCACTGTCAAATTAAAAGTGAGTGAGACACACAGTCTCAAACACAACTATGCCCGTCGTACCACCCTCTCCCCTACTCCCGGCTAAGGCTTGCAATATCTCGAAGAATTAGGTCATATCTATCCTAAACAGTGATGTAGAACTTCGGACTACCACAGAAAAAAAACATTCTTAAGAAAAACAACATTCCAAAACTATTTTGAAACAGAAATATAGGGCTTAAAAGAAATCACAATTGACCAATCAGAAGCCTGGGAATTATCATACCGGGGTCAAGTGACCTATCTGACGCAAAAGTTTCGTCATCCTGGGGATGAAGCAGAAAACGACTCAAGAACCGAGGTACAAAACGGCTGAAGACTTGAGTAATTTAGGTCTTTTGAGGCTTTTCCGTTTTTAGGGCAAACTAACTCATTTTGTAGTTTTTAAAGGCTTTGTAAAATTAATTCAAATACAAATACTGGAGAACAAACATTTGTATTACAAAAAAACATTACTTTTCAACTTTAAATAGTTTTCGAAAAGTAAGTGATGGGTGAAGGTTTCAGCATTTTATCGGAATTGTTAACCTGTTTCGATAATAAGTGAGTGGCCTCCCAAAATTTTGCCGAAGATACAAAAATAATTGACAGCTTCGTAATGAGGATTTTTCAAATAGCAAGAAACCACAATGATAATGTTTCGCGTATCTCCCTTTAAAGAGGAAGTAACAAGATGGCGGTACACCAGGCTCCGACACATTGTGAGCATGGGGTTGGTCTGCCCTTCGTGTTGTTGTGGTTGTAAGTAATAAAGGGGAAGTCAGCACCTTCGAAACATTTTTTGGGGAAAGGGAGCTTGCTGAGGCGTAAAGCATTCGTGGCCAACGTAGGACAGGTTAGACTAGGACCAACCAGTCCCGGATCTAGGGCGATGGTGTGGGGAGGGGAAAACGGGGGCCAAGATAGTGAGAAACATATGTTTCGTTTGAAAGAAAATTGGCGAAAGTTCGGGGGTTGGAGGAGAGATGAATTCTCCTTTCTCCTGAATAGGCGTCTTGGACCAGCTCTGATGTGGCTTATTTCTGCTCAAGTGGTGAGTTTTGGGAAAAACGAAATATCAAACCGAGAGTTTACAGAGCTCTTCCCCATCCCTCCTCACCCTGGATATCTCAGTTTCATTGTCATTGTTGTCGCACTCCCTTTTAAGTTGCTCCAGGTCAGTCGTGTGTCATAGTCATCATGAGGCCCGAAATACATTCTTTTCATCTTACTCTTAACACATTTTAGCTGATGGTACTAAGCTAAAACCATCTGTACTATATATTTAGTGGAATCTACTCACTTCGGCATTGCCTGCCAGCATATTCTGAAACCAGGCTACAACTAAATAAATGCAATGGCGATATAGAACGGATATCGATTTACAGTGGCAGTATGATGCACGCAATGTATATAAGTGTTGGCGTTGATGACCTTGCGTTCGAATGATTACTCGAAAATGAACAATGCAGGGAAGTTTGTTGGAAGCAGCACAAAAACAGCGTAGTCAATATCGTCTATATTTGACAGAATTCTAAGCGTCCCACCAGAACCACCAGCCTCCTCACCCTGCCCGTGCGCTCTTCAGGGCACGAAGTCAGCAATAAACCCGTCTGGCATCGCCTACGACTGGATCGGGAAGAAGGTGTACTGGGCGGACGCCCGCAACCACTCCATTTACGCCATGAACCTGGACGGAAGCCACGTGGTGATGCTGGCCAACGTGCAGCGTCCGCGCTCGCTAGTGCTGGACCCGTGCAAGGGCTACATGTACTTCATCGACTGGAACAGGTGCGGCGCCCGGTCCGGCTGAGGCGTGACTGCTGGTCCTAGCCTGTCGGTGCACAAGCGGCTACTGTGGTTTGTGTTCTTTTTTGTTTTGTTTTGTTTTTGTTTTTTTGGCTGGGACGGGGATGAGGTGGCTTAGTGGATAGCACCCTTGTCTTCTAAGCCACCGGTCCCGGTTCAAGTCCGGCGGAGCCTGCATAAGTCGATCTGATCCCCAAAATCCCTTCCAACAGGGTGAGGTTGGCGACGCCTAGACCCGGCAGTTGGTGCGTCTTAAACCCCAAAATTATTATTATTTGGCTGGGACCTGTCATTGCCGGGGACTAATTTGTATAACATGTTTCAATTTTTTTATCTGGGTAACCTGATGTTTGTGATTTAACCTACCTGATTCTGATAAAGGGCTGTTTCCGAATGTAAACTCTAAGTGTATTTTACGTCCAGGACTGAGTGTGTTGCTGAATTAGAATGATTTCTCCTCCATTTGATCGATGATCATTCAGTGAGAAGTGTGGCAATCATCCATCAGTATAAAAGTTATTCTGCTGTTTTTCTCCAGCTTCAGTATTCCTGTAACCGAAATGCACTGTGTCTTTGTCGTTGTTCAGGTACGGCTCCAGCGCGAAGATCTCGCGTGCTACCATGGCAGGCTCCTTCAAGGAGACGATCGTGCAGACGAACCTGACGCAGCCGTCGGGACTGGCGCTAGACTACGCCGACCAGAAACTGTACTGGACCGACCTCCTGCGGGAGAAGATCGAGCGGGCCAACGTCGACGGATCCTACCGAGAGGTTAGAGGTGTACACACTGATGGGACTGGGTGTAGAGGATGGAATAATGGTTACTCAGTCTCATGTCATACTTAGAGTCATAAATGCCATACTTGCAGCTTCTCTAGGTGTACCAGTGACGTTAACTCGTCAGTTGTCATATCCTTTCAGCTGTCTGGAATGAACAACTGCTTTACAGGTGGGGGCTTAACGACGCATCAACTGCTAGGATCACGCAGCGTTGCTAGCTCTCACCTTGTCTGTAGAGATTTCTGGGATCGTATTACTCTCAGAAAATCTGCCGGTACTAGAACCGGGGAGCGGCAAAAACGCATCCAGTTCCTTAGCGTGTCCGGTCATGTAGGGCTATATTCGACTTCCGCACAGATCGTATACACCGAGACAAATATGATCATTAGCAGTTCTGTTGTATCCGGCGGCCCTGACCATGTGCCGCTATTTTCAGGTGCTGATTGCGGCGACTCTCTTCCCGTACGGCATCGCAGTACACGGCAACTACATCTACTGGACGGACCTGCAGCTGCGGGGCGTGTACCGCGCCGAAAAACACACCGGCGCAAACACACAGGTCAGGCGACAACCGTCCCCTCGGGAGATCTCTGCCATTGAATCGCGGGGGTCAGCGGTAGTTAGAAATTATTGTGTGCGCTTATTTTTATGGGATGCACCTCATCCACGGCTTTCGTGGTGGATGTCGTATTTGTACATGATGTGTGAGTAGAGGGAAAATTACTCGAATCTGTTCTGGGATCGATATCAGGCTCTCGTTCAGGTGGGCAATAACATCTGAATGAGTCTGTATTTGATAAGGACATTATTGTCGTTTTGGTTATTATATTGTATGGTGGCACGATTATAAACAGAGGTCACCATCGAACGGAGACACTTTTTGACATCAGGTAAACGTGCCCGGCTTGTCGAACAGTGAAGGGCTCCAGGCAGAGGCGGCTATCGCAAGTGCGCGAACCCCTCCACCACCCTGGAGCCCTTGCCTTGCCTTCGTCTCTGACGGCCTGTGCTGTCACTCAGGAGATTGTGGACCGGCTGGACGGCACGCCGCGCGACATCCTGGTCTACTCGCTGGACAACCAGAAGTGCGAGCCGGCGCTGAACCCCTGCAGCATCAACAACGGCGGCTGCGCCCAGAGCTGCCACCCCAGCGTCAACGGCACGGTCAGTCCAGCCGCCGCCTCAACCGACCCAGACCAACGCCTGCTGGCACCAACGAACTGTTAAAGTGGGCTCAAGTGTTAACGTCATCTTAACTTTGAATCAAATTGTTTATTGGATCGTCATGAATTATATATAGGATTGGAATGATACATCAAATATGTTTGTTATATCGGCAACGTTGAGTATTCATACAAATTCCAAATAGCCTGTTGCTCGCCGAGAATGATTTGATTATGAACTTCAACACGAGATTATTTCATGCCTTTCTAATGTATGTAACCGAGCATTTCATTTTTGCGCTCTCGCTGACTTGGCTTGCGTGTGGGACAGGTCGAGTGCAAGTGCAACACGACCACCAAGCTGGTGAACGAGGGCAAGATGTGCGTCACCACTGACCTCACGTGTGACAACAACAAGTTCGTCTGCGGCAACGGCAAGTGCATCAGCAGGCTGTGGGCCTGCGACGGCGAGGACGACTGTGGCGACAACAGCGACGAGGACGAGAACTACTGCAGTGAGTACTAACTGGTTCACCTGCTAGTGTTCTTACGTCCCGGTGATTCTGCGAGAACATCTAAAATCTGGGGCTCTGTTTCAAGTTTTGGATTTGTACCCGCCCAATTATGTGGAAGATTATTATTCACCACGTTATTTTTTTAGATTATTTTTATTCTGTGTATGTTGAACTCGAAATATTTATGACTCGTATACAGAAAAACGTGAACAACACGGTCCACGCGATTTTTTCATAGTTTTGTTTTAAAAGCTCTCTGGTGCCATGGAACCCTAAACACTGGCACAAAAGTAACAGCTTAGATCGCAGTGCTAGCTCACACAGTGTGCATCCTTCTTTTGCCTATTGAACCCAGTTTCTGTTAGTTTCGAACCCATAGCTTGTTGGTCTGTGGTTCATTACCAGCCAGATTTAATTTAACAGGAAAAAAAAACATTTTAATTCCGGGACAGATAAGTCGAAGGTCGACGTGCGTTGGGAAAAGAAATGTTGTCACTTTGAGGCGACCGTCGCTCCGCTCTGTAACGCCCAGCGGTGGCCGTGTTCTGCAGCGTTCCACACGTGCAGTCCCTCCGAGTTCCGCTGCGGCAACGGCAGATGCATCTTCAAGTCGTGGAAGTGTGACCACGAGGACGACTGTGGCGACGGCACCGACGAGCTGGAGTGTAACTACCCGGACTGCGCCGAGGGCGAGTTCACCTGCTCCAACCACCGCTGCATCGACATGGACAACGTGAGCAGGCGGGCGGGACTGAGGGCATGGGACTGACGCCAGCGGGGCTATAGATAGACAGGAAGTGGATTTGTGTTCGATATAGTTCTTTGCGGTGATATTGAATTGTTGTTATGTATAAAAAAGGGGATAACTCATTACACTCGAAGGAGAGGAGCGGATTGTCCTGAAATATGTATAAATTTGGCCGCCAAAGCGAAGAACGGGTGGATGCTTAAGTTGAAGTTTCGCGGGCCTGCTTCCCGGTGCAAAGTGAAACAATGCTCTAATATGCAGTAACTTCCTTTGGCTCTCTTAAATATAGTAACTGTGGATGAAAACATTCGAATAGACGGGATAGGCTGAGTATATTGGAAGCATCTAGAAATCGTCTTCCTATTTACACCAGCCAGAATGTATCACCCGTTGTATCTATTACCGGTGTTCTTTTCATCGATACCATGTTCGCCTCTCTAGCATCCTTTCCAACGACCGTCAGGTGTGCAACGGCAACAACGACTGTCGGGACAACAAGACGTCCGACGAGGCGCTGGAGCTGTGCCAGAACCGCACCTCCACCTGTCCGCCCAAGCACCTCAAGTGCGAGACCACCAACATCTGCGTGGAGCCCTACTGGCTCTGTGACGGCGACAACGACTGCGGCGACAACAGCGACGAGAATGAGCTGCACTGTCGCGACAGGGAGTGCCCCAGTAACAGCTTCAGGTGCGGAGATTCAGGGTGGTGACGTTCTGACCACCTGGTCACCGCCAGCTCTGGCGTTTGTGGTGGGTCTGGCTGGAAAGGGTCCTCCGAGCCGCAGTGTAAACACCGGGTCTCAGAGGAACACTGCTCTTGGATGTGCTCCCATTGTATCAAGGGCGTGATATTAGAACGTCACCTTTGTAACCGTGGCGGCAGCGTCATCTTGTTCACGGATTTACTGTCATTAAAATATCAAATTCAGCCGGGAATGAAGACTGTTTTGTGCCCATAGGTTAGGAAAATGCAGACAATGTGCAAGCGGGAATTACCATTCGAGTTATGATTAATACCGACAGGGAACAGTCACGCATTTCATTATCCCTCAACGCTGTTTCTGCATGCAGGCTCTTCCTAGAGACCTCATATTCCCAATCCCTGCACTGTGCAACAGGTGCAACAACCACCGCTGCATCCCGGCCACCTGGCACTGTGACGGCGACGACGACTGCGGAGATAACGCCGACGAGCCGCCCGAGTGCAAGAGCAAGGAGCGCACCTGCTTCGGCTCGCTGTTCACCTGCGACAACGGCAACTGCATCCCGCGCATCTACCTGTGCGACGGCGACAACGACTGCATGGACGGCTCGGACGAGGCCGAACACCACCAGTGCAGTGAGCAGGCCGCCAGAGACGTCAGAGACGCGGCTGGAAAACAGAGACGGTGGCGCTCTCGGGGCGGGGGATGTCTATGCTGTATCTTGACTTTTATGTTATCGATTTTGGTTGTTTGTTACGATTTTTTTAATTTTGTCACGATTTCCAATCTTTTGTCAGCTTTTTATTGTAGTTTCAAAGTTTGAACATACGTTTTTCTTCTTGTGGGGACATAATGCTTTAAACAATATTGAGGCCTAAGGACTGCAGTCGCGGATGACTTGACTTTGCTACGAAAAGTTCTGAGCGAAAATAATGGTTGATCTCAACCTAAGCAGTTAACACGTTGTAAATGTTATATCTGCACTAAACCCGTTCAGTGTGCCATTTCGTGCGTAGATGTGACAAGGAGTGGCGCCCCCAGATTTCATACTGAAATTCTAGTCGGTACGACGTTGAGTCGAGGGGGGAGAGACGAGGCTGATCTGGTGCCTCAGATTTGCACACATTTGTGAAAAATCAAGCTGCGCGCCGGCGTGCTTGATGAAGTTTGCCGTCTGGGGTTAAGCAGTAGTTTTTTTCTGAAAGGCTGTGTGCAGTCTGGACTCCTTCCCGGCCCATGCCGCGGGCGCGTCTGATTGGGTCCTGTGTCCACAGACAATCGGCAATGCTCAGAGGACGAGTTCGCCTGCACTGAGAACAAGAAGTGGAGCCGCTCCACCTGCATCCCGCGCCGCTGGGTGTGCGACGGTGACCCGGACTGTGTAGATGGCGCTGACGAGGATCTCGACCTGGCCAACTGTACCTCCACACCGGAGCCCTGCACGGAGTCGCAGTTCACCTGTGCCAACGGACGCTGTATCAATATGGTGAGGGGGAGCACCTCCTGCGCTCCTGGCATAGTGATGTTAACTCTATCTATAGAGTGCTATAGTGCTCTGAGAGTTGAAAGCTACAGAGGCTGGCGCGCCGTGAAACCCAAAATTAAAAGGAAAGTCGGGGCCTGCTTCTGATGGCTTGATTGCGATAGAAAGTCGATAAGGTAATAGTTATACCGGGTACTGGTGCATTAACCCCCCACCGGGGTCGCCCACCTTCGCCCCACCGGGGGCCATCGATGGCCCCCTCTAACTCCGAAAATATGGGCGTTAGCGCGAATCTGCAAAGTGCAATAGAAAGCTCGCGTGAATTCAGTAAGAAATTACTTCGCATGTTTTAGTGCTCAGGTCAATGGTTTGACCTCCAGAGGTCAAATTAGGTCAAGATCGGCTATTTTCACTCAAATATGCAATGATTAAGCCAACTGGGCATAACTCTTATGTCATTAGAGCTATTGAGGCCTGGTAAAGTACATTTGATAGCAAATTGCCAGTACTTTTTCCGCTATGTGGAACGTAAAGACCTCCCGCCAGTGGTTTGACCGCCAGAGGTCACCTCGTGACCTAATATGACCTGAGGTCACGAAAGGTCAAAAGTGACTTGCCGTATATCAAATGAAAGCCAGTGACAAGACAAACACGATGGTGTTTAGTTCACTGCTCTAGCTCAATTAGGTCAAAAGTTATTGTCAAAATACTGTTTTTGACCTCTGGTGACCTTGGATGACCTTGGAAAGTCAAAGGCAAATATGACCCCTGGGATCCGTGAAAGGGTGTCCAAAAACGTTGTTCTGAGCATTCTGAGTATTTGCAATCATTTTTGTGGCTTTTATATCATGAAATAGCTTTTCCCCATGCTTTTCCAATGGGAGAGGTCGCCTCGTGACCTGACCTCAGGGCACGAAATTGAAAAATCCCGGATATACACCTTGTAGACCCTGGAGGGGTCATGAAGTGTAGGAAGTTCAAATTGATCGACTTTGAAATGTAGCTCTTACAGAGCTCTAAAGGTGAAGTGAGGTGACCTTGGTTGACCTCGTCTGGTGACCTGACCTTGGGTGACCCGGGGTAAAAAATTTCAGGGATGATGGAAAATGATGCAGTGAGAGGTGAGCCCTCAACCGCGGTGCTGCGTTTCGTTGTTTTTCTGATATCCCGGAAAAACCTTAGGGGAGGCCATCGATGGCCCCCCGGTGGGGCGAGGGTTAAGATATATGTTTTCCTTTTCGCGTGCGTTTTCTAAGGGGTATGATGTCATAACGACTACAGGACCATGACCCGATGGCAGTAACAAATTTTGTACCCCCCTCCTCCCTTCTACCTGTGACGTGGTGTTGAGTTCTTCGTATCCTGCTTGATCTATCCATGTAAAACTAGTAACAACAGTACCCCCACGCCATTAATGCAGATTACTTGCGTCATGTTCCGCTCCTCGCAAGGGTGACGTTGTTTCTTTGCGGTCGTAGAAGTGGGAGTGTGACCACGACAACGACTGCGGCGACGGCAGCGACGAGGGACGCGCCTGCAACAGCAAGTACCGCAACTGCACCGAGGACGAGTTCGCCTGCGCCAACCACAAGTGCGTGCGCAACACGTACCACTGCGATGGCGACAACGACTGCGGAGACAACAGCGACGAAGTCGGCTGCGGTGGGTGCTCCCTACTGACAGACCGCCATGGGCAGGCCGGGGCGAGCCAGCGAGTGTGGCTTGAATGGGAATTAACGCGAAATTCCCAACGGTTTGAACCAAGTTTATTTACACTCCATGTATGTCCATGTATGTAATGCGTGTTTGCAAACATACTTTCAAAACATGATGACTGCGATTTTTAGATACAACTCATAATACTAAGGCTCTTAGATGAATATTGTATACGCTGATTAAACATGACTACGGTGTGATCCAATTGAGTTGATTGATTACTAAAACGTTTCAGGTTTGCACTAAGACTCAGCTGCTAACTTGATGCTCTCATGTATTATCTTCAGCCTTGAATGTTAATGTGTACCTTGCAATTACAGCTAAGGATGCAGTGGAGTGCGACTCAGGCGAATTTTCGTGTGGATACAAGAACGACAACGGTACTCAGCGCTGCATCAAATACGAGCTCGTCTGCAACAAGGTAAGTCGCCCCTGACATCATGTGCATGTCAACCAGCTAAGTTTCGTTTTTTTCTATGTTTCTTACGAAACGCTTTGCCTCTCAAACAGCTTACCGATAAGGTTGAAGTGATGACTACAGCGGGGTGTATCTTTGGTGATTGCTTTGCTACGTCGTTTTGCTCGACAGTCAGTGGCTTCTAAGCCAAAGACACAGGTCATGCAGACCATTATCAAGTTGGTTTTAAGTCAAGCAGTAGACACAAATCTGTCTTTAAGACCGGGAAACGTTGCTGATTTGATGTCGAGGTGAGCAGGCCGACCTTTGGTCTTTGGTCAGCTGTTTATTTTAGTTCCACTCTGTGCCGCTAGGTGGATGACTGCGGAAACGGTGCAGACGAACCTCTGCACTGCAACCAAGATGAATGCGCCAAGACAGACGTCAACCAGTGCGCCCACAAGTGTGTCAACACGCTCACAGGCTACTACTGCGAGTGCAACCCTGGATACAAGTGAGCTCATTGTTCTCTTGTAGATGTCATGATGCGAGTTGCCGATGAGCTTAGGTGGACGCTGTATATGTATAAGTTTACCAAGCTTTGGCATTGCAAGGTTTTTTAGTAGCTCTTATGCGGATTCTTTAATGCAATTTGGAGTCTGGTTTTTTCAAGCTAAAATAGCCATCTTCATATGTGACACATGTAATATCTTTTCTTTTTGTTGTTTCTTTTGGTCAAAGTGGACAATGCCACCCGTGAATTTAGAAAACTCTGTGAAATCCGTTATTTCCAGGAAATAAGCACCTGATTATGAATCTTAATTTTAATTTCTAATTTTCTCAATCTTTACAGACTGATGCCAGACAAGAAAGCCTGTGATGATGTCGACGAATGCACCGAACAGATCAGCAAGTGCTCGCAGGAGTGCTTTAATCGTCCTGGCAACTTCTCCTGCAAGTGCAACGACGAGTTCTATCAGCGCGAGCCGGACGGCATGACGTGCAAACGCCGCGACGACACCCCCCGGCTGGCTCATCATCACCAACAAACACTACGTACGCAACATCAGCACCGACGGCACCCACTATTCGCTGATGCACGCGCAGCTGCAGAACGTGGTAGCGCTTGACTTCGACCTGAAGGAGGACCGGCTGTATTTCGCCGACGTCGGCGACAAGAAGATCCACCGGACTGTGCGTAACGAGAGCGGCGAGTTTTACGCCCCCATCATCAGCCAGGCTACTGGTGGCCTGGAGGGGCTGAGCGTAGACTGGGTGGGTCGCAAGCTCTACTGGCTTGATCGGCATCAGAAGCATCTGGATGTTGCAAACCTGGATGGTTCGTGGAGACGAACGCTTCTGAACCGCGGCCTCACTGATCCTCGTGCTATTTCTGTTCACCCCGGCATCGGCTACATCTTCTTCACCGACTGGAACCTGCAGTCGTTCATCGGCAAGGTCGGCATGGACGGCAGCAACTTCACGCGCATCCTCACCTTCAACGACAAGGTCATCTGGCCGAACGCGCTCACCATCGACTTCTTCGCCGAGAAGATTTTCTGGGCAGACGCCCATTTGGACTACATCGCGTACGCCGATTTCGACGGTCGCGACAAACACGAAGTTCTGGTCGGTGAGAATGTCCACCACGTGTTCGCGCTCTCCATATTGGACGACACCATGTTCTGGACTGACTGGAACCTGAAGGCGGTGGTGCGCGCGCACAAGTTCACCGGCGCGAACGTCACGATCCTGCGGAACACCACGCACGGGCCGTACGACATCAAGGTGTACCACCCGCTTCGTCAGCTGCGCTACAGTAACCCCTGCGCAGTCAACAACGGTGGCTGCTCGCACCTGTGTTTACTGGCACCCGAGAAGGGCGGCAAGGGCGGTGCCACCAAGGCCGTGTGTGCTTGTCCCGACGATTACGTTACAAAGGACGATGGCAAAACGTGCATCCACAACTGTTCGCCGCGCATGCATCGCTGCGGACCTCCAGACGATGTCTGCATACCCTGGTTCAACAAGTAAGTCGTCCCGCTACTATCTGCGTGTGTTTTCACAATGTAAATTGGGGCCTATTGCGCTAAAAAAGGAGTGAAAATGTGAGAGAAGAAAATGAGTGATGCGAAATGAAGTCAAAGATGAATTGACGGGAAGTATGTGCCTCCATTGCAAGTCCTGGTATTTTGTTGAGTGATCTGTGTACTTTATCCCGTTCAAAGATCATTTCGCTATCATTTCACGGAATCAAGTTCTGGAGTTTCATATATCTGAGCTACTTTGCTATATTCACAGTTTTTTATACATATTATTGGATATTCTACCGACTTGTCAACCTGTTTTCTCGGCGCGCGTCAGGTGTGACGGCAAAAGGGACTGCACCGACGGCTCGGACGAACACAACTGCCCCGATCGGGTCTGCCCGCTGAACCAGTTCCAGTGCAAGAACGGCAACTGCACCTCCAAGGCCAGCAAGTGTGACCGTGAGTGGCCGCAATGTTCTGAGTCCGCGCTGGCACGGCACTCCCTGAAACTCGGGCATTGGTGAAGCCTGTCCAGCACCGGCTGTCCACGCCCCGTCACTGTCAGAAAAATGTCCGCCGACTTCAGTCCAGAATGTGGGAATACGACAGTGTCTATTTCCATTGTCCAAATGTTTGTGGCCGAAACACTCTGTTGGTCAAAGCTGTCGATTGTGCTGTGTTAAAGCTGTGATCTAACTCTGAAAAATATTGTCATCAAGAGCATATCAGCACGAAGCAGTGGTGTGGCTAGGCGGTGGGATTCGGATACAGGAGTTATCAGGCTATGAGTCTTAGGCTATCACGTCCACGCCATATTTTCTGGCGTCTAGTATCATGGGAATGACAATACCTGTCATGATAACGGTTGGCGTGTAATAAAACCCCGGTATTTTTATTCTGTCGATGAGACTGACATGTGGTAACGTACTCGCTTATGGCATCATGTTGTCTTATCACCACATTTCCACTGCATTGTCCCATCACCACGCAGTCTGCTCACCACTTTGTACGCTGTCTTATCACTGCCTTGTCACCACATTGTCACCACATAGTCTGATCACCACTTTGTACGCTGTCTTATCACCATTATTTCACCGTGCGGCGTGTTGCAGAGCACGACGACTGCGGCGACAACTCGGAGGAGGAGATGTGCTCGCACCGGTGCCCTGAGCACTACTTCCGCTGCGCTACCAACGGCTTCTGCGTTCTGTCCTCGTGGACGTGCGACGGAGACCGCGACTGCACCGACGGCAGCGACGAGTCGGAGGAGCTGTGCCGTGAGTGGCGACCCCTGTACCGGAGTACCGGACCCCGCGGCTCATCTGCTGGCGGATGTCGCGAGCGGTAGACGGAGCTGTTCGGTTCACATTCGCATTACGCCGAGTGAGGGATGGGCTTTGTTCGAAGTGAGGTCAGTTTTTCTTGGTTTTTAGACAAAGGACAGAAGCGTGTGGGATAGGTTCAGTTTGGTTGCCTCAGTTCGTGCTGGCTGGGTTACTGCGGTCGCCTTACTGCGATCGCTGGGTGTGCTGGGATGCAGTAACCTGTGCTGCTGTGTGACGTCATCTCCGCTGTCTGTGTCCGCAGACACGGGCAACTGCGACAAGGACACCCAGTTCAGCTGCAAGAACGGCAAGTGCATCGCCAAGCTGTGGTCGTGCGACGGCGACAACGACTGCGGCGACGACAGCGACGAGCCGGCCCACCTCTGCCGGCAGCAGAACTGCACGGCGGGCTGGTCGCGCTGTCCCGGCTGGGCCAACTACCGCTGCATCCCCGACTGGCTCTTCTGCGACGGCAAGGACGACTGTCGCGACGGCAGCGACGAGGTGGAGAGCAGCTGCAAGGCCTGCTCCAAGACCGAGTTCACCTGCAAAAACAAACGCTGCATACCTGAGTGAGTGGCTTTGTGCGGGTGGCGACAGCGTTTCTGTTAAACGCAGGTGCCATTCTGCCCTGATGTTTATCACCTATGGCGATTAAAAGAAATGATTCGAAGCCTTCATGCATGAGCTTTTTATATTCTGATCGTTTTCTGATAAAAGTTTAAGCATGTTTCCCCCAAAGCGATTCTATGGCGGTCCCAGTCTCTGTTAAGCGGCGTAATAGTGGACCAGTTTGTTGACTGTGGTGTACTGTCCTGCATGTCCGTTCGATTTGTTCCGCCACTCATATATTTGGTTTTAGGTGCTAGCTGAAGAGCACTTTCCACATGCATGCTCAAGTAATACAGCAACTTGTTCTGAGATTGCCTCAAAAGCTAACACAGACCATCTCACCGGCGCGCAGGCGGTGGCTGTGTGACTTCAACAACGACTGCGGCGACAACTCGGACGAGGAGGACGAGATGTGTGAGAACAAGCACCGTCCCTGCTCGGAGGACGAGTACCGCTGCAAAAACGAGCGCTGCATACCCAAGAAGTGGAGGTGCGACCACGACGACGACTGCGCCGACGGCAGCGACGAGACCGACTGCAAAGACTGGACCTGCCAGGTGGGTGGTCGGTGTCAGCGCTGAGTAGGTAGGTCAGTGCTGATGATTAGGTCAGCGCTGATGTGTAGGTCAGCGCTGGGGAGTAGGTCAGCGCTGATGCTGTGGTTCAGTGATTATGGTTAGCGCTGTTGCTGTGGTTCAGTGCTGATGAGTACGTCAGCGCTGATGAGTAGGTCGGTGCTGATGAGTACGTCAGTGCTGATGAGTAGGATAGTGCTGATGAGTAGGTCAGCGCTGATGGTTAGGGCAGCGCTGATGAGTAGGTCAGCGCTGATACTGTGGTTCAGTGCTGATGAGTAGCTCAGTGCTGATGGTTAAGACAACGCTGATGAGTAGGACAGTGCTGATGCTGTGGTTCAGTGGTGATGAGTAGTAGTCTAGTTAGGTAGAAGGTCAGTGCTGATGAGTAGGTCAGCGCTGATGCTGTGGTTCAGAGGTGATAAGTAGGTCGGTGCTGATGAGTAGGCCAGTGCTGATGGTTAGGGCAGAGCTGATGAGTAGGCCAGCGCTGATGGGTAGGTCAGCGCTGATGCTGCAGTTCAGTGCTGATGATATCTCTCTGATCGACAATTGTTCTAGGTTATCGGTAGCTACTCAGGGCTCTGGAAGATTTCAAATATAGTGGTCAGCGTAGCTGTCTGCCACGCAGCCGACCCGGGTTCAAGGCCCGGCGGCTTCCCTGAACAAGGAGCAAGCTGGCTCCCGAGAAACCCTTCCAACAGGGAAAGAGTTGGCGACGCCATATGACCCTGGCAGTTGGTGCGTCGATAAGCCCCCAAAAAAAAAAAAAGATTTCAAATAGTTTTTTTGCACTGACGGGTACAAAGTTATTCGTTTCTTGACATTCATCGTATTTCATCTCCTCGTTTTCAGCATCAGTTAAATTGAGTTTATTTTTTTCCGACGCCGTCTCCACGGCGTTCTCTCAGTCATCCCGGTACGTTGCAGCGCCGTCTCTGACAGCCTTGCTGGCGGTTTTCTCACAGCCCGGCGAGTTCCAGTGCGCCTCAGGACACTGCATCGCCAACAAGTTCAAGTGTGACGGCGGTAAGGACTGTCACGACTTCTCTGACGAGAAGGACTGTCCGCCGCGCTTCCCCGGCGGCCGCTGGTGCCCCGAGGAGCAGTTCCAGTGCGCCAACCACCTGTGCGTCGGCCAGAGCAGCGTCTGCGACAGCCGCGACGACTGCGGCGACGGCAGCGACGAGCTGGACTGCCGTGAGTGTCTTCCACTGTCCAGCGACGAGCTGGGCTGCCGTGAGTGTCCTCCGCTGTCCAACCACGAGCTGGACTGCGGTGAGTGTCCTCCACTGTCCAGCCACTTGCTGGACTGCCGTGAGTGTCCTCCGCTGTCCAACCACGAGCTGGACTGCGGTGAGTGTCCTCCACTGTTCAATAGCCTGGCCGGTTTTGCAAAAAGTTGTTCGAATGTTTTGTCCCCATCTGTTTTTAGATGCATTTTGGTGTGCTGATTACGAATATGCGGTCTAAAATTTAAAAATCGAAAAAATTCTGCCCGCGCCCGGCCGTTGAAAGTTTTCCTTTTTCCCGAAATTTGCACGTGTTTTAACTACTTGTCTAATTCAGTCAGGTAAAGACTAAAATTTTTCTATAGATTGAGAGAATGGACAATTCTGCATATTTGAGAAGAAAAATCATCGCTCTATCTGTATCCAGTTTTCCGTAGTTTTACCGTAAAGTGGAAGATCTGTCATTAGTTCCAGAAAATGATCACAGATGGCGTTAGCGAACGCAGCTCTTGAAGAGGTGTTCATGGGAGCTTTGAGCCATCGTAACCTAAATTGAAACACGTGACCTGGCCTAATGTATACCCGGAGGCCTTTCAAAGCAGTAGTGGGTACAAATGGAGGTGGGGAGGGCTCAAGTCCCCCTCCCGCGCTCCTCAAAATGTTGAAGTGCTTACAGGTAGTAGGTAAATGCATTTCATAGACGGAGACCATTTGAGGTTATGGCCTGATGGACCCAAGCACCCTCCAAAATGAAGTCCTGGAACTGCCACTACCACAAGGTTTTCGTAGAAAATGTGTTAATATTCATGTGAGAGCTTAATTTTCTATGGGTTAACACAAGTTTAATTAAAATTGTCTAAGAAATCAAGGAGCACAACAATAAGATAGGAAACAAAAATTGGCACACGCTGTAGTTATACACAAAATTTCCGAACAAAAACTCCCGCAAAATAGCCACTGCAGTTGACGCGCAAGTAAACCCCAATAATTATGGAAAAACTACCTGTTCAGTATGTGATGTATGTGATGTATATTTCTCTCATTGACATTAGAAACAAATCAGGCCTCGTTCAGATACAAAATAGTAATATCTGTCGGTTTTCCCGGAGCCAAGTAAATAGAAAAATATGCGAATGATTTAGGTCATATTCACGAATTTTCGAATGTTTATTTCGAGCTTCTAAACCATATTCATTTACGTAGTTCCCATTTTACGATGTGGCACTCACGACACAGCATAGCCAATCACTGCCTAGTCATCAACGCATTGGGAACTCACAGTCAGGGCCTCGTGCTGCCAGCAGACCGTTGTCGCTGCCTGAAGGAACGCCTGTTCAGTGCGTGCCCGTCCTGCCGCCGGACTTCGGTGACGGCACACACCGCTTCAGTGGTTACCTTTGCCGCTCTCTCGGTGGACTGGGTGTGGTTGGGGACTTGCGTTTTGAGTGGTACAGTGATGCACTGCTCGAGAAAGCTGTCATTCATGTCTCGCACCAACGGTGGTTCGACGTCTTCACCGGCTTCAATGGCTTTCGTGATGTCCACCAGCTGGGTGGATGTCTCCGCATTGAGGTTGATCCGAGGAGCCCTCAGCTGTCGAAGATTCCTCAGCCTGAGGAATCCTCAGCCTGCTGTCGTTGCCATCGTACACATCGGATGTGCTGCACTACTGTCTGCCTGGTTTCGGGCTCATCATCCCCGAGCATGGCAAGAAGGATGACTTCAGCATGTGCCACGTGTGAGTTTCTCGCCACGCTGCTCTGGATGACTTCGAGGGGAGTCCCGCTGAAGTATTTCCTTTGAAGGCAGAGCTCCTTGCAGACGTGCTGTGGTGCGTATATCACGTCCCACTTCTGCTTCACGTCGATGACCAGTTGCACATACCTACAAACCACGCAGCGCGCCAGGGTGCAGGGCTCATCAGAGGGGTCCTTCACCGACATGTACACACGGAGCAGACGGCTTTGAGCCGTGTACCAGCGCGCCATACTGAGCTTGCCATGCTCCGTCTTCCACGCTTGTGGCATCTCTTGTCACTGATATGTGCACTGATTCCACGCCACAAGCGTGCAGTGCAACACATCCGATGTGTACGACGGCAGCGACAGCAGGCTGAGGATTCCTCAGGCTTAGGAATCTTCGACAGCTGAGGGTTCCTCGGATCAACCTCAATGCGGAGACATGCACCGAGCTGGTGGACATCACGAAAGCCATTGAAGCCGGTGAAGACGTCGAACCACCGTTGGTGCAAGACATGAATGACAGCTCTCTCGAGCAGTGCATCACTGTACCACTCAAAACGCAAGTCCCCAGCCACACTCAGTCCACCGAGAGAGCGGCAAAGGTAACCACTGAAGCGGTGTGTGCCGTCACCGAAGTCCGGAGCCAGGACGGGCACGCACTGAACAGGCGTTCCTTCAGGCAGCGACAACGGTCTGCTGGCAGCACGAGGCCCTGACTGTGAGTTCCCAATGCGTTGGTGACTAGGCAGTGATTGGCTATGCTGTGTCGTGAGTGCCACATCGTAAAATGGGAACTACGTAAATGAATATGGTTTAGAAGCTCGAAATAAACATTCGAAAATTCTTGCATATGACCTAATTCATTCACATATTTTTCGATTTCCTTGGCTCCAGGAAAAACTGCAAATATTACTATTTTGTATCTGAACGAAGTATGATTTGTTTCTAATGTCAATGAGAGAAATATACATCACATAAATCACTGAACAGGAGTTTTTCCAGAATTATTGGGGTTTACTTGCGCGTCAACTGCAGTGGCTATTTTGCGGGAGTTTTTGTTCGGAAATATTGTACAAACTACAGCGTGTACCAATTTTTGTTTCCTATCACATTGTTGAGCTCCTTAATTTCTGAGACAAATATAATTAAACTTGTGTTAACCCATAGAAAATTAAGCTATCACATGAATATTAACACATTTTCGCCGACCAATACGAACCCTTGTGGTAGTGGCAGTTCCAGGACTTCATTCTGGAGGGTGCTTGGGCCCATACGCGTCGGAAAAGGGGGGCCAGGAGGGGCTTGGCCCCCATTTCTTGGCCAAAAATGTCCTGATCTCAGTCAAAATGAGAGAAAACCGGACATTCTTATATCCAGCTGCTGCAGAAGGCAACGAGGAGCCCAAATTCGAACAGTTTTTGGTCCTGATGTTGAAAGTTTTTTGTCAGCTTCAGGTTGAAGTTTGGCTGGTCCCCCACTTTTTTGCCGAGGAGCGTGGGAGGGGGACTTGAGCCCTCCCCATCCCTATTTGTACCCACTACTGCTTTGAAAGGCCTTCGAGTGTACATTAGGCCAGGCCACGTGTTTCAAATTAGGTTACGATGGCTCCAAGCTCCCATGAACACCTCGTCAAGAGCTGCGTTCGCTAACGCCATCTGTGATCATTTTCTGGAACTAATGACAGATCTTCCACTTTACGGTAAAACTACGGAAAACTGGAAACAGATAGAGCGATGATTTTTATTCTCAAATATGCAGAATTGTTCATTATCTCAATCTTGGAAAAGTATTAGTCATTACCTGACTGAATTAGACAAGTAGTTCAAAAACGTGCAAATTTCGGGAAAAAGGAAAACTTTTAACGGCCGGGCGCGGGCAAAATTTTTTCGATTTTTAAATTTTAGACCGCGTATTCGTAATCAGCACACCAAAATGCATCTAAAAACAGATGGGGACAAAACATTCGAACTACTTTTTGCAGAACCGGCCAGGCTACTGTTCAACCACGAGCTGGAATGCCGTGAGTGTCATCCACTGTCGAGCCAGACTGCCGTGAGTGTCCTCCGCTGTCCATTGCCGTGAGTGTCCCCCACTGTCGAGCCAGACTGCCGTGAGTGTCCTCCGCTGTCCATCACGAGCTGGACTGCTGTGAGTGTCCTCCGATGTCTATCACGAGCTGGACTGTGGTGAGTGTCCTTCACTGTTCAACCACGAGCTGGACTGCCGTGAGTGTCCTCCTCCCTGTCCATCACGAGCTGGACTGCCGTGAGTGTCCTCCACTGTCCATCACGAGCCAGACTGCTGTGAGTGTCCTCCGCTGTCCATCACGAGCCAGACTGCTGTGAGTGTCCTCCGCTGTCCCTCACGAGCCAGACTGTTGTGAGTGTCCTCCGCTGTCCATCACGAGCTGGACTGCGGTGAGTGTCCTTCACTGTTCAACCACCAGGGACTCGCTGTATTATGTTTATCAAAACTAGCGCGTTTATGTTCCGGCCTCGCGGGGGGGGTAAACTGTATAATTTGGTATTGACTATATCTCGTTCAATGAGCATATCCTGTCTGAATCTGCTATTACGACATTTCATCTTGATACGTTATCGCCAATGCTGTCAGAATTTGTCTCCCCTCACCAACTCGTGTTAATAAGCACCACCGGTCACCGCTGCATGAGCACTATCCTGTCACGCGGGCTGACTGAGTACGTCGGCGTCGACAGAGGCGCACGACTGCGAGAAGGTACACCGGTACCGCTGCGCCAACGGTCTGTGCGTGCCGCGGTACACGCTCTGCGACGGTACCGACAACTGCGGCGACGGCAGCGACGAGAACAACATCACAGTCTGCCACGACAGGAGGTGGGTGGACGATGGGTGCCGTCGGGCTGTGGCTACAGGGCAGGTGCGCTGGCGCACTCAACTAGCGTTTCTAGATACTTGAATAGGTTAAGCTATTCTATCGTTGCGTTTCATGCAATCAATGACTGACATAATTAGTGACAGGCTAAACCATTGCAGCTTTAGATTTCATGCGATCAGGCGTGCGAAATTTAATGATACTTATATAGTTGCTATGAGTTTACTTGAAGCTTCTACTTCTACGAAAACATTGCACTTCTGAACTCCACGGCGGCGTGACATTGTTTGCCCAACGGACATTTTTCAGTATACACCGACGCAGATAAATAGGTCACACTGGGCACTGAATGGTTGCAGTGCCCGAGGCGTCCTCAGAGCTTAGCCCACTGTGTTACGTGACGCGGTATTCGCAGAAGGTACCAGTACTGCGGCTTTAAGGAGTTCAGGTGCGCCAACAGCAAGTGCATAGACCAGGCGAAGCTGTGCGACCACGCGGACGACTGCGGCGACCACTCGGACGAACTCGGCTGCCGTGAGTGGAGCTCAGCACAGCTGAATAGTGGCTCTCTAGAGACACTGGTTATATATTCATTAAAGGCTGGTTGGTTGCTTGTGTGAACGGGAAAAATCACAGCTGTGGGATATCCGACTCTTCGTCTTAGTTTGTGAAACATCTGAAGGTTGTAAGTGCTCCAGGGGATGTATTGTGTCACTTCGTAAGCACTGGGCCAGACTTGGGAGATGTAAGTTCGCCTGAAAATCTGCATTTGCAATCGGTATTTCAACATGCCAGATTAGCAGACTTTGTTGCTGATAAGCGCTGAGAGAAATGTAGGGTCGTTGGCTTGGAAAATGTATTACTCACCTCATTGAACTCGGTAACAGTTCCCGTGCAAGTTTCAGCGTCACTTTTCATTCGCGATTGTGCACTGAACTGTTCCACAGTAGTGTCTCTCTCTCTCTCTCTCTCTCTCTCTCTCTCTCTCTCTCTCTCTTTTTTTTTTTTTTTTTTTTTTTTTTTTTTTTTTTTTTTTTTTTTTTTTTTTTTTTTTTTTTTTTTTTTCTTCTCTTCTCTTCTCTTCTCTCTCTTTTTTTCTTTTTTTCTCTCTGTCACGTCTTGATGACAACCTTCTCTGAGCCGTCAAATCCCCGAACCTACTGAGATCCCTGTCCCGCCATCAGCTCCCCGCACCTGCTGGGGTCCCTGTCCCGCTGGCAGATCCCTGTACCTGCTGACGTCCGTCCCGCCGTCAGGTCCCTGTCCCGCTGTCAGTTCCCTGTACCTGCTGATCTCCGTCCCGCCATCAGGTCCCTGCACCTGGCAGATCCCTGTACCTGCTGACGTCCGTCCCGCCCTCAGGTCCCTGTCCCGCTGGCAGATCCCTGTACCTTCTGACGTCCGTCCCGCCGTCAGGTCCCTGTCTCGCTGGCAGATCCCTGTACCTGCTGATCTCCGTCCCGCCATCAGGTCCCGCACCTGCTGAGGCCCCTGTCCCGCCGTCAGCTCCCTGTCCTGCTGGCAGATCCCTGTACCTGCTGAGGCCCCTGTCCCGCCGCAGATCCCTGTATCTGCTGACGTCCGTCCCACCGTCAGGTCCCTATCCCGCCGTCAGCTCCCGCACCTGCTGAGGCCCCTGTTCCTCCGACAGATCACGGCGGCGGCTCGGAGCTGGCCCGGTGTGGCACCAACCGTGGCGGATGTGCCCACGACTGTACGGACCTCGCCGAGGGCGGGTACCTCTGTCACTGCTACCGCGGCTTCCGGGCCTCCAAAACCAACCCCAAAATATGCGAGGACATCGACGAGTGCCGCGAATTCACCCACAACTGCTCTCAGATCTGCATCAACTTCAACGGAACATTCGGCTGCGGCTGCCGACAAGGATTCGAGGCCGTAAGCATTTGCCCTATGCTGATTTCCCCCCCTGTGTTTTGTGTGCTGGTGGACGTGTATAGAAATATGTAAGTCTTGCCTGCGCTCCGTGGAATTCCCTCAGGCATTGAAATGCGAGTGTCAGTTCCATTTCTTCAGATCTGTCTGACTGAAGTGTCCCGGGTTTCAGGAGGGTCTGACGGGCGTGCCGTGGGTTTCAGGTAGGTCTGACGGGAGTATCCCGGGTTTCAGGTGGGTCTGACGGGCGTGCCGTTGGTTTCAGGTGGATCTGACCGGCGTGTGCCGGGTTTTAGGTGGGTCTGACCGGCGTGTGCCGGGTTTCAGGTGGATCTGACGGGCGTGTGCCGGGTTTCAGGTGGGTCTGACTGGTGTGTGCCGGGCGTATGGGACGGTGACACTGATGTACTCCACTGGACCTGAGATTCGCGGCTTCCAGCCTGCTGAGAGCATCTCTGTGGACATCATCCGCGGCCAGTCCCGCGTGGAAGCCGTCGACTTCCACCCAAGGTCAGAAGCTCACGTGGCCTGGTGAAATTGCTCTCAACAGCTATTTTGTTGGTGACCTAACGCAATCTGTTCATTTTCTGCGTAATTTCAGATAATCGTGCCTGCAATGAGATAACCATGCAGTACCTTGGATTTGAGCCGTTCCCAATTTCCCAGTATTTTTATATTCACTTTACTACCTTATGTGCTATCAGCTACCATTTCTACTAAATTTGTTTTCTGAAATTTCTTTTCCGTTAGTAGTTATTTCTCCGAGACATTCGTTTTAATTCATGTTAATGTGGAAATTTGGGGTTAACAACATCTGCATGTGGTAGACGTTTGATTGAGTTGACCAACAAGCAACTATCACTGGGCAGTGAGCACATGGTATTCTGGACTGATTCGTTCGAGAAGGCCATCAAGCGCTCCTACATCCCCGGAGACAAGGCCAACGTCAACATCGGCTACGCGCAGGACCTGGAAATCAAGGGTGAGTTCTCAATCGCACCGTAGGCGACCGGATTTGCTCTGAATGATATTTTCAGGCCCGTATATTTTATCGTGTACTTTTGACAGTTTAATGTTTTTGTTCATTAAGCGGTACCCCGCGATTTGGAAAGTGTAATAAAACTCATCACTATTAGGCAGAAAGTGAATAAAATTCGATGTGTACCATTGTTAGGTCATGTGTTGCACCTTCTCAAGTTTTTGCATTGGAATTATTTATCCTTACTTTCTCCATCCTCGGAACACTGCGGTTTGATCGGGATAGAGCAACGAGCCTGCAATTTTGAAACATCAACGGTTGGAAACTCCGGAATATTTTATCAGTGAACTATTGGACATGCTTTGATCGTGATGCTTCTGAATTGTTATGAAGACTGTTTGAGCTCATTTTGTATCTCCTTTTTGCATTACTCCTTGCATCTTTCTGCACTACGGAAGATGGTATATCTGGGGAGAAGTGGTAAAATCTGAGAACTGTGTGTGACTACGCTACACCTGATTAAAACCACGTTTCAGTTAATGCTGCCTATCATCTGGGTGATGTAATTACAACGGTCGAGCCCTGAAGTTCAAATGAACATCTCATACTTCTTCAATACCAAATTAGTTCGGATTCAGACCTGTTCAGAACCTTCCATTCTGATTAATTCCGACTTGTGGTCCAGGGTGGGTAATTGCAGGCAAGTGGCACTTTGACTAACAAACATTAATTACACAAAATACACATTAATTACATAGCTGGGTGGTCCGCTGCTTGCAGACCCTCTGATTGCTGGCGGGGTAGTGGTAGTGGAGTCTATAATCTAATAGTCCTGAGTGGTGGGTGGTGGACACATAATAATTCTTAAAAAATACCGCCACCAATAGGCTGTCAAGGGAACCATCACTCCAAAAAAAACTAATAAACAAGTATATTGAATGAATCTTTTTACTGTCTAGATTGGTTTACATATCGTCCAATCAACCTGATAATTTTATGTGATAGACAAGTAGTTATTTTCCTTAAAATTCATTGGAAAATACCGATGATAAACACTTTTGAGTAGAGCTTTGGTAATGCTATGAAATACAAAAGTAGCGGTAGTGGAATAGTGGGTGGCGGTTTGGCAGACTTTGAACAAGTAGCGTCAGCAGCGGTAGCGGTTCCAGCTAGCCAAGGTAGCGGTAGTAGCGGTAACAGTTTATCAAAGCGTGGTAGCGCCGGGCCTACTTTGACCTGTGCTGACCGTGTGCCCGGCGGCGGCAGGTTCTGCTAAGCCGGCGGGCGTGGCAGTCGACTGGGTGGCGGACAACCTGTACTGGACTCAGGTGGACCGGTCCGGCAGCAAACCCCGCGGCGCCGTCGTCACCTCCACCACCGACGGACGCTACAAGCGCACACTGATCGCCACACGTGAGTTTCACACCTCCGCACAGGTGTGCCACACACTCGCACGTGAGTAAGGGGGGGCAGTATCGAGGTGCCAAGTGCTCGATCGAGGGGAGAAGCACCAGCCCCTTTCCCCCTCGGATTCGTATATGTGTGGGACCTCACAAAACAGTTACGTTTTGCTTGCTCGTCTGAATGTATAGGGGATTTCCAACAACACTGACAGTGTTGTTGGACTACAGACTGGTAGAGGGAACCTCTCACAGCAACATTGACGTGTTGCATTTGGCGTGCAGGTCTGGAGGAGCCGGTGTCGATGGCGGTGGACCCGGAGCACGGCCTCATGTTCTGGACGGACGTGGGCAGCGTGCCCAAGATCGAGTCCTCCTGGATGGACGGCAGCAAGCGCTCCTTATTGGTCGGCGACAAGGTACCGACGCCGGGCGCTACACCCCCAACACTGACACCGGGCCCTCGGGATGCTTACTTTACTTTCTGGAGATGTTATAGATGAAATATGTCCTGTGCGGAGGCTAATACGACCTCAGTCTCCCTTTTTGATAATGACATTGAACACATTCAGTTGTAGACTTGCCGAATGTCTCTCCCTGTCGTGAATAATTGTATTCTACTGCATGAAGTCGAGAAAGCCTCTGCCTTGAAAGTCTCTACGCATGCATCTTATCAGGGAACATATACGTGCTCTCTGGATGCATTTATCTATACTTGCCTACGGGCTTTCAATATTGAATGCTATTTATTGTCTTAAGATATGTCGTATCGTAACTTCCGTTTTTGCACCTATACCGGCTTCACCGCAGGTGCCAGTGGTACATATCGTAGAATGAGTTTGTATGTAATTTGACTCCCGGCTCTCCTTTGCAGCTGGAGTACCCCACTGGCCTGGTGATCGACTTCGCGATGGGTCACACTATCTTCTGGGTGGACACGAAGCTGAACCTGGTGGAGGCGATGTTGGAGGACGGCAGCCATCGGCGGGTGGTGATCCGGGGGAGCAGCTGCAACACCCCTTCTCCATGGACGTGTTCGAGAGCTCGGTCAGTGGCCTGTTTGACTGGTTTTGGGAGACTCGCTGAGCAGCGCTGTTGATAGAGTTGCCGTGTGTAAGAAATGAGAACTCGAAGCATATAGGTTCATGTTGGGAGTGTAGAAGTCGATAGATAAAGATACATTAGTTCAGCGTGAGTACAAAAAATCTGAGGAATCATTAGTGAAATCAATACAATTTGCTCAAATGTACTTGTATGGCAGATGGTAGCATATCAAATAGAAGATTGCGTATTCGGAAAGCTCTCTCACTTTGGACGTTTGAAAATTTGGCGGCTTTCCTGCTCCAGTACAAATATAGGGATACTTGATGGCTGGTTCTTCAAAATGGAGGAATACATTTTGATCCCTTCAACAGGTAGTGATGCCTCCTGGTTCCCTGTCTGCAGGTGTACTGGGTAACGCGCGACTCTGGCGACCTCTTCCGACAAGACAAGTTCGGTCGGGGCGTGCCGGAGAAGGTGAAGGGCGACCTGGCCAACCCTACCAGCGTCCGCGTGCTGCAGCCCTACCGCTACAACACCAGCGTGGTGAGTGGCACCCTCTCCAGCAACTTCACTGCGGCGCAGCTGACAAACTCGGACGGGACACCGCCCGGTCTTCAGAAGGCGTTGGCCAACTCCTTAAGATCGCTTCAAGGCTGCATCTAGCTGGTAAAATTTGATGGTCTCTCTTGACTTTTGTGTTTTTTTCGGTGGAAAGGGTAATACACTTAAATTGCGCTTGGTTCAAGCTTGACTCCTGGCTAGCTCCACATAAATGGACTACCCTGCTCCCCCGTGTGAAGTTGTCTGCGCTATGTGCCGGTTCTGGAGGTCTGGAGGTTTACTCCTCCGCGGACGAGTTATGTGCGGCTGCTGACGGCGTGCCCTTCGACAGCCGAACCGGTGCTTCCAGCGGCCGTGCTCCCACCTGTGTCTGCTGATCCCCGGTGGCTACCGCTGCTACTGCCCCGACAACGCCAACGTGCGCGAGAGCGCCGGCGGCACCTGCAACGCAGGTCAGTGCGGCGGAAGCGTCCCAGAGCTCACAGGGGTCGACGTGCCATCAGAGCGGGCCAGTCAAGCGTCGGGGCCAGCCGAGGTTTCTGTCGTTGGATGAGGAGTCATCTTACCTCTGTTCCTACCACCAGAGAGCAGCCCAGTCTCTCCTTGAATCTGATTGACGCTGGATCCCCGTGACCTGACCCCTAAATCTTAACTCTTCTCCCGAATTTTCTCCGCTGGACGCTGAATTGACCCGCCCCGTCATCTGTCGCTGGGCTTTATATGACTCCGTGCCTCTCTTTCGCAGCGTTGTGAAGGCTATAGCGTGACTGTGCTCCTCTCTCCAGCGCTGGAGGTTGAACGGCCCCCGCCCCATCGCCTGCCCCTGTGGCTCCACTGTGACCCTGTGCCCCCTCTACAGCGCTGGAGGCTGAACGGCCCCACCCCATCGCCTGCCTCTGGAGTTCTAGTGTGACCCTATGCCCCTTCTACAGCGCTGGAGGCTGAACGGCCCCACCCCATCGCCTGCCTCTGGAGTTCCACTGTGACCCTGTGCCCCCTCTACAGCGCTGGAGGCTGAACGGCTCCACCCCATCGCCTGCCTCTGGAGTTCCACTGTGACCCTGTGCCCCCTCTACAGCGCTGGAGGCTGAATGGCCCCACCCCATCGCCTGCCTCTGGAGTTCCACTGTGACCCTGTGCCCCCTCTACAGCGCTGGAGGCTGAACGGCCCCACCCCATCGCCTGCCTCTGGAGTTCCTCTGTGACCCTGTGCCCCCTCTACAGCGCTGGAGGCGGAACGGCCCCACCCCATCGCCTGCCTCTGGAGTTCCTCTGTGACCCTGTGCCCCCTCTACAGCGCTGGAGGCGGAACGGCCCCGTCCCATCACCTGCCGCTGTCGGAACGGCGGCGAGTGCACGGTGCCGGAGGGCTCGTTTGACGAGCCCAGCTGTGAGTGTCCGGACCAGTACAGCGGCTCCGAGTGCGAGAACTTCGTGGCTCGGAAGCGGGTGGCTCCGGCGGGAGGGGTGAGTGCCGCCGACGTGTCAGTCAGAGATCCTATCACTATGAAGCGGCAGGCCGTCTGGGCGTCGGCCTCTAACGTCGTCCAGCGTTTGGTGGTGAAAAAATGACAGAGGGGAATTATTTGGAATCGACTGATTGTTTGTTAAATATGCCTGCTATTTTTTGGTTGAATATTGTCGGAAAGGGATCATTGTAGTAGCATCAATTTGTAAATAAAACTGCGCCATTGCCATTTGCATGTATGCCGCAAAACTGGAGTTAAATCGGTAAAATATCAGCGCAGTTCTGTCAAAAGATTGTAGTGTTTAATCAACCTTCGAAGGTTTCACTGAGGACCTGTGCGCCGTTTCAGACTAACGCGGCCGCCATCATCCTGCCGGTGCTGCTGGTCCTGCTGCTGGTGGGCGCCGCCGTCGGCTACTTCTTCGTGAAGCGACGCGGAGGGTCAGTGATGCATCACTGAGACGAGTGATGGGAGGTTTTGTATTATGAACAACGGCTCTTCCCTTAAAGCGTAAATTCACTCCTTAAAATCTCCCACATTACTGATATCACCATCGACCAAACGTACATACCTTACCGAGTGTTTGAAGTTCGGCGCGCTTGCATCAGGAACAGCCATCAGCATGATGACCTCAGCTTATCTTTACTCACGCCCGCGAATAAGTGTCCTCGGACATCACATGGCGCGCTGTCGGCGTCGGCGTGAGCAGTGGTGAGACGCTGGGTGTCACCGCTCGTGAGCAGTGGTGAGACGCGAGTGTGACCGCTCGGGAGCAGTGGTGAGACGCTGGGTGTCACCGCTCGGGAGCAGTGGTGAGACGCTGGGTGTCACCGCTCGTGAGCAGTGGTGAGACGCGAGTGTGACCGCTCGGGAGCAGTGGTGAGACGCTGGGTGTCACCGCTCGGGAGCAGTGGTGAGACGCTGGGTGTCACCGCTCGTGAGCAGTGGTGAGACGCGAGTGTGACCGCTCGGGAGCAGTGGTGAGACGTTGGGTGTGACCGTTGTCCGTGTTGCCGGCAGGGTGAAGACGATGACGCCCAGTCTACCGGGCTCCACCAGCGTGTCCTTCAGGCCCGGCACCAACGTCGAGTTCGGCGCCAACGGAGCCTCCGGCGAGGCGGTGAGTTTCCCGCTGGAAAATCAGTCGCCTGTGGATGAAGCTGGCTAGTCAGAACTTGGCCCCCGCATGTGAGATAACATTTTGCTGAATCAGCTACAGCAGAACTGTATATTCACTTATCACTTACATTTGATTTGATGGGGTGATAAGATAATTCAAGTGATTTAACATTCATGCCTACTGTTCTGTCTAAATAGTTTTCTTTATACTACATTTAGATTTCCATATTGCCTCCAGCAAGACTGGAGATATCTTCTCAATCCAGAGGTGGGGGGGGTGTCCTGGATGGGCCAACGCTGACAGGGCAATATTAAACCTATAGCAGACCCAAAATCCAAGGGTACCGACCCCCTCAATGCCCCGAGATCTCCACCCGTGGTCACCTGCTACTGCAACACTATTGCATTTAAACTGTCTCGCACTGTTGAGTTCTAAGCATGCAAGCCTGGTGTCCTCGTGAAATGGCGATCTCTTGCATTCTTTATGACGTGATCGCTTTGTCTCAGACACATGGGCGTGGCCTCACGGACCTGAAAGGTCTCGCGGTCTGACCTGACCGTTTCTCTTTCGTTCTGACCTTTTCCGTTCTGACCTTCCTGTTCCGACAGCCGCTGGAGTCCGGTATCGACTTGGGCGGCATTGATGGCAAAACGCGTAACTTCAGCAACCCCATGTACGACGCCATGGGAGGCATGGACAACAACCAGGGCGCGGCAGGTACGGCTTATATCATTCCTTATTTCCGTACTAGGCGAGAACATCAACAAAAAAATCCCATTCGGAACTGAAAGAATGGTCCAAAAGTATGAAAACGAGTAGTATAAAATCAGCTGTAGAAAAAAGTGAGATAGACCATCTTAAACTGTTGGTGTTTGTTGCTTGATTTCGCTTGTAGAATACAGTTGACGCAGTGTGTTGCAGATAGAAAAGTAGTGGCGGAGAATACTGATCGCGATAGGTTTCTTCATATTATTTGTTTGTATCATGAATTAGGAGATGAAATATGGGATCGAAGCCGCTAGGTCAACCCGAACCCCAACCAGGGCGCAGCTCGGTCAGTCATACAAACACGGAAATAGCGTGGTGTTGGTGTCGCATAGCTCCTCTGGTTTAACACAGCTGTTTGAGTGACACTAGACGCTCGCAGATTGCTAGTGAGGTTGACCCAACCTGGCCCAGAACCATTTATTTCAACTATATTGCAAACAGAAAATCAGCGATTATCAGGGAAAGGCTGTTGTAAGGCTGTCTCAAATTAAAATATAAAATTAAGAAATAATAAACTCTGGTAATCATGAAATAGGTTGTGACCCTAAGAGAGGAAGTGATGAGAGTGCGGTAGTGTGAGTCAGCCCTGACCGCCCTCTGTGCCGGCAGCAGTGTACGAGGTACCTGCCGACGTGAAGCCGGCGGCGGCCGTCATAGCGCCCTCCAGCGTCGTCCACTCCTCAGCCACGCCGCGCACCAAGGAGACCAAACCGGTCGACTACGACTCCGGCAAAGATACTCAGCAGCTAGTGGAGGACGACGAGTACGACTGCTAGTGACATCTCTGGACAGTGTTTGGAACTGGGCCGCTCTCGGTCGGACTGTTACGAGCGGTGCAGTGGGGCTGCAGGAGGTGCGGTGCAGTGGGGCCAGGAGGAGGGCGGAGGGGGGCAGGAGGGGCAGGCGCAGGAGGGGGCAGGGGCGCAGGAGGGCGGCAGTGGGGCGCAGGAGGGCGGCAGTGGGGCTGCAGGAGGTGCGGTGCAGTGGGGCTGCAGGAGGTGCGGCGACGCAGTGGTGGCACACCCTGTCGTGATATGTTGCCGCCTACGGAGACACCAGAGGACGCGGTGGGGACGGGGGTGTCGCGCCCGAGACTGGGCCCAGAACCAGTGCCCATGCCACCGGACCAGAGCAATAATGCGGCCGTGGCGCCACCTAGGACCCTTGTCCGACGTGGCATTTTAGTGGACGAATTTTGGATGGTTGTAATTGGCTAAAGTTGCTTTACTTGCCGATTTAATATTTTAATATTGAATGGAGGTACAAGAAAGGCCTCGTCTAAGTTTTTTATTGCAAGAGTGGGATTACACAAGCATGGCGTTTCCCGGAAGAATGAGATTCTATACGTACGACTGAGTTGTTACATTCGCTTTCAAACTGAGTGGGTGTATGCATGTTTGGAGCGCTATACGTGGCGACATGGTTCGTTGTATTGTTTGGCTAGGTTTGCGCATACGCGTTACTTTCGAACACTGGCGTTCGCTGGCAACAAATATCGCGTGCTTACAGGAAAGGTCAAACAATCCAGGAAGTGACGTTAAAAGAGAGGTGTTAGGGTGATCATTCGATGGTTACGAATTCCGCCCAGCGCTTATCTGCTTTGATTTTTATCGCATCACCGGTATTGATGGAAGGGGTGGGGTTTCGTTAGCTCGACCTGTCTGAGATCAAGCGATCTCATCCACACATTCCTGTATTTGTAGGACTATTCCAATACGCCTTTATATTGTTTAATCTACTTATTGAAGCTATTGCTAGGCGGCGTGCATTTTGCCATTGAAGGGGTAGTGAGAGACCAGTTTTATAATCCGTCCGTCCCCCGAGCGTTCCGTCCGGGTCATTTCCCCGTAATAAAACTCGAATTGTATTTTCTGATGAGATTCTTGTAAGATATTCTTTTGAACAAGTGCTGGTGAATATCGCGACGGGGAGGATTGTGGCGACAGCGGCACGCCTCCCCCGACGGAGGTGTACCTATGGATGCTCCGGCGGTGGTGCCCGCCGGGAGTCTGGCGCGGTCACGTGACCGCCACTGGGCCTGCTGTAAAATGTGACTAGTGGAACTGTTCCGTCCGACCAGCCGCCCGCTGTCTGTGGGCAGCGTGCACAGTTAAATACTGAGAATATACACTTGTTACAATTGCACTGTGTCGTTGTTTAGCCGACGCCTGGAGACAGTAGAGGATCCAGAAGTTCATTTGGGGGGCGGGGGCTAGCGGCTCAACGCTGTCCCATATTTACTTCGAATACCCTCTTACTATGTAATTACTATTGGCACTGAAAAAAATCGCGGAGGAAGAGGGCACTTATTCGCGGAGAAGGGCACTAAAAAAATCGACACCCCTTCGCTCCCTTGTATCCGCCACTGTCTGCAGGGCGTAAGAAGGCAGCGTATCTGCTGCCCCTGTGTACACAGACCATTACCAGATGTATTCAGCGTATCGCGCTCAAGTAAAGGCTGGTTCAGTACAGATTCCAGCAATGACGAGCCCATTCTAGTCCCAAGTCGAAGGTGGAATGATGTTCAAGGGGAAATGCTGATAATATCAGTTTACAGCTACTGGCCCGATCCTTACGCGCTGCTTGGCTTAGTTGTCGGAAACCGCCATGGGCGTAGGAACGTCGGGAACATGGCGCGGCAAGGTGTATTTTGAAGCCGTTCGTTTCCAGTCAACGCCATAGGGCCAGTGCTTAGGATCTCGAACATTGAGGGGAGGCGGGCAAGACCCTTGTCCCCCTGTTCGTATGCGTACTGGTAACATCTGTCATAACTTGCTGCCGAGCATGGACCGGTTTTGGCGGATTAGGGGATCCATCCCGGACATGGCCCACCCAAATCGGCCAGATTTGAACCATTGTTTAGCCGATTTTGCCTGTTTTCTAAAAAGTTGTTCTTACAGCTTTCCTCGGGTTACCCATTTGGTTACGATCCGTCCCTGGGGAGTTGCCAGGTGCGAGTTGTCCGACATTTTTTTGCGGCACAGTATACTTTTTCTTCTGATTGAATTGGTTGAGAAACAAGTTTTCCCTTAACGCTTTTAAATAATGTCAGGGGCGGACGCAGGAGCCCCGTTGCGTCCATCGGTGAATTATGTTCAATAGTTCAGATTACCACCACTTAAAGCGAAACACGAGAGATGCCATGGAGTTGTTGCAAAAAAGCTGCGCATGCCCAGTAGAGATCTTGATAGTTATGGTTGGCTGCCAACTGATGGTCGGCATCAGGGCAGTTGAAGAATGTCGGCATCAGCGGCCTAAGCGCACATCTGCGTCGGCAGTAGCCGCCCATAACCAGCCGCTGGGGATGCGAGGGTTGCCAGGGAGAGTCTAAAAATCTGTTTTATGGTGCAATATTTTAGTTTGCTTTATGCCCCTCATTGCTGGCTAATTATTCAGTTTACGTCCTAGAGACACTGGACACGCCATGGGGCGCCAGAAAAAAGTGCGCATGCGCGGTAGCATTCCGGGTAGTAATGGCCGACTACTGCAACTACTGCAATAGGCATATGTACAATGTTTGTATTACCTCGCAAATACTGGCTGGGGTAGACTTCCGCGCTTGCTTGGCATTGTCGTCCCCTAAGGCCTCCAGTCGGGATTCGGCGCAGGGGAGCTTAGATGTTTAACGCTAACTAATGTCATTATCAGCGCTAAGCTAAATACAAATGTAAATAATTAGGAACACCTAATTCCATATGACAAGCCGGGTAGCAGACTATATTGGGTACTAGCGGAAAAAGCAGCCCATGCGCACTAACATAGGCCTCTAATGATAGTGTTGTGGCGGCCCGAATGTCGTGCGGACCAGTGTAGCTCAGTTGGTAGAGCATGGGACTATTAACCCAAGGGCCGCGTGTTCGATTCTCGCTACGGGTGAAACTTTTGTTATTTACCACAGCGTGGTTGATTCTTGGGTTAGTGAGAAGCGTTGATTGGTGCGTTTTTGATCACGTGACTGGGTCACGTGACGCTGAGGTGATGTCGGGGTGGCGCCGGGGGCGGGAGGGAGACTACCAGACGCTGCACTCGAGGTAAGGTCGGGAACCCTCCACTCTCTCCATCGGTGCCTCGGACCCTCCGAGCACCGGTCCTTCTTGCCTCCGGCGCCTCGGACCCTCCGAGTGCCACTCCTTCTTGCCTCCGGCGCCTCGGACCCTCCGAGTGCCACTCCTTCTTGCCTCCGGCGCCTCGGACCCTCCGAGTGCCACTCCCATTGTTCCGGCGCCTCGGACCCTCCGAGTGCCACTCCAGTGCCCCGGTGATCTCAGGCTGACCCCCTGCCTGTCTTTCTGGGGTTGTACTTGCTCAATTGTCGTTGTCGTTGTCGTTATCATCGTTATGTGTGCATTTGGGATTCTCCGTCGTTGAGTTTGTGCCCTCCGGGATGAAATAGATTTATTTACTATTTCCGTGGCCTTGTCTCGCGAAGGGGGTCCAGGCCAGGCATAACAATAGGTTGGCTCATACTGAAGAAAGGGAGAGAGAAAAGCAGACCGTTGCAGCTCTTCTCTGTAATCACCATTCGACGTTTTGTCGCGAAACACTACACTGTATTTTGACCTGTTTCTGTTATCTTCGCTATACCCCATAACGCAGTCGGCGGCAGAGTTTAGAGCAGGGGATGAATGTGCGAGCAGCGCAGTCGATTTATTGGTCAGCGACGAGCGGCGCGGCAGTTCAGACGTCATCGGCTCTACACGTCATCAGTCTTTATGTACGTACCTGCCGCCGGCGGCGCCTGATACGGGTAGGTCATAGTTCAAAGACGACGTTAGACTGCTTCATTTGATAGCCATACAAATCCTGCAACAGTAAAGAGGTCGTTTTCGAACGAATGTTTATTCTCAGAGAAACACATGAAGTAAGGGGAAAACAAAGAAGGCACTGTACTAATGAGATTCGGAGACATCAGACAGTCACACCTCAGGCATGTGTTCGGATTTCATTACAAGACGCGGCAGGGACGAGGGTGAAACATCTGCATCAGAAGTGTTAACCAAGCGGAACATCCCGGCCGGGCCAGGTGACGTCACTTGCTATGCGCAGGGTAATCAGTTGGAAGGAATCCACACTCAAGCATGGTGTTACCAGTTCCAGTTGCTAACAATCGCTTCGCGAAAGCTGGCGTAAGCCCAAAGACAAACCAGAATATTTCCGATCACTATTTCCACACACTACCTATAAAAATCGTTCCGAGTTTTCTAAGGGGCAATAGAAAGGAAACCACACCATACATGAGTAAATTTTAACAGGCATGGGCGGATCTAGGATGAGTGAGGGGGCATTTAGGCAACGGGCCCATTTAAACCAGAAGAGTGTCATTTCGGCGGCTGGTCCCACCACGGGGAACCAAGTCGGATCGCAATGGCACTGCTAACCGTATCCTGAGGGAGGAGGGGGGGGTGGCGCTGGCAGGGCGCTGGGGTTCAACGTGGGGGAGCCAATGCTCGATCGGGGAGGGGACCTGCCACCCTGTTCTCCCTGGATCCGCCCATCTAGCCAGTTCGTCTCTTCTCCATAACATAGCTAATTTGTCTAAACATTTCGGATCAACATTAACTTTGCTAGGTTTCAGAAGTCGGAGACAACATGCCTCCGGGTCTCTGTCTCTGGTTTTTCTCTGAGTTCTCCAAGGGACAAAGCTAAGTTCCCAGGTGCTGAGGAGTGTCACCGGCTCCACTCTTGGGTAGTTGGTAATTTTACGGATGTTCGTTTTAAGCGTTAAAGCATAATCCTTGAAGCCGAAACTGTTTCACGTCATATCACATTCTAAAGCAAGTACCTCTCACAGTTCCCACTACGTTTTACTATCCATTCCTTGGTCAGATTGGCTCTAATTATTAATCGCTAATCTTCAAATGTCATGCATTTCTCATTCACCAACAACAATCTGCAGAGGACAGTACACAGCGGGAAAATAAATGTCTCCACCGGTAACAGCATAGCCGACAGCGCTACACGGGCTCTTTCTGAAAGCTCCTGGTCCCTACAGGGTTGCGACCACCTACTGTACTTTGCCTATCACTTAGAGCTGACACGAGTGTAGCGTGATGGTGGGTGGAAATACACAGGTCTCACACATGTATCCAAACTCGAGTTCACCTTGGCACCAGACTTAAAAAGTGAATCCCTCGCCCTTAACGCAGTACAACGTTTGAGCCTTGAGTTGAGCCGAAAACCCAGCATGAATGATAATTTAATAGACCAGTAATGGTACCCAGGTACAAAAGGATTAACCACGGTCACGAAGACCAAAATAAGACCAGGCTTGTGGTTCGGTTATTGCGTGTTTCTGCCGGCGCTTCGCCGATATCTACATGTGAACTCGAACTGGGTACTCACACTGGCTACAGCAGAGCTGTGTACTCTGGCGGACAGGATGGAAGCCTGCGATTCGCAGGTCAGCCACCACGCGACGCCACCGTCGCACGGCCGCGCCAACGCGGCGTCCGCGCGCGCAGAATGAGCAAAGATCACAGACACAGAGAGTGGCGAGGCGCCTGACCGGTGTGAGGGCGAAATGGGAGACATGGGAATGAGCTCTCAGGGAGGGACGGAGCCGACAATGCTCTCGACCACGGAGGCTGAAACGGGTCGACTGAGCAGTCTGGGGGAGGGGACACCCGTCTCCTCTCCTCTGATTGTCACCAGCGCTCGTACCGACTTGGTTGGCACGTGTTACCATGGACACTGGGGACCCGCGTGAGCCCTAAAATAAGAGGAAAACAATATATGACTGTATTAAAAACGAAACCATCCAAAACGTGGAAAACAACGAATGGAATTAACATGCGACGGAAAGCAACTGATAGTGGCGAGAAACCCGTTATGCAATACTAGGAAGCACAAATAAGCATCGCTGCTAGCCAGCATAACAAGGAACAAAAAGATAATGTTGACTTTTGTGACCTTTGGTTTGATGGACTGTAAAAAGCTATGCATTAAAGGGTTTCGACAGCTACCGGTGCGAGCTTCTTGCATAAAATACTACAACCATATACGCGATCACAAAGCACGAACGGCTGCAGCTTACTGCCCAGTTGCCGTGTGACTAACGCCCCATCACTAACAATAAGTATCTATTCTGTATCGGGCTCGGGAGCCTATTTGATAGCTCTCCTCAACGCCGTTGGCGCTACATCCCAACATGTCCTAACCGTTCATCACAAGACTGTGAGACTTCCCGCGCCCACTGCTGGTGTTCAATATCGGGGAGCCATGATGACAAGCACGACAAATTCGGCTGGGTTGCCACAAGTAAACTAGGCGGAGGCATCACAACTTCAACAACGCCTTGTCGGACGCCGGGAGCCGCTACCACCCGAGGGGAGTCCTCACATCCCCGCCGTACCACCAGCTCAGCCCCTCCCTCCGTCCGCCATGCCTGGCGAAGTGTCCACCTTCCTGCCACCCAACAGCGACTATGTCGATAGGGGGCGCTCACCGTTCCACTGCACGTCCACACGTCCGACACAGCACCGCTCCATTGGCGAGTCACACACGCCGGGCCTCCCATTGGAGAACCACACACGGCGGGGGTCTTCCATTGGCTACTCACACACGGCGGGGGTCTTCCACTGGCTACTCACACACGGCAGGGGTCTCCCATTGGCTACTCATACACGGCGGGGTCTCCCATTGGCTACTCACACACGGCGAGGGTCTCCCATTGGCTATCCACACACGACAGGGACTCCCATTGGATAGCCACACACGGCAGGGGTCTCCCATTGGCTAGCCACGCACGGCGGTGGTTTGCCATTGGACCACCGTGCCGCTGACTGTTGGTTGACAGCGCCGTGACGTCCCCTGGCGTGCGTCCCAGGCCGTCGATTCTTCTCCACCCGCACTTCACCACCGATGAGATGAGCCACTGTGTAGCTTGCCAGACGCACCTCGCCACGGGCGTTTCATCTTTGTTAAATAAATAGTATAAATAGTCGGGCGAGCGGCGGTGGACTTGGCTATGCGCGGAGGTGTGTTTACGAGTAGATGGTGATGACCTCGCGGCCGCCGCCGCGCACCATAAGGACGCGGTCCAGCCCCTCCGTCAACACCTCCAAAAACTCCATGTCTGAGGTCACAGCGTCAAGGACAGCCTCAACCAAGCAGAAAACAGGCATAAAACATTAAAGACATATAAAATAAAACATACTAGAGAGGGGCACACCCCTCCACCGCAGGACACAGAATATAACCGAGATGCACGCCTTTAACTGTCCGCTCACGTCGCGGGAATCATTTATTCTCTCTCCATCGAACGGGCACCAGGAATGATCTTGAAAGACACTTGAGCCAAATGGATTCGCGCCCGCAGTTACGGTTTCCGCCCAACACTTTGCTACGCACACTTAGACTGCAGAGTGATGCCACGGGCTCTCATGTGCGTATGCCAGAGGCATACACGAAATGGTCACGAACCGATGTGTCCCGAAAAAATATCCGCCTGTGGGCTAGATGATATAAGTAATTTATCTTCCCGAAGGATTCAGTGCCTCGCTCCAGTTCCAATTTCTCTTTGATAGATGGAAAGTTTTCAATGACTTCATTTTTTATCAAATAATCTTCTATCCCAAGTGCACGCAGCCATGCAGCTTGGAAAGCTGCGTACCGAACAAATTAAGGAGAAGCTAATGATTGGTCTGAATTTAACAAGCAGCTCAATGAGTTGCAACTTAGATTGCGTACTCTAAATGGATGCTTCATTTTGTTCTTTTTACCGAGCCAACAAGACGATGGTGAATAATCTGGCTAAAGCCAAGCAAATAACCTTGCAACGACGGCAACTGGCCATAGCCAGACAATACTTGAGACGCAATACGAAGGCGCGTCAATCATCAGATAATAAATATATTTGATGCCTATCGTCGCTTCCACTTTACGGAAATGCTTACCATCAGGAGAAGCGCAAGCCGACAAATATAATTGACTTGCGACAAAAAGCAGCCATCAGCACACTTTCTGCTGAAGCCCGTTCCGCCGAGGACACACACCGGCGTGTGTGAACCCCCCTCCCCCCGACGGACGCTAAAAAGGATACAGTTGGAGTCGTTCTTGGCGGTGACGTGCTTGGGCGGTCCCGGCAGGTTCACGATCACCAGCTGGGCGTCGTGGGATTTGCTGACGATCACTTCGTTCAGCTTCACCGCCGTGTGCATTCTCCGCACGTTGGCCTTGTCCCTGCGGCGCAAAGGCGCTGTGACAGACCCGCCGAGGCGAACGCACAGAACGGTCGCCGAACATGGGTCTGGAGTCCTACAGTAGTGGAGATTTACCACAGAATTTTCATGTTGAGAGAATATTAAATTTACAGTTTTTCAACAGCCCATTACATATTTATATTGTGTAGAAAAGCATTGGAAATTGGAATACACAAAAATATGACAGCGAAGTCTTTCATGAGCACAGGAAAGGAAGTTTCCGATTACATCAGCAGGCTTTTATTCTTTTTCTCTTCTTTTTACCTAAAAGTTTAAACAAAAATGATTGGTCTTCCAGCTTTAGAGGACAGCAAATGGTTGATAACTTACCCATGATGTTTTATAAACTTTGCATAAAATCAAGCCAATACTGTTTTAGGTTGCTTGATAAAACCACGCACCGACGACATAACTCCACGCCATTCCTGATACAACAATGAATTCAGTCCTCCTGGTATATACATTGCACAATGCACATTCATTGTCTTTCCGCATAAATTCATTTATATAAAATGCTTCATTGGCTTTCCGGTGGATATGGTTCCTATTTTGATGTCTCCCTCCTTTCGGGTTTGTGGGTCTAAAAAATTCCGCACAGGCAAACCAGAGAGAAACAGGGATTATCTGTGGCCAAATGATGTAAAAAAATTCAATTTTTACACATAAGTGTTCCGGTCAAATAGCGCCTTGAACACGTCTATTTGATCTGATTACTTTGAAAGCAGATCTGAAGGACGCTATCAGGGAACTTCGTGGCAGAGACAAAAGCATATACTGAAGAAAAAAATTATGATTTTTCAGGTCGAGTCATGGATAGAGCTGAAACATGCTTACGCCCGCATTTGTATGGAACGGCCCTTGTGCAAAACTTATATACACTTCTGGCACTAGTACCGAAAAAACAGCATGATCAACGTGTGTTAATTTATGACTGGCAAATTATACGCCTTTTAAAGCCTTCATTTTAAGTCTATGTTTCCTACAAGAAGTGCTGTTACATTCGGTTATATTATGAGAAATTTTACTCCTGTACTGCATTTATCCTTGTTCAATTCCCATGCACGAATAACCGCGACATACCTCATCAGTGCTAAACGCACTGATAGATAACTCCAGGAAAAAAATGAAAGGGAATTCGTCCGAGAGCTACGACGGAATTTCCGCAAAAAGAGGGATAAGTGGTATAACTACAATCCACCTCTTTCCAATACTCACGCCAAATCCATCGCAAAACTTCCAGAACAAGTTTACAAGATAATCTTAAACTACCCAGTACCCACGCACGAAATTAACAACATAACACGTACGGTTTAATGTCGAGCAGACGCTTGAAGCCGTCCTTGCCCTCCTTGCTGTCCTTCTTGTCGTTCTTCTTGTGAACCGGCTCTGGAGAGGGGGAGCGCGGTACCTCCTCCGCCATATCCACCTGGGCCCCAGCACGTACGTCACTCAGCGTCACGGGGTGACACCGCCTCCGCCCGGTACAGCGACTCGCGACACGTGGGAGAAGAGGGGAGGACGGATTCAGAGGGGCCGAGACTGACTCGCACGCGTGCTGCAGCTCTAATGACGCATTGAAGAGTGCACCATGACCCGAATTATTCAGGTCCAATTATGTTAAGACCAACTAAATTGGGGATCAATATGCACATCAGATACTATTCCAATTATCCGGTCAATTCAATGCAAGCTTAAGGCTCGGGCATCCATTCGAACATGCTATCCATGGCACACGGCAACGTAATGCCACTGTTCAGAGCGAGGCGTCGCAAGTTGGACTCCTCAACCTCACACCGATTGATGTTAATGGGGAAAACACATAAAAACGTGATCAGCAGCAAATTCAAAGTGTATCACCCTTCAAGTTCTTGAATGGGGGCGTGGCAAAGCCAGCACAATGCATTCCTGGGAAAGAGCAATACGGGTCAAATTCAATAAAAAAAATGGTGCAGAATCATCACAACATATCAGCAACACGGTGGAGACAGGTGTGTCCAACAGTGGCGGTGCTTTCCAAGCAGCGCAGACGGTGACTGAGCAGGCCAGCAGTGATTTAGTCCTCCGCAACGGCAGCGCCTACATCGCCTCCGGGATGTCCTTGCGCTCTGATCTCCGGGATCACGGATTTGAGCTCAATCTCCTTCACAGCAATGCCATACCAGCTGCCTCGACAATCGGGTAGTCCGTCCTTGCGAACACCTTCACACCAACATCTCCGCAGACCGAAGACAGCCCCGCCATCTGGCATCGCGCGCTGCCACGGCGACTCGCGGGGCCTGGCAGCCTGTGCAGCGTGCAGGAGCAGGCGGTGACGTGAGGTGACGTGATGCGAGGTGATGTGAGTGAGACGTGGCTGGACGGCCACTGGGTGCACGGATGCAGAAGTGTGCCCGGCAGCGGCGCAATACGAGCACACCGGCCGGCGCGCCCACCCCCCTTACGTGTATGCCATCCACGCCAGGGTCTAGAGCGTCAAGCCGCAGACTTCCCATAGAGAACGACTGCGGGAGAGCCTGACAACAGCAGACATGCTGTAACGGAACGCCCACCGCGCACCTCGGTGTCCACCGGCAGCGCCAAGACCTCGACGCTTAACCCACCGTCATTTTAGGCTCACTAGCCATTGCAATCAACTCATCATTAATTTTAAACAGTTACAGCCTTTTCTCGGTCGCTAGTTTAAGCTTAATTAGAAGCTGAAATTTACTCAGCATTTAAAAAAAGGACACTAGTGGCTTATATCTCTTACGTATTTTTCGCGTATCAGATCATTCAGCCTCTCTCTGTTGATGCTGAGTAGCTAAATTCACGTGAAATTCCACATACTGAGACTAAGCTAGCACCACAATGAGGACAAAATACCCAGAATTAACGCCTATCATCAGGCCGGTTTTTACTCTTTGCAAACTTTCGACCCCGGTTACACGATCTAAAAATACCAGCAATGTCCCTAGTTCGTGGAGGGGCTTCCAGTACTGTTTTTAACTACCTGGAGCATGAACCGAAAGTCCGAGCTTGTTTTCTTCACTCCCATGCTACCGGTACGCAAACAAAGCAACGCGAATCAGTACACGATTAATACCCTTAGTATAGGACACAACCATTAGTGGGATGGAAATAAGCGGTGCATCACACTCCAGACACTTATGCTAGATGTGAGCCGAAAATACACTTATTTTCGAAAATAAAGAGAAGCGATAACGAGCTATAACCAAAAATGGTACTGCTGATAACGGTGATATTAAACAGGGACCTAGAGGGAGGGGGGAGATCCTGGTCTAACTTGACCCAGAGCTTTGATCTGGTATTTCCGATGGCGGTAAAGGGTGCAGTAGCACTGGACGCCGCTATGTTTGGCACGTTCACTGCAGCCCTAAATAATACTTTAGGTCTGAGTCTTCTGATCTAGTCACTACGTCACATCGAGCGGCTTCACTAAAAAATACTCCAATACCACGGCAACCAGTGGGCTTGACCTATTGATCTACAATTCGCACCACACAACCACTCAGTGCAAGCATTTGTGGCTACTGAATATTTTATGCCGATGGTCTGGGGTCAAGTCAGCCTACAGAGTGCACCAGTGGAATACACGGAGAACAGTGGACGAGGGAAAATGACCCCACTTGATAATATACAAGCTACATTAGTTTCACGCTCTCAATACTGTATGCCTGCAGACTACTTTGAAGCATTACGGCAACATTTTGAATCTGGCACGCCTGACACGTTACCTAGAGTCACTTTTTTATTCTTAAGTAAAATACTTACGGCGATTGGGCCTTGATTTCGATCTAAGTGCACTTGCCTTGCCACTAAGGGCCGATGGGTGGGCGCTTTGACCGTATTAGGTTGGCAATAATAATAATTGCTGGGGATTAACGACACATCCATTTTAAAGTCCACGGGCGTCACAAACTTCATCCTGTTGGGGGGATTCTGTGGATCTGCTAGACCGGCAAATGAATTTGCCATAACATTGCATAGTCAAACTTTCTTTGTGAAGTGGCATAATCACACTATGTTTTATGCTATTTGACGCGGGCATTTCATTAGACCATTAAAATGATGCCCCAAAGTATCCCAAGCATCCAGAACCCACAGACAAAAATAGTTAATTTTCATCGTGTCGCCAAGTACGATATTTCACCTCTCAGTACCTAAATATTGACCTGAGCGGAGAAAAGATGAAATGGTGACCTGAACACTTCTGAGCGAGTGATTTTAATAGCATCTATTACCTTCTTCAGCTTTCCATGTTCTGAGTTTGGGGAGGGTTTGTTCTGTGGAACCCTCTAATTACAAACCAACAATTGGTTCGGCAGGTTGAAAAAGGGTTCAAGTGCCAACACTTTGGCACGTGGCCAGTTAAAGGGGGATTGGACCACTTTGTGAAAATAAAAAAAAGACATTTTAAGAACAAAGAGGTCTGAAAAACAGGAAACATAATTCTCCCCACTTCCATGCGCTAAAAACAAAAATATATCCTCTTTTCTAACAATATGTGACGTCATCAAAATAACACTGTTGATAATCAGTGAAATCCCAAACCTTGATCATAGACTCGCTACAAGCTCCATTCAGAGCATTTCCGCACGGCGAAAATAGCATGCAATACAAGAAGCACTGGTGCAAGAACTGCACGTCAGGTGTCACTACAGTAGCCGAGTTTATTCAGTGGTAGAAAGATTATGCATATGTCTGATGTAAGGAAACAATTTCATAGTTGGATTTTGACAAAAAACATTTAACTATTGTTTGTAAAAGTACGGGGGAGGGAGCATATGATGTGTATTGCAGTTATTGGCCTAATTTTGAACCAATAACACCTTGAACTGGACAACTTTTTGCCTAACATTCCGGTGGACAAGCAGTCGCATGCTGGTTCACTCGCTAGCATGGTATTTTCAGCGTGAGGGCGAGACGTAGGGCTTACGACCAATCAGATTACTGCAACCATATTGAAGGTATTCCTTCGGGGTTTGAAATAAGCCAATAGGCCCCATTACTTTGAACTTTAAAGCCGGCGGAAATTTTATACCGAGAGCTTTGAGTGAAATTAAATATGCCGATAGTGGTTTCTCAACACGCTCTACAAAACTGCCATCTCAGTTCAAAACCCATTATAAAAGTGGGACACTCCCTTAATGTTCATTTGTGACAAGAGCAAAGAAAAGCAACTAAACTTCCGCAAATTAAGCTCTTTGATTGAAGAAATATTGCCCTTTCAAGGGGAGAATGCATACAAGACCAAACCAGATGACAACTTTGAAAATCACTTCACAACGAAAAAAGAACAAACACTCTGCTTTGTTTCAATTGAAACGTTAAACTAAATCGAGCGCAACGTAAAAGCTCTCTGGTTTAATGCACTGCAATTGCCACTTTTCAGGTGCTGTTTTCCGGTATCCCAAATCATCCGGCGGCGAAGCTGTTCCAAGTGAGAGCGGCGCTGCCTGTGGTAAGCTTCTTCAGAGGCACCATCGCGCGCCATGCTCAGGCGTCGGCAGTGGCCAAACACACACATCTAGACAGAGAGAGACTGTGCGGTTTGTCGGGGGGGGGAGGGGACGCCTGCCTCAGCGGCGAGCGCACTGATCTCGTCGCGCTCGGAGGCCGGCAGCTGCAGATCGGCCAGCTGCAGCTGCAGCTCCGACAGCTGCCGTTGCAGCTGTCCCCGCTGCAGCTGCAGGTGACGGCCGGACGGAGACGCCATGGGTGGCAGCAGGCGGCGCCCGGGCGTCGGAGCCGGCACCGCCGTGGGAGACACCGTCAGACGCCGGCCACTCAGCACCGAGCGCAGACTAACCTGCGACAGCACAGTCAGTCAGCTGCAGGCTTCTGCCAGCTGCGGCGGCGGCGGCGGCGGCTCACCGAGATGCTGGGAGGAGCCGGGGCTTGGACAGCGTCGGCCTCGTCCTTCGGCGCCGGCTCCTGCTCCGTGAAGTGTACCTTGGAGGAGCGCACCGGCGTGTCGACGCCCTTAAAGCTCTTGTCGACTATGTCCTGCACCTGGAAACGCCACACGTGCAAACATCAAGTGACACACCCACACAGGCACAAACCCAGACCAAGCGCAAACAATACTCCTCCAAGTGTACGCAGCAATGTTCAGCATGTGAAGTGAAAAATCCTACACGTGTACAAAAAAGCAAATGATATAAACTGGTGATCTCTACACACGCAGTTTTAAACCCACAAATCATTCTCAAAACTACAACGAAAAGGGCTAAAGCAGAGTGACCAATTGTTTCCAAAGCACTATAAAAACTACACATACTTCATCATTAAAATTCATAGATCACATTAAAAGCTATTCTTTGGCTGTAAAGCGCAACCGTTGTAAAATGATGACCAATATTTTAAGGTCCATTTCGGGTTACCCAGGTTTGATTCAAATCAAAGTGAATTCTCCGTTTTAAAAATATATTGTCGACACTAAATACCCCTTTGTACATTTCCTTCTACTCTTTGCTGAAAAAGATACTCGAAGACAAGGTAGTTAGAAATATGAAATCTGGCTATCAGTCACTGTTCAACCTAAAACTGATATAATAAGATCTTGCATTATATTTCCATTTTTATATTTTTTCGTATCATCACACATGTGAGCTATATCTTAAGCATTTAAATATGAAATATTTCATTATGTTTATGAAACATCCATAGAAAGTGCGCGAAATAAAGATCTTAGTACGGCAAATCCTTATAGATTGCAACGAAAGTTATGTGCGCCACAAAGTGCTAAAACTGACCTGACTACACCTTGCATAAATATGTAAGATGTAAATACAATACCGTAAATATTATATGTACCAGGGAGCAGTTGCCCACAGAGAGCCCTTGACTCCTGAATACCCAAGACATCAAATGGAATACTCAGAATATCCAGCAACTGTAACATTTAAAGCAAACGATGAGTACATTACTGCCACCGAATGTGAAAAGAACCCTGCGCGACACTCAAGGCTATTTCGGTGCATATCATCCTAAGCCTTCACATTATCAGTATGGAGTTTAAAAAGGCGGAGCACAATTCAGGAAAGTAGAATGTCTTGAACCTATGCATGCTTGTCCGATTTGAGGACGTTTGACATGCCCTCGCATCTAGCCCGACAGTTCTAAACCCAAAATTTTTCGTAGCAATGAGAGGACGTGAATGACTGCTCAAAAATACACAGAATGATGCGGATATGTGACAAACTTTCACACCGATCAGCGGCTCTTCACACAAGCTCTAAAGCGCGAACACAGCCATGGAAACCGCGCACGCGCAAATTAACTAAGCATAGCATGTAGCAACAGCGGCTCGGTCAAATCAGCAGCAGCAGCAGCAGAGGCTGTATCTCCTCTAGTTTGCGAGCAGCAAAAACAGCAGGCATTTCCGAGCACATCACGCGGGTTTAGGGCAGTTACAAGAGGCGATCTCAAGGCAGCGCCGGTCTGCGCATCGCTGCTGAGCCCACTGGCACAAAAGCTGTCGCCAAAGCAGGCTGTGGACGATGCTGCCTGCGGTTAGTACGTTAGCGTCGACACACGGCCAATAACTACCGGCCTACACTACATCGGGGGTCAGTCTACTCGGGCGCTAAAGTGGCAGCCAAGTTACCAGGCAGCTGCTGGAAAAGGCCACCACACAACACGCTTTAGTCAGCTGACACTCAAACTGGTTTCATTGGCGATGGGCACGGCACAACACAACGGGGTGGCGACACATTCGGGTCAGGGAAGTGGAAATACCTGGCCACGATTCTGCCGCTCATCAAGCATAAAGCCTCGCTACATGGGGAAGAGAAGAGAAATTCATTATTGGCCGTAATTACAACACTACGCATATACAGTTCCACTGTCTATCGGTGACACCACACCCACAAGCAACGAGAGAGAGAGAGTGAGAGTGAGAGTGAGCGTGAGAGAGAGAGAGAGAGAGAGAGAGAGAGAGAGAGAGAGAGACAGAGAGACCGAGAGACCGAGAGACCGAGAGACCGAGAGACCGAGAGACCGAGAGACGAGAGACAGAGAGACAGAGAGACAGAGAGACAGAGAGACAGAGAGAGAGAGAGACAGAGAGACAGAGAGACAGAGAGACAGAGAGACAGAGAGACAGAGAGACAGAGAGACAGAGAGACAGAGAGACAGAGAGACAGAGAGACAGAGAGACAGAGAGACAGAGAGACAGAGAGACAGAGAGACAGAGAGACAGAGAGACAGAGAGACAGAGAGACAGAGAGACAGAGAGACAGAGAGAGAGAGAGAGAGAGAGAGAGAGAGAGAGAGAGAGAGAGAGAGAGAGAGAGAGAGAGAGAGAGAGAGAGAGAGAGAGAGAGAGAGAGAGAGAGAGAGAGAGAGAGAGAGAGAGAGAGAGAGAGAGAGAGAGAGAGAGAGAGAGAGAGTGCTCCATATGAACTTGCATCTACAATTATCCAAATGTTATTAGTACTGGGCTCTGACGTTTGGATACGTTGCGTTACACAGCATCACTGAGAAGCTTATACTCCTGGGGAGACTTTATAAAATCTAAACATTTATGATCAACCCTCCAAACATTCACACTTCTGTAGCCGAAAAACGCATTCAACCATACGATACAGACCATTCTGGTCATCACGCCACGAAATCACACAAAAACACGGAAATACTGAGCAGAACTTTGACACTCAAGTTGTCGAATTCTGTAGGTGAAAATAGAGAAGCCGCTCCGCTAGCCCTAGGACAGTTTAAAGGCACACAGGACTGAAAAGAAACACCAGACAGATGATACCAGCGAAGAGAGCGCGCCACTGGAGGCGCTAAAAAGTACTGCCTACGGAGAGGGCAGGTTGGAAGGCCGCTCTGGCGCAGCTGAGCGCTACATCAGCGGGGTAAGGTGGGCGGCTTACCTCTGGCGCTATGTACAGCCGGGAGCGGGGCAGGGAGCGCACAACTACAGGGTACACTGGCGGACAGGACAGGCGCCCGCCGCCTCCGACAGCCGGGCGGGGACGGCCAAGAATGGCGGCTCAGAGCCAGCGTCACCACCGACCGCACCAGGGGCACAGACAGCACCAGCAGCTTCATGTTTTACCAATGACAGTTAACACGGCTTCTCCGCTAGTCGGTTATTCAGCTCGGGATTTACTGAACCAGGAGAACGAGTCGGCTGAGACGGTGCTGGCTAGTGCTATCTGTGGCCGCTGGGTGTCTCTGCAGACGTTGGGGGAGCGGTCACCTACGTCCTGTATAGTACTGATGGAGCTGCGCCTCAGGTCCTCCAGCTCCAGGCCCAACAGCACGTCCACCTTACGGCAGCGGCGTTCAGCGTTACCGCCCGCCGTACAACAGTACAGCCGCCAGGCCCCGGGCAAGCCGCCTCATGGCTACGGCGCGGAGCGTTAGAGCCGGGTATGATACATGGACGGTTAGAACTACGACATTTGTTAACTCGTCTAATGGCAGGGACAGCAAACCTCACAGCTAGGTATCACATTTCGGCGGTTTGGAGACTTCCAGTCCGCGCGGAACCAGCTCAGGGGGCTGCGGCACAGAGCTTTGCGACTAAGCCTGACATATAATACATTTGGGATCTATAATACCACCGCAGTTGCCTCCGGGGAGCGCCACGGACTGTTCCATTCTAACACGACACTGGGGTGAACCGGGAACTAGTGACCACTATTGCTCTCGAAACGATGCAACCGCTAAACAAGAGCGGTAACAAACGTTAGAGCGAGGCATTGAACAAAGGCGAGCTTAGAAACTACGGCACCGACGCAGCGGCGTTACTGGGGCAGATATCACACGTTGTGGCTGCTAGGAAAGGCACACTGGATCTCAATTTCGCTCCGAAGTGATCTGGGGGTCCCCTCCACATGCACAACGGGATATCAAGCCCAGGTGCCACACACATGTAGCATTGAGAGCGAGATTTCCCCCAGCCACACCAACAGCGTACGGGAATAGTACGGGATATTAGAGCCGGACATGATAGGAAGAATACGGGACATCTTATCGTTACATATTTTATGAGGATCACAGCCAGATATATCGTTCACAGCCTCAGGGAGAATTGTTCAGCCAAAACTAGGCACGTATACAGTACAACGGAGAGGGCAATGTTTAAAAACACGGCACTTCCGTCATTCCGAAGGCCCCAAGATTTAAGGACCCTGCAGGAAGAGGGGACACATGTCTAGCTGAGTTGGATGAAGGGTGGAGCACCACGGTTGGTGCGCCTCTATAGCCTCACACAACGCCAAAGCGACGTTCCTTTCCCCTCACACCAGACCAGCACAGACAGCGCTGCTTTGACACCTCAGCCGTAACCAAACGTTGCATGGCAGGCCACGAACAACGGGTCAGGTAGCAAAGATTGACACATAATAATTTTCACCACAAAAGGTGGAAGCTTGAGTACGAATGAAGAGATTGCATTTATCCGAATGACAATATCCTAAAAACTGCAGAATTAGTATAATTACCAGGCTCAAATATCGATCAGATCCAGACGAAATGGTCAATAACAAAAACAGACAACTCAGGAGTCAGAAGTTGAGCGAACCCAACTTGAAAATCGCCAAAAGGTCAGGGCAATGAACATCAGCGGGACATCTAAGACACCACAACCTGTCTGCACTATCACATCTCAGTCTACCAACAAAGCAGCAGGGCGGCGCTCGGCTGCGGACGCTGAAGCTGCCGCCTCGGTACCAGCGACCACACCCACCAGGACCACTCAGCGACCATGCTCGGAGGCCAGCCTCTGCCAGCTCTGCCAACACCGACAGCCAGGGACTGAAGCACGGCGCAGCAGCCGCTGTGTCACCGCCACCCGGCCCCGGCCCGCCCACCACCGCCACATGCCCCCGCCCCGCGCGGCGGCGGCAGCGCTTACCACGGAGCTGCGCTCCTTGCGGCTGAGGCGCATCTCCTGCAGCATCTGGTTACGCTGCTCCATCATCAGCGTCCGCTCGTAAGTATAGGCCGAGATGTCACTGTCGTGCTGTGGCAGGGCGGCGGTGGTCACACGCGGCGCGGGTAGTGCCCGGCCGACGGGTACAAGGCGAGGTGTACGCCTCAGCGTCGAGAGGGCGGAAAACAGGCACAGACATCGTACTTAGTGTGTACTTAGTTATCATGAGAAAACGATGCCATATACTAAACATCTGACGGATGCTCAGCCCCAATAACAAATGAAGCTTAATGCGGTGTTGAAGAATAGCACCAGACAGTTCACACTTTACCCTACACCGGAAAAAGATGCGTAAGTGACGGGTAACTAAACATGAAACCGCAGCTGTAGTAAAGGACGAAATACGGGATAACATGGCGGTATTGTAACAAAGGACAGGGACCGTGGAACAAGGGAGCTAAAAAGATCGCACAAGAGAAACGCTGAAAAGCTAACACTAGAAGAGAGCAGGGACGCCGAAAACATTAAATACGAGAAACAAAGACAAAAATACCTAGGACGGTTGAAAAACGCGTTAGATAGTCTCCAGATCGCTATACGGTTCCTCTAAGCCTACATTACAAAAATGCACGTGCTCACTTATCCGAGAAAAAAATATTTCACCTGTCAAACACTAGAAAACAAATAGAATGCTACTTATCCCCGACATGCATCTGCGCATGCGGCCGAGTGCAAGCAAAAACGACCCCACCAATAAAAAACCACAGGGTAGATCATGCGGCCAATCCAGGTGGCCAGGCGATCAACAATTGGAGGCCAGCCACACCGGCAGGGCCGAAGTCATGCTGGAGCCAATAACAGGGCCGCTGCCCGCATTTGGAAGCAAGAGCATACGGGACAGGACACCGCAGGCGGTCAACTTCCGCCTGCGGGCAATCCCCGGCTACTTGGAGGACTCGGACGGCACGGAGCGGAACTAGAACCAGCGCGGGAGCACGCCACAGGCGGAGGAGAGTTCGCCCCGGCAGGCCGCTATTACAGCCCGGTACCCCGCCCATACTCACGCCCTGGCCAGCGCGGGGGAGCGGAACAGCGTCAGAGGTCAGAGCGGGTGCTGGCAGGGAACGGCACGGCAGCGTGACACGGTGTCGACGCCAGCACACCCACACACCCACACACAGCAGTGGGCGTCAGCAGGTGCTGTACACACCGCAGTGAAACACCGGTGAGCAGTGATGGCGGTGCGGCTTTATCTACCACCACTCCGTGAAATTTAGACACACCACAGTCGAGTGACAACGCTCGCGATAGAAACAGTGAAAGAAAGGGAGAGAAACTGTGTTAAGTAAAAACGAGAAAGAACTCACCAATTCTACAACGTCCACCTCGGCCTCTATCCGCAAGTGATACAAGAAGGTTTTGAGATCCTTTTTGATCTGTATGCTATTGTCTTCCATCTGCGCCACGGTGAAGATGCGCATCTTGCAGCCCTTCCAGGTGCGCGACTGCTTCAGCAGGAAGGGCAGCAGCATCAGCAGGCCTCCGTCGTGTACGATCCACCAGATGTCGATGTTGCCCGACACCTGCCGGCCGACGCCGCAAACACAGTTAGGTTAGCCCACACCGCCGCACACACAATCAGACGGCCATCTCAAACCTATATTGAACAGTGGTAAGGTCAAACAAATGTGCACGTGAGCCTACAGCAGGCCTAACTATGGTCGGGGCAACAACGGTAACAAATATGCACGGTATGCATGTCAGAAATAGCGTTCAGTGGAGTCTTAACCTTGAAAAGTGAGTCTTTTTTAACCAAATTACAAAGAGCCGGATCACGCAGAGACGGCAGGGAGGGGCGGGGGGAGCAGAATGAAGCATGAGAGACCAAGCCATCCGACACGGCAGCGTTCTCCGCCTGCTTCACCTTCTCGGTGTTGGACGGGAAGAAGTTGATGCCTTTGGGCACCAGCAGCGCCATCTTGCTGTTGCTGGTGTTGCGCACCGACTCGAGGAAGACGCGGTGCGCCTTGGCGTCGGCCTGGTGCCGCCAGCCGTAGGGCCAGCCCAGCACGGCGGTGTTGGGCCGCAGACCTCCCATTCCCGCCGTCTGCATACTGCCACGGCACGCAGCGGGCGGCATTACACTCCTCAATCGCAACTGCAGACACATCTCCTACCAATCATGCATGGGCAGTCTAGTTCAGAGCGTATGGCTCCACTATTGACTTTTCGGTAACAAGCCCGCTATTTTTCTTTGCTAGCTTACGCGAGGAACAGCAATGAGTATGTTCAGTGTTTCAGCTCGTCGATCTCGCTATTACCAATCTTATGGCACAACCTTCACACAAAGTAAGGGGCTTTGTTTCAAGAAAGTGTAAGCGATACGAAAAATGAGCCTAGCTCGGACAAACAAGGCACGGAGGTACTTGTCAAAGATAAATGGGTGCTAGATAGCCAGGTGGGATCAATTGTTGCTTGAGCCATCGACCAAAAGCACAGCATGCAGAGACTCCAGGAACTCTGCCAACCCTTTCTCCTCTAACGTCTTGCAGCTCAAAACACAGCGAACACGAGCATGGCCTACTCGGGCCAACGACAATAAATAGGAGGTAAAAACAATCGGCACACACCACCCCATCCCTTGCCCCAGACAGAAACACGTAAGACTTGCCGTCCACGGGCGGGCACTCACAAGTGGTTGATTCCATCCACCACGCTGCTGGCCACGAGCACGTCGACGAATCCTTTGACCTTATCTCGGTCCATCTCCTTTTTGAGACTTTGCCTGGCCGCCTGGGCCTCTCCGTACTGCCCGGCGAACTCTCCCTCCAGCACCGTTACCAGCATCGTCAGACCTGCCGGCATCACATCGAAATCAGGCCAGCGGCACAAATAAACACATCGTCAGACCAGCGATATATCAAATACAGCATCCTCACATCTGCGGCAAAACCAAAGACAACACTGCCCGAACAGCAGCCGAATCGAAAACAGCTCTTTAAGACCTGCACCGGAATCACCTTGTTAGGGGCCTCTAAAGGAAGGACGATGGAAATAAATGTCCCACATTTGAGACAGTCTTGATTTTCTCATATGACTGATGCGCTTGGAAGACCGTGAGGTGACTACATAATGTGTTATCTTTGGACTCCAGGGATTCCAGCACCCGATGCACTTGTCTTCAACTACACCAGCCAAAATAGGCGACGCGCTGAGCGTGTGCTCACCTTTTCCAGCTTTGAGCTGCGACGCAAAGGTGATCAGCTTGGGGTACTTGAGGGTGAGCTCCTGGTCCAGTTTGGCGAAGATGAGCAGCTGAGGCCGCCAGTTTTTGGTGTGTGGCGGACCGTCCTCCAGCCGGAGCAGTGAGAAGCGGGCCGCCGACAGCGCCAAACCCCGGATACCGTCTCCCCACTCCTTCTCGGCGCTGCAAATACAAACAGCGGCTACAAACAGCGCCAAACCCCGGATAACGTCTCCCCATTCCTTCTCGGCGCTGCAAACACAAACAGCGGCTACAAACAGCACCAAACCCCGGATACCGTCTCCCCACTCCTTCTCGGCGCTGCAAATACAAACAGCGGCTACAAACAGCGCCAAACCCCGGATACCGTCTCCCCACTCCTTCTCGGCGCTGCAAACACAAACAGCGGCTACAAACAGCGCCAAACCCCGGATACCGTCTCCCCACTCCTTCTCGGCGCTGCAAACACAAACAACGGCTACAAACAGCGCCAAACCCCGGATACCGTCTCCCCACTCCTTCTCGGCGCTGCAAACACAAACAACGGCTACAAACAGCGCCAAACCCCGGATACCGTCTCCCCACTCCTTCTCGGCGCTGCAAACACAAACAGCGGCTACAAACAGCGCCAAACCCCGGATACCGTCTCCCCATTCCTTCTCGGCTCTGCAAACACAAACAACGGCTAAAAACAGCCCAAACCCCGGATAACGTCTCCCCACTCCTTCTCGGCGCTGCAAACACAAACAGCGGCTACAAACAGCGCCAAACCCCGGATAACGTCTCCCCATTCCTTCTCGGCGCTGCAAACACAAACAGCAGCTACAAACAGCGCCAAACCCCGGATACCGTCTCCCCACTACTTCTCGGCGCTGCAAACACAAACAGTGGCTACAAACACAGCCAAAACCACCAGCGCCACCTCCCCTCCCCAGTATTTCTCCATCTTGCGGCACACGACAGAGGCTACAACACCTACCATAGCACCAGCCTCATCATCCAACCATTACCGGCACCGAGCGGCACACGGCAAGGGCTAAAACATCGATCACATTTCCAAACTTCAAGGCCACAGCATGGGGCACCAAGTCAGGTACCAGATAATGACAGAACATGGGAAAATATCGACGGTTTGGATTATTCCGGAAACTGAAGAATCGACCCACCCAACATCCAATCACCACCAATCGTCTATTCACTAGCAATACAGCCAGACCGACCAAACATGCTACGAAGCAGGGAAGTACAATACAATAACATATCGATTTTATAGTCCACGGTCACAGCCTACAAATTTATTACCCAATTCCAAGCCATTAAGCGTGCAGCTCCAGAGCCACTTACCCTCGAAACTCAATGTACTTGTAGATGACAAAGGCAATCACCATGGCAACCAGGGCGTAGTACCAGCTGGTCATAAACATGACGGTGATGCAGAGCAGCAGCCCCAGGAAGGAGAGCACCCTGGTCGGCCACAGGTGCAAAGTCAGGTGCTGCACAAGTGCAAATGTCCCGGCAGAGAGCTAGTCAACACAGCCTGGCCTGAGGGGCACTGTTCCCACTCACCTCCACGGTCACCAACACCGTTGCACGAACACAAAGCCTACACACGGGGATAATATGCAATATCTTTACATTTCAAGTTTAAAAATCAAGTGGATCCGCCAATTTTTTTATTAAAATAATCAATACGGAGAGCAATAAAACCACCTAGGCCGGCACACCGAAACCCAAATACACACAGAATCAAGGGTTCAACTGTTGTCCTATTTCACTGCCAGCGAGCAAGTAGGAGGTACACTTTACAATAGCTATCGAACACACAAACATTTCCCGGTGAAGCCGATTACGCTCTGCTGGCTTCTTGCACTACCTGCAAGTCAATCATCTCAGACCAGCACTTGATCATAAAACATGTTGGGCACCAAAGACAGATCAGCTTTGCACCAAGGGTGGAGCCGATGGCACTGCAAACCCACCGTCTGCAGGTGAGGGGAAGCTACAGGGTCTGCAACCGAGCTCACCAGTGGTAGTACTTGAACCGAGGCCGCCAGTTGGGAGTTCTCAACAGGGTCTGCAGCGCGCAAGCCAGGTTCACGAAGCCGTAGCACATGAGGAAGAACATAGTGATGATGGGCGTGATCTCGTCCAGATTGCCTATCAGAATTCCCACTTCCGAGATCACTGCCGCCGGGGAGGTGTTACGTCAGAGCGCCTTCAGGCTGCGTACCACAGACCGGGGGTGGCACGGCTGGGAGGGGAGCCAGGGTACGCCAGCAACACAACGCTGCAATAGTTAGATTATTGCCAGTGTCGAGGAAGGGCTGCCTTGTGGCACATACAAAACAGAGCGGGACCCACTAGAGCTGCTGGGACACTTCTTCACACGTTCCTCCATAAACTCGATTTTCCTAAGGTCAAGGCGGAAGGTTCAACGGTGCCTATTGACCTGGACGCAGCCCGCATAGCGACGGCAGCGACGGTCAACTCGTTCAACGGAACTAGAACCAGGAACTCCCACGTCCACCCCGAACCCACACCCGACGTGGGACTTTTGCCCAGACGTGCCCAAATCGTGATCTCCCAGCTGCGAGTGGGCTCCTGGACCCTCACTCGAGGCACGCTGGTTACGTTCGGCCAGGTGGCCGATGACTCCTGCCCCGGATGCGGTGAGCCGGACTCCGTAGAACACCAACTAACGGAGTGCCCGGCCTACCACGGTCCACGTCAAAGAAGATGGGGCCCCACACCCAACCAACATTCTATTTTCTGCGATTACGCAACACAAATTTGGTAATTCCTCCTGGAGGTGGGGAGGACTCGAGGGAGCCACCCTGAGAGCTGGCGAGAAAGAAGAAGAGGAAGGTTCGCCGTCAACCTCAGCAGTACTCGCCGTTGGTTATTAGGGGCAGTATCAGCAGCACCCACCGATATTTACCAAGGGCAGTATCAGCGGTACTCACCGGCAGTCACCGGGGCAGTATCAGCAGTACTCACCGAAAGTCACCGGGGCAGTATCAGCAGTACTCACCGGCAGTCACCGGGGCAGTATCAGCAGTACTCACCGACAGTCACCGGGGCAGTATCAGAATCACCCACCGATATTTACCAAGGGCAGTATCAGCAGTACTCACCGGCAGTCACCGCGGCAGTATCAGCAGTACTCACCGGCAGTCACCGCGGCAGTATCAGCAGTACTCACCGAAAGTCACCGGGGCAGTATCAGCAGTACTCACCGGCAGTCACCGGGGCAGTATCAGCAGTACTCACCGACAGTCACCGGGGCAGTATCAGCATCACCCACCGATATTTACCAAGGGCAGTATCAGCAGTACTCACCGGCAGTCACCGCGGCAGTATCAGCAGTACTCACCGGCAGTCACCGCGGCAGTATCAGCAGTACTCACCGGCAGTCACCGGGGCAGTATCAGCAGTACTCACCGACAGTCACCGGGGCAGTATCAGCATCACCCACCGATATTTACCAAGGGCAGTATCAGCAGTACTCACCGGCAGTCACCGCGGCAGTATCAGCAGTACTCACCGATAGTCACCGGGGCAGTATCAGCAGTACTCACCGATAGTCACCAGCAGCGCTCGCACGGGCTCGCCGCGCTTGGAGCTGACGCCGATGGGGTCTAGAATGGGCAGGATGTTGTCCTGTGCGATGGCCTGCAGCAGCCGCGGCGCGCCCGTCAGCGACTGCAGACCGGCGCCCACGGTGGAGAGCAGCGAGCCGATGGTCACCACCATGGGGTGAGGCCAGGCCACCTGCGCCACCACCAGCTGCTTCCCCACGCTCTCACCGAACCTGAAGCACAGGGTGGGGGTCACACTGGGCCGCTGTCTCAGTGTGTACATAGCTGTGGCTACTGTCATTCTGTTAGTAAGCTATACGGCCCAGTCTACCAGCAAAGGTCAAGCTCACTTAATACAAGGTTAGAAGTATCAACTTAGTGGCATAGCCGATCCAGTTTGTCTTAGCTTCTTGCGATGGTATACTTTTGTAAAAATCAGAGCCCAAGAACACCAAAGCAACGGTTTCCTATTTTACTTTAACAACTTTACTACCAACACATGACTTCGACGCCACATAAAAGCAGACGCTTCATCAGCACCTTCTCCCACCAAAGCCCCAGCAGGTAACCTCAGACCGACCGGGCGGCGTCCGCGCTTACTTGTCTAACAACAGCAGCGGCGAGAAGGAGGCGGCGAAGAGCATCACGCCGGAGAGGTAGACGGTGCTGGTGACCAGGATGGCGCAGATGGTTCCCACCGGTATCGACTTGGAGGCGTCGGCCAGGTCTCCCGACCGGTTGGAACCCGCCATAATGCCTGCCGGGAGCGGCGCCGGGACTCGGTCAGGCGAGGAGCGAATCGTTGGTCTTATAGGGCGCTTTAGTTTCTAACGCTATACTGGGCAAAAATATGGAGCGGACCATTCTCTGGAAACCTCAACACCCTTAACCCTTAACACTGGTGTAATTACAGTCGTCAAAACGGCCTGTTGCTAGCTTCTATAGGAAAGCGCTGAACTGAGAAAATGGAATTGAAATATTTAGATCCAAGATATTAAACAGGGTATTGGAAATATATTCGATATCGAAGTATTATGCCTATTTTTTGGGTTCGGCATTTTCATTAGCAATATGAACAAAACAAAAAAGTTTTTCATTTCATCATTTTCATAGAATTCTACTGTATTGCACCTTCACCACGAGCATCCTCCGAGAACTCGTTCATTCGATGTAGGTTGGCGCACCAATTAAATTCAATAAATTTAAGTAAAATCAATAAATCCAGAAACGAACGAATTCAGGGCGTGGTAACAGAAGCTATGCACACCCGAAATCCCTCAACTTGATTCGTCGTCCGGTCCCAGTCAAAAATGAAATGATTATGGATTCGAATTAAAGCTAGATTCGACATTGACAACATAGCTGCACCACAACTCACACATTGTCTGATTGAATTCAGTTTGTCTTGACTGAAACCGAGATCATTATGTCTCCACACAGCAAACGGGATAAAAAAATCGAGGATCCAACGCATGAAAAGTGCAAAAGCCATGGCCCTCCATATTTTTTTCCAGACAAAAAAACCTGCCAAATGCACTTACCGTTCTTCACTGCCAAAAAAATCGTATCTAAGTAACTGCTGAATAGTAGATATAGGCAGAAGGAAGCTACAACGGCGTCATGTTCTCACCAGTGACGGACGGGAAGAAGATTCCGATGAGCACAGTGAAGGTGGTGGTGATGTCCGCCATCACCTGGTTGTAGTTTCCCTTGCCCAGGTTTTTGGCGGCCACCGAACTCCCGTTCTCCGTGATGTAGTCGTTCTTGCGCGGGTACCGAGAGTACAGATTTTCTGTCGGCGGAACACAATAACACGTTATATGAGCCACCAAAAAGGCTCTCTGTCACTGTAACTTTTCTTGTCAGTGCGACATAACGGCAGATAGCACGAGTCGTCTCTTATGGTGCGACATTACAGCAGATAACACGAGTATTCTCATATGGTGCGACATTGCAGCAGATAACAAGAGTATTCTCATATGGTGCGACATTACAGCAGATAACATGAGTATTCTCATATGGTGCGACATTACAGCAGATAACACGAGTATTCTCATATGGTGCGACATTACAGCAGATAACACGAGTATTCTCATAAGGTGCGACATTACAGCAGATAACACGAGTAATAACACGAGTATTCTCATATGGTGCGACATTACAGCAGATAACACGAGTCTTTGTCGGTGTGAGATAAGAGCATGAAACGACTGTTCTCTGAGGTGTGACATTACAGCATACAGTAAGTCTTCTCTGACGGTGCGACATCACAGCAGATAACACGAGTGGGGAGAACTGGTCACAGACAGTGCCGGAGGCATCCAGTACTCGATAGTTGGCGAGTCATGATTCGACAGGGACACAATCGATGGGCCAGGCCGGTGAATTATCCGAGCGGCTTCGACCCATGCTTGTACACGACCCCAAAAATATCCAATCAGCACAGGAATCCAATACGGATAATCTTGTCTCCACCATAGGGTGCATTGCGACATGGCCCATGCAACGTTTGGATGTTGTTTACCGGTGATTGCATTAAAATTGCAGCCCGTAACTGCGAGTCTCTCATTAAAAGCAGACACATTTTAGGACACAGTGACGCAGAAGCAGTCGCGACGGTTCCACATCGAGCCGTCGACGTACAAACCCGATATGTATCAAACCAGGAGCATCGGCCAATCTCATCCTACTAGATTGATTATTCTGGGACAATCCAGACAATGTTGTGCATGGATAACGAGAAAAAAATATAGATGGCGATGGTGATCAAACTATCACGTAGATAGTAATCACGCGAGAAAAAAACAGGACATGAGAAGAAATATTATGGACAGTGCTCAATCGTATCTGACCCGATCATCTTAGGTACGATCAGAGAAAGGAGAAGACTGATGTGCGTTGAAATATCCCGTCAAACTCGGCAAAACCAGAGCCTTCGCCAAATTCATCCTAGCTTCGGTAGTTGCATTCGTGGATTAAAAATATAAAAGTACTATTTTAATGATCTGGCAATGATGTTTCCCGCTGTGGAAAGATGAGATCCACAGGGGGAGGGAGGGGGTTCACTAGAGTCGACCCAAACCCTTGGAGAAAGGTCCCTAGCCGGCTCCAGTGGGCCTCCCTGATGGAGGAATGGTGCCTGCCAGCCGAATACGTCCTACGGCAGGATGACGCATGCAGGATACAGGGTTCGGAGGTGCCCTAGTCCCGTCCTCCTCGTGACACTTTTGGCATCTAGTCTCCGGGTCTAGGCCCTTTGCTTGCCCTTTTGTTCATCACGAATACATTTTCCCCAAAAAGACACTTGTAAACACACAGGTCAAACGGAATATCGGACACAGGCTTTCGGTGCTGCCCGGCGCAGGTAAGGAAACGATCAGTAGTGGTATTGGCATTACTGCTGAACTGCATCATACTAGCATATACCGTATTTAAATCCTACGTTTAAATATTCCCCATAATGGTCGCAAAATGAGGCACAGCAGCAAACCACCCGAACTACCAATTTTGATTATACCTAAAAAGATTACAGCCATAGAATGGTCCTATGTCCAATCAAAGGCCGCTGTATTTATATTCATCGATGACACTTCTTGCAGCTTTTGTACAGGAACAACGATAGTTCTCTCCAGATCTTTAATCATGATGGATTTTTCACGCATTGGTGTTGCTAAGGCCTACTCAGAGCTGCGCTGAATCGCAAAAGAGACTCTAAAATAATATCCATTACAACGGACGCAAGACCTCATACCAGCACTTCAACTCTATTCTTTATTCAAAGGGAAAAAACTCTACTACCGGTACAAAATTTCGATATTTCAAAACTCAGAATACAAAAAGCAATTCATAATAGAACCCATAAAATTCGGCACCAATTTAGAATACGGTCATCACATCTACCACATACACATCATAACCTCAGTAAATGCTTTTCAGACTAGAGGTGTTCACAGAAAGCTTCAACGTGACGCCCGTTTTGTTCACAAAATTAATTAAGGTAAAACGTGGTCTGCCTTCGCACTCAACAGCTCCCAGCACCACACACAGAGGCAGTGAAATAGTGGCGCACCACTCAAGCTGGCGTCCCACATCGCGGCCGCCCCAGGGGCCAATAAAAACACCATCAAGAGCGCGCTGCTTTTCGGACAGTGCAGGCTTTTACCAAGTCCACTGGTGTCTATCAGATGGCCCCTTCCTTGTTTCAAATGGATATATAGCTGGGTGGTTTAGCACCAGTTAGATGAACGGTATATATTGAGATTAAATTCGAGACAGTTCCCTGAGGGAAACACAAATTGAACCCGAAAATTCTCAAAATTGGGTGAAGCCTGGTGACGTCATATGCCAACAACAGTAAGTGCAGCGGCAAATAATACAACTAGTAGCCATTGCACGATACAAATTCGAGCCTTTTATTGAACGTGAAAAATGAAGTGGGACGACAAAACGCACTAATTGTTCATCGGCAGATTTTCCGGAAAGCAAATCAACTCACGGCCCAGGAGGGATACAAGTGGGACAAGGAAGCGATGACCCGTGGATCTATAAGCCAAAACATTAAACATTGGTCGAAAGAAAATACGTTTTTCACCACGAAATTAGCATTTTACCCAGCTTTTATCAGCATCAGGCTAAAAACACAATCAATATCACTTGTGCAAGACCTTGACCGCAGTGCTATCTAGGGTCTGATCTACAGCCGCAAGTGGCGCGGTTCCAGGGATGTTCGTCGAATTAATCATGACTAATAGCCACCTATCAGTCGGCAGCAGGATCCAACTGCTGCTGGTGACTTTTCATAAATACCTGAACAAAAAAAAACGCGCCTTACAAGATATCTGCCAGCGGCTGGCAACAAGCAGTAATATATGCATTTGTATTCTCATCGAAGGCCACTTCCACAATACATCGTGGCTATTATGTGGCGGGGATATTTGGCGTTACAAATTGTTCAGAAGAGCAGGAAACGTGTTTTCCTGCTTTTGTTTCAGCATAATTAACTTTATTACGCAATAATTTTCGCATCCAAGAAATAAATTTTGCATCCAATTGAATGAATTTTTCAAAGATTTCCAGTGATATCAAAAGCGCAAAATTTGGAAAAAATTATACATGCTGTTTTTGCCTTGCGACGGCGGATTTGGTATCGTGGCCACGCTTGAAGGAGACTGAATAAAAGAGAAAATTGTCAGACTGGCTTTGCAAAAGAATAAGTACTGTTGTGCCGGGAGTGGTCCGGAAATCTATCCCCCACCCATGGATCATCACACAGCTCATCCACGCACTTTGTGAGTAGTCACGTGGTTAATATTAAATAAGACTGGCATTGACAACAATAAAAAGGACAACCCTGAAAGCTGCTGGCTCAAGTGCAGCAAAAGAAATCGCAGCAGACGTCATCGCAGTCCCGGAAACTGCCCAAAGTTGGAGCCGTGTCGGGGCGAAGGAGTCTACGTCAGCCATAAAACTACCTTCTGCGGAGTCCGATACAGTTTCGCCGAAAAGGACCACAAATAAGCATGGAACCAGAAACCTGGTTTCCTGCCATCAGTTTCATCACTTCACGTTCATGACCACAGTACTTGAAAACCCACAGCACTTGCGTGCGACCCTTCACAACATATACAAATGTGTTCTGTGCCTGTTTGCTTTTGAATCACAGCATCAGCAAGCGTTTTACCTCAAGTCAGAAAATGTTGACCTCTTCGGCAAGGAAACGTGCAAGCCAACAAATGAGTTCGGGGTTTCAGAAACCATCAAATCAAGGAAGACAGGTGGGGCATTCCAGGACAGATCGACCAAGGCTTGACACCACCATATCTAAAAATCGAAATTTGTCTCCGGGAAGTTTTGGGCCAGAAACACGCCTGTGAGAATCTTAGCCCCTCGATCAACGGGACCGAGTTATAGCCGGGCATTTCGGGAGGTCACCTTATAGACTCATCTTGATGCTTCATAACTCAAAAGCATAGCCTGATTAACAAGTTTTGTATATCATTGAACTCGTCTGAACTATACTTTATTTTGAAAAAAAAATTTCAAAATTTGAAAATTTTAACTTTAATTTTTTGACCTTTCTTTTGACCTACTTGACCTTTCCCAGTTGAAATTGCCATTTTAGACACTTCAAAAATTTTGATTTATCAAATATCATTCGATAGGAAAATAAAAAAATGCGTTCTTGCTATAAGTTCCAAATATTTAGCACCTAAGGTAGGTATGTATACGGTTTGACCACTGCAGTAACAGCCTTATGTTTAACGCCGCAAACATAGTGATTGTTTTTGTAATCGGTTGCTGGCAATCATATTGCTTTGTCTTTACGAAATTTTCATCGTGCAAGTGTCAGAATTTATGACAATAACGCCCACCCAGGGTGGGCAACCGGCCTCCTCAGGTCTCTACAGGTAGTAAAAAAACCTTAGCGCAGCGCCACCTACGCCATCTATCTCTAACACAACATATTACAACTTCTGGAAAAATTTTATAATGGGTCATACCAGGTCAAACCGCCAAACCAGGTCAAGAGACCTAACCTCGAAAAACTTTGGGAAGTGCATCAATAATATCAAATTTAGCCTATCGTGGTTTGATTCACATTACATAGTAAGGTCGCCCAGCAAGATAATTTTTCGTAGCAGGATTTCTATGTCGATAACCGGGAGCAGGGTCAAGGTCATGGTCTTTCCATTAGAAATGCATGGGGCAATTGGTAAATTTGATAACTGAGAAAATTGAGAATTGTCGAGAATTGTGATGCAGGTTTTGTTTTTACGTTGTCGTGTCTGGCTTGCCACTGCAGTTTAATTAATATTCTTTTACCATACAGACCTAAGCCTGGCTCTAGGTCAAAGCAGGTTAATTTGGCATTTGACTAGGCAATATTATAAGATACATAATCCGTTTGGGCTCAACAAGAGTGTTCCAATGGCGCTAACATTTCTTTCAACGGCTCTCCTCTGTCACCTATTATGCCACAAAATTTAGGTTTCCACTTTGTTCCTGTAAAATACTGTGACCTCGAGCAACCTCAAAGATGACACGACCAAACGATTGTTAACATATTCGGTAGTGATTAAAACTGGCTGTTAGCGGCATCAATCCCAGTGCACAGTGTAATTATTCATCTGGGATTCTGGGATCCGTGTCAGCTATGAAATGATCACCTTGTAAAAATATCATGAGGCAATCTGTTCAAGTGACCAAGTCGAATGCTTACAATTTCAGGACACTTTTCGCATATATGAGCAGATTCAAATTACTTTTGGAATGAAATTCTTTCAGACACGTTTGTTTAGATTGCATGAATCCTCTCAAACGTATGCTGTGCTGCACTGGGTCACCTTTATCGATACTACTTTTCCATCTCGGGGACGATGTAATTGTGTGAGTTAGTGGTGCTCATAGGATAACTTATATTTGTTTCAATTATGGATAAACTCGCAACATCTTGTAAACTTTCGTTTAAGGCTGAAAGGTCATTTATTAATAATTGATTTGCCCTCGTCTCCCTGAAACAATGGATCCCATTCTATCACTTTTAATGGCTGCAATTTTTTTATAAATATTGTCCAAGTTGTTTCCAGTTCAGTTTAGAGTAGGTGTCTCATAGAGTCATCAGGACTTTCGGAACGACCCCACACCCAAACGAGCAACTCCACGATGAAGTTTAATCAATGAACCAAATTGAAAGTCCCAAAGGCATAAGAGACCGTCTACCTCAGGTCAACCACAGTCAGTTGCCAGCGGCCTTCAGTATTACGTACCTACCACCTCCCAGTTGACCTAAATTATTTTTCAGAAGTTGTAATATGTTGTGTTAGAGATAGATGGCGTACGGTGGTGCTGCTAAGGTGTTTTACAGTAGAACCGAGGAGGCCGGTTGCCCACCCCTCGGGTGGGCGGTGTTAATTGTCATAAATTCTGACACTTGCACATGAAAATTTCGTAAAACAAAGCAATATGATTGCCAGCAACCGATTACAAAAACAATCACTATGTTTCGGCGTTAAACATAACTGTACTACTGCAGTGGTCAAAACGTATACATACCTACCTTAGGTCTAAATATTTGAACTTAAAGCAGGAACGCATTTTTTCTATCGAAAGATATTTTATTAATCAAAATTTTTAGGTGTCTAAAATGGCAATTTCAACGGGAAAAGGTCAAGCTAGGTCAAAAATGAAAGGTCAAACAAATTAAAAGTCAAAATTTCAAATTTTGAAATTTTCTTTTCTCAAAATATAGTTCAAGACAAGTTCAATGATATACAAAACTTGTTAATCAGGCTATGCGTTTTGAGTTATAAGCATCAAAAATGAGTCTATAAGGTGACCTCGAAAATGCCTCGGGCTATAACTCGGTCACCGTTGATCGGAGGGCTAAGATTCTCACAGGCGTGTTTCTGGCCCAAAACTACCCCGGAGACAAAGTTTCAGATTTTTCTAGACATGGTGGTGTCAAATTGAAATATTTTTGGTCGTTTTGTCCTGAATGCCCCAGGTACTGAATACAGATAGAATATATAAAAACTTAAAGATGAATAACCTGCAAACACGAACCGATGTGGTCCGGCAATGCTTAACAACTTTAAGTAAAATATTTCTCCAGTCACAGGGCAAATAAGAACAACAAAAAATGGACCAAGTCGATCCAAGAGCAAACCTCATACAATTTTACACCCCAAGAATTATGTGAAACAAAGCACGCTCAAAACATAAGCTGCTTCGAATCGTACGATGACACCGAACAAAGCAGCGGCAGTCGACAGCGCAGTGACTTACTGTGGAAGGAGCCGCTGGCCAGGCCCACGATGCCGCGCTCATAATGCGTCTGGTTGAAGTGCTCGTCGAAATAGTAGTAGCAGCTGGAGCGGTTGTTTTCATCGAACGACCCAGAACAGAAGGTGGACCACAGGTGGGGCGCTGAGCAGGCCGATGCCGTCTTGTTGATGGGGTCCTCCTTCAGCAGCCGCTCCCCCAGACGACACGTCCTGGGCAACAGCGGGATGTTAACGGCGTCCCGCAGGGCCGGTTGACATATCGGGCTACATAGTGATGCAATTGTGAGTGTTTCTGACAGGATCACCAACTTTGCGCTGTGCTTGCTTCCAGGTAGTAGTCCGGGATTCTATGCCAAAACTGTTGCGGCTAACTTCTAGGGGGCTAAGCCGCACGAGGCTGTGAATTTAACAGCTGGATCCGCGCGCCTTGTGAAGTGGAGTGACGCATCGCATTCACACACGGGTCATGTGGGGTCGAATCCCACCTCGCAGGAGCAAATGGTGGGACATAGGTTAAACATTTTCATCCACAAAAGCCAGTTCCACGGGTTGGACTGGACAGCAGCATGATTCAACTACTGCACCATCCCACGAGTATATGTACGTGCCGCGCCAAACTTTCAGCTTAATCCGATTCTAGCGTAGCGTTTCCCGTTTTGGAAGTGCGTGGCGTGTCGCTGTTTGCTCGACCGACGAACGGAAAAACTATTTTACGCTTTGCTCGAAAACAGACAGACAGAAAACAGGCGCACAACAAACTTGAAATGAATGGACAACAAATAGGTGCACCGGTGCTCGAAATGGATAGTCAGAAGTACACACATGCCGGCGGCCACATAACAGTGAAGTACGACAAAGTTACCGACAACTTTGGCTAACTGCTGCCTGTCTGAAACGCACAACGCCACCTCAGGGCTGTACAACATACAGCTTCAACGCGACAGTCAACTTCAATGGTGAGTAGCTGGCTGGATAAGCTAGAGAGCACGGCTCGCAGGTCACCGCACATACAGCTTAGTTTGGAAGCGTTCGTCTCTGAAAGTCAGCTGATAACTGACCCGATGAAGGACAGCAGATTTCCTACTCATGGGATCAGCTGGCACAAAACTAAGCACCATGGGTGTTGTCACTGGTTTGATGATTAATTCCGTTGAATATTAACCTGAAGGATAAACTGTTATACATCTCGAGAAAATATTTCTGTCTTGGGCTCTAGGCTGATTGCTACTGTAAACTTGATGGCAGGGTAAACGCGTTCATGTTTTTGGGAGATTGCTGAGGGCTTCTTATCCCATAGACCCATACTCCGAAACTTCCGTCTACATATCGGCAAAATTATTGGGGTTTCAGTAGCGATGTTTCCATGAACTTCGACACCAAATTAATACAAGCGCGACTGAAGGTGCCAATCTATTCCCCATGACAATGTCCGTACTTCGTAGATATTGGAGCTGAACCAGAGAAGTTGTTCCACAGTATCTGGCGGAGGAAATTTTATCGGTATTGAAATGAGATTCCGCACATGTGGATGTCATGTACATTTCGTTTCATGAAATCAATCACTGCAAATAAACCTTCTTTAATTGGTATACTCTTAAATAAATTCATAACATCTAGAGGGAAGATAAAGGCACCCTCGGGGAGAAAACCTGAAAATTATTTCCAAAAAAACCGGGAGAGATAGTTCTCGGCGTTATTAATATGGGGCGGGATGAACCTCGGATTGCATCTAATTGAGAATTGCATCCTCTACATTTTTATGAAACTGTTACCAGGAGCGTTAATAGCTTTCATCGTTGTATTAAGGAGTCAATAAACATTCAAGTATATTCTCTGTCTCTGCCCCTGCCCCTCTGCCTCCTTCTGTCTCTCCCTCTGTCTCTCCCCCTGTCTCGTCCCTCTGTCTCTGTCTCTGTCTCTGTCTCTCTGTCTCTGTCTCTGTCTCTGTCTCTGTCTCTGTCTCTGTCTCTGTCTCTGTCTCTGTCTCTGTCTCTGTCTCTGTCTCTGTCTCTGTCTCTGTCTCTGTCTCTGTCTCTGTCTCTGTCTCTGTCTCTGTCTCTGTCTCTGTCTCTGTCTCTGTCTCTGTCTCTGTCTCTGTCTCTGTCTCTGTCTCTGTCTCTGTCTCTGTCTCTGTCTCTGTCTCTGTCTCTGTCTCTGTCTCTGTCTCTGTCTCTGTCTCTGTCTCTGTCTCTGTCTCTGTCTCTGTCTCTGTCTCTGTCTCTCTCTCTCTCTCTCTCTCTCTCTCTCTCTCTCTCTCTCTCTCTCTCTCTCTCTCTCTCTCTCTCTCTCTGGTTGCCATATGTCAAGGGCAAGTAAATTTAACAAACGGAGGCGAAGACATCATTGAACGAGCTGTGCGTTTGAAAAGTATGCTAATGAATTGTGAACTTCATCGTCAGATCTGATGATAACGCTGTACAAAAAACATTATCTCGTTGCAATATAACTTGGACCCCAAAATACATACTTAGCATGTGTGTGATCAACCTTCTCAGCCTAGTTCTTATCATAACGACCTTGCCAGACGCGATCTGAACGATTAAATAAGAACTGGTGTTTCGGTAATTAATCTGAAACATCTGGTTCAATTAGTGAGTTCCCACTTGATTTCACCCCGGCTCATTCTCCCCTACTCCGCCTGCGCCAGCAGGAAGTCTGGTCTGGGGCCAAGCATCTGGAAATCTGAGTAAGTTAGGACAGATGTAGAGTTCGACACCGCTGCGTACGGTAGACGACATCATCGATAGGATACCATCAATACATGTTCAACACGACATTCACCACCCTCGGTAGCTCCGGGATGACATTAACTGGCGCCTGGAATCACTCTCAGGCAAACTCCTGCGCTCGTAGATACCGGCACACCCTGACCTTTAAAGAAGGTTAAGGTCTTTAACTTCCAACCCGTGGTCCTTTCCTGGGACTATCACGGTCGTGTTCGGAGGCTCGCTACACTGATTTTGTACTTGACGTGAAATTGAGACGGGAGTAGAGCAGTTTTCGTGCAACTCGTTGTGTGATTTTCCACTTAGAACATTGGCTAGCAGGGTCTTTCAGTCTCGTCACGAAAACGAGCCATCGATCTGACCAGTGCAACAGCACGTGGCGCTCAATGTTGCAAGACGTGCTCTCAAGTCTGAAAACAAAGCTGTACTGTTACCGCTAACCACACTTTATCTCAGTCGCCTTCCGAGCCGCATGGTCGATGTCGACCTCCAGCCAGATCGCGTCCTTTTTGAACCGTTTTACAATCTACATTGCATCTATCCACGAGCGCTCACCGAAACCCTAGTGATGGTAAATCAAGATAGGGTATAAAATGCAGCATTACATAGAACCCAATGTCAATTTCGTTTCGATAAAATCCCGACACACGACACATGCCGAGCAATAGTACGGCTGTACACAATAACAATCCGCGTATATCGGCATTCATATTGAAGGTCAAATGGCGCGGAGCACTCACATGAGATTGTCGTTTCCGTTCCCGTTGACAAAAATGCCGACGTAGACCGAGAGAATGCTACCAATCACGCAGAACAGTGCGATGGTGGCGAATATGTTGACGAACTTGACGCCGACGAACACGATGGTGGCCATGAGGAACAGCAGGATGCTGCCGTACAACCGGAAGTTGTCGAACTTATTGGAGTCTATCGAAATGTCGCTGATGGCGGCCCCCGGCTCAATGTACAGCTGGAAAACACGGGCGGAGGGGCATCAGTGGCATCTGTGGCAGATTTGGCAGCTGTATACCCGGATAACTCGTCATAAAACACTGAGCTGCCTCTGTGAATTCACAAGTGTTAGTACAATCCAAGGCTTGAATCGCCTTTTCGGATGGAAAGAAGCGGGGACTGGCATGAACAGTGAGTACCCTTAACAATGCTCAGGCCGGCGGTCTAAAAAAATCCCCAAATAAAACAGACAGACAGCAATCGACAAGGCATAACTTAAAATTACGTCATACATCATAAATATAAATATATAATAGAGCTTCACAGCGGACGCCTGCCAGCCTTTCTCACCAGAAAAATCTCGATGGCTCCTATGATGTACATGGCCGACGCGAAGGTGGTTCCCAGGTAGAAGAGAATGCCGACGGCGCCGCCGAACTCGGGCCCAAGCGCGCGCGAGATCATGAAGTAGGAGCCGCCGCCGGGCACCACGCCGTTGGTAGCGATAGCCGACATCGAAATCGATGTCAGCATTGTCTGCAGGCGCCGCCGCTAGCGTCAGGGGAGCTCAGGGGGGGGGGGACGACGGGAGCATCGCCAACAGCGGATACTCAAGCAACAGCGCAGATCAAGCGTAAAGGAGGAACTCTGGCTAGGTCTCCGCTTCATTCATCACCGCACAACCCAAAGGTTAGAGTCAATACCTTTGCAACATGAGGTCAAAACTGAGGCCTTAGAACTTCGCAATGAGCTGGGGCTGCTCTAACAAGGTTAGCCATGCTCTAACGAGATGGGACAGTGTTACATGTGGGCCGCGGTGATGTCACATTGTTTCCAGAGCCAGGACGGCCATCGTACCTGGAAGCACCTAGTGAACCCTACTCAGATTTCGCTAGTCCGCTACGTCGCCGCTAGCAACCGTTGCGCGCAACGGTACTTGAGCAATTCAGCTTAAGGTGGAACAAATTGAAAAATGTGTAAGCGAGGACCAAATTACCTTCACACTTTTATCTGACTAACGATTTAATCGCTTGATTTAGTCATTAGTGACTAAAGGGTTAACCACCGGGTCGGCGCCACCTGCCCACGGGGGCCATGATGGCCCCCTCTAACCAAAATAGGGCGTTAGCGCAAATCGCAATCAATAGAAACTCGCGTGAATTCAGTAAGAGATTACTTCGCATGTTTTAGTGCTCAGGTCAATGGTTTGACCTAGAGGTCAAATTAGGTCAAGATCGGCTATTTTCACTCAAATATGCAATGATTAAGCAAATGGGCATAACTCTATGTCATTAGAGCTATTGAGGCCGGTAAAGTACATTTGATACAAATTGCCAGAACTTTTCGCTATGTGGAACGTAAAGACCTCCCGCCAGTGGTTTGACCACCAGAGGTCACCTGTGACCTAATATGACCTGAGGTCACGAAAGGTCAAAGTGACCGCCGTATATCAAATGAAAGCCAGTGACAAGACAAACATAATGGTGTTTGTTTCACCGCTCTAGCTCAATTAGGTCAAAAGTTATTGTCAAAATACGTTTTTGACCCTGGTGACCTGGATGACCTGGAAAAGTCAAAGGCAAATATGACCCGGGATCCGGAAAGGGTGCCCAAAACGTTGTTCGACAGTCGAGTATTTGCAATCATTTTTGTGGCTTTTATATCATGAAATAGCTTTCCCCATGCTTTAATGGGAGAGGTCGCCCGTGACCTGACCTCAGGGCACGAAATGAAAATCCCGGATATACACTTGTAGACCTGGAGGGTCATGAAGTGTAGGAAGTTCAAATCGATCGACTTGAAATGTAGCTCTTACAGAGCTCTAAAGGTGAAGTGAGGTGACCTGGTTGACCTCGTCGGTGACCTGACCTGAGTGACCCGGGTAAAATTTCAGGGATGATGGGAAAATGATGTAGTGAGAGGTAGAGCCCTCAACGCGGTGCTGCGCCTCGTCGTTTTTCTGCTATCCCGAAAAACCTTAGAGGGGCCACAATGGCCCCGTGGGGCGAGGGTTAAAGTAATATAAGAACTCTGACGTAATTCGACCTTCACTTACGAATTTATAAGTATTTGAGAAATGGGCTTAGGAGCCAAGTGTTTAAACCTGACGTTTCGATATCAACCCCACCCCTTGTGGTGGAAGAATATCGCCTCGATGGATTTCGAATACACACATCACGTTTAGTGCCGCACGCAGCAGTATATCTATTCGAATACAAAAAACACACACCGATTCTACGCAAGGAAGAAACCTCAACAATATTACACTGTGAAAGTATTTCGCAAAGCTCAGACAGAGGTGATATGGTCAGGAGAGGTGCTCAACAAAGCGAAAGCCGAAAAATGGTTATACCAGTTAATAAATTTGCATCACACCCTGTCCACCATCCCGGAGGACGAGCTCTGGCGCTGCTGATATGGCTTCACTGGATGCCAGCTTTGGGTGGCAGGCGGTTTCAAGAACCCTGAGCTGAGGCGGCCGCCACACTCATCCTCCCTTCCCACTGCTTCCACATAACAGTGTTCTGCAGCTGCCAGCCTTCACACTTCGTCCACAGCTACCCGCCACTTCAGCAGCAGGCGCGACATAGATGGCGTCGTCGAGTTCGAGAGTGCTTGTTAACCACTGTCGCGGCAGGGCTTTTAAAGGGAATGTGGCACCTTCATAAGTGATTTTAAGTGAGATAGCCAAGTTGTAAAGCAAGTAAAAAAAACAGTACTCAATGTATCATTTGTCTTGGAACTCGAGATTTCCGTAGAAAAACCTAAAACCTACCTGCAATGTACCCCTCATGTACCTTTAGCAGCAGGCCACAGTTGTCATGGCTGTTGGTGTGACGACATATGCTGACGTCACAATGAGCATCAGCCAATCGAAGCCCTTGAAGCGTTTCGAGTATGGTAGTGGTTGCCAGATCATGACATCATCCACAGGCGGATATTTATTTCTTTTCTTAGAGGAGTATTTTAAAAATCAGAATATTGAGCTAAGTGTACATTTTTCAGAGAAATTATGTGTGTTTTCATTATTTTCGGCTAAAAGTACGCCTAATTACACTAAATTCCAGGATTGGACCAAGGTGCCACAGTCCCTTTAAAGGGACTGTGGCACCTTTATAACGTGATTTTAACTGAGACAGCCAAGTTGTAAAGCAAGTCGGAAAACCAGGTACTCTATATATCATTTGTCTTGGAACTCGCTATTTCCGTAGAAAAATAAAACCTATCCGAAATGCACCTCTCATGTACCTCTCGCCAGGCGGCCATTGTTGTGAGCTGCTGGTGTGACGACATATGCTGACGTCACGATGAGCATCAGCCAATCGAAGCCCTGGAAGCGTTTCGAGTATGGTAGTGGTTGCCAGATCGTGACATCATCTACAGGCATTATATTTATTTCTTTTCCTAGGGGAGTATTTTAAAAATCAAAACATTGAGCTTATCGTACATTTTTTAGAGAATTCATGAGTGGTGTCATGATTTTCGGCCAAAAGAACGCCTAATTACACTATATTCCAGGATTCGACCAAGGTGCCACATTCCCTTTAAAGCTAAAGGTCTAACAAAGCTGTAACCATACAATTTTCCTGCTATCGAAGGATAATAGTGTCCGCAACATGATAAAATAAGCAGAAAAATACTGAGATCCCTCGGATATAACTTGCGTACTAATTTCCCGAAAGGTTTACAGGAAACTTTCTAAGCAGGCGCACAAAATTCGGTAGTAAACAAGATCGACGGCATTACCTCAGACTCCCAATGGGAAAGTTTTTTTCAAATCAACGCGGTGGTGCAGTTGATTAAAGCGCCCCGACCGCATGGTTAGTTTGTGGATCAATGCTGGGGTTCGGTGTATTTTTCCGGTCCGCCTTCAGCTCAGGAGACGGCAGGGAGGTCAACAGCTTTGGCACTGACTCAGGAATCACACGTACTAAGGAAGGACCATTAGTTTTGGCTTCAGGGGAATGGTTTCCGCGGAATATGGATTTCCCCCTTCCCCCTGGAGGAAGTTACTTTTCGTCACAACAGTCCTTCAATTCGCCGAACATCACAAAGCAGGAACATCACAAAACTATAACTTGTGGAAGAGGTATCGGGTAGTCGGAGCTTACACATCATTTTTGTCAGGGAGAAGCCTCATGAATATAAAGGTGCGTTGCCTTTTAAACTCAGCCTTTTTTGGATATGTATGATGCAACTCATCAGTTTTGTTTGAGGGAGGGGAAAAGCGGGCACAATGAGACAGAATTATTTTAAAAATTATCGTCCTCCAGCCTAACGACATTACGCTTGGTGTGCCAGGTCGAAGAGGGGGCTATCTGTTCCTCTCTGAAGGTAGCTTCGCCTTTTTCATTGTGGTTTCCAACAATTCAAAATAAGTCCAGGTTACGGTGGTGACATTGACTCAGACAGTTCCAACAGACAGACAGATATTTGAAAACTTCTTTGTTTCGTGATTACCTTCGCCAAAAAATTGTTCCTTCGTCTGTTTTTTTTTGTTTTTTTGGGGGAGGGGGAGCATTTACTCAGAACATATATCATAATGCTCCCTTGTAAACTTCAAATAGTCCATGCATCTTGCCGAAATTGGAAGTGAGCAATCATTTCAGAACATAATTCATGCCCGCACGTGGTATGCATTCTATAACTTATGGCTGCAGGGCGTATCATGCAGGCGCAGCTGAATTCAAAGCAGGTCATTCGTGCTTTTCCCCACACCGCATATTTTCAGCAGTGAATATTCCTATCTAAAAGTAGGGTGGGCTGGTTTCTGCCACCGATACATATTACTGCTTTTTTATTATTAAGTCTCAGCGCTATAGTAAAATCCTAACGGAGTCTAGTTTCGAGAATTCATGTTCGGGGAAGAACGCCTCTCTAGTTACCTACGCTTGTTGCCCCGGTAGCTCATATACTGGAGCATTGGGCTTCGGCCTGCCGCTCAGAAACATGCAGTGGCTATGGCGGATTACGGGATCGATTTCCCTGACACACTCTGGTGCTCAATATTTACCCCATCTCAGGTCGTCCGGCAACAGACTGGTGAGAGGGTGACCTGAGCGGGCCGGCCGTCACTGTGTCTTATGAGACGTTAAACGCTTGCTTCCAAATTTACTCGCTGCGTTACGGGCATTGCTTGTTTGGAAGGTGGGGTCGGTGAGTTGGGGGGGTCTCTTAGACAAGTCCATTTAGGACTAAGTGAGACTTCGACCACAAAAGCCGAACTTGCAATAACCTTAACAAAATGTATGAAACAAAAACTTCATCGATAGCGTCCAGAGGTGCTTGTCTGAAAACACCGTCCTAGTTGAGGTAAAGCTGAAGCGATATCTCCGATATATCCATATCTGGGACGTTCCAGAAATCTGACTGAAGCACGCAGTTTCAACTTGTTTTCCTTTCGATACTGGATTTGTGCGGGGAGACGTTTTATAGCTTATCATATTACATCAGCCTAAGCCTTTTCAGTGAATGTAAGACAAGACATATTGGTGATATGTATGCGTTTTTTAGTGGCTCTGTAGACGGTGAGGGCATTCAACCCGCGAGTAAGTCGATCCCGTCAAATACATCCCGTACCAGGACCGATGTACGCTAGGGTGTTCATTGTTCCAAAATGCAATATTTCGACGCATATCGATGTTCCCCTCAAACCTCATCTGCTTACAAGCTTTGTGCGAAATTTCCATGTATTTCGATGATATTTAGAGGTCGCGCACTTTGCAACTTTTTTATCAAATGTATTCAAATGTACACATAAGCGTAGGAACGTCCAGAATATTGGGAGGCCAAGGTGCATTTGGAAGTCATTTCTTTCCAGTCAACGCCATAGGGTTAAGGGTTAAGAATCAAGAATATTGGGGATGGCCCCGCCCTGTTCCTACGCCTATAAATGTACACATTTTCACACTGATACTGGTGCTGGTTTTCTTTTGTTTGGTTTTCTATTTCACATCTGAAATATTCTTCAAATTAAGTAAAACATTTATTACTGCACAATGGCTAGCCTGAGTATAAAACCGACCGATTTCGGGAGCATCCCGCCCCGTTTTCAAGGGAGATGAAGATAACACTATGACATGAACCTAACCAAGCGAAAAACACGAAGACAGGGTACACTTTGAATGAATAATCTTAGCTATGAACAGAACAAATCATTTTAGAATTATCTCTAAACACGTGTTACTTTTTCAATTCAATCTCTTGTTTGGCTGGCGTTTTAAGAGGTCCAAAATTAAGAGAAGATGGTAACTTTGCCGATATTTCTATTCATTTTTGGTTCCATGGTGGTTTGGATGTAAATTGCCTCTTTTATTTTCCGCTGTTTTTGTCCTGAGTCGAACGTTAGTCGTTGTGGCGTTCCATTTGATATAATGATCCTTCTTGAATGAATGTATCGCTGTGGCCTCCGCTGCTCTCTCGTCAATTGACCCTCGGATTAGTTTTTGTCGAGATTTTCGGTGTTCGTCTTGTCGGACTTCCATCATCATTTTGCTTTCTCAAATGTATATTTTTGGCCAGTCATTACATTCCATCTTGTATACTGGGCCTGGTTTTCGGTTGTATATCCTGTCCCTTGGTTTGACCAGTAATTTTTCGATCGTTTGATGTGGCTTAAAATATGTTCTTACGTTGAATTTAGAACATATGCGTCGAATCTGTTGCGATAATCCTTCTACATATGGGAAAGATCATTATATCAAATGGGACGCCACAACGACTTTAACTTTCGACTCAAGACAAAAACAGTGGGGCAAAAACAACAAAACAAAAACTGAACCTCTTGAGATCGCCCTCATCAAGAGGTTCAGCGGATTCGTCAAGGACGAGAAGCAGAAGCAGTACCTGCTCCGGGTGGTGGAACTCCATCGGAGGGCTCTACCCTTGCGCACCAAGAAAGAATGCGCCTCTTCAAGTGTAATGGTTTTGTTGATAAAAGTGCGCGACCTCTAAATGTCCTTTTATTTTGCTTTTAAGGGTGTCAATGGATTCAGTTTTACGCATAGAGCTGGGGAAAGTCGATATGACTTCGTTCCAAACAAACATAATTTTACTCTAGTGTGCTGAAACACCTAATGTACGCGTCCTGGTACAGATGCAGCTGCCCTGGTCAGTCGGAACGCTCGGATCAGGACTAGTAAATCTGAGCCCCGTCCGAGTACGAATGTACACGTCCCGGTCAGCCAGTGTTTCCATCGCTATTGGCACAGCTGTATCCGTCCTAGTACTGATACAAACATCCTGGTACTGGTACATACGTTTTAGTACTGATAAAAACGGCCTAATACTGATACAAACGGCCCAGTACTGATGCATACGTTTTAGTACTGATGCATATGTTCTAGTACTGTTGCATACGGCCTAGTACTGATGCATACGTTCTAGTACTGTTGCATACGGCCTAGTACTGATGCATGAGTCTTAGTATTGATACGCACTTGGTGGTAGGAACACATGTGACTTAACACGCGCCCCGCTGGGGTCCCTTGCATGACGCGCCCCGCTGATGGGACGTTTTTCGCCCCCCCTCCGTATCTCGTTCCCCACGAAAGCTAAAGAAAAATTACGGGCGGTGTTCGAAATCTCTTGACAAGACGAAGAGAATTTATAAGAATAATTTGGTGTTAGAAATCTCTTGACAAGACAAAGATAATTTTTAAGAATAATTTTTATGTCAGGTCAACATTGAGGTCAGCATAGGTCAAAGAATGCTCCATAGGCTTACAACAGAGCAGTGTACGTTTCCCTCTCTAGATCTGCCCTCAGGGGAGCTACAGCAAATTTTTATGCATCATTGGATTCCTCTCATCGCGGCGAATCGAATGATGTATAATATGACCTTGCTAGGTCAAAAGTCAAAATGACCTGACCACGACCTAGGTCAGGGTCACAGAGTGACCTGGTATGTTCATGTTGCATATCAATCGACTCCCCGTGACAATATAAACACAATGCAAGCAAATGGGAGCTTTATCTCAATTCAGTGAGAAGTTATTGACAAAACAATCACTCTCTGTTCCCGTGACCTGGCATGACCTTTGAGAAGTCAGATGCTCAAAAACTCAACTTTATGTTTAAGATCGTGGTAAGAATAGACAGTTTGAGGATTTTCAGCCTTATCTATCCAGTGTTTCCTGAAAACGAGTCAATTATATTTTTCACCATAGACTTATAATGGGGACCAAAAAATTAACCCCACCTTAGGTCATCAATATCAAAATTCAGAGATAGCAGATTTGTAGACCCTAATGAACTCATCATATTGTGGAAGTTTCAAACTGATCGGTTTGCTAATGTTCCCTGGGCGCTGCTTCAAACTCGTAATTTTAGGTTTTGAGGTCGGGTCACTTGACCCCAGGGTCCTGAAATTGCTTTCACGCAAGGTGGAGAGTGAGGCCAAAATCCCAAAAAGAGACCAAAATCCCCACTTTCTTAACATGCCTCATTTTTGTTGTTTAGTATTTCCAGGCTTACAAGTCCCATCACAGCCTTTTCCTGGACCTGTTTACTGCTTCTTACCAAACCAATACTTTTCAGGATAATACTTTGATTTAGGACTGTATTTATATGCCTTTGAAATATAAGCAACAACTACCACCAGCTTTTTTGTTTTGACTGACAGTAGATGAAAATATCCGCTGCAGAATGGAAGTGAAGAATCATAATTCTGCTACTTCCAAGTGGAATGAAAACATTTTGACGCTCCGCAATTGTACATACCTCATATATAGATAGGATCTCATAACCCTGAATCTCTAACCCATTTACATAGAACTAGGAAGCTACATAATTTCCAATATTTATATACAGAATACATTATTTGGCCCTGATGCTATGGTAAATAACCAACCAGATAAAATCCCTCTTCCCCTTATTTTGATATTCTCCAACGTTCACCCATCCAAGCACCAAAAGCTATCATTATTTTAGCAAGACGTGGGGTTTAAACACTCAACCTCTGCCACAATTATTTCGCTTCAATATGTGAAAACCACCAGCCTATATTTGTATGCACAATCAGTTCAGATTAACCCATTAACGCCCGCACCTACTTCCAGCTTTCAAATTGGCGAAACAAATGTTTCCTATGCTTAGAATATGCCCAATAAGATGTTCCGAAAGTTTTAAATCGATACCACTTTTAGATTCTGAGATATGACACCGGACAAAAATGACCCGCTGGGCGTTTGGGACATCGGCTGGCACTGCGCGGCCGGCTCCCAGGCGGCGCTGTCACCGCACTCAGCGGCCCAATGCGCATCGCTTTTACTGCAGTTTAGTGAAGTGTTTTTATTTCCTCTGTATATTGGCCATAGTAAAATGTTTAGACAGTTCTATGCTCTTAAGGTTTAATTAAAGGCAACACTAACAGCATATTTGCAAGTAGTATACAAACGTGGTTAACCTAGACTGATGATTTGGGGGATAGACTAAAATTGTGAACATCATAGTATTTTAAGAATATTTGGAATATCAAAGGTTTTGGGAAACCGTTTCTTTTTCTCTACCCCTTTTCTTCCCCGCCTCCCAGACTTTGTGACTGATGCTCACTGAGCTTTCAACGAGAAATCGTAATATGCAGCATACAGATGAAAAGTTTGAAAACTCAATCCGTTAGCTCCCCACGCGGTGCACATTAGCTTGATTAATCTCCAAATCTCCAAACGGGTCCATTCCCATCTTTCCAACTTTTCTTTGGAACAAGTAGCGCGCTTCATAGTTTCATAAATGTGAACCTCCACATTTCCAGGCACGCCACTGGTCATTGTAACGCTGGTCAGCTCATCATCTGTCTCATCCTCATGACTAATATATTTTGTTATGGTATGATTATGATATGCACCTGATCCGCTCCGCTATCTTGCACACTTAAAACAACTTATTTTGCTTCTTTTCCTGCAAAACATTTGATCTGTGGCATTGCTAACAGCTATGCTTTCGATATTTTATGTCTCCATGGCTGGAGATTTCTTCTCGATCCAGGAGGGGTTCTGGATGGTCTAACGCTGGCACTGCAATCCAAGCCCTAGACAAAGTCTGTGGGAGACAAAAATACAGGCAGGTCTTGACCCCTCCTCCTAACCCCGGATGTTGACTCATGGTAGTTTCACTTTACTAGAACCAAGCAAAAATAGTGATATTTGGGTTTTAGACAGAAGTTCTAGAACTTCCCAAGCTTTCACCCATTCTATACTGTTCCAGACGTTTGACACTGCACCATCTCGTCAAAACAAACCAGCGCGGCGCCGTGATAATTTCCAACTCATTTTTGTCAGCTGGTCATTGACTTTCAATCATTAGTGGACACAAGGGGCTAGGAAGGCTCAAGCCCCCTACCGAAATGTCAGTGGCCTATAGTACCTAAATACATTACTGAGGGCTGTTCCGAGGCCATGGCGGGGAGGCTGAGACCCTAACCCCCCACCACCCAATGAAGTCCTCAATCCGCTACTGTTCCCTATCCTCTCTATCCACTACACACAATCAATCAAGTGGAAAAGACAAGGCTCTGCTGGCTTTTAGTCAGTGCTAAAATTTCGATAATTTTTCAAAATCCCTGAAAATTGTATTTAATAACGCCTTTACAAAATACTGGAACCATCTTGCATGTTTCCGTTAAAATTATGTGATAATCATTCCCAAAATAAGACAGACCCCAAAAACGGTAGGAAGCATTTCACGAACTTCAAAGTTTCCAAACGTATCGACATTGCACTAAAAATCTTCAGATTTGATGAAAAATATACAAACTGACAACCCTGCATTCGCAGGACCCACAATGCCTCCCTTCCCTCTAGGTAACATTGTGCACCTAACACCAGACGGGAGGACAGGACACATCCTTTTCCTCATTTTCAGCGGCCCGCAGATGTCCGCAACGCCCAGCGGGTCATTTTTGTCCGCTTCATATTTAACGATGTCCATGGCAAAGCCGTTCAAGAAAATCTTACTCCTTCTTCACCATCTGACTCCTAGTGGTCTTGGCTTAATGTCAATCATGCAAACCCTTTTCAGCTTTCCATATGTTATTGGAGAAACAAAATTTGCAGAGCTATCTCACGCTGACCAAAACCTCGCCAAAATAAGTTCCACCAAAATCGTCCCATAATAACCTAGAATTTTCAAATGCATTTTTCCAGCTTGTCCACGCTCTGAAACACACATCCATATCATAAACATGAAGATCACTTCACTGGTACCGATTCTGCAGCCTGTCAAAGTCAGAGGACAAAAATGACCCGCTGGGCGTTAATGGGTTAAGAAAATAGCAAGCATACCCAGCCTTAAAAATCATGAGCCGCAAAAGGTACAGTCTGAGCCTTCCTCCGAGCTGTGGAAAACTTCGCAAGGTATTATGACCTCACCCAGCACTGTACTGAGTAGGAAGGTACCCACCTATCTCCTGTAGATATTTAAGATAGGAGAAATGGTTCGATTAATCGTGAATTTCCCGAAAGGTAAGCTGCAGTATCAAGGATAATAAATGAACCCTCATCCAAAATATCCCTTCCAACAGCAAACTCAAATTCGTTCCACGCACTCACTCAATTTCCAGTCTTCTTCCAATAACCAATACTGACCTCAAAATTCTGTATTCTCCGCCTTGGTGATATTCCCACCTCAATACAGGGATCACCAAGGTTACTGAAGTAACTAAAAAACTCACGCCTGCACTTGCGCACCCATGCATGACACCCGAGATCATTTCGGCTCCCCAAATACGACAAACTGACGTCATTGTTCTGAATGGACGCAATCCAGCTGAGGCCTTTTCACCCAGGCCAATTCGGGACTTGGATGTCTTTGGAATCTAATTTCTCAATAATAAACACACAGTTGAGAGTAATCGAGCGCTAGAAATGTTGCTAAATCATGTTTCAACTTCAAAAAACTAACAAAAAGAAAAACAAATCTATATTTTATGAAATATATTGAAAGGTGGAATCGGCCTCACTTAAAGTGGAGATTTCTACCGAAATCACGATGTAGTTCCGAGCGTTTGACAATTTCAAAGAAGCTCTTAAACCACATTGTAAAAATACCTAGAACTTAGTTATTCATTTTTCTTGAAGAAAAAATGTATTTCTTTTCCAATTTTTTTCAGTAAAATAATATATATCCTAATTTATTCATCAATGTCACCAACATTAAAAAAGCCAAAAATCAGGGTTGACTTTGGCAGCCTCTCTTGAAATTATAAGATTACTTTCATGGTCTTTTGGTGGTCTTGATAGGAATCTACGTTTCATTTTGATCCTTTCAACTGCGACTTGTATCCTATTCTAATGCAAATAATTGCCGAAAATTAAAAGTGGACGAAAACGAATGCGCCTCGATCCAATCGGCCTCACAGTACAAATACCCACATGAAGTCTTTCCTTCGCCTGAAAATCTGGCAGCAGCCAATCCCAAGCCAGCTTAGGCAAAAAATGCGCCATCTTTTGTATTGGAAAGGGCCAGAAACTTCTGGGACATGACAAAGTTTTGTATACCTCCAGAAAACCTTTGTTATCTCACTCTTTTCCTATATCGCCGTTGGTGTTTTTTCTGCGGGTTTTATATTTTAGTTTGTGACGGGCCGGGATTGTTTTTTGTGCGGGGGTTACCGTCGGAGTAGTATTGTCGTTTGAGATAGGCGAGAGGACGTAATTTAGGGGGTACAGGCAAGATATCACATCAATGGTGGTTGGGGATTATACTAATATGGCTTGGGTATTCACTGTCAAAATTTAGATGTGTATTATACTGGTTTTCATGCCCGGGATTCCTTTGCCAAGTGAGGCCAAAACAAGTCCCTAGTGAGCCCTAAATAAATCTGAAAAAGATACGTTTTCCACCTAAAATTGTGAATTTCAGGACACTGCTTGACCCTGAATAGCTCCTTGACCTGACATGACCTTAACTCAAAAATTTGGTCAGATGTGTAAAACTGATCACGGATAAGGTAACCTAAGTTTCGTTGTTCTGCGTCTCTTCGTTTTTTGGCTATCTGGGAAAAACCAGGAGGGAGGCGAAATTCGCCCCCCCCAGCGGGGCGCGTGTTAAGATAACATCTTAGCTGATTGACTCCACAAACTTGGTATTGACTCAGATAAGGACAACTGGAATGATAAGCTAGTTCATGGCATTTATCAATGATGCGCGTGTTTCACTTTTTGAGCCTCATATCGACGAAAACGAAATCATGAGCAACGTTTCGACGACCAGTCGTTTCGCGCAGTTTTTAACTGGGGGTGACAGCTGAGACGCTGCGACGTCTCGTCCCCTCTCCTCTTCAGACATCCGAGGCCTGACGCTAAACAATCTACCATCATTTCAGTTCGTGACCGAAAGCGAAGCATGCTCAGCGGGACAGTATAGCTTCAGGCTCGACACTGCGGCACAGTATAGCTGCGGGCTTGACGCTACTATCAGGCTTATAGACCATTTTCAGTAGAAATAAGGGCAAATCCATTATTTTCAGCATAAATTACCCAGAAAACCACCAGTCTGGGCAGCAAGGTACCACATTTCCATTAAACGTCCTATGCCGAGACCGTACTTCAGCATGTATCAGCAGCACAACAGACTTACCCTCACGCCTTATTCATTAGAGCCTTCTACACTCCAATCCTGAAGCTGAAGGAAGAGGGTTCGCGGTGAAGCATTTCGGGTCGACTAAGCCCGGGATTTAGCGGGAAATGAATTGTCTGGTGGATGTTTCCATTCCAACCAGCACTCCCGTCTTTCTAATTCCGACCGATTTAGCAACAGTGTTTGGCCTTCTACCGACAGTCTGCCGGCCGAAACGTAACATACGGACGAAAACGTCTTCATAACTCATCCCAATCACTCCGTTCGAGGCCCAGTGCTGCTGACCGCACCAGTAGCGTCAGCAGCTCTTACCCAAAGCCTGGAGTCTGGCCACGGTATTTTGAGACTTAGTTGTGGACGAATTATCACCAAATAGGGTCGACTGTGCACCTGCACCGGAGCCCGTGTGGCGCGATAGAGATGAGCTGTGTGGTGAACGTGGGCGCACTGCCACGGATGGCTCCGCTCCGACCACATCATCGATTTTAAGTGGCCAGTCCGTAGTCTGTAGTCGGCAGCGCCGAACGTTAGTCTCGGCTTCAGCCCAGCATGAGGCATTAATCTGGCGCCCAGACAACCGGCTCGGGGAAGCAAACCGTGCGCTTTCAATATAGGTCCAAAACGGGATGGCGATGGTGGTCAAACATTGGTCACACGAGCATGGGACGCCTTTTTCTAGCGAATTAATTCTTAGACTTGCTTGAAATACTGACCGAGTTAAGACGCATTTAAAATGACATCTGACGCAGCAGAATTCCCGGTTGAAATCAAATAAAATCAGAGCTGGGTCAAGTTCTTTACAAATTTGGCATCTCACACAGCGCAGCTAAATACGGCCTTCAGCACCAAAGTCAGCTCAATAGCCACAGCATCATCCATTGACGTAGTTCTTAATTCCTTCGTGACATTACAATGCTATTCAGGGGCATCACGAACAAAAGGGCCTGGGGCCTGTGACTGGGTTCCCGCTCTGACTCAGCCATGGACAGATAGAGGAAATGGGAGGGGAGAGGCTGACGAGTCCGTTTACGAAAAAAAATATTATTCGCACAGAAGTCGCGAACGGCAAACTCAGGAAAAATGACCCTTAGAAACATGTATGCGATTACAGCTCTGTTTATGATGACACATCTTTGACGACACATATTTTACACTACCCTCATCCCCTGGCCGACTGAACATACAGGGAAGTGAAGACAGTTCCCATCGCTGGGTCTACTCTCTTCACCCCTCCCTCTCAGAAAATTAGTGACATCTCCCTCACCACTGTGGTATATTGCTAACGACTAAATCTGATTAACAATGGAACATTTTTCAGTTTTTCATTCTCCTCCAACAAAGGAAAGGTTTCCTCCTTTCGCCGTACTGAGCCAAAGAGATAAATTCATTCGCCCTGACGAGTTTCCTTTGTTCAAGATATCTCGTGAAATGAGGCCTCATGAAAGATACCGCAAGAAATGAAACAGAACTCCCACACAAAAGCACCCAATTCAGGCGGAGCACGAGAACATAATCCCGGACAGTGGCACTATCGCCTATTCTACCTTACACAGATAGTCAGGAGCAAGGCCTTTAAATGTAGAGGTAGAACGCTCCGCTCTAAAAAATGGCAACCTCTGTTTTTAGAGACTTTTACGTTTGTGACGTCAGCGATTGCTTTCGAGGTGGAGCCGCCCATTTATTCAATGTAAGTCGGCTACGGATCGTGGGATGTTTGTATGGTTTCAAGGTGCATCTGGCGAGGGGCAGACTCAGGATTCAATACCGCACGTCCACAACAAAAGCAGTATTATTGCCCCTAACACGCAACCTATCTGCTGAGCCCCGTCTTCTACAATATACAGCGGCAATGCGTTGCTAGGCATTTCTAGGCGATCGCTGACGTCATCGCCATGACGAATGCCAGATTTGCGGTTGCCATTTTTAGCCTATGCTAAAAAGCCGGAGCGCAAACCCCTGGTCAGGAGCATAAAACGCATTACACGGAATAGATGACATTTACAAGACTGGCGATTCCACTACAAAGATGACAGGCAAGGTAAGAACTGATATCGCACACACCACTAAGCAGCACACAATTTACTTGGAAACTCAGGGAATGAGTATTTGTTTTCTTTCACCACTCAAGCAATCAATATTGCTCTATTACTAAGTTTGACGGTGTTTTCAGACTTCTGGTTATTAAATGAGCTTATGGATCAGGTGAATTGCGAAGCCGGCAGCTTCTGGGCCCGCAGGAGCCCACAAACTTTAGCTCCACGTCAACGAAAAGACGGAAGCAATTACGGGACCGGGACAGCTGGCAGAACTGTTTACGTAACCAGAGTTTTGATGGCAGTTTTGATTGGACGAATCATACCATTTTCCGGAGTCTTTTGAGCTTTCCTTTTGGTCCTCTCTATCTTGAATGTGTGTCAGAGGTCCGTCCAGTACAACCATAACACACTTTTAAAACGAGTTCAATCTTCAGGCAACCTACTTCTAGGGGCGTGTCTTTTTATTTTTTGAAGTTTTTGCACACCAACTACGTACGGGACAAACGATCCAGGGCTGCAGAGTCGACGAGGCCACCAAACCTACTCCGCGAGATAAAAACAAGTTGAAAACAATAATCTTAAAATATATTTTTGCCGAATAGAAACATCTAAAACTGATAATCTGGACTCCGAGAACATTCTGACCCCAGGGAGTTTTTTTAGCAGAAAGTTCGCCCAGAGACCATGTCAGCATAAAGACTAGATCGACTGCAGCCCTTGACTTCGCTTTAGTCATTTGTCTCACCACAAATCATACCAAAGCCCTTAATCTTGGATTGAAAAATTACTGCAGACAAACATATGCTTATGTTGTCGAGAAAAGCACATCAGGATCATCTTCGAGGAGCTCAGTAGATCGAAGTAGAGCCAAGATCCGGAGTCGGTCGCAGGGCCGAAACCGGACTCCGCAGCCCTGACAGAAATATACTGGCATATAAAATTACTGAGGCAGTATTGGAAAGGAGCGAGCTAGGCTTGGTGAGGCTGGGACAGACGCCAGCGCTCCAGTGTGGCCTTCCCGACAAGGCGCTTCGCTTCAGCCGCACGCTGGCACTGAACCGAATGTGCCACCTACGTCAATTCTAATCACACAATTATGTACCTCGTTGTTTTCACTGCACCCGAGATAATAGCAGGCCTCCCGTTTGTGGCCGTTCACACCCACATCAATACGCCCGAGGAATACTGCTGTCACGTCGAACGTCCGTAGCTTCTTTACGCTAAGCTTATGTTGTGCTCTAATAGCTGTAGTGTGTTCTTGTATACTACAAATGTTGTATGAAGGTGATCCCTTTAAAGGGAGATACGCGAAAAAAATGTATCGGCTAGATAAAAAGGTTACAAAAGTTGTTACAGAAGTCATATTCCCATTTTTGGGAATTCGGCCTCCAAATGCCTTGAAGTCGATCTCAAAGTTAGAATTTCTAGACGACTTATAGATAATTCTTACTATCGATCAAATGACTTAGCCTCGGCTGCGTCAATTTCCCTAAGAACTAGGTCATATCTGTCCTAAACAGTGGTGTACAACCTCAAACTATCACACAAAAAATACTTAAAAAACAGTATTCCCAACACTATTTTGTCGTCTATGTTTCGTCAACACCATTTTTCGTCATCCTGGGAATTTTGTGGAAAACGACTGAAGACCTGAGGTACGAAACGATTGAAGACTTGAATAATTATTGCATGCTCCTCTTTTAGGGTAAACTGATTCATGTAGTGGTTTTTATACGCTATGTAAAATTAATTCAGATACAAATACATGAGAACAGATATTTTCATCACAAAAATTACTTTAAAACTTTAAATAACTTTTGAAAACATCGAGATGGAGAGCAGGTTCCAGCCTTTTACCGGTACCGTTAACATATTTCAATAATAGCTGAGTGGCTTCCACAAATGTTGCCGAAGATACAAAAATAATTGACAGTTTCGTAATTCAAGATTTTTCAAATGGGAAGGAACCACAATCACTTTTTAGCACATCACTTTTTAAGTCATCAATAGCGACATTCATCTCACAAGAATGGCAATACAAGTCGTGCAAAACCATTTTGCTTAAGTTTAATTTGATATTTAACAATATTAAGCTGGACCGAAATGCACGACACAGAAGCAATAACTTCTTAGATTCTTAAAATAAGAAATCGAGCTACCTTGGTATAAAACGCGTATAATCTTTACCGTCAGATGGTGCGATTAAATAACATCCGCAATGTTTCTAGCCCATTGCTTTCGGAGGTCGGTGACACTATACATTCGCTCATCAAAATACTGTAAAAAAATCTTAAAGAGAGCCCCTCGCATTTTCAAGAAGAAAATAATAAAATGCCCAAAAATAGGTTATAAATACGACACTGATGCATTTGAAGGACCCGGCTACAAAATCCGTCGGTTCCATTTTATGGATCGATTAATGACACAGCTCAAGCCAAGGCCGATTGTTAGAAAATGTAAGAACGAAGCCCTGCAAGTAAAAGTGCAACAAAATTGAGATAGACTCAGACTACAAAGCAGCAATCCATCGTAACGGGTCCTAAAAAGTAAGACAAAACCGCGTTTCAAGGCGACCCCATCGAGCTGGACTATCACAAATCTCTTCGTTGCTCAACACGGCCCGGCACCGCACTCACCTATGCGCTGCGCGAATGCAATCCCTGCCCTAACACCAAAGGTCGCGATGGTCGCCGCGTCGTAGGGCGCAAACCGGGAGGTAGGGTGTCTAAAGGCTACGAGATATACAAAGGTAACCAGTCTAGATCGACGGGATCGCTTTGAAAAGCGGTCCTTTTAGGCTGTTATGATATGGGGTACCGCACAATGGAACATCGCTCTGTTAATTTTCTGCTAAGGAAAAACCCCTCCCGTCACATGGAGCTGCAAAGCTTCTGCTCTCACTTGTCTCACCACAGGCAGCATACGAGAACATCCGCTTCTCACTGACTGACCCCAGACAAGCACATGAGGCCATCCGCTGCCCACTGACTCACCACACAGCAGCACATGAGGACGACCATGAAGGCCTCGAGGGCGCCGGCCGTGCCGACAATCCACGTCAGCCGAATGAACAGGATCACACCAAAAATGTTCTGAATACAGGGCAGGAACACGCCCAGCATTGTGCCTGCCAAACAGCCATACCGTCAAAACGGCGCCAACAGTCATGCCAGCCAAACAATCCAGCAGAGCCAAAAGTCGTATGAAACATAAGCAAGAGATGGTAAACGATGGATGTAAAATCCTCAAGAGCGAAAGTGAAAAGGCGATAAAGGGAGACTACGAAAGTTATGGCGAAATGGAACCGACGGTTTTATTGAGGTCACATAGCCAAGGTTATTAAAATCCGACGGAGAATTTCAATAAGGCAATACGGCACGTATAAATAGAATATCCACGCGTTTCAGTGGAGTGGAGAAGCACGGGGAGTGGAGGTACTGACCGAGCCTGTTCTTGCGGGGAGGCTTCTGCTCGTGGTCGGTGGCCGATGGTATGATGGCATTGTAGTTGGCGAGAGAGTGTACCATCGACACGACCCGTGGTCGCTCCTCCAGCTCCTCCTGCGGACACGCACACAAATGGTGTCAGAGAGTGTACCATAGACACGACCGGTGGTCGCTCCTCCAGCGGACACGCACACAAGTGGTGTCAGAGAGTGTACGATCGACACAACCCATGGTCGCTCCTCCAGCTCCTCCTGCGGACACCCCCTCCAAAAACATGAGGTGTCAGAGAGTGTACCATCGAGCCAGGTGCATACGTCGTGTCAGAGAGTGTACCATCGACACGACCCATGGTCGCTCCTCCAGAGGACACACACACCCACACCCACACCCACACCCACACCCACACACACCACACATTACACACTACACACTACCCACTACCACGACACGACCCGCCCCGCCAGCTCCTCCAGCGACACCACACACCCATGTGGTGTCAGAGAGTGTACCATCGACACGACCCGTGGCTGCTCCTCCAGCTCCTCCAGCGGACACTAACATATTTGGTGTCACAGAATGTACCGTCGAGATAATTGCGACTGGAAGCAGAGAGCGGACCATGGGCAGGACCAAGGCCCTCAAAGAAGGATAGGATCCGTGGCCGCTTCTCCCCTTGAACGCACCCACCAGGTGAGGTCTTGTTGGTAAAGCCTGTCGCGTGGCGACTCGCTGCTGGCACGCACCCCACGCATAATGTCATTATCGTCAATATGAGTAGATACGTTTGAACTAGAGGTGGGCAGGCAGCAGTGTCCTCAAATTGGGAAGTTTTACGTGGAAAACCATACCCAAACTTGATCAATTTTGACATCCTAAACAAAATAACAAAATGAATAAATAGCCCAGATTATCAGCTTCCGTGTTTCAGAAGTTGAAGAATGGAAGCAGGAACTAAACAAGAGGAGCCAACATAGCACTGGATGAAGATTCTGCAACACTAGCTTTGTGAACTTGTTACCTTCACTGGGCGCTATATGACCGCACTGGTTGGGGCACCCCTAAACCCAACTAACAATCAAACTGTTGCCTTCACATGTTGTGCAACACTCTTTAAATAGCCCTGTCGTGGTTGATTGCGAGTGAAAATAAAACAGCACAGCATACAATCTTTATAAAGAGAAGGAAGTACGAATACTGAATGATTCTAACACCAACATTTTACAAGAAATGCTCAAAAGGACAAGGCTCTGTAAAAGAGGACATTCCTAAGAATCACCTCTTTACATAGCGCAGTGAAAGATCTCACAGCATGTAGAATATAATACCTGACAGACAGCACGTCTAAGTCACAATAAGCCGATTCAACCATAGAACAAAAGTAATTGTGCTGTGTTCACTGTCTGCCAGGATGTGAACACTATGTTTCAGTGAGTACATCCAGCTCAGGGCCGCGAGCCAGCACCTCATCTTAACTATGCATGGCGGTGGGAGACACGCCTTGACGGTTTACAGTTCAGGTCCTTAAATATAGAGCAACGGTCTATCTAAATATAAAGCAACGGTCCATTATCAACCTCTAGTTTTATTTATCTACATCTACTGGGAATGTTCTGGACCAAGCCACTATTTTAATTAACACAACATTATGTTGACAGAGCAGTGAGGAACCAGGTCGACATGCGCTGCGCACCAAGCACCAGCGGCAGGACCCAGACCAGCCTCCTGGTGGGTTCAAGGGAGCCCAGCCAGGCGTGACCTTTGGAGTTGCCAATCACCCCGCTTCGTTTTGGAGAGCTAATGTACTCTGAGCTCTATAGGGTTTCAGGTGCATCTGGATTGCTGATATAGATTCTACGATACAGCCAAGTGGTGGAAGAAGCGGAATTCCAAACAGAAACAGTCAGGAGCTAAAAAAAGAGAAATTATGGCGAGGAATCAATGCAGTCAGTAAAGCATTAGCAAATACAGTAAGTTATACGCCCACTCAACAGTCAATGAAGGATCATGATCACGGAGGAAGTGCTGTGTTGGGACTGGCCCTGGACAGGTAAAGGCGACAGTAGTGTGAATAATGCCCACACCATCATGACACTACGCGACAATACCCTGCCGACCATTTCACGCAGCGCAGCGCAATAACAGGGACAAACAAGGAACAGTGCAAACCGTCGCGGTACCTCGACAGACACTGTACGGAGAACCGCTTGAGTGGAGTAGGAGGGGGCGGGGGCGGGTTCAGGGTTTTACGGACACATCCACCGCTGATGGCTATATAGTGCCTTAGATAAAGGGAAGTCAGGGGGTTTAGGGACACATCAACCGCTGATAACTATATAGTGTCCTAGATAGAGGGCGGGTTGGATTTTTAGGGGCACATCAGCTGTTGTTGGCTATATAGAGCCTAATATAGAGCGAGGGTTGGAGTTTTAGGGGGCATATCAGCTTAGGTTGGCTATATAGTGACCTGGATAGAGGGAGGGAGCGGGTCAGTAAATGACAAGTCAACATGTTCAAATTCCCTCCTTTGAGCCGTCCACTGGATAGTTCTGAGCAATTTTCAATAATTCTGCCTTTCCAGATTAAACCTTCTCTTCAATCATCACAAAGTCCTGTTTTCTGCATTGCGGTATACTTCGAAGGCACCGTTTACGGGCAGCTAAAGTGAGTATGGTGTGTCAATATGCCTTACCAACTAAGCTTATGACACTGATTTCAAATTCCAAGTCCTTTCTTCATCATCAGACTAACTTTTTGAGGCATACAATTTCTTATAAAAACGTTTTTGGGCTGCAGCTTCATGGGTACAACTTTCTGGCCAAAATTATATTGCATTTATATAAAGCAAGGTCACCGCTGGTTGGCAAGAGGATGTGGTTTATGCCCCGCGGTATATTCAGGCTGTAACTTGACTCTTGACGGGAGCGTGAACTTCTCATCTACAGGAAAGAATAAATGGAAAAGGTAACGAAATGGGCTTTGCTTGATGCATTATTGGTTGGGCTCCACGTCTGAATGTTTCAATTGTAGATACCAAATTATTCTGGCCAGCAAGCATCCAATTCTAGAAGCAACATCGCATTCTTTGGCAGAATTCCCCATTTAAGCATGCTTGACCCAGTGGCACATACAGATAAAATTTCGGTGGGAGGTGCTAAGGAGCTCCAATTGCCTCGAAACAGCCTCCAGCTATGCATGAACTGTAGGCACTCGGACATTTCGGGAGGGGAGGCTTGAGCCTTGCTACCCCCTGTACCCGCCACTGGCTTGATCCGTGATCTTCTACACCTGTTATTGACCTATTATTGTTCGGACTATCCAATAAACGTCCCAGACAATGGGATTTAAAATTTTTGACTTGACAATTACCGACCCCTTTCCCTACAATAACAGCCTCCACCCAAATGCACTTAAGTTATACCACAAACATATACACCTTACAGAAAGGAAAAACTCTCACCAGAAACATCTATAATTTCAAAACACAGCATGAACAATGTTGAAGCATTAACAATTTTAGGAATCGTTCATTTACCTTTCGGGACTGGGCCCACAGTCATCGAATATTGCATGCCAATAGCGCGGACAAGAAGAGCACTGCCCAGCCAATCAAGCGTCACCTGGTCAGCTTTGGTCACTGCACTGTGGCCTGCAGGATACCAATACCGGCAACCTTCCAAGGTGCTGTCCACTGTACAGCAGGTCAACCGCCAACTTGACAAAAGAGGCCGACAAAAGGCTAGAATAAGTCAAATAAAGAGGCGGTCACTGTTCTCGGCTAATGATTGCGGGAGTTCCACGGCCTCCCGCTATATAGCGTTCCTTCTGGGACCGAGCTCCATTAAGTCACAGAGCTCAAACGAACCGATCATACCTCTCCAGGGAAATACATCATCGCAATTCTAGAGGAGTTAGTTATTTGGACTTTACGGAGGGACAACCGTTGAATCATTGAGCGGCCAAAAAAATGGAGAAAATAGGTAATACCGTTGTGCCATTAAGCACCCAAAATATTGGAGGGAATGCGCACTAGTGAGGTAGTCAGTTTTTCCTTTTCGATTTCTTTGAAGGAAAATAATACATCATTACTCTTAAAAGGTTCCATAACACAATGGACATATGCGACAAATTAACGTAAGCCGGGGCAATAAGAAAATGCGTGTTTTGCTGAAGGATTTTCTTATTCATGTATGGTCTAAAAGATGACTCGAGTGTCACATAGCCCATTTGTATAAGCTTGGTTCTTAAACATAACAAACATTCTATACGAAAAAAGCAGGCTTTACAAACAGTCGTGCTTTACACAACCTTTTTTCACCATACACGCGGCAAACATTTTGGTTCACATGACGTCTTATTTTGTGTCGGAGCTAAAAAAATAGTTCCTAAGACACCCATCTAACAGAACCATACATCCAGCGCTGTCTGTCCAAATCTTGTTACCCTACTAAGCCTGGCCAAAGATTATGGGAACAACAGACACAAATTTGGTGGGGCAAAACTAACACCACACCACTGACCTTACCCGGAGTAACGTGATACCATCACGAGCTCAATTTGAAGCCCGCTCATTATCCTGTTCTAGAAAGAATAAGCGTGCCACTGTCCAATGATGGCGAACAGCCAGTTGCAGTGGCGCTCTTGTCTAGTCATAGTGCCACGTTGCTAAATTTCTCTCTTCTTCTTGTTGGTCCAGTACCGACACCGAGCCAATCAACCCGAAACTAAGAGAGAGCTCTCCTCGTTTTGAGCAGCAGGAGTGCCTGCATCCCAGAGCCGGAAGCTCACACAACAATTGCTGACAGCTCAGCACACGTTGTCGCCCTGACCAAAACCAGGGCTTTTGAATTCTTGAAGCACCCGGATGTCCACAAATATCCTGTAGGAGATTGAAAAGTCTTCTATCGCTCGACAAGTACAGCAGCTACTCTTGTAGGCAAGCAGTACTTCCCCGGGGCGTTTTTTTACGGCCCGAAGCCTGCCTGATGAAGTGGCTGTGGGAGATGAGTTATGTTTGGCGGAAAAAAACAAACTAGATGTTGTGCTTTCCGCAATCTCCAGTCAAGTGGATCAAGGCATGTGAGACAAAGTTGTTAGCAATCAAAACTTGTTTTCGAGCGGCCGGCAGCACGGCTAGGTGCACTGCGGCGGAATACCAGGCTCGTTGACCCAGCCCTGGACCCTGGACAGCATGGTTCGTTGAACCAGCACATTTGTGGTGTCAACACACGCAGCAGAAGCATGGCATATTTAACAACCTCGACGGCAAGTCACGCTAATAGTGTTTAAACAGACACCTGCATTAAATTTCCCCCGTTAGATTGGTGTTCCTATAGCGAATAACTTGCAATAGATAACATGGAATGGGGCTTCAAATCAGAGCGTTGAGGGGCGCTTTCAGAATATCCTGAAACAAGGTATGCTCATTGAAGGTCCATTTGGAAGGAAGACCTGGAAGACTTGGCTGTCCACCAAAGTTCTACACAGGATCGGGTAAGTCTTCTATAGTTCGTGAATTTTTGTTGCCTTTTCAAGGCAATGAAAAACCCACGCCAAAGCAAACTTGGGTTTTCACAAACATACTTACAAAATACAGCAAAGTGAGAAGCCAAGAAATATTTTAAAACGCGGTCATCATCATTTTCGATACACACTCTCAAATATTTTTTTCAAAATTACTCGTAGAGCATATAAAGAACACAGTTTTCTATTGGTATAGAGGCGTATGAAATTACCCCGGTCCACAGTACTGTTTCACCTGTCAACCCGACCAGCGGGTAAGCAGCGCCTGTGCCTTGTTCGCAGAGGAAATGTGAAGGCTTGCCAGTAAACACAAGCCGCGGGTATCCGTGTCCGCGCCTCCATTGGAGCCGTTTGCGCCGCATCTCTCAATAAATGAAATGTTTTCCCGTGAAAGGAAACCATTTTCGAGGAGTTTTTTTAATGCTTTCAGATATCACATTTTAGACGCACCCGTTAAATCAAGCTATGCAATTCGCACGTTACTCGTTTTCCTAGTTTAACATGGTACGCATTCTATCGCTTTTATATGCCGCAAAACTCGTTCTAGGTTTGTTTGTGGATGCTGCTTCATTTAAGTGCTGTTGATTATTTTGGGTGAGCGCCTTTTGTGGACACATTTCTACACTTCAACTCAGCAGCACAATTGAGCTTTGTTCTGTTCGCGCAGCACGAAAAAAACAAGTGTCCTTAAATGTGCAGAAGCTTTCGGTGACACCATATTAACTTAAACACCAAATGAGGTTTAAAACCGAAAAATCGTAAGCTTCTATGCATGTTGTAGATCCTATGAGCCCTGAAACTATGCAGGATGCATATACACTTTGAATGGAAGGTCAGAAACCATGTCAAGCTACATTAAGCTGCTAATAAATATTTCAAATTACAGGGATATTTTTTGGTTTGAATACATTTGAGATAAAATTCATGCCTATGATTTTAACTACCCCAACTATTTTTTTATACATTTTGTTCAAGTTGTTCCTAGTACGGCTGCTGGAGTCGGAGTCTCACTAAAGTCATCAAGGGACTTGTCACGGAGACTGCAACACCACCACCCGAACGAGCAACTCCCTCAATGGGGCATTCCACGACAAATCGACAAATCGATGGGTTGAAATAACACCCTCATTTCTCAGATTTTCATGAAAATTTGGGACTAGGGTTCTCAGTGGCGCTGAAAACGACTGTGGTATTTTTAGTCTCTTCCGAATAATCGTTTCGGAGTTATAGCCTCGGGCAATCATGCATCGGACGCGTGCATCGGACTTCTCGCTTGAGTTTTTAGCCATTTAAATCAAAGGTGTTTCTTCAAGAGGTTACATGAAAATAAGAGCAAAAGTATGAACAATAAAAATATGTAAGTTTAATTATATTAATTGGCACGAATATGTATAAAATATAATTACAAACTTTTGCAAAGATAAGCATACATATTTACTATGTTGTTTTTGACTTCAAAACAACTTCATGTGAAAGAGCATTGTTTGAACTATATAGAACGCTAATAAAAAGAATGGAGACTACAGAGCAAAACCAGTAACAAGCCAAGTCCAACACCGTCGCCGGCCACTCAGCCTGCAGTCGGCACGCCGCCTAGACGCGTCCGGTTGGAAGTGGGGTAACGGGGAGGGAGAACTGAGCAAGACCTTCGGTGACATTGCAAATGAACTAGATGAGGTGTGGAGGCTACTATTGCTAACATAAAAATTTGAGCCGTTCCGAAAAAATGAACGTATTACCGGAACTTTCGAAAAAATTCCACCACTGGTGCATTTGGTGGAAAATGTAGTGGGAGGATTATACGTCAGAAGCCGATTATTACTGTTGTCTTAGGTTTGTTTTAGATAGTTTTCTTATTCTACCCATACCCCTAAAAGTTGCATGTATCCCAGTTCAATTTATATTAGAAAGCACACATCACAAACAAAAAGTCACATAGCGTCCACGCCGACAACTGCTTTTCGAACATATAAGATTAAGACACGATGCTTTATTTAAGATCTGACCCACGGATCGGAAGAACGACTCCGTCACATGGTGCCATTGAACTTCACAGATTCAATTTGAAACTCGAACCTTCTGTCCCTCATCATTCGAGAGCTTATGGACAATAACGGTCTTCGAATTAACCGGTACGAACTTGTGAATCTTTAATGTTTCTTTTCTCGCGACTGCTTTCTTGAAGCGTTTTCTGAACTCAGTAGCTAATTTAAGTACATTTTGTTGAAGCATTTTGCGTAGAGATCGAGGCAAGCAATGGAACACTGATTTCCGTGTCCCCTTCCAAGCATGTCTGCTGAGATCGTAAGGGGATGGGTACCCCCTGCCAGTAAAGGTGGCCCGGGGCCTCATACCAGCGCATGTTAAAAAACACACTGGAGCGGAGCCTCGGAGGTCCCCACCTACTTTTTTCTAGGTGGTCGGAGAACCCTTCGTGGCAAAAAATAACGCTATTTCACTACTTTTGAGAATATTGAATGGCACGTCGATTGGTCAAATAAACTTGAAAACCGGCCCCAATTTTGTAATTATAGGCTCTGAAAGTTAAACCCTTTATTTTGAGATCGCTGAAATCGCGCGGTTGCACCAGTTCGCGTGCATCAAAGACCAACTGGCAACGTTATAGGGTCATATAAAACGAGATTAGATGTCAGTTTCACCCGTCATGAAGGTCAAGGTCACATTTCAAGGCCATACCAGCGTTCTCAAAATCATTGGTCCGGTGCTTCCGGTCGCATGGTGTTACCCAGTATGACGTATATTGTGCAACGACGTCATAGTTGTGATAAATCAATGTAAAGGTCAAGGTCACAGGTCAAATCAAAATGTCATGCGTAGAGGTGAATGCTCATTTCCCGTCCAACGGTTACTATGGTGCTAGTCATGGTGTAAATAAGGGGAATATATCATATTGTGACGTGTTAGTTCAATGACCTTGAATGACCTTAACCCCAAAAATTAGGTTTACAATTCTTGGGACGTTGTCACTATGAACTTTCTCTGTTTTTAGTGCATTCTGGACTTCTTTGAGCTTAATCACGGTATTTCCGGATGAATACCCAGCACGGCTAATACTTGACGTTTATGACCTCGTTTGAACTTGACGATACTGACCTAGGTCAATTAAGATCGGTCATAATATAGATTTCAATAGTTCCCACCCAGTCCCCAACCGGAGTACTTATAAGCCTCCTAGTTTCCGAGAGCTCAGGGGCCTACCAGTTCACCACCTCCAGTGCCCGTAAGTGTGGGACGCATCTCCAATGCGAGTGTTAATGAATGTAACACTGATTACAATTTATTGTTTTAAATACATCCTTACTCTCATTGCCGACCAATTCCACCATTGACACATTTTTCGTGACCAGAGACGTTTGATAGGTGCAGCGACGCCGGGCCGCGCTGCGCACGAACCTCACAAAAGTGGGGATCGGGACGTTTGGCAGCTCAGATCTCGCTTTTCGATAAAGTCTCCATTCTTTTTATTACTGAATCTTATAGAGAAAAGTATAACGAGTAATGTGAGCGTCAAAGAGTTTAAAATAAATAATAGGAAAATAGTATTTGTAGATTTTGAAAAATTTAAAAATGTATAATATATTTAAGATTTAATTTTTTATTTAAATTTTCAGTGAGCTAGAACTCTTAATTCGTCTTTAAGATACCCAGATCAAATTCTTATGACATTTGTAGAAACATACAGGTAAACTTTCGTCTCTAAAAAAGACATGCAAGTGGGTATGGTCAAAATGCCTGAGCCTATAATTTTCAAACCGTAAGTCAGGGAGGAAAATGAATACGAAAATCGTCATCAGCTCTATCAATAGCCTCCCTGACTAAAAATACACCGAAATCTGCGACATGAGGGTGTTATCGACTTGTCGATTTATCGTGGAATGCCCCCAATGGAGGGTTAATTTAGAAGCCAAAGTTTAACGTCCCACAAAGCACAGGGACAACCGCCCCGCTCAGGTCACCCTCTCACCAGGCAGTTGCCAGCCGACCTACGTCGGGTAAACTATTGAACCCCGGAGCGTCTCAGGGGAAACCGATCCCAAGCCTGGACATGCACTGCCACTGCATGCTTCTGAGCAGCGGGCCGGAGCCCAACGCTCTACCAACTGAGCTACCGGGGCGGCTACTGAGCTACTGGACCCTTTATCAACTTGGAACTTCCTTTTCTATGTTAGTCTGTAGAAAAGGTGATGAGGAGATCGTATTAAGTGAACACAAAAGCCGAGACAAGGAATAAACGTCATCTGACCTGGGTGCATTCAGAAGCATAGTGGGAGGGCTTCGAGAGTAGTCCGCAGTGGATGGGACCTCTCCTGGGATCTCACCAACGATGTGTGCTGCGGTTAGCCCATACTGTGCATAGGCCTTTTTAGCCGTCCCCCCCTCCCTCCAGACTTAATGTGTATCCTTAGTCTGTGCATTTAAGCAAACAAAATATTCAATGCCTGTAAAAAGGGTTATCCCGTGCTAAAGAGGAAATCAGACAAACAACCCAAATCACATCACAGTGACGGTATGAGCAGTACGTATAGATGAGAAATCAATTCAGTGACTGCAGTGTATTTCCCCGAGTACAACTTGTCCCCATTTTTGCAGCGCGTTGGTTCAACGATAGGCCTGTCAGAATATGATCTATTGAACTACATCCAGCGATGTAAGACACAAAATATTTAACGCAAGAACGGTTCACCAATATCATTGTTCAGGCTTTCGGGCCCTCGGACAGCGGAGGTCGGAGGTCACTTTGCAGCCATAACAAAGGTAGATAAGCATTCGGAGTGAGAGGCCTTTAATGTCACGCTTAAAATGATGTCTTACCGGTTATTGCAAGTCCCGTCCCATTGCCATGTGAATAGTAGGTCAACTGAATAAAAAATAAAGAACAGCGTGCGAGCCCATATGCCATAAATCCTGAAAATTCGCAAGATCCATGAGGACTTGACGTACCTATTTTGAAATTGAATGACAATGGAAAGTTTCACAGAGCATTTAGAAAGTGCCGTAACGATCTGGGTACGTCTGAAATTGACAGCAGTGGATGCAAAAGAATCAATCACGGACCAGAGCCAGGCCCCCATACACCACAATATTATTGCGAGCATCCCAATGTTGCCCTTAGACCCTGCAGCCACGGCAAGCGTCCAGAATCTCGTCTGCATGACGAGCAAGGCAAACGTCCCACTTTAACCATGTTAAACTTCAAACTTTGTTAAGCCTTTAAACTTTTAACCCTATTAAATTACCCTTTATTAAACGTTCCACTTTAACCTCATCATGATTTAACCATATCCTTGTAAGTCAGAATAGGTAGGGGGTCTATTCGGTCCCCCTTTTGATCTACGAAACCAATACAGTTAGGAAAACGCCTGTTTGAAGTATGGTGAGTGCTACTGTGATCTAAATTTGAGCCAATTTGGTTGCTCTAGGCTAATATCTTCAAGGCCAAACGAGGTCACAAAGGTCAAGGTCGAATATGGGCCATGCTGAGTCTATTAGGAAATGTCGCAGTAAAGCGGAAATAAGTCATGAGTATACTTCGAAAGGGCTAGGTGCAAATAAATTTAGAATAAAAGTCCTCTGCAGTATAATCTGAAATTTTGGGGTTAAGGTCATTCAATGTTATTTAACTATCCCGTCCAGTACAAGAAATACCTCAGAGTAACATTGTAACTGACACTATAGCAGCATTTGAGCTGAGAATGAGGGCCTGACCTTTGACCTTCACCTGAACAATGAGTATCCTTAACTATGATGTCTTAGCATAAAATGCGTCATACTGGGTGACGTCATCGAACCGAAAGCACTGGTATCAGTGACCCTGTAAAAGGTTATTAGGACCTTTCCCCGCGACCTTGGACCTTGAGCTTCATGTGAGTAGAATTTTAAATATCATCCAAAACACATAGCGTTCTGGCGTCGATACCTGGTTTAGGGTATAACTTGACTAGGGCAGCCTAGTAACTCGTCAACATGCCCGCCCAAGAATGCACCTGGAGCGGCTCATGGGCCAGCTAGAGTTGTATTTCAAACATAATGAAATGCAGAAAAAATACATCAGAAAATTAAAAAACGCAAAAGCACCATCCACTATCGCTAACTTCAGCACGAGGAGCCCCGTCAGGGGGCCAATGAACCCCCTCCCTACACTTATAGGACTAACAGACTTAATCATGCCCGATACTTGCAGTGCTATATACAAACGATATATTTCCGGATGATATCAGCGAAACTACCACGTTTCCCACTCAGGCGAGTGAGGGCCGCTGGAGGCGCGAGCCAATCAGCAGCCAATGCGATTTTAAGCACACCGTTGAAGGCATGCGTGTTATATGGCTGGCGAGGTGCTGACGCATGCCAAATGAAGCGATAGATATGCAGGTGCTGCTGTCGGCAGTGATGACACGCAGACCAGAGCACGCGGCGGCAGCGGCCAGCTACCTTCACAGCGCGATCCGCTGGAAACGGGAGCGATTGGCGCCGTGTCAAGGCTGGAAGTGCTTGCTGGGAACTAGGTATGCACATTTCAATAGACTTTTAGCAGATCCAAGGGACTCCAGCATCAACGGTCTGGCTCTTCAATGTCCGGTGGCAGCAATGAGACATCGTTCCCTGGCCATAACAAGACAAGAAGGCGGAACCATAAATAGGTGCGTGCTCTTCAGGCAATACGGACAACAGCGAGAATTAATTGATTCTTAACACGCCCACATGCCACGTCCACAGCGCCCAATCATTTCGCCAGGCAGGCAAGGACCCGCCCCACGCCTGCGGTGGGATGTCAAAGCCCGGAAGGAGACCACGAAACCGAGTGCACCCTCCACGCTCTACCCCACTAGAGCCGCTTTTGTAGCAGTCTCCCTCGGCAGGGGTTTCTGGTAGCAATGAAATGGCAAAACTTTGGATTATTGGATTGAATGAAACTCATCCACACCCATGCATGAATAAAATCAGCAAGCACTGTTCCACATGTTGACATTGTCTCTTCATTACTATAATAAACGACAGGCTTCTGAACACGAGGTAACCAGAATTTCAGCTTTTCCTATACCAAGCTGCGTGCAAGTCTCTATTCTAAGCAACTTAAGGCTGCAACGGCAAAGTCCTCTTCTAAGATCAAACAAGGTTCTCAGTACCACTGGTGGCGAAAATAAACGGTACAGGCGATGCGTTATTACGCACCAATGATGACATTCACTTTCCCAAAAGTTCCAAGTATACTTCGGGGCAAGATAAGTTTCTAAGGAATCTAGCTGGGAAGCCTGAGTCCTAACATCAAAATAACTACATATACTGGAGGTCAGTTAAGATCCATTCTCGAGTCGTTTCCCCTCTACAACTACCCGCCGTAGGGTTCTCAGAGATACATGATTAACATGGTTCCCAGACACCTTTGCTACACCCTTCTCAGATGAAACGCTTATGGTCATTATGAAATTATTGAATCTCGTAGGACATTGCAACTCCATGACCAAGTTCATCATAGCACTTAATATCTATTCCATTTTCAAATGTCCGGTGAGCTATCAATGTCATTAATCGCTAATGGTCCGATATTCACCGAAACAACCCATATTAGTGCCGCCATCACAAGCCAGCATTGCAGCTAGAAATTGAAGTTAACAAGCTTTTAACATAAGTGCATACAGCTGCAATGAATGCCATCAAACTCTTAGTCATGACAGCATTGGACATTTATGCTATCAAATGGCAGCTGACCTGACGTTTACACACAAAACAAAAACACGGAAGTCAATTGTTCGTGCTTACACGGAAAAATCGCGCACCATGCCCCAATGTGGTCTTAGGTCACTGTGTTTAATCAAAGTCAACCCGACTACCGGAGGTGCCCTCAAATGTTAACAAAAGAGCAATCGCGCATATATGTATTTCACTCAAAACTCATATTGAGGCAATGTCTTCGGTACCGAAAAGTTGACGACTGAATCGCAGGCTCAAGGGCAAGAGCTGACTTCAGTCAAAAAGCGGGAATACCAACTGCCCATACCAGAGACGGTGGCCACTGATCGGTGTTCCAGTTCATGAGCAATAGCAGCAGTCTAACCACACGGCTGTTATCGCATAGCAACTGCACTTACAGCAACTGTGCTATTGACCCACAAAACTGACTCACAGGCAGCAGCTTCTTAGCTAATTTAGTGCTGCAAGGACGCATTTACTATGCATGAAATGGAAGAAACTATTCATGCGTGCTAATATGTTACAGAACTTGCAAGAAATTAATCACCTCTTAACCCAGCACCACCAGAGGGGTCCGATCAGACCTCTCATTTGTTCGCGAATGATACGAAGCTGTTTTGAGCGAGAGGTACATCGCTTTGCACACTGGCGATGTAATGTTGTCAACTTTTGGCCAATGCTTGACGTAAGGCTAGGTTAGGTCGCAGAGCTAAAAAATTCAGAACTTATGCAATGCCCTCTTGCTGTTCTTTAAGTGGTAGAGAAAACCCGGTCGCCACTCGGCTGCTACAAGAGCTAGATTACATTTCTGGACGTACATCATTCTAAAACTCCTGAAAATACAGATCGGTATGGTAACCATACGGTCAGGTCAATCATGGAGTCAGTCAAGATGACTTTTTCGAATGGAAAACAACATAGTGCTATTCAATGCTCATTGAATATGTTAAATGACCTGCCTCCTCGCATCCTGGATATGCTAAATGGAGCAAATTCACAAAATGCTCCATTATGCATCCATGACTCGATGAGGCAGGCTATGTAACATCTCATCAACTTAAAATAATGCTCCTCGGGTCAGCACTGCGAAATATATCAACTTTTATAAGCTGAAGTGCTTAAATGACGAAATTGACTTATTTTGCGTCCCCGTGACGTCACAGCTCAGCATTGGTACACGAGTGAAAGACAATAGAGCGGATCCACCACCTTTCCCATTTTTCCGTATCACAATCTAGTTTGGATATAATTACAGGGGATGAAGGGGGCGCGATCGGACCCCTCTCCCAGGTGTTGGTGAGTGCGAAAAGAGTCCAGGCGGTGCCGGGTTAACGTCCGGGTTTTCCGACGCCAAATATGGCGTGGAGCGAATATTGCAGCAGCTACATACAGTCACCAGTGCTGGGGAGCGTTTTCAGCGGGTGGCGGGCAGCGTTTGACCAGACACTTGTCGGTATCGCCGCGCCCTCGATCGGCGTCCGCAGACAGGCCGCTGGCAGTCTCAGCCGGCAGAGCACCTCTGGGAACACCGCGCCTCTCCCGTCCCACAACACACCTAACGCAAACACTCGTCAGTTTAACTTCCGAGGTAACCCGACAGCGCAGCCGGTGTAGCTCAGGGGTAACGGGTCAAACTCCTGGGCTAAAGATCTCGGGTTGGAATCCTTGGGTACCTGTGCCCGGGTTCCCGCGCCTTCCGTTGCGACGGCTGCCCACCGCTAATGGCGGCACGGTGTGATGATTATAAAATACCATCGAAGGTTCCCCTAGAGGTACCAGTAGGGGCATTCCAGGACAAAACGACCAAAAATATTTCAATTTGACACCACCATGTCTAGAAAAAATCTGAAACTTTGTCTCCGGGGTAGTTTTGGGCCAGGAATACGCCTGTGAGAATTTTTGCTTCATCCGACCAACAGTGACCGAGATATAGCCCGAGGCATTTTTCGGGAAGTCACCTTGAAGACTCATCTTTGATGCTTCATAACTCCAAAACGCATTTCCTGATTAACAAGTTTTGTATATCATTGAACTCGTCTTGAATTATACATTATTTTGAAGAAAAAATTCAAAATTTTAAAAATTTTGCATTTTAATTCGTTTGACCTTTTCTTTTTGACCTCGCATGACCTTTTCGCAGTTGAAATTGCCCCTTTAGACACCTCAAAAATTTTGTTTCACAAAATATATTTCCATAAAAATAAGAAAAATCGTTCTTGCTATAAATTCCAAATTTTTAGCACCTAAGGTAGGTATGCAGGCGGCTTTTGACCACTGCGGTAGTACAGTCTAATGTTTAACACCGCAAACAAAACGATTGCTTTGGTAATCGGTTGCTTGCAATCATATTGCATTGTCTTTAGAGTATTTTCATCGTGCAAGTGTCAGAATTTATGAAAAATTAACATGCGCCCACACGAGGGGGCGGGCAACCGGCCTCCTCAGGTTTCTACAGGTAGTAAAAAAACACCTTCGCGCAGCGCCACCGTACTTCATCTACCTCTAACTCGATATTTTTCAACTTCTGGCAAAATAATTTAGGTCAACTGGCAGATGGTAGGTACCACAAATACTGTAGATCAGCTGACAACTGACTGGTGAGGGGGTGACCTGAGGTAGATGGCCGTCGTTATGCCTTGTGGGACGTTCAACTTTGGTTCCTTAATCAACTCTTCATCGTGGAAGTTGCTCGTTTGGGTGGTACGGTCGGGGTCTCCTTGAAAGGTCTCCTTGAAGAGTCCCTTGATGATTCTAGTGAGACTCCGACTCCTAAAACTGAACTGGCAACAACTTGGACAAGGTTTGGAAAAAGAAAAATAGCAGCCATTAGAAGTGATAGAAAGGGATCCATTGTTTCGAGGGAGACGAGGGCAAAGGAACTTATTAGTAATGGGCCTTGCAGCCTTAAACGAAAATTTACAACGATGTCGCGAATTTACCAATAATTGAAACATGTATAACTTATCCTATAAGCACCACTAACTCACACAATTACATCGTTCATGGAGATGGAGAAGTAGTATCAATACAAGGTGACCCAGTGCAGCACAGCATACGTTTGAGAGTATTCATACAATGTTAAAAAACGTCTGCTTTTACTACTTCCTGGGGCTCTCATTCCCAGGAAGTAATTTCAATCTGCTCATATATGAGAAAAATTTCCTGAAATCATAACGCATTCGACTTGGTCACTTGAACAGGTTACCTCACATGATATTTTTAAAACGTGATCACTTCGTAGCTGACACAGATCCCAGTTCAAACGCCACTTCGAAAGGCTTATGATTGGTGTTTTTTATTAGAGGTGGGCAAATTTGAAGCAATATCGAGAGCCACTTCGGGAAAACAAATAGCAGAAATGTATCATGTGTTTAGCCCTATCACAGGCTGGTTGAACTATATTGCACCAAGAAGTAGTATTTGAAATGAAAAAGAGAACATTCAAAGGATTACCACTGTTACCACTTTTACCCCTTTTACCACTTTTACCACTGTTTCCACGGTTCATTGGAGGTGGTCGGGCATCCACAAATAGATATAATTCCACACTCGTGGTGCCTTGTATAATCATCGAAGAATAGGGGAATACATTGAGATGACTTCAACACTGACACTGACTTTGTCCTGTACAGACACATTCATTCACCAGCAATGATGGCCGTCAGATCACTCATTACTTAAGCCAAAAAATCTATACCAGTATGTTTAATATTCCCTTTGCATTTGACATTCGCCATGACTAAATTTGCGACCATTCACGCAGCACCCATAAAAGAAAGTCTATTTGCACAGCACGACACCGTTTGGTTCGAACATAGGTATACGAAACCCGAACCTCTCTTCCTTTGTTTGTAGAGATTTCATGAACAGTTTTATTTACCGCTGGTATTCTATGAAACTTATATTCAAGTTCCATAATCGCATCGGCGAACAGACTTTGGAGCTGTCTGGTAACATTGGCTATGCTTGATTGTGGAATGTGCAAGAACTTAATCGTGCTGAAAAATGTATGCGTAAGAAAAGCATGCGTATGTACCTTTGGCATCACGTATTTGATCTTTCACTGGACTTCTTAGACCATCGTGATAGGTTGCCGGTTTCGCAGTGCTCTCGATATAGTCGCAGGCGCCCTTGCTGTGAGACGTAGTGAAAACACTTCATTTACATAACTGAATTTTGCTTCGATACAACCTTTGCACTGTAATTAAACATTTGCATTGCTTTGAAATCGTGTGCGTGGCAGCACCATTTGATGAAGTTAAATACATTTTTGCATTGTGCCGCACAGCTCTCCCTCCGTCAGGAGATGTACATTCTTCAGTCATTTCTCTCGCTTACATGCTCCAGGCATAAGTTCTGAAGAAAAAAAAACAAGAGCGATCGCAGTGTTGTGTTTGGAGGCATGTTATATCACACAAGCTCCGTGACCTAATTGTGGATTATCTCTGCTGTTCAGTAAACCATGTAGAATGAACAGTGCACTGGGAGCGACGCCGCCAAATAACCTGTTTTAATCACTACCGACAATGTTACATACAAGCGTTTGGTCGGGTCACCTTTGAGGTTGCTCGAGGTCAAAGTATTCTTCACAGAAATTAAATGGAAACCTAAATTTTGTGGCATAATAGCTGACAGAGGAGAGCCGTAGAAAAAATGTTCAGCACTATTGGAATGCTGTTGTCGAGCCCCATCGGATTATATATCTTATAATATTGTCTAGTCAAATTTCAAAATAAGCCTGCTTTGACCTGGAGCCAAGCTTGGGTCTGTATGGTAAAAAGAATATTAATCAAACTGCAGTGGCAAGTCAGAAACGACAACGTAAAAATAAAAGCTCCATCGCAATTCTCAACAATTCTCAATTCTCGCAAGTCATCAAAATTTGCCAATTGCCCTATGCATTTCTAACGGAAAGATCGGGACCCTGACCTTGTCCCAGGCTATCGATATAGAAATCCTGCTACGCAAAATTATCTTGCTAGGTGACCTTACTATGTGATGCGAAGCTAAGCACGATAGGTTAAATTTGATCTTATTGATGCACCTCCAAAGTTTTTTTCGAGGTTAGGTCTCTTGACCTCGATTGGCGGTCTGACCTGGTATGACCCAGACCTAAAATTTTGCCAGAAGCTGTAAAAATTTCGAGTTAGTGAAGTACGGTGGCGCTGCGCTACGGTGTTTTTTACTACCTGTGGAAACCTGAGGAGGCCGGTTACCCACCCCTTCGTGTGGGCGCGTGTTAGTTTTCATAAATTCTGACACTTGCACGATGAAAATATCCTAAAGACAATGCAATATGATTACAAGCAACCGATTACCAAAGCAATCGCTTTGTTTGCGGTGTTAAACATTAGGCTGTACTACCGCATTGGTCAAAAACCGTCTGCATACCTACCTTAGGTGCTAAAAATTTGGAATTTATAGCAAGAAAGCATTTTTTAATTTTTTATCGAAAGATATTTTATGAAACAAAATTTTTGAGGTGTCTAAAAGGGCAATTTCAACTGCGAAAAGGTCAAGCTTGGTCACAAAAGAAAAGGTCAAACATATTAAGTCAAAATTTCAAAAATTTTGAAAATTTCTTTTTTCAAAATAATGCATAATTCAAGAGGAGTTCAATGATATACAAAATTTTTTAATCAGGCAATGCGTTTTGGAGTTATGAAGCATCAAGGATGAGTCTACAAGGTGACCTCCCAAAATACCTCGGGCTATATCTCGGTCACCGTTGGTCGGAGGGGGCTAAGATTCTCACAGGCGTGTTTCTGGCCCAACACTACCCCGGAGACAAAGTTTCAGATTTTTCTAGACATGGTGGTGTCAAGCCTTGGTCGATCTGTCCTGGAATCCCCCAGTACCTAACAAAACGCTCCACAGCGGGTGAGCCAAAGTGCCGGGCAGCATAAATAAAATAAGAAAAGGGCATCTTCGCGCAATTTCAAGATATAGTGTTCTAACTTTGCTCTCATACTCGGCCGATACATTGCAACTTTGGATCAACGCTGATGAATAAATGTAAGAGCCATGTGCCACGCAACCACGGGTGAAATGAGGCAGCAGCGAACGGGCTATTCTGGTACTTTCTGCAGTGGAGGTGCAGAACGTCTGGAATAACCCAGTGGGATACATTATTCTCGGGCTCGAGCAGCTCATTCTGGCCCGAACTTTCCCATTTTATTAAGCAACAGCTGGCGCCGGCGGCATTTCGGAAAGCGAGACAGGACTTAATTATATCTGACAAGAGAAAACGGAAATGGCGCCGCCAGGAAGCTTCGCCGCTCCAGACTATTTTAGATCAAAGGAGACATTCTCTTCCGCATTCGCTTAACAGGAGTCAATTCCCTGGATTTTACACTTCATCCCGTTTTCTGATGCCACAAAATTATCTCCGATAGATAAAGCAATGTGGAAATGATATGACCCAGGACGGCCTATGAATGACAGAACAACTTAAAAAACATAAAAAAACTGGAGTTGGTAACTATCATAATTACATTATGAAACTTTAGCGCATATTTAGTGTTGAATAGTCACTTGTTTCAGTGTCATATTATGGTTACCGATCCCGCTGCCAGAAGGCAACTTACAACTCCACAACCAGGAATTCCAAGTTTTAAAGGGAATGTGGCACCTTCACAACGTGATTTTAACTGAGACAGCCAAGTTGTAAAGCAGGTCGGAAAACCCGGTACTCCATATTTCATTTGTCTTGGAACCCGATATTTCCGTAAAAAAGCTAAAACCTACCTGAAACCAGCCCCCTCAGCCCCTCGTCGCCGGCGACCATTGTTGTGAGCTACTGGTGTGACGACATATGCTGACGTCACGATGAGCATCAGCCAATCGAAGCCCTTGAAGCGTTTCAAGTATGGTAGTGGTTGCCAGATCGTGACATCATCCACACGCTGATATTTATTTCTTTTTTAGAGGAGTATTTTTAAAAACCAAATATTGAGCTTATTGTACATTTTTCAAAGAAATCGTGAGTGGTTTCATTATTTTTGACTAAACACTAAATACGCCTAATAACACTAAATTCCAGGATTCGACCAAGGTGCCACATTCCCTTTAACTGCTATTTTGACATCCCATATTTCAGTTTCTTATTTATTGATGTTCTCATTGGCTGGAAAGAGCTGTTTGCTGAACAATAAAACAAAACCAGTTAAATACTAGATTTTCAGAGGATTTTCTTCTAACATCTTCCAAAATTTGGAATTTTAAATCACCCAGCAAAACCTCCAGTGGAATTGCTTATGCGTTATAGAATTTCCCCTGTTTTAGCACGGTTTTCAGGGCAAGGATTTGTTGGTAATGATTTTCGAGGAATTTGAGTAATATTCAAGTATGTCTGTTTTTAATGTTATTGTAAGTTTGCAATTTTTTCTTGAACTTTGCCTTCACACTCCGCGCAAAGAAAACTTTAAGACATTGACACACATAATAAGCCACAGGTTGTTGAAGTCTAGACAGGCATTCTCTATATGTTTTAGAATATAATATTTTGCTTTTTGGGCCCCAAGAATAATGTTTACTTATTGTGAGCGCAAGTTGGTTGGCAATACCAGCATTCGATATTATGGCTAAACTCACTCAGCATAATAAACTTGCACTACTTGCACCTGGTACCAAGTCCGATACAACCCAAGCAACGAATTTGTTGGACTGAAAAACTTGGGTTAGGAAATATCAGTTTTAGCATTGACTATTTCAAACTTACTACACATAATGGAGTTCATATAAGGTCTTTACGCAGTCTTTTAAGTTCAATGTAAGTCATCAAGGATTTCACGTGCCGTTCGCAGCAGTGGAAACCCTGAAGAGAAGTGTTCTGTAGAGCCGTGCGCTCTTTTAACGAGCACATGGGCATGAGCCCGGGCGTTGCCGGTTTTAAAACTGCACATTCTCGATTTAACACGCGCAATGGAGAGAGCTATGGCGTCAACGTGCAGTGGAGAGGGTTCTAAAGTGGTCCCCTGAGATCTCGGAAACCAAGAGGGTTAAAAAACACCTGTTGGGAGGTGTGTGGGGGCGAAGGTGATATACGTCATGCAAACTTTCATTGACCTCTGGTCCATATCTTCGAGATCAAATCTGGGCCGTGCTGGAAACCTATCGGGAAATGCCGTCATCATGCGGAAAAGGACAGAAATACACCAAAAGCAGACTGTGGTCATAACATACTTCCAATAATGTACAACATAGCTGGCCCTATAGCACCTATGGGCGGGAAATGAGTGCGTGACCTTGTAAAAGACCTTTGACCATGACCTATGACTTTCACCTTTACATCGAGTAGCCAAACTATGAAGTTATAGCGTAACATACGTAATACTGAATAATGCCTTCTGACCGGAATATTGGGGTCAATGGCTTTGACCTGTGACCTTCATGTGTATTTATGTATGTATACCTGTATGTGTATTTTGTACCTTGACAAAATAACCTGGTTATATTACGTTATTACCTCACTACTCGGTCTGCAATGTAGGCCAAACTGGTGCGACCGCGCGATTGCGACGGTCTCAAAATACAGGTCCCACTTTGAAAGCCTATCAGTAAAAACATCATACACCGATTTTCAAAATTCGTTCACCACCCGACGCACTCATCAATTCTCTCAAATGTGGCCCAGCAGCGTTTCCCGGCGGCGAACGGTTCTCCGGCCACCTCGGAAAATAGGTGGGGGGCACTTTAGGATCCCTCCACTGCGCGCGTGAAGGCGGACGTCATTAGTTATGAACAACGTTCTATCTAGAGGTTTTATGGTCGCGCGTTTCTGCTGTCATTTCAGTGTTATGGGCTAAGGTTTTAGACCTTTACATATTTTATGTAACTGAATGTATGTCATAATCACAGTAACCCGTAGCGACCCAACCGCGAGAGTGGGCTGTTTATATTTCTTCAGTGTGTTTTATTGTGTTGACTTGAGCTGTCACGGGATGTCTACGACATTTTGATCATTTAACCGAATACATATAACAAATGGAAATTGTGACGGCCAGCAACAGCACTATCACATTTTAGGGAGGCTCATTTGAAATTCAATAATTTTAATTCAGCGCATTACACAGACTCCGAGAATGACCAGTTCCAAAAGCTCAACCTTTAAAGGGAGATTTCCAAAGTATCAACGATACCAACGTATTCAAGTCTCACAGGAGATCATTTATTAAAAGCTTAACAAATAGAATCCTAGATAGTTAGCCTTTGCTTAACCCAAGACGATCATTCCAGCTTGAATTTGCATAGCCGGCACACTGCAGAGCTACTTTACGTAACGGGCTCTGAGAAGTTAGTTAACGATGCGCCAGTGAGCCCGTCAGAGCCGATCAGCGCCTCAGCCGGGCCGATATCAGGAGCCACAATCAGACGGCCCGCCCTCGAATGGAGGCAGCAGCAGCGACACCGGTGGCATCCGCGTCTCTGCCGTATTGATCACTCACGGGATCAGGAGCATCCGCCCGGAACGACGTGGAATAGGCCGGCGGCGCACACAAAAGCACCGCCGGAGCACCATCTCCCCGGCAGCGCCGCCGCACGGCAGAGCCGCTCAGGCCCGCCGACAACGTGACTGATGCCGCGCTCGCAGCCGCTGCGGCGCGGAGCGGCACGCCCAGCCGAAAACCGAGACGCGAACAAAACCGTCCGCCCCTACACATTCCCTGGTAGATTCTCATCAGCCAGGAATTATCCTTCGGGCAGCTGAAAGGATAACAGTAAGTCCCCTGTTTTTCCTTTTTGTGCGGGAGTTAAACTGAGCAACGTGAAAGATTATGTGGGACGGTAAACGTATGATCTGCGTTGTGAAAAGAGCGTGTCTGGAATGAAAGGAGCGGAACACTGTATGTTGTTGCGCGTTTTGACGAAGAATATATATGATAAGATAAGACAATGCGTGCCTGTCAGAATAAAAACAAAGGTGGAGAAGCGTTGCTGGGTAAGGAACCAGAAAGGCAAAGAGAAATAAGAAATGTATATTTTTGCGTGAGAACCTATCCGAAGAAAGGGAAGGGAGCATTACAACGTAAGCTTCAAGCTTGTACTTTTATTTCGAGGATTTTTCACCAGAGATTATGTAAAATGTGACAGTCCAAATGTACGCAAGCGTCCAGAATTCCCCTTAGCTCCCCAACACCATATCTGCACCTCTTCACTTACTTGAAAGTTAACTTTGGCTCCAAGACAAAACGTGTGGAAAGTTCTGACAGGCAAAGCAAGAGATAAAAAATAGATGCAGCCAGGAGGAAAATAGTCACTTCTTCTGTTGTAAAAAGAAACACAACTTGACACAAATAATTAGCAATTACCATCGCTCAGAAGCGGCTCCATCTAATCTTGAACATAATCGATATGCAAAGCCACCGCTGACTCACTCAACCATCGTTGCCCTAACCAACCAATTAGATGACACGAGTATTTTTTTGCCATGTCCAATCAGGGCGCAGCACCGTTCCGCCGCAACGCCTACTTTTTGTTCAAGGGCGGGGAAAGGGCTAACCTGAGGCAAAGCCAACCTTTTGACCCCTGGTGGCCTTGTCTTAAGTGGGAATGCAGTGAGTGCAGCAAGTGGGAATGACGTAACCCCAAGGGATCGTTTCTTGTCGGATGTTAGTTACAAATGATTATGGCGCTTCATTGAAAATAGTTTACAAGCATTTCAGTCACACATGCTGTCATAAGGTTGAATTTCAAGACAATCGTCTCCAACTGAGCTGAAGAGTTGGTCGAATCAGTCCTGTGGCAGAGCTGGGACATACAGGCTTATAGTTCCGCACACATGCACATCGAGTTATGGGCAGCATCAGCAAAACAACCAAAGGCCCACGTGTCAAAGGGTAGAGCAGTGACTTACGCTGTAGAGGTACAGGTTTTTGTCATAGCCAGAGAGTCCTTCATTCTCGTCGATGGCGAAAGGCTGGTTGTCGGGTAGGTCCACGCTACCTGAGGAGCAAGGACATTGCATGAGAATCTTACACCGGTCCCCAGAAGAGCGTGCCGCTGATATTTCATCCAGTTGCGCTTCCTTGAAAGAACAATGAAACTTACATGAACGGCCAGACAAACGTCACTTTGCAGTCCCTCTAGACGATGCAAAAGAACAGAACATGTCAGTCTCCGCGAGAGAAGACTGATAAGATCAGACGATTACAGTTACAAAATCAGAATACATATCAGCTAAACTTTCGGGCAACGAAAAAACCGGTAGCAGCGAAGCAAAAAACAAAAGGCGGCAAAAACAGTTCGATGCTATCACTAGCTAGGAAATCAAGCAACTTTTTACAAAAGTTGGGAATTGTCCACCAGTAAAACAAACACATTGCAGTAAAGTTCTGGCACCAAGCCGATTGATTGTCAAGCCTGACGCCTCCCCAGTAGAAAGTTAGCACGGACACAAACGAAAGCTATTTTTCAAACTGATCTGCATCAACTGCGACTAGACGCAATTTCCGCCAGCGGCTGAGCTACGGGGTATCATCACTCATTCGACTGGGTGTGGTAGTGCTGTCGCGATGTCTGCAGCAAACGCTTCGACATGGTCAAAGCAGACCCGTGAAGCAAATTTCATCGTGGTTCACATAAAGCATTTTCCAAAAATAAGTCCAGCCAACTACTGAACGAATCGAAAATATGGTAACAGACACAGTAAGGGTATAATGCGAATAGAGGGGGCGGGCAGCCGGTGGCACTGGGCGCTGGGTTGATGAGGCAAGTACCGTGGTTTCAAGTCCCGGTGAGTTCCTCGAATAAGCCGTGATCTAGCCGCCATAATCCCCAACAGTACGATTCGAGCTGGCGACGCAATACAAACTTAGCATACAGTGCGTTGCTAAACTCCACAATGGTTTCAGAATCTATGGCCCTGAGCCGTCACTGAAGATGAATTCCGTTGCTATATAGGACGCCGTACGCTATACCAACTTTGACGCGCATTTGCAATGACAACCAACATATCAATATCGAGCCCCGTTGGCAATACGCATTGCCGTTCCTTGTAAGACGACAGTCCGAAAATACGGTCTAATATCGATGTAAACTGGTCCTGTAAATTTTGTCGAATTAATTCCTGTGTAAGCAGGAGACAAAGTCCCCTAACCTCTCTAGAACAATGTAACAAACTCTAGGAGAGCACGCAGTAGGTAGGGTGTCACCTAAAACAAGTAAAGGAAATCATCTTTCACCCTTAATAGATAGAGGTGGAAGACAAAAGAGTGGGACTCATATAAAATGAGATAACAGATTCTAAACACATCGTCAACCAAGCTAAAAGGACGGAAAACCTGATGCTACCAAACATGCGCTTAAACCCACCCTGTAAACCCTCCCATAATACAAAGGTCACCAAACCTACCAAAAAAGGTACGGGTTTTAAGCATGGAATAGGGTTTTAGGCAATGATTATTTTGATCTCTAGTATATATCATATGTCTCTAGTATATATAATGTCTCTAGTATATATCATAGTACTTATAGCACATAGCTATGTAGTAGTCTATGCAGCATATTTCATGGTCCGGATATGCTTCCCGGACGAGTTATTGGGCCATCCTCACAATTGTTCGTTTTTGTCGACGCCGGTTCTGACTTTCTGCACACGACGGTCGAGTGGCCGCCCACATCCGTCTTGCAGACAACGGCTGTTGACGGAGCGCGGCCCGCTGATTTGGCCACTTTTCCTCAGCCGGGCAGACAGCGGGCGAGTTCACAGGCCACTGACGGCGCCCCAGCCGGCCGACCCACCCCCGCCAACTCTAACGCCGCCCACACCAAAAGCCAAGGGCCCACACTCGATACACGTCCCCTCTTATGAGACGAGATACCAGCGTGGTGGCTTTTGAAGCAGTCGCCGGTCCGACGGCACAGCATTTGTCAGCAGCAGAAAATGTCCGCACTCGTCGTAGTACAATAAATCCCGTGCTGCTCGTGAAACAAGAACACATCGTTAACAATCCCCCTAACCTCAGATAATTCATCGAGCCATTCTACTAAGCCACCTTACGAGCAATATAATACTAGCCAGTGGCGATTTGTTGGTATCGGAAGAGTCCCACAGCCCCAGAACCTTTATTGCCAGGTAGTCGTGTTTCCCCAGTTGGACGTAATGGTTCAGTCATCTAGCAATTATATTTGCTGAAAATGTACATAAAGGTATCTCTAAAACGTATTTTCGAATGAACTGCAGAGCAAACGGAGAGCTATAAACAAATATCCTTCACATACCGATCTTCCAGGTCAGAAAATGTGGAAAGGGAGAAGTTCCCGAAGCAGCAACTATAGGAAAAGATCAGTGAGGGAAGCTGGAGATCCTTCCTGCGCTCTGGCATCGCTCCGGCCCACAATGGCAGCCGACTGAGAGAGTATGACGAGTGGCATAAATCACACAGGCTCGCACTCAAATGAGCCGAGCCCTGCCAGATCGTTTGTTCGGTATAATAAAGCTGGAGGTTGGGCGGCTTCAATTCAGAGCCCGCTTATCAAAAAAACCCTAAATACTGCCGGAACAACGTATCTCCGTAAATCACCTGGGCGTCATTTAAAGTAAAGCGACGATGAAAGGCGTCCAGAGAAACGAAAAGTTAATAAGTTTCGAAAGCCGTTAGTAATTAAACATATGGGTATAATTGATAGCAATAATGTAGAGTTTATGGAGTATGTATGAGATAATGTACGAATACATGAAATCTGACAAGCGAATAATAACTTTCTTATATCCAGGATTCCAGACGAGCAGGAGCGCATCCTACAAATGCACTGACGACCCGTAGCCAATTACGGCAAAAAAGTTGTTTTTTGCTCAGCTAGTACAACTGGTACAATCGCGAGCATTATTTGGACACGACGATCGGTTTGAAAAGAAATTGGACGTATTATTCCATGTAAAACGCAAATGACCTTGCCTTACACCTCCAGCTCCTACAATCCATGATAAATGACTTCATTCATCACAACATTGAACGTTATTCTTCGTCAATGGCTTCTGAAGCAAGGGGAACTCTAATAACACTGAAGGCTGATTTTGGACGGTGGAAAGTCACCTGTACCCTTGGTAAGACCAGCTACCTATAGCCCAGATATCATATACTCGTATACGAGGCATGATCAGTGCACTCGGAACGCACCTATAAAAACCAGGAGCACGATCTACTCTCAGCAGCCGCCCCATTCACCGATATCGTCTCACCGCTGACGGTATTCCTGCCAGGCCAGGATCGATCCTAGGAATACCGCTCTCTGACACTGTCAAGGTCATCCGCTACCTGCGTTAGCTCTCTGCTACAATGCTGGAGAGGGCATCCCTTGTTTATACAAAGGATGATTTACTTCATTCAGAGGGGAAGTAAAATTCGCGGGTAGCCAAAAAAGTGACAAGGATTAGGCACCGTATAGGTGTTAACTAATAATCTAACTAATAACAATAACTTGATACATATTGCAAATTAATAATTCCGGGGTTACAAATTTAAGATTTATGCACAGCCTTCTACAGCCCTTTGAGCAGGCGGGCCGTCATGATCACTACTTGGCTGGCATCACGCCCCACTTCAGGAGGGGGGCTGACTGGCATTTTCCCTTCAGGCGCTTCATTGTAAAACAGCAGTCTGGGGATGCTGATACCAGATCAAGGTCGGACATGGCCAGTAAATGTCTGTGCCATTTAATGTGCACTCAATGAATTATTGATCGAAATGAAAAATAGTTTTCACTACCGACGCCAAAACTTGACAGACCATATTCTAGGTACTGTGCGGTAAAATACATACATTTCTCTCTCTTGTCTCTTTGAAACTGACACAACTGCTATTTATTACAAATGAAAACATTTCACATTTTCTTTCAAGCATTTCCAAGCTCTCATTAAGGCTCGGAGCAGGTTCTAGGATTCAGGATTCAGAGGAAGCTCTCGAGGGGCTCGTTTCTCGGGCACTTGAGCTCGGAGTCATAGTCTCGAGTGGTGCCGACCGGTCCACCTCCGGTACCAAATGTCTCCTCTCACATTTGTCTTCAGCTAATCCAGTATATGCCACCCGCGCCATACACAAAATTTTAAACTAAAAAAATGAGTAGCAAAGACAGTACGATACGTCTCGATTCCCACACAAATGTTGCTTCGCTGCAGAACACATAACCTCCCACAATAAGAGTGTTTAACAAATAAAACACTCGGCCAGGAGCTATAACATGGTCTATAGGATTCATAAACCAGCCTAAAACTCCTAAAAATGTCAAATTGTCTTTCAAACAGCCAGAAGATGTCCTCTTCGACACGTCATGAAGCCGCTGGAGGGCCCCGTGCCACGACCGCCGGCTCTTGCACCACACAGACAACGCACACCACCACCTCAACATACTCTATTGCTGCCTGGCGGAGGCATTAGCAGACCGCCTCCACGTGACTGGATCTTAAATGTCCTGATGCTCCCTCCTTTTATCTCCTTTGCTCTCCTTTGCTCCTTTGCTTTAGGGACACAGTACCGACCAGGTTTTATGCTTGGCTATTTTGGATCGCAAAATGAGTCCCACAAAAAATTGCGTCGTGGACTGTACATGGCTAAGCCGCTACAAAAAAAAAACTGATGGAACTGTCACTAATTCTCCCCATGATAATGGAAAATATAACCCTGCATCAGTACTAGCCGTGAGGCCAAGCAGAAGACTACAGAATACATTTCAAGCTAAAATAATTTAATCACACAGAAACCGACAGCCGCAGAGCCGCCACATTCCAAAGACTGGGGGCCCAAAGCCACCGCCCGTTCCCATCGCACACAATATGCAATGACCTCGATACGAGAATCGCGTCGGTTCCCCCGCAGGCGACGGTGACGGTTTCACACGACTCTCACCGTCGCTGCCTCGCCAGCCACGCCGCCGGCAATACGCGACATCCCAAATGTCGCGGCGCGGCTGAAATTGTTTAGCTTCACAGCCAGGATCAGGTGGCTGGCCCGGCCGGTGCCATAGAGAATGCACAAGGGCGGCATAAAAGCTGGCAGATAACCGGACGCTCGTCCTAAAGAATGAGCACTATTTACGGCGCAACATAGCGTCCAAGATAACCATGAGCGGTAACAGTGTCCAGCGGCGCTATAAAGTTACACTCGTGATGCTTCTCTCGTAAGATTGCATTTGTTATCTTGTAATATTGCAATTGTTATAACAGGTAAACGACGCCATTGGAGAATAAGAACAGATTATGCATAATGATCAGTTTCGGGATTCAAACCTGTTCTTGGCTTCGCAAAATAAAATCAACACTACCTATTCCACACTCAGTAACGTAGAACGCCTTACCTACCCGATAAACCCCAGCCCCTCTAGACTGTTTGCCCCGGGGATTTGTATAGCAGCTGGCCATTCTCCCAAGGCATATTGGAAATTACATTTACATAACGCCGGAGGCTCAAGGCAATGGAACAATGCCACTATGCCGTTCACGCTAATTGACGTCCATCTTAAAGACATTATCTTTATCAGCCAGGCAGGATGTGACCAAGATTATTGGAAAGGCTATTTGCCTCCTACCGTTCATTGAAGATTATCTCCGCGGAAAATTAGCATTAACTGGTGATAAGGAAAATGAACTAGCGTATCTAACAACGGTCTCAGTGAATAGACTACCCGGTATTTTACCAGTCATATTAAACACCTTAAATCTTCGCCCCTTCCAACCACGAGATGTAATTTCGCTATGAAACGGATAAAAAGCCAATTCACGCATCAGTTAACACAATGCCAATCACGACGAACACGCTTTTCAGGAGTGATTCCGTCCCACAAAGATAAGCGCGAGCCGACGACAGAAAGGGCGAATAAATGGAAGTCAAGAAACACGATCAAATGCAAGTGGTGGGCTGAAACCCAACACATATTAAAATGATTGTCGTTTACTTGTGACGAATTTTTCGCTAAATTGTCCACTCACTCCCGTGCTCGGTTATATTTTACTACTTGTATTTCGTTCTCGCATTGCCACTGAACCTTATCAGGAACGGAATCAAGTAAAATAAAAAAATCAAATATATGGAGTATTCATACGGACCAAAAATCACGATGCCAAATGCCAAATGAAACGTTCCACCACAAATAAAAAATTATCCTCTCATTTAACCTTATAATGAAACTTTTCACTCACACCTGAACTTCTGACCTTAATTTCCATTCCACACCTCATTGCCAACCTACGTCTAGAACACTGCATCGGCCTAACGAGGGAGCACTAGACGCCACGCCTTATCAGCTAGGTAACACAGGTGAATGCGTCCCCACGGCACTCACCAAACCCTACAGTCCAAGGACACCGATGGAAGACATGTCACGAGCAGACATTCCTGGAAAGAGCGACTGCTGGTTCGGAGAACTCCAAAGTCAATTGAGTTTCTTTACTTTGGTTTTTTGACGGGAGTCCACATTGTAAATGTTTTCAACATATTTCACTTGTTCTTTTATCCAACGAAGGAAAGACGCAGTGTTATTCAAATTCCTATAAAGCCTAGAGCCACACAATAATATCGAATGAAACCAAACATCCTCCAGGATGAGCCCTTTTAACGTCAACCTTCGCGCCGCAGCCACCATCATTCTCCAACAAAGAACTCAGTGGCCAACATACATTTCTAAACGCGCCTCTTTACGCTTGGCCACCTCGCCAAACGAACCAACTGGACCAGGCTGAGACCCGACTGCCGGCTACGGCTTTATTTAAGGATCCATTCGGCCCTATCACTGCTTCACATACCCCGCATCAGCTCAACCATCCCAGAGTATAACGGCTCCATTCCAGGCATCGTCCAGCGTAATTTCACACTTAAAACGCACCACGAGGTCCAGGCCAGTAGCCAAAAATAGAAATATAGCACCAGGAAAACGAAGTCACCGGACTTCAAAACAGCAAGATAGAGATGCTGAGTCAGACCGATTTTCCCCTCGTCATGGCAAATAAGCCGATGACCAGCAAGAGGAGATTGCAGATTGCTCTGATATACAGAACAATCCCGGCGGCGACAGCCAGAGCTGTCTCCGGACGGACCCCTGCCGTGACGGCCCCTGGTACCCCGGCGAGCTTCTGCGGTGCACATACGAGCAGCCAGCCATCCGGTCTTAAATCGGGAGCCAATGGAGCGGCCGCGTCGATGGCAGCCGACGCGGAGCCGAGGCCGACGGGGATGCGGTCCGCGCGCCTCCCAGTCTCGCAATCGATGCAGCCGCCGGCCGCTCCGCTCTTCAACACAAACTAGCGCGCGCGCGGCCGGCGCCCTGCGGCACAATAGCACCAAGTCGACATATGTCGACCGGGAGCCGCCTGAGGGCCTGTCAGAACAGCTCCAACAGCGGCTGAGCACCGGCCAGAGAGCTCCGAGGGCGCTCAGAGACCGTGCTGGAGCATTCTGCGCCTCAATTCCGGTCGCAGACGCGCCGATAGTCAAGTAGGCCGCGCCAGCTTCCCCAACCTCGCCGACGACTTCAACTAGGGTGGCTGGCAACGAATGATGCAACCTTCGCCAACGAAGAAACGTCAGTATTTGGCATTCAGCGTCCATCGACGGAGGGAATCCGATTCGCACCCAACTGTGCGTGGCGGGCGGCGAGGTGAATTCTAATGACGCGGAAGTGGTGCACTGGGTCTTAATTTGTTCGCGGTATATTTTGCGGTTCGTTCCAGTGGAAGCTAATTTGTTTTTAACAGAAGTAAAATAAAAGGATCATCAGCATATTTCGCGTTGAAAAAAGCGCTGCTGTAACAGCTTCTATAATCATATCGCCACGATGTTTTGCACAGAAGCCCAGTACTTCAATCTAAATCTATTTTAACTAAGTCGTTAGTGGGTTGGCGGCTTTTCGTCCTGTGAATCCCCCGCGCCCTGCCAGCGTCAGCGCTTTTTACATCATGACAAAGCTCCGGGCTTTAGCGCCAGAGGCAGCCAACTTTTCCACGTTGGACCCAAACAGCGGCTATCCCCAGCTGGGAGAGGAAATGCGCTTCATCCCAGCGCCGACCAAAACGACGCGGCCTAAAATGCAGGCGTCAGCACAGCTGGCACCCCAGGCATATGATACCCGATGATTGCAATTAAAAACGGAAAGCGTTCCAACAGCTCGCACTAGAGACGATGTGTCTATCAGCAGCAGGGCGACAAGCTCCCTTCGCCGTTCCAACTTATTGAGGCATCAATTTGGAGCGGAGAGCGTCGCCTTTCGATGTTCAGCTCAGGGTCCATTAACGGCACTCGGCCGCTTCGATGGCGAGAGCTAGTGTCATGTGTCTCCATCGGCGTCGAAAACAGTCCGCCGCCGACTGGCCGTAGTTCCGACACTAATTTGCGAGCTGCCACGATGCCGCCGTCGACATCCACTCAATCTCCTTTTCGCCAGAGCGTCGGCTGACGACGCAGAAGCTGCGGCGGCCGCCCGCCGAGACTGCGGCCCCGCGGCGTTCCGGGGCCGCCTCAGCACCGCACACAAAACGCCGAATTGTGATTGCGTTAGCATCTATCGGCTGGGGACACCGCGCGGATGAATGTTGTCGATCACAAGAGCAGTGGGTCGATGTCAGATGTCCCAGACAAGGCGGAAAGTTCCACCAATACTATCCATTTGCTCCAATGTCATATCTACGCTTTTTCTGAGGGATGAAACAAACATTGGAAGACTTGCATCAGTCAAACCCACCGTGCATACATTACAATGCAAATTAGTGTGGCATACACACATGGAGACATCGAGCACCTATTCAGCGAGTCGAAAAACCCGCAAGTATTTTGAAACCGGTGTGACCGCGGGTCACCCGAGCCACGGCAGTGTGTCGCCAGGCCTCGGTGTCGGGCAGGTGACGCGCCGGGGCGCAGCAACAGGGCGTCACAGCGCCGGCTCCGGTGACGGACACCATCGTCGCCGGCGACACCGGAGCCATCGGCACGTGCCGTGACCAGCGACGGCACGCACCGGTCGTCGTCCGCCACACCTGCCATATAAACGCCGCCGCCGGCGGCTACTCCCGGAAACCTGTTCTGGGTCAGGTGGTGGTGGCCATCAGCAGTGGAAGCGGAGAAACGACGGACGATAAAGCGTCTGAGGTGCGAATCGCCGTACAGCTCGAGTGAGGAGGCAGCATCGGCAGGTAGGGCGCCGTAAAAGCGGTGATGTCGGCTGCTATCAGCGGAGTGAGGAAGATGGGACAGGGAGTCGCGGATCTAAACCAACGGCGCAACAGCGCCTTGGCTCTTTATGCAATTGTATGATTTCCAGAACGCATTTCGTATTGGTTTTGTAGAAAACGCTTCGTATTCTGAAATAACGCAATTTGTTCAGCTTTTTTACAGATGACTGTTGCATGGTGACAGAAACTGTTTTGTTCGCTCATGCTTTAAGGAAAACCCTTCATCGCACTTAATTACACAACACATCCCTACAACAATGAAGCCTATAAGGAAAGAGTCCGAGTAGGGAATCCTCCCGCTTGCTCGCTTACTTTCATGTTGGAGATATTCGATCGCACACTAGCCCGCTCTAGCAGTAAACGTTACTTAGATCTCCACTACCAGTCCTGACAGCTTTCTGAGAACTACATCGTATGCCACCTTCATTAAGTCGCAGCCTATTAGCGAGGTCATGGGTCGTTGTCTTGTGTAGCAGCGTTCGTACCTGCGTAAAAATGACCGCTTTTATTCCTGGGTCAGAAGTGCTTCCAGTCCAGGTACAAATCAGACGCACTCATTCCCCTACTTTGCCAGCTGTCATGTCACTAATAAAACTGTACCGGCTCGCAGCTGACCTCTCAGTATTGACACGCAAGATACCAGCAACGGAGAAACATCCACACTCAATTTTTGGGACATCAATCTCTTGCCCAATCAAGGTGTTGCGTGCTTGAACGTGTTCTGGTGCAAATTGAGGCGTTCTGTGGCAAATGTGCGGCCCCTGCTGAAGCTATAACTTGCTCGGAGTTAAAATAATCCTGAGGAGCACACGGTCTCTAAAACATAGAGAGAATCCCAAATAGCACAACCTCCCTGTATTCAGCAACATAAATGGCCCCGAAACATCACTTATAGTGCATTTTATCCTTAAAACAGCAATATCGATGACTAATAGGGTGAGCGTGTGTTGGGTTTTAAGGGCGCTTCAGCGACTTGGCTATGATGCGCCGTCTTTATAATAACCTCTTAGGTGCTAATAATCAGATCCGTGTTTAATCTCGTAAATATATCCATCTAGAGATTACACGCCAGTATTTGGTCTAGCTCTATTTGGATTATATAAGTCAAAGTCTAACTCGGTCAAATGTCCTAAAACGCGCTTAAAATCAACGGATGCTCTGTCACCAAGAATATCTGGTATCGATGCTCCGCGGAGAAATCGATTTCTGACTTCACGCAGCCCTGTGCAAACTTCAGAATCTGATAGGACATGTTTAATACTCAGTCGTCCGCCACATGACTGATAGCATGAGGTATGATCAAACCCTCTAGACTGGTTCTTTCGTCAATTTTTACAACTACAAAGGGTTGCGCAAATCATAGACACCCATCCTTTCAGAGAGAACCATGCGTATTTGGTGCAGGATAGCATCCATTAGCCAAAACCTCTACTGGATATCACCAGCATAACAGGAAAAAAGTGAGCTCAGATTGTTAAATGCTTCTCTTGCAGTCACCTCAAGCTGGAGTCAATGTTCGACTGTTGAGAACGCAGTACAGATGCTTCATCGCCAGGCGGCAGACACTGGCTTGGCACGGGGTTCGCCAGCAACACGCCGCAGGTGGCAAATGCCCCACAGGTACTCTGATGGCTCGCCGAGAAGCGCTTCTCTGGAGCGGTCTCTCGCCCCGTTCTGAAGCTCGTGCTGGCCACAGCCTACAGCTCCGCAGTTGCGCGCCCAATCAAGATAAAAGCCTCGTCGGATCTCACACATTGTTGGAAAACTAAGTCAAAACATAAACGTTCCACAAAAAGGCAGAGCGATAATGGTGCTCCCAGTCTCATTCTGCCCGGCACGTTCCCGGCTGATGTTAATTTTCCTTCAACACAGAGAAATTTGACTGCCTAAGTCAATCAGCCGCAAGTTTACGCCGACAAAGTTCTTAGCTACCACTTCAACGAAATTAACTGCAAATTGCTGTTGAAATTTGAAGCAGTTCTGCTTTAATTTTTTATTTCTTACGCTAAAGGTAGGAAATGAACACTTAGCTTGTACCCACTTATGCTGCCAGGAACAATATTGTGGCAGCATGAGCAGAGCGAGAATTAAATCTAATATATCTAGAGGTCACGCCAAAGCTGACGATCAGGAAGAAGATCCGCAACGCATGCGTCTTGAGGATAAGATTTAATGAGCTGGCTCCAGCCTGCCACCGGCGACAACCACAGACCAAAACACTCTTGTCGCCGCGAGCTCCAATAAGATGGTCTTCGCAAATCATGGAACCCCAGTAGGTTCTGAAGGTATCTTTATTCCATGTCTGTACCCCCGGGCCACCCTCAATGGCTCTGGTTGATGACGTAATGAATTTTACGATGCGAGCGTAAGGGACAAAGAGGAGGTATATATCAAAATATCTTATCTGGAGGTAAGAGTAACATACATGCTGAAACAGAATATACTCATTCCCGGGCCACAGAGCAGAGCATGCCATGATACTGTTTTATGTCTGGTATGTCTAAGAACCACACACAGTTTCTTGGGGTTTACACAACAATATACATGTTATGACGAGGCTTCCACATTGCCTAGAGCTGTAAGTAAAAAGAATGTCCTGTTGTTCATAAGACCTGAACTAAAACAAGTATAACTATAGTCTGAAAACCAAGCGGTGTATATTTTCCATTCTTCCGCCAAAACCTCAGCATAAAAATTGAGCGTACAATGCCGGCCCGTTAATCCGTGATGTGCCAGGTTCGGTGGTTTGGAACGTCTCAATGGAGCGGCCCGGGCTGTTCTGATTGGAGCAGCGCCAGCCCAGCCCGGCCCGGAGGCGGCGGCCGCCACGCCGGCTGCGACACCCCTCCTCCACACTTGCTATTCAGGCCGCTCTGGCCCAGCATAAGCCGGCGCCAGATAAAATCAGCCAGAGGTTGTATTTAAGCTGAATGTGTTGTTTCTCCGGCTTTGTGTTCGCGCCTGGAAACCTTGTTGGAAGTTTAAACGAGCTTGGTTTCCTCGTTCCTACATCTAAGACAGAAACGCTGTTAATGCCGGACACTTCCAGGGGAGGGGAGGGGGAGCAACACACTAAGTGTCAAGGTTGTAAGGCTGCAGAACACTTTCATTTCTTCTATTCTGGCTAAACATTAAGGATAAAAATTAATTACCACCAACTTTATTTTGCTGGTCGTTGGTCCACCGGTGAGATCGCGGAACTCACTTTCATTACTTAAAAAAAACACCTTAGCTTGATACGAAAAACACCGCCCAGTTTCCGATCGCTCATAATATGATTAGGTTTCCAAAGCACGCTTCCCTTGCCGAGCCACTATTATCAACCACGCACCACCGCGCGCTTTCAACCGCTAGGAAAATGCATCCAAGCGAGATTAGAGCGACATGTGCTGATGTTCAGAAATATGATCCTTTCTTTAGCGTTGAATTATTCACCACCAGCATATGGATTAGCTGAATCAACAAACAGCTCCGACTTCGGAGTGTTTTCGGCAGGGCGCAGGACAGGCAATACGCCAGCACCAATGTTCGATGTTGGGCAGAGCACAGTCGCGGCCGTACAGTTCTGGCCCCACTCCAAACCGCTAAGTTGCAAGAGAAAGTGCAGGCCATTTGGCCTGAATTTCGCATCTGACTAACCACACTGAAAACAGATTATTCTAACGCGTTCTCTGCATATTTCCATGCTCACTGCAATGGTGCGGGTAAACAAAGCACCTACAGACCGGGGCTGTATTCGGCCGCTGGACCGACAGAGCCTAGTTGGATCTCTAACTTTTCATAGGATGGGTGGTTCAAAGATAATCCAATCCCGATATTGGCCCAGCATATTGTGATTTGATTTTACATATAAATCGAAATCCGCATAAATTGAGGATGATTCATTTCCATCTCCACGGAAAGATTGGTAGATTGAAAAACGAGAATACGTAGGCGCATGCTTCACTTCGCACATTTCTGCCACCTCGCTGCATATCACCGGCATTCTGCCACCATGTTTTTCTCAGCTGCAGAGGAAACATGCAGCTGCCGCAGGTCTGATGCACTGCAAGCACCGCCGTCAGCCACTTCTGCCGCCCCCAGAGACCGGATTCTGTTGTGTGCTATAGACGCAATCCAAGTCTAGCACCATTAGAATTCAGCCACTCAGGGCTGGCATTTCTACAGCAGAGGAGCGCTGCCCGCCAAGAAGGTCTATCTGACGTGATGTGAATCCTAGATGATTTGAAAACCCTCACAGGCTCTACTTCAGTTCAAAATTCGTCATTATCTGAGCGTAAATCGTGTCAGACCAAATCAAAGTCAATATTCAGCGCGATATTTCCTGGTGCATTTAGGGAGGAGTGCTGCCTTCAGAAGTCAGCAGTGGCAGAAGGAGCGCTAAAAACGGCCGACATAATTCCCTGACTCTGAAACTAGGAAACTTTATGAAAAGCACGACTGTGCTGTCACGTTCACAGCCGGCTGATTCTGTTCGTGGCAGCAACAATAGAAAGCCCTCAGCGCGTAGAAGTATCAGCGGTTTTGACACAACATGATACTTTTATACATCGAACAGATGGAGTCAAAATAGTAGCCGATCGTCAACTGATTACGCAATCAGTAGGCAATATAAAAGAAGTTTTAACACGCAAATCGTACTGACACAAAACCACCTTGGAGTAGTTACCAGTAGATTGAGAATAATACTATGCAAACAAATATAGCTGCACAGCTTAACACCAGGGCCCGCCCCCCGGTTTTCGGAAAGAAACGGCGCCACCCCCACGAACCTTTCCCCATTATTTTACAACTAAAATTTAGGTTAGGCATCCAGGTCAGGTCACCAGTACGGTCAAGTGCCCCGACCTGTTAAGTTAAGATACATAAGTCGGAGCAGGGAACTTATCCGATAAACTCATATCACATAATGGCCCCACTGAGTTCTCTAACATATGTTCCGGTATTTTTATATCGATGACCTAAGGTCAGGTACGGGCATGACCTCTACATTGAAATACATGGAAAAATGGTTTTACGGAATAACTATACGATGGTAGACATTTATTTACTGCATTAGACCGCCTGGGCTTGCGATTCTAATGATATGCATTTATATAATTGACCCTGACCTGACCTCAGGTCAGGTCAAATCCTCATTGACCTAGCAAGGTCAAATTATATATCATTCGATTTGGCTGCTAAGAGGATTCATATAGTTCAAGTCGTTTTGCTCTATCTCTACTTGTTCAGATGTAATGCCCAAAAACGAATTTACAGTTATCCCTAACGGGCATGTTTTGACCTCTCGTGACCTTAAATGTGACCTGACAAAAAATGGTTCAAATTTTCGATGGAAGTATGGGCAGCCCAACACCGTACCGTTTTCGCTACCTACCGTGGTCTCATCTTAGGGGCGGGCCCGCCCCCCCCCCCGTCAATGCGAGGTGGCCCGACCCCGTCAATCGCGTAAGCAATACACCTTTTCATGTCAAAATAATGACAAAAGTAGCTAAGCAGAGTAAATCTAAAAAAGTTAACATAACAACGAGGTCTGAGCTCCACCACTGGTTTTAAACAAAACCAACACCATCAAGTTTTAAGGTTTCATCTGCCACCCACCGCCGTACTTCAAGACTCCAACACAAGAGGATAACTCTTCCCTCAACCCCGGGTAATCTCCATTATGTTTGGACGGCTTTAATTAAAGAGGCGCCCACTGGTGGAAGGCACAGTAAAGGAGAGGGTGAAGGAGCGTTGGCCGGCGGCGCTGTTTGAGGGCCTGCCGGCGCGGTGACGTCGCCACGATGCGGCTTCTGGTGACGACCCCACGGCACGCGCCCCGGTAACTTCCACACGCGACCCACCGCCGCCGCGCAAAACTTTAATCATGTCGGCCCGGACAGATGTTTCATTTGCAGCGCGCGGTTTCACCACCTACGATACGCCCTATACGATAACAACCTATACAGGAGGAGCGGGCGCACTTTCAATGTGATGGCACTGTTTCAGCTGACGTGCAAGATGTCACTGAAACTCAGATACAACAGCCTTCTGCCTACTGGAACAGGAAACATCACGGAAGAATTTGGAGTTAATTAACCCGCTTCGATTGATTACGGTGGGGCGTGACCTGCATCTTTATTAATGACGCACTCCAACTCACTGTATTGCCTTGGGTGCACCTGTCCGCCTATATAGCTCCAATTAAATTATTAATTACTGATTTTGATTACCAATTAGTTATACGTGAGCGCATCGTCAGATTGCTAGACTAAGCCACTGAGAATAGAGCTCAGACTGAGTTTAATTGTATCCACAACTAACTAAACTTAGACTCAACAGGATTCGTAACGGCCAATGGAACAAGGTACAACTTTATTTCGCATCTCTCCACCATGGGCTTGTTACACCGTCAATTCAACACCACTGCCCCTCGCAAAAATGTACCTGTAATGCTGCAATCGGCATGGACAGAGCGCGCTGGCCTCTAATGCTGTTTTAATCGAGAGACGTGGGGCCAGCTCCAGAATCTCGATCCACTGGCCGTCCTAAATCATCGGCATCACACCATAACACCGAAGGTGAAACATTGGTGCTGATATAGTGGCTCTATTTTACCCTTTACCATAGTCAAAAAACGGTTTCCACACTTTCTGCACAACACAAGGGCCACGCCGCTATTTTTGCGCCCTTTTCACTTACTACAAAGAGATTTCGCGCGCTAAAGCCAGTCTCTTTTGTTTCAGACCTCGCTGGAAAGCCATCTCGTCATGCTATTGAGGAAATGTGATACCTAAAAAGACAAAATGGAAATATATCGTTCGCAAAACATTGCGCAGAAAAGGATAGGATTGATATCAAAACCACAAGTATTGAAAGCAGGCGTGGATACACGAATATCGTACTTTCAGAAGCTTCTCAAGTCAATCCCTTAGGTAAATGTACAGAAAAAGAATTCACGGAAATACAAGAGTTGAGACTAACGACTATGATAAATACGGAACTCTGTACTAGCGAGGCACTAGTATTATACAATTGGAACTTTTGGCTATTTATTTCTAGCCATCGTCAGTGTTTCATTCGAAAAATTGCGATATGTATTCGGCTCAATTAACCTTAGCTCGGGTTTCGGGTCTATCTTATCCCCAATATTTTCCAAAAAAGGCAGAAAAACGGCGGTGCACATCGTCATCCTACTTACAAAAACTTCTTTAAATCATTTTCGCATGTTAAAGCATGCACTGCTTCTGCAAATTGCAGTAAAATATTCTGAAAACCATTCTGTGGCAGTAGAGTGGCTGCAGCTACAATCCAGTTTTTAAGAGCTTTCACATTTACGACCTAAGGTCAGGTCAGATCCCTGACCTCTTACGTAAAAATTGTCAAATGCTTGTTTTTCAGTGCACACGGCTCAGATCAACAAGATCTAAGCCGTGGACTGAACTTCTCAGCGTCAGGGGTTCGGGGTAAATTCCTGAGTTTCAGGTTAAAAAAGAACTGCCTGCCACCGGACATGTCACCTGAAGCCAAATACAGCGAGTTAGGATTCCTCAGCAATGAGTTTCGACCGAATGAAAACATAGCATTCGTTTCACCGCCATCGTGTTTGTCTTATCGTCCTGAGTCGATTTAATATAGGTACATCATGACCATACTAGGTCACTTCGTTAACCCGAGGTCAGGTCAACACTTGAATCTTACCTCGCATGGTAATATCATGCATCATTCAATTCGCAGTGACGAGAGGATTACAACAGGGCCTACCGGGACCTATAGGCTTTCATTCCGGTTGTCCTCAATGTTGACTTATGGACAGAAATGTGGTACGCACTGTACCTATGTGCCTTTCTTATTTACGAGTGACCCGAAAACACTGTTCTATCTTGGTTCTTAGGCAGGGCACGTGGTTATAAATCGAGCCTGCATAGAATTCCAGCATGCACGTATTGTCTGATATTTGTGATGTTCAGTGCCCTGCAGTGCCCCAGTCTTTGATTTGACCCGAAATATCATGAAGTAGCAATGACTAATTCAAGAATAATAATAATTCAAGCGCTTTCGAATAACGCTGAAAATGGTTCCAGTGATATCAATTCCTGAGTTCAACCAGGTTTTCCTAGAGCAGCACATCTCAGTGGCGGAACCAGGACAACATTGGGGGAGTGGGGGGCTAGGGGGCTCGAAACTCCCCCACTATTTCCTCCAAACAGCCTTCGGCTATGCATGAACTACAGACACTCTGACATTTGAAGGGGGCTTGAGGCCCTAGCCCCCTGTATCCGCCACAGCCACATCTCAGCAAAGTTTACTTGTTGTACTACAGCGGCCTCAATACTGACATGACAAACTTTTGGTGACTTCGATTGCATTTCGGATGGGCTTCCGAGTTAAAGGGTCTTTTGGTGCCTCCACGAAGGCAAAGGTGAATCATACCCACTCCTTGGGTCAAGGTTGAAGAAAGGAATACAAAAAATGCGCCGACCCGATTAACTATAGCACTTCAACCAATGAAAAGCTGACGAAGCCTAGCAATAAATCACCGAAAGCCTAAATTTCTCATCTTTGCTAGTGTCGTTTTTTATTTTTGTAGAAATAATAAAAAATACCCAAAGATGGTATTCCTTCTAAGAAAAACTATATATATATATATATATATATATATATATATATATATATATATATATATATATATATATATATATATATATATAAAAGGCTTTGAATTAGGAACTACGAAATCAAGCCCGTCAGTTTGAGTGACGTGAAAAATAATAACGTGAATCATGCAGAGGGTGGGTGCCGTATTTGACAATGTATCTAGCAGCGGCAACGCAAAACAGAGCCAAGCCCTCAAGACCGTCCACGATCAAACAGGGACCATTTCGTAAAAAACCAGCTATTAGTCATGTTTACAGGCCATGGCATTGACGGTGATTCCACCGCTCAGACAAAATCGGCCAACCTGCCCGTTGCTAGGGCTGACTTTTGGGGGAAGCTGGAAGTGGGCTAGAGAACGAAAAATTTACTTTCTCTGGACTCAATTTCCATCTATTGTGAACGCCGAATCCAGTGTTACCTTTAACACCACCTGTCCTGCTGCTTGACCTGTCCTGCTGCTTGACCTGTCCTGTTACTTGGCGTGCGCTTGGCGCGCTTGAAAAATATAAGCGCGCTTCCAGCACCGTTATGAATGGGTTTCACTCGACAGAACTCGATTTGGCATTCTAAAAACATGGAAGTTGAGTCCAAAATAAACAGCAGCTTTCGTTCTGTAATCAAATCTTTCATATTCCCTCCGAAAAAGTCAACCCTGCAACCGAGCATGTTGACCAGCTGAGCAATACTTCGGCTTGTGTAAACGCGGCTATTGTCGCAACATTAGCTTGGAACACATATTATACGCACATATTACTGTGGTAATCTGCAATGCAAATACCTGCCGCTTCAACGTTTCAGCCAGAGCATGAATGGCGCTCCTAATATCCTATTCAGAGTTCCAGAACACATGCCAACCAACCGCTGCCCAAATGAGTTTCACCCAAATCGAACAAAGTATTACTTTTCGATGCAGTTCAGAATATCGTCAGACTCGAGCGGCGGCAAAACTCCACCGGCGATGAATTTCCGGCGATGCGGGCAAGCAACCACTTTGGCCATCAATTCGTTCTGCGGACGTAGGGCAAATGGATCAAAGGCCGAAAAAGTGACCAGAACGTGTCCAGGTAGTCCAATTTATCCTTCTCTTGCAATCGCTTAAAAAAGTCGGTATAACCACAAAAATGTTCAGCAAATGTGCTCAAAGATTGCTGGAGGAGCAATCGAAGGATAAGCCGATGAATTAGACATACTTTCGAAACAACCTAAATCGTGTTGATCTGACAAAAAACCAGGCCCCACATGTCCTCCTCCGCACACAAAAGCTTGGCAAAGACTTGTTAAATTAAAAATTAAAAACTTACATTAAACATTTAAAAATTACAATAAAAAACTTGGAAATTGACTCACAGACTCAGCTGCTGACCTAAAATATGAAAAAAGAGGTTGATGCCTAAGCCCTGCGATCAACGGTAGAAGAGCAAGGAGTCATATTTCGATCCCGCATGAATTGCATGGTTTCACATGCAGGCCTCTGCGCATGTCCACATCCAAAACCGCGCCAAAAATTCAGCCCTCAGAAAATTACCGTAACGCGGCACTCCGGCACGCATGAACCACATGCAACTTCCTTAAACCGGGCGGGAAGTCCTTAAAGCCGCACACCAGGAAGATATGCATACAGATGACAAGACATTCCCTCAAATACACATCGGAAATGTGGATGAAGTATGCTTATGAATTTGCGTGTGAGTGTATTTGAATTTTTGGGTGCTTCAGCATATATTGTAATTTTGCACAAAAACTTTAGCTCGTTAGCTCTTTTCAGAAATATTTCAGATTATGGGCTAATATATATGAATATGGGCTAAAAAAAAAGCTGAACCATCCGGTCAGTCAGAGGCGATCGACACAAACCCAGGAAGGTTCTATATTGGCCTAATTACAATAGCGAGAACCGCACAGAAAACACGCAGATGTTCCATGGAAGCGTCGACGTCGGCGGAGCCGAGGCGTCGGCTGACGGGCCGTCAGCTGTTTGGCGGCAGCTGTCCGCCGCTGTCAGCGTGGGCGGCACACCACCGCCCCCTCCGCCGCTCAAATGTGATTGGTCAAGAGGTGCCGTCAGCAGCGGCCGGCACCGACTTCGGCGAGAACGAATGGCCGGCGATTTATCGGTCCCGATGAGGCGGCCCGGTGCTGCTGAGACGTGACCCGGGGCCGGGGCTCTCGGCTTCAGTGCGGCACGGCGACATCGGCTAATTCCGATCAGGCCGGCGGTCTCGAGAACTTGGAACTGACTGGTCAGCGCCATTTCTGGGTCGAGGCGAATTTCGCCCAGTTCAGCACCAGTCTCAGCGGTAGGGATGGTGAGGAAAATGGGACCAGTGGTGTGCTTCGATCCAGCGATTCCACAAACAAGGCTGTGACGTCACATCCAATGTGTCACGATGAAACAATGCTGTGTTTGCGACCAGTGAAAGCTATTGACGAGAGTGCAAGGTGCCATTTCACATATTCAAATATCCATGGAAGTATCATGCATACCACAGTAATCTGTCAACAGTGTCATCACGAGCCAACATATGAGGGAGGCTGCCAGCGATACTCTTGACCTATCTCTGAAAGAAAGCTACTCATTCTAAAACTAGCAAATATACAGTTTTTCGACGCTGTCATTTCCCATTTACGCGCCAAACTGACTTCGAAGTGTTAGTTCCACAATACAGGTTTTCGAGTGGGGGAGGAGGGGGAGCAGATAAAGTGGCAGAAACATACATACATTTTTCCCCACGCTTATCTGGCCATAAATGCAAGTTTAATTATATATTTATTCTAATTTTTACATTATTAACATTTGTATTGCATTGAATAAAACTGCAACTGTATGAAAATACTCTACGAGAAACTTTCTCCTTAAAACGAAGCAATTGTTATACGCTTGTAGTGCAAAAATCAATTAGAGAACCACTCTTTCACCTAAAAGTAAGCCGCCCCTTTTCATCAGTGGCGGCGCCGCTAGCTTCTGCCGAGTCGGGCCGTGTGACGGCTGGGCCGGATATGGTAACCGGCTCCAGTGCCACAACAGAGCTACAGCTGGCGCCGCCGCTCACGGAATACTGCAGTAACAGCGGCGCACGTCGGCGCCGGCTAACGGCCGGCCCTCGGTTCAAACGGCAGCGCCGCCCGGCCCGCCCGGCACGGGTCAGGTTTAAGGCCACGTCCACAGCTGCAGGGTATGCAGTGCCCGAAGGTAGGTGGTTAAATCGGCTCTGTGCCGTTCTTGTGGGTTCATGAATCTGTTACGGAAAGTATCAGGTCAAAAAGATCTGCTGGGGGTTTCAACTAAGTAAAATTGTATTTCTCTCGAGAATGATAAAACCTGCCCGATACTATGCCCGCATCAGCGTTACCGCCTACAATCAACCCCCGAGGAACTGGCGGGAGGAGCTGCCGCAGAAATCTCTCCAGGTGGTCGCAATTATCTGTTGTAGATAAAACATGCTGAGGAGTGGGACGACTGCCAGTGTATGCACGTATAGGCTGGGGCGGTGTTGATCAGGTAGTGGGCTTACGTAGCACATCAGCGGTCGATACGGGGCCTGGAAGGCTTACCTACTTCTTTTCGCCTACTTCTCGATTTGCCATGCTCAATAGATGACCGCAGGCGCTCCAAGAAGTTTGGCTCTGCAGTCCGTCTGGTCTGCAATTCAGTATCCAACAGCACTTTTAATAATGTTTTGAGGTCATAAGCTGGGATTCCGAACTGTCGGCAAGGGTGCATCTGAGGCACCTTTCTTGCTGTTTTTTTTTTGCTGCTTGAAATTCTCATGACTCAGCACCCAAAGAAAGCGTAAGCTAATGCCTCTAGAGGATACCACAGCTAGGAGTTTTCAGAGCAGCTAACATTGCCGTAGGTGAATGCCACCATGACTAGAATGCCACCAGAGAGCTAGTAGAGTCAGTGATGATAAAACATTGCTCGTCCGTGAAGCAACGGGTGCATCTAAAACTGGCACAATTGCGTACACATCCGAGGTAAACAATGAAACTGCTGCTGCTACGCTAAAACCTTGCCTTTGTCCTTCCACACAAAGGCTCTGTCAGCGCCGCTGTCACCCTCTGAACCATCAGTATAAAACCTTGCATGACCTACGAAAGTTGGTCACAGGGCCCGCCGCCCGCCGCCCGCCGCCGAAAACCGGTGCGACGCGGGCGATGGAGCGCGACAGATCCGAGAGCGGTCTCTGGCGCCACCGGCCGCCACCACTGAATTACGGCCCGTCGCTCCCCATCCCTGATTGATCTGTCTCCCGCCAGCGCTCCTGCTTTTTGCTCCAGCCGAGAAAATTCGGCCGTTAATCTTCACAGGCCGCATCCCGAGTGCCGGCCACAAAACCTCGTTGCAAAGATAACGACTTAAGATGTCCTATCATGGATGCCTGAAATCTGAGACCGGCCACATAACAGACGTATTTGCAGCCAGCGCCTCGCGAACGCTTATAAGTGAGCAGGAAAGCCATATGAAAATTTGAAGTAATTTATACAGGTCTCCCTCCAACAATGATTTGCTCAACGTGAAAAAATGCGCATTAACAATGCGAGTCGCAATATAGTTTTATACTCTGTATGGATAAATTCATTTTGGTATCAGTGGAAAAGCAGACTTCCAGTACCATTCCAAGACCCGAATACCAAGTGCGGTAGCCTCTGACCCTCCAGAGCAAGAAACACTCGGGATTATCCATCTGTCATAGATAACGCCTCATGCTCCCTTTCAATACAAGTGAGACCCTGCTATGTATAGAATTCGCAAATAAGTACCTATCGAAATGAAAACTTGCTGCACAGAATGTAAGTGTGCTTGGACCACCTTTTTGTCTCTACGAACCTCGAATAATACGTTCCAGAGCTAGACCGGTTCAAACAACGAACTAGTGTCATCTAACAAGACCGCAGCACAAGTCAAACAAAGCTGAGGCCAGCTTCCTCGACATCCGCTCCAAGGTCGCAAGAAATCTTCTGTAAAAGGATTGGACCACGCAACACCAGGAGTTAGTATTCAGTTACGTAGTATTTTTTTTTCGGGGAGCAGCCTCGTGCAACGAGGAACTACATATGAGCACAGCTACGCTGGCAAGACCTTAGGTCAAGGAACGTTGAGTTTTCCATGCTTGCAAACGCCTTCTGCTGTTAGCACTTTCCTATTTTTATTTGTTGGCTGTTGATTTGTGATGTGTAAGAGCTGCAGTCATTTGATGGACACCCGCGTTGGCGTGACTATCCTACAAAAGAATATGAATAAGTAGCAATAAATGCTTATAAATAAATGCTTTTAAACAATTTATCCTTCAATGTTCGCCGTGGCACCGTCCAAACATTTTGAGCACTCGCTTCGGGCTGAGCTATATAATGATGTAGCACGTGCTGTACTGCGCACCGGTGCATGCTCATTTGGGCGTAAGCTGTGCCATGTCCTTTTGCTTTTTTACTAAGGCCGTGGCAGATACAAACCGGACAGTGGCAGATACAAGGGGGCCACCCTGGCCCAAATGTCTGAGTGCCTATAGTCAATGCTAGCCCCCCAAATGAAGTCCTTGATGCGCCACCGATACCGGGCGCGGGATATTCCATGGTGAATCGAGACGCATTGTGGTCAAATTTACACCCTCCTGTCGGGGATTATTAAGACGAGAATATCAGCACTCCTAAAGACGCCTGTGAAAATGCTCAACCTCTCCGACCATCGGTCTCGAAACAAGAGAAACCGCAATGTGCGACAATAACAGCACGCAGTTAAGCTTTTCATAACATTTTTCGCCGGACTCGCGCGTACGTAGGCGTCGTCAGTGCAGACATGAGGGGGGGAAGAGCTTCGACGATGGAAGCGACAACTGACTGATTATTTGGGCTTAAGGGCGCGCCAGCCTTCGTGGTTATATAGAGCCCGGAAACGACCACTCATGTCCTGCTTACATATATATACAAAGTAAAATGACCATGGTTTTCATTGGATGAATTAAGAAAGTTCAAATAATTTCCTTTCATGTGAGCGTGTTTTAGCAGTGAAGTGACAAAACAAACAACGTACAAATCCATTCAAGTTATTGTAGGACCAACAAAGATAGTTTCTGGAATGTTTTGCTTTCAAAATCCCAGAAATATTTTACTCAGGGCTTTCTCAACCAAAATATGCATAATGTTAACATAAGTCTCCACTCTTAATAACGTCATTGGTGATTCACCAGGCGCTGAAGTTTGCTAACTGATGATAACGGAGGGCTAAACAATTTATGCGTGTTCATGAATGTCAATAATCCTGTACGCAGTTTGGACAACAAATTATAGACATGCATTAAAATATATTTAACTATATATTATATTATAGTATAAAAATTACATATATTTAACATATATAATATGACATAAACATATAACATATGACATATATTAAAATTATAGTATAATCGGCTTGTCGAAACATCATGGTATACCATAGGCGGATCCAGGGGGCAAGGGGGCACGTGCCCCCCCGATCGACCCTCGGCGCCCCCTGAAAGGTCGATGGCGCCCCTGAAATGTCGCTTCCCACCCCCCCCCAGGATACGAAAGTCAGCGCCCACCGATAGGATTTGGCGCCCACCTGATAGGTTTTGCCGGTCATAAGTGGCGCCCCCTGGTCCGGGTGGCGCCCCCCCCGGGAAGGTGCCCCCTCCGATCGGCAATCCTGGATCCGCCTATGTGGTATACTCCAGCCACATGTTGATGTGGCGAACACTGTAATGCTCGAAGAGATAAGTAAATACCATAATCGTTGGGGTTATCGACGCACAACTACCGGGGTCATATGACGTCGCCAACCCTTCCCCTGTTGGAAGAGTTTCTCGGGATCCAGCTTGCTCCTTGATCACGGCATCCGCCGGGTCGGCCGCGTAGAACGCGAGTGTGCTTTCCACTGCACTACCGCGCCCCCAAATAAGTTAACCTTCGCCCGGGTGGGGGTCTTTTAGACCCCCTCGGGTTTTTCCGAAGCGACCAAAAAACGGCGGCGCGCAGCACCGCCAAACTTGGTCTAGCTGTTCCTTCATCATTTTTACAGCTTTCCTGAAAATTTCAACTCAAGGCAATATCAGGTCAGATCACCAGGCCAGGTGAAGTGACCTCACCTCAAAAAATGCTTAGGACCGCATAACTAAAAGAAGGGGTAACCGATCAAGTTCAAACTCATACCACATATTGGGGTCACCAGGAGCTACAACATTTGTTCCGGGATTTTTGATATTGGTGACCTAAGGTCATGTGCAGAGCATGACCTCCCCATTGTAAATACATGGGGAAAATCACGAAATGAGGGTTTTCTCAGTAAGTATGGATGGAATCAACTTCAAACATCGATTACGACCTGCTCTTAGCCAATGTCTGAATTTGATGCCAAACATTTTGACTTGTGACCTTTAAAAGGTCACCTTAGGTCAAATAAGCATTTTTTGGTGTTTTACTCTATAAATTTTAAATAAACTAAGATAGAACTATGGCTGTATCTTGTTTGGTTTGGAAGCTATTAGCGAAAAAAGTAAACGCCATTATGCATGGGTGGCTATGGACATTCCCAAGAATATGCCCAATATTCAGTGACCTGTAGCTCTCTAGGCTTTAACTGGCACGAAAATGAATACCACTGTAATGAAAGAGCATCTCAAGAGCTTTCGAATGGCGTTAGAAAAATGTTTCTAGCTATCATAGTTTCTGAGATATATGAGGTTTTCTTAGTACACCTCATATTAGCGATTTTGGCCTATTTTGACCTCTGGTGACCTTGATATGGACCTGACAAGAAAAATGACCGAGGTATTTTCGATATCATTTTTGAAGAGCTTTCGATTGCCTTTTTGCGCTTTTTTCTAGCTCGCTTAGTTTTTGAGATCGTGGGGGTCTTTTTTAGCCCCCCTCCCACCAGGGCGAAGGTGGCTCGTACCCACCGCCGGGGCAAGGGTTAATAATATGGCATCAAATCCTGGAAGCAGACGGCAAAAGAGCAGCATGAAAGCTGACGAATACCGACGACTATAGGTATTCTATAGGTATAATGACTCCCACGTTATGTAAGAGATTCAAAGCAAGCAGCATGATCGGCAGATTCGGCAGCAGGGAAAGCCCGCCACCACCATGCGACGATAAAAATGTAATGCATCTACACCCGACCATTTTCTACTTCCTCTGTTTTGGTTTGTGCAGGGTTTCAAGGGTGCTGAATCGATCAGGAACCTCAAACAAATTCCCAAAGAGATTTCTTCGGAGATATGGCCACAGGATATCTATAAAGGTCACATTGTAAGTTTCTTCAAAGACCTATAATTCCAACGTTTGGCGATTTGTTCCAATACTTTTGTGCTGTACACATAAACCACACCATATTTTGGCTATTTAGGATTCATAATCTTCGAAAATTTTGGGCAAGTGAAATTTTGACCTAATCTATCAGGGGTGACCTTGATCTGAAATCGATTAAAACTTTTACTGAAAACTATTTCTAATGCACTAAATCTCTCAAAATAAAAGAAAAAAATATGGGTTCGAGTTACATATACCTACCAATTTTGAGCTTTCAAAAATAGAAACCAGGTGCTAGAAGAGCCAATTTCGCCATAACTCACAATGTGCTTGCTAGACCTTTGGAACCAAAACTAACGTGCTTCTTGCCACTGACAGTTTCTTTTTGTGACCTCTTGCGACATCAGGTCCTGTCAGGTCATCCGGAGCAGCGCTGTTGGCCGCAGTGGATGATACATAGGCAAACGAATTATCACGTGCGGAAGTTTTATACTCAATATGTACTTAGAAGACAAGCAGAGTAAAACCATACTGAATTCACACGAGCTTTCCAACGCACTTTGCAGATTTGCGCTAACCCTCACGTTTCCGGAGTTAGAGGATGGCCATCAATGACCCCCGGTGGGGCAAAAGTGCCGCCGGACCCCCGGTCGGGCGCAGGTTAAGATCAAGTTAGGAAGGTCTAAGCATTTCCATTTTGGAGATATCATAAGAAATGCAGAACCATTGATTAAATGCAGGCTAAATCGCAATATTCGCCACAGTGCACCAGAGGCTCATCTTCTGCTATCATGCATCTGCGTCCGTAGTATGTGAATAGCAGAAACAAGGTTGCATGCCTCAGAAAAAAACATTTAACACAGCAATGCACAATTTCCAGAAGTTATCTGGGAACGATTTCCACCTTTCGTCACGAGAAGCTCGCAATAGCCTGTTCCGCCGCTGCTGCTCTAACTGAGCCAACAATGAGTCATTGCATTCTCATGCTTCCCCGGAAACTCACTTACACGATCACTCATGTCTGCTGAAACTCTGGGTACTTTCAAAGCAGCCAGGCAGACTTCCCGGGGATTTCTATCACCTTGAACTGAGAACTTTGGTCTTAAGTCTCCCCGCGGTGAATTACGCTTTCTGTGAGCAAAGAAACTGAAAACTAGGAGCGAACTCCGAGACGAGCCATGCCTTCCTCAGCAGTTCGATCAATAGCTGGTCTGCGCCCAAAACCGTGGGTTCATTCGGTTTAAGCAGCGAGCGAACGTCCCCAAATTACGACCAGGGATCACCCAGAGCCGGCCAACGTCTCAGCAGTCTATGATCAAAGCCCAGTCCTAGGCAGAGCTTTCCACAATAGCCGACGGCCTCTTGAGGATTTCGACGATATCAAAAGAGAAAAACTCCGTGCTGGAGTTGACGGGCAAGCCGAAGAAGTCGGCAGCGGGCAGCACCGGCCCTCGGGGCAGCCACAGTGGAAATGTTCAGTCGACAAACTGTGGAGACATGAGCAAGACCAACATACAAGTTGTTAATGCACACCAAGGGCAGGCAAAACAAAACACCAAGTAGGAAAAACTGTCGACAATTCTAACTTTGGCTGAGAAGTGTTCGGTCACTTTCCCCATTCCCAGCCTCCATAGCTTCTTTCATTGCAAGCGTTTTTCATACGAAAGGAGTAATGTAGTCCCAGGATGTCTCAAAACGGTACTAACACCTGATAGAAGACCTTTTCATATCCCAGTTAGGTGTGGCTCTCCGGCCTAGTTATAAAAACAAAAAACAAAAACAAAAAACAAACAAACAGGCAGTTGGACACGTTCTAGCTAATGGAAAAACTCGCTAAAAAGCAAAGACTAGCTTACCAAAGAACACAAATAGTTATTTACCTGATGTTCACAGAAAAAATACTTAATCTATTGAAAATTCTGATCTTAATGGCGCGGGAACTACCTTTGTCCCCTACCAATTATGCAATATAAATACCAGGCTTTTCTTAAACTACCCCGATTTGAGATCTGCAGCATACATCACAAAAGGCTGTTGGCATGAGTACTGCCGTGGTTTAGCCTGAGTTTAGCTGGGAAGCTTTTCGTCCGTCCCAAAATTCACAAATCGGAGAAAATCTAAATAAATTATAAACTGTACACTTTGAGCCGTAGACCAATCGCCCCAGTTTGTTGTTGTTGTTTGGGGTTTTAGGGCGCTTCGACTAAATGGTCATTTCGCGTCCATCCTTGTTTATAATGCACAAAAAAGTAGGGCTAGCGATTTAAGTTGTGTTCGGCACAGCACACTAGGTGGATTGGAAAACAGCTCCCAATATAACAAACCTATCAACCAAGTACAGACTACGTCTCCCAACTCCTGCCGTCAAACATTTCTGAGACACACCACGCTGTACGTGTGTCCCACTCTGCTGGTGGTCTTGCCATTCGTTCCGGGTATCCCAGACCTTTGGGCGGAGAGCGACGCACGAATGTTGTGTCCCTGTCCATGTACGCCTCTCGAACTCTCTGACCGGGGTGCCTCCCATCACTACCTGGAGATGGGCGCGGCACATCCTGCCACACATGTTGCACCTTTCCGATACTCTCGGTGGAACCAGAATGCAGCCGTGGATGAAGAAGCTCTTTTTGTACCCTTGGCACCCAAATTCTCTTTCCTTTTGAGTCTCGAAAAACAAAATCTGTTTTCTCCTCAGTCACGTGTTGGGGGGATTTTTCCTCACACCGTAAGTTTAGAGAGGATAGCCTGCGTTTCCCGTCACGCACGATTGTGCCGGGGCATTTCCTGTTAGTTGTTTTCGTAGGTGGTGTTGGTGGAGGCGGAGGTGGCGGAGGGTATGGCGGGGGCATTAGCCCTGTATCCCCGTGACCCGGAGATAGGATGATTCCAATCTGTTCCTTGCTAACGTCACGACCCTTTGGGGGTGCGGAGGAGGACCGCTCCGAGCCAAACCGTTTGGTTATCTTGTTTGAGGGTGTTTTGCCTTTCGATTCTGTGGACGTCTGTAATGTTGAGTTTGTTACGGTTGTGATGGTGGGTACCGCACTTCCTACCTTTTTTGGAGTGGCTCCTTCGCTCTGTGTCACAGCAGGAGGTATTTTGGTACTCACAGGGCCGGGAGCATCTGCTCGGTTGACCCGTGCGCGTTTCGCTGCAGGGGGGTTCCTGAGACTGTTCTCCGGCTTTCTCTGTATGAGCTACTGAATGCTGCCTATTCTGAGTACCAGTCTGTATTCCTTTCTCAGCGGTGTCTCTGCTGCCACCGTTGGTCTGCGGCGCTAATGCCGACACGACCGAGTCATCCGTTGGGTCTGTCTGGACACTCTTCTCAGCTGTGACCCTATGTGGCTGGTCAGGTTGGGCTTCAACGTTCGTGACATCAAGTTGGTTGTCAGGCTGTAGCACCTGACCGCCAAGCAGATTCATAAATTCACGCACGGAGAGATGCATGATGTCACGCATGGATGAATCCATGGTGGCAGGTGGGTTGACACGCTGCGTCTTTCCCACCAGAGCATCCCGAAAAGAAGTCGAGCGAGGAGCCGTCGTCTGTTCTATAGTCGGTTCCAGTGAGCTGGGTGTGTTGCCAACGTTGTCTCGTGCTGTGGGGGTTTCTTTGGGGGTCGTCCCCAGGACCTTGGTCTTAAGCTTTTCTCTCTCAGAGAGAAACTTGGGGCATGTACGTGACCACGCCTCATGGTCCCCACTACAAACCGCACACTTCATGACATCAGCCTCGCAAGCAGCTGACCCATGCCCCACAGACGAACACTTCCCACAGTGTTCCTGCCCTTTACACGACTTAGCTACGTGACCGTACCTCTGGCAACGGTAACACCGTGTGGGGTCCGGCACGTACTTACGAACACGCACGGAGAGCCAACCAACCCGAATATCTCTGGGGAGTTCCTTGCTTTCGAAAGTAAGAACGAAAGTATTCGTTGGCACGAGTTTGCCATTCAATCTCTTGCTCATTCTTCGTACTTTCGTTACACTCTGCTCCTCCAGACCGATCAGAACATCCTCCTCTGTGGAGTCTATCAGTTCCCGACAAGTAACAACGCCCACAGCGCTGATCTTTGTCGGATGAAGAGCGACAGAGACTGGTACACAGATCACTGCCTTTCCCCACCTAAATAGGAAAGGTTTTTAGCAGACAATAGGTCACGTGTTTCTGCCTCCGATGACATGGTCACTTCCAATTTTGTGCCTGAGTGCCGATAGACGTGGGTTGCAGTTCCAAACTTTGCCAGGGCCTGAGCGACCTGGAAGGGGTTAACCTTGTCACCCTCCTCAAGAGTGAGGACCAGAACTCTGGGAGTGTTCTTGTCCCCACAGGGGTTGAAGCGCGAGCCTGGTATGGTCTAGTTAGCGCGAGGGGTCTATCATCCGTAGAGTCCATCACATCAGTGGTTTCAGAGAATGTGGTCGGGTTGGTCAAGTTCGAAGCAGGGATCGGAGTCCGTAGGGTCTTTCCAGTAGAAGTAGATGCTTGGGAGGATGCCATGAGAAAAGTATTTACCTTCGGCCCCCCGGGTTGCCAGCTGTCAATAGCTGGGCCCGGGGGCTGGTACAGTGCCTACGGGGGCAGGTGCGCCCGTCTCAGAGGGGCGAGAGATACTCACGCAACCCCTCCGATCAGAACGCACCCACCCCTTGACGCCATCAGCCCAGTGGGCCGGCAGGGCCATGAGTCGGGACGAAGCAAAACGCGGCAGCCCTCACGCAGCGGAGACTGCGGTCAACCAGGCGCGAGCAAAGGGTCGGGGTCTCGAAAAACGACGGTTTCCGAAACCCCGGCCCGCGTCGCGCCCGGCAAGAACTGTAACAGTCCCCACCGCGAAGGGCGCCGCGCCGCACGCCCGAAACATAATCCCCCCTTCCCAGCTGGACCGAGCGACAGTGTCCGTAGACACTGCCGCGTAGCTAGGCCGCCCGCGGCAGCCTACGGACGGCTTACCCCCGGTTGGATCGAGATATCTGGGCCAAAGGGGGCGTGTTGGAGCCCTCGGGATTGACCCGCCCGAGGGGTACCTCAACCCCCCAGGATCCCGTCAACCTCGTTGCCGGGGCTCGAGATAGGCCTCGAGTGGGCGCCTTACGCCCATAAAATGCCGAAGAAGGCAAATAACTGTGGAACCAACAACTAAGGCATAAAAGGATGACAGGAACTAAAAATAATCAACAAAACAAGAGAACAAAAACAAACAGGAGCTACGTACTGGGAGGTGCAGGACAGAGCTGACCCGATCCAATACGGTTACCCACCAGGTAACAATGGGCCCGTAAGGCAGTCATCAGTACCACCGCGGACCTCATCACCAGAGCCGCCGACGACAGACGCCGACTCTAACCGACCGAGGTCGGAAGAGGCGGCGGCCGCCGGAGGGCTAGACATGATGAATCCGCGGCGATGCGACGGCGTGCCTCCCAAGGCTGACTGGGGCCCCGGGCGCGTCACACCCCGTTGCTCCAATCTTTACTTGCCGGACGAATCCGGCAAGTGAAGATCGGTCCCCTGAGGGGAATCGCCCCAGTTTTCAGCCATAGACCAATCACCTCAGTTTTCCTCAATCCTGCCCTCTATCCTGGACTCAGAATCCCAAGCTTCTTTATGATACCCCGCTAGGTAGGTCAGTCGATAGGTAGGTAGATAACAATGGCGAATCTGGGACAACATTTCGGGGGGAGCTAAAGAGGTCCATGCCTCCCCGCCATTGCCTGGGAACAGCTTTCGGACATGTATTAACTATAGTACCTCTGAAATTTTCGGGGATGGGAGCTTGAGCCCCATAGCCCCCCTTGTATCGCCACTGGTTGGTTGGTTGTTGAGGTAGCCCCGCACAACATTCGAATTTGTCTGGATTTCCGCACAACACCACACATGATAATATGCATTATTTCCCTATACCACACCTGGCACAGGAAGAAGAGAGGCTTTTTAGCCCACCCCTTCCTTTCATGATTTTGAGCATATCTCATTAGCTTTTATGTACAGGTAGGGAAACGAAAATGTCAGTACCAGTCAAAGAGTTATTGCTTCTTACTTTAAAGGCAACCAGACAACAATCACCTACCCCATTACGCCAAACTGACGTCAGAAAGTTGAGGGCCCTGAAAATGCATTTCTTCATCTGTCTTCATTTTTGGGCAATAGAGTGACATTTTCATAATTGTTTATACAGACATATTGTCAGATTAGTTGCCTCTACATTCCAAGTCTCAGGTCATTAAAAGTGAAATCCAGCCTCAAGTATTTGAATAGAGTAGGATAAACCAACGATATTACAATTTCCACATATTTACTTGGATTCTGACGTCACCAATGACTTCGAAGATTTAAAAACACCTTTTTTGGATGCAGTTATCCATTGCACTTTACATGGAGAAAATCAGTTTCGTAACTCTCGAGTTAAGAGGCGTGCTAAAAAAATTTGTCTGGTATACTACATTCAGATGTGTGCCAGGGACAGGATTTGTAAATTGCTTATGGGGAAAAGTAGCTGCAGCATGCACGTAAAGCCCACACAACTGGTCACAAAATCATTCTCTCAGCAATAATTCAGTTGCCCTTCAAAGGTCGGCCAAGAGAAACACTTGTAACCCTGGGCGTTATCAGAAGCAGTTCGGTGAAATGAGAGTCTGGAGGTTGGTAATAAATCAGTGACTACTTACGGTTCATACCCATAGCCTTAGAAGGCGGAATCATCCACCCAATCGGGCACTTCATATGAAAAGCGCCTGGTATTGAACATTACCGCGAAGCCCGGAATGCCATTCCAGCCTAACGTGACATAATCACGTCAAAACCACTTCGCCCTGGTGTTTAAATTCATACCGTGGCCTAGTGGCTCTTTTATGGACGAAGGCGATCGCTCTTAAACCATTCTTATTTTCATTTCTACTTTCGGTCAGACATGAAACCTTGTCTTTTCCTACAAATGCTGCCCGTGCCAACGACACTCAAAGTGTGTGCGTCTTCTGGTTTCAGGGCACCTCAGCTTCCACGGCCATATAGAGCACCTATCAGTTCAATTAAATCGATCCTCAGAAACGGCTTTAGCCTGGGGCTGCCAGCCCACAAGCAGAAAGAGAATGGAGTCGATTCGGTTGGACAAGGCTAGTTTTGTTGTGCTTGTCTCAATCGGTTAGGGCCGTATACCAAATCAAATCCTATCTCTGTCAGATAGAGTAAAACCCTCCGGAGGATCACAGCCGACCTGCCACCTAGGACACCCGAGAGAAACATGGGTGGAAGCACGTACGGACTGCTCTTAGCTCGTTACATCGTGTGTCGGCTACAACATGCTTAGCAATCAGTCTACTTCCAAAGCAAGGGCTTCGACTCGGTCTAAAACCAGAAATATAGTATCCTTGGGCTGCATATGTATGACCGATGCGCAGCCGTGTCAGAAGCACCTCCGTTCTACTCTGTCGACTACTCAACTCCCATCGGCGAATATCAGTCACAGACGATTCAACGCAGACTCTGGCTCGGCGTCCCTCCGCGCCCGCCACTCAGCAAACACCAGGCAACTGATTTGTGAAAGACACTGCACGAATGCCCCCTGTGAGCCTTCCCTTGCAGCATCACCCGAACACAAACCATCGCTCAAGGACTCCTCTACAATCGCAAGTGGTTTGAAGACTACAAAAACAATCCCATCGGAAAACACTTGGGCAGATGAAGTTGGCATTGCAAATGAGTATGGTCTGTTGTTTTTGGCCGCAGGCGGTGGCGCTGAGTCACCGACGCAGCTGCCGACGGCCCATGCACAGCCAGACGGTCAGTAGGTCACCCGGACACGCCTCGTTAAAAATTTACCCGGCCCTGCATTTGCAGACTTTGGCCATGCACGAGCTCTGACGGCGTTCCATGCGATAGGCGACAACAGGTGAGGTCCGACCCGCGGCAGACCCGGCCAGCGGGCTGGGGAGCCAGAGCAGGCGAGATGGCACCGGCACCGCCGCCCGGTCGATACAGACAATAGGAGCGGCGGCCGCGTCCGTGCCACTGCCGCCGGCTCAGATCAGCGCCCCGAGAACGCCCGAAACCCACACCGCCGCCGGCGACACGCCCCCCGATCTGCCGGGGATGGTGCACTCACAGACAGCCAGAGAACGGACTGGGCTTCAGGTTAAAAAGTTACACAAGTCTATTCGCGTATGTAACATAGATCGTCAGCTGAATGAGTTGGCGCACGTTGCTGGCGATACAGCTGGAGCGACGCGGCCCACGCGGTGCCCAGCGACATCGCGGCTGTCCGGTATGTCCGGTGCCCAGCGATAGCGCCGCTGTCCAGTAACCAGCAGTAGCGCGCGGCTGTCCGCTCCGCCCGGTAACCAGCGGCAGCGCGTGACTGTCCGGTGCCCAGCGGCAGCGCGGCTGTCCGGTCTGTCCGGTGCCCAGCGGCAGCGCGGCTGTCCGGTCTGTCCGGCGCCCAGCGACAGCGCGTGACTGTCCGGCGCCCAGCGACAGTGCGTGACTGTCCGGTGCCCGGCGGCAGCACGTGACTGTCCGGTGCCCAGCGGCAGCACGTGACTGTCCGGTGCCCAGCGGCAGCGCGTGACTGTCCGGTGCCCAACGGCAGCGCGTGACTGTCCGGTGCCCAGCAGCAGCGCGCTGTCTGCGGTGACACCCGACGGCTACCGCGGCGGCAGACGATACCCCCACCCAGCGCCGACGGCAGCGACCACTCCACCCAATGCACCAATACGGAGTCATTTCCCAAAGTGGCCAGCGTTATCGCTTATTTGCGGCATTACCTCTACTGGTCTACCTTTGCCACAGACCAGTCCGACAAAATACAACAGTTCTGCACAGGTTCCCCTCTCTGGACACACGTACTCGAACAATCTATTTTCGAATTCAAAGTTTTCGCTATCGAAGTATTTATTCACTTTCGAGCACAAAGTAGCCACAAGACCTCTACTGCGAACCGTCGAGGTTATAGCAAGGACCAGAATCTCAGAATAGCGGGCCCTAACAACACGAAACGGATGCAGTCGGGAAACATTACATCAGCCGCCTGGGCCGTGGTGTGACGTCTGTGACGTGTTACGTCACTCAAGGATCGGTGCAACAGCCGCTCACGTCACTGCCTGCTGTTCCACTGCACGAATGTGATGCTTTCGCAGGCGGAATTACACAATGGCTGTTCAGGTTTCTGGCATGGGCAAGCAGTGGAGTTGGTAGAATGATATGCTCTGGCTTAATAATAAAGTTTCGTTAAAATAGGCGGTGACCCCTGGTGCTGGGTACAGCCAATCATGCAGCCTCAAACATTGTGCTGCAGTGCCTAGTCTCATTTCCAGGGGGGGCATAAAATAATTTCCCCCTCCGTCCTCATACCCCTTACTTTTCTAGGAGTTCCTTGAAGTTTTAACGATTTTTGGCCCGGTTGCCAAGTGACCCAGAACTGGTTTTGCGCTAGGGCGCTGACCGTAACATTAATATTGGAAAATCAATTTGTGAGCGGAAAATTCAAACATTACAATGTTCTGAAAGTCAGTAAAAGCCCTTTTTAAACCGCAATTTAAAGTTTATGAAGAGCTTTTTCATAAACAAAATGTTCTTGCCTCCATACTTTTGATGAGTTCATACACACCAGGATTATTGAATTGTGCTAAAACAAAACATCCCTAAAAAGTGTGTGGAAAATATAAGATTAACACAACAATGGGTGGAAAATTCAGATTGCCTGGGTGTCATTCTCCGCCCGTCACCCTGGGATTTTGAACATGGTCGCCCCCCCGCAGCTATCCATCCGGATCTGCAATTGATCTCAATCTTTCTCCAGGCTACGAATAATTCGAAGACATTCAGCGATAAATTGCGCGACGCACAAACATTTAGAACTCAAATGCTGCGTCAAAATCTAATTTCAGTCGGTGTGTCAGTTCTCTGACAATTTTTAGGGATTCACCGCCAAATCCGTGAAAAGAGAAAGCTCCTCTGTGAACAACGATGTTCCCACTCGCGAGCACTGGCATCGATACTGAATATGGGGAATCATGTGTACTTTCCCGCCGGGCAAAAGGTCTCCGTTCTATGACTGAGGCGCGGGAAACCCGCTGGGACGGCACGAGAGTACATTATTGCCACTTCGCCGGCGCTAAAATGCAGAAGACTGCCTGTGAAGCGCTACCAAATACCATCTCCCGGTATGTATTCAACCAGATCTGCCTCCGGTAACAAGACAGCCCATCTAAAATAATACCCGAACGAGCTGCAGAGAACCGACAAAACAATTGATTCTAAACTCGCTCATGAGAGTGCGGGCGACACCATCACATATCCTACGGGTTTCAACGCCAAAAAAAGCAGTTACCAGGAGTCAATGTAGAGCAGAGGACTTCGCAGCGTATTTACATTCACAACGCCATACAAATGCATACCAGTGACACATGTAGCGAATGTTGCCCATGGGCGCAGTCACAGGAAGATCCATACAATGAAGTGGCAGAGCGCCGATTCGCCGCCGCTATCGATTCGACCCACACCGAATGCAAAACTTGGACAGAGCAATAACTAGATCCGTCGACAAAACAAATGGCCAGGGATATCACATCACCAGCCAGGAAACCCATCAGCCATTGTCTCTACTATAAAACGAACTGCAAAAGATGCATCTTGCTAAATTTGCTGAAATTTTTTTCAACCTAAGTTGACCTGCTATCCCAGAATTCCACGAGCATTATTACATGTGGAACAATCCCCTCTCGCAACAGCAGCTACCGAGGCACGAGGGAGAGGATATAGGAGTGCCAAACCGGACGCAAATTTCAACATACAGAATGTCGTTGTGGTTGGCATAGGCGAGCGCAGAAAGCCAGGTTCGCGCCGAGCGCTGGGCCGGACGCTCTTCGCAGGCAGTTAAACGCAGAGTGCTGGAGAGATTCCAGAGCCCGTCCGATTCCAGCCAATGCAGCCGCGCGCAATTCCCGGCGACCAAACGCTTGGCACTAAAGAGACCACTCTTCACAAATGAACATTTCCCGACTCAAGCTTTGCGCTTCTGTGAAAACTACTCCGCTTGAAGTCAGCTACGGTCATGCTTCACAGCATCACGTCTGCAATGTAATTATTTGTTTCTAAGCACTGGAAAAACAATGCATTGAATGCCTGGTTTTTTGCTGACGGACAATGTGGTATCCGCGCAGGAACCATACAACAACGGTGGCTAAAACCTACTCCTGCCATGCAAGCTTCGTCATGCATTACTCAAGTCTAGTGATCACGTCTAGTAGTCTAGTCAACACTCGTGGAAATGCTCACGGCATCGGCGCAAAAGTCAGCAGCTCCACAACAGCGTTTCAGCTTATCATCGCCAGTGTGGCTGGAACCATACAGAACGCAAAAGATACACGCTGTCCGGTTAAAAATATCAGCGATAATCAAGCAATTTGATAATATGTCGCAACCTCGTTCAACCCTACCTTCATGCAATTTATGCGAAATATTTCCGGAAAAAATCAGAAGACATAAAATCACCTAGCGTATCCAGCTAAAATAAAAATGCAAGCTTCCTTCTACAGCGAGAATTGTAGGCGACCAGATGGCACTGCCCTGCCCTCTATACCTAATAATGGTGACCATTTGCAAATAAGGCGATCTTCCAGTAAATCCACTCACCACTATAACCAGCTTTCATGCAGTCGCGTGGTTCTGACAGCTTACGTCATCATCGCCAGTAGCCGGTCGGGGCATGCACGGGTGTGGCGAGGCACGCTAGTGGTGCGGACTGAGACCCACCGTCCACCGGGCTCCCCGGTGAGTTTACAGACGCTTCTCTGAGCCCCTGACCCAACGTGGAACTAAGTTGAAACCCTCACAGAAATCCCGGTGAAAGGCTGCGATCGCGCCACATGTAAACAGTCGATGGCACCAGCTTGCCATCTTCAAGTCCCATTTCAAGTCCCATTTGTCCTCGAGCGTTCGAACATATCCTGTCACATTTCTTGCTTAAAAGTTCAGGAAACACTAACGGCAGGAGCCATTAAGCATCCAGGACCAAAACGCGCAAATTTGTGGCATAGCAAAGCCCGAAGGCAGGCGACGAATCTGCTTCCAATCAGTTGAAGTTCATGATATCAAAGAGCACGGCTTTGAACATTGCGAGTGCTAACCTGCCGCGCCGCAAAGACTCAGGAACGGTAATGGTAAATCAAGCCCAGCATGCCAGAATGAACCACTGCAAATGGGGCAAACAGACCCTGGCATCAGGAAAGCTGACGAACATGGACGGGATAAATATTCCCCGTGAAGTCTATCCAATGCTACCCATTGAAAAAACTATCGAATTTACTTTCCGTTTTACAGGGCAACCGTGACGCAGGATGGGCTCAAGGAGAACGCGACAACGAAATCTGCGCTAACTGCAGCGAAATGGCAGGGTTTGCGAGCACTCCTGAATGATCCAGGTGTCAGAGTCGGACTGCGTGACCGCACTCGCGCGTATCTGACCATGGTGGAGGCCGCTGGAGGCCGGCCCAGTGTATCAATTGGTGAAGAGATGGGCTCGGAACCGCTCAGGAACCACGCGCCGCCAGCATGAGCAAGATTGGCGATGGCTTCCCCTGAGACGCGACGCCGCTCAAAAATGTACAAATATACACCCAGCACGACATGGCTGACTTCTAGTTCGTGAGAGGGCCATCTAGACGGTGTTCCCACGCCCCGTGGAAAGCCGGCTCGGGACCCATCATTGCTGGAATGGCTTGTTAGACTGTTTTAGCCAAAGTCTCAGATGCGTTCGTTAAAACTTTAAAGACACAATGACCCGAAAATACCGCATTGCAATATATTGGGCAGGAGATATCTGGAAAATAATAATAATAGCCGTTTTGTATTGACCTGAAAAAGTGCAGACTTACAGAATACCTCCATGAACCGGTGGCGGTTTCGTCGACATCAAACATTTCATGGCGTTGTTCTCTCTTTTATGTGACCAAATTCGCCAATCCACTCCACTCCCCCGCCCTCGAGGTTAGTAACATGCCCTGGATTAAAAAATATAACCTCCGATATTAAATCAACAATAATTTTTCACCTGTTCTTTTGGCAATAATTTATCATTTGTTTATAACCATTTGTAAACCTCTTCATTTCCGTTATAGCCTAAGACTACTTGCAACCGGAATCCTCGCCGGCCCGGTAAGAGTCCACAAGTTTAAGTTCCGACCAAGCCTCCGTCGAGAACGAGTGGCCATCACTACGATGAGAAGAACCCAACTTGCGACAGAACAGTGATATGAAAGCTAATGGATCTTTGCGAAGTTTTTATCGCATCTACCCACATCATATTGGAAATGCCCGACATTGAGATGACTGCCCCGTCAATTAGCTCGGATTGCAGACGGCTTTGATATCAGAGCTGTATGGCTAGGGGAACTCCGGGCTACGATAAAGGTCGACAGATACGGTAGTTTCCTACCCAAGAAACCAGACATCCGCTCATTTTAGCAGAGTTTTGGTGGATTGCTCGACCAGTTGGGTTTGAGGGCGCGCCAACAAGCGCGTTCATTTACCGCCCATGAGATTTGGTGGACAAAACACGTGGATCGTTCTTTCCGGCCCTCAAAAACTGACATCTTAAACGCATACGCCCAGAAAAAGGAAACGGTGAAAGCCCAAGTTCAAAGACGAGCAGCAAAATAACGTTAAAAATTGAACACGAAACTACACAGTAAACAGCTAACTTTCTTCTAGTTCCAAAGCTGGTTTTCAATTACACCACATGAGCGTAGAATGTAGTTCAACCAGTGACAGATCCAGGACTTCATGGGGGGGAGGGGCTCGAGGCTTCCCCACCATTGCCTCCGACCAGCCTCTGCCTATGCATTTATCAAAGGCACTCACATTTTGAGGGGGCTTGAGCCCCCTAAGCCCCTTGCATTCGCCACTGATTTTAACCTTGGTTTAAATGAAATCTAGATGCAGTAAGGAAAACTATTTTACAGGCCGTTTCTGTACCATACGGAGCAGTGATCTGCACAATTCCTCCCCAAGTCGAACAACTGGTCACCATCACTACACGGATTTGGACCAATGAGCTCCCGAACAGGTCGCTGATCATTTCAATTGATTTCATGTCCCAGATGAACTACGATGAATGAGTTTAATTGCGCAATATACGAGCCGTCGTAAAGCAGCCCCTCCAAAATCTATCACACGACGTGAGGCATAATTATTGCAGTAAATACACATGAGAATGTTACTGGTGTTAGGATACAGCATGGTATAACATTAGGAGAATTAAGCATGGTATAACATAAGAGGAGATTAAGTTCAGCTTCTGTCTTCTTCCGGTACCAGCATTTTTTTCAAACATCAATTCATTGCAATCTAGGGCAATAATCAATGCACCGGGCCATGAAGACATCGCGATCATTTGAATAGTTTCGGGCCTTTGCGGCTCTTTCGGCCTCGACACGGCTGGACTTTTGGTTACATAACGTCCTCGCCTCCCTGCGCTTTCGAATTGTTTTGAGCCCATCACGTATTACTTTTTCCTTACCAAAAAGGTGTCGCAACTGTTTCCATCTTATTTTTATAGCTGATCGGTGTTCCAAACAAATACAGAATTGTGTTTCGAAAGTGAAATGAACAGTGGACACGCTTAGCGCTCTCCCCCTCCCACAAACACTTCGTGCACTGCGAGGAACGACATGGCTGATGTGACTGCCTTTTCTCCCATCAACATGAACTTTCACATTCTCTCAACTTCGATGTAGATGAACTGGCTGAGCGATGCTTCCCAGGAGTAAAGTTTGGGCCTCGCTTTCCCGATTACCTCTGCCCTACTGCTCAACCCACCCCTCGGCCCTGGGCATATCGGCGCCCATTCCACACCTAAACAAACAGTCGAGGCGACACCCCTGCTTCCGGGTGACCAGACTTCGACTAAAAAGTTTACTTGCCACTAAGGGAAATTACAAATTCATCCTCATTATAACTTCCAAAGGTCATCTAATTCTGATCGATCACACAATAGAAATAACGCAATTTTTTATTAATGGTCTATTTACAAAGGTGTACGCAAAACTAAACTAATAAACTGACTGCCCGAAATATCGAGTTCATTGTTCACGTTACATTTCGTTCCATTTCAATACCCATTAGTTATCTAAGTAATTAATTATGATCCACTGATTACAAATACTTTCTATCTACAAAAGGAGGCTACAAATCACATATGCCAAAACATGTCTGACATTAAAAAACTGTTTAATCATCTAATAGCACATACAAACATGTCATTATCAGCCGAAAGCTCGCAACACTATTCCAGGAGTCCCCAAAAGAACCCTTATGTTCGTACCGATAAAATCGAATTATCTAAAGTCAGTGCTAATTCATAATAAGTGCAGTCGAATCAGCTGTTCATGTTTGAATAATTAATTGCTGCCGTTACATTAGCATTTCAGGTCGAGCCACTAGAGGCCATGCATTTTACAAATAGAGGCGATTGCGACCTGACAGTCTGGGCGGCGGCTGTGCCGCCCAGAGCTGGGCCGTGGCCTGCTTTTCTGAATAATGGTAGGTTCCACAGGTGGAGTGTTCTGATAAGGAACACATTCAAAAATAAAAAGTAGTCGTATCCAGCTTCAGTCCTACAACAGACGGCACGCAAAACTGTTTAAGTCTCAATGCTTAGTATCGTTTGTCCCCAGGGCTACCACCGATCACTCCACATGAAGCACTCCAGATCAAAATCCGATTCTTATAAGATCAGAAACGCTGTATATAAGAATATACATGGGTACAGAAAACCGTTCGGAAAGCTTCAAACACACTTGAGAAAAATTCCGACAGCGGGAGCAGTCGGGGATGCAACCATCAGCTGCACAAATGGCCGTGAAACAGCGGGAACTAGCACGGGCTCTGAGGATGTCCCGGCCCGATTACCAGGTGTAATCGCCCAGGCTGATTACCAGAATGTTGGAATCGCTGAGCCGATTATACAATCTAGCTACGGCCCGCACACCATTTGCAACACTAATTAGGCCTTGTATTTCGGGAGAGATCTGTGTTCAAAGCAATTATGGAGGCCAGTCAATGACGGCGACGAATACGGCCAGGCAATGGGATCCAATTAAACATAAAAATCCAATGCGTCCAATGATCTGCGTTTTTGCTATTCTGGCCATCCGAGAATAAACATTACTATATTAATACAATCGTCAGTTTCGTTAATGATCTCCATTACTATATCAACGTTAATATATCTCTGTCCGGCACAAACAAATTCTTTTTCCGGACACCGAAGTGACCACAAGTCTAATATCCAACCAGGAACATGAACCAGGAATTATTAGTCACTCCGAGTTCTCGGCACCCACAGCACACCGGTCGATATATGTAAATGTATGCGGCGGAAACTTCTAAATAAATCATGGCTAACACCAACAAATAGGTCAACGTATTAAAATATGCGCAGTCGCGCTCTGTAAATAAACCAGGGTTACAAAATCAGCTGAATATTGCAATCGGGCCCGGATCACCCATCAGAGGCGTACAAAGGCCCCTCGCGTGCCAACAAAACAGCCATTCATGCAACGCCATGTGAACGGGTGCAAGCGGCCAGTTGGTCGTCGCAACTGGTGCAGCTGCCATGATCGATAGCAGCGGACTTTAGCGAACCGGGTCGTAAGCAGCACGGGCACGGCAATGCCGCATACGGCAATCGATCGTCGGCAAAGTCGACGCCCGAGTTTGCAGCCACCATAACCGACATCAGCAATCCTCAAAAATGACCGAGGAGCGGGGGCGAACGCCGGGACGGAGCGTCCAGCTCCTGAACCAGACCCGCACCCCGGGCTGAACCATGCAGCGTCGAGACCGGAACCCAAAAACCAACTCAGGAGCTTTCAACAGGAGGCATGCGATGTGGCACACCTACCCTTTTTGGAGCTTTTGATGCTGCCTTTGGTGCTGCGAAAGCTTTTGCTGCTGCCGGCGCGCCGGTGTGCGTCGCCGGTGCCGGTGCCGGTGCCGGTGCCGGTGGCCGGGGCGCCGCTGACGGCCGGCACCGGCGCCGGCTCGGCGGCGCCGGTGCCGTTGAGCGCGGTGCTGGAGGCGGGAGTCTCGGGCGGCTGCTGCGGCGGCGCCACCGTCTCCAGCTGAGCCGGCTCCAGCAGCAGGTCTGAGCTGTGTGACGTGTGCGCCATCGCTCCGGCGGCAACACCACGCGCCCGCTGCAAACGGCGCGCCACACTGAGCCGGCCGCCGGCGCCGCCTGCGCAACACGTTCCGGCAGCCACCGACGACGGCGCGCGCGCGCCAGCAGCCGAGCACATCGCACACGGCGGCAATACAACAAACTCCAGGCCAAAACGGCCTTCTGGATCCGAAGGAGGCTTTTCCTAATTACGACCGAGTTCGGTGAAATGTTAGTCGGTACGGGACATCAGAGTTCTAATAGCGAAATGTTTCTGGGCGAGAAAAACGACAAACATTTCAAGAGTTGGTACTGCACAAAGTGCTTCCACAAAAACAGACGCGGGACTCTCACAAAAATCAACCGTTTAGACATTGCAAATTCAACGGTGCCGGCTATTTTCAAAGGCCAAAGTAGGTACATCTACAAAACAAGGTAAATAATAAAATGTAAAGTTTTGTCATCCGAGCTTGTGACATGCTGATGTTAAGCCCAAAGTTGGGCAAAAAAGCGTTCATAGCATGGCGGTAAGCAAGAAGTAGAGCATACTCTTACGAAGCTACACAGTATAGGGCAATACTTCCACAAACTGATAAATATCACAGAATGTGCAACTCGGCTCGCAAAGCATTCATAGATATGAAAAATACTTTGAAGAAGACATCCTTAAAACTACAGGATACTTCAAACATAAATCGCCCAAGATAAGAATCTCAAGGGCCGATCGCATTCAATTCCGGTGTACAAACTTCCGGTGCATCTCCATCGAACAAAGAAGCCGAGAATAGTCACAGTATATCGAAAGCGTGATAGGCTCCGACATAGGCGTCAGAGAAGGGGGGGCAAAGGCCTGTCCCCTTCCCCACTTTTTGGCCAAAAATTTCCTGATCTCAGTCAAAATTGGACAAAACCTGAAATTTTCATAACCAGCCGCTGCGGAAGGCAGCGGGGAGCCCAAATTTGAACAGTTTTTGGTCCTATCGTAAAAAGTTTTTTGTCAGCATCAGGTTGAAGTTTGACTGGCCCCCCACTTTTTCCGGTGGCGATGCTTATGGGCTCCGGTATGAGAGAGCAACTACAGAACCAGCTGGGAAAATTACGATCATAAGTACAGGCCAGGATCTATATCTGAACAGAACTGTGGAAATCGATATAAAATATACGCCATTGCTGGCGACGGCAACCCTGCTCGCCCCGGTGGGAGAATGGGGTTTACCTTATCCTTGACCATTTGCACAAGGTTTAAAAATCGAGCTTGGGTCTTCTCAAGTTAAGTTACCAGACACGGTTGCGAGCTCACCTCTAAAAATTCAAATGGTAGCAGTAAGAACAAGTTTAAAACGCGCATTGACGGGGGTTCCCGCCCCCCCCTCGGGTTTTTCGGATAGCATAAAAACGGCGGCGCTACGCGCCGCCGTACTTGACATTACTTTTTTCTCATCATTTTTCCAACTTTTTCAAAATTTTAAGGTTAGGTCATCTTAGGTCAGATCACCAGTACAGGTCAAGTGACATTACCTCAAAAAAGTTTAAAGGGAATGTGGCACCTTCATAACGTGATTTTAACTGAGATAGCTAAGTTGTAAAGCAAGTCGGAAAACCCGGTACTCCATACATCATTTGTCTTGGAACTCGATATTTCCGTAGACAAAAAAACTAAAACCTACCTGACACCAACCCCCTCATCAGCCCCTCGCCGGGCGGCCATTGTTGTGAGCTGCTGGTGTGACGACATATGCTGACGTCACAATGAGCATCAACCAATCGAAGCCCTTGAAGCGTTTATATATTTCTTTATTCAGCAGCATCGCCAACAGATAAATCCAGTTACAGGCGAAGTCCAAGCATTAAAAGCGTATTTACAGTAGAACACATCAGACAGTATACATACTAACAAGTAATAGGTAAAAATAAAAATGAAACGATTCAAGACTAAAATAACCGTTTCATGTATGATAGTGGTTGCCAGATCGTGGCATCATCCACAGGCTGATATTTATGTCTTTTTCTAGAAGAGAATTTTAAAAATCAATGAGCTTATTGTACATTTTTCAGAGAAATCATGAGTGGTTTCATTATTTTCGGTTAAAAGTACGCCTAATTGCACTGAAATTCAGGATCCGACCAAGGTACCACATTCCCTTTAAGATAGCATAAGTCGAAACAGGGTGAACTTATCCGATTGAAACTCATCACATAATGGTCCCACCGAGGTCTCTAAAATATTTTCCGATATTTTTCAAATCAGCCTAAGGTCAGGCACGAGCCATGAATTCTCCATTGGAAATACATGGGAAAAATGGTTTTAACTGAATAACTTAGTAACGGAACATGATAGAGCGTTTATTTTAACTGCATTAGATCTGCCTCGTCTTTGCAGTTCTAATTATATGCATTTTACCCAATTTGATCTTAACCTGACCTCGGGTCAGGTCAAATCCTTCATTTGAACTAGCAAGGTCATATTACATGTCATTCGATTCGGCTTGCTGCGAGCATTCATAGGGTTCAAATTGTTTGGCTCCATCTTAATTTGTCCAGATGTAATGATCGAAAACCTTCATTTACATGTTATCCCTATAACGGCATGTTTAGACCTCTAGTGACCTTAAATTTGACCTGACAATGGTTCAAATATTTTCCATAGATAAGTAGATGGGCTACCCAACACCTTTTACCGTTTTTCGCTACCTAGCATGGTTTTGGAGATCTTAAGGGGTACCCCCCGTCAAAGCGAAGGTGGCTCAGACCCCCGTCAATGCGCATGTCAATCAACTGATGACATTAATATCACAAAATAAGACCAATGAATACCACACTTTTTAGTGGTGGAATTTTCATATCGGTTACCTAGGGTCAGGTCTGAGCCATGAGGTCACGATTAGAAAAGCATTGGGAAAATTGGAAATAACCGGAAATTGCTCTATTGATGTAAGTGCAGCTTACAATGAATTCATTTCTATAAAGTCCTGGGATCTTAGGCCACCCTTCGATATCAAGTGGAAAGTTTTGAGCTATGATCTCAGAGAGGGAACCTGGGATTACTTTAGCAAGTTTTCAAACCCAGGTAACCTGTTATCTTGCAAAGAATGGCGATAAAGCCTTTATTTTTATGTAATTGATTAGCATTGGCATTGTCAGTCAATTGGCGTGCATAATGCCATATTAATTAATTTATTTATCTATTTTATCAGGGCCACTCCCAACAAGCACACTTGCCCAATTACAGGGAGCATTGGCGTGGGTGTTTAAGGATCCTCTACACCGGGTCAGATCGGACACGGAGGGCGGTTTCCCGTTATGGGGATTGAACCCACGTTAATCCATGCTATCCGATCTGAAGACGGGCAACGAAGCCACTAGGCCACCCGGAACCCAAGCGCGACAGATTTCGACTTGACCTTAAATGATGTCACTTTTACATGCTGACAACGCATGGTCTCATTACACCTATTCTGATTTACCGCAACGAGAGGAATTTAATAATGTATAGATATAACTTAATCCAAGAAGAAGCTAGGGCTAAAAAATCATTCACTACCCCATTAACTTTTTTAGCTGTCATAAACTCAACATTGACTCGAGCCAAAAGATGACCGATACCGCTCCATAATTGTTTCTCTCGAGCTATCCATCGCCGTCCGCGTCTTTTCGATATCTAGGAGCCAAGATCGGGGAGGCAGACTTTTGAAAACACCTTCCGGGTCGAGGATAAACAGGAGGCAAATTGGGGGGGGGAAGGGGTGGTAGAACAGTTAAGCGCCGGCACCGCTGTCGGTGTCCAGCCCGCAGATTACGACCCGGCCAAGACAAATGAGGCACAACCCCGGTCACTGCCTAATTCCACCACCAATCAATGACAATTCGTTTAAAACCAGGGCTCTCCACATCAATTCAATCCGGATTCAAAGCTTGGATCTGGATCCAGATCTGAAGTTGGAATTTGGATGCTGTATTTTTTTAGAATACAAGTGTAAAAGAGCCAGAATATCCACTAACTTATGTTTTATGCTAAAAAGTTATAGTACCTGAAGGTTACCTTTGAAGTAAACCTGTTAATTCGGAACGGTGGAGCACTGAGCGATAGGCTTAAAGGCTTAGGCCCACCCGACAAGTATCAACGTGACCCTAGAGGTACATGAAATTAATATTTACTTGCATTAGTTCAAAAACGATTACATCTGCTTAGGCGGCCACACGTCACATTCTGGTGCCACGGGGAAATAAATTCCCAGCTAGACTCCTGATCTAAGGCTTTATTTTTGCGATTCCTTGCATACTTACGATAATATAGCAGTCTAAAGAATACCCATGGTCTGTCTCAACAGGATTGGAAGCCCGATGAAGTAACAATCGAAACTACTTGAGAGTTTTCAGCATCTCCCACCGAGAAATAATGTACTCCAATTCACACAAACTCCGTCAAATGATTTCTTCCTTAACCGACTTCCCACAGATCCAGCAAATGTGTTTGGCTTCCACGGATACAGCATGTCCCTGTGTGCGCTGGGCTCGCTGCCTGCGCTGGCGTTCCGTACCGCACGACGCGCGCGCGCAACGGCACAGCATGAGCTGCATCACCAGTCGCACCATCATCAGCTGCATTCACTTCCTCCCTCAGCGCCGATTGCCGAAGCAGAAACGCTTTACGGTGGCAATCGTATGGGTGAAAAAAGTATCAGCTGCATCGGCGGAATACATTCCGCAATCTATACAACAGCAGGGAAGTGATGACATAAGGCGACTTTAAAGGCCATACTGTGGAGTCGATTTTCGTAGGATCTCGTTCGGACTTCCTCCACAAGAAGATATTGGGGGTCGGAGCTTTCGTACTGTATTACAGTGCTTCGTCAGCGATGATCGTTCGGAATATAAGGGGGATAAAAAGGCACAAGAGAACACACAGTACAAGTACACAGACAAGACATTCGTAACATCAGTGTACCGCAAAGCTTGTGCCACAAACCAAGTGCCTGCATTCCAATCCTACACGGAAAAGCGATACCAGAGATCCGCCATCAGATCAGACTGTATTCGAGCCTTAAGATACTGCTCCAGGAACAGTGACTGCAACAAGGAACTAGAATTTATAAGCAAGAAGTTCTGCCAACATGGCTACCCCCGGAATTCATAGACTCGGTGATAACAAAAACAAGAAAAGATCTCAAACTCAAGGCTCGTGCTCTTCCAGCGCCTCCCAACCCTGACGACACCAGCAAGCCTTCCACCCGCCTCTCTGTGCCGTTTGCAGGACACGACTTCTACCAACTCAAAAGAGAAGCCAACAAGATCGGCATAGAACTGGTGTCCAAACCGCTGCGAACCGTAGGATCTTTGGTGTGCAGCAAGGCTAAGCACCAGCTGCCCACTTCACAGAAAAGCAACGTGATATACCTCATCGAGTGTTCATGCAAAGTAGGAGGGGAGAGCGTCATTTACATCGGTGAAACTGATCGAGAAGTACAGTCACGGATTCAAGAGCACCGCAACAGCTGGAGAGGACAAGTGCCCTCCAAACTGAAGGCATCAGCCTTCAGTGAGCACCGGCAGTGCACTCCAGCGTTCTCGCAAGTCAAGATACTCAACCACGCAGCCCACCACCAGATGCGTTTGCTTATGGAATCGGCCTACATCCAAACTCGTGGACGTCGACAAACTCTGCTCGTCTCTCCTAATGATGCCAGTGTAAATAGGAACTCAGGCTCTCTTTAAACGATAGATGGCTTCCTATAATTCGTCGGGCCTGTTCCTAGGATGGAAGCTCCTCTTGATCTTGTGTAATGTGAATGTTCGATCATAGTGTTTTTTGAATGTTTTCATTGCATTTTTACATGATGTATCGTAGGCTTTACTGATTTATATTTTGACAATGTTTATATAATACTGTCTTTTATATTTGATTAGATAATATGTATTTTATAGTGTTTCCTTTTTCGTATCATAAATAAGCGAAAGTTTGCATTATATGGAATCGATAATAGGTATTTTATAGCTTTGGATTTTCTTACCATAAATAAGTGAATGTTGTGTGTTTTATTGTAACATTTAACCCCCCCCCGCCCCCTCTCCACTCCTGTTCTCTACCCCCCTTTTTATAGATTCCCCATCTTTTATATAATTATTAAGTGAGTATTGCGAGTATTGCGTGTTTTATTGTAGCTGTCTTAAACCCCTCCCTCTCTTGCTAACCCTAGTACTCTAGCGTTTCCATGTTAAAGATGCGTTTTTTAAAACTTTACCTTTTAATGTATTTATAATTTCTTAGGTCGCTCTAGGAAGTCAATGGCTTATTGCTGTCACGTGTAGATTATTGATGTCGCATGTTTTTTTCTGAGCTCAATTTTTTGTACTGTGTGTTCTCTTGTGCCTTTTTATCCCCCTTATATTCCGAACGATCATCGCTGACGAAGCACTGTAATACAGTACGAAAGCTCCGACCCCCAATATCTTCTTGTGGAGGAAGTCCGAACGAGATCCTACGACATAAGGCGAGTCGAACTAATAACAAGGCTAGGACATTGACGAATGCTCACGCAGCAGGTCGACCCAGATCAAAGTTTGTCTACCGCACAGTGCGTTACTTTTAACAACTTGGCGTTAGGAAGTTTTAGTTTGCCTTCTCACACAATGATAAAAACACAAAGAAAATGCGTCAGACCGATGATATTTCAAAATCCCCTCGCCGTCAGACAGTGACCCAAAATAGGTTTTGCGCTAGGGTGTCAAGTGGAAAATTCAGCTCGGAATGTATGGCGAGTGAGTGGAATTGGATCCCGGGCCACTGCAAAATTCAAGGAAATGAGAAGGCCGATGAGCAGGCAAAAAAGTCCCTAGAACTTAGAGAGATTGCACCTTTAAAGTGGTCTGGAGACGATAGCAAAGCTCTCCTCCAGGACACCATCCGGAAGCAAATTCAACATAACTGGACCACAAACCATAGCGCCCACCTATTTTATATCAAGCCTAACATCGGCTACTGGCCCAGTTCCAACCAAAAGAGTCGCCGGCGCGAGGTTATTCTAACCAGACTCAGAAATGGACACACAAAATTAAATGCCTATTGGAACGCGGGTACCTGTGGTACCTGCGACGCAATGGAGAATCCCCATCACATTCTCATCGATTGTCCCCAGCACAATACCCATCGGCAACCCATGCTAGATTACTGCCGAATCCAAAACATCCCTGTAGACCTAAAAACTCTGCTCGGTAACGACCATCCTGAACTTCTCGAAAAAGTCTTTACATTTCTAAAGGATTCTGGGCTAGAGAAGTTTCTATAAATCACTCCCCCAGTATATATGATGAGGGTGCATGGTGCACCCCCAAAGTAGGACTTGCCCATTTTATAACCTTAGCTGATCCACTGCGAAATTTAAGCAATAGTTTTGTAACCTTTAAATGGTTCGTTGTAGGCTAAGGATAGGTTATGTTAGGCTAACTTTGAAATCAGGTTAGGTTAGATAGGTTAGATTTCTTCACCGCAGTGATACCTTTCACTGCGGGTCTATACTAACCACACCTATACTCTTACTAACAATCTAACTATCCTCTCACACTTCTTTCTCGCGGCGGCTGCCCAGCCGAAGAGGGGAGCTGCAACTTCACCTCCGGGTTGCAGGGTAAATTCGCGGCACCCTGGCCAGGTGTTTAGCGCACTTTCTAAAATACGAAATTATTGAGTTAACGGAGGCTTTCGAGTAACGTATACAAGCGGACATCAATAGCTGACACACAAAATTCTAAATTCTAAATTCCAAATTCCAAATTCTAAATTTCAAACTCTAAATTTATAAGGTCTTCAACCACAGAAATAACCTTCGCACTCTGCGGGTCTAAACTTATTAAAAGACCTCCCTTGGCATGGCTATGCCATTGCCACGACCGTCCACTTGCAAGCTAAAACATCTTGCAACCCATTACTTGAAATAACTCCCATTGCTTTAACAGACTAACGTAGCTTGCCCTCACACTAAATTCTAAAATTCTCCCACACACTCCTTTAGAGGCGGGCAAAGGTGCTATGCACAGAACGCCTAATAAAAAGCCATAAGCAAGCAAGCAAGAGTGAGTGGAAAATTCCCTTCAAAATGTATGGTGGAATAAAAATTTTCCAATTTGGGTACTCAGGTGGTAAACTCTCAGATCCCTTGTTTGAACTAAGGGATGGATATTTTGTTTAATTTTCTCTACGTAAATATTTTAAATCGTCCCCAAGCAGCATTGTTTGACCATTACCATGTGAAAAATTTGGGTTAAGCAGGTAAATCTTTACCAACTGAAACCCCCTGATGCAGTCTCCAATCATTGTTTAAGGCGTTGGTGAGTTGCAAAAAAACTTTTTTCGGGGGCCTCTGGGAACGACCTTCGGGGAAAGAACTCTGGGGGCCACCAAGACTAACATTTGTGGGATAAAGACCAACTCTTGTGCCCTTCCTCTCCTCTCCCACATGACCAGCTCTAAAAAGCCCCTGAGACGAAATATCGGGGCCCCTTAGACAAACTCTGCAGAGGAGGCCTCCGCCACCGACAGGGGGTGAAAAATAAAGAAGATATTTGCCTAAATTTATTATCTAAGCATAAACTGTACAGTTTTTCTGTCCGGGATAACGCCCCTTCCTATACCTATAGTTATCGGAGTTTTGGAGGCCACTTCCGACCTCAATCACTGCACCTCGCATACACATATGCTAGGGCCCAGTGGGGCCTTGGCTTAAACTTAACTGGCCCGGACGAAACTACAAACTTTCTATCATGGCAATAAACTCTTCCAGACCCTTGCTAAAAGTTTCTTTTCTTTACCTGTCAATTCCCCTGCTCCTCTTCACATATATTTTCACCTTCCTTCACATGAATGTGCTGCATCAAAGCTACAACAGCCTCGTGTCTTTCTGTTATTTCTTCCTTTCGTCTACAATCAGCCAGGCGCGGCGGGTTGCGACAGCGTCAGAGCGACTACTACTTTAAATTTCTGAACGCTTGCTGCTTGTGGTCACCTGAGCTACATAATTTGCTTTTTGAAAATTGTTCTACAATAATTTTCTAAATCCTTATAGGCTAGGAAATTCTGCAACTAAAAACACACAAAGGGGAAGACTAACAATGCTTTGTCAATAACGAATATGCAACCTGTCTTTCAAAAAGCCTAAATATGCCGCTTTTATTTACTAGATGTAAAGACGGCGCTTTGGTAAGTCCACGCCGTAGACCAGCCATACAAAAAAGTGCCGATGTTTGAAGGGTAACTGGATGCATTCTTGTTGCCCAAAAAATCATTTAATAAAAATGTAGAGTTTCAATGTATTCAAATACCGGACACTTTCAGTTCAACTTAAATATCAGCGTATTCATGCCCAGGGTGTCGTAGGGTGTCGTGAGTGGATTTGGGTGTCACACGGCGTGGAGGCAGCAATGAAGGGCTGATACGGATAAAAATTATTTTCTTCGCAATAAATGGCCAATTTTCTACGATACATTGTCAAAAAATATGCTGCTTAGCATACAAGTTTCAAGATAATTGCTTTTAACAACAAGATGACCAAAAATGGTTTTTCACTACTCTCGGTACCAGAAATACAAAAACAACTTTTGAAGGACGTAAGCCCAGAAATCATGTGCACAGATAAACTGCTTTCCAGAAATGTATCACTCAGAGTGGTCAGCTCACTTTTTTGGCAAAACAAGGATAGAATGTCTAATTTTCCACTCACCAATTTTGTGAGTGGTGGAATTTAGTGGCGGTGTTCACCCATTGGAACTTTCTCCGGAGGGGCGGGGGCACTGAGCGTCTTGCCCGCGCCAGAATTTCGATTCTGTTGTTCCACTGAAATCGGTGGAGATAAGGATGCCAGGTGTAACTGGCCAGAAAAATAGAAGTCGCCAGATTTTCTTGCAGGAAGCGCATAAGAGCCGAGTTAATTTGACGATCTTCTATTCGATTTCGCTGCTCTTTTTCCAGTGGACGTTAGTAGAGGAGGTAATGGAACTTGCCCTTGTAGTAAGTATTGTTGAGGATTGTTAACTTTGTGAATTGTATGTTTGGTAACTAGAACCATAATTGAGAAGTGAGTGGAGAATTCAGCAAAAAAAACATAAAAGTGAGTGGAAAATTCTGCTTGACTGGGTGTCGCTCTGCACCCAGCACCCCAGGTTTTGGGACACTGCCGTCAGAGCAAATAAACTCAATAAGGGACGCGTTGTGGACACAGAGAAGCATACATATAGCAGCTTTGTATAATAACACATAAATACTATTGACTTTGACGCATTTGTCGTTTCATATTTTCAACATTGCGTGCAGGGAGCAAAAAGGCTATGTTGTTGGGCCCTTTTGTCCCATTCCTCATACCACCTCAAACCACAGTCTACATCCAGCAGTGACCCGTGCTGAAGCCAGGATCGCCACACTGTCAACACCGCTCCACAATCCGCGACAAAAGCGCCAAACACCCCCGGCCCCCTACGCTCAAAAGAGCAGTGCGCGCATCCTGCAATGAGGCGTCGGAATAACACTGGCCAAAGAGGACAAACAGAGCCATTCGGGGAGCTAGCCATGATTGATATCTGTTCACGGAACTGTTCCGATGCCGCCAAGTCGGCGGGAACTCCACTGCACAACCGACAGAGCCAAGTCTGCCACAATCTCATGGCAGCGGGCTCAGAATATTAAACTTAAATGAAATACAAAAGGCAAAAGGAATACAGAAAAATCGACAGGATGATTGGAATTGCCCCCCCCCCCCAGAGGTGAACGTTGTCCAGAAATATAGACAGGACCAGCTGAGCAGGCCCTCAAATGTGAGCTTTGTCCCTAAATATCGAAAAGACAAGTGGAATATCTCTTGACCGGCTCTTAGATGTGAGCGTTGTCCAGAAATATCGACAGGAACAGCGGAGCCAGCCCTCAAATGTGAGCTTTGTCCCTAAATATCGAAGACAAGTGAAATATCTCTTGACCGGCTCTTAGATATGAGCGTTGTCCAGAAATATCGACAGGAACAGCGGAGCCGGCCCTCAAATGTGAGCTTTGTCCCTAAATATCGAAGACAAGTGAAATATCTCTTGACCGGCTCTTAGATATGAGCGTTGTCCAGAAATATCGACAGGAACAGCGGAGCCGGGCCTCAGATGTGAGCTTTGTCTCTAAATATCGAAAAGACAAGTGGAATATCTCTTGACCGGCTCTTAGATGTGAGCGTTGTCCAGAAATATCGACAGGAACAGGACCGGCCCTCAAATGTGAGCTTTGTCCCTAAATATCGAAACAAGGAAATATCTCGACCGGCTCTAGATATGAGCGTTGTCCAGAAATACGACAGAACAGCGGAGCCGGGCCTCAGATGGAGCTTGTCCCTAAATATCGAAACAAGTGAAATATCTCTTGACCGGCTCTTAGATATGAGCGTTGTCCAGAAATATCGACAGGAACAGCGGAGCCGGGCCTCAGATGTGAGCTTTGTCCCTAAATATCGAAAAGACAAGTGGAATATCTCTTGACCGGCTCTTAGATGGAGCGTTGTCCAGAAATATCGACAGGAACAGCGGAGCCGGCCCTCAAATGTGAGCTTTGTCCCTAAATATCGAAGACAAGTGAAATATCTCTTGACCGGCTCTTAGATATGAGCGTTGTCCAGAAATATCGACAGGAACAGCGGAGCCGGGCCTCAGATGTGAGCTTTGTCCTAAATATCGAAAAGACAAGTGGAATATCTCTGACCGGCCTTAGATGTGAGCGTTGTCCAGAAATATCGACAGGACCAGCGGAGCCGGGCCTCAGATGAGCTTTGTCCCTAAATATCGAAGACAAGTGAAATATCTCTTGACCGGCCCTCAGATGAGCGTTGTCCAGAAATATCGACAGGACCAGCGGAGCCGGGCCTCAGATGTGAGCGTTGTCCAGAAATATCGACAGGACCAGCGGAGCCGGGCCTCAGATGTGAGAGTTGGCCTTAACACGCGCCCCGCTGGGGAGGGGGCGAAATTCGCCCCCTCCTGGTTTTCCCCAGATAGCTCAAAAACGAAGAGACACAGAACAACGAAACTTAAGGTACATTATGCCTGATCAATTTTACACATGTGACCAAATTTTTTAGTTACTTTTATGTCAGGTCAAGGAGCTATCTAAGGTCAAGTGACCCGACCTCAAAACCTGAAATTACGAGTTTGAAGCGGCGCCCAGGGAACATCAGCGAGCCAATCAGTTTGCAACTTCCACAATATGATTAGGTCATTAGGGTCTACAAATCTTATATCACGGAATTTTGATATTGTTGACCTAAGATGGGGTCAATTTTTTGGTCACCCCATTATAAGTCTATGGTGAAAAATAAAATGGGCTCGTTTTCAGTAAATACTCGATAAAGCTGAAAATCCTCAACCCGTCTATAATTACCACGATCTTGACCATTAAGTTGAGTTTTTGAGCATCTGACCTCTCAAAGGTCATTTCAGGTCACGGGAGCATAGACTGATTGTTTTGCCAACAACTTCTGACTGAATGGAGATAAAGCTCCCATTTGCCTGTATTGTGCTTATATTGTCAAGGGAAGTCGATTGATATGCAACATGACCATACCAGGTCACTCTGTGATCCTGACCTAGCTCGAAGTCAGGTCATTTTCACTATCTGACCTAGCAAGGTCATATTATACATCATTCGATTTGCCGCGATGAGAGGAATCCAATGATGCATAACGATTTGCTTTAGCTCCCCTGAGGGCAGATCTAGAGAGAGAAACGTTCACTGCTCTGTTGTAAGCCTATGGAACCTTTTTTGTACCTATGCTCAGCTAAATATTGACCTGACATAAAAATTATTCGTATAAAATCTCTTCGTCTTGTCAAAAGCTTTCCAACGACGCCCGTAATTTTCCTTCAGCTTTCGTGGGGAATGCGATACGGCGAGGGGGGCGAAAAACGTCCCCCCCAAACGGGGCACGTCATGCCAGGGACCCCAACAGGGCGAGTGTTAATAAAGGTTTGGAAATGATTTTCATCTATGGACAGGGCTGGTGATCCGTCCCAATAACACAGGCGGGTGACGCCCGCGTCAGACTCACGCCAGATTCCTAGCTAGCGGTCAAGATTTCCATTCAAAAGCTTGACCGGATGACTAGTCCAAAAGCCGAGACGAAATTTTTAGCATTTGCGTTTTGGACAAATAAAATTCATATTTACAATTATCAATTCCTATGAGTCGAAAAAGGTTATCCAGTACTTTTACCACAACATTAATTTCTTATGTTAGTTTGTTAGAATAGACCTTATTATGCAGTGAGTACAGATCATCAAACTCGGTGATATGAGGTGCATAGGCAGATCCAGGGAAAGAGCAAATTGGGGCACTTCCCGCTTCCCCCGATAGACCCTCGGCGCTCCCACAAAGGTCGATGACAATTCGTGTGAATTGTTCCCGATTGATTGGGACAAACGTGGAGCATGAAGAAAAGAAACACGAATGAATAAAAAATATTAAGAATACAACAGCAGTTCTTAATGCAATGCAGAGAATATTTGCACTGTAGCGGTGGAGCAGTTCATTTGTCATATCCCAAATGCTTCGCCTTAACGCCGTGGTAGCTAAGTTGATAGAGGGCTGGGTTCTGGCGCCTACCCAAAACCCATGCAGTGACAGCTAATGGAAGAGGCTTAGGATCGACTCCCCCTCAATGATCCGGCGCTCAGCTATCTAAGCATCAGGCTGGCAACTGAGCCGAGAAAGGGAATGCTGAATCAGGCGGCTGTCCCATAACAATTGTTGGGGCTTAACGATGCACCAACTGCCAAGGTCATACGGCGTCGCTAGCTCTCCCTTGTTAGGAAGGATTGAGGGGGGGTCAGATCAACTTATTCAGAGGCTCTGCCGGGACTTGAAACCAGGATCTGAAGCTCAGGAGACATGTATCACTATCTAGTGGAGCCACCGGAAACTGGTGCCACCGAAAAGACCTGAGGGGGTGTTCAAGCAACCCCCACCGGGGCGAGGGTTTAGACGCCCATCCATAAAAAATGGTTTGCAGCAGCTCGGACAAGATGTTACCAAAATACATCCTGGCTGGAGACAGGTAATTGTTATGCTCCTGATATATGATACAAAGCATACAATCTACAAACTGCAATTTAAAGGTTGCAAAAGCTGTAATGTTTGCACGGCAAATCAAACTTTGCGTTTGGTTTCCCGTGTGTATTACGTGCACCAGAAAAACATTAGTGGTTCGAGTTCTAGAACTTGCGAAATTTAAGTGATGATAATGGACAGTCCTCGGAGGAAATCTACTTCAAGTAGGGTGGCTATTTCCAAACATTCGAAAGGAAAGGCGGCCGAGGCGGAAAGGCACTTGGCAGGGTGCGCCAAATACACCTCTCAACACTCACCGCGCTTTTCAGCAAACAACGATCGCGGCCCCTCCTACAAACTTGAATATCGCCAATACCTATGCCAGGTGTAACGAAAAATAATATTCTCCGTGTTTACGTACCACGCGACAAAACCTTCGGGTTCGGCTTAAAGATTTGCAAGCAATGTCAAAACAAGCTATGTCCGAACCCTTTAACATCACAAAACTTTCCGAGATGGGAATGCTGATAAGTTCTTCATCACCCTAATTATCACGATGAATAACATTTTTATGATTTGTACATGGCTTCTGAGGAGTATCTCTGCGACGACTTTCCAAAGTGGGCCCTAAAGATACCCAAATAACGACGCACCCTAACCTAAGCCACCAAAAAAGGAAGATGATCTTTGGCACGTTAACGAGCGTGACTATCCCAGTGTGCAGCGCCGGAGAGCGGCTCGACGGTGGCGGCTGAGCCGAAGTATCGATTGAAGCGCCGGCGGCGGCGGTAGCGGCGGCAGTGGCCCGACACCAGCGGCGCTGGCTTCGCCGCGTCGCGCGGCGGCCTCTGTCGTGCTTGGCCCACTGACAAGGTTATGCCCTCTTCCTGCAGGCAGCGTCGGCATGGAGGTGGCGCGCCGGCGGAAGCCACATCCATCGGCGCGCGGCCGGACAACAACGGTAATTCCCCGCCCGACCGCCCCATCTAACGCTCATCCCTGTCCAGCTTTCCATCTCCTCTTCTTACTCTTCCGCGCTGGATCCATCTCGGCATTTGTTTTCCAAAGGGCATCGGAATGCAGCATTATGTCGCAATGATGACAAAGCTGGAGGTCTCCAATCGTCTTCAATTTCCGTTTAGCTGCCGAGTTTCAGCCGACGAATACAACAGCGTCAACAGAATGGACCCGACTTAAATCAAACGACTGAGAAAACCAGCCTTCCACGAATTTTGCAAGCCGTCAAAGAGTCCCAAATACACAACCGATAAACTTCACTTCAACAAAGCTTCGACAGAAGCATGATTGCACTACAGCAATGACTAATTCCTTGGCAGCAATAAAACTATAGTGGTTTGGGAACAGACATGCTTCGGAGCCGATTTCCAGCACTGGCATGCGACAGCCGTACCCGCAGCTGTACCGGTGCTGGCGGTACGGTCAGCTGGTGCAAGGCGCGGCGGGACCGCATCCGTGTGATGAACAGTTTCCTCTGAGCGCCGTCGCCGAGGACAGATATGATGGAGATGACATGATAAGGCGCAGGCAATCGATACCGATGGAGGGTCGGGCCAAGACACCGCCGGAGGCGGGACGGCCGCAGCACGAGGCCGTATAGAACGCGGGGGAGCACCAGTCACCTGGATGTGACTCACTGCAGCGCTACCTTGGCAGAAAATCTATCTGGAACAATTCATTTTCCACGATTAGATGAAATGTCTGGATGGATGTCTGAAAAGAGGAAAGACTGCTTTCAGTGTGCCTAATAAAACGAAGATAGGGGATAAGTCAATGCATGCCACTTCAAACTTACGAAATTTATAAAATATCGAAAATGGAAATGTCAGTGATAAATTACCAAATATATTTAAGAGGGTTTAAATGACATCATAGGCGTTTAAAATATCATTCAAGATGGACTAAGCTTAATGCATTTCATTCATAACCATAGGATTTTCCAAGGGACATAGTCAAGTTACGATTCAGCTCCATTTTACAATCGCTAGGCCGCACTGAAAACACGTAAAACAAACTTACACCTATTTTCAGGTTGGATGAATATCAATCCAGGTTAAAGTTTGTGATTTGATACCAAAGAACATCGAATCAAGCGAAAGCCAACGAGCCCAGACGCATTCCCTGAGCCGGGACTCTGGCGCTCCTATTGCCCAGTGCAAGTACACCAGTATGTGTTGGCCGTTTTTATTAGATCGCCTCCCACTTGCATGATGCAAAGGTCTAATACACATAGGCTTGCGTTTAGCACATAACAACTTTCTTGATGATCTTGTGAGCTAACATTAATCCACTAGGTGGTGGAAATGCCCGGCGCAAGTTTACCCCTCGCTCCAGTGGGGGGGGTGTTTGAACACCCCCTCAGGTTTTTCCGGCGGCACAAAAAAACGGCGACGTGAAGCGCCACTTAACTTGGCACATCTTATCCTTGATCAATTATGCAACTTTCCAAAAAATGTTAAGGTTGGGTCATCTCGTCAGGTCACTAGTGCAAGTCAAGTGACCTCACCCCCAGAAATGTTTAAGGTGACAAAAGTAAGAAATGGGTAAATCTATCCGATTGAAACTTATACCACATAATGGGCCCACCAAGAGCTACACAATATATTCCGGGATTTTTTATATTGATGACCTAAGGTCAAATATAGATCATAACCTCTTCATTGCAAAATGCATGAGAAAAACAGAAATTTGGGCTGTATTTGTGTAGATGCTGCCGAGAATACCTTCATGTTCTCCAAATTGTAGAATCCTGTGCCCCTTTCCAGGTTTATGTTGCAATTTTTTCCTGTGACCTCAAAGAGGTCATCTGAGGGGCTACTTGAACAGTTTTCAGACTTAGGGCAATAACGTTGCATGAAATGACGATACACCTTTTATTTTGATACCATTGCGTTTGAATTGCTATTCTAGTCGATTGATATGCATATTGACTATGCTAGGTCAAAAGTGACCTTGACCTGACCTGAGGTCAGATCATTTTTTACCTAGTATGGTAATATTATGCCCCATTCAATTTGCCGTGACCAGAGGAAACGAACGGTGCCTAAAAATTATTCAACTCAACTCTGTCTGATGCTAGAGCCCAAAAACTTCTCAAAATGCTACCTTCTTTGACATGTCAAGACCTCACTATTGACCTGAGCCAAAAAGTGAGTGATATAGGTCCTTCATGATCTTGTATGAGCTATCCACCGGCGTTCGCGTTTTTTCGATAGACTCTGGGGCCGAGTTCGAGGGGGTGTTCAACCATCCTCCCTCAACCAGGGCGAAGGTGGCTCGGAGGCCCAACGGGGCGCGGGTTAAAAGCAGTATTCATTTTACCCAATATATAACCGTGGCGGGCTAGTCATGATGTACTGCAGCCGTGACACATTGGGGTAAAACAGTTTCATGTTTCCGGAATGGCATAGTTAAATAATAAAAACTGACTTCCAGAATAGTGGCATGATATCTCTGTTGCGCTTGGTTGACGTGACGACACTGCCAACGAGAGGCCCCGAAACCCTGCAGTGCGAACACACCAAGTTGATTTTCTTTTAATCACCTTTGCAACGACATCTAACTGCGTTTAGAACACTGGTCATCAACATTGGGCCCTTTCAAATTGCGGAGATTCAGGTTTGTAGAAAATTAATAGAAATGACCCAATTACATTTCGCCCTGGATCGAGGAGTACCAATGGCCCCTAAAACAAGTAGATCTACAGTCGGAAAATACACGTTTTCAACAAAGTCGGGTCAAATCCTAGCTCAATATTGTATGTCAACAAAGATGAGGGGTGACGAGCTCAAGATCAAGATTATAAAAATGACAATGATATTCCAATTGTTGTCGGTTAAGGTAAGAACTGGAAACTGTACTACAGTTTTGTGTCAAGTACCTATCAGACTGATAATTCGTTTGATGCCAGGTATCCGACACCGAGTCAGACGAAGGCAGTCTATCGAATGACGCAAGTTATAAGCAAACAGGACCATTAATTAACTGACCGATAAGTGAGTGAAATCAGCCCGCAGCAGAGCGCGCGAAGGCACACAATAGTGCAATGTGCATCAATAATAACGATGAAAAAGAGAACTCAGTTCTATTGGAGTAGCTGTACCATGTTTACACATCTCCAACTATAAGGGCTCATTCACACTTGGGAGAATCTGCAGGATTTCTGCTGACCGAATCTGCCGACCGCCGACCGACTCAGTCGGCAGAGCAGATTCAGCGACTGAACTGGTGCCGCCATCGTGACGTCACCTACCTAGCAACCACAGGAGCTATTATTTCATTTCCTTCACCTACCTAGCAACCACAGGAGCTATTATTTCATTTCCTTTCTTAGTTAGCGACGGTTTTTAGTGTGAGGTATTATCTGAAGCCGAGTAGTCGTGGTATTGCTGTTTATACAGTTATGCATGACTACCCTTGGGAAATATTTTCATATTTTCATTGCCAACAATATTTTCATAAAGTAAATTTTCTCATCAGGACATTTGAAACATTCCTACTTTCAAGTCGGCCTCGCCGGTAAATTCCAAATAAGTGCTAGAACCAGATTAGCGAGCCTTGCTTGGAAAACAAGTTAGTTAGTTATTTGGCCTTATGGGGCGCACCGACCTGGTAAGGCCATATAGCGCCCAAGGCCAAAAAGCTGCCTCGCCATCCTTGACTACGGTGACATCACCTACAGGTTCGGCGACAGAATCTGCCGGTGTTTTCTGCCAATTGTCGACTGCCACGTTTTCGGTCGGTGCACGGCAGATCGCGCCGGATAAAGTCTAGGCAGATTTCGTCGACAGATTCTGCCACGTTTGAATGGGCCCTCAGGTTCAGTGATATGAGAAACCTTGATCCCCTGTACGAGGGGGTGTGGACCAGCCGTTCCACATTCCCATGTCTGGTGCCTTCTTTATACCACGTTATCCAGGACTGTTTGTCCGAGAGGCTCAGGATAATCTCGCGTCTTCATCGCTGTAAAAAAACTATCCACAGGACATTCATACCTGGAAGTTTTAGCAAGAGAACTTACATCCATCGAAGAGGTGCTTTTACAAAAATCAGCCTTAAATAGCCGTGTTTTATCTCACAAATATCAAGCTATATCCTAGCACCGGCACCACTTTCCAACGGGTCCGTTTGCGCGATGCATTGCCAATACAGTGTCCCGAAGATGACCGCAGGCAAGTCCGGCCCTTACAGAGATCACCGCCTGGTGCCGCGACCATCTGCCGCCCGCTGCTACCCCCGTATTTAAGTGCTAACCATCCAGTGGAGATCGCACACTTCATCTTCACCGATCGCAATCGTGCCGAGCTCTCTTGTTTTGCTTCCCTCCGACAGCCTCTTCCGTCCAATTGAAAAGTCGTCCAATATGTCTTAGCGAAGAGGTTGTGGGCGGTGAAGCTTGACCGTGGAGCGATGGAGAGACCGTAGCGCCGTATGTGCACCAGGCCCAGCGAGGAACATTGTTTCCAAAGCAGGGGCGGACGCAGAAGCACCGTTCCCCCCCTGCGTCCGCCAGTGTTCCAAATTCGTGTGATTTACGAAACAAAACGTAATAAGGTTTTAGCCAGAATATGTTTATCTGAGCTGATATCTTCAGACAAGGCAATGCAGAGGTGGATCATTATTTTCCCTCACCAGAAGCGCATATTTTCCAGTTATTTCGCGGCTGCAAGTTCCTAGGATTACCCAGCAGACTTATGTAATCACGCATAAGCATTGTGACCACTTGTGGAGGAAAGCATTTTCAGACCTTACACAGGGAGCTAACATCTAAGACCAATCGTTTCATCATATATTTTCCCAAACAAGCCTAACGTCAGCGGAACACTCACGCACTGGCCTGTAACAAAACCTGTCTATCTTCCGACGGTTAAACATATCCGTTGGCATGAAAGGGTCGCGTGATTGGCCGTTTACTTATTCAGTGCGCGGCCAGAGGAGGCTTCGACCACGCTCATAGGCATCTCATTCTGGCCATCAAAAGAAAACACACATGGTGAATTCTTTGGAGTGTTATAGGGTACTTTCTAGAACAGTCCATAAATCGTTTATTGTTGGATCTGAAGCTTAATTTCTGTTCGTACCGCAGCCAAACAAAGTGTAAAACACAACAAGAAAAACAATGACAATGCGGCTCGGGTCGGCATCGGGATTGCCCTTGACTTCATTGATTCTCCAGCTCAGTTTCATTACAAAATAAAGGGGCCTGAAGGAATCATTCATACAATTCCACCTAGGATCTATCTAGAGCGAAGGGCGAAATCACCACTGAGCATATTTCTGCTGAGTGTGAGGTGAATACAGAAACAAGTATCCTACACAGCAACAATATACGATAGTGCTCAGGCTTCCCACATTGCGGTAATAAAGAACCAAAGAGGCCTCCCCTGCGCCGGTATTCGACATTGCACTGGTCTGGCTGATGCTGCATCTGTTCGCAGGGCTAGCCGACTGTTCTGATTGGATGATTCGGCTGCGACACTGCATCTGCTCCAGCACCAGCTTCACGAGAGCACCCACTTTATCTATTGATTAGCACACACGAAGCGCGTGGCTATCGAGTGGGCCGTGGGTACTGCTGATCTCTCCTCCTCCTTTGGAACCAAATACTTCAGTTGTATTAGGCGAACTTAAGATTATGGAGGAAATATTACACTTCTGGCATGCGCCCCTGGTTTGTGCGGAGACTTGCAAGTCATACGTAATAGTTCCTCTAGACTTCTATGTCCAGACATCAGTCAAATACAAGAAGGCTGGGCATATTCTACTGCTTTCCAACGGACACGTTCAACAGACCCCACAACTATTTCAGTTGCGTTAAATATTGAAGCCATAAATTTGTTTGACACATTAAAAAGCAATGTATGCAAAAACGGCCGTATGCCACAAACCCAGAGTCAGATTTTTGCTTGCTTTTTTGTCCCCACTAAATGGATTAAATTATTTCACTCTTATCTATCCTTATCCACCGCCTCTCCCCCTCCACATGTCGATATTTCTTACGCCACAAAAGTACCATCGACCGTAATGACCGTCGCATTCTCATGTGCACCCAAAGGTGCAGTCAGACAATATTCATGTTTCTCATCGTCTCTGATTTAGCAAGTAGCCGACACGACTATCCCCGTTGTTTACCAGCACCAGCCTGATGGCCCGGTCCGCTAGCTGCAGTCTGGCCTCCTGCAGAAGCCAGCATCAAATCAGGCTGCAGCCAGGTGGTCCGCGAGGGCACCAACGCTCAGCTCAACAATGAACGACCCCGGCCTCAGCCCACGCTGTCTGACTTCTACTGCGGGGCCGCGACACTTGGCCGGGACAGGCTTCAACTTCAATGGCAGCCCAGATCGCAAGGCTGACGTCCGGGCTGATAATGGCCAGAGGAGCGGAGTCAGAGCCCTAGAAGCCTCCGTTGGTCCATGCTTTATAAAACAAATCTACTGTGGATCCACATATGGGCCAGTTCTGTATAGAAGAGAACCAGAGCTTACAAATAAAGTAATTTCCAAGGAAGCCCGGCAGCAGTTTTGCTGCATCGCCCGCCCAAAAACCGCTACCTTCCTATACAGGCCACCTTCCTATACAGGCCCGGGCAGTGACGCGCCTGCAGCAAAACAATGCTGACGTCACTGTTTCGAAGCGCAGGCATCCTAGAATTGGGGGAATGCTACTAAAAAGCAAACGGGGGCTAGGCGGAAAGACCATGTCATGTAGATACACCCCAACCCGAGTCAGCGAGTCAATAGTGCAGCATATCTCTGGGACGCTGGAATAACATAGGGAGCCAGGACACCTTACAGCCCTTTATATGCGGATCTCGTGTATCCCGGCTTGTCTACCAACATTTACAGCCCGGACATATGTTGCGACCAATGATTTAAGGAAAAGAGCAATGGTCATCACAGAACATCGCATACAAACCTGACGGGACAGGAAGACCAAGGCTTATCGTGGAATTCCGACAAAAAATACTACCACAGCTGTATAACATATCAGGACGAAATCTCCAACTGGGCTGTGCCTGGATGGGACACTTGCTGCTCTCTACAAAAGTCTGAGGCTGACAGGTCAAAATAAAAAACCTAGTGACAACAGTAAGGTAGCGATGGTATTCAAGGGCTTATTTCTGGACTTAACCTCCTAAAGATACGTTGAATGCTCCATGAACCTTGCAGTAAACGCAAAATGTGTCGAATAAAAGGTCAATATACCTGTCAAAATAGACACATCGTAACAACTACTTGCCATGGAGAGCTATCACTCCCAGCCGTGACAACAGAAGTCGCAAAAGGACTCTCATCTAGTATTCGTTGCAGGCCACGAACATGTTGAAGCACGGTCGTGTCAACACTCGCCTCTGGGAAAACTTCCAGCTATGGACGTGACTGGTCAATGGCCCGATGAAGCATCTAGTGACACTAGCCTGTCAACAGTCTATCCAACGGGCTAGTGGCGGATCCAGGACTTTATTTCGGGGGGGGCTGGGGGGCTCGAGCCTCTCCCGTCATTGCCTCAGAGCAGCCTCCAGCTATGCAATTACCATAGGCACTCGGGCATTTCGAGGGGGCTTGTGTCCTATCCCCCTTGCATTCGTCACTGCAACGGCCCTTCCAGCTATCGATACAAAGTCAACAGGCAGCGTGCCGCTCACCAGCCTGGCAGAGCTATGCACTACCTCGGGTTTGACAGTGCCAAACTGTCCGCCGAGTCCCTGCGTCTGACGCTGGGCACTGCCCGAGCACCGCGGAACAGCCTAACCCGCAGGTGTTGTACATCGGAACAGTCTACCACTGCCACTTAGTACAGCGGCACAGCATACCTAGTCAGGCAGCGTGCTACAGCACAGTCTAGCTCTCAGGCATAGACCAAACCATCGGTGAGTACGCATCGACTACACAAATTTCAAAATTATGTCGCTTGCGGAAAAAATTAGTGATAAGCCATGTCTGGAGAACAATATGAAACGGCAGCCGACACTCAAATGATCAAACTCCACAGCCCCCGAACGGCTTCCACGGTAGGAGACTCCACTCTAGCGCCGACTGCATTGATGAGAGTACAATAGCAACAAGTGCAAATTCAGCCTTTTAACACGTGCATTGACGGGGGTCTGAGCCACCTTCGCTTTGATGGGGGCGGTTACCCGCCCCCCTAAGATCTCGAGAACCACGGTAGGTAGCGAAAAACGGTAAACGGCGTTGGATAGCCCATCCACTTCTCCATCGAAAATTATTTGAGCCATTTTTGTCAGGTCACATTTAAGGTCACGGGAGGTCAAAACATGCCGTCATAGGGATAACATGTAAATGAAGCTTTTCGGCCATTAAATCTGAACAAGTAAAGATAAAGCAAAACAATTTGAACTATATGAATCCTAACAGCAAGCCGAATCGGATGATATATAATAGAACTTGCTGGGTCAAATTAAGGATTTAACCTGACCTGAGGTCAGGTCAAGGTCAAATTAGGCAAAATGCATACTAGAAACGCAATAACGAGGCAAATCTAATGCAGTTAAAAGAAACGCTCTATCTGTATTCATTACTGAGTTATTCAGTTAAAACCATTTTTCCCCTGCATTTCCAATGGAGAGGTCATGGCTCGTACCTGACCTTAGGTCATCGATATTAAAAATACCGGAACATATTTTAGAAAACTCGGTGGAGCCATTGTGTGATATGAGTGTCAATCGGATAAGTTCACCCTGTTCCGACTTATGTTATCTTAAACTTTTTTGAGGTCAGGTCACTTGACCTGTACTGGTGACCTGACCTAAGATGACCTAACCTTAAAATTTTAACAAAAGTTGTAAGAATAATGAGGAAAAAGGCATACCAAGTACGGCGGCGCTACGCGCCGCCGTTTTTATGCTGTCACCGAAAAACCCGAGGGGGGCGGGTATTGATAGGGGCGGGTATCCGGCCCTATCAATGCACGTGTGAAGAAGCCACATGAAAAAGGCAGTGGTTGTATTTTATTTTTCCAACAGAAAGTTAGGGGATGAATTACAGTCAAAGTATCTTTTTTTAACAAAGCCTTTAACATCCATCCACAGAGGGGAAGAACCTCCCGAATCAATATCATCAGAGATTCACTGAACAAACTGTTTCACGCCAGCCCCAACAACCAAGCCATCCGCAGCGATAACCTCTACAGCGTAGATTATCGGGAACGGCCCAGGTATCCTGGGCGAGGCACCTGTTGCCACAATCCAGTCTGGTCATCGACAGGCTGAAATATATGTATATTTGGTAATACCCACCTAATGAAATGCTGGTGCTCATTCCATACGAAATTTGAGACAGTTGCCTAAAAAATCAATTATTAAGATGATTAAGACGTGAAATTGATGGTTCGTACAAACAAACCTAAATATTACTAACAAATGAGTTAATTTACCACCATATTCGTAAGGAGAGTTTAATCATTACGACAAGAAAGTTTATTTTCCAGTCCCATACTCAACGGTGCAGCAGATCAGAAACTGCGAATGATGTATTTCCTTCGGGATCGCTCAACTTCGCATGCTACTGAGAGCCAACTGCATTCCCGGCAGATGTGAGCAGCTGAGGCCAATGCTCGCAGCAGCACAACGCAAGAACTCCAATCAGGAATACCACGTCTCAAGTATTGCAGGGACGCATCCCTAAAAACTGGCAGATCGGCAGAAGGCATTGTATATGAGCATCGAAAATGTCGGAATTACGACAGGTTTGTCACTCATTCCGCCGGATAATGCGAAACATTAACGTGGTTAAAGATAGTGTTCGGACACATATTTCCTGCCACAACGATTTGGCTTATATAAGATTCATTACGAACGCGAAATCCATAAAGCATATAACTATATCCAAGCCAGATGTGTTTATGCTAATCGCTTCAGTCTCCGCAGCAGTGAGCTTCCATTAAAATTTACCCTTATGTAATGTAGATTCAAATCGTATCCCGCCTTTAAGACCAAACGTCAATGTCCCATCCATAGAACATGACATCCCAAATGGACCTATCATACGAGACATATGTTAGTTATCCTTCGGCAAGCACAGCGTTTACCGCTGCTGACGTGAAAGACTTTGCGACCGGCTCGGGCCCCCAGGACGGGTCTGACACGCTCCATGCCGTGAGCCGGCCACGTTCGCTGCTGTCCCCCGGCCACTCAAGGTGGCGCGTCAACGCTGATTTCATTCGGCGGAGGGCACGCCGTACGACCGGACGTTCACCGAACACAGCTCACGTCACAAGTGTGGCGACGACACCTCGGTCCCGAGCGCACTCACCAGTTCAGCCGCCGCTGACCCTAACGTCATCGCCTCACTGATGTAGCTCAGCGAGACATCGTGAGAAGCTATCCCCAGAGACACACATCTATGGCGCGATATAGCCTGAGAGGCTGGATCACCATACAATAGCGGTACGCCGGAGCCTGCTAATGATCCTGTAGCGTTACGGCAGGTCTCTCGCTGACCTCGAACTACGACGGCGCCGCTTTAACCATCCCAATTTTCCATGAACTTAACGCACCATGCGCGTCGCCCACGGCCTCAGCACCTGTTCCAGGAAGGGAGGTCGGAGCGGGCCCATTAGCGGGGCCCGCCGCTGTACCGGTCCCAGCGGACGCACGTGGTGGTCATTGTCGACACCCGAACACGTTCGTGACCCACGTCGGTAACGGCGCGGCGCGGCTTAACGCCACCCGTTGCCATCACCACAGATGCCGCGCCTATCACACTTATTCGGCACGGCCCAGGAACGGTTTGTTTGTTCCCGCATTATATCTAACATATATACAGCTGACACGTAATGTCGGGTCTTGTCGGGTCTTAGTTCTCCGAATTCTGTCAATTGTGAATGTCAAGTGCTGATGACTATGCACTGGAAGACTGCCAGAAAATACAGCGCGGAAAGGTTGGCAGGTGATTGCATAAGTGCCGATTTGAGGTCAGCACTAACAAGCTTGAAGTTATATGGGTCAGTGACGTAAGTAATGATCTACTTTCTACAAATAAGAAATGTTTCTGTTAATACCACGCCGAGAAAGAGCCAGTTGAAATTATCAAGCTCCCTCCGAGTCACGTTTGGTCGGTAATGAAGCCGACAGCCGCCTCAGTTCTAATTACAATGCCACGCGAACTCTGCGTTATGTTAGTTAGTGGAAGGCCTCGTATACGCACTGGACAGGAATACATCATAGCTACTTTACATTAAAACTAGAACACATTTGAATTCGAGGGAAGCGTAGGAATATACTATGAATATAATATATAATAAACACTTAACGACAAAAACCAAGATATAACCTAAAATTATGCATTCTAATTGCTTAACAGGCCATCTATCTAGCATAACCTCTGAGTCATCCGAGGTAAAAGAAGAAATCACGGGTTATTCCCCCATGGAAAAATGGGGATTTTGACAGAAATCATGATTCCAGCACTAACCGTTTGGGTGCATCATCGTCACCATAACTGGGGAAGGGGGAGGAATCTAAGGGAGTGCAGAAAGCGCTCCCCGCTTGGAGGCAAGACGTATCATTCGCAGGATTTCTATTGACTTGTCACTTCGCAAAATTTATCAACCCATTCTCAATTCTAGATGAACCGCTGTAAGCCCCAGTCTAGCTCAAAGAGCCTACAACAAAGAACTACAGCTTGACACCATCCCAATATAAGGAAATATGACACTCCACTTTCTGCACCTATAATGAATACAAACACCCCTATACTACTATAATAAAATGTCCTGCATCAGCACCGATAAAATATTTTTCATAGCTGAGCTCAATAAACCTAAGAAAAAATATTGCATTTTCCACCTGAAGCTTCGGCGGCATACGGCGAAAATATGCAAACCTAGATTAAACAAGTGAGGGAGCAAATTTAAGCCGGATAATTTTTCACTGAAATTCCGACAAATGTTGCGGGAAAAAATGCAAAGATTTTCTCAGTCATAGCTTTACCAAGTTCCCAATATTGGCCGCCGACGGATCTTTATCTCCCTCAACATTAATAAAGATCTAGTCAGTGCCTCGCAACAAGCCTCCTCATTCCAAGCTCTCGTTCCAAAACCCTCCGCCGGTGGCAGGACTGTCCGGGACAAACCATTCTAGCTCTCACTCAGCTGTTGAACGGAATACTTTCTCACATGAAAAGTATCGAGTGAATGGCTTGAGCACAAAAAAACAAACAGGCACGGTGATACACACAACACATTCAAACCAAAGGCATGTACTCATGCTGTGCAGTGCGAGTGAGGATGCAACATTAAACACACGGCCAGCCTATGTAAGAGCCTGTACCGGCTGGACCCAGGGATCAGTCCCTGGAGGAATGATGTCCTGGCTCAGCATAAGCTGAACTGCCAAGCGGTAGGCTGGAGCTGCACTAATACAATGCTCGGTTGTTTGTCCAACTACGAATTATCCCGGTGGAGCAAACGTTGTTCTTGAACGGGCGGCTCTTTCACGTCAGGCATGGCTCCTCAATGTAAAATCCTTCTGTTTCTGAGTCTTACAATAATCGCTAGCGCGCACGCATTTAACTTTGGAACGGGTCGGAACTAAGTATTACCAACCATCCCGGATCTCGAAACACACAAACACGCATATAAGAATCAGCTTATTGACTCAACACAATTTGGACAACTATTTATTTTTAATGCATGAGAGCTGACCTTGGGCGCCAAACATTGTAAGAGCCGTGGATGACAACATGAAAGTGGGGTTATCCACAACATATTTCAAAAAGCGAGTACTGGGTACCTTATCAGTGAATGAATAAACCAATTAAACGCAGATCCCGTTTCCCAAAAAAGTGACGTTACATTCACCCCACACCCCTCGGAATATTTCCGACCCAACCAGACTTCTCCTACTGGCGTCAAAATTGTAGCTCTGCTACTCTATACTTTGCCACTTGAGATCCAGTTCCACTGCTCTTTAAGCTTGGCGATACGGCCTAGACTGGGGCAGCCGAGGTGTTGTACAGGCACAGCTGCAGACTTCAGCAGGTCACCGCACTGGCTCTACGCGGCTTCACAGGGATGCCAGTGTAACGGGCGAATCAGGCGGGAGCAACAGGCGGACACGTGGCAGTAGAGCTGTCTCACCGGGCGGTGCACATCACAGCATCTCCACAGGAGCAGAGCCGCCGGCTGGCCACACATTTCAAGCATTGCAGGTCCAACTATTATCTATAGACATTTAAAAAGGAGCAATTTCCTCCTTACACGAAACAGCTAAAACCCCATGGACATCAACGCAATAGCAATTTCCTCCTTACGCGAAACAGCTAAAACCCCATGGACATCAACGCACTGAGTGTTTTACGTTGTTTCAAAATATGAAACCATCGAAATCTACCAATGGTTTAGAAACACCATATTTGTTGCTATTATTCCACATACCACAGAGGATGCGGAAGTGGAAAGTTGGGGTGTATATACTTTGATATCGAATATACCCGTTTTCCCTGAGACGTGAAAGCCCTACTGCCACGGCATGAGGAATAGGATTCTAGGCTTATAGTCCAAGGCACTAGTTAAAAGCGCAACGAAAACAAAACGAGGCTTGCATGACACATTTTGTCGAGCGTCCACAGACTACCAAGGTTTTAAGATAAACGGATGATAACAGCAGCAGCTGGCTAATTCACATGGGAAATCGCCTAGCTTCTGACATTAAACAACGTCAATGATACCTGATAGCTTTTATATTTTTTCAGCGCAAGAGTTTTACCCGGGAGCGTTCAGTTACAACACTTTGTAACGCCTTGCGCCAGAAAAAGAAACCAGACAAACGTTGGCAGTTCTCTTGACATTAGGCCGCCATTGAATAGAACGGCAATAGGAACGGAACGTGAGCCTGTTTTCAAGTAATATGCAAATAAATTGTGGTTTGTTTCTTTTGAAACAGAAATACCTTACGTCCTCCTACTTGAGCTTTCCAACTCTGGAATCTGTATAACATAACATATTGTGCTCCAACTTTATAAGAAAAATTATTATAATTGGACCAATAACACGCGCATTGACGGGGGCGGGTACCCGCCCCCCCTCGGGTTTTTCGGAGATAGGTGAAAAACGGCGGCGCTACGCGCCGCCATACTTGCCATACCTTTTCCCTCATTATTTTTACAGCTTTTGTCAAAATTTTAGGGTTAGGTCATCTCAGGTCAGGTCACCAGTACAGGTCAAGTGACCTGACCTCAAAAAAAGTTTAAGATAGCATAAGTCGGAGCAGGGTGAACTTATCCGATTGAAACTCATATCACACATTGGGCCCACCGAGATCTCTAAAATATGTTCCGATTTTTTTTATATCGATGACCTAAGGTCAGGTACGAGGCATGACCTCTCCATTGGAAATACATGGGAAAAATGGTTTTTACTGCATAACTCAGTAACGGATAGTGATAGAGCGTTTATTTTAGCTGAATTAGACTCGCCTGGGCTTTGCGGTTCTAATGATATGCATTTTATATAATTTGACCCTGACCTGACCTCAGGTCAGGTCAAATACTTGATTTGACCTAGCAAGGTCAAATTATATATCATTCAATTCCGCTTGCTGCGAGGACTCATATAGTTCAAGCCGTTTTGCTCTTTCTTTACTTGTTCAGATGTAATGGCCAAAAATTTAATTTACATGTTATCCCTATTACGGCATGTTTTGACCTCTCGTGACCTTAAATGTAACCTGACAAAAAAGTTCAAATATTTTCGATGGAGAAGCGGATGGGCTACCCAACGCCGTTTACCATTTTTCGCTACCTACCGTGGTTCTCGAGATCTTAGAGGGGGCGGGTACCCGCCCCCTCGTCAAAGCGAAGGTGGCTCAGACCCCCGTCAATGCGCGTGATAAGGAAGCACGATTGATGACATAGATTCGTTATAAAGCCTCGGATTCGAACAAACTGAAAGAAACAAAAATAAATGTCGTTCAAATACATAAAAACCCATGCGTAGCCTGTGGACGTACCGAAATTCAAACAGAGCCGGGGAACAAACAAAGGCTACAAAAAGCTGAGTCTAAGCTATCTTGGTTCTGGCCAACGGGGGCCGCAGCCTGGAGTATTACCCTTGGAGGACAGTTTGGCTGGAGCGGTGATGATGGTGACTTTTTTCTCTTCAGACACTTCTTTCTTCTTCCTCTTCTTCTTCTCCTCCTCCTCCTCATCCAAATCATTATCCTCCTTGACACTATCATCCTTCTCCTTCACATCTTTATGCTTCTCCTTCAAATTTGTATCCTTCTCATTTAGTAATTTATGTTTGTCCTGCAAATCCTTATCCTTTTCTTTCAAAGACTGACGCTGCTTTTTCAAATCTTTAGGCTTATCCTTCGAATCCTTAGGCTTATCCTTCAAATCCTTAGGCTTATCCTTCAAATCTTTATGCTCATCCCTGTCCTTACCGTCCTCGAGAGTGCCATATGATGAGTTTGTACTTGCGGCTGTGACCTTAAAGCGTTCCGTCATGGCTGGCGATCTCTGCGCGTGCCCTCAAACGGCCCTCGGCACAGCTGAAACGTGGGGAGAGATGCCGTTAGCCAGTTGTAGAAACTACATGTATTGTGACTCAAGGTTTCCGTTTTTTCCGTTCCACAGATTTTGCACCAGGACTCAAGCTGTGATGATGTCACGCCTCTGTCCAGCATCCCTTTTAATGAGCAGGGTTATCTATCGACATTGGTTTAAAAAAATGAATGCATCAGCATTCAGAGCAAAAGGTACTTAGCAGAACAGGAACAGAACATCTGAGCATATTGAGCTTCATATTTAGTAGCACAAGCTTCTATACAACACACATCTATTTCTATACAATACACCGACTTTTACAAACTATACAAGTTAAATACAATACATCCACCACCGATTCTTTTCGAAAGAGAAGGTAGCTCTAACGCTAAAAGTAATAGACAAATCCAATACTTTGAAATTCGTTTCGCGCCAACTACATATTGCAAATTTTCCCCTTTAGCGCAGCCCTCGAACCTGGGGCGTCACGATCGCATCTAAAATTAGAAATGTAGATGATATTTACCCTAACAAAATATGCTCCGAAAATAGAATTATAAGCTATACCTGGATATTTACTAGTAGCTGTCAAGTCGTCAATACTGACCACCCTTACGCCGTATTTCTACGCTGAATACCTTGCAAACATGTGTTTGCAGCACATGTACACTTCGAGCACGGAGCTGTGACTGTGGCAGGGGCGGGGCCCCTTCCAGGCGCCTCCACGACATCCCTCCCTGTCCAAATCACAAATTCAAGGGAATGTGGCACCTTGGTATAATTCAGACGGCCGTGATTTTATTGCTTCTGATAAAGCTAATAATCCTGATATTTGTTTTATTCAGTTTTACTCTGTTAGAAATAAAAAGTTTTCTAGATAGCATGACGTCAAATCGGCGTATGACTTGGTCATGCTTTGTGCCAGACTGAACCGTTTAATGTGCGCCAAAGATGAATACGAATACAAATGAAAAAAATTGGTAAAAAATTTATCGTTGAGCCTAAGTGATATCTATAAAATTATTATATTTGTCTTCACATGTTAAAACCTATTTCGCGTTTCAAACTATTCAATAAAGCAGGTTATACCCATTTGTAATCGACAGAACCAAAGTCATTTTTGGCACAGAGGTTTAAAAGATGTCCAAGAAAGAAACAAATTGTCCGCGCAGCAAGCGCAGCGGAGCCTGAGCATGACGTCACTTTCCAAGGATCGCCTCACAGCAAGTAAACAATCGGGGATAACGGAATCAGCAGGTGATGAAATTTGACATTTTTTATCCACGATTGGTAAGTTCTGGACAGATGAAATATGGATCAAGCGGTTTCTCGGCACGCTCTATCACATAGCTATCTTAGTTCAAATCCCGCAATGAAAATGCCACATTCCTTTTAACAAACGATAACGCGCACCCCTTGACTCTTCATGGCAGCATCTCGCAACCTAGAAATGCAATTTTCTGTTCCTTCCACCACTAATACTGCAACTCCCGGTTCTAGTGCGACTGAGGTGGCCCTGCGCCTGGCGCTCCGCCGCTGGGACAGGCCTCTTCGTCCTGGCTGGAGGGTGGTCGGCTGGCCGGTGACATGGTTGTCGTGACAAGCTAACCCACCCCCCACTCGGTCGCTCGCAATCCCGCCCACTCGGTCACTCGCAAGCCTTCCCACTCGGTCGCTCGCAAGCCTTCCCACTCGGTCGCTCGCAAGCCTTCCCACTCGGTCGCTCGCAAGCCTTCCCACTCGGTCGCTCGCAAGCCCACCCACTCGGTCGCTTGTAAGCCCGCACACTCGGTCGCTTGCAAGCCCGCACACTCGGTCGCTCGCAAGCCCGCCCACTCGGTCGCTTGTAAGCCAGCTCACTCGGTCGCTTGTAAGCCAGCTCACTCGGTCGCTTGTAAGCCAGCTCACTCGGTCGCTTGTAAGCCTGCCCACTCGGTTGCTCGCAAGCCCACTCACTCGGTCGCTCGCAAGCCTTCCTTCGCAAGCCTTCGGTCGCGCGGCGGACTGTCCGTGCTCCCCCAGGTGCTTATTCTGCCGCTGGGTGCGACGTTGGTGACTCGCCGCGGGCCTCGGCGGGGACTCCGCGGGTGAGATGTGGGTGTCGTGAAGTGGTCTGATCGCGACGTGGCGGGTGTTGCAGGGAGGATATAAGCTATGTAGTATTGTGCGCCACACTGTGTTACATACCCAGTGCGTGAGTTGTGGCAAGAATGCATATTCTTGCAAAAAAAACCGCAACGCAAAAAAAATATTAGGCTGTATTGATGATGTGTATCAAAATTCATTTTGTTGCTTGGCGGATTTGGTTTCGCTTTGCCCCGTGTAATGTTGTGTTTACCATTTTTACTACTCTGTCATCGCTTGTGTGGCCTGGGTGTATTTTGAGCCGTGTCGACGTTATTTATGGGTTCCCCGCCGGGGGCGTCATGGTTGCGGGAGCTCTGACCAGGCTGTAAGAGGTCGCCGTCCTCACCGTGTTAGTACAAAATTTACTGTATGGATCGAGAATAACCATTACTTGAATGACATGATACCAGATATCTTGGCCGACAGCAGCCTGGTAATTGGCTGCAAAAACGTTAAAAAACATTTATCACTCCCTTGAACTTCAATATCCATTGCACCTTCCTGCACTCTGACATGGGGGCCCGTTAAATTTTTCCCGTCATCATCACTCGCTCGTTTGGGCTCTACCGCCAAGCTTCATCTCATTTCTATGTGTTTGGTTTTATCCCAGGTGTACATGTGTACAAATATATATGTATGGATGTTAAGTTATGCGACAGGTTGAAATATCAATATGTCTAAATTACCAGTTCATTATATCTCTTCACCTCGTCGATCTCTGCTACACCCTCATAGCTTCAATCACTTGTTGGTAGGTACCAGCAAACGGACATTAGCACCAAGTTAGTAGGCAATACCATGCAAGCAGAAGTCCTGTGAAAACAGCAGAGGAGCATAGTCTAAATTTGACAACCTTGCTAATATAGGGCAGATACAGTGACCGGGAGTTAATTGAAGTGGTATTTCTGCTTGGATTCCACTTCCATTTGTCCCTAAAAATACCCTAAAATTTAGTATGACCGTTTGACAGCCCTCACCTGCACTTTTTTTGGAATCAGCCTGCTTCAATCTCTTTGTTCCAGTGGACCCCGTAAATAAATTCCTCATACTCCGAAATTGTATCGGCCGCACATGCTCACACGTCTTTAGCACGTTGCAAACTAGATATCACACTACTGCAGTGGTATGTGTGTTGCTGCTCAGGTTTTTTATGCATAGCAGAGGCATTGCAAAATCTTACCAAATTCATATCTAAATGTACCAATTAGATAGGTGAATGTGGTGTAGGATTACGTGCTCACAATGAAGGGGAAAGAACATGCTGACAAATCGGGACAGAACACAAGCGAAGCAAGCATATTTGAGTCCTCAACAGGCTGCAGTAAAGATACAGGCAATGAGGGTAAAAGAGTTGGGTGAGCCCCAGGCTAGCTTGGCAAATCAAAACAGTGACCTAGGCTCTGTGGCCAAATTGTGATATGTATCGGACTGACAATCCACACCATTAGGGACTATTTCCGGGCACTATAGTGCAATCTGTGCTTAAGTACCGGTCATGGGTGCCGATTATGTCGCTGGCGTAGCATTGCCGCCTTATGCGAGTTCGGGTGGCCGCGTGGCGCCTGGGATGGGGAGTGAGGTCGGTTTACCCGCTGGGTTATACCCTATCCTCTATGCTGACTGACTGACGACGTCCGTTCGAGACCATTGACTAACTGACATGCCTGCCCATGCACGCCTGCTGCCGTCCGATGTGTGGGTCTCACATATGTTTTGCATGTCTTGTCACTGCACTGAGCTGGTTTTATGTGTGTTCTGTAATAATAAATATAATTGATTCACAGTGCTGGTGAAATAACACTTTAAAAAGTTGATTACTAATTATTATCCTAATCAGCAGTCCCATCCACATCATCCAGCTGAATCTCACTAGGGACCAGCCACGCTCAGACATCAGCGGTGAGCAAACACACAAAGAACAGTGTTCCCCTCTGACTCCGGTAGGGCTTGTATCCCGTGAGATCTAAAAGTTTGATGACTACACCTACACAGACACAGATCCCAAACGTCTCTCTTCACAGGTTCCAATTACTGTAGAGGCAGATCCGAATGTTTGTCCAGGTGTCCTAATAAAGAATGTAATGAAACTGTTGGGGACAACGAGGATGGCATTCAATGTGACAAGTGTAAGGGCTGGTTCCATGCTGTTTGCCAAGGTGTTCCGAAAATGGCCCTTAAAGCTATGGATAGGCACCATCCCCTTCTTCTTTGGCTCTGCCACATGTGCAAGGTCTGGCTGCCAGCAAAGGTTGATTCACCTGTTCACCTGGTTGACAACAAGAGAATTCAGGCTCTGGAAGAGAAGATCTCTAACCTGAATCCTCCACCAAGTCAGGCACTGGGGGAGAAAATCAGCAGGCTCCACCAAGACATGGACAGCCGCATGATAAATCTGGAACAAGCACTGGTTAAGCAAGGTACTGTGATCACTGATCAGGCAAGGCTAATGGAGAAAGAAATGAAGGACCAAGCAAGCATGAAGACCACATATGCTGACATTGGCCGTGACAGCTGTGTTTCTATGGTTGACACTGACCAAAAAGGTTGAGGCTGTGCAAGTAAAAAAATTGTCCAACAAGGATGCAGTGACCATGAATGGAGTTTTTGACGACTTCATGGATAAAGAAAAACGAAAATGCAACATAGTGGCCCACAACTTGCCAGAACAGCCAGGTGACACACACACAGAGCGATCTGCAGCGGACAATGCCCTCTTCACAGGCTTGGTTAGGGAGGAGTTCAGTACTAATATTAGAATGTTGAAGTCATTCCGGGCTGGTAAAGTGATACCTGGGAAACCTCGTCTTCTGGTACTTACTCTTGAACACGAAAGGATCAAGCACGATATCCTGAAGCTGGCCCCACAGCTCAGGAGCTCAACAAAGTGGGGGATGGTTTACCTGAATCCAGACCTGACCTGGAAGGAAAGGCAGGCAAACCAACAACTGCGCACAGAACTGCACAGGCGTCGTGCTGCTGGAGAGACTGACCTTGTCATACTGAGAGGTAAAGTGGTTTCCAAGAAAAGGGCATCAGGCACTCAAGCTGAAGGAAGTGGTCTACCTTCTGCCAGGACCACATCTGCCCCAACTTCTAACCACAACCTACCCGTACCAGTGACAGCTCCTGCCACAGGTGCTGTAGTAGATCCTAAACCTGCAACAGATAGGTCTGCAGAAGCTGGACAGATCTCAGATGCAACAAGTGCTAGCCTTGGCAACATGGCTGCACCTGCAAGAAACATGGGTACTAACCAGCAGAGTAACCATAGTGCAAGGGACTGACGTCAGAGAGTGAAAATTGAAGGTCTAGGTTTGCGAGCACTGTATACCAACACTGACCAGTTCATAAACAAGCGGGATGAGTTGTGTATGCATATTGCAGGCAGGGAACCTGATATCATTCTTTTGACAGAAGTGATCCCCAAGGCTCAGACACTGCCAATTTCTCTTGCTCTTTTGTCTCTCCCAGGTTATGTGCTTTACACGAACTTTGACCCGTCACAAGCTCGCCTAGGATCAGCAGGTATTCGTGGCATTTCCATTCTTGTTAAGGACACATTCAATGCTGCAGAGATAACGTTCTCTGGTTACAACCACATTGAGCACCAGTGGATCAACCTAAGGCTTAGAGGTGGAGATAGGTTGTTGGCCGGCTGCATCTACAGGAGTCCATCCGGAAATGACACTGAAACCATGAATAGTCTCAGATGTCTTTTTCAGGCTGTAAGCAGCTCCAATCCGTCCCATCTTCTTATAGCAGGAGACTTAAACCTACCACAGATTAACTGGTCTTCAGTTGTTTCCTCTGCCCCGCCATCTGATATATCACACACATTTATGAGTTTGTTGGGGATTTGTTCCTGTTTCAGCATATTCAGCAGCCAACTCGCTATCGCAATGGCACTCGCCCTAGCACCTTGGATTTGGTGTTCACCAATGAAGAGGACATAATCAGCCATCTCAGCTACCAACCAGGATTGGGCCTGAGCGACCATCTGGTGCTAGAGTTCTGCTTCAACTGCTACACACCTCCACCGGTGACCATGCGGGACAGGCTAAACTTCAATAGAGCAGATTTTACCAAACTGAGATCTCTACTTGATTTTAACGAGTGGAACTTTCTCAGGGAGGCAGATCTGGATGAAGTATACAGCACATTCTTGCAGGTCCTTGAAGAAATGGTCCAGGAGTGTGTCCCCACTTGTAGGAAGAGGCCCAAACACAATAAAATTTACATGACTCCTGAGGCTATAAGTCTAAAGAAGAAACAAGCCAGAGCATGGAATGCCCACAAGACATCGGACGGATACCCCGAACTCAGTCTCACATTCGCCAGATATACAGCTGCACGAAATCAGCTCCGCACCATGACTAGAAAGCTCCTATAGAATCATGAAGAGAATGTCATCAGAACCTTGAGACAATCTGTGAAACCCTTTTGGAGGCATGTCAACTCCCGACTAAAAACCAAGTCCAAGGACCAGGACCTTGAGGGCGAAGACGGCACACTACATAGCAGGGACTCAGAGAAGGCGGAAATTATAAATCGATTTTTCTGCTCAGTCTTCACTAGAGAGAACAAAGACTTCATTCCTGCTTTTTCAGACAGAGCCGCAAACCAGACCCTATCAGATATTATACCACCTGAATTGGTTAGCGCCCGTCCCCTCCAACTAAAACCGTGTGGGGCTCCTGAACCCGATCAACTGCATCCTCGAGTTCTCAAAGAGACTGCAGCTGTTATCTCTGGTCCTCTTGCTATCATGTTCCGCAGATCCATGGACTCCGGTGTTCTCCCAGATATATGGAAGAAAGCCTCGGTTGTGCCCATTCACAAGAAGGGTAGCAGGCAGAAACGAAGCAACTATCGCCCCATCAGTTTGACGTCCATTGCCTGCAGAGTGATGGAAGCTATAATAAGGGATCAGCTCATGGAGCACATGATGCACTACAACCTTCTCTCGCTGGCTCAACACGGCTTTCGTCCGCGGCGCTCCTGCGACTCCCTTCTGTTGGAAACCGTTGACGACTGAACCAAATGTTTGGAGGCCAGAAACCCCCTTGATAGCACCTACCTTGACTTTCGGAAAGCCTTCGATGCAGTGCCGGACAACAGACTCCCCCAAAAACACAAAGGCTACGGAGTCACAGGAAAACTGCTCAGATGGATTGAGAGCTTCCTCTCTGAGCGAGAGCAAAGAGTAGTGCTATATGGATGCGCATCAGGCTGGGCCCCAGTGATAAGCGGTGTACCTCAGGGCTCTGTGCTCGGTCCGATGTTGTTTCCAGTGTTCATAAATGACCTGCCTGACGTGATCCGGTCCGCGACGAAAATATTTGCAGACGACACAAAGATATATGTCCCAATATCGCATCACAGCTCTGCAGATACCCTCCAGTCATACACCAACAAGGCCACCGAATGGGCTGACCAATGGCAGTTGCCCTTCAACGAAGATAAGTGCTCAGTCCTACATGTGGGCTCCTCTAATGTCCACCATGTGTATCACATGAGAGGGGTAGCGCTACAGGGGTCCAGCCTTGAAAAAGACCTAGAGGTGTCTATCGAAAGTGACCTCAAATTTCGGGAGCACGCTGCTGGGGTGGTCGCTAAGGGGAATCAACTGCTTGCAGTTATACGGAGGTCATTCCAGAAGATTGACAAGTCGAGCCTCCCCATCCTTTACAAGAGGCTTGTTCGACCCTTCCTTGAGTATGCGAACATCACATGGGGACCCTTCAATCGTTCCGATCAAAAGAGCCTCGAACGGGTCCAGAGACGTGCAACACGAATGATCCGACAAATCCGCCATAGACCCTACAGTGAACGCCTTGCAGAGCTGGACTTACCCTCGCTTTATTACAGGCGTAAGCGAGGTGATATGATCCGCGTATACCAAATACTAAACGGTCTGGTAGATCTCGAGCCATCAATCCTCTTCGAACGCGATCGCAACACACGCACGAGGAGCCATCCCTCCAAACTGGTGAAACCAGCGGCGGTGTCTCGTGTGCGCAGGAACGCTTTTGGCGTCCGGGTAATAAACGACTGGAATAGTCTTCCAACAGACGTCGTCTGTTCGCCCTCCATCAGCGCCTTCAAAGCAAGGCTCGACAATCACCGGCTCGAACACAAGTACACCACTCCCGACACTGACTGAGAGCCCACTGTCTACACACAACCGAGCTCGTTGAGAACGGCGTCTACAGGCTTTTAGTAGCCTACTATGCCGACGACCATCAGGTATCAGGTATATTTTGCCCATGGAAACCAAGTGAAGGTTAAGTTAGATGCGGGAAGTTAAGGTATATCAAGTATCCTGACATTTCAAAATATAAATCTGTCAAAATTACAAGACCATTGTATGTTGTCACCACACCAATCTGGAACACACCCTCATACTTTCAATGGCCTGTTGGTAAGTACACACAAATAGACAATAGTACCCAATTAGTAGGTGCTACCATGCAAACACAAGTCCTATAAAAGTAGCAGAGCAGCATATTCTGCATCTGCTGAGCATGTTAATGCAAGGCAGGTGCAGTCACTAGGGATTTGAAGGCACAGTACTCCAGATCTCAGGGTGCTAGGTAGAGGACGACATCCAAACTGAATTTTCCGCTCCATTCTGGGATATTTTTACTAAATTCTCCACCCCCTTTTCAAGTAAAATATTTTACCAAAATTCAAAAGCCCTAGTGTATGGTGTATATTCAATAGTCCTCGAGCATGAAAAGTATGGCTGTACGAAATGATCAAAAAATAATTTCTAAATTTAAATTAAGCGTTTTATTGGACGGAAACTATAGTGACATTTGAATTCTCCACTTGCTGCAGGGCATTTCTAAGCCATAAAGTGGTGGCCATATTGCCCAATATTCCCCCTGCTGTGTTAACCTGTGCACGGCCCTGAACAGGCCAGTGCCTACCAGTTACATGTCATTTCGGTAACGAGGTAGGTGGCCTCACACATGTTGCCAGATAGAATCACAGCAGGTTAATCTACATCATAAGTACCACTGTTCAAAAGCTCCTATGAATCAAAACTTCTTTCCATAAGAATCACCACATGTTAATCCATATGATATGTGCCAGTGTTCAAAGATACCTCCAGTGAAGTCCAGTGAAATATTCCAAGTAGTCTAGCTGTTTTTGAGGTTGCTGAAACATCTTTCGGTGACATGTTCCTAGTGCCGATTTTTTTGGCGTTGCTGAGTGACCCTTTCATAAATCTGTGGTATTTCTTATTTGATATTTTTACGCGTAGCACGGCATAACCAAACCTCACCTCACCTTTTCTCGATTCAACGACCTACAGCGCACCTAACTTGCCAGTGGCACTTTCGCCTTTGTTGGCCAACCGCGGCTTCGCTGCATGCCTAGCCTAGCCTAGCCTAGCCTAGCCTAGCCTAGCCTAGCCTAGCCTAGCCTAACCTAACCTAACCTAACCTAACCTAACCTAACCTAACCTAACCTAACCTAACCTAACCTAACCTAACCTAACCTAACCTAACCTAACCTAACCTAACTCCAACCTAACCTAACCTAACCTAACCTAACCTAACCTAACCTAACCTAACCTAACCTAACCTAACCTAACCTAACCTAACCTAACCTAACCTAACCTAACCTAACCTAACCTAACCTAACCCAACCTAACCTAACCTAACCTAACCTAACCTAAAACCTAGCCTAGCCTAGCCTAGCCTACCCTAACCTAACCTAACCAAACCTAACCTAACCTAACCTAACCTAACCTAACCTAACCTAACCTAACCTAACCTAACCTAACCTAACCTAACCTAACCTAACCTAACCTAACCTAACCTAACCTAACCTAACCTAACCTAACCTAACCTAACCTAACCTAACCTAACCTAACCTAACCTAACCTAGCCTAGCCTAGCCTAGCCTAGCCTAGCCTAGCCTAGCCTAGCCTAGCCTAGCCTAGCCTAGCCTAGCCTAGCCTAGCCTAGCCTAGCCTAGCCCAGCCTAGCCTAGCCTAGCCTAGCCTAGCCTAGCCTAGCCTAGCCTAACCTAACCTAACCTAACCTAACCTAACCTAACCTAACCTAACCTAACCTAACCTAACCTAACCTAACCTAACCTAACCTAACCTAACCTAACCTAACCTAACCTAACCAGTTGTGGTTAACACCAGTTGTGGTTAACACCAGTTGTGGTACTCGGAATATTGCACTGGAGGAAGTTTTGAACAGTGGCACTTATGATACATATATTAAGTCATGATTCTAATTAAAGGAAGCTTTGATCCATAGGAGCTTTTGAACAGTGGCACTCAGGGGCGTAGGAACGGTTTGAAAAGTGGGGGGCCAGCCTTAGAGGGGGCCCACCTCAAGGGGGGCCCCAGTCCATGGGGGCCCATAATTATAAAAAAATTAGTTAGATCGTTTGGTGTCAATAAGGCACGCATGCACACTAGGATGCCAACGTATGGAAAATTGAGGAATTAAATTTTGCCCTATGATTTTGATTTTTACCTATTATGATCTAATAAATCATAGTAAAATGCAAAAAACATTTTTTGTTTTTTTAACTAGACCCTGTTAAAATACGAAATACATTTTTAAGCTCTTTTGGAGGATTTCAATCATTTTTTACCACGAGTGCGTTTCTTATATTTTTAGATGTTTAGGCCCTTTTATCACATTTACAAAATTAAAAACTGTTTAGAAAACTACAGACAATGGTTTGATACCAAACAGCCTCACTTCGCTATGCCTAATCAACATTTTGCTTATTTAATGAAAAAAATGGGAACATTTATTTAGGCTGTTACGGATCCCTTCTTTCCATCATTAGAGATTTATTTAGGTAAAGGCTGATCACAATAAATACGTCTAGCTATATTTCGATGCCTAAAATGCAGAGCCCCAGCATGACTGCAAGTGCAATGTAGGTACTTGATGGCCAGCTTTGTGATGCTGTGGAGGTGTGGGCGTGGTGATATAGTGGTTAGCAACCTTGCTTTCCACGCGACCAACCCGGGTTTAAGGCACGGCAGATTCCTTGTGCAAGGAGCAATTTGACTCCCAAGAAATCCCTCGCAACAGGGAAAGAGTTGGCGACGCCATATAACCCTGGCATCGAAGGACGTCACACCTTTCTATGGCTCAGGGACGACTGTTGCTCGGCATTTGATGCGGGGTCCGTATCCGATTCATGCTTTGTGTTGGGATTGATATGGGATGGAGTTTGATTGGGACCAGTTCTCGGGACTCATTAGGAAACACTCGGGTAGTAGGTGCCTTGGTTTTTTCACGAAGCGCTCCTCCTCCAGGCGCTTGTAGGCAGCGTACTTGCTGATATTTGCATATACGTTGCGGGGGCCCACCTCAAAAGGGGGGCAGTATCCCCTGACCCCCGGTTCCTATGTCTATGCCGCCCAGGGGCCGCCAAATTATATCGGAGGGCCCCAAGGTCCAGACCATGGCTCAGGAACCTGGATCAGTCAGCTCAAGGGCCCAGACCAGTGCATTAGCCTCGGGACCAGCTTATCAAGGGACCCTACATAAGCACAGGACCCCTAGAAGTTCATCACAGTGGAGCCCCCAGATTCGCACAGGGTGCCAGATTAGCTTAGGGGCCCGGTTCAGCTCGGTGGTCCCCAGGTCAACTTATGTAGGGTCTCAAAACAGCTCAAGGGGCTTGTTCAACTCACGGATCCCAGCTTAGCTTAATGACGCTAGAACAGTTCAGGGGCCCCAGACCAGCTCAGGGCTCTTGTTCAGCACAGGCCAGCTCAGCTCAGGGGCCCAGATCGGCTGATATAGGGTCCCCTCTCATACCAGCTCAGGGGCTCCCTTCAAGCTCACGGCCCCCAGCTTAGCCCAGGGACCTTAGAAGAGTTCAGGGCTCCCATACCAAATCAGGGGCCCAGTTAAGCACAGGGATACCCAGATTAGCTCAGGGCCCCAGCTAGGCTTAGGGTGTCCCAGGGTGTCTGATATAGAGTCTCAGAACACAGTGGCGTAGCCAGGATTCGGCCAAGGAGGGGTCCGACTACCGTCGGGGGCCCCAGACCGGGGGTCCCCTTAGTAACTGGGGCCCATCTCCTATATCTTTTGTATAGTATTTTAACATTCACACGAAGGAAATTTTGTTGTGCCTTTTTAAGCATTTATTCTTATTTTGTTTATAGCTTGATTTTTTCGATTCGACCAAATGTTGGTAAACTAAGGTCACCAAATATTAAGGATGGCCCATACCTTATATGGTTGCGTGGCTATAATAACAGGTTTGTGCCATATTTCGGGAAGTTCAATGTTGATGCGCGCATGATGTTACACCCGAGTCTACCTCAATTCACTCTGGTAATCAGACATGAAGTTATTGAAGGTCAGTCGTTTTGAGTACGGAGAAATTATCTTCTACGGGAAATGATTAGCAATTATTTTCCGGTGTCGAATCCATGAACTCTTTAATCAGGAAATTTCAAAAGAAACGGAAAAAACGAAAAAATACAAAGGACATGTAGTGTGTCCCGAACGTTACATAACCTCTATTCCATCGATAGATCCTGTTGAGATCCAGTTACTTTCTTACCCTTGCTATCTTGTAAACGAGCAAATTACCAAGACAAAAGGCGCCTGAGATATCTATCGCCTTGGATCTCTCTGTCATTGTTATTTTCAACCTTTCATGCCTATTTTTCCTTTGAGGATTATGCTCATCGATTTCTGTCATTACCCTTGTTTGTCTGGTTTCCTACGAAAATATTTGAAGGTTGTTTATTTTAGAATATTTAGGAATGTAGTTATTGGTGTTAAGCTTATGGATTAAAAATTGACTGAAGAGCCAAATTCCCTGTTCGATTTGCTCTTATAGTAAAATTAGTTTAATTTCTGCCTTTCCTTCGATAATGGTGCCTGATGGACATGTTTCAATTTGTTTTTTTAGTACGCAATAGGGGTAGATACATTTTTTCCGAGGCATATGATTTTGAAATTTCTTATTCGAGCTCTGGGGCCACCTAAGACCAACACTTGGCGGCACTAACGAAGCTAATTTTCGGCCGCTCTCCTGATTAGATTTCAGGGGGTCTCTGAGAACGATTCACGGCGCCTCTTGATCAAAACTGGGGGCCCCTGAGAATCTCTCGGGGCTCCTGAGATTAGTTATTCGGCAGCACCTCTGAGACTAATTATTGCCCCCCCCCAGATTTACTCTGGAGGGGGGGCTGAGACTGACTATCGTGGCCATCCAGATTAGCTCTTGGGGTCCCCTGAGGCTGTCTTTGGGGTGGGGGAGGGGGACTGGGAATGACTTCCAACAGCCCTCTGAGACTTACTCTAGGGCGTCCCTGAGATAAACACCCGGGGGAGGGGGGGTGGAATCAACTCTGAGACTGAGTCTTTGCCGTTCCTGAGACTGACTCTCGGAGGCCCCCTGAAATAGACTTTTGCGAGGTCCTGAGAACCACTCTCTGGGGCCCCTGAGACTAGCTCAGCCCCCCCCCACCTCCCCTGAGACAGACTCCCGGGGCCCCTGATACCGACTTTTGGGGCCCCTGAGATCAACCCTCTGGGGGCCCCCGAAATCTGCTTTCGGGGGTCTTGAGAATGACTCTCAGGGCGGGGGCCTTGAGGCCGACTCGGGACGCCCTGAGAACAAATTTTCAGGGGCCCCTGAGACTGACTCTGGGGGCCCCGTGATCAGAGAATTCTTTGCAGTGGTTCAGATTGGCCCAAGGGGGTCTGCGGACGCCTAGGGCCCCCTTGGCTACACCACTGCATCCACACTTTCGGGGGCCCTCCGAAATCACCATTTGGAGGCCCCTAAAATAATTTCTCCCCCAGACCAATACTCCGGAGCCCTTTGATACTAATGCCCGGGGCTTCTAAGACCAAGCTCGGGGTCCCACTTAGATCAGGCTCAGGGGCACCCTTAGACCCATGCTCGCGCTTTTCTCGGGAGTAACTTGACACCGATGTTCCGGGGCCCTCAAGATCAATATTTCGAGCCCCCCCCGAGACTAATGCTCGTTACTCTGGAGTCCCTCAATGCCGATACTCGGGGGTCCTGAACCCAGGCTTGGGCCTTTGAGACCAAACTCTGCGTCCATGAGATCAATGCTCGTGCCTCCTCATGAGTTCCTCGATATCAATAGTCGGGTGCACCCCGAGGGGGCCCTGAACCCCTGAGACCAAGCTCGGGGGCCCCTGAGACCAAGCTTGAGGGGACCCTGAGACCAAGCTCGGATGCTCCCTGGGACCAAGCTCGAGGGCTCCCTGACACCAAGATCAGGGGTTTCCGAGACCAATGCTGGTGTTTTCCAGTGCATACGGTCAGCCTTATGCATCCGATACCCTCGGATGCCCCCCTGAGACCAAGCTTGAGGGCCCCCTGACACTAAGCTCGGGGAGAGGGGGCCTGAGACCAATCTTGGGGGCACCCCTGAGACCAAGCTCGGGGGTCCCCTGAGACTAAGCTCGGGGGCCCTGAGACCAAGCTCGGGGCCCCTGAGACCAAGCTCGGGGGCCCTGAAACCAAGCTCGGGGCCCCTGAGACCAAGATCGAAAGGCCCGTGAGACCAAGATCGAAAGGCCCGTGAGACCGAGCTCAGAGGGTGGGGCCTTGAGACCAAGCTCGGGGCCCTGAGGCCAAGCTCGGGACCCCCTGAGACTGAACCTAAGGATCCCCCAAGATCAATATTCGGTATTCTGGAGCCCTCGATACCGATTATCGGGGGCCTCCTGAGACCAAGCTCGGGAGGGCCCCCGAGACCAAGCTCAGGGGGCCCCCGAGATCAATGGTCGTGTTCTTAGTGCATAAGGTCAGCCCAAGGGGGTCCGCGGACCCCAGGGACCCCTCCCCTGGCTACGCCACTGTCAGAACATCTCAAGGGGCCCATTCAAGCTCAGTGGTCAGTGGCTGTAAAGCCTTATAGGGGGTCCCAGACCATCTCAGGGGCTCTCAGTTCAACACAGAGGCCAATATTAGCTCTGATGACCAGATAAGCTTAAGGGCCCGGATCATCCAGGGGCCCCTTGTCGGCATATATGGGGTTTCAGAACAGTTCAGGGTTTCAATTAAAGCTTACAACCCAATTTCAAGGCAGGGCCCTATCACTGTGCAGGGGCCTCAGATAAGTTTAGGGTCTTCTGTGCATCACAGGGAATCCAGATTAGCACAAGGGGCAATATTAACTGTACGGTTCCAGCTCAGCTCAGGGGCCCCCAGGTCGGTGGATATAGGGCCTGGCCAACTTACAGGGCCCTGTTCAAGGTCACGGCTCCTAGCTCAGTTTAGGCATCCTAGAACAGTTCATGCTGCCCAAACCACCTCAGGGGCGCTCAGTTCAGCTCAAGGGACCCAGATTAGCTCGTATGGCATCAGAGACCAGTTCAGGGGCCCCCAGAAGCTCAGGGGACCTTAAAATCGACTCATATGACCTCAACTTAGTTTAGGGGTACAGGTAAGTTTAACGGAGTTCCGGGGCAAGCTATCGGGCCAATTAGAGTTTCTTGCTTGATATTACAGTTGTTGATATTCTTATCTCCGTTGCGGGGGCCCATCACTGAAAAGTGGGGGGGCCAGTGGCCCCCTGGCCCCCCCGGTTCCTACGCCTATGGTGGCACTTATCATACAGATTAACCTGTAGTTATCTGGCAACATGTGTGAAGCCACCTACCACATAACCATCATTTCATACATTAGGAGTGCCCTTTTGGTGGAAATTTGTGCCCTTTCCAGCTGAATGCCCAACAATTCCAGTTCTTTAAAATATTCCCTCACTTGCTGGCAGTATTTTCCATTACCGATTTTACGATCAGAACCCAACACAAAATTAGTTTTGTGTTTAAGAGGGTTGAAATGCATTTTACCAATAGATTTCACCAACATTTTATAATTTAAAAAGAATCTGAGTTTTGTTTTTTTCAGTTTGCCACGGCTTGCCGCCGGGGGTATATTTGCATCGATTTCCTGAACTTGAGCTGGCACAACAGGTAGCGCTTTCAGGTTCGTAGCATACACTTTCCCCGGATTGTGAAACACAGCATACACACACACGCGCGCGACCCCCCCTCCCCCGGCGACGGGACGCCCGGCACCACCCCCGGGGCGGACGCCAGCGCCCTGACCCCGGCGCCCGCCCCGCGCCCCCAGACCCAAGGGGCCCAAGGGACGCGGGGGCCGGCAGGAGACTCCGCGCCGGAGAGCCGCCGACAATGACCAGTCACCATCGGCAGACCCCCGACACCAGGCACCGGGTAAGCCCGGCGCCTACCCCGCATCCACGGACCCAGGGGGCCCGGTGATGTGGGGGCCCACCCACTACCGTTGGCGCCGAACGCCCGCCGCCAGAGCACCAGGCAGGGGTCAGTGAGCATCCGCCAGTGGGCTCAGTTTCAAGTAGGTATCATAACACCAATCTCTACCATCGCGCATTATAGGGACACTCGAACTATTTTGACACAGGTTAACACCAGGGATGCGGAGCCGATAAAATTTTGGACGGCTCCGGCTCCGGCTCCGGTCCGGGGTTATGATTTCGGCTCCGGCTCCGGCTCCGGGTTCAAGTGTCCTAACGGCTCCGGCTCCGGCTCCGGCTCCGGGCAAAATAGTCGGCTCCGACCGGCTCCGGCTCCGGCTCCGGCAATGTACCTATATCCAAAATGTGATCGACACGTTCTCAAGGGCGTGGAAGTCCATCAGATACAAAGTGATTATGTATTTTTACGAATGAAAAATGGCGACTGGATGAACGAACGCTCTTGATCAGATGCCAAAGGCCAGTGAACCTCAAAGCTGGACCAACCTACACTGCAGTGTATTCGTATAGCAAACTGCACTGCACTGTTATGGCAAACAGAAATATGGGTCAGTAGGGTTGTTCAAAAAAACAATTATTTTACTTTTCAGACTCGAATCCACTTTTTCCCATTATTTATTCAATTCTGATTTCAATGAGCCACATTCCAAGCATCTACGACAGCGGGAAAGATCGCCTCAAAACGGTTAAAGATTGCATGGTTCAGGAGCGATTCGCCGCCCGGTGTTGCAATCTCCCCTTGTTAAATTGGCATGAAAAGGATGCATAACATACCAATAAAGACAGCGTGGCGTGTGCGTGCGTATAAGAGCGGTAGATGGGATGTAACATGCAGGCATTTACTTGTGAGATGTATTTGCAGCGCAATACAAATACACGTTATTCCACAAAAGACCTGAAATTAAATGGTTCAGCACCCTAGTACTCTAAATCCCGACAGAACAGAAATGCCTTCCTTCGGCGAACCTTCAGGGGTGGAAAAACCCGCCAATTCGCCAAGCAGGGATTGCGACAGAACTTGGCTAGTGAAAATATTATGTGCGACAGATAACGTCTATCAAATCGGAACTCCAGCAGCCGCCAAGAAAACAAAAAAGCTCCCAGGGAGCCGGGTCCTTACGCTGCTAAAAACCTCGATACACAGACAGATCCAGGAGGCAAGGGGGTACATGACACCCCCTCCCCACACACTCCCATTAGCCCTCGCCTCCATCTGAAATGGTCACGGGGCCCCCTGAAATGTGGATGGCGCCACCTTAACTGCCCCTCCCACTCCCACCCCTTCAGTATGCAGGTACCGCGCCCCCGCAATAGGTTTTTCCGTACAAAAAGGCTTCCTCATGGTTCCGATGGCGCCTCAGCTTATACGCTCCTTTTTCACGCGATCGGAAATCCTAGACCCGCCTATGTCCGTTAGACGATTCAATAGATAAGATTTTCTGGCGAATGAAATAGGTAATCACAATTATCTAATTAGTAGTGACGTTCCTTTGCTAATTTCTACGGCAGCGCTGCGGGCCAGCAGTGACCCTGGACAGTGGATGCGACAGTGAGAAGCGGCGACAGCCAGTTTTGCCGGATGTACAGGGCCCGGCCAGTCCCGACGGCAAATCTGAACCATTGAAATCCCTATTCACTAGGGGCGCCGCCACGGAATTTGTACAGGGGGACATACCCAGGCTGGTGCTGACTGGAGGAAGTGAATTTGGAGCGTATTCAGTGCCTGGCAGCATTAATAACAGTTAATCCAAAAATTTGGGAGGGGGAACGTCCCCCTGGTTTGCCAACAGGGGACACTTCCCCTCGTCCCCCCCGCTTTTAGCGCCCATGCAGTTTACTGTCGCAAACAATGGGTATGCTCCAGACCCTCTTATGAAAATCCGAGGGCTCTTGGTGCCAGACTTTTTTCAGGAAATACCTACTGACCTTGAAGAAAATCCCCAAGATAAATGACGTAAAGAAATGTAACAAATAAACTTGTATTGCCTCGTTCTTTGTTATGACAATTATGACTCACGTGTTACAATCCCTTGCACCATTTGTCTTGTGTAATTTTTGGAAAAACACCTGGCACTAAAAGCTCTTAGATTTTTACACGAGGGTCTGGAACATACCTCAACCTCTAGCGGTGTCGGTCAAATTTTCTTTGCATTGTGCCGTATGTCGTTTGTAAAGGTATCTTGGTTTGTAAATGCCTATTTGATTCATCTCGAGTAGGTTGGCATGTAAAAATTGTTTTAGCGAAATGCCAATAATAGCAGAAGACTGGAAAGCACCGCTTTGAGTCCCTGCAGCGTTGAACGGAACTTGCTAAAAAAACTCAAAATAGAATGCGGTTTGCCTTCGTACATGTAAGTATATCCTATCAACAATAATCTGCGGCCACACACTGTTAAAGGAAGGAAGATAAGTGGATGGGAGGACAGTTTCCTTACCTGCCCCAAAAAGGGTAAAAGCTGCCCCAAACTGGCTGCCATGCCATGCCATGCCCCAAACATGGAACCTGCCATACCGGTTCGGCCATGACCCCCAAAGCAATAAAAGGGTCCAAACTCTTTTATGACCTGTTTTCTAGCCAACTAGTGTTTCATAATTGTGCAATTGGGGAAATATCCATCAGTAAAATCTATTTGGACTGCTTTTGACCATTTGCAAGGTATCTCTAATTGATAGTGAAAAATGTATTGCCTGCACCAGATAAATTGGGCCCATTGACTCTGTCAGTCAGTACTTTCTGTAGGAAGTATACTCAAGTATACTTGACCTATTCTCATGTGCATGGGCCCGGCTTCCCCCTAAGCAGCCTGCTGGATCTGCACCTGGTCGGGCAGCATTTGACGCTCCTGGTCTTGGAGAGTTGCCATGCTGGAAATTGTGACAAGCAGTCCCAATAAACACTTGACCCAATAATGGGCTACTTGACCCATGTTCGTTCTTAAATATGAGAGCTCTAAAGACCAGTTTAAAGGGAGCATGACACTTTAATATGACATGAACTGAGAAACCCATGTGATACAACATGCCAAGACACCACTTGATCACCATTTCATTTCTTCAAGGTTTTACTGTTTTCAGAATAAATCTAAAGAAATTTAAATCAAAAGAAATTTACTCCTGTTGACCCTGTCCTCCTTGATCATGTTTACACTTTATGACACGAAATTAGGCAAGTTACCTTGATCACTTGATCACCATTTCATTTCTTCAAGGTTTTACTGTTTTCAGAATAAATCTAAAGAAATTTAAATCAAAAGAAATTTACTCCTGTTGACCCTGTCCTCTTTGATCATGTTTACACTTTATGACACGAAATTAGGCAAGTTACCTATGTTATGCTCAACCCTGCTGCACGTGCTGAGGGAACAAAGTTTTCTTTTTTGGTCGTCTTAAAAACCCACTTGCTAAACATACTATTGGTACTGTTGATTGTACATGGGTATGTATAACTTGCTTATTGACTGTGTTTAAGCTCAAAATATGTTGAAATATTTAAAAAAAGAGAAGAAATGATGTATGTTGCTTTGGTTCCTAATGGTAACCTCTTTTAGCTAAAAACATTTGTTTGTATTCATATTCATTATTGGCACAAATCAAATAGGTAAATAGCATTGCCAGCTCATGGTCCAATTTGATATCACAATAATTTGGATATTTTTCATTACTAACAGAGGAAAATTAACACAAAATATAACAAAATATTAGCCCTAGCAATGCGATATAACCCTGGCAGTTGATGCATGGTTAAATCCCAATGATTATTTTTATTGAAATATCAGTCTTATCCTTTTTTGCAGAATTAGGCCAAATCCATTATTTTCAGCATGGATTGTCCCTGGAATCACTACAATTTTGAATTGTTTCAAGGTGTCATCTTCTCTTAGAAAAAAAGAAACTCAACAGGCCACTAGGAAATAAAATGGGCTGCCCCTGTCCTGGTTTAGCTGTAATTTGTAAGATTTTGAGAAGCTTTACTTGAATAATGAAACAGTGGTTGAAATTTCTTTGAATATTTGTTTCAAATTCACAAAGCTGCTTCTTAAAAATGTGCTTGAAACATATTTCCAAATTTCAGTGAACCATATGTGTAACAAATATAACAGAATATCATTCTCAGTGGCTATAACATGCTAAGGAACTTGGCTTAGCGGGAGTGTTAGGCAAATCTACGACCGACTTTCCGAGCTTTGTATGTTGTTTTGTACCAGCATGCAACTTATCCCTGGTGCGACAGTTTTGGTCGTATGAATTCTGGTTGGCGACAGTTTTGACATTTTTTCCTCCCCTGCCAACCTTTCTCTGACAACATTCGTTGGAGAACATCATTGGGGCAGGTACTTCTCCCTATTCTCCCGAGGACTATTTAAGAGCTCTGATACTTCTAGAAGACCCTGCTGCATATTTTTACCCTTTAGATGTCTCACGAAATCTTCCACCAGCCTCACACCACGTTCTGTGGGATCGTTCACCACATTAAGTTCTGGAATACCTTGAAACAGGAGAAACTATACCAGTCACCAGCTTCTTAACACGCGCACTGGAGGGGGCCTCGGAGGCCCCCCCCACCAGTTTTTCCAAGGTGGCCGGAGAACCGCCCGTAGCCGAAAAACGATACTTAGCCACATTTAACAGAATTTAATAGCGCGTCGATTGATGAAGAATTTTTGAAAATCGGTCGAAAATTTTTTGACTTATAGGCTTTCAAAGTCAGACCTGCATTTTGAGATCGCCGTAAATGCGCGGTCGGACCAGTTAGCTTGCATTGGAGACCGAGTGGTGACGTCATAACTCCATATAACCGGGATTATATGTCAAGGTCACTTCACATGAAAGTCAAGGTCAAGGTCAAAGGTAACAGGTCAAGGTCATATCTGCACTTTCAAGGTCACTGACCACTGTGCGTCCGGCTGAATGACGTTACCTGGTCTGACATATATTATGCTATGACGTCATCGATAGGGTACCACAATACAAAGGTCAAGGTCAAAGGTCAAGGTCAAAGGTTATTTGCAAAGGTCAATCCTCATTTCCCGCCAAACAGTAGCTATAGTGTTAGTCGAAGTGCACATTATAAGTAGTATACTATATTGTGACCTTAAAGGTCAATGACCTTGAATGACCTTGACCCAAAAGTTGTGGGGAAGCCTCTTTGAGACCTCTTCTCTATGAAACTTATCCGCCTTTTGCTTATTCCCGCCATTTTCCCGCAGAATCACAGCATTTACCAATCGATCCCCAACATGGCCAATATTTGACTTTTACGACCTCGTTTGACCTTGAAGATATTGACCTAGGTCAATGAAAATTGGTCATCATGTAGATCACCATAGCCCCCACCCACCTGCCAAGTGGCGTTTTTCTACACCTCTTAGTTTCCGAGATCTTGGGGGGGCCAACCAGGCCTTCCCCTCCAGTGCGCGTTAGTGCCAGACCCCCCTCCAGTGCGGGTGTTAAGGGAGCAATTTATGGTCAGAATATTTCAGATTCAGGCTATCGAATACCAGCCAGCTGTCAGGAGTGCCAAGCTGGCTGAGGCTTAGTACCGAGCATTCATCGAGCTCTTCATGGCCTCTATCGGAAACTTAAGATTGCCCTCGTCAAATGTGAATTGTTTGCTGTTTTGACCAATTGTTGTGCGACTGGCTCCTTAAACCAAGGTGGTGGTTCTCACCAGCGGGACAGAATATAACTTTCTGTGCTCAGATACCACAGCTGATGGCAAAGTGATTTCAGCACATTCAGGGTGATTTCTATATTATTTAACGAAAGTACTGCACTGCATTTTATGGATAGCTTTCAGGCTCATCGAAGGCTCTATAGCTGACTATCCGTGACAAGGGAACCCAGATACATGGTTTAGAACCACTTATAAGGAAAGCCGCCAACCCTTTTGGGGTCTGAGTGGCCCAGTCGGTTAGCGCTTGCGCTCGGCTCAGCCAATGGCATTCTGTATGTGCTGGGTGTCGTGGGTTCGAGGCCACCCAGAGGCAGAATCTGGCGCCCTGCTCTAGCTCAAGCTAATTATTTCCCTCTCACCTCTGATGCCATATGAGCTTATGACCTTAACAGTTGATGCGTTGTTAAACACCAAAAAAAATATAATATTCAGTCTTTAAGAGTCCTCTGGAATGATGAATGGAATCTGACTTAGTAGTAGCACGCACTTCATGCCATAAATGTCCTATATTCCATGAATATGGCTTGCTGGTGGGCGCCGGGTCTTCTAAACATACATTTGTTGGAGACGTGTCTCCTGACAAGCTGGTTTACGTGTCTCCTGACAGACACACGTAAACCAGCTTGCGCAATTCGTGATTATCTTCTCAAGGAAAAACAGAGCTGGCATGTCTTCCAGAACCAAAGCACTGGCCGGGCCTGATGATCCAGGAACGTTCCCTGATAGGTTTTCCGATAAAAATACTCCGGCATTGTGTAGAGGCGCTGAAGTCAATGTGCAAACGCAACTGTTATTTGTGACCAGAAAGTTATAATCTGCCTCGCAAATAAGAATCACAATGCTGGTGGTAAAACGGCAGTGACACAGTACCTGGCCTAAACAGCAAGACCATCCACCTTTCAGATGAAGAGCTCGGCTTGGTACCAAGCCTCTGCCCATTTGTCATTCCTGAAAGCTGGCTGGTATTCGAGTGCCTGAATTTGAAATATTCTGACATGAAATTGCTCCGTTGAGAAGCTGGAAACTGGTATAGCTTCCCCTGTTTCAAGGTATTCCAGAACTTACTGTCGTGAACGGTCCCACAGAACGTGGTGTGAAGCTGGTGGATGATTTTGTGAGCCATCCAAAGGAAAAATATGCAGCAGGGTCTTCTTCTAGCAGTATCAGAGCTCTTAACACGCGCATTGACGGGGTCTGAGCCACCTTCGCTTTGACGAGGGGGCGGGTACCCGCCCCCCTAAGATCTCGAGAACCACGGTAGGTAGCGAAAAATGGTAAACGGCGTTGGGTAGCCCATCCACTTCTCCATCCAAAATATTTGAACCATTTTTTCAGGTTACATTTGAGGTCACGAGAGGTCAAAACATGCCGTCATAGGGATAACATATAAATAAAGTTTTTCGGCCATTAAATCTGAACAAGTAAAGATAGAGCAAAACGACTTAAACCATATCAATCCTCGCAGCAAGCCGAATTGAATGATATATAACTTGATCTTGCTAGGGCAAATAAAGGATTTGAACTGACCTGAGGTCAGGTCAGGGTCAAATTATATAAAATGCATATCACTAGAATCGGAAAGCCCAGGCGAGTATAATGCAGCTAAAATAAACGCTCGATCACCATTGGTTACTGAGTTATTCCGTAAAAAACATTTTTCCCATGTATTTCCAATGGAGAGGTCATGCCTCGTACCAGACCTTAGGTCATCGATATCAAAAATACCAGAACATATTTTAGAGAACTCGGTGGGCCCATTATGTGATATGAGTTTCAACCGGATAAGTTCACCCTGCTTTGACTTATGCTATCTTAAACTTTTTTGAGGTCACGTCACTTGACCTGTACTGGTGACCTGACCTGAGATGACCTAACCTTAAAATTTTCACAAAAGTTGTAAAAATAATGAGGAAAAAGGTATGCCAAGTACGGCGGCGCTACGCGCCGCCGTTTTTCTAATATCTCCGAAAAACCCGAGGGGGCGGGTACCTGCCCCCGTCAATGCGCGTGTTAAATAGTTCTCAGGAGAATAGGGAGAAGCACCTACCCCAATGACGTTCTCCAACGAATGTTGTCAGGGCCGTCAATGAATGTTGTCAAGGTTCGTCTGTTCTATCGGGATGTAGAGTACTAGGGTGCTGAACCATTTAATTTCAGGTCTTTTGTGGAATAACATGTATTTGTATTGTGCTGCAAATACATCTGACAAGTAAATGCCTGCATGTTAAATCCCATCTACCGCTCCTATACGCACGCACATGCCACGCTGTCTTTACTGGTAGGTTATGCACCCCTTTCATGCCAATTTAACAGGGGGAGACTGCAACGCCGGGTGGCCTATCGCGCCAGAAACATGAAATATTTAAACGGTTTGAGGCGATCTTTCCCGTTGTCGTAGATGCTTGGAATGTGGCTCATTGAAATCATAATTGAATATATAATGGGAAAAGTGGGTTCGAGTCTGAACAGCAAAAACATGTTTTTTTAACGACCCTAATGGGTCAGACATGCCCGCAAACCCACATAAAAAAATCAAAGATACAACAATCAAGTAAAGCTTGGACGGCCCGCAAATAAAAATTTCACTGAGCTAACAGTGTTCAACATAAAAAAACACATCAGATAGGCTGATGGCATAATTCCTTTTCGAGAAAAATCGAAACCAACCACCCTACTGCTCAGGGCCCAGCAGCTGGTTCGCTCACTACACCACCCAATCGCGGTTGGAGCGGAGCAGCAACATTTCCTCCAATATGTCAGCTCTTAGTCTGGACCTGAGATCAGTAAGCAGTAGCCTCATCGCAGAGAACAACCTCTTCACGGACACCTGAGTAATTGGTAACGCGGCCATTACCAGGCTAGCCTGCTGGATGATGGCTGGATATCTATCTAGATGTCCTATACGGTCGCCCCCTTTAGGCGACCCAGGTTTTTGAAGTCGGCTAGCGCCGCATCGAGTGACGGGGATGCTGTTTTCTGCGCCTTTTGCCCTCGGTTCTCGACAGACCTAGTACAAACTACTTCTCCGAGTACATGATAGCTCTCCTGGGGGGAGGGGGTAGGAGCAAAGATTTTATTGCTCGACAGACCTAGTGTAAACACCTTTTAAAAAATTTATTCGGCCTTTGGGGGGCCAAAGATAGTCTGCCCCCTTCCAGGGCTTTGGAGGGGGCCATGGCCGAAGTGGCCTTCCCCTGCGTCTGCCAACAGGGACGGATCCAGGCCGACGGTATGGGGTGAATCGTGAAAAACATATGTTTTTTTAAGAAAATCGGCAAAAATTTCCAAAAATTGGGCGTTTGGGAGCAAATGCCTTTTTTGCCCTCCCCTATGGATCCGCCAGTGTCCGCCAATGTTTTCATTTTTTGCTAATTTCTGCCCATGCTAAATAGCCGGAGCGCATCCCCTACCCGAGAGTGAGACCGCCTACGGAACACCTTAGTTGCAATATTTCACGAATCTCGATATATATAACATATTGAGAAAATGTAATATTTCAGGTGAATAAATGTGTTTCCATGCGGCATCCCAAGAGGTAAAATATGACCATTTCACACTTGATTTTTGGTAATTTTAGAGCTCTTTGGGAGCCGGAGCCGGACCCTTTCTGACGGCTCCGGCTCCGGCTCCGATCAAAAGTGTTTCGGCGGCTCCGGCTCCGGCTCCGGGCAGAATGGTCGGCTCCGACCGGCTCCGGCTCCGGCTCCGCATCCCTGGTTAACATGTCATCGCCATATTCCCTGCCATACCCTCGTTTGGTGCCACCGCAGCTCTCCGACAAATGGCTCCCGCACACTACATCCAGCCACCACAAGCCCAACATACTTTACAACACTTACATATTCCAGCCGCACCGATCACATCGCTTGCCAACTCCCGGCGCGGCACGGGCGCACGGGAGGTTCACAACTTCTCACTGACATACTGTTACGGTAACGTATTGCTTTCCAAGGTTGTGAGCTGCCTGAGTGCTGTTTGTGCGTGTGTGGGTTATCGGTTGTACTTATGTTAATGTTGTGTCTGTTGCAATCTAATGTTTAATTGCCCCCACTTCGATCATATTGTGCCTCTCTTCCCTTATTTTTGACATGTATTTCTCGAGTGCAATGTATTTGGTTAAATGCCGCTGAAAGTTTTGAGAGGTTAGGTATCTATGATTTTTTCTATGTTGCCAGATAAACTGTTTTGATAGCATAATCACCGTGTTGGCTAAGTGTGTTTTGCTCGTATTGCCTAGTTCTATACCAAAGAGGACCTGTCTGCAGGAAATATGACTTTGTAATTCAAGAAGTGCATCGACTCCGTTCCACAAGTTTCAAATAGAGGGACAGTACCAAAACTGATGCATAATTGTTTCAGAATACATAGGGCATGTTTTGGACTTGTCAGTTTCTGAAAGTCCGTACATGAACATGAGTCTGTTGGTAGGCAAAATTCTTTTCATGCATTGGTATTGCAGCCATTTCAAGTTAATATCGTCCGTACGACTGTACAGTCTTTCATAAAATTCTGACCACTGAATGGGCTCTTGTTCGTTTAACTTAAATTGCCATTTATCGTGACATTTTTCGTTTCCTTGGTCTTCCTCTCGTTCCATCAACCTCATGTAAGACCATTTAGCTGTTTTGGCACGGACCTAAGAAATTCAAAACAATCATTTTCTTCAGAAACAATTGCTTGGTTGGCGATGATCGTTTGTTTCCACTGTTGAGGTACCGACCTTAGTAAAGAGAGAGCTTTTTTAAATATTTTTGCGTCCCCGACCTGGGGACATTTCTACGTATTTGCACCACATATATACACACAGTCACACTATGTACACGGCAGATGTTTTCAGTTATCGGCACCCTTGCGGGACAGTCGTGCCCGCACGCTCCCTTTCACATACCCCACCGTATGACACGGAGAGGCTATCCCGATTTCTTGGGCCCGGCGGAGCAGAGGACTGCTCCGGTGACACAGCGAGGCCGTGCCCTCGTGGTGCGCCAACGGACCGGTGGATCTATTTAAAGGCTGATCAGGCCCGCACTTCCACTAAAAAGGGCGCTGGTTGGTCAGCGAAACTCCCGTGTCAAGGCAAGCACTACCCAGTTTACTGCCATCCCCTGGGTAGGAGGCGGTCGAGGAAAAGTCTGCCAGAGGTCAGCTTTGATCCAGGGACCTCCCACATACAACGCCGACGCCTTAACCAACTGCGCCACCACGGTGGTCAGTAAAGAGAGAGCTTTCATTGGGTGAATGATATATTTGGAGGCAATTTCGTTCGCCGAATGAAACATATTTTGGGCGGGATTGAACAGATCCTTGACTTATTCCTTTCTCCTTTAGAGTATTCCTTTCTCAATGATATCTTTTCTCTTTAGCGCCTGGTTCTGTTCTAGGTTTATATACTTGTTGCACCACATAACCTGATTTAAAAGGCATGACCTGTCGTCTTCCTGTAATTGGTTTATTCCATCCACATTAAAGGGAGATACGCGAAACAATTTTTATTGGCTAGATCAAAAGGTCACAAAAAGTTGTTTCAGAAGTCATATTCTCGTTTTAGCGAATTCGGCCTACAAATGCCTTAAAATTGCTCTCAAAGTCAACATTTCTAGACGACTTTACCGGTACACCTCATATCGGTGTATATGACGAACACACGGCTAAGGCTATCAATTTCTCTACGAATTAGGTCATATCTATCCTTAACAGTGATGTAGAACTTTGGACTACTACAGAAAAAATTACTTTAAAAAACAACATTCCAAAACTCTTTTGAAACAGACATATAGGGCTTAAAAGAAATCACAATTAACCAATCAGAAGCCTGGGAATTATCATACCGGGTCACGTGACCTATCCGACGCAAAAGTTTTGTCGTCCTGGGGCTGAAGCAGAAAATGACCCAAGACCCGAGGCACGAAACGGCTGAAGACTTGAGCAATTATGTTGTTTTTCCATTTCTAGGGAAAATTCATTCATTTTGTAGTTTTTATAAGATTTTTAAAATTAATTCAAATACAAATACAGGAGAACAGAGATTTGTATTATAACAAAAAACATTGTTTTTCAACTTTAAATAGTTTTTGAAAAGTAAGTGATGGGTGAAGGTTTCAGCATTTTATCGGAACTGTTAACCTATTTCGATAATAAGTGAGTGACCTCCCAAAATTTTGCCGAAGATACAAAATAATTGATAGTTTCGTAATCAGGGTTTTTCAAATAGCAAGAAACCACAATAATAATTTTTCGCGTATCTCCCTTTAAGCCGACTTCTAACCAGAAGTGATTTTTGACAACACACCATAGAAGGTTAAGGTTTCCACAGCAGTGAAAAACGGTGACATGATCGTTTAGAGACAATTTATCTTCCATAACTGTCTTCCATTTAGCTTTATTATCCCTATCAACATATTTCTGTATCCATTGAGTTTTCAGGCTTTTTGCTTGAGTCATCAGATCTGACATCTTAAGTCCTCCATTTTTTATATATTTGATTTGAGCGTTGCTCGCTTGATTCGGTCTCTCTTACTGCCCCAAACAAAGCCAAAGATCACCCGTTCAACCTTTTTGACAAAATCTGGTTGAGGCGCAGGGAGGATAGTCATAAGGTACACAAGCTGAGACAGCATCTCGGATTTGACAAGGTGTATTCTTCCGAAAGTTGTCAGATGTTTACCGTTCCATGGCGTCAAACGGCTTTTCAGGCGTTCAAATATGTTTCCGTAGTTTATGCTGGCCATGTCTGTATTCGAAACATTTGATATTTTAACGCCTAGAACCTCCATAGTGTCTTCCGGCCATTGAATATCAAACTCAGGACAGATTTTACTTTGATAGCGGGCTCCTCTCCCCACCCAGAGGGCTTGTGTTTTGCGGTAATTAAGGTCCAGACCAGATATCTTGAATCTGTATATTCTATATATCTGAAGAATCTGAATACTGGTATGACAAAGTTGACAGCCATCATCTGCATTATTAGCATTTGAAATCATTCATTAAATTAAATTCAATCGGTAAGTTGGCTCGCCTCAGCTTGTCGACATGATTTGGATGAGGCGGCCCCAATTCTGAGATGAACCATAACCCATGAATTTATTTTACTTAATTTTTTTCTCGCCCGAATCTTTTTATATTTTTTTCTCTGAGTGTCTATCACGTATTGCTCTTATTCGTCATCGCAGTTCTTGACGCATGAAACTTATACACTTGTTGCCTCCACCTCTCAAGAGAGTCTACCAGGAGTCTTAAAAACGGTGTTTTTATGTCATCCCATGCATATTTCTAATATGTTTTTACTGTCAGGGCATCAATCCCCACTCAGGAGAGGCAGGTGGAAGAAGCTTCCAATGCAAGTAATCCTGCAACTGGGCCAGCCCTTATCCAGCCAGCTGCTGGGCAGACAGCTCCTCCCCCTGTCTCCCAGGTCCAGTATTGACAGAATGGTGTTGGCGACTTGTTCGTATTGTACACAAATGCAGATCAGTTTATGAACAAGCGGGATGAGCTATCACTGCTGATTAGGGAAAAGGAACCTGATATAATACTCATCACTGAAGTGATCCCTAAGGCCCCAGTCCTGCCTATCAGTTTAGCATGTCTAGCTCTACCAAACTATAATATGCATCTTGGTTTTGACCTCTCTCTGCCACAACTAGGAGCCAGTGGCATTCGTGGAGTGATGGTGTAAAGCAGGGTAGCTTGATCTGCCAGGAAGTATCTTTCCCCACTGAAGAATTTTCCGAGCAGATGTGGGTCAAGATTGGGATAGCTGGTAGGGGGGAACTACTGGTCGGCTGCATGTACAGGAGCCCAGCCAGCAATGCCGAGAACAACTATGCCCTCATAAAACTTTTGGAGGCAGTCTCCCAGTCTAGACCGCATCACTTACTCATCATAGGCGACTTCAATCTTCCAGGCATTGACTGGGACATCTATCGGTCTTCTGATGCTCAGAATCATTTTTCCCAGGCATTCCTGGAGTCGGTAAAGGATTGCTTCCTTTACCAACATATCTTAAGGCCCACTAGATACCATCATGGAGAAACTCCTCACACCCTCGACCTGGCGTTCACACTGGATGAACAGATGGTTAAAAAATTAGACTACCTCCCAGGACTTGGATCAAGTGACCATAATTGCATTTCTATGGAGCTGGCTGTCCCTCCACAAGAAGTCCAGGGAATCTGCGTCCTGTCCAAAACTAGCTCTCAACAGAGGCAACTATGACAAGTTATGAGATCTGGCATCTGAGGAGGATTGGCAGTCGTACTATGGTTTGGACTTGGAACAAGAGTACAACTTCTTTGTTTCCAAGGTGCACACTATGATTAGTGAATGCATTCCCATCAAGCCTCCTTGCTGAAAGAGAAGGAAGCTTTACATCAACAGGGAGGCCCTTCCTCAAATCAAGCGTAAACAGAAGGCTTGGCATAAATATGACAAGGCCAGTCAAAATGTGGACAAGGATATTCACTGGGAACAGTTCAAAAGAGAGAGGAGCAACCTGAGGAGGCTAACTCGGAACTCAGGAAAGGATACCAAAGGAAGCTGGCTAGTGAAGTAAAAGAGAATCCCAAAGGCTTTTGGTCATACACTCGCTCCCAGACCAGAGTACATGAACAGGTTGCTGATCTCCAGAGAGAGGATGGAACTGTTGCTACCAACAATTCAGAAAAGGCAGCCATTCTCTCTTCGTTTTTCTCTAGTGTGTTCACCAGGGAGCTGGACTCAGATGCAGTTCCCACTCTCCAGAGACCTGAGAATGAGCAAATTCTGGACAACATTGACCTCACCCCGGGCATGGTGGAGAAAAACTAAGAGCACTGAAGCAGTCTTCATCTGCCGGACCTGACCGACTCCACCTGCATGTTCACAGGGAAGCTGCTACCCCCTTTAGTGTTCCACTGTGCTCAGTTTTCCGGAAGTCTCTGGCTCTAGGACTCCTACCAGCTGACTGGAAAGTCGCCGAGGTGATACCCATCTACAAGAAGGGGAAAAGGAACAGTCCATCCAACTATAGGCCTGTTAGCCTTACTTTGGTTCCCTCCAAGGTACTTGAGTTCATCATAAGGGAGGCGCTGCTGGCCCACCTGACTGACTCTGGATCCCTGAATGGTGCACAGCATGGCTTTCTCCCTGAGCGATCATGCTCCACACAACTTCTTAGCTGTATGGAGGCCTGTACCAGCATGTTGGAAGAAGGTTGTCCAGTCGATATTGCATACCTTGATTTCGCTAAGGCCTTTGATTTGGTGCCCCATAAACGCCTCATCGCAAAGCTGAGAGACCTGGGAGTGAGAGTATTGTATTGCGCCTGCGAATTGGTATGCTAGCTTTGCCTGATTTGTCCACATGCCTGCATGATGCCTGTGTATATGCTTGATTACTTGCTTGCACGTCTGTTGGTTGCTTCTGGTTTGTTGCATGTCTTGTTCATGCTGCTCTCCCATTTGTTGCAGATGCCATGCATGTTTTCTGCTAAATAAAGCCTTAACTTCTTGATTGGCTTTAAACCAGAGAGGAAACCTCCTCCTTTGGATTTAGGCCTTCCTCACCAACATAAAACAAAAGGTAATTGTAAATAGAGCCACCTCAGATTGGGCCCCTGTCACAAGTGGGATCCCCCAGGGGTCAGTTTTAAGCCCAACCCTTTTCATCGTCTTTGTAAACGACCTTCCCAACAACCTGCAGTGTGAGGTCCGACTATTTGCAGATGATGCCAAGGTGTTTGCTGATGTGGGGGATCCTGAGGGTCAGGAAGCCTGGTCAGAGAAATGGCTCCTGCCATTTGATGTGACGAAATGCAGCGCCCTCCACCTGGGAACATCAAACACCCACCAAACCTACTGTATGGGAAAAAACAATCTGATTCAGCCTACGCATGAGAAGGACCTTGGCGTGCTTGTAGACGAGGACCTGAAGTTCTGAAGACACGCTGCCACAGCAGTCCTAAAAGCAAACAGAATCCTCGGGACCATCAGGAGGTCTTTTCTCCATTTGGGCGATCAGGTGTTGAAGCTTTTTACAAGGCTTTAGTAAGACCCCACCTCGAATATGCCAATGTAGTATGAGGACCATTCAATAAGGCCGATCAAGCTCTGGTCGAGAGAGTTCAGCGTAGGGCAACAAGACTAGTGCCCTCTCTACAAGCCCTTGAATATGAATGCCTCCGCAGGCTAAATCTCCCATTGCTTTGGTATCAACTCAAAAGGGGGGACATGATCCTTATGTATAAGCTCATGCACAGACAGCTGGGGTTATCAAGGTATGAGTTCTTCCAAGATCCTCCCATTGGCACCACAAGAGGGTACCAATTCAAGGTGGGGAAAGCCTCGGGCAGTTTCAAGAGTAAGGAGAAACCACTTCACCGTTCGCACAGTGTCTGAATGGAACAGCCTTCCCTCACCTGGTTAAGTCAACATCTATTAACTGCTTCAAAAGCAATATCAATCAGCACTGGTGCAAACTTTTGTTCAGATTTCTCACATGATCCTAGTACCAGTACCTGTACTGAGCTTGATGAGAGTGGGCAGGACAAGCGCTCCTCGGCGCCTTATAAAGACCTGATCAACTAAGGTAACTAAGGCTACGGTCAAATATACATGTATGGTATCAATTCACATCTATTTTTCATCCCACGCAAAAAACAGACTGAAAACTCGCTTACATATAAATGCATTTGGTACTGTGCATGTTAATTACTTTGCATACACTCAACATCCTACAGAGCTATTAAAATTAACATTTGCATTCACTTAACACTATCGTGAAGATTTAACAACAGTTGACAATGGGCGATAGCAATAGTTCCAGTCGTGCTGATGGGAGAGTTTTAATGGAGTTAGGTATTTTTGAAAATCACCTGCACATGTGATTGAGATGGCCTGTACTTAAAAGTTCGCCCCTGTGGGGCAATGAAACAAATAAATAAATATATATATATATATATATATATATATATATATATATATATATATATATATATATATATATATATATATATATATATATATATATATATATATATATATATATACCTAAGTAGGGGCGGGAATACCAGCTGTAGGCCACCAGGACACTAGAGACCTAGATCAAGTTCAAGTTAGTGCAGTAAGAGGAGAAAAGTTTGCAGATATTAGGAACTAGCATCCTACCTGCAATGCTCTTGAAGTTCTTTTCACTAAAAGGAAAGACAAATATATATCTACTCCTCAAAATCCGTAGAATTTCACCGCAACACACAACAACGCAGCACGCGCCCGGAACAACCAAAACGCGCACAGCGATAGCACAACAAAAGCCGGACCACGGTAGTCGGACAACGGCGCAGCACAAAACGGCGAATGATTCATAGTTTTATAGAGGTTTATACATACTTTTGAAGTGTTTTATTAATGTGATCTGGCGTAAGAAAATAACATCACTTTGTATTAGCGTTTTTGTTCTCAAATGTTGAAACTAACCAATTCGGCTAGGAGAATTCCAAAACTATTGTACTTAAGCAAATCAGGAGGAAGTAAATTTTCCGCACATAATTATTGGTTCAGGGACCAGTACCGGCGGCGTTTAATTGTCTCCGGCGGTTGATTAGGGTGGGCGACGAGAAGAAATCAAGGGCGAGAAATCGACTGCCGTGCCGTGCTCCTCCATCTAACAAATTACGTTTACGCTTTTGTAGCAATTTTCAAGAGTGAGAGGTTGTCGTCATTTGGGCCTGATGTCAATTGAACTTCACTAATGTCTCTTCCAGGTATATCATCTTTTTATTTATTTTTTTGTGCTGAGGAGTGTGATTAAAATTGATGACTTAAGGGCAAAGGAGCCTATATTTGAATTTCTTGAACTTGACATTGGGTAGTTCCAGCAGCAGCCTCCAGTGGGTGTTGGTGGTGTTGAGGCTGTAGTTTACTTGGCAATGATCATGAAGAGGGAAGGCAATTGAAGAAATATTGTTTAATTGTTTTTTTATTTTTAACCCTAGTGTGATGAGTATGTAATGAACATGTGATGGCTTCATATACAAATTAGGTAGACTGTTTTCTGATTCTGTGCAAATTCAAGATATAGTTTTTAAATTTTAAATATGGCTTTTTAAGACCACAATCTATTCTGGCTTTTTAAGCCAATTTGAATATATCAGAGACTTCCGGTCTTACTTCCAATGTTTCTTATGTAGGGTGATGAGCAACATAGTAATAGCAACCCTGTAACAGCTTTAACACCCACCTGCTGGGGTCCCTTGCATGACGCGTCCCGCTGGGGGGCGTTTTTTGCCCCCTCTGATCCTGTTCCCCATGAAAGCCAAAGGAAAATTACTGGCAGCATTTGACAGCTCTTGACAAGACAGATTTTATAATAATAATTTTTATGTCAGGTCAATATTGAGGTCAGCATAGGTCAAAGAAGGCTCCATAGGCTTACAACAGAGCCAGTCTGCAGAACGTGGCAGGCGACTCGACGAGGTGCTTGGGGCAGCCCAAAGCCTGCCCCAATTGGGGCAGAAATTTGGTGGCTGGGGCAGACTCCTCCAACGGGAGGGGGGCCGTAATTTTGTACCGATACAAGTTTTATCTAATCCATTTTAAACAAAACACCTACAAATACAATAAAACTGTGCATCCGACCGACGACGACGACGTACTCACGAGCGTCCACGTACCAAAGCAATGGAAACCCACGTACAGCAGCTATCTTGCATTCATGATGCACAATTTCAAAGATGCCTTTATTCAAAGGTATGTTTACGAGCCTAGTTTTCCCCTAGTGACGTCATTTGTCCCTTCTTTCAAGCCGTATCAATCGATAAATTGATCAATTGATATTTCAATTGACAACTATTTTCGAATATGATAATTTTTTCCATAGCTAACACATTTTTTCCTTCTCCTTTCTCAAATTTGCATGAAAGCATCTCAAAATTTGGAATATTTTCACGAGACCCAAGCAAAGAAAGATGCCCTTACGTCCGTGTGACGTCACATCACGGACCAGCATTCATTCCAGGGAGGGGCTGGCAAGATTGATTTGCCGGCCTTTGGCGATCAAAACATAGCGAAGGAAATGCAAAAAAAACTACAGACAGGGAAATTTCATTTCGAGTTCTAAGATTGTTTTATGTAGCTAAAATTAAGTGTAAATTACAATTTTAGAAAATAAATATAAATTTAGCTTCCAAAAGGTGTCTATTGCCTTAATTTTTATTCACTTCCAGGCACTTTACTTCAATGAAAAATTTCCTTTGTTTGGTATCCTTTTAACCATATTTTGCTTGACGCCAAATATGACGCTTTTGAGACAAATTACGTTTTCCAGCGCAATTTTAACTAATGATTGTCGTTTCTTTTAATTATTTTTCTTCTTCCTCCGGTGATTACCCGGACTGATTGCTGCCCCAAGTACTAGTTCCTGCCCCAAGAGCCCCCCTCTGCCCCAAGCTCGACCAAAAGCTGCCCCAAATCGGTAGGTCTGCCCCGAGGCTGCCCCAACGAGATCTCGTTGAAATCTGCCATGTTCTGCAGACTGGCAACAGAGCAGTGTATGTTTCCCTCTCTAGATCTGCCCTCAGGGAAGCTAGAGCAAATCTTTATGCATCATTGGATTCCTCTCATTGTGGCGAATCGAATGATGTATAATAGGACCTTGCTAGGTCTAATAGTCAAAATGACCTGACTGCGACCTAGGTCAGGGTCACAGAGTGACCTGGTATGGTCATGTTGCATATCAATTGACTCCCTGTGACAATATAAGCACAATACAAGCAAAATGGGAGCTTTATCTCAATTCAGTGAGAAGTTATTGGCAAAACAATCACTCTCTGCTCCTGTGACCTGACATGACCTTTGAGAGGTCAGATGCTCAAAAACTCAACTTTATGGTTAAGATTGTGGTAAGAATAGACTAAGTATTTTCAGCTTTATCTATCCAGTATTTACTGAGAACAAGCCCATTCTATGTTTCACCATAGACTTATAATGTGTTGACAAAAATTGACCCCATCATAGGTCAACAAGATCAAAATTCTGAGATAACAGATTTGTGGACCCTAATGACTGTATCATATTATGCAAGTTTGAAACTGTTCGGTTTGCTAATGTTCCCTGGGCGCTGCTTCAAACTCGTAATTTTAGGTTTTGAGGTCGGATCACTCGACCCTGAATAGCTCCTTGACCTGACATGCCCTTAACTCAAAAATTTGTTCAGATATGTAAAATTGATCAGGGATAAGGTAATGTAAGTTTTGTTGTTCTGCGTCTCATCGTCTTATAGCTATCTGGGAAAAACCAGGAGGGGGCCGAATTTCGCCCCCCCTCCCCAGCAGGGCGCGTGTTAACAGCCCCAATGATTTTTGTAATTGTCTTAGGGTAACATGAATGGATTTTCTGAGGTATCAGGATCAAAAGAGCAGATGACTAAATCCGTTTCTGACATAAGTGTATTGTTGTTGATGCAAAAGTAGCTGATATTTTGTACATAGGAAACTGACCACATCTCATAAAATTTTATGTGGGAAGTATCCCAATATATTATAGAATTGTGAGTGGAAAGCATGTCCATACGTTTGCACAAGTAGAATAATGCAGTTTTTATTGGTAGGTGTATTATTGATCTATGCTGCTTTCTTAGGAAGTTAACCCACTGCATGTTTGACTGATGTACCCAAAGTAAACAATTTTCAGACATTGAGGGTCTTAAGAGTACCAAAATATATCATCCTCTTAAATTTGCCAATGATAAAATGGTGTAAAAGATTACCTACCCTGAGCAAAGATGTCCACTTGCCATTGCTGAAACTCAATTCCAATATGGGTCTGTTCCAATACCCTTCATTAATAAGGGTTGAGGTGAGGTAGCCAATTTTTTACCTAAAAGTAGCCACATTGCTGGCTCAAAAATCTAATTCAATTTGTATTGCATTCAAATGCAAGATTTGACTTACTTTCCTTGATTTTTCAAACAATATTTTTGATATCCAGGTTTTTTAGTATTTTACTGCTGGTGAACTTACTATAAGAATACATATTTTCAACAAATAGCGTTTACTGTTTAACCCGCGCCCCACCGGGGGTCCGGCGCCACCTTTGCCCCACCGGGGCCATCGATGGCCCCCCCTCCCTCTAACTCCGAAAATATGGGCGTTAGCACAAATCTGCAAAGTGCACTAGAAAGCTCGCGTGAATTCAGTAAGAAATTACTTCACATGTTTTAGTGCTCAGGTCAATGGTTTGACCTCCAGAGGTCAAATTAGGTCAAGATCGGCTATTTTCACTCAAATATGCAATGCTTAAGCAAACTGAGCATAACTCTTATGCCATGAGAGCTATTGAGATCTAGTAAAGTACATTTGGTAGGAAATTGCCAGTACTTTTTCCGCTATGTGCAACGTTAAGACCTCCCGCCAGTGGTTTGACCTTCAGAGGTCACCTCGTGACCTAATATGACCTGAGGTCACGAAAGGTCGAAAAGTGACCTTGCCGTATATCAAATGAAAGCCAGTGTCAAGACAGACACGATGGTGTTTGCTCCAGTGCTTTAGCTTAATTAGGTCAAAAGCTATTGTCAAAATACTGTTTTTGACCCCTGGTGACCTTGTATGACCTTGGAGAGGTGAAAGGGCAAATATGGCCCCCTGGAATCCGTGAAAGAGTGTCAAAGAACGCTTTTCTGATCAAACCGAGCATTTTCAATCGTTTTTGTGACTTTTGGATCATAAGGCAGCTTTTCCCCATGCTTTTTCAATGGGAGAGGTCACCTCGTGACCTGACCTCAGGGCACGAAATCGAAAAATCTCGGATATACACCTTGTAGACCTTGGAGGGGTCATGAAGTGTAGGAAGTTTCAAATCGATCGACTTCGAAATGTAGCTCTTACAGAGCTCTAAAGTTGAAGTGAGGTGACCTTGGTTGACCTCGTATGCTGACCTGACCTTGGGTTACCCGGGGTAAAAATTTTCAGGGATGGTGGGAAAATGATGCAGTGAGAGGTAGAGCTCTCAACCGCGGTGCTGCGCCTCATCGTTTTTCTGCTATCCCGGAAAAACCTTAGAGGGGGGCCATCGATGGCCCACCGGTGGGGCGAGGGTTAATGTACCTACTGAGGTAGTTACAGATAAGCATTCAAACTAGGATCTTTTTTTATTCTCTCAAAAACATGTTTCCCTTCAGACCCCAGGCAAATAAGTAAAAATATCTACCTTGCTCATATATCTGTCTTAGTTCACCACTGCTCAATGTCAATAGGAGCATAACAATTGTGGTGCCATGCCCATGCATTTTCTTTTGGTCTGTTCTTGAACCATCTCTAACCTCCTCCAGGCTTCCACTTGGGCATTTATTACTTTTCTTAACTCTACCACCTAGTAAAATGCTGGAGCAGAGCATTCTGCTGCTCTTGGAGGAGGCTAGAGGAGGTGCTGAAACAGATCCTTTGTTGCATTTGCTAGAGCAACAATGGTTCAATTAGAACCATACACAGTGACAGCAGGCAAGATGTACAGCTGGAAAATTCAAGCAGGGTTTTGTTTCTTAGTGGAGGCTTAGTTCCCATGGGCGAGAGGCGATTAGAATAGGGCTGAAGATCAGAATACTGCTATTGTGTTTTTCATGACACTTAAGCCGGGATGAAGATAGAGCTGTAATGGATCAAAAAGTTGTTAATCTCAATTTTTGTATACAGTTCCAGTGCACCAGTGACGCTCCCTTTACTTTCCTTTCAATCAAATTTGCATAGAAAGCTTTACCCTCTGCAGTTTACTCTCTTTTACCATCTGCACTGTAAGGAGAATATTAACCATCACACTGCCAAATTCATGGTCGAGGAAAAGGCCGCCAGAGGTCAGCTTTGATTCAGGGACCTCCTAAATCGGTGCCACAACTAATCGCGCCATGGGGTAGTAGTCATTTATCAAATGGCTCCTGAATTGTAAGGTATTTTCCAAATTTAACAAAATTTTGGCTGGTTGGCCCCCTATGACATCACAGTTCAGCGGGCTTGGCTCAAACTTGTGCAAGTGTACCTTATACCTTGTGGTCATCAGCACCTGAGGCCAATGAGGACCGATCATAACGAGCTCTGTTACTGTGAGACAAGCAGTTAGTCAGTATTTGGAATGGTGTGGTGGGATGTAGACCAGTGTGCGTCCAGTCGTGCCTTAACCATGCTGATGGATGGTGCACACACTACATTTGTCTGCAGATTATTCCAATTGTTCACCACGGGGACACCGAAAGCATTTCTCCGAACCCGAGACACGGCGTTGGGCTTCAGTAGTTTGAATGGGTGGCCTCGAGTGTGGGTGCCCATATCGCGCGTGAAGCAGTTGTCGGGGTCAAAATTCATTCCAGAGTTGAGCATTTGATATACACGTATCATGTTGCCACGCCAGCGTCTGAAATAGAGCGACGACATGTTCAGGGCCCGGAGGCGCTCCATGGATGGTTTCTGTTTGAGATTTGGGACCATCTTGGTGGCATGTCTTTGGACTCGCTCTGATTTATTTTGGTCTGCTTGATTGAAGGGCCCCAAAGCAGGTTGCAATACCCCCAAGTGTGGTCTGACCAATCTCATGAACAGAAGTGGGAGAAAACTTTCTTCAATTTTACCGAATTGTATTTTATTTCCACATCTTCCAAGAGTAGAAGATGGCAGGGCGCTCTCAGCGCTGCTTCGGTTCTTTCCCATCACCGTTGGTTCCTGAGTCGCATTTTGATGGGTAGGAAATGATCCCAGGCGGTGCTGTCTTAATATTGATATATGTGGAAGGTTCCCGCTAATGTGTACTCAGTGAATGTTGGATTTGTTCTAGGCACATTTCTTCTGCGGCGCGGCGACTAGAAGTGGGGGCAATAGGGGGCCGAGAACGATGAACGGCGGATGATGTAGGTAGTGGTTTAGTGAAGTGCCATTTTACGCAGGTAAAACATTTCATGCCAGGTTCATAGGCTCCTGCTTCCTTTTGCCAAAACACTCAGGTTCTAATCTGGCGGCACAATACAAATGGAGCTGCTCCAGCACCTATAACCTCCTCTCAGCTCATCTAACTTCCTCCTGTGTGTTCCCTTGCCTCCCTTAATCTCCTCCACGCTCATAACGACATCATCGAATTTCACTGAAAACGAGAGACTGTTTACTTTTAGGAGATAAGGTTTTGGAATTAAGGCACGCAAACTTCAATCGCTGAACCAAAATGAAATTGCTTTAGTAAGAAATGCATTTTCTACCAGGCTAGTGGTTGTGATTAATGCACTGTGCTTTATTTTAGCTTAGATACGTGAAAAGTACCTATATGGGAGATTTCTATAAAATTTCAAGCATTCGCCGAGGTCGGCCTATTGGCTCTGATCAGTTGCAAAAAGTTTAGTTCTCCTCCGGAATTAGCCGGGGCTGTCGGAGCGGACAGATTTGCGCGCCTCCTCCCGCCTCGCCCAAACTCTTTGTCTTTGTTTGGCAGGAGTGCTGGGATAGGCTGTATGTATGTCATGTCGTTCTTACTTAGCGTAAACTTAGTTTTGTATGAAACTGACAGTAAAATTTGTAATGTTTACCTCTCAAATTGGTTTGAGAAAAGTCTTGCCGGTCTTAAAGTATTTTGGTAAGTTAATTCAAGGTTATGAATGGATATTGTTATATGTTAACAGCTGTTAAACCTTGTTCATTTCCATGTTTTATCAATCATGCTTATCATAACTGTATTAATGTTTTCTCTGTCTGTGCCGACAGAAAACTCTAATGATCTACCAAAGGCAAGCTCTACAGGATCTGACAAGGCAAGCATGTGCAGTGGTTGGATAGGTACCACAGGGGGAACTGGTGCAGTTTTGTGGGAGGTGCTCTGGTACTAAGTGATTTCATGGCAAACACATGCATTGCTAATAATAGCTGTATGCACCTTCAGAAAATGTATATTTTTCATTCCTAAAAATATCCCAAGCTGGAGTGCGCAGCAGGACTTTTTTCTTTTGTTTTCTTCGTTGGCCTCCAAGCAGTTTTGATGTAGCACCACCAAGCACTTTCCCAGTCCATTGATGCATCCAAAATGTATGAAATACTGTCCAGAGATATATGTATGATCGCTTTGAGTTCCACGTTGTTTTGCGGTATGTGAATCTTGAATTATGTTTTCATAGCCTTCGGCATATGTGATCTCATCCATCCATTAGTTTATTTGCATTTATAGCCCGCCGTGTCGACTGCTTCGTTAGTTATTCAAATCTTTCAATGATTGCACTTTTAAGATGAATGTTTTGAATTAATATGATGCATTGTTGTAATGAACGCAGCAATGACTTATGCAAATTATTTTGTTTTTTACCGAATGCATCCATATATAATTAGCGCATAGACTGGTAAAGATCACATATAAACCACTCTTCAAATGAATACTTTGAATTCAGTTTATCAGTACAGAAGGCGCATCGGGACCACCACAGGCCAGACCCTTCAACACAATCTGTGCGGCGACTGCTCTTTGGTGTTGTCCGTTTAACGCAGGTTTTGTACGCCAGGAGTCTATGAACCGGTTTGCTGACCCTCCAGAAAGCAGCGACTGCAGCAACCACAGCACAACAGGTATGGCAGAACCAGAATTACTGGTGAGGCAAGACTGTTTTAATCTGAATGGGAGTAAATATATGTATGATGACGAGAGTCAGTGAAGAGGTGTGACACGTGAACACTGCCCTCAGACAAGGACAGTGATGAGGTGTGACTCTTGTGCTCAGACAAGGACAGTGATGAGATATTACTCGTGTGCTGTGCCCTTAGACAAGGACAGTGAGGAGTTGTAACTCGTTTGCTGTGCCCTCAGACAAGGACAGTGAGGAGTTGTGACTCGTTTGCTGTGCCCTCAGACAAGGACAGTGAGGAGTTGTGACTCGTTTGCTGTGCCCTCAGACAAGGACAGTGAGGAGGTGTGACTCGTGTGCTGTGCCCTCAGACAAGGACAGTGAGAAGGTGTCTGACTCGTGTGCTGTGCCCTCAGACAAGGACAGTGAGGAGGTGTCCGACTCGGACACGCGGCACGGTGTGCGCGGTGAGGCGGCCGCCATGCCGCAGCCGTCGGTGAGACCGCGCCACTATGTGCAGCCGCCCGCCGGTGAGTCCACCCTGCAGCTGCTTCACTCTCTGCCCTCATCTCAAACTGGTCTTCATATTGATGGATTTTATATGCAAGTTTCTATGCAAGTTGACTCTACATTCTTGTTTGTTTTTTTATCATAATGTTGGCGATTTCTGGTTAAAGTCGGCCGTACTTTTTCATATCTGTCAGATGTTATCGACCAGTTTCAGTCAGTTTAACATATTGTGTTGGGAACGCTCCAGGGAGGGATTCGCCCCCCCCTCCAGTCGCCGCTGGCCGCTGACGCTGTCCATGCTCCACAGGCGGTGCCGGGGTGCTGGCGCCGTCGCGGCTGGGTAACCCGTTCGCCCGCGTGGCGGCGCCCGTGGTGCGCAGCTCGGCCGACAGCTCGGAGCCGCGGGGCGGTGGCGGCGGTCTGCTGGCGCCCTCGCGACTGGGCGCCAGCGGGGGCGCCGGCGCCGGCCGTGCCGTGCTGCGTCCGTCGGCGCTCAGCGTACCCGCCGCCAGCCTGAAGACGCCGGAGACCAACGGCCTAGCCAGCTCCACCTTCACCCTGCACCCGCCCAAGTTCAACAACCCCTTCGCCGCCAAACGTGAGAGCTCGCCGCCAGGTAGTGCCGGATCAAATAGCTGAGGAGAGCATATTATGCTATATTATTATTATGCTATATTATGCATATTACACTTTATTAAAGTGTGATGAAGTGTGTGATAGAGCTATAAAGTGAATGATGGAATCTGTGGAAGCTAACGTTCTAGAATTCTCCATTTGGTGGAAGGTATTGTTTCTATAGCGGATATGAATAGATCGTGCCACAACGCCATGGAATTGCACGTACAGTAATCTCTACGTAAAGTTGAATACGTTTTGTCTCAATCTGAATTCACATCGGTCTATACCATGACGGAAATTGGTCTCAGCTGACTAACGCTGGGCTGACGGATGCGGTAGCTGAACCCAGTTCAGATGATGTGATGGTGTTGATGATGATGTTCCACTCCGCCATTGCTGTGCAGCGGCGCCGGAGGAGGACGGCGACGCGTCGCCAGAGGGTGCGTCGACGGAGGCGGTGTCGGCGACGTCGACGGCGGCCGGGCAGGAGACGGTGACCAGCACCAGCGGCAGCAACGGCTTCAGTCTGCGCGCCGCCGCCGCCGCCGCCGCCGCCGCAAACGCCAAGTACGCCGGCGGCGATGGCTCCGGGTTGTCTGTTTAGATATTTTTGCTGCAGAGGAGCTGTTCTATATTCCATCGGTGTTTTAAGGGAAGCGGCAGCGGCCCTTGGAATTAACTTGGGGATTTCACACTTTGACCTCTCAAGAATTAGTATTGCCAAATCAATGAAGATAGCGTGATACCTTTTTAATAGGATTTGACCTGAGATAGCCGTAAACTCCCTTGGTCACGTGTCCTAGAGCTCACCATTTGCAGAGGGATAGGATGTGTTGTGAGCTGAGTTCGACCCCACGGACCCCGCGTTCCGGTTATCACTGAGCACCCTTCGACAGCCGTTAGGCTCGTAGGGGAGGGGAAGCGTGAAAGAGGCGCTGGTGCTCGGAAGACTGTAAGCTTCAAAAGGAAAGAAATGTGCAACCGTGGGGGCTCCGGTATGCTCTACGCGAATGTGGGCTCTGATCAAGTCCGATGAAGGTGTCATGTTCTCTTTAAAAGGATGTTATCGACGATTCTGTGACTTAGAGTGTCAGAACACGCTAGATTAGACAGTGTCGTCTACAATTTTGATTCGCCGTCCAACGTTTCTTGATGGTAACTAATTACTTTACTTTACTCCCTGCTCAGAATTGGTCAGACATTGAGTTCAGCAACAATGACATTGGCATATTTGCCTGGAAGTTTTCTGCGCAATAGCCATTTATTTGCTCAGAAATGGAATAAGCAAGACTATAAGCATGGTATAGCGACCCATCAATCTGTGCATCCGCCGTGGAGATCCAGTTCCTCGGCCTCTTCACACGTCACGCCTGCTGTGTTCCGACAGGCCTGAGGAGGCGGAGGCCTCCTCGTCCTCGGCCTCCTTCGTGTTTGGCCAGAACCTGCAGGAGCGCGTGACGAACGCGGCGCCCAACTCGACGGCGCCGGACGCGGCGGGGGTGTCTTCGACGGGGGAGGAGCCGCCGCCCACCGCCGCCGACGCGGTCGAGCCAGGAGTCGATGCTGCCGCCGACGGCGCCACCCCAGAGGCCGACGCTGCTGGAGAGGCTGCTGGAGGTGCGCCGCCGAGGGGGCTGTCACTGGTGGATCCGGGTATTCCGTAGTGCTGGCATCTGTGAGATTATTCGGGCGGGTTTGTGTTAGCTGTGTTCATCCTGTAGGACTGTTTTATCAAGTGCAGGAAAATGGTGACAGAGTTGAAACTGACCATTATGAGTGACCGCGATTTAGAACTACTGGGTTACTATATGACCACGCAGATTGGCGCAACCATGAGCCCAAATAATCAACCACTGGGTGTAAGTAAACTTACCTTCTGTAGCATATTGGGATTTATGGATGCAAAAGCGAGGAGTGATGGAGTGAGAAAATAATTTCATAGGTTGTTAAACGTGGGTTAAACATCGCGACATACTGACCTTGCGTTTTGACCTTGGAGGAGCATTCTCGAGTAAGTGCTGGTTAGTATCCCGAAAAAATGGGACTGTATACATCTCTCAGTGTAGCATCCTGGGTTGCAGCCGCAGTGCGCGACATTTCCTTTGCTTTAACCAGAAGGTATTGGGAGGAACTAACTCATTGGGGAGGAAATACGGCCGCCTGAGTATTCAACCCAATGAGTGTTTTCCCTGATAGTATTACTTTCGTACAAAGACGCGTAACTGGCGTCCCACCGAGCCCCTCTGAAAGGCCGCCGGGTCGGAAGAAAATCATTTGTAATTTGCATTTAGCTAAACCCCTACCTATCTCGTTCTGGAACGGCCCACGGCAAGCTGACGTCCTCGGCAGAGATCCGCGACAAACGTACCCCGGGAAATCTGAGAGTAGTCCTGCTATTATGTACGCGTCCAAACCCTATTAGCAAGAGCAGTTGTTCACGGACGGCTCAGCCAAAATTTGAACTCACGACCTGGCCTTGGTGACGCCCATGTCCTGTCTCTGTCCAGGTGCCACGCCCCCTCTGCCGGTCTGAGCCTGCGCGAATCGGCCGAGGTTTATGAAAAGCAGCGTGCAGCCAAGCGGAAGTACGAAGAGGTGGAGGTGGTCACCGGAGAGGAGGACGAGAGCAACGTACTGCAGGTGCGCCTACCAGTGATGGGATCGTTAATGCTGAGCGAATGAATCTGAAACGATTCGAATGAACGGGGAAGTATGAACGAGCGGGAAAATATTAATGATAGAATGTGAATGAATGAGAAGATAATGAGCGAGAATGAATGTGAAATTGTGGTCTCAAGACCGCTAATAGCAACTTTAATAGGTTCAAAATGTTGTTTTTGCGTGATTTGTGTTCAGGGTAGCCTCCCATGCCTCATCATATCCACGATAAGGATATTGCCGGGGCCGAAGAGCGCTATTGCCCGAGGTCTCACACGTCCCGTCCGTCGGGTGTTCGGCAGATCAACTGTAAGCTGTACGCCTTCAACAAGGAGAGCTGCTGGTGGCAAGAGCGGGGCCGCGGCCTGCTGCGCCTCAACGACCGGCGTCGCGACTCCGGCCCTCTCCACTCCCGGCTCGTGTTCCGCACGCAGGGCAGCCTGCGGCTCGTGCTCAACACTAAGGTAGCCGCCCTCCCCCAGAGCGTACCGGTTGTCTTATTATGTAGGCAGGTTTTCTGCGTTGTTTCCCGTTCTACGTGTTCTATACATTTATTCGTTGCTTTCACTTGCTTGGATGATAACTGCAATGTTGTCTACTGTGGCGGGCGCAGTATCTCACCTATGTTCGATTATTGAGAGCCCTGGCATTTGCGATGAAGTGGGGTGTGTCCTGCACATCGATTCCTACCTACATTGAAGCTCCCAATCGCGCTGAACGTGTAATGGAGGGCTGCGTGAGTGTGGAGCGGAACGGTACACTTCCATTACTCGCGTAGATATCGTCGTAAAGGAACGCGTCGTTCCTGCAGCTCCAGACAAGTGCTCAGCACAAGGCTTGGTCGCTCTTCTCCGGCCTCTTACATAGTTTGTTAGATTATTCCCCCAGTATTTTTTAGAGTTATTGTTCAAACCACCTGATTTTTTGCTCCTTTAAGTGGCTTTTTTCAATGTTCCATCAACATATGTAGAAGTTTTGTCAGTGATGAAATTACCAAAGAATCTCCCGTTCTCTGTATTTGGTGTCGATTCCCGTAGAAACATGTCAGCTACCACCATGAGCTTTCGCGCCGACCCTGTGTTTTTATCCGGCGCGGACGGTTTGTGCTGTACAAACTGTCAAGATCTTGTCTATGATAACTCCTCAATACCATATTTTCTGACAGCAAGACCTTCTTTATTCTGCAGCCTTTTGTTCGAAACAATTCTCGTGTGCTGTCCATTGGTCTGGTGTGGTGTTTTCTCACGTGCCATCGCTGCTGTCCATGCCTCCTCCTCTGAGACACTACAGCCGACCCCTGTCCTGCCAGATCTGGCCGGGAATGAGTGTGGAGAAGCCCAGCGACAAGGATGTGCGCGTCACCGCCATGGACAACGACCAGGTCAAGGTCTTCCTCATCAAGGTGAGATATCTGACTGGGATGGCAATGAGCCGCAACACGAGGTAGCTCAAGCCCTGTGATGATAATGATGATGTTCGAGTGAGCCCGTCCGACTCACGTTCGAGGTAAGGGTGTGTTTTTCGCTGCTCCTGCCCAGTGGTGCCCAGAGGTGGGGTCATGAACTGGTCCAGGGTTACGTAGCGGTTCTGTGGGGCCAACGAAAGCCGGAGATGCTGAACCACAAGTGTTGGGCTGAGACAGCGTGGATGTACTGCAACTCATAAGTGGGCCTACATTTACTTTATTTTTTCGTTATGACAAAAACTATCGCTATTTGTGTGTAGGTCCTACTACAGCTAAGTCGTGTGGAGGACAACTGAAAAGTAAGATCCAGCATTACCCGGTGCGGTGGGACAGGGAAGCACTAACAAGACCGATGATGTTTCCTTTATTTTTGCTTTCCGCCTCGGCTTTGTTCCCGCTGCAATCACAATCTGGAATGCTAATGCGTCTCCAAAGCAGTACGTTCAGGGCTTTAAAACGGTTCAAAATATGTTGCTCATGAAAAAACGTAATAAGAATACTGTAATCGCAATGTTTAAATTAATTGTATTTACTACGGTGTAGCACCAGTGCCCTGGCCAGACGTCTGTTTTGTAACCGGGGTATGTGTTTTGGATACAGTGCAGCACCAAGGACGCTGAGCTGCTCTTCAACGCGCTGCACTGTCGACTGAGCAGTCTGAAGGCGGACTCGGGTGAGACGCCCGCCACCGCCGCCGCCGACAGCAATGGCGGTGACGCCGCCACCGACGCCAAGAGGGTGTGCGAGCCCGAGGAGCCTCCTGCACAGGGTACGTGCTGAAGCTGGCCAGGGTCGCCGGTGGGGGAGAGCCGGACGTACCGGTTGGATTTGATTGAGACTTCACTTTAGTTTACAAAGTGTGCTCCAAAAGTTACTAAGTTATGAGAAAGACTGAACTTGTCCTTGGGTGACCATCCAATGTGACCCGCTGCCGTATATTCCGCCCAGTCTGACCCATTATCGCGTATTCTGCCCAGTCTGACCCGTTGCCGTGTATCCCCCAGTCTGACCCGTTACCGTGTATCCCCCCAGTCTGACCCGTTGTCGTGTATCCCCCAGTCTGACCCGTTACCGTGTATCCCCCAGTCTGACCCGTTGCCGTGTATTCTGTCCAGTCTGACCCGTTGCCGTGTATCCCCAGTCTGACCCGTTGCCGTGTATCCCCCAGTCTGACCCGTTGCCGTGTATCCCCCAGTCTGACCCGTTGCCGTGTATTCTGTCCAGTCTGACCCGTTACCGTGTATCCCCCAGTCTGACCCGTTGCCGTGTATTCTGTCCAGTCTGACCGGTTGCCGTGTATCCCCCAGTCTGACCCGTTGCCGTGTATCCCCCAGTCTGACCGGTTGCCGTGTATTTTGTCCAGTCTGACCCGTTGCCGTGTATCCCCGCAGTCTGACCGGTTGCCGTGTATTTTGTCCAGTCTGACCGGTTGCCGTGTATCCCCCAGTCTGACCGGTTGCCGTGTATTCGGCCCAGTCTGACCCGTTGCCGTGTATCCCCCCAGTCTGACCGGTTGCCGTGTATCCCCCAGTCTGACCGGTTGCCGTGTATTTTGTCCAGTCTGACCCGTTACCGTGTATCCCCCAGTCTGACCTGTTGCTGTGTATCCCCCCAGTCTGACCCGTTGCCGTGTATCCCCCAGTCTGACCGGTTGCCGTGTATCCCCCCCAGTCTGACCGGTTGCCGTGTATCCCCCAGTCTGACCGGTTGCCGTGGATTCCGCCCAGTGTAACCTGTAGCCGCGGCTCCGCTGCAGGTTGACGGGGCCGTGCAGTCGGAGTTTGGGCGGGTGCCACCAGTGGCGCCGCTGACTCCGGGCTGGCGCGGCGGCAGCGGACTGCTGCTGCCTGCCGCCGCCCACCCACACTCGGCGCGGGCGGGCCGCTGTGGTGGCTCAGTGATCACTTCTGCATAGTAGCGGACCGCGGCCACCGCACCGCTGTCGATATGGCGACGCTGGTGTCGTGTCGGAGGCGCGAGGCTCCCTGTTGTATTGGCCGACCTCGGTCCGTAACGTGAATCGTGTAGACAGTAGCAGGGCCGCGGGTCCGACGGCAGGTCCGGTTTTGGACCGTGGGACTCGTCATCATATGCAGGCTGGCGTCTGGGAGCCCGTGCGCCATGTTCGGTGCGATCGCCCTTGTCTTTTGCAGCGATAAACTGAGTTGGCACTCGAAGATTCCGGGAAGTGTAGTTGGCAAGCCGAACATTCGATGGTGGGAAGGAGATGGCAGATGAGGTACTATGTTCTGTGAGTGAACGTATTTTGATAAAAGTGGGCCTCTGCTCGGTCATAGTTCTTCATTAGTTTTGGTCAAATCTGTAAAGCCCCATATGTCAGTCTTGTTCGATCAGCACATGATGAGTACACATATTCTATGCGTTCTGTTCTGTGTCATGCTGTGGAAGCATTGGGTGACATTGAGGGTTCTGTTCATCCGCACGGACCAACAGCCGTATCATTTCAAACTAGATTTAATCGTCTAATACAGCGCCAAATGGTACCCGACTGCGCATGCATCTTCTCTCGCTTTCGTAACCTGCAATATGTGAAACACCACCCTTAGACATTACGTTTTTGTTAGGTGGGCCGAACATATTCCGTGCTTTATTTCACCTGAGGCGTAAATCTGATAAAACAAGACACATTGTGCAGAAACGGCACTCATTATTTTCTGGTGTAACGGCAAATTGCGTAGTGAGGATGATCTAGTTCTCGGCTTCATTTTAAAAGGCTAAAACATTTTCAACAGAATGTGACTGGTATAGGGGATTTTGTAGCGTTAATCGCCTCTGCGCCCCCGTTGCTGGTATAACAAACATTCGCCGTGCGCGTCAAAGGCGGGAGCCGGCTAATGATGGGTTCGAAACAGCATTCGAGTGTTACAAAGTATACAAGTTATGTGACATCGGGATTACCACGGCCTACATAATAATGGTACGGGGTTAATAATTCACAGTTTAGAACGAATGTGGGGCATTGTGACCTAGGGTAATTTTGGAAAAGTTTGTGCTGAACCACATTTAATATTTTCTGTGTCATGAATATTATGTTAGCGTATAAAATTGGGCGATGACTTAGATTACACATGAACACGCAGAAAACTGAGAAAACGTTCAGGTGACGTTATATTTCATGAAGTCGGTTGGAAACGCTCTGTATTTTTTATTCTGATCGAAATTATGTTTTGACTGTATGGAATGCGGGAAAGGTTTACAGGAAAAGGTTTTATTGAACACTTTTTCGTGAATCATGCATGAAAATTCAATCCACAGTGGATTTCTGAAATGAAGGAAAGTCCAAAGTTTAAGTAGTCTTATTTTAAACTTTAGTTCCATAGCCCCAGCTACTTCTGTAATTATTATCAAGCAATGAACAGCATCCGAGAGGATTTAAATGTGTATTTAAACTTATTTCTAATAGTTTTAACGAAAAAAAATTCCGGTCATATCTAAATTGCATGCTTTATACGATATAAGGAGATATAGCTCATTAGAGGCACTAGTTTTGCCTGCGGTTTTGGCGCAATAAAATCGTAGCGAATAACTAAAAACGTGACTTAGTATCGCGTGAACCAAGTTACATCGTAAATCGGAACTTTAAGTAGTACACTTGGTTAAGTTTCATCAAAATCTGATAAAACTTTATCTCGCCTGGCCCATCTCCGGTGAATGTCCGAGTTGCTAGAAATACGATGGGAATGGTGAGCACAAGTAGGGATAAAATTGTAATTGTGGCAGGTAATAGAATCGTAATTTAATTGTGGTAACAGGCTTACTGGCGCTCCCCCCCCACACTTCTTGTCGGCATTTGTGCTGTCTGTGCCTTTTATCAGACGAAAATTATCGCACGATTTTTTTTTAAACAAATACCAAAAACGTGTTTGAAGCATTACCATAAAATGGATGCCGTTTCATGGTAATGGCAGAAATGGAGGTGATGCCGTTCTCAGATTATATGTCTACAAAGTATGCATGCATGATGGAGAGCACGACAATAAAAGCGGCCAGATTGGGTGGTTCGTTAATAGAATGTAAACTATCTGAACTCATTTCTAGGCACACTGCGTGTGCGCGAAACACCCCAGGTCACTTCATAACGTACCTCGGTTGACCGGCGGTCTACCGCAGGAAGCAACCCTTTTGCTGCCATCTCATTTGTGACCGGATTCGTGCTCACTTCTCCGTTTCTTCTTCGTTTTGATGTCTGTTCGTCGTGTACATGTACAACAGCGGGATGAGCGAGCGCAGCAGCGCCATCTGCACCGACGCCGCGCGCTGCGGCTGTGTGAGCGGGCGCAGCAGCGCCATCTGACGCCGCGCGCTGCGGCTGTGTAATCGGGCGCAGCAGCGCCATCTGCCCAACGCCGCGCGCTGCGGCTGTGTGATCGGGCGCAGCAGCGCATCTGCACCGACGCCGCGCGCTGCGGCTGTGTGAGAGGCGCAGCAGCGCATCTGCCCGACGCCGCGCGCTGCGGCTGTGTGAGCGGGCGCAGCAGCGCATCTGCCCGACGCCGCGCGCTGCGGCTGTGTGAGCGGGCGCAGCAGCGCATCTGCCCGACGCCGCGCGCTGCGGCTGTGTGAGCGGGCGCAGCAGCGCATCTGCCCGACGCCGCGCGCTGCGGCTGTGTGAGCGGGCGCAGCAGCGCATCTGCCCGACGCCGCGCGCTGCGGCTGTGTGAGAGGGCGACTGTTTGGAAACGGAGATGAACAAAGCCAGAGCGGCGGAGCTGACGTTCGGAGTGGCTGCGGGCACGCTTGCCGTGATATTCTGATTGCGGATGGGATCGCCGATCAGGATAATAATGAAGTCAATGACTCATTAAAGTGCTATTTCACCAGCAATTTAGCACAGATCGCGGTATGAAACAGCGCTCGATGGAGCGGATTGGTAGTCCGATACGAATCGCAATTTGGCCATGGAACCTATTTCTGTGACTGTAAAAGAAAAGTGGTTCACATCAGCCGGCAATGTTGGCAACGCGTGCGTCATCGGATGAGGTCGCTCTCAGCAGAAGGCGCTTCCACGTCTGATTTGCGCGGATTCAACTTTCGCTGGATCGCCGAAACAGCTTCAGCACGAAGCCCCGCCCAGAATTGCTTCAAACATGCGCGAAGACTGGTGTTCAGCTGGTTGGGTTTTTCGGTGAGGCAGCGCCAGTCGGTCACCTCCAGAGGAGGGGTGGCCACTCGCTCCGCGACGGGAGGGAATACGTTTGCTGGGTGCGTTGTGGATGGCGAGTCTGTGCTGCAGCGGACCCCGAGATGACTTGTGCACGTGCGGCTCCTAGAACGCGAGTCCAAAACACTGTAGGGCTGACGGGCGCGAGGTTCTGGCTGGGTGACTGGGATCGGCGCGTATGAAGGGCACTCGCATTTCCAGACTGGCCAGAAACTGATCTAGGTTATCTGATGTGAGGATCCCCAATAACATGTGCTGTTGTAAATAAATGTTTTCCGCTGGTCTGTATTTTCAAAGTATTAGCACTCACCAATCGTGATATGCGATTTACACGTTCAATGTGGACTGAACAATGCGCGTGAAGCTCAGCCCCCACCTGCTACTCCCTAAGGTTCGCGCGGTTAACACGCTCATCCCATTTCCCATGATATAATGAACAGTAAAGTATTATTCGTGCAATGAACTATGTGCAGTGTAGTTGAGGGAAACAGTTTGACAAGCTACGCAAATCAAAATAGGTAACGCCTTCAAATATTCAGTGTACCTTCTAATTCCGAATTCAGCGCCGCAGATTGTCTCAAACAAAATATGTTTTATTTTATTCATGTTTACGCATCTGCACGCGTTTAGGTATCGAAATGTGACGGGCGTCAAAATGAACCCGGTCGGCACGGGCAGAATCAGGGTTCCAGAAATACTAAACCGCATATACAAGGCGATTTCACTAGCAGCGCAGCGTTGCATCTAAAACGTTGCATCAGAAACTCCATGCAAGTCTACCAGCGCATTATTTGAGCCCGGAAAAAGGCATCGGTGTCAAGCTCAGAATGCCACATTCGAGTGGCGTATTCTCGCCGTGCTCAGTTAATGTGAGCAAATTTGCTCACAAGAGCAAAACTAGCGATTTCCTGACATCAGCATTGACACCCGCATTCTGAACACAATTCACGTAACATAACGCCACGTAAAGGAAACATGACACCTTTATGATCAGATCTGAACTGAGATGGCCAATGGCCACGTGATGGTGCATATCGGAAAACCCCAGTATAATTGTTGGGGTTTAACGACGCACCAACTGCCAGGGTCATACGGCGTCGCCAACTCTCACCCTGTTGGAAGGGATTTTGGGGATCAGATCGACTTATTCAGAGGCTCCGCCGGGACTTCTGCCGTGGGAAGGCAAAAGACCGTAACTCGATTTTCTTAACTTTTCAGGAGAAGCAAAAAACCGTTTTTCTTCATAACTCTGGACCTAGTCAGTTTTTTGGTTTGAGTTTGATATCACCGGAATCGTTGAAATGAGCTGCATCTTTCCATGTACATCGTTTCATTTAAAACAAACTATATCTTTAAGAAATTATACAAACGTGTTTTGCCTTCCATCTTTTGGTCACAAACGTCAATATGAAATCATACAAAAAGGCGTAGAAACAGGCAAAAGACCGTAAATAAACAGTTTCATTCATTCCAATACCAGGCAGAAGACCGTATCTACTTGATTCATTCATTTTATGCCCAGTCAAGTCAGTCTAGGCAGCATTTGGTATGGGAGATTGAAACTTTTCCTCGCTACGGGATCAGACACCGTGTTTTCTGTACCACCCTTTAGTCACGCTAAGGTGACTGAGCATCCTGAAAACCCAAATGACCGATGCAGGTTAGCTTCTGCATAACTATTGCTCAATGAGCAGTGGGCACTCCGGGGCCAATATTCTGTCGTCGGTATCTAGCCTGGCTGAGGTAGATATAGAACAGCTTCGCATAAAAGGTGCATTTAATCATCAAATTCCATCACATTTCAAGTGTGACCACCAAGGAAACAAAATGAGCTCGGAAGACGTTAGGAAGAACGCATTATAAGCTCACTGCGATCAATCTATCGCATGAGATCACGTTCTTTTGGAGACTTGTGATCTGCCCAGAACATTCGTTTGTGGTCAACAGATGAAGAAGCCTTTCACGAATTCCTCCCAGTTTGATCGCATGTACGCCGCGTGCTACGGAGTGTCTTGTGGGCGCCATGGCAGCGTTGAAATTATTCCTTCATGGATCAAACGTTGTCCTTGTTGAGTTGTGCGTCGTTCTTTTGAACACAAGCGGATGACCACGCCGTAACTGAATCACCTTGATATGTGCCAAATATGGGCGTTGGCCATCCTCACTCAGCCTCTTCAACTTTGTCTGGCTTACAGTGTTTTCTGTGTAGGAGAATGTCCTGGATGCATTTCTAAGATCACCAATGATTTCTTAATAGCGCTCTTGAAGTCCACTATGTCCACAGACCGATCCAAGTTTCTTCAAGCTCTTATTGTAAGCTCGATAAATGGAATCGGCTGCCATCGACGTGTAACACTTCTAGAAATACATCAAGGTCACTTTCCGAAGTTATAGATCTTTCGGGTGAACAAACTGGGTCAATGCTGTAATCAAAGTTCAATGTTTTTTGTGCACATCAATTATTCAGCTTAAGGGTAAAATATTCAGTATAGCGATGGCCCTCCTCGAATCTAAAACAAGGAGAAGCTAAGTGCCAGTGGAGGAGGTGCCCTAATCGTACTTCCCTCTGGAGAAGAACACCTGGTCACCGCCCCGGTGGGGAAAACTGTGCAGCAGCACTCGCGCCGAGCTTGTTATCCGAGCGGCGCTGGAGAGACTGGTGGAGATGGGCGGCGCCTCATTCGAGCTCATCATTGTTATCTGCACAGATTCCCAGGCTGCCCTCGCGACCCTTGCGAGCTGTGCGGGCGCCCAACGGACCCCGATGGGCGCATTGTTGCGTCGTCTCCACCTCGAAATCGCGGCCAGAGGTCAGGACACCTTCCTGCAGTGGGTTCCGGCCCACTGTGGGCTTCTTGGAAATGAAAGAGCGGACGCGATGGCTTAGGGGGCCTCCAGCCTCCCACAGGAAAACGCACCTGCGGACGTCCGCGGTCTCGTCCGAGCCGTCGACTGCATCACCTCCAGGGTCTGGCGTTGCTGCTGGTCTGACAGCCTGTTCAGATGCATCATTGGAGACTGGATGCCGACACCGGTCCTCACCCAGAGCCGGAAAGACATTGTCAACGTTCACCAGCTGCGGACGGGGCACTGGGGACTCTCCAGGTGTACCGCCACCGCATCAGCCGTCTTCCCTCCGGCCCCTGCGAGCAGTGAGCGGGGCGTGCCTTGCAGCACGCTGCCTCGTCTGCCGCAAATGCCAGGACACTGGACACTCCGGAGCACGTTCTGCTCTGGAGCCCTTGTCTGGTGGGAGTGTGGCTCCACTTTTTCGGTAGCTTTCATCCAGGTCCAGCACAGCTTCGGGACAGGGGGGGGGCGTGGTGGCTTTGGCTCGCGACTACCTGATACCGAGAACGTATCGGCTACGACCAGCACGGGGGACTATTACACCACCACACCACCACACCACCACCACCAATCTAAAAAAAACAGGATGCCACATTGAATGCGTCTCTTCCCGCCGGGCCCTCCTGCCACATTACGAGAGTGAATGTGTCTCTTCCTGCCGGGCCCTCGTGCCACATTACAAAAGTGGACATCGCATCTGATTTTGTTGACAGACCAACTGGTGCGAAATTCTCGTTGTACATCACGAGTCGGGACAAGAACTGAAAATTTTGTATGGAATGGATGGGTACAAAAACACCCTATCATATCCGCAGTGAGGATCATTTGCCTGGGGCTCCACTCTCGCTCCAAACCATGAGGGTATGCCTGTTGTGCCTGATCTCTGTGCTGGGCGTACTCAGCACAAGTGCGACACCCTGCTGTGAAGACGCACAAATGTTCGTTGTTAGCCTTGCGCGTGGAACGTTTCTCACCATTCTGACGCGTGAAACCTATGTTGAGGTCCCGAGCCACCACGCAGAAGCTACTTTATGGGCAGATATTTTCCTCTGCCTCTACGAAGTGTTCATATATGGCTCTGTCAAGTCAGCCGGCAAGTACCTGCGGTTGGGGGCATACAAGTATATATCATGGGATGCCACCGGGTTGTATGCCATTATGTGGCGCTCGAAGACCTCTCTGCATAGCTTGTTAGCTGACATATCGACCTCGTTTGTCCTGAGGGGCAGTCATGGTGTTGGCGGCCTATGCCATCGTTGTCAAGCAGAGTGGCTTCACACAGCCAAAGCGGTACCTTCGTCTGGGGGCAAGGGCTAATCGAAGTGCTGGCGTTGGTTGCGGCGATTCCTCGTGCACGCACAACAGATGACGCCAAGTGACCCATTCATGGGTGCCTTTTGAACGAAAGTGATTCAGTTTGGCCTGGTAACAGGCTGGTGAAGTGGTTGCCTAACATTGATGGTAACCTACTGCTCACGGATTTTGCTGTTACCCGCGCCCCGGTGGGGCTCCGAACCACCTTCGCCTTGGTGGAGGGAGGGGGTGTTTGAAAACCCCTCGAACTCGGCTCCTACGCGGAATAGCGAAAAAAACGCGAAGACTGGTGGATACCTCATTCATATTCATGCAGAAGCTACTATGGTCACTTTTGGCTCAGGTCAATATTGAGGTCATGACAGGTCAAAGAAGGATGCATGTTAGGGTAGTGCTTTTGGGCTCTAGGGTCTGATAGAGTTGAATTAGAATCAATTTAGGCACCATTCGCTTCTTCTCATCACGGTGAATCGAAGAATGTATAATGTGACTATGTTAGGTCAGAACACAAAAATAATGTGACCTCAGGTCAGGTCAAGGTCACTTTCCGACCTAGCATAGTCAATATACATAGCAGTCAACTCGTAAAAGCAATCTAAATGTAATGGTTTCAAAATACAAGCCATATCAAATCCTGCAAAGTTTTTGACCCAAGTCTGAAAACTGCTTAAGTATCCCCAGATGACCTAACAGAGGTCATAGGTAAAATATTGCAGCATGAACCTGAAAAGGGACCCAGGATACTACGATTTGGAGAATACGAAGGTATTCGCAGCTGTATCTACACAAATTCAGCCCAATTCCTGTTTTCCTCATGTATTTCCCATGGAGAGGTCATGATCCGTACCTGACCCTAGGTCATCGATGTGAAAAATCCCGGAATAGATTTGTAGCACTCGGTGGGGCTATTATGTGTAATAAGTTTCAGTCTGATAAATTTACCCATTTCTTACTTATGTCACCTAAAATATTTTTGGAGGTGAGGTCACTTGACCTGCACTGGTGATTTGGCCTGAGATGACCCAACCTTAAAATTTTGGGGGGGTGTTCAAACCCCCCTCTCTTGGGGCGAGAGTTATAACACACTGTGAACATCCCTGAATGTGGAGTTTTAAACCATTTTGTAACAGGAAAAAACCGTGAGTGGAAGTTACGGCGATTCGGGTGACTGCGAAGGCGGTTCTTCTAGTGGATCGTAGCAGGCAAAAAGCCGTAAGTGGGTGAAAAGTGAGTTACGGTCTTTTGCCTGATAATTCACGCCACCAAAATAGACTTACGGCATCACGGTATTTTTAAACCTATAAAATAACCAATTTATAATTTGAATTTTAACATGATATTCACGTCATCAGATGCAGCTTAACGTGCGCTTTCCAATGATACCAAAAACCGAAAATCGACAATTTTCGAGTTACGGCCTTTTGCCTACCCACGGCAGCCGGGACCGGTGGCTTAGAAGACAAGGGTGCTATCCACTAAGTCACCTCATCCCCCCCGGAAAACCCCATTTTTTATTGTATTTTTTACCAAAATTCCCCATTTGCGGATAAATTTCGATATGCTTGACGCGACTGATACTCAACTACATGAAGTTTTCAAAGTCCCTCTGAAATACAAGATCGTAGGGGGTAAATAAATATAAAATCATATCAAACGTGAATCACAACTGCAAACTACGATACACTTTACATCATTCGCACGGCAAGAACGCTCACGCGGGTCAAAGCATCCCCATTGGAGCATAATGCAGTCATATATCATGCCCCAACAAGCCAAGGCACCCTGATCATATAATACAAGCACCTAAGCAAAAATGACCACGCATGAAATGAAGCCTTCAACACGATGTGAAGATGGCTACAATGTAGAAGCTACGCAATCTTATCAAAACTAACGGAATATTCTTAGGACGTCCAGTCGAGATGCATCGGAAATCTGAAAATCTCGACAACACTTTTCCAGAATTTCACATATTTCAGGTAAAAAACGAGACCCCATGCCATCGGAAGACTCCATTTTCGGGCCGATGTGGCCCGCGCAACTCTTTCCACTTCCATCCCACGCACATACGTTTACACCGTACAAATGAATGTCCTCTCCAACACTACGATGGCTCACTTCAATCATAAATACCCAGGCAGCAAGCCATAACCTTTCCTTCTCTGACTATTTTCACTAAAAAGCTCACGATTCTTTGTCTTCACAACGTCAACGCGCAAATTTTCCGTGCGTCTGCAATGCAAATAATGCTAGTTGTGCGTAATTTGTTCAAACTTTTGTTCAACGTGTTCGTTTCGATGTTTATTTGACTCCGCACCGCTGTTAAAGTTCTTGTGATGCTCAGTTGTCGCTCCTAATCTCAGGAAGGTACTCATTCAATACCGCAAATGTCGCGAACACCATAGTTCTCATCTGACGCCCGCCCGGCGGTTAGTGTCAGGTCTTTCTTCTTTGGTTCGAACAATAAACCAGAAACTACCACGTGGTGCTTGTCAGCCTGAAGAAGTGAGGACCGGTTTCGATTGTCAGTTTTAAACCCCGTATAAACAGCTGTCTTCGCTGCAGACTCTTCTGCATTCTTATGCTTGGATTTGAGGCCCGCTTGTCTCTTTATCGGTATTGCCATGCGTCATCATCGTCAGATCCACATGCTAAAACCCACTTTGCATGCTTCATCAACTCTTAAATTGGCGGGACGTCCTCGCCAAACTCGCAGGCTATCTCAGTACAGCCGCCAAATACTTCTAGTGGCGCTCAGAACCGGAAGGGTGCTGATAACCGGATGTGGCACTGAGAACCGGAAATGGTACTGAGAACCGGAGGTGGCGCTGAGAACCGGAGGTGGCGCTCAGAACCGGAAGGGGCGCAGAGTGCCGGGAGCGGCGCTGAGAACCGGATGTGGCGCTCAGAACCGGACGTGACGTTGATAACCGTGGCGCTGATAACCGGATGTGGCGCTCAGAACCGGAAGAGGCGCTGAGAACCGGACGTGGCACTCAGAACCGGAAGCGGCGCTGAGAACCGGACGTGACACTCAGAACCGGAAGCGGCGCTGAGAACCGGAGGTGGCGCTCAGAACCGGAAGAGGCGCTGAGAACCGGACGTGGCGCTCAGAACCGGAAGCGGCGCCGGATGCGGTCAGTGACGCCCCAGCTCTCAGCCGGCGCCAGCAGCACCATGACGACCAGCAGCGTCACCAGGATGATGTTCACCACGATGTACAGGCCCAGTAGTACACGGCGCACCACCGAGGCCTGCCGACGCAACGCAGCGCTGCGTGAAAATGGCGGATGGCGAATGTTGAAAATGACACGAGAGCGCTATGCTTTTAAGAGGACCAGATCCATAGCGCATGAGTGCAGTGGTCAACACTCCATACTCCCACGAGGACAAGAAAGCTAGAGAAAATTGAATCTAAGCTATCTGCAATGCCAATTTAGTCAACATCACTATTAATTCGTCATCGGCTTTGGATATATCACCATCGAATACTCGTAATACCATCGCAATACCATCCAGTAATTCAAGTACGACGTATGTGAAAGAAACCATACACTCCTGAGCAGCAGCTGCCAATTGGACTGGGCACCAGCGACACGGCCCACCTTTCCGTCATCGGAGCGGTCGTGGTGTGCCAGGTAGCCGTTGTTGCCCATGTCACGCATGCTGTACGCCTCCGAGCTGATCTTCAACCTCGCCGACCGGTCACCCATACACTGCTGCACCTGGAAGCAACGGCAATGTGTGGGGAGGCGCTGTTTTCTTGTTCTAATAGAACAGGCCATGCGTGGATCCAGGCCGGGTTTATGGTCCTTTGTATTTTTCCCGGCCTAAGCACAGGCTGTAGCAAATGAAAGCAGCGTTATAGACCCAGGGGCGTAGCCAAGGGGGGCGGCAGGGATAGCCGCCCCCCCCCCTGAGGGCCCGAAGGGCCCCCTGAGGACACGAGCCGCGCGAAGCGCGGCTCGCCTGCACTATGCTCTGTGGCCAAATTTGGCATTTTATACCAGACAATGCCCTCTATAGCCCTCTTCAGTACTCTATTCTGCAACAAGCAGGGCCCTTTTTAACCATCAGGGCTCTTTTGGCGCTGTCTCAGGGGCCCTTTTCGGGGCGCCGCCCCTCCCTGAGCGAAATCCTGGCTACGCCCCTGTATAGACCCCAAAGTCAAGGGTACAGGTTATGTGTCAGAGTGTGGGGTTTAAAGTGTTTCAGTGTCTTGGCTATATCGCGCCCTGGACTGCAAGTTACAGATCAGCAGAAATATGAAGGAAAAAATACTCAGTAAGAAACTGAATTCACAATAATGGATGAAGTGTCGAACCATACGATTGATTAGCTTTAGAAGAAACTCCTTTTCTCCCACGTTTCAAAGTAAAGCTAGCTTGTAAAACCCCTAGCACAGGCTACTCCTATATCCAAAAATTATTCATTGAATTGTGCGCACAAATCACCCGCATAACGTCTCGTCTCGGTGACAAAAATTCAGCCTACACGGAAAGCTGGTCGTCCGACCGCTATTTGACAGACCGGTTTACAAATTTGATATAAAACAAACATCAAACACTGTCTCACGATGTGTGGCACTATCGCACAGGCCGTCTGCTAACAGTCTTGTGAATGTTCCACATACCGAAAGAGCGAGGTGGATGACCACGTGGAAGACTACGAACACCGCCAGCACCCAGTAGGTCCAGAAGGGCAGCTGGGCGGCCGGCAGTGCCACCGCCAAGAACACGGTGGCCACGGCCAGCAGGTAGGCGCTGGTGCCCACCACCCAGTGGGCCCAGTTGAAGATGGGCCGGCGCGAGGCGGTGGGGTGGCAGCGGCACATGGCCATCAGCGGCTGTAGCAGCGCCAGCCCTGCCGGCCACCACGGCGGGGGTTACAAGGACCAACAAGGCAGAGGTGTCACACCACCGCTGTCACGGCTCCCGGCCCGGCTGGGCCGAAACGCGTTAGTATAACGTAGTCCGAAAAAGGTGAAGAAAAACGCACGCAATTCGTCATTGTTTTTAAACGGTACGCAACTGTGAAGGCATTTCCGTTGAATCACCTTTCCTTTACGGATTATTTCATCCCGTAACTAGGTAGATAACAGAAGGACCTTCATCTGTAAATCAGCTTCTTCAGCATCTCTAGCACGGGATGCAGCTTGGTTTTCACAAACGCTGATTATACCCAGCAGGGGATACGGGTTGGTTCTTACCGATGCTGAGTATGTCCAGCAGGGGGTGCGGGTTGGTTCTCACCTATGCTGAGTATGCCCAGCAGGGGGGTGGGGGTTGGCGCCGGCCACGCCGCTGATGGGCAGCCCGCTCCAGCCCTGTAGCTGGTATGCCACTATCACCAGCGCCAAAAGGCTGAGCACCAGAGTCAGCGCCATCAGCGTGACGTGGACGTTGAACCAGACGTCCTTACCACCCAGCTGCCGGCCTGGCCACATGTTCTTGTAGTACCTGCCGAGGACGACCAGCACGGGTCAGCGGAGATCGAGACGAATAACACGCCCACTGTTAATGATCTATGACGCTCCCAACCGTCACCCTGTTGGAAGGTGGCATGAAGGCACTAGCTGGGACCTGACCCAGAACACCTCCCCACCTGGAGATAAACATGCTTCGGCGGTAGCACAGTTCATGACGTCAGAGATAGCACTCAACATGTCTGGTCACGAACAGTCAATGACATCACGGATAGCATTCAACGCACAGTTTGTGACATCACCGGTAGAAGCCGACCCACCTGGCGATGAGCATGCCGACGCTAGCAGTGCACAGCCAGGCTACCAGCATGAGCGCGCCGTGCACTCTGAAGAGGGCGCCGTTGTCGCCGATCACACCCTGCGCCAGGTGCAGCCGCACGGGAGCGCCACTGGAGCGACGGACGTTACCGTGGTACTGGGGCCGCCGCTCACCGTCCACTGTCGGGGAGCCAGCGTCAGATGGAGGGCTGCACGCACGGGGAATAACGTATGGAAACAGGGTTGTGTACATATGCTATAATGCGAGACGATTTCCAGTTGTTAGGCTGCCCATCTGCTCTTGAAATTAGGCATACTACTTTTGACAAAAACAAACAAACAGAACGGCGAAACAAACACTTCTGCTGTTTATTCTTTCAGGATCAGAGAGCTCCGGATTTGACGCATAAAACGCAGGATGTGATCGACTTCATCACCGAGGCGACAAGAACCAGCTATTCACAGTTGGTACCGCGGACGAAGCACCTCCACTGACCGGACGCGGTGCCGCTGGCCAGCATCAGGTAGAGGTCGTCGGAGGCCAGGTCGAAGTCCTCGCCGCGTATGGTGAACCGCTGTGAGTGGGTGAACTCGCAGAGCAGTTTTCCGTCCCGGAACTCCCCTCCGACATCACTCATCAGGCGACCAACCTGCAGCAGCGGCATCAGTGAGGCCCAGCCGAGCGCGGGAGCTGATGGTGTCAGGACAGTCCGATGAAGCAGTGGGATGGGGCAGTGAGCTTAGTGAGTGACGGAGCCAGGCCTCCTGCACATGCTTTGGCTCGATTAATCACAGGGTGGGTCTCAGCCATAGAGTGGAGGGACGATGGGTGTTGGCGTCATAGAGTGGAGGGACGATGGGTGTTGGCGTCATAGAGTGGAGGGACGATGAGTGTTGGCGTCATGGGTGGAGGGACGATGGGCGTTGGCGTAGGCGGGATAGTTGATGAAGGCATGGTTGTTGATACTGTTTTTGCTTTCTAGGGTAATAGCTGTTCAAAGACCAATTTTCGGCGGGGAATACGCATTTTTTCCCAGTATAGCAGCCTTGTCTTATGCAAGGGCCAATCCAATAGACTGGGACAGTTATAACAAAAATATTAGCAAACAATCCATATTATCATTAACAAGCTATAAATGAGCTCGCATATAGGTTTCTAGTTTCTTTTCCCACTGTCAATAAACTGAGTGAGCTCTCACCAGATTACTTTTAAACGACTGGGTGAAACTACTCACTAATTTGAGCCCGTAAGCAGAGCATTGTGACGCTCTGAAACTGGTTTGAACTAATTGGTTTTGGAACCGGTTGGGGAACTCACCGATATTGTTTAACGAGTTCATTTAAACATCATTTTCTGCGCCTAAATACAAACACCGCAGGCAGATTTGGCCTTTCACCTTCGGACCCGTTCCACCGAAATCCGTGACGAGGCTTGCTGGAAGTGATTAAACCAGTTCCCCTCCAGTGCCATCAGTTAAGTCTATGGTAAGACACATACTGCCGAGCTATCCCTCCACAACTAGCTCAAGTTTATTCAGCTCTGACGGTGCAGCCTGCCACTGAGGGCCGCTCTCACACACACGAAAAAATTCAGCTGCTACTTGAGTGAATCCAACCTGTGCCCGTTTTTGTTTTTCATACGGAACAAGTACGCAGGGTGTGGATTTATTTCATGTCATTCATTCACCCGATTAACCAAGGGACAAAATCTCATTTCATTAGGCAAAAACTCATGAATTTAAATCATTATATATTTTTACTTGACTTGGAAATTTATCATACATGCACTACTAAATAATCACTTAGTTTGTATCTCCCCCAATGTAATGTCAAAGCAATGTTAAAAATCATGCAAGCTTTTGTTTTTCATTTCAAGGACTTTAAATTGGTTCTAGGTAGTTCAATAGCCTTGCAGGAAAGCTAAAGCACCCATTATATCATACCTACTATCACATTTCTTAAGGTGGTTACTGACATCGTTTCGAATTTGTGTACCCCCAACCATAGGCGGATCCAGGATTGTCGATCAGGGGGCACTTTCCCGGGGGGCGCCACATTTGACCGGCAAAACCTATCAGATGGGCGCAAAAATCCTATCGGTGGGCGCCGATTTTCGCATCCTGGGGGAGGGGGTGGGAAGCAACATTTCAGGAGGCGCCATCGACCTTTCAGGGGCGTCGTGACCATTTCAGGGGGCGCCGAGGGTCGATGGGGGGCGGGGGCACGTGCCCCCTTGCCCCCTGGATCCGCCATGCCCCCAACTATTTTTAAAAATCCACGCCCCTGGTACTAGAATGTCTATGTTGCCTGTACGATACAGCTAATACCTGGCCCCGTTTTAATTGAGCAGCCAGTTGTTAGCTCTGGCGCTGTCCTTACCCTGGAGGTGGCTCGCATGGGCACCGATTCCCGACCGACGTTGTAGGCATGGAGCACCTGGAAGCCGCCGTCCAGCCGCTGGGTGCAGTAGATTACAGCATCGTCACCCTGGAAATTACCGACATTCTCGCTGTGAGACCCGCACAAATGAGAACACGAACGGATGCGATCAACAGCCGGGTATTCGGCATACCACCAGTATTCAGCAAGCTCAGTATTCGGCATACCACCACGACTACGTAAGGTTAGAAAGGATTAAAGGGCATGCTGTTCCGGTAACCACAAAATATGGCATTGCCAAGTCGAATGGTTCGGCGGTGCCACATTAAGTTTGCTTCAAAGACCAGAGTGGTTAACCCGTCCGACTACATTACATAAATCAGCTATTACCACGAGCTGGTGCGACAAGATCCAGGAACATCATCTGCTGCCTCACGCGACGTGCTGTCTGCGCGCCTTATTTCCACCAAAACCATATCACTTCGGAGAGTCCTTTGCAAGTCATTGTGACTGGGCTCAGGTATTTAAAAGCTATGATTGATATCAAGCGGATTCAACGTTGCCAACAGGTTATTTGCTAACCAATGCCACTTAGCTTCAGAGAACGACACGACATGTATATACATACGTCATTTTTCATAGTTGGGGCATTCCGCGACAGATCAACCAGTCGATAACACCCTCATAACGCTAGCTCAAGGAGCTGATGAAGATTTTCATATTCGTTCTCCTCCCTAACTTATGGTTTAAATTATAGCCCCAGGCATTTTGACCATACTAACTAATATGCCAATTTTAAAGGCGAAATTTCACCTGTATGCATCTACAAATACTATGAAAACTTTATCTAGACCTCTTAAAGGGAATGTGGCACCTTTATAACGTGATTTTAACTGAGATAGCCAAGTTGTAAAGCAAGTCGGAAAACCCGGTACTATATTTATCATTTGTCTTGGAACTCGATATTTCCGTAGAAAAAGGCTAAAACTTACCCGAAATGTACCTCTCATGTACCTCTCGCCAGGCGGCCATTGTTGTGAGCTGCTGATGTGACGACATATGCTGACGTCACGATGAACATCAGCCAATCGAAGCCCTTGAAGCGTTTCGAGTATGGTAGTGGTTGCCAGATCATGACATCATCCACATGCAGATATTTATTTCTTTTCCTAGAGCAGTATTTTAAAAATCGAAATATTGAGCTTATTGTACATTTTTCAGAGAAATCATGAGTGGTTTCATTATTTTCGGCTAAAAGTACGCCTAATTACACTAAATTCCAGGATTCGACCAAGGTGCCACATTCCCTGTAAGGACGAATAACGAACACTGGCTGACGAGAAATATAATTAAAAAAATTGAATAGGTATACTATATTTTTTCAAAATTCCATAAAAACTATTACCCTATCATATTTTGGAAGCATTTGAGACTCATATTAATCTTTATTCCTTTCTCGATAAGATTCCGTAATAAAAAGAGTGGATTCGTTAACAGAAAGCGAGTCCTGTGCTCCCAAACGTCCCGATCCTCACTTTCGTCACGCCCGTGCACCAGCGCGGCCCACCGTCGCTGCGACTATCAAACGTCTCTGGTCACGAAAAAGGTGCAATCAATGCTGAACTTGGTGGTTTATAAGGGTGATGATGCATTAACAACAATAACTTTTAACCACAGCCCCACTCCTTATAGGGAATGTGGCACTTGGTCGAATCCTGGAATTTAATGTAATTAGGCGTACTTTTAGCCGAAAATAATGAAACCACTCATGATTTCTCTGAAAAATGTACAATAAGCTCAATATTTTGATTTTTAAAATATTCATCTAGAAAAAGAAATAAATATCAGCCTGTGGATGATGTCATGATCTGGCAACCACGACCAAACTTGAAATGCTTCAAGGGCTCGATTGCATGCCATCGTGACGTCAGAATATGTCGTCACACCAACAGGCATTACAACTGTGGCCTGCTGCTAGGGGTACAGGAGGGGTACATTGCAGGTAGGTTTTAGCTTTTTCTACGGAAATCTCGAGTTCCAAGGCAAATGATACAATGAGTACCGGGTTTTCTGACTTGCTTTGCCACTTGCTTATCTCAGTTAAAATCACGTTATGAAGGTGCCACCTTCCCTTTAACGTACGCACAGGATAGGGGCCTGGCACTGACGTGCACTGGAGGGGGACTGGTAGGCCTCACTGGTTAAAAAAATGGGTTTTAGCTGGATGGGAGCCATGGTGATCTGTACTATACGCGATTTCAGTTGAGCTAGGGCAATGCATGCGAGGTCAAATGAGGTCATAAAGGTCCAAATAATGGTTGTGCTGGGGGTTGATAGGGAAATATCGTTAAGCGCAAAAAGGTCCAGGATGTACCAAAAGCGGTCCAAGGTCATAGCGAGAAGGTCCCAAGAAGTGTTTATTAAATTTTTTGGGTCAAGGTAATTCAAGGGCATTGACCAATGATGTCACAATAAGTAATACTCCCTATAACTACACCATTGCTAGCACCATAGTAACCCTTGGGCAGGAAGTGAGGATTGACCTTTACCCATGACCTTTGACTTTGAACTGTGACCTAAACCTTTACATTAAGTTATCTTAACTATGACGCCATAGTATGATGTATGTACATACGTCATACTGAGAAACGCCATTTCACTGTTAGCACTAAGGCAAATCACCTTGAGCACGCTGGTATGACCTTGACCTGTGACCTTTGGACTTGGCCTTCATGTGGGGTGACCTTGATATATAATGTTGTTTATAGGGCGGTATAACGTCACCAGTCGGTCTATGATGCAGGCGAACTGGTGCCAGGGGGCATGTCCCCGTGACCCCTGTTCCTACGCCTATTAAGCTCACCATGCGGCCATCTCGCGACAGTCCCACGCCGATGTAGTTGCCGGGGTTGAAGAGGCCGTACAGCTGGAAGCGGTAGGCGCCGCCCGGCTGACGGGCGTACGTCACCATCATGTTGCAGGAGCGGGTCTGGATGCAGTCGTCCTGCAGCGTGAAACAGCCCTTGGCCAGCAGGCAGGTGTCGAAGATGGTGGCGATACCGCTACGCACTGAAGTGCTGGCCGCCGTGGTGGGATTGTCACATTTCTCCTGCAACAGGGGGAGGGACCGTCACACTTCTGAGGCAGGGTGATGAGCCGTTACACTTATCCTGGAACAAGGGAAAGACCTTCGCAATTCTGAAATAGAAAGAAAAGTTGCCACTTTCTGAAACAGGGAGAAGAGCCTTCGCTAAAACAGATAGAGGAACCGTCATACTCATCCTAAAACAGGGATGAAGCCGTCACACTTCTGAAGAAGCCGTCACACCTCTGAATAAGCCGTCGCAGTTATCCCGAGCGGTAAGAGCATCACCCTTCTTAAACAGAGGGACCAGTCGTCACACGTCGCCTGAAAATGGGGATGTCACCCTTATACATGGAAAAAACCGTCACAGTTCCCCTGAAAAACGAGAAGCCACCACACTTCTGGAACGCGTACAGGAGTCATCTCTTTATCCTGGAACAGATACAGGAGCCGTTTCCCTTATTCTGGAACAGGTAGAGGAGCCGTCTCCCTTATCCTGGAACAGGTAGAGGAGTCGTCTCTAAATCCTGGAACAGATACAGGAGCCGTCTCCCTTATCCTGTAACAGGTAGAGGAGCCGTCTCCCTTATCCTGGGACAGGTAGAGGAGCCCTCTCCCTTATCCTGGGACAGGTAGAGGAGCCGTCTCCCTTATCCTGGAACAGGTAGAGGAGCCGTGTCCCTTATCCTGGAACAGGTAGAGGAGCCGTCTCCTTATCCTGGAACAAGTAGAGGAGCCGTCTCCTTATCCTGAAACAGGTAGAGGAGCCGTCTCCATTATCCTGGGACAGGTAGAGGGCCGTCTCCCTTATCCTGGAACAGATAGAGGAGCCGTCTCCCTTATCCTGGGACAGGTAGAGGAGCCCTCTCCCTTATCCTGGGACAGGTAGAGGAGCCGTCTCCCTTATCCTGGGACAGGTACAGGAGCCGTCTCCCTTATCCTGGGACAGGTAGAGGAGCCGTCTCCCTTATCCTGCCACAAGGAGAGGAACCGTCACATTTCTCCTTGACCAAGGAGAAGAGTCGCCACAATTCTGTTGAAGCGAGGCTGTCATATACACAGTGCTGTCATATACCTCCCGGCGTTGTGGATTAGAAGCAGTTACATACACTTCTGCTAAAGCTAGTAGATAAGGTTGTGTTCCTTCTGAATTAACCCTCGCCCCACCGGAGGCCATCGATGCCCCCCTAAGGTTTTTCCGGGATAGCAGAAAAAGGACGAGGCGCAGCACCGCGGTTGAGGGCTCTATCTCTCACCCCATCATTTTCCCACCATCTCTGAAATTATTTACCCCGGGTCATCCAAGGTCAGGTCACCAGGCGAGGCCAAGCAAGGTCACCTCACTTCAACTTCGAGAAGACTTTCGAATGTGATTTGAATTCACATATACCCTTTCAGGGTTTACAAGGTGTATATCCGGGATTTTGATATGCGACCTGAGGTCAGGTACAGGTGATCTCCCATTGAAAAGCATGGGAAAAGCTGTTTATGATCTAAATACAAATGAAAATACGATACGATTACGATTGAGAATGTTCGACTTGCTCAGAAAAGCGTTCTTAGACACCCGTTCACGGATCCCAGGGGCCATATTTGCCCTTGACCTCTCCAAGGTCATCCAAGGTCATCTGGGGTCAAAAACAGTATTTTGACAATAACGTTTGACCTAATTAAGCTAGAGCGCTGAATCAAACACCATCGTTTATGTTTCTTCACTGGCTTTCATTTGGTATACGGAAAGGTCACATTCTGAGCTTTCGTGACCTCAGGTCATATTAGGTCACGAGGTGACCTCTGGAGGTCAAACCACTGGCGGAAGGTCTTCACGTTCCACATACCGGAAAAAGGTCTGGCAATTTCCTATCAAATGTACTTTACCAGATCTCAATAGCTCTAATGGCATAAGAGTTATGCCCAGTTTGCTTAAGCATTGCATATTTGAGTGAAAATAGCCGATCTTGACCTAACTTGACCTCTGGAGGTCAAACCACTGACCTGAGCGCTTAAACATGTGAAATAATTTCTTACTGAATTCACGCAAGCTTTCTCATGCACTTTGCAGATTTGCGCTAACCCCCATATTTTCGGAGTTACAGGGGGCCATCGATGGCCCCGGTGGGGCGAAGGTGGCGCCGGACCCCCGGTGGGGCGCGGGTTAATCAAGTAAGGCTGTTTTTATTCGAAAAAAGGAGGAGGAGACGTCAGAAAGCAGAGAGCTACTGTGGTGTTCCCAACTTCCCTGAACGAGAGCAATGGGTCTGGTACACTGATCAGGGTGACGAGCTTCTTAAGTGCAGCGTAAATACAACTTTTTACGAAATGGAAGGTTTTAGAAAGTTTTCTGATAGGGCAGAGAGCACAAAAAATAACGATATATCTGATTTTTCCTAACGGAATGACGTACTTTCTGGGAAAATCCTACCAGACACATGTCCAGAATGGGCAATTCCGTATAGTCGTATGTGCCTCGGCACACCAAACCAAACGCCAAAAGAATGTAAAAACGCACTTTCATGTCAAGGATTAGGAGCAGACTTTCTGCTGCTCACAATGTTTGTAATGATGCTTAACAAATTTTTAAACTTTTAATACTGATGCTTCTTTTGAAAAAATATATGCGGTTTTGTCCAATCATAATAACTTAGAAAAAAACATCCCGTCCCAACACTTACTTCTCCGCAGGAGGGTTGCGTGGTGGTGGTAGTGGTTGTCGTTGTAGTTGTAGTTTCTTTAGCCTGTTGCCGGCTCCGACTACGGCCCCGGCCCCGGCCCCGGCCCCGGCCTCGACCACGACCACGACCACGACCACGGCCTCGACCGCGACCGCCTCCCTGAGACACGGGAATCGATGATGAGCGGGATGACAGCTCATGCACCGGCTGCCTGAGACCAGACGGAGCTAAAAACGTACACAACAGGTAGTTAGAACTACAACGAGCTGTCGGTGCTCTCTCGATGATTCCGTCGAAGATTCTTTGACATTCTTGTAGAGACATTTTGCATTACCGATGAAGCTGAACGCCTTTTCTGGAATGTAAGCCATATTCTTTATTATTTAAAAATATACTTCTTAAGCAACAAGGTTGGGCCTCAGGTGGCAGATTAAGCCCGAATAAAAACACAACTATCACAAAACAATACCATGCAATACGAAACCATGATAGACACTTATAAAAGAATCAGACCAAGAAAAGTGCATCATGATATACGAGGTATATCATCTCTCATGCTGTATTGAAATGAATTGAACATTTCGCATCTGCTCCCGTTGAATTTCTCAGCATATCCAGGGCTCGAGAAAACATTCGGAGATTATAAACGCTTGGATGTTTAGTATGATGCCGGCCATAGTAAATCATATAAGAATTACTTATAACATTGAATAGCGAAGATAAAATGCTACTACAAAAGAAAACATATTTCACGTGGAAAGTTCGCGCAGGACAAGCGGGACAGGCATAAACTACACCCCGGATGACAGTCACCGATCCATCAGAGAAATCCCGGATCCATCTCTGCTCCTCCCGCAACAGGCCGCAGAGACAACGTTAGAAATATAATTCAATTCAAGGATAACTAACCACCGCAGACTGGTTACCGCCCGCTAACCGTCGCCTTGTTAACGCCCACTAACATTACACCATATGTGTTCCGCATGTGTAATTGTATGGGCGGTGCCGAGATCTCGAGTAAAGCATTAAACATTAATAGGTCGCTTAACAACGACATAAGGAAAAAGACACCCGAATCTAACGACAGACAAAAACGATCAGGTTGAAATGCAAGCTCCACGGGGAAGAATGCGAGCAGCCGCAGAAATTCGGGCGCCCGATAGGGAAATACGAGCGCAGTGAGGCCCCGGCGCGCCGTGCGACAGACAGAGCCTTGTCCACAAACGTGCATGACGTAGCGGCGGTGTCACCTCACTGAGCGGTGGCACGGGAAAACGTCACGCTCCAGCCTCCGACGTCAACGCAGATTTTCTCCGATCGCCTCGAAATACCCGGAAAAGGCCCGGCCGCCCGGCCGCGTGGGAAACATACACGCGGAAAACGGAAACGACCGGCAGCAGCGCAGTGAAAGTGCGAGTGGCCAGTCGACTGCGCGCGCCGACACGGGGTGGGTTGCGGTCGGTGGCACGCGAGCCGGTGCGTTTTCTCCGCGGCGGCGGGGAGACAGGTAGCCGGCGCAGCTGCACCTGCTGCCCGGGCCCCTGCAACGGCCGGCGCGGCATGCACGGGGGAACGTCTGCGCGGTCCAGCCACATGCATCTGATACATGCAGGCGTGTGGGAGAGAGGATGCTAGTCGCCAGTCGACAAAAAGTCCCGACTGCACCATGTATTGTACCAAATTAGATGTATAACTGCTACACCACGGAATCAGGGACTTCAAAGACGACGATCGACTGCAAAGGTGTTAGAGCTATCAATGTTTCGTGCATTCGTCGAGCGTCTTTATCGTATACAAAGGTGCGGAGATGTGTTAGACAATAGATCAACAAAAGCATGGTGTGCAGCTACAACTACGGAAGGGAAACTTCAATTGGGTACCGTCACCGATCCCGCAGCCTCTAGCCGATGATGTCACATGGGAAGGCAGTTTGTGTTTTCTTGTTTACCGCAAGCCATACCAATGCAGAAGCGACCACACCTGCCAGTAATGCGGTCAGTTTGCCGACTATCATTATTTCTTGTAATGAGAGCATATCAATTTTACAAAGCACACAATGATCTTGCTGTAGGTTTCAGAAAACTGCAATGCCACAGATCATGAGAATCAGATGGTTCAACGTACGGCATTTTTGAGGTCATCAAGAACGTTTGAAAACTTCCGCTTAAGCTTTTTAAGGATAATGACGACTTTTCCAACCATGTACTAAAATAGTGAGACCAGACAATATATGCGATAGTTGGGTCTGTAGTGCATCAGATATTATCGGGGGATGACCCTCGGTTTCAACACCCAATCATCAGAAACCCTCTACCGATTGCGCACTCACCCCTACGAGCGCGTCCGTCATATCCTCCTCTTCCTCCTCTTCGTCCTCCTCTATGGGCGCCTCAGTGGTGGTGGTGGTGGCGGCTGGGTCGCCGGGGGCTGGGGGCTCTGTGCCAGAGGGACTGACGCGCACCCGTAGCGAGCTCTGGTTCACCCAGAAGGTGCCGTAATTCTGCACCACCGAGACGCGGAAGGCCACATCTTCGTCCAGATCCGGAGGTGACTCCCAGAGCAGGGTGATCTCCTCTTTCTCCTTACTGTCCGAGTGAGTGATTGCGTTCTGTCAGGCAGAGGGAGGTTCGAGGTCACCCCACGCTCAACAGCCCTGCGGCGATCTAAATATCCTGACGTATTCTCCTCACAAAATGATTCAGCGTATTAATCGGAGCGCTTCCCTGAATTATCCGTAAAATCAGGACAATCGTTACAAGTGTGGGGCTGCCATCCACTCCTTCACCTCTCCCAAAGACTTCCTGTACCACTCACGTCCTGAGCGGTGCCGCAGGAGACAGTAGAGTGCTGTTTGGTGTAGAATCGCCCCACTGCCGGGGCGCTGAGGTCCGCCACTCTGCGCGCCTGCACGAAGAAGCCCTTGAACGGCAGCTCGTCACCCCGACTGATGGTCAACTTCAACCTGGAAGTGGAGCGCGACGTTACAAATAAGCTCGCACAAGGAAAATGGATGACCGGGTGGAGGTGGCAAAGAGATAAAGTTACTCTTGTGTGGTAAAATTTTAGCTCTTAAATGATCGTATTAAGAGAAACATGGTGAGCTAAAAAGAGAAGGACTCATATTCATAAAGTCGAGACTATAGTCAATTGATCAGAAATATGTAGGTAATAGCGAGAATTGACCAAGAGAAACAATTTTATAATATAGAAATAAAGGTACCGCGGACAATTTACTCCTTCCAAAATCAAGTTCGAAATCCCGGCTTCTGAGTTACACTAAATTAGCACAACCAAGAAATATACAAATAAATTGTTTTTAGCATGTGATAATATCTAAAACCTACAGCAGTTTACTGTTGTAAAATCATGCTACATTTTTCCAAATGACTCCCGCATTCACCATCAGCATCGTTAGCCGCCTCGCAATCTGTGCATGACAGGTCACACAGCTCTCGGGACGGCCATGGTCCGAGGCCTCAATTTCACATTTTTCAAGTAATTTGCGCTCTGCTTGACCAGAGAGGAGGGTTTTTGTCACGAGCACCTCAGACCGAGAAATTAATAAACTTAACACGGGTGATCAGACGCTGCGCCAACTATACACTCAAATGGGTTATTACAGCTCAATTATGGCAAGAACGCCACACTTGAGAACCTTGCCCACACGATTTCGCTCTCGGAGAAAAATAGAACTATACCATCCAAAAATACGGCATGTTTTGCTAAGGAAAACAATGGACGGATCAATTCCACGTGAGGAAACTTAATTCGAAATAAATAATTCATTGCACTTCAATCAAAATACTCAGTAAAATTATAGCCTCGCTGACTGCAAAGAACCAAACGCCGGGTTTGGTCCGGTCCTCTCAGTAGAGTGACATCAGCAAAAGCCAGTTTATTTCCACGTTTGACTTTTCCCCATGTCTTTCGTGGAATGAAATGCGCATTCAGTTTCCGACCAAGCCTTGGGCACCCCGCACTCTTGAGCAAGGTTTAGAGAATAATAGCAAAAAGTCGTGTTTTGTGATTGAGCGATGGAGCTGATGGCTGTATGCATGTCATTCTGTGGCATAAGGCATGGAGCCAATCTTGGCCTTGGGTTCTTTCTGGTTAGTGAGGCCATATCAGTCATCAGGTGTTTTAGAAACAGAAAGATGTGTTGCTTCTTTTCTTTTCATTTTCGCGTATTCCTTGTGTGGAATTGGCCTACCTCTTCTTCTCTTTTCGGCAAGCACCATGTCTTCTCGGACCCCAGCTTTTCAATTCTTTCCGACAGCAAAAAATATAGAACAATTTCCAACGTTCTCTGTTTTCGTCACAAATATGTCAAGTTAGTTAAGTTTGAGTATGATACTGTGCCAACATTTTGATATTTCTCCGTTGTAATTGTATGAAGATATGATAGTTTGGTTTCGGGTCATCACGTTATTAAGAAGTATACATTTTTGTCACACCCTGCATGAAGTTCGTCCGTCGAGGAAGCATATCGACCCCGCCGAAAGCTAAAGTCATCCAGCTAAACTTGTGTAGCCAGTAACTATTCAGTACAAAGCAGCAAGGTCTGTTGAGTCACAAGCGTGACGTCACAGCGCGCTTTTCCGTCTCGCTGGAGTCCTCGAGAACACGAATCGCCTGTCAGCAGAAGTGTTCAGAACTTCCCATCGGGTGGGAGATGGGGTGAAGGTTGTGGCGTCCTTCCCAGCAAGTCGTGACACCGGTTGTTACAATGAGCACGCCGGAATCAGCGCGTCACATCAGCGAACAGAATGACATCCACACTAGGAGAATATAAATTATTCCGTAGGCCCAAAAGAGATTGCATGAGCAATCGGGCAGCTTCGGGGGTGTTCCAGAAAGCGGACGATTCCCATCGGCGTTCACCGAAAGGCGGCTAACGCTCCTACGCTGCTTTCACAAAATTGTAATTTTGCAAAATTAAAAGGAATAGACCACTTTGTCAAAATTCTAAAAAAATAATAATTTATGGAAAAATGGGTGTGGAAATCAGGAAAACACATATTGTTTCCGCCCAAATCGCTCAAAACAAAGATATCGCCTCTTGTCTTACTACGCTGGGTTGACCCAACCATCGCGTGTAATCACGAATCTAGTAGCTTGCCTTGGCTTGTAACATGTCAGGTTGCGTGGCCATGCCATTTTTTAATATTTATCACGTAACATACGCAGCCAGATGGAAAGACATTCTCTTGTGGTTTAAAATAAAGTAGTAAGCCCCTTTAGTCTGAACTTTAAGCTCCCGAAAACTTTATACGGAGATTTGGGTGAAATTAAATATGCCGATAGCCGTTTCTCGACACGCTCTATAAACTATTATCTGAGTTTTAAAACTCATTATAAAAGTGGTACGCCCTCTTTAATATGTTCAACCCAAAACAATTTTGGAGCAGCCGATTTCGTTCCGGTCCGCTTTGAGATTTAAAGAATGAATAGGTAAGATATTGGGATCAAGGCTTCAGGAAAACGAGGGAGTCATTTGGAGTGGGTTTTATGAGTTTTGCAATACAACAAGAATTCAATGTCACTGGAGCTTATTTTGATAGTTCGATTTAGTAATTTAATAGATAATTAGTGTGTCAAGAAGCTTTACAGGTGGTAAATGCCAGGAAATGCAAAAAGAGAAATAAAAAGTAAACAACTTCTACAGTATGAACGGTCACACCCCTGACAAATTTGACCTTCACCGTTTCAATAATACACACTATGTGTTCAATAATGATAAAGTAATTACCAAGTTTTGAGTTATCTCTTTTTACGAGCTGTCATTCACCTGAAACCGATTGATAATCGATAGCAAGGCAGACCGTCGATCCCTCTCCACCCACTCCGAGCCCGGTTTCTCTGCCCACGCAGCAGCGAGATGGCGGCGACACGTCACAGGAGTGGACGACTTCCGCGCACTTCCTGTTTGGTATCGGCCGAGTTCCAGTTCACCGCCCCCCCCCCCCACCCCCCCACCGCGTGAGGGCTGCGCGGCGAGGCGCTCAGGCGAGGTTAGACACCCCCCAGTGGGCAGAGGTATCCGAGGGGTCTGCAGACTCTCCTGGTCCAGTCTCGAAGCATCGCTGGAAATATACGTACTCTTATGATCTCCCGCGAGAAGAATACATCAGGACAGGGGGCTCACGCTTCATCGGATGGATGGAGCATATCTGTGAAATAACAGCAGGTATGTAGTTACCAAGTCAGGTCAAAAGGTAGTATGAATTTGGAAGAAACGGGGTTCGGTGCTGCTGGCCACGAGGCCCATGACTGCCGCAGGGGGTACCGGCTTCCAAACGGGGTAGATATCTGAGCTACCTAAATCAGATTTTTGAGCCCCGCTCAGGGGTCCTAGGTAGAAGCCAAGCCCAGGGAATACATATGTCAGACATCGGCTAACCAGTTACGACGGATAGTATTTCACTGCAACGTGTAACATTGGCTTAGCATGGCACCCGTTGTTCCTCTTCTCTATTTCAGTTCATGTCCTCTTTTAGGAGTTGTGTTGGTGGAACACAAATTACTAGACTAATATGTAATAAATTTATTGATTTATGCAATTTGCTCTTCTCCAACGCAATATCCGACCTATACAACATAAACTCAACATGTCCTCTTCCGTCTGTCTCCCTTTCCTTTTGGATATTTTTTTATTCGGAGACAATGTGGACAAACACCGATGCATGCTGAAAACATATATTTACCCGCCCTTGGAAGGTAATAAGAGGGGCCTTGCTGGCAAACATGTGAACCAAGTGCTTCTAGAGTCTAGTCCAAAAGCGCGAGCTCTCTCCAGGTGGGTTCCAAATATGTATATCCGGGGAATCGAGCCCAGTCATAGAGCTTGGGCTTACTGAAAGTGCCCCCTGCTGACTGCAGAGAGACTGATTGACCCAAACGTACACCATTGTTGACAAAGGGAGCCAGCCGTCTCCGGGTCAGGTTCTTAAGAGGCTCTGGCTGAAAAGAGGCCCAGCCATGAACAGGGCTTCACAATGGTAAAAAAGGCTCTAGCTGAATTGAAGGGACCCGCGACTTGTTACAGGATGCTCGTGATTGCCGAATGGGGCTCTGATTGTTGATAGCATGCCTGCTGTCTTTAGATCAGGTTCCCCAATATAACTCGGGGAGAACTGGAGGAAAAAAACACACGCAGAGAACGCACACTTTCGGGTGGTCCGATTATGCAAGGGCCATTGGAGGTGGCCATCGGACTTCCAATTGGGAAAAACCAGACTACAGGCACGCTCATGCACACGCGCCTCAACCCCTCGCATTTACAAAGGGAAATATGGGGAATTGAGACGTCCGTGTGTAGGACAAGTTCAATGACAAGGACCAAAAACGCAAATTGATAAATGTTCATCTATGAGAAACCAGCAATGAACGTGAGACCATTAGCACTAGTACCTAAGTGCTTCCCCAGTGCCTGGAGAACCTAAATATCCCAGCCCGGCGCTCCTCTACTTTAGTCCGCTACTTGCACACTCTTAAAGTGGTAGTGTACATAGGCGGATCCAGGATTGCCGATCGGAGGGGGCACCTTCCCGGGGAGCGCCACCCGGACCAGGGGGCGCCACTTATGACCGGCAAAACCTATCAGGTGGGCGCCAAATCCTATTGGTGGGCGCCGACTTTCGTATCCTGGGGGGGGTGGGAAGCGACATTTCAGGGGGCGCCATCGACCTTTCAGGGGGCGCCGAGGGTCGATCGGGGGGGCACGTGCCCCCCCTGGATCCGCCTATGGTAGTGGAGTAGCGTTAGCAGTTTCCATAATCAAAAAGTAACTGAATCGCGGGTATCGGATTCCTGGAATTCAAAAGCGCTGCCGCTACCGACGGTTTTTTGGCTAGTTAATGGGAGATACGCGAAAAAAAAGTTATTGGATAGATCAAAAGGTCACAAAAAGTTGTTTCCGAAGTCCTATTCTCATTTTTGCGAATTCGGTCTGCAAATGCCTTAAAATTCCTCTCAAAGTCAACATTTCTAGACGACTTTAACGGTACACCCCTTATCGGTGTAAATGACGTACCCCCGGCTAAGGCTATCAAATTCTCTAAAAAAAAACCGGTCCCATTTTTCCTAACAGTGACTTTAAAGTTTAAAAATATTAAATAATAAGTTATTTTAAAAAAGCTACAGCTAAAAATTATATTAAAACAAAATTATAGGACTTTTAAGAAATCACAATTGACCAATCAGAGCGTACAGCCACCTCATAGGGGGTCACGTGACCTTTCTGACGCAAAATATTTGTCATCCTGGGGCTGAAGCAGAAAACGACTTAAGACCCGAGGCACGAAACGGCTGAAGACTTGAGGAATTATGTTTTTCTCTGTTTCTAGGGCAAACTAATTCCTTTTTTATTTTTTAAAGGCTTTGTAAAATCAATTCAAATACAAATACAGGAGAAAAAAAACATTTTCATTACAAAAAAAACATTACTTTTCAACTTTAAATAGTTTTCGAAAAGTAAGTGATGGGTGAAGGTTTCAGCATTTTATCGGAGCTGTTAAAGGGAATGAGGTACCTTCATAACGTGATTTTAACTCAGATAGCCAAGTTGTAAAGCAAGTCGGAAAACCCGGTACTCCATATGTCATTTGTCTTGGAACTCGATATTTCTGTAGACAAAAGCCAAAACCTACCTGACACCAGCCCCTCATCAGCCCCCCGCCGGGCAGCCATTGATGTGAGCTGCTGGTGTGACGACATATGCTGACGTCACGATGAGCATCAGCCAATCGAAGCCCTTGAAGCATTTCAAGTATGGTAGTGGTTGCCAGATCGTGACATCATCCACAGGCTGGTATTTATTTATTTTTCAAGAGGAGTATTTTAAAAATCAAAATATTGAGCTTATTGTACATTTTTCAGAGAAGTCATAAAAGGTTTCATTATTTTCGACTAAACGTACTCTTAATTGCACTAAATTCCAGGATTCGACCAAGGTGCCACATTCTCTTTAACCTATTTTGATAATAAGTGAGTGGTCTCCAAAAATTTTGCCGAAGATACAAGAATAATGGACAGTTTCATAATCAGGATTTTTCAAATAGCAAGAAACCACAAAAATAATTTTTCGCGTAGCTCCCTTTAAGAGAACCGCCACACCCAATAAATGGGAAATGGAAATGGAAAGAAAAGTTTTCTCCATAAAAAATGGAAATTGAGAGAAATGTTTTCTAAAAAAAATCACATTGAATAAATGTTTTTCTGTGTGGCTTTTCTGCATATATTACAAGAAAACTGATGTTTGTTTATTTACTCTAGAAATAAGTATCGGTCTTCCTTCAAATACACTAACAAACTGTAAAACAAATTTTTGGGCAGCATGTTGGAGACGCCTTATAAAAAGTAGCGATAGCGGAGTTGAGAACGCCAGTTTCACCAGTGGCGATAGCAAATTCAGTTGACTAATGTAGCGGAGGTAGCGTTAGCGGTTTCAAAAACCTCTGCTAAATAACATAGCCAGGCTACTCGCTTTCACGGTTCAATACAGATATATATGCCTACAAATATTTCTTGCACGCGATCTGAGGTCTAAAACATAATTATTATGTAAATTACATACAATTTTAAATGGGGTTTTTGGTCCGAACGGACTGCAGTTGCCCCAATTAATTCTGTCCCACACATGACATGGTGAGATCTTGTAATGAATACGATCTTCATCTTCTTCTTGCAAAGAATAAGATCAAGATCTTGTAATGAATAAGCCTCAGCAGCCTCAACAGATCAAATCACATAAATGCCGTTTGAGTGCTGAACATATCTGCCCCACATCACAGGTAAAGATGTGGTTGACCTCTGACAGGCCTGGTTTATACTGAACTTTCCGGGCCCCAGCGGGACTGCCCCGTCCGTGGTCGGGTGTGGCACGTGTGACTCAGGCCCACCTGTGTCCTACCCAAGGGTGACAGCACGGAATTTCTACTGGGAGATCCTGAACTGCCGATGACCGGGGGGATGGAAAGAAAATTTATAACACATTGGCTGTCTTTGATAACGCCGACGACGATGAACTTTACCAACACATTTACGTAAGTCCTCGCAGCTAATAGTGAGCAAATGCAAAAAAACTAGGTCTAGTCTCATCATTTTTGGGGGAAGTCTCCCTGATTCGCAAGTTGGGGAGGTGTCTCCCGTCCACTCATTTCCACGCCCACGGTCCTACCCAATGGGAAAGTCTCGGAGATGATAAGTTGGTACCGGCAAACGGACCGGAAATGGAAAAGGCGAAAGGGCATGTGTGGCTATTTTCAGCGCCACAGGATCATCATCAAACATTTTCCCCCTTTGGTTACTAGACTCGATTGCCATAACCCATGTACATACATACGAACACTTGCTTTCCTCTGATCGTTATGAAAGATTATAATGATCCGGTACCTAAGTGAAGGACCCATTAGTTGCAGCCCTTTCGTCATTGGGTGAATGCGAAGAACCCTCTAGTTACTAAGTGGTATTAAGTGGTAAGGGAGTCCAGCGTGGGAGATCCTGGCAAACATCTGGCTCTCTCGATCTCGAAGTCCCGGCACTCCACTAGCACATGCTTGACCGTAAGTCTCTCACCGCAACGCCGGCACTCCGGCGGAAAGTGGTTGGCTAGAAGGTATGCGTGTGTAGAGTAGAGTGGATGTGTCCACTGCGCAGTCTACACACCCACCCCAGTCTGAAAACCTGCTTAAGTAGCCCAAGATGACGTGTCAGAGGTAATAGGTCCAAACTTACAATAGGAACCTATAAATGGAGCTAGGGTACCATGATTTGGAAAATGCGAAGATATTCCAAGCGGTATCTACAGAAATAGAGCAATGTTTTACCAATTTCTGTTTTTCCCATGTATTTCCAATGGAGAGGTCATGATCTGTATCTGACCCTAGGTCATCAATCTGAAAAATCCCGGAATATATTTTGTAGTACTCGGTACGTCAATTATGTGGTATAGGGGAAAGTATGTGTATTGCGCCCCCCTAAGGGAAATCACTTGCTAGACGAATGTCTCCTATTCAATCTCGCTACTGTGGATTAAATTACAAAATTTGATCATTTTTTTGTTATTGAGAAAGCAATTCCTGGCCTGAAAATGGCGTGTTCTAAGAGTGAACTCCAATTTGAGTGAAACTATGCAAAGGGCGCACTTGCAAAAGTGTGAGGGTAATTGCGCCCGGGGGAGGGCGCATTTAGATTTAATTGCGCCCTTCTGCCATACCATGTTAAGTAATAATGGCACGGCAGAAATAAGTATTAGTATGGGAGCAAATGGGGCTCGGCTACCTCCCAAGGTTTTCATCTGGAGGGCCTGGAAGTCATTTTAATGTGATATTCTCGCATTCACAATGACTTGTAATAATAAAATCACACTCACACGGAAAGGCTTTGGATTTGATTTTTCAACATACATTTGGATAGGGCACATTTGACCAGGGCGCAATTACTTTTTGCATTTAAATCAAACATGTCTGCCTTAAAAATTTACCACCAGGGGGAATTTATAATTGTTGCTTTCAAAATATGCAATGAATATCTGGCTTTCAAATTAAAACCATCGATTTTGGAATGTAACAGCCGTATTCTTATTTTTCGGGTTCATAAACCCGTGCAGATTTAAGGAAGTACTGAATTTATTTTGCTAGCTGATTAAAATACATTCTTATGTACGAATTCATTGAAACGTTGGGAAAATGTATGACTTGAAGGTGAGAACTGGATTAAACTGCCTAAAACAAACTACCACTAGTACCTACCTTTCTCTGTTATAAGGGGGACGCAATTAGTTAGGGGGCGCAATACACATTCTTTCCCCCTACGTTTCAATTCGATCCATGCACCCTTTTCTTACTTATGCCACCTTAAAGATTTTTGGAGGTGAGGTCAGTTGACCTGCACTGGTGACCTGACCTGAGATGACCCAGCCTTAAAATTTTGGGAAAATCTGCGGAATTAATCAAGGGTAAGGTGTGCCAAGTACGGGGGCGCGAACGCCGCTGTTCTTTCGTGCCACCGGAAAAAACCCGAGGGGGCTGTTTTTACACCCCGAACCGGGGCGAGGGTTAAAGGAGTTTAGGCCCGCAGGTATTGCTTATATCTTTTCAATCAGCTTGTTCTGCCTGCTTCAGTTTTGATCCGATCACAACGCTGGATCTTGAAGTTGTTTTTCCGGACTTGGTGAGTTCAGATCCATAATAAATATATTACAATACCAGTGACATCTTAAGATCCTGACACTTGATCTTATCCACAGGCTTCCTGACGGGCTCACCTTTTCACAGAATAAGCAAAGCAGACAAAATCTACCTGCACCTCCCAGATTGATCTACGCTTTACAGTGAAAATTTCGACATCAAGCTTAAAATACAGAAGTAGCTCAGACAGGTAAATAAGTGCTGTAGCCCTAGGCTTCAGCTTAACAGTGCCCCAGCCAGTCTATAGGACGTGACAGCATTCCGACGAGATCTTGCTGTGGCAACCGCCGGGCAGACCTACCGGTTTGGGGCCGCTTTTGTCCACCTTTGGGGCAGGTAAGGTGACATGGGGCACCACTGACCCACCGGCACAGACACGAGGGCACCGATAAGACAAACATAAGAAGAAGGAACGACGGTCATTGTTTTTTGTAAGAGTCAACTGACCCTGAATCAGCTATCGTAGAGCACAGGCGACTAGTTCCATGGTTAATTGGCGAGTTCTTCGAATCCTATTAAACAAGTCAGGTGTCAAGCTTGTAAGGATCACACGACTGCCTTTTCGGGTGACTCATCTCTGCCAAGTTGACATGCGCCAAGAGGATCGGACTTATTTTTACAGCGTAATTAAACACTGATTTCTAGCGTCAACCATTGTTTCCGGAGTCAATATTTTTCTCGGGTGCGCTGTGCACGCTAAGCTTCCTGAGAGGGAGCCGTATACTTCCTTATGTTCGAGCCTGGCACTGGTGAGGAAATACATCGTTTGAACACACTGGAAACTTAAGGTTTTACCGGTAGTTAAAGATATATTACATTTGCCTCAAACCTGCTTATCTGCAGCTAGCCCGTGCAGTCGAGCAGACATAGGTACGTACCTACTATAAAATTCGGGGACAGAACAATGCGAATGTGTGTCCGCAGGTAGGGAAGTTGGGTGTATTGCGCCCGCTTAAGGAAAAACGCTTGTGGTTGGCCGTATGTGCAGTTTTAGGTGATGCAAAGACTTATATCATAAAGCCTGATCATTTCTACACAATTTGAACGCATTCCCAGACCTGAATATCACAAAGTTTTATAGCAAGTTCGAATTTGGTAAACCATTGCAAAGGGCGCATTTAGGTCAGGTATACTGTTAATTGCGCCAGGAGGGGCGCAATTACTTCTAATTGCGCCCTATGAATAAGCACTGTGCAGTTACGAAATAAGTTAGGAAATAGCAAAGCGACAGTAATAAATAAGTCAGGATTGAGTGAAGTTTCCGATTAGCCTGCATCACACGTCTTCAGAATAATGCGTGCAAATACTGTGACGATCTATGTTTGTCGGAATTATCGGCTTATCAACTGCCAGGGTCATATCGGCTGGAGTATGCACATGACCACTGGAATATAGGAGGAAGCGAGTCAGTCCGAACTGCAGTAGGTATATTGTGTGATATACCAACTTTCAAAAGAAGGTAGCCTCATGCACCATGCATACCTAATGCATCCAACATCATGCAGCACGCTACCTTTAACGAGTCACCTGCACCCATCGCATCGTGCCACGATCGATGATCGTGGTGTAAGCAGGTATGAACACTTAAAAACGTAGAACAAGAACATAACCTCGATTGACCTGTCACGAACGTTTGCTAAATTGCAAAGCTACATACAAAAACAGACGGATCGCCACCAGAGCAGGCCTGGTGGCACCGCTGCAGACTAAACGTAGAACACGGACATAACCTGATCAACCTTTCGAGAACATTTGCTTACTTGCAAAAGTCACAGATAAAAGCAGATGACCCTCCACCAGAGCAGGCCTCGTGGCACCACTGTTGACACTTGCTACACTGCAGCCATATTTCGTTCACCCCAACCACCGATTCTCCGCAGAAAATGCAGATGTCAACTGGATGAGATACCTTTTGCTTTCTTGGAGTCTTCGCTTTCTTCTTTCCTCTTTTCTCTCTTCCAGCCGTGTTTCTCTCTTTTCAACCAGCGCTCGCTTTACTGGTGAGCTTGTCAAGATCACGGATCGCTGGCTCTTGACACGTCTTTTGACCTCCCTTGGGGTAGGTTTCGGCACAGACAATATCTCATTAAGGATTTCTGATGTCACTGGGACCTTGCCTGACGACGTGGCTTCCATCAGAATCTGAGCGATGTGGGAAACTTGCCTTCGCTGGGCCTCCTCTGCTGGCATTTCCAATTCCGGTGGGGCCCCAGTATCAACAGTGCCGTTGCTGCAGGATGGGAGGGTACCATCACCATGCCCATGCACACAGTCTCCGTCACACTTTGCACCAGCATTACTCTCATCTCCAAGAGCTTTTCCTTTGGCACCAGAAACGTCACCCTGTGCTGTTACAGCTTCACCCATGGCATCGGCACGGTCTCTCGCAGTCTCTTCGTCCTCGGTGGCGCCCCTCTCAGGAGCATCTCCCTGCGAACCTGCATCATCATCCTGAGCACCGGTGCCGTCTTGAACTGTTCGATCCGCCAGTACGTGGATAGCCGCCACAAAGTCTTCATCGGAGAATACCTGATCGTCAAACGGCATGATGCCGGAGGCCTGAAGCCATTTACAGCGTTCCTTGGTGCCGCTGCTTTGAGGTACGCGGCACCGAACACCTCGGAGACTTGGTGCTGAGTCACCATTTGGCCTGGGTTCTTCCGCAGCCACCTGTGGATCTCGTCTTTGTACCACGTCTTCAATGGACCAAAGACTGCGACGTCCAGCGGCTGCAGTCTGTGTGACGTGTGTGAGGCAGGGTGAGGATATCCACCCCACTCTCCTCGCACAGCGTTAGAGCCTCGATGGACACGTGGCTGGTGTGGTTGTCCACGATGAGGAGTACTCTGTTCTTCACTGTTGCTCCCGTCACCTTGATAAAGTGACGCAGCCACTCCACGAACGTGTCTTTCGTTGCCCATCCACTGTCTGATGTTGCAAAAATTGTTCCAGGGGCGCTCCTCGTTTCAGGGACTCATTCATACGCTTCCTCGCGAAGATGAGCTGGGGAGGGATGAACACACCAGCTGCATTGCAGCAGCAAACAGCTGTTGTAGTCTGCCCTTTCTCAGCGCTGGTCACAATGCCAACCTGGCGACTGCCCTTTCCAGCTAGAATCTTCCGGCCGGGCACGGTTGTGGGCACGCCAGTCTCGTCCATATTGTAAACGTGGGTCGGCCCGTACCCGTGTTTGTCATTCAGTTTCTCCAAGTTTTGGAAGAAGAGCTCGACCTCAGATCGTCTGAATCCCCCAAGTCGGGAGATACTCGTCGGCTCCGGAGTCCGTACCCTTATCTCCGGGTGCCTCTTAAGGAATCTGGTTACCCAGTCGTGCCCGGCCATCTTCATATCCTTATCGAAGGGATGGTTGATGTTCATGAGTTCAGCAACAGCAAATGCTAGTTTCCGCAGTTCTATGCGCGTTATTCCATAAAACGCAGAAGCCATGCTGAGGACGTGAGCTTTGGAAGCGATCCTCGAACTCCGCACTGAAAACTGGTAGTCGTCCCTTTCTCCCTGGTCTCGGTGGCGACCCGATGGTGTTGCGCACTCGGCAGTGAAGGTGATCACGGAGTGTTGTACGTGGGATGCTGGAAGGGAAAGGACAGTATAAGGATATGTATCGTCATTTAAATGAATGTACTGCCGGATGTAAGGTCAATGCATGGCAACAACAAGGATGCAAGGATAGAAACTGGAAGGTAGAACATAAATACCCAGACTGAGAAATAAAAAATTATTCATTAGACATGTCAAGGAAAATGGAAGTCAATGCCATTCCAATTCCATCGGCCGTACCTTATACCCAAATTCATTCAGTAATTTACATCTTCAACAAAACTTGTTTGAAGTGTCTGGGCTACCTGCAGAATAGATGGGATATCGTATGCCATAACTAGTTCTGTAAATCGTTGTTACCTGAACTGCTGGCAAGCTTTCCGGATTGAGGATCCATTCTTGACAGCGTTCACTGCTCTGGTGAGTGCTTGAACGCTCCAAGTGGGTGGTGACATTTTCTGGAAAGGATGTGTTTATAAGGTTAGGTATATCGGTATCATGAGTGAACACTGTACATGCATATCCGCATAGGCGCAGGAACTTTTTCAAGTTGGGGGGCAAGGGTTGTCGTCGGTTGCGGGTTACGGGTGACTCGACCATTTCTTTCCACCAAACAACATGCATCGGCTCGAAGTTGGGGGCACTGCCCCCACAGTCCGAAAGTGTGGGGGCAGCCGCCTCCATTGCCCCCACGATTCCTGCGCCTATGCATATCCGTGAGGTATAGGCAGGTACAGAGGAGGATCCAGGATCCCAAGGGGCTGACCCCAAAACTCGCACGAATCAAAGTGCTTTGAAAGGTACCCGCTATAAAAATACTGGTATCGGAGGAAAAACTTGAGAAACATTGCTCTGCAAAGTACCTACGATTAATTTTCTGTCTTGCTAAATGCGCCCACCCCTCATTCCAATTGCGCCCGCGGGCGCATTTACCCATGGCGCATTTGAAATTTCTGAACGCAATCAAACATGGCTGCCTGTTGGAACAGGTTCTTCGCAGAAACGACCGGTAGAAGGCGGAAAATACACAAAAATATGCCTATTGTAAAATGCAAGTCATCGCTCTCCCCAAATATAATTGAGTTCTTATTTTTCGATATTATAAAACCCTAAATGTCGTAAGAAACCTAGTAATATATAAAAATCGCAGATTTTGCTGAGCTGTGACCTACCACCGATGGCTGTGCGACGGAAAGAGGAAGTACTTAGTGATGGAAACAAAATGGTAGTGCGTAAAATCAAATACCACTTCAGGATTTCTGTGGAGGGTGGGGGCGCAATTGGTCGCATGGGCGCAATACACCCAATTTCCCCTATCCGAAAAGTGAGTGAGCAATCAGAAAAAACTGCACTTGAACCGCACTGCAAGTTGCACAATACTGTATGTCGTAGAGGCGGGAAAAACTGGGAAAGGCGCATGATGCAAGTCGCTAAAACTGGGAGCTGCCGTACTTTGAACATTGGGGGAGGGGGAGCAACAGGGCAGGCAAATTGTGAAAAACAAAATCGGGGCGTTGTGGGAGACAAACCGTTCCCGCCTGGATGCGTCAATGCCTGTGACAGATTCTGTACTGTCCCAAGGGTTTCCGCATACCACTGCTCCCCCGCGGCTGTGCCATCAGGAAACGGAGCTTGGCTCAGGAAGCACGGACGGACAAGGGACGAGGCTGGTCGCACGGCAAATCGCGGTTCCCACAGAAACCCGCGAAGGTAGCACAAAGGCACAGGGACGCATCCGCCGGTGTGGCCGGCGTTCTCACGTGATCGTCTGGTGACGAGGCCGGGACGATTGTAGGTACCGCACTGCGACCGTCCGAGACGGAAGTGATCGTCCGAGACGGAAGTGGGGACAGGTGCAGCAGTAGCGGCACGTCTGAAACTACCTAACACCACCCACCTTCCAGGCAAGGACCATGTGCTGAAACGGTCTCAGAGATATTGAAAATGTGCTGAAACGGTCTCTCAGTCTTCAGAGATATTGAGCGCAACCAGAAAAAAACAGCACGAATTTATTTTTACTCAGAAGATCAGTTCTGAAATATTGCTTTAGGAGTTATTTCCAAAACCAATCCAGAATTGCAGCACATTTTAATATGATATATAAGTTGACTGGGTGTGGGGTAAAGACTAGTCAACATGTCTCATATAGCATAAGCGTCGGAAAAGGGGGGCCAGGGGGGCTGGCCCCACATTTTTGGCCAAAAATTTCCTGATCTCAGTCGAAATGGGAGAAAACCGGACATTCTTAAAACCAGCTGCTGCGGAAGGCAATGAGGAGCCCAAATTCGAACAGTTTTTGGTCCTGACTTTGAAATTTTTTGTCAGCATCAGGTTGAAGTTTGGCTGGCCCCCCCACTTTTTGCCGGTGGCGACGCTTATGTCATATAGCGCCACCTACTGCATCACTGAGTTTGAACACGGTATGAAAGGTTCAGACATTTTCTTAAATAGACTTGGCATTTACTCGAGGCATGTAGGTGCGGCTTGCATATAAGGCAAACAGGCTTGATAGGTATGTGCGTTAGCACCTTTAAGTGCTACAAAACGTCGCGAAGTCATCCCTTTCGCTGACGACCTACCTGTGAGCCTTCTTGAATCACTGCCATGAAAGAGGTCATGTGCTCAGGCAGGTACGGGTCCAAGGAGAGCAAACGGGACTGTTACCCACTCCTCTCCCCCTTAAGTTCGGGGCTTTTCGACCCGACAAACCAGGAGCTTTACGGCCGGATTTTCCTCGCCTCAAGAGAGCCGACAGCAGAGATTCGCAAGAAAGGCGTTCTGTTTGAAGAGATACCCGTATCCAGTCGTAATAGCAGACGACCTACAGTTAAAAGTAGGTCTACTATAATCTAAGATCCAGTATAACATATAATGCAAACACCATCAAACACCTGGTGTGAATGTTAAGAACATTAAGCAGCTTCCTTCCAGTTTCTATACGAACACGCAACGCAACACTGGGTCCCTTGCTTGATGTTATGATGTTTCTGAGATACCCTGGAAACTCTGCCATAGCCATCCTTAAAGCAGATCCAGAGCAAGTAAAGACATAGTTCCTTCTTCCACGTTGCACTGACCCCGAGACTGGTTGATTTATGTGTTTTCGTTAAAGTGCGCCGGGTGTACGCCTTCGGCACCAAAGTACGCCGGAAGATCCCATATCAACACCAGCCACCAACACATTCAAAGCAATTGACATTGACATAGTTTTAGAAACCAGGAACTAAAACCGCAAACAGCAGATGGAAAAACAATAACTCATGCCAAGTACAGCATTGTTCTCACGGCCTTCCTCTCGGTCAACCAACACCCAATCCCGATAAGTCAGTGGGTGCGCTGTATGTGAACAGAGTCCACCCATCTAACCGCCCACGTATCGTTCCACCGTGCAATCTGCATATCCACGCCACAAAGCGGGCCAGATGGAGCGCCGTGGTGACCGCGTCAGTTGCAACATGCGTCAGTTGCCGGCCGGCTGCTTCCGGTTTCGCCACGGCAGAAGAATGTACACCCTCCAGGTGATGTAGAGAGCGGGATGAATGCTACTCATGATAGACCAGAGCGAACGAATATCTTCAGAGCACAGCCTGAGTAGCCAGATGAGATGAAGAAGCCGGATCTCTCATTGACAGCCGAGGAGTCCGACACTACAACCGTGACGACAGCGGGTTCTTCCTTTAAGGGCGTTCTCCGCAGCAGCAGGGTACAGGCCAAGACAGGGGCCTGACTAGGCGGATACAGCGAGCTGTGATGGCACGATGACTCAGCACCTCGCAGCGCCAGCAAAGAGCTGGACCGCAGTTCCCGGGTCTTCCCGCTATCGCTTGCGAAATTGATGAAGGAGAGAAGTGACCCAGACAAAAGGCGAACCGGGCTTCCCGAGATGTGAATGCTTCATCTCAGGATAGAAAGAAGGCACGAGGAGCGTTGGATGCCGTGATAACGCCTACGCGCGGATATAGCAGCCACGCCGGTGCCCCGGCGACGCTAACGTGCTCATCCGGCCTCTTTTGCCTCGCAGTGGGTGGGCTGCTGCACGCTATTGCCTCAGGCTAAATTAGTATGATGCAACTACTGACTGTTTCTATGTGGAGGCATGCAAGTACAATCAGGGAGATAACTAGTGCACGCAATTCTCTTTGGGTTTATGAACGAAATAAGTGAAATGAAGCGGGCTTTGGTATGAAAGCATACCTCTCTTTGTGCCACAAAGCACGTGCATGCTTTTACTCGTTCACAGGGCGGCCGACGACCATTAGCCGCAAGGGAAATGTGGTGTTTGAAGATATTTTGCGAGTCCGTCGCATAAATTCCATGAGCATAGTGAGCCTGTCAAAGTGCGTGATCTAAAAATTCAAATATGAATCTGAATGCAATTTCAGCTCCTAAATAAGCAAATGTAAGGATTTAGAAAATCCAAAAAAGAGAAACAAATGTGAAGAGGAGCCTAAAAGGACCAATAAATATGAACCGCAACTAAGCATGCCAGAACTGTCGGGATATCTGGGGCTGCTACATATTTTTCAATAAGATCAAAATGCATCAATGCAGTAATGCTAAAGTTCCCTTTTAAGAATAGATATACATCATTCTTATACGTCATCTCTACAGGAGCAATACTTAAAAACTAGACATTAAAGGGAGTGGACCACTTTGTGAAAATCCTAAAAAGACCATTTTAAGAACAAGAGAGGTCTGAAAAACAGGAAACAGAATTCTCCCCACTTCAATGCGCTAAAAACAGAAATATATCCTCTTTTCTAACAATATGTGACGTCATCAAAATAACACTGTTGATAATCAGTAAAATCCCAAACGCTAATCATAGACTCGCTATAAGCTCCATTCAGAGCATTTTCACACGGCGAAAATAGCATGCAGTACAAGAAGAAGCACTGGTGCAAGAACTGCACGTCAGGTGTCACTACGGTATCCGAGTTTATTCAGTGGTAGAAAGATTATGCATATGCCTGATGTAAGGAAACCATTTCGGGGTTGGATTTTGACAGAAACATTTAACAATTGTTTGCACAAGTACGGGGGAGGGAGGATATGATGTGTATTGCAGTTATTGGCCTAATTTTGACCCAATAACGCCCTGAACTGGACAACTTTTTGCCTAACATGACGGTGGACAAGCAGTTGCATGCTCGTTCACTCGCTAGCATGGTATTTTCAGTGTGTGGGCGAGACCAGGGGTTGCGCTCCGGCTTTAGCCCATGCCAAAAATGGCAACCTCAAATCTGGCATTCACCATGGTGATGACGTCAGCGATCGCCTAGAGTTGCTTAGCAACGCATTGTCGCTGAGCATTGACAAGACAGGGCTATCAGGAGATAAGTTGCGTGTTAGGGGCAATAATACTGTTTTTGAGGACGTGGCGTAATAAATCTTGGGTCTACCCTCGCCAGATGCATCTTGAAACCGTAAAACACTCACGATCGGAGTCGATTCTCATTGAATGAATGGGCGGCTCCACCTTGAGAGCAACTGCTGACGTCACAAACGTAAAAGTTTCTAGAAATAGAGGTTGCCATTTTTCGAGAGGGGAGCGTTCTACCTCTACATTTAAAGGCCTTGGGCGAGACGTAGGGCTTACGACCAATCAGATTACTGCAACCATATTGAAGGTATTCCTTCAGGGTTTGTAATAAGCCAATAGGCCCCTTTACTTTGAACTTTAAAGCCGGCGGAAATTGTATATCGAGAGCTTTGGGCGAAATTAAATATGCCGATAGTGGTTTCTCAACACGCCCTACAAAACTGCTATCTCAGTTCAAAACCCATTATAAAAGTGGGACACTCAACTGCCGAACCATTACGCACAGACATTTTCCATACTTGAAGGTGAATTTCTCTTAATTGTCTTCCTTTTCTTTCGACACGTTTCTGGTGAAAGCTTTCAGTAAGCATCCATTCCGCAAAAACACACCAAATATCAAACCACATACGAAATTGAGGATCACTGACAGCGTGACTGACCGTTTGCCCTTGCAGGGTGGTACAGCGTGACTGACCGTTTGTTCTGCTGCAGGGTGGTATAGCGTGACTGACCGTTTACCCTGCTGCAGGGTAAGCCGACTGATCGTTTGCCCTGCTGCAGGGTGGTATAGCGTGACTGACCGTTTACCCTACTGCAGGGTGGTATAGCGCGACTGACCGTTTGCCCTGCTGCAGGGTGGCATAGCGCGACTGACCGTTTACCCTGCTGCAGGGTGGTATAGCGCGACGACCGTTTGCCCTGCTGCAGGGTGGCATAGCGCGACTACCGTTTACCCTGCTGCAGGGTGGTATAGCGCGACTGATCGTTTGCCCTGCTGCAGGGTGGTATAGCGTGACTGACTGTTTACCCTGCTGCAGGGTGGTATAGCGTGACTGACCGTTTACCCTGCTGCAGGGTGGTATAGCGTGACTGACCGTTTACCCTACTGCAGGGTGGTATAGCGCGACTGACCGTTTACCCTGCTGCAGGGTGGTATAGCGCGACTGACGTTTGCCCTGCTGCAGGGTGGTATAGCGCGACTGATCGTTTGCCCTGCTGCAGGGTGGTATAGCGTGACTGACCGTTTACCCTGCTGCAGGGTGGTATAGCGCGACTGATCGTTTGCCCTGCTGCAGGGTGGTATAGCGTGACTGACCGTTTACCCTGCTGCAGGGTGGTATAGTGCGACTGATCGTTTGCCCTGTTGCAGGGCGGTATAGCGTGACTGACCGTTTGCCCTGCTGCAGGGTGGTATAGCGTGACTGACCGTTTGCCCTGCTGCAGGGCGGTACAGCGTGACTGACCGTTTGCCCTGCTGCAGGGTGGTATTGGAGACGATGATGCGGTAGGGGGTGAGCCCCGGCTGCGGGGAGAATCCCGTGTGCGCCGGCGTCATCTCCACACAGGCTGCGTCCGGGGCGCCCATCTGGAAGGCGGCTGCCTGGCACAGCAGAACCGCCGCCAGCACCGCCACCGGCGTCCTCCGGCGCCGCCACATCGCCTGCGGCACAGCGTTACACGCCGGGGGTCAGCTGACAAGGTCACGTGACAGCTGGTGAAAGGACGAACTGCACGTGAATGAGGATTTAGGGGGTCCGCAGTTATAGTGAGCTGACGAGCAGTAGCAGTGAAGTGCGTTCTAAAATAGCAAGCATAGAAAAGACATAAATGAAATTACAACATTCACGTTGTTTGCCGATCGAGTGTAAAATGTGAAGCAATGTCTACGCTAGAGAACAAGTTTGGTTTAAGCCCATGGAGGAAGGAGTGGGCCTGTTAGACGGCAAGGAATCGGTTTCCACCATACTAACAACACGAATTGATGGTGGGGGAGGGGGCGGGTAACCGTCACCCTTGGGTTTTTTCGGAGACATAATTTTTCTGATCGTTTTTATAATTGTTGACATCATTGTAGGTCCAGATCATTTCAAGTCAGGTCACTATTGCAGGTTGAGTGACCTCACCGCTAAAAAATTTTTAAGATAGTACCTATAAGTAAGAACGGGGTTCATCCTTGGATCGAAAATTCATATCACATGATGGGCCTACTGGGCACTACAAAATATTGTTCGGGATTTTCGATATCGATGACCTACGGTCATGTACGAGCCATGATCACTCCATTGGAAATACATGGGACAAATGGGATCTAGCAAGGTCATATTATATATCATTCGATTTGGTTTGCTACGAGGATTCGAACTGTGTAGTCTGTTTTAGTCTATATCTACTAGTGCAGATGTAATTACTGAAAAACCATCATTTCCATGTTATCCCTATGGTGACATGTCTTTACCTCTAGTAACCTTAAATGTGACCTGACAAAAAAATTGTACGCATGTTTTCTACAGAGATTTGAATGGGCTATTCAAAGTCTTTCGCTATCCGTTGTTAGCTATCTAGCATGGTTCTCGAGATCTTAGGACGGGGGTACCCTCCCACGTCAAAGCGAAGGTGGCTCAGACCCCCGCAGTGCACGTGTTAATAGCGTTTTCACATTTCTGCACTAACCATGTTAGATGAAGTTCCTCTTATGAGTGAAATAATTCGGATTTGGTGCCTTCCAAGGTATGATTCAGAGGATACAACCGGATTTTAGTCGGGGGCGACGGTATATGGAGGACCCAGACAGCAGTATAGTAATACTGAATTGTTGGGGTTTAACGACGCACGAAATGCCAGGGTCACAGGGCGTCACCAACTCTCACCCTGTTGGGCGTGATTTGGGGGATCAGTTAGACAACAGCATAAGGCTATGCAATGTCACTGTAGCCAAATCTAAACGGGCAAACATAACTGAAAATATTGATATGATTTCCAAGCAATCAGCCCGTTCAACGGAAATGGCTCCCAATGTTCCTCCAACCTGATCCACCACTGGGACCAATCCAACAAGCTATGTAAGGACCCGTGCTTTACTCGCGATGGACTGGGGAGGGGTGCTGCACATGACCCCTCTAAATCCTCTGCACCCGGATATTATTCATTTGGAATAGGCGCATTGGGTTTTCATTTATATATTATTTGTTATCTTAATAAATGAGTAATGCAAAACAAGGCAGCGCACAATAGTCGCCGTGACTGGGTTCCGTCCGGCCCACAGACCCCTTAACACATGAATCGAAAGTCAGATTGAGTTGACCTTCTGATCGGCGGCGGTAAACACCAGTTAATGGCAGATCAAACGCTAGCGACTTGTCGGGCTGTTGTCTCCAAGGTAAACCACTGAGACAAAGGTAATGCAAAGCAATGGTATCCCTTTGTTTGATAATGTGTCAGCACTTCCAGGAGGAAATCAGGGCAGCCTGTTAATTACCAGAGCGTGCAGCATGCCAGACCTTGCCAAAAATTAAACTAAATAAAGCCAGGAACCTTTCGAGAAAATGGTACTTTCTTCTCAAGCGCAGCAACTCAGTCGCTCTGGCGGTCTCTGAAGAACAGTTCTACGCACTGCTCACGACTACATAATACATTAAAGAAACTGTGTGGTTTACTTCACCATTCTAGACAATCTTATTAATTCAGAATGATCCGTTAGAAGCCCCACCTACGGAAGGGACGTCTTGTGAAGCCCTGTGGGTTTGCTGCAAACATGACACTCCCCGGGACGGATTGAATAATGCCGTAAGTTAGAGTTTTAAACCGTCAGCGACTGTCCTGGATCAGCCAACACGGTTAGGTACTCGCAATACCAAGCAGAACGTGAAACTTTTGCAACTGTACAGCATCCGTCTGGCATGGGGATGGGCGGCTCGCTGGACATAGCATGTGTCTCCTCAGACATAGGCCCTTGGTTCGATTCCCGGCGAGTTTTCTTTAATAAGTGTGAAGGAATCCTCTAGAACCCTTCTAGCAGGGTGCAGATGGCGGCGCCGCATGACGTTGGTGGTTTGTGTGTCGCTAAACCCAGACTATAATTACCTCTGCATAACTCTTATAAGCATGAGTCTGACCTACACCACAGGAATGCGATAGGATTTCAGCTACTGCATTCCTATGATCCAGCATGAAAACTTACGCCAGATTAGGGCCACTTCCTCACGAAATTAAGTCTCCTTGGTGGCTCATCTGGTGGAAAGGCTCCCGCGTTCTGTGCAGTAAACATCCGCAGTAGCAGAGAATGACAAGGCCTGGGACCCGTTGGACTGAGCCGCCCTAGCGCTCAACATTTACTTAGCTGGAAACAGGAGAGGGAAGGAGATGAGCGGTAATCTCTTGCTTTGTGGAGGTTCGAGCATCGACGTTCAAATTTACCCGTTAGCACGGTAATGGCTCAGTATGATGATGAGGTCGGAGTTTCTACGGAAAATTCTTTGGGACCTTTGCTGAGAAGCTGATCCAAGAGGTCGAGCTTCCTTGCAATGTCTTTCAACTGTCCTGCCGGGCAATAACTTGAACAAGATGCACTTAAAAGTGGGAGATGGTTCATATTACAAAAAAAACATATTCGTAGGTGGTGAAACCGAGGGAATAGCACGTTTATGGGGTTCGAAATGAGACCACCCGTCTTGTAAAGCATTTCTAGCAAATCCCGGTTTCATAATCCGCTTGTACAAGCATTCACCGTTTGCAGAATATGATCGCCTCCAAAATCTGGTGAGTCTGCGAGGGTCCCCAACAGCACACCAACAATTGCGTACACTTGTTGCGCGCAGAGAAGGGCACAAAGGGGCTCTGGCGATAAGGATTAAGCTCTGAAAATGCGTAATTATCCACAAAAGGTAAGTTGTTCGTCGAAACAAAGGCGGATCCACGGGTGAGGTAAGGGCACACTTACCCCCCTCGATTGACCCCTGGCGCCCCCTGAAATGGCAACGGCGCTCCCCTGAAAGGTCGATGTTGCTCCCCTTGAAATGATGCTTCCTCCCCTCTCTCCTATGTTGGGAGTATCGACACCCCCGCGATAGAATTTGGCATCCGCCTGATAAGGTTTTCCGCCCAAAAGTGGCGCCCTCTGGTCCGGTTATTGACCTCCCCGCGACAATGTGCTCCCCCCACCGGAGACCCTGGATCCACCCATGCGTCGAACGAAATATAATTCAGGGAGTTTCCCGCGGCATCCCTCTTTTAGAGTGCTAACTCAATTGGAATCTCATTACGGAGATACCTTGTTTCCTACAAATAATACATCGTAAGCCAAAAGCTGGGCGGAGAGGTTAAAGTGTGGTGACAGTGGCTGCAGCCCCACCTCTGTTCGAGGCTGGTGACTGCCTCACGCTCCAGGGCCGGGTCTGAGTCAGCGGGCCTGTGACGCTGATGGCCTCTAAACCATGCTGTAGCTACCCCGCCCGCTCGCCTCGGAGAGCTGTACCCCGCTCGGGGGCTGGCCCCCTGTCCAAGGTCCCCAGAGGCACGGAGGAGGGCGGGACGGTACACTGACCACGACAATTCACGAACTGGCGTGGCTGTGACGGCCACCCCGGTCCCGTTGGGAACTGAGAGTCTGTCGAGCAAGTCACTTCCCGACGGAAATAAAAAGGCATCCCCTCACCACCGCGTGTCTCAATACCTAATGGTGCGTAGAATTAGCGCAGCAAAGTTGCCTCGGTGAAGAAATGTGCTGTACAGAGTCGGCCCTCTGTGAGTGTTGAAAGGTGGTTCTAAGTTAACTTATGTCGAAATTGATAAGCAAGGCAAATCAGGATTAATCCGGGAGTCTTTGTTCGCCACTTTTAAGTCATTATTTTTGTTCGCCACTCATAAGTCATTATTTTTGTCCAAGTTCCTTTAACCATTTCTATTCGATTTTCGCAAATAACGATAGCTCTTAACTGTTCAGGTTTTCCCTTGCTCCTGGTTTCGGTTCAAGACACACCTACATTGTTTGAGATCAATCAAGTCTTTCCTCCCATACAAAGTTACCAAGATGCCAAAATTACATCATTTGCGTCATACAAGCACGTACCCAGAGCTCACACTACTGTTCCAGTCAGGGAAATGCCAGGTGTGTACCATCCACTCGTCGGTCCGTTTACTCCCGAGTCACTTCACTTTCAGCTGCGTTCTCACCGAACGCATTAAGGTCAGAGGCAACAGCCTGGGGCTGTTACTATCACTGTTACTGACACTGGTGATGTGACACATCACCTGTGCGGTCCGCACGCGGTCTGGAGATTAGCTCAGGCGTGACTCAATACATGCGGAGTGCCGATCACTCCTCTACCGATCGACGAGGTGAAGTTTTGGGTGGACCGAATTGTCAAGTGCATATTATTTTGCCGATTGATGAATGGGCGTATTGGATGGAACGAATTGACTGGCTTTGGGGACAAATTGGCACCAATGCATTATACTTATTTTTTGGTTCAGTACAACAATGAGACATAAATGCTACACATTGTGTGCTTATAAATGGCGTTATGCTCTTCAACGACCTATGAAGCTCGGGTGGTTTCCCCAATTCGATGGGGCCTTCGCCTACCGTCATGAGGCAGCCTTCTTCACGCACCCCGTGAATCCCCAACATCCTTGGCTCGGCCTTCCCGCCATAGCCACGACCATTCACTCGCAAGTCTTAAAACAGTTCGCGATCCATCACTTGAAATAGCCTCCCCATTGCTTTGATACAATAAAGTAGTCCAGCCTCACCTACAAACGATAAATTCTCCCACAAAGTTTAGGGGCGGGCAAATGTGTCAGGCAGAGAACACTTCAAGAGAAGTCCTTAATTAACTAACCTTGCAGCTTTGACCAAGGCAATCAAGGCACGGTTATGCACAAAAATACCATTTTCAACCTCAGGTAGACCTTACTACAATGTTTTATGTTTCAAATTTGGGGGATATAAATTGATATAAGTAGGTAACTGAGCCCATACCTCGCGTAGCACAGCCAGGTTCAATTTAGGAAAGTGAAAGGGTCATGGCATTCCACACGATTCAGCGCATTCATTCCCCGGCGGACAGATAAAAACTGAGCAAAATTGAGGGCAAGACAAAACGTTTATTGTCGACTTATGCAGTTTGCAAACCCTCCGCCTGTGCGCACCAAAATGATCTCCGGGTGAGACGGATGGGATCCGCCAGGGCGGCTTATCATTTAATTGCGCACTACGGGGCGGCGGCACAGCCCCGGCACCGCCCATCCCTGTCGTCAGCACCATTTCAGCACACTGACGCCAAGTTCCCGCTCGCAGGCACTCCCAGGCACAGGTCACAGGGTCAAGGTCGCCGCACGAGCTGTGCCCTCAGCTGGGTCGAACCACCCCACCATAGGGCCAGAGGCCAACCACTTGGGGCCGGGCACGTGCCCTGTGGGACCGGGAGGTGTTATGCAAACGCGAGCGGCAACCGCGAGAAGGAAGACACCATGACCCTAGCAATGCCTAACCTTGAAGCGAGTAGCAGAAGTCTGCTATTCAGTAGATGCGCTTCCATTTCGCATACAGAGAATTTCGGTCGCACCCTGGTGGTGCAGCCAATCTGAGGTCCAGAGCCGGCGGCTAGAAAGGTGGAGGACGCGAGGTGGCGTCATCGCACCCGGCGTCACTCTACATTGCCCTCATCTACGTTATGCGTGGAGACAACTAGGACATGTCATAGGCCAGGCGCGTCTCCTGACACGGTGAATGCAATCGAAGTGTATCACTGGCTTTGGTGAGGTCTCGAAAGGGAAATTTCCGCTACTCCTTCACCCTATGCATCGGTTGCTCATAGAACACGCCTATAAAACCCTTCAAATAAGAAAAACTGCAAAGAGCCAACGCGGTTGGTGTCACATAGCTAATCACTCCAAAACAGGGTGAGGTATCCGAATCAGAGCACCGCAGCAGCCGGCGATCGGCGCCAGTGAGAGGGGAGGGCGTTCTGTCACGGCCCGAGTTGGCGACCTTGAGCCTGCTCAGCCGGCCGGTGCCCACCGGCGCGGCAGCGACAGTCACCTGGGCAGCAGGCAGGCGCCTGACGCCGCCGAACTTCCAGCCGTGGTGGGCGCACCGCGCGGTCGTTCTAACGCTGGAATCAGACACCATCACTCATGGCAGGCGGTCTCCGACCGAAGCAGGTGTGTGTACCTGCCTTAGTGTGCCATGAGCATCTATGTGTGTGGGTGCGCCATATTAGGCAGGGCTGATGCTCCTGAGCAGTGATCGTCGACTCTGGCTCTCCAATGCTCAGAACATGGCGACCACGGTAGTAGAACAACCAGAACGTCACTATACTGATACGAGTTATAATGAGCACAAATTAATACGAATAAGAATGAATACAAATGAGAGTCCCCATGACCAACGCCTCGGATAGGCTCCGCTGGCCTCAGGGTCGGCTTGGTCTTCCACTGTTCGGTCCCGACCCCAGCTCAGGCGACCAACATCCCCTCCGGCAGTCTGCTGCATCTCTGTTCAGAACATCACCACAGGCATCCCTTTCCTGGCACACTGGTGCTTCTCCTTGACCCAACCAGTAGCCATGCTGATACTAAAATCCTACCAAATGTCTACGCGCTTGAGACAACTTGCTGCGGAGATCAGCTCCCACCCTCGCTTTAAACTGGCCTTCACGATACCAGCTACTGGGGCTGCCGATCCGTCGCGGAACGTGACCTCGACCAATCTCACACAGATAGATCACTATGTGGGCCACCGAGCAGCAAACCAATTAAGCCGTGATTCTCAGACCGATTCCAGCGGAGCCCTTTCTTATCTGGGTGCACCTAATCGCACGCTACCAGTGACGGAAGTGCTGCATTCAGGTTTCAACGGACCCAACCTGCCTCTGCAGCGCTTCCGCAAAGGCACGCTTAAATCAATGTTCAATATTCCTACTACGCCCTGTCTCGCCAGACCGCAACAGAAACAATTAATCCAACTGTTGACGGCAAATAGTGCTGTTTCAAACTGATTTAAACACAATATTGCTGCAGTATGCAAATGGTAACACAAATTGTGTCGAATATGTCCAACCAATGAAGAAAATTATGGCTTTGTCTCCCGGTTCTTCCGGGGAAATGTTTCGACTCACGCTGAACTTATCGTACTTCGCCAGTCAAAAACTGATCGAGAAACATCAGTTAATTCCATCTATCCTACAACCACTACCGTAATTAGATGTGTGAATTTTTTAAATGACTGGAAGTGCCCAAATTTGAAACTCAGTCAAGAACCACCATATTTCATGGTGATAGTAACATATAAAGTTTGTTTTAGGCTTCACACAGGTCTGCTGAACTGAATAAGACCAATTAAAAGTCATTAGAAATGAGAAACGCAAAAATGTAAATTATGTTTCAACACTACTTCGACGTTTCTTTCGCGGTGCCCCGTCACCCCAAAGATAAAAAATCCACGCTCGTAAGTGTGAACATAGAATAGCAGACCGTTCAGCCGTGATTACCAAACGAGCCTGGTTCATAAAAACATGATTCTTTTGGGTCCAACTACCACTAGGTTAAGCATACATGTAAAACATCGTACCCAGTTTAAGCATGAGCGGGTCGCAAAGGCAACGACGGAAACAAATTCTTAACAACGCATCTGCAAAAGGCGAGCGTGCGAAGGTATAAGACCCTCCCTATCACTTACCAGCCACTCAGTCGTTGCTTAATTAGAAGTGATGACAGAAATGTTGAAATGTCACGCTCTCCAGCAGTCCTCCAGCAGCCCACTACACCTTCCTCGTCTCCCCGTTTCTTTGTCACGCTCTCAGAGCACTACTGTCACAGTCGCCCGCCACGAGCACAGCTGCACTCCTCTCTCTCTTCTGTTGCGCGACGCCACTGGCCGGCAACTCCGCTCTCTAACGCGCGTGGCCCCGTGCAGGCGGCGGCGCGCCTTCGCTCTCCTTGCCCGTACGAGACTGAGCTTCTGATCCAGCGCCGGAGACGGCGGCGGCCGCGACGAGGGAGCCCGGCGCACTGTGGGGCACAACTGCCTCCCAGCTGAACCAAAGCTGATGCAGACGCGAACATAAATGTAAGAATAGATCAATGTGCTGTGGTCAGGGGCATAGGAAGGGGAAGGAGGCTAGTGGAGACACTTTCTTCACCCCGATCGGCCCTCGGCGCCCCCAAATTTCACTTCCTCCCCCTCCCCCGGTGCACCCGCGATAGGATTTAGCGCATACCCGACAGGTTTTCTCGCCAAAAAGTGGTGCCTCTCTGGTCCGGTCCCCCCCCCACCGAAGATTCCGGATCCGCCTGTCGCCAGGGAGGAGGACTTTAAAATGATTGGAATGCCAATATTTTGGAACAACTACCATATCAAAAGGTAACAATTTGATTTAAAGTGCGTTTTAGCCTTCCCCAACAGATCTAATGAACTGCGCAAAACTAGTTTCCTTGAAGTCCTTAGAACAATCAAACAAAAAACAAAAAACGAATGATATTTTAACACTATTTTTAAATTTCATGGGCAATTCCCGGGCATCCCCATGAAACGAAAATGGTCCCGACAGAAAAATACGGCATTGAAGATTGCAGGTTAGATTGAGAGCGTGCTTGAATGAGGACAGTCGCAAATCTTAGGGGCATCGAAATTCTTCCGGTTGTCTAACACAATATTTTGAAGTCCACAACCATATTTCTTGATTGGTTCACTTTATTGCTGTGCTTACGGCTTAATCGAATCAGATATGTTTCGAATCAAAACAACTCTTTATGAGGTATATAACTGGGTAAGGTCGACATAAGATTCAACCAACAGCCTCACATTATGCCCGTCCCCAGTGGTCCCAGAACATACCCAGTGAGTCCCGTAAAAGGTTTCAGCCAGGACGAAAATCGGTTCTCAGCATTGGGATTTCGGAAATTAACGTCAAATTTCTAGAAGGCAGGCCTATCCAATGTCCATTAACACGCGCATTGACGGGGGTCTCAGCCACCTTCGCTTTACCCCTAAGATCTCGAGAACCACGCTAGATAGCGAAAAACGGTAAATCGCGTTGGATAGCCCATCCAATTAATTTTCTATGCACAATTACAAACCATTATTTGGTCAGGGCACATTTAAGGTCACTACAGGTATGCCACAATCGGAATAGCATGTAGATGAAGGTTTTCAGTCATTGCATCTGAACTTGTAAAGAAAGAGCAAAACAATCTAAACTACTGAAATCTTCGTAGCAAGCCGAATCGAATGATAAATAATATAGTCTTGCTATGTCAAACCAGGTCAAATTTAGGATTTGACCTGACCTGAGGTCAGGTCAAAGTCAAGTTAGGTCAAAATGCATATCATTAAAACTGCAAGGATGAGAAAAACCTAATGCCGTTTAAATAAACGCTCTAAACCATTAATTTCCAAGTTGTTAAGTTTAAATCATTTTCTCATGTTTTTCCAACGCAGAGGTCATGGCTCGTACCTGACCTTTGGTCATCGATATAAGAAATATCAGAACATATTTTGTAGAACTCGGTAGGCCCATTACGTGACACTGGTTTCAATCTGATAGTTTCGCCCAGTTCTAACTTATCCAATCCTAAACTTGTTTGAGGTCAAGTCACTTGATCTGCACTAGTGATCTGACCTGAGATGACCCAGCCTTAAAAATTTTTCCTAAGTTGTAAACATGATCAGAGAAGAGGTATATCAAGTACGGCGGCGCTACGCGCCGCCGTATCTAATTTTTCTAAAAAAACCGAGGGCAGCGGGTACCCGCCTCTGTCAATGCGCGTGCTAAATAAGTCTATCCCACCGTCTCAGACAGGACATGTCTCTACAGAGAGCGAGAACTCCTAGCGCAGGAGTTCAGCCCACGTTAAGTCATGCTATCTCCATTCTGAATAAGCTTAGTAAATTCACTCCCCGCTTTGGGTTCACGTGCGAGCTGCTCTAAAGGCTTGTAACACGCAAGGCTCACCGCTCACAAAGGCATCGTGGATATAGGACACGATGGACTCGTCCACTCAGTATACAGCCCATACTCCCAGCAAAATTTATCATTATTTATGTCTCTAGGTTGAGTGGTCTATTCGTAAGACATACCCGTACCGAACGCCAGGGGCGTAGCCAGGATTTCGCTCAGGGAGGGAGGCACCCCGAAAAGGGCCCTTGCGACAGCACCAAAAGGGCCCTGATGGGTAAAAAGGGCCCTCCTTGTTATAGAATAGAGTGCTGAAGAGGGCTTAAGAGGCCCCTGTCTGGTATAAAATGCCAAATTTGGCCACAGAGCATAGTGCGGGCGAGCCGCGCTTCGCGCGGCTCGTGTCCTCAGGAGGGCCTTCGGGCCCTCAGGTAGAGGCAGCTGTCCCTGCCGCCCCCCTTGGTTACGCCCCTGCCGAACGCCATAAGCGTCGCCACCGGCAAAAAAGTGGGGGCAGCCAAATTCCGACCTGATGATGACAAACAACATTCCACGTCAAGACGAAAAACTGTTCGAATTTGGACTCCTCGTTGCCTTCCGCAGCGGCTGGTTATAAGGATGTCCGGTTGTCTCTCATTTTGACTGAGATCAGGAAATTGTTTGCCAAAAACTGGGGACAGGCCCCCTGCCCCCTTTTCCGACGCTTATGCCGAACGCCTGCAAACACTAGCTCATTCTCCATACCTACAGTTCCGACAGAGGAAACTGGCGCCCGCACCGCGGCAGATGGTCAAGTGCCTGCAAGTCATAGCTGTCAAGTGAAAATGCATATGAGTAGGGATTTCCAAGCATTGTTCGAAGATATGTCTCGGAATGACCAATGATCTGCCAAAGTTCCATCGTCAGTTGTGGAGCCACTCCGACGCTGACATGATTTTCCGATACGTTCTGCATGTAGGTACGGTACCTCTGAGAGAAGTTCATACGGTCAACACGGGCCTTATTCAGGACCATAATTTTATCAGAACAAAATCTGACGTAGGTCGCATAATAGCCGACCAAGATTTTGAGCCATTTCAGACAATTTACATTCACGTCAGATGATGACATGCTATTTTCTCGAACACGTGGAATCCGAGATGGCAAATTAAAGACAGTGGCTATTTATACCTATATCATGAGTTATTGCAATGGTCACTTTTTCATTCTGGTTATTTTTGTGGTTGGGTGTTTGCCTATATTCGCCCCGTCTTAAATTATGTTCTGTTGTCTATGATGAGACCTGCGACCAATTTGCCACTTCTCCTCTGCAACATTTCGGTTTTGAAGAAGGGAATATTTCAATAACAAAAAATGTCTAAATAAATTATATATTTTGCCCGAATGTTTCATCAATAGTCGCAATCCATTCAGGATTCAAGGGTTATTTTAGTTTTGGATTCAAGGAGCTAGGCCTAAAAAATCGGTATCTTATAAGACTGGATCGCTAAATAGAAAGTCAGCCACAATGTGCGTAGATGACTCAGCTACCGCAACTTATTCCCGTCACCGGAGGGCAAATTTGAGACGGCCATTCTTACCTTCCTCGTTGAACATGAGCAGAACAAAGATGGAGACAAGTATGAGTACCCATTCCGTGCCATATTATATATTAAAGGGGGACAGTACTTCGGGACAAGAATGATATAACTGAGGTTAAAGTCTGGCGCACCATAGATTAAAACTCTCCGCATGGACCCGCTGAGCTTCCGCGGGTGCAGTTTGATTGCTTTTTACTTGTCAAAGAGTTTAGAGTTTGAAATCTGAGCATGGGTTTCTATTCTCGTTGATTTAGTTGTATTTTTATGCAGACTAGATGTGGGTGGATGATCATGGCGTGCAAACGGACTGGGCTGGGTCTGTCGGGGAGGCCTTGGACAGGGATTAAATTGGATCTGAATCTTTTGTTCCGTGACGAACTCTGGTTTAAAGTCGTCGAGAAAAAGGGTTCATTCTCTATCTACACCGCAATTATCTCGAATGATTTCGTTACGCGAGATATAAATGGGCTATGGCAGCTGTGGCTGGTATGGGCACTCAGGATTAGATATAGTGTCAAAAAACCAGACCCCGTTCAAGTTGTTTGGTAGCATTACGTCATCAGGGCTGAACAGGCACAACAGTTACTATGCAGGGCATTGGAGAAATTACTTTTTCGAAGCTCTAAATAACCTATTTTAGAACTGTATCAACAAAATTTATATGGTTTAACAGAAAGCTGAAATATTTTTATTTGTGAAATCATCAGACGTTTTACGAAAACTCCAGTGAAGAATATTATTTTTACAAATTTTCTAGAGCATGTCAAAATAATGGCAGCTTCAGCACTAACAGCTGTTTGCAGTAAGACTGATCCCGATTTTGATTGGCTGTTGATTGCTGAACTTTGATTGGCTGTTGATTGCCATGGCACCTCCAGCAGAAGACAATAAACACCGGTGATCTCTTGAGCGAAGGTAAACTTATTTCTCTCGGCTGTTAATAAAAGCCATACGCGGATCCAGGATTGCCGATCGGAGGGGGCACCTTCCCGGGGGGCGCCATCCGGACCAGGGGGCGCCACTTATGACCGGCAAAACCTATCAGGTGGGCGCCAAATCCTATCGGTGGGCGCCGACTTTCGCATCCTGGGGGGTGGGTGGGAAGCGACATTTCAGGGGGCGCCATCGACTTTTCAGGGGGCGCCGAGGGTCGATCGGGGGCACGTGCCCCCTTTCCCCCCTGGATCCGCCTATGATAAAAGCGGATGGATTATAACGAGTTTGCGGGTAATATTTTGAAGTTAATGTTATGGCACTTCTCTTAATCCATGCAGATGAGCATGATAAGAAATTTCGGCGAGTTTTCGTACCACCAAGCTTGGTATTCGACTCCAATGGTCGCATGTTATACAGCTTCATCCTTCTCGACGCTTCTGCATTTCTTTCGTAAGCAGTCATAAGATCAGCGTGTAGGCGCTGATAATTTGAATTTACGTGATGAAAGGTATCCAAATTAGCGATTGAGGAGCTAGAAATTGCTGATAGGTATTTCCATGTTGTTGCTGATTTATCTGTGTCTGTATATTTGTCAAAATCACTGTTCACGGCTGCATAAATTCAAGTGGGCCTGAGTTGATCAAATAAATGCATGCCCCTTCACAGGGGCGCAGCCAGGGGGACACAAGGGGCACGTGCCCCCCATCGGTGCCGGGGTGCCCTTTTGTTTCCCAGGTGGTGTACCCTCTTTGGGCCGTGCCGCTCGAAATTTAGTGCCCTACGCCGTTGAGCCTGGATGTAACTAGACTGCATTTAGCGATTTAAACTATTGTTCGAAAATTAAGTGCCTTTTTGGTCAGTTAGGGCATTCTGTCGCTTTTCCAAGCACCCAGGAAGAGTATAGGCACGTAATCCGTTTCCAGATAATTCCTCATCGTCGGCAATAATCGTACGGGCAGAGCTAATCTGGTGCCCCCTGAGCGCTGGTATTGGCCCCTGGAGCTGATCATGTGCCCTCTGAGCTGATCTGATGCCCTCGTAGTCAATCTGGTGCCCCCCCTGAGAAAATAATTGTGCCTTCTGAACATATATAATGCTCTCTGGGTTAGTCTGATGCCTCCGAGCTTACCTGGTGTCCTATTAGCTGGTTTAGTGCCCCTTGAGCTGATACGGCCCCTGAACTTATTAAATGCCTCCTGTAGTTTATCTTCTGTCCAGGGCCGCAGCCAGGGGGCACAGGGGGCACGTGGCTCCATCGTTGCCGGGTGCTCTTTTGATTGCCAGGTGGTGTACCCCCTTTGGGCCGTGCCGCTCGAAATTTAGTGCCCTACGCTGTTGAATCTAGATGGAACTAGAGCGCATTTAGCGATTTCAACTATTGTTTGACAATTAAGTGCCTTTTTAGACAGCTAAAGCATTCTGTCGCCTTTCCAAGCACCCGGGAAGAGTATAGGCACGTCATCCGTTTCCAGATAATGCCTCATCATCGCCAATAATAGTACGGGTGGAGCTCATCTGGTGCCCCCTGGAGCTGATCATGTGCCTTCTGAGCTGATCTGAAGCCCTCGTAGTCAATCTGGTGCCCCCTCCTCCCTGAGAAAATAATTGTGACTTCGAACCTATATAATGCTCTCTAAGTCAGTCTGATGCCTCCGAGCTTGCCTGGTGACCTATTAGCTGTTTTAGTGCCCTTGAGCTGATCCAGGCCCCTGAACCTAAGTAATGCCTCCCGGAGTTTATCTACTGTCCAGGGGGCACAGGGGGCACATGCCCCCATCGGTGCCAGGTGGCCTTTTGATTTCCAGGTGGTGTACCCCCTTTGGGCCGTGCCGTTCGAAATTTAGTGCCCTACGTCGTTGAACCTAGATGGAACTAGACTGCATTTAGCGATTTAAACTATTGTTTGACAGTGAAGTGCCTTTTTCGTCAGCTAGGGCATTCTGTCGCCTTTCCAAGCACCCGGGAAGAGTATAGGCACGTAATCCGTTTCCAGATAATGCCTCATTGTCTCCAATAATCGTACGGGCGGAGCTCATCTGCTGCCCCCTGGAGCTGATCATGTGCCCTCTGAGCTGATCTGGTGCCCTCGTAGTCAATCTGGTCGCCCCCTGAGACAATAAGTGTGCCTTCTGAACCAATATAATACTCTCTGAGTTAGTTTGATCCCTCCGAGCTTGCCTGGTGTCCTTTTAGCTGTTTTAGTGCCCCTTGAGCTGATCCGGGCCCCCATGAGCTTATTTAATGCCTCCCGGAGTTGATCTACTGTCCAGGGGTGCTGTCAGGGGGCACGGCGGGCACGTGTCCCCCCCATCACTGCCGGGTGCCGTTTTGATTGCCAGGTGGTGTACCCAATTTGGGCCGTGCCGCTCGAAATTTAGTGCCCTACGCCGTTGAACCTAGATGTAACTGGACCGCATGTAGTGATTGAAACTATTGTTGGACAACTTAATACTTTTTCGGTCAGCTAGGGCATTTTGTCGCCTTTCCAAGCACCCAGGAAGAGTATGGGCGCCTAGTATGTGTCCAACTAATGCCTCATCGTTGCCAATAATCGTATGGGTGAAGCTAATCTGGTGCTCCTTGAGCTCATCTCGTGGCCTCTCAGCTGGTCTTGGCCCCTTGAGCTGATTACTTGCCCTCTTAGCTGATCTGGTGCCCCTGAGTCAATCGAGTGATCCACTAAGCAAATAATTGTGCCTCCTGAACCTATATAATGCCCTCTGAGTTAGTCTAATGCCTCCGAGCTTGCTTGGTGCCCTAATAGCTGATTTAGTACCCGTTGAGCTGGTTCGGGCCCCCGAGCTGATCCCATGCCTTCCCAAGTTGATTCTGTCTCCTAAGTCAATATGGTACCTCTTCAGCTGATTAGGTGCCCCCTCAGCTGATTATTGATGTCTACTTAGATGGCCTGGTGCCCCCCCTGAGCTGGTATTGAGGGCCCTGAGCCCACCTTGTGTCCCCTGAGCTGTTATGTTGCTTCCTGAGCTGATTTAGGCTCCTGCCATAGTCTGGGGGGCTGGGAGCTGATCTGGCCCCCGAGCGGATCGAGATCTGGTGCCACCTGAGCTGCACTAATGCCCCTGAGTCGATCTGGTGTCTCCTGAGCCCATCTGATGCCCTCTGAGCTAGCCTGGTACCCCCTGAGCTAATATGGTGCCCTTTAAGCTGATATGGGCCTCCTTACGTGATTTCATGAGCAGCTCTAAAGCCCTGAGCTAAGCTGGGCCCACAGAGGCTGATGAGGGCTCCTGAGATGGTATGGGGCTCCTGAGCTGATTAAGAGCCTCCTGACTTGATCTGGTATTCCCGAGCTGATCGGGGACCACTGATCTGATTGTTTGTCCCCGAAGCTGATCTGGTGCCTTATGGACATCTGGTGTCCCCTGAGCAGCTCTGGGGCTTTTGAACTGATTGGGCTCCGAGTTGGTGAGGGATCCCTGAGCTGATTTAGTGCCCCTGACTTGAACTTGCCCCCTGCGCTGATCGATCTGGCGCACCCTGAGCGGATATACTGCCTCCTGAACTTAACTTATGCCCCCTGAGTCGATCTGGTGCCTGCTGAATCATCAGTGTGTCTTCTGAGCCCATCTGATTCCCTCTGAGCTAGTCTGGTGCCCCACGACTAATATGGTGCCCTTTAAGCTGACCCGGGCCTCCTGGATTGATTACGTGATTTCCTGAGCAGCTCCCAGGCCCTGAGCTGAGCTGGGCCCACAGGGGTTGGTGAGGGCCCCTGAGATGGTATGGGGCTTCTGAGCTGATTAAAGGGAATGTGGCACCTTCACAACGTGATTTTAACTGAGATAGCCAAGTTGTAAAGCAAGTCGGAAAACCCGGTACTCCATATTTCATTTGTCTTGGAACTCGATATTTCTGTAGAAAAAAAAACTAAAACATACCTAACACCAGCCCCCCATCAGTCCGTCACCGGGCGGCCATTGTTGTGAGCTACTGGTGTGACGACATATGCTGACGTCACGATGAGCATTAGCCAATTGAAGCCCTTGAAGCGTTTCAAGTATGGTAGTGGTTGCCAGATCGTGACATCATCCACAGGCTGATATTTGTTTCTTTGTCTAGAGGAGTAATTTTAAAAACAAAATATTGAACTTCTTGTACATTTTTCAGAGAAATCATGAGTGGTTTCATTATTTTTGGCTAAAAGTACGCCTAATTGCAACAAATTCCAGGATTCAACCAAGGTGCCACATTCCCTTTAAGTGCCTCCTGACTTGATCTGGTATTCCCGAGCTGATCTGGGCCCCGAGCTGGTCAGGGACCACTGATCTTATTGTTTGTCCCCGAGGATGATCTGGTGCCCTATGGGCCGATCTGGTGTCCCCTGAGCAGCTCTGGGGCTTTTGAACTGCTTGGTCCCCGAGCTAATGAGGGATTCCTGGGCTGAATTAGTGCCCCTGACTTGATCTTGCCCTCTGACCTGACATGAGGCCCCTGAACTGATCTGGGGCCCTAAGAGCTGATCTGGGGCCCAAGAGTGGATCTAGGTTCTGAGGGTACCCTGAGCTGGTCTGGGCGCTGAGCTTGTGAGAGCCCCTTAAGTTGGCTTGAGGCCCCCTGAGGTGATCTGGCACCCTAAACTGTTCTGGGGCTTCTTGAACTGGTTTAAGGTCCTATGAGCCTCTCTGTGGCCCATTGAGCAAATCTGATGATCTCATCTCTGGGACCAATGAGCTAGTCTAGTCCCTGGGTGAAGCATGAGCTGCTCTGTGGCCCTGATCTACATCAGGGACCCCTGAGGTGGTCTTCAATAGACAGATTGTAAGAACACAAGGCCAACTCCCATAATCTCGGGGCAGGGTCACTGAGCTAGTCTAGTCCCTGGAGGCACAACTGGGGGATGGCGAGCTGCTCTGGAGGCTTCTGATCCACATTTGGGGGCCCCAGAGCTGGTCTTGAATAGATGGGGAATAAGAACACAATGGAAACTCCCCTTTCAAAATAGAGCTAACGAGGAACTAGGAATTTCTAAAACGGCTTGTGATACCTAGGCACCCCTGGTTAGTATAAAATTGCTTATTATACTGTGGATTCTGGGAAGGGATGATAAAAAGGCATGTGCCCCTGAGCTCAGAGGACAGCCCCTAAACCAGGATTTCTACTAATAAATTCAAATATATAACTAGTTTTCATAATTTTCAGCACTGTCACACCATCCCCATCCAAACCACCGGCCTGTTCACCTTTTATTTACTCTTAACTAGGACCGATCCTTGAGAATATGGAACCTAATAAACGCGTTCAAAATGTATCTCCCAAATTTTTCCGGCAGCAAAAATGTGTTCTTCCAAAGACACTATGCTACTCCTCGTCCCACGGTGATTGGGGAGGCAAGGAACTTAATCCGCGTTCAGCCAGGGCTCACTCGTCACGACAAAACCAGTGGGCATAACAAATGAATTTTCGACTTCAATATGCCTTAGCCTGCACATTGTAACAGATATCATATGCTCCACTGATTTCTCTGATGTTAAGTACTTGCATGAGTTGGCTGATTTGTCCTTAAATCTATCCAAAACAGTCATGTTTTGTCTACTTCCATGACATTTGGTGATATATTTTCCTTTTTACGGTTTTAATCGAGTTTTCCTTCTCCGTCAATGATTTATTTGCATTTTTATTGAACCAAAGAATGCCCAAAAATGATACAAACAAAGATATAAGTTTTTTTAGGTTACGTTAAAAAGTGCCCTTTTTCCCCCAGGGTGCCCCTCAAAGTTGGTGTGCCCCCCATACCAAAGCTCTGGCTGCGCCCCTGCCCTTTCAACAAATTCTTTGAAGCGTTATGATTTTTTTCATTAGATTTACGTAAAATACGCCGCTCGCCGTTGAGATCAAGGTTTCTGGTAAATGGGTGAAGGAAGGCACCCCGGGAAAAAGGGCACTTTTTAACGTAACCTAAAAACTTACTATATCTTTGTTTATATCATTTTTAGGGTATCATTCGTTCAAAAAATGCAAATAAATCATTGACGGAGAAGGAAAACGCGATTAGGAAAACGCGACTGTTAGGATCGATTAGGAAGACGCGACGCGGAGAAGGAAAACGCGACTGTTTTGGATAGATTTAAGGACAAATCAGCCAACTCATGCAAGTACTTAACATCAGAGAAATCAGCGGAGCATGTGATATCTGTTACAATGTGCAGGCTAAGGCATATTGGAGTCGAAAACTATTTTGTTATGCCCACTGGTTTTGTCGTGACGAGTGAGCCCTGGCTGAACGCGGATTTAGTTCCTTGCCTCCCACAATTGCCGTAGGACGAGGAGTGGCATAGTGTCTTTGGAAGAACACATTTTTGCTGCCGGAAAATTTGGAAGATACCTTTTGAACACGTTTATTCAGTTCCATATTCGCAAGGATCGGTCCCAGTTAAGAGTAAACAAAAGGTGAACAGCCGGTGGTTTAGATGGGGATGGTGTGACAGGGCTGAAAATTGTGAAAACTAGTTCTTCATTTAAATTGATTAGTAGAAATCCTAGTTTAGGGGACTGTGCTCTGAGCTCAGGGGCACAATCCTTTTTATCATCCCTTCCCAGAATCCACCAGTATAATAAGCAATTTATATAACCAGGGGTGCATAGGTATCACAAGCCGTTTTAGAGATTCCTCATTCCTCGTTAGCTCCGTTTTAAAAGGGGAGTTTCCATTGTGTTCTTATTCCCCATCTATTCAAGACCAGATCTGGGGCCCCCAAGTGTGTATCAGAGGCCTCCAGAGCAGCTTCACCCATTCCCCCAGTTGTGCCTCCAGGGACTAGGCTAGCTCAGTGGCCCCGCCCCGAGATGATGGGAGTTGGCCTTGTGTTCTTATTCTGTTTATTAGTGGAGCAGTGATGGGGGTACGTGCCCCATGTGCCCCCCTGGCTGCACCCTTGGACAGTAGATAAACTCCGGGAGGCATTAAATAAGTTCAGGGGGCCGGGTGAGCTCAATGGGCACTAAAACTGCTAAAAGGACACCAGGCAAGCTCGGAGTCATCAGACTAACTTGGAGAGCATTATATATGTCCAGAAGGCACAATTATTTTCTCAGGGGGAGGCACCAGATTGACTACGAGGGCATCAGATCAGCTCAGAAGGCACATGATCAGCTCCAGGGGGCACCAGATGAGCTCCACCCGTACGATTATTGGCGACGATGAGGCATCATCTGGAAACGGATTACGTGCCTATACTCTTCCCGGGTGCTTGTAAATGCGACAGAATGCCCTAACTGACCAAAAAGGCACTTAATTGTCATACAGTGGTTGAAATCGCTAAATGCGGTCTAGTTCTATCTGGGTTCAACGGCGTAGGGCACTAAATTTCGAGCGGCACGGCCCAAAGGGGGTACACCACCTGGCAATCAAAAGGGCACCCGTGCTCCCTGTGCCACCTGGCTGTGGCCCTGGACAGTAGATAAACTACGGGAGGCATTTAATAAGTTCAGGAGGCCCGGATCAGCTCAAGGGGCACTAAAACAGCTAATAGGGCACCAGGTAAGCTCGGAAGCATCAGACTAACTCAGAGAGCATTATATAGGTTCAGAAGGCACAATTATTTTCTCAGAGGGGGGGGGGGGCACCAGATTGACTACGAGGGCATCAGATCAGCTCAGAGGCCACATGATCAGCTCCAGGGGCCAAGACCAGCACTCAGGGGGCACGAGGTGAGCTCAAGGGACACCAGATTAGCTCCGCCCGTACGATTATTGGCGACGATGAGGCATTATCTGGAAACGGATTACGTGCCTATACTCTTCCCGGGTGCTTGGAAAGGCGACAGAAAGCCCTAAGTGACCAGAAAGGCACTTAATTGTCAAGCAATAGTTTAAATCGCTAAATGCGGTCTAGTTCCATCTAGGCTCAACGGCGTAGGGCACTAAATTTCGAGCGGCACGGCCCAAAGAGGGTACACCACCTGGCAATCAAAAGGGCACCCCGGCATCGATGGGGGCACGTTCCCCCTGTGCCCCCTTCTGGCTGCGCCCCTGGTTCAAGCTGATCCTTCCAAAAACTTAGTAGAATATCCTAGAACTTAGTAGGATAGGGCGGTGACGTCATCAGGGGAGGACTATATTTAGTAGGAAAGTTGGTTGAACCCGTAGTTAAAGTACCCTGTCAAAAACGCACGCATAATCTATGACGGCCCACATGACAATCACGCACAGGCTTCTGCCAAGTTTGTTTCCAGGGAATATGACACCTTTATGGGATCATACCTGGAATATCAGAATCTTAGAGCGAACTAATAACTCCTGGTTGTATTGCAGATTACCGAGCACCTCGTCGATGTAGTTTACATCGTATGGTTTGTTTGTCCTAAAACTCACCATGCTGGAACCCGTTGTTGGAAAAAACAAGCATTTATTGCATGAGCGGAGCAACTACAGCAGTGTTTTGTTTTTGTTTTTTTGGACAGAGATTTGTGATAAATTTACTTTGGAGAATGAGAGACGTACGGTAGGTATGCGTGTTGCCTGCAAGATTGTAGAATTTTGCCCACCCAGGGGCTAGAATAAGCCCCCGATCAGCACACTGTATGATTCCGAAAGGTTCACTAGCACCGCCATATCTCTGGTTAAAAATTAAAAGCGCCTGGTCCCCTTGTTCAGTAAGAGTCGGAAAAGAATGGCGTAATCCACCAGTCATGCATGCCTATTGAACATCATAATGCCACTCTTCGATTTTGGCCTCCTCTCTGTGAATGCATCCTGTTTTAGAGCTTAAAAGCACCGCTAAACCGCGTTCGTGGTCAAAATGATGCCAAATTACCTACACTCAACACTCTATTCACTTTGGACAACCGCTTCAGCATGCAGAGCTCTGTGCTCAGGTAAACAGGGCATGCAAGGAAAGCGGGGAATAGTTTGGAATCAGGGAAAACCGACCACAGCATTTCGAATCTTAGTTCTCAATTGCTCCCGCTTTCCGTCCCAGCTTCAGGTGGAGCGATAAGATCAACAGCATACGCTAGGAAAAGCGAGGGGCACAGGGACTGCTCACGCCACGCAAGCCAGCACGATAACGTTTCGGCAGCTTTAAACAACGCCAAATTTTTGCGCACGAATAACCCAGTACGTTTACCTTAAACGCTGATCTGTCAGAGAAGAATGCTCAGAGTTTCAATACGAGTCATAGCGGGTGCACGCATGTGTTTGCAGACAGCACGGGGAGAACTGGGACCACGTCAGGAAGCTAGTAACGGATTCAGAGGAAATTGTTTGAACGGGAAAGGAGGAGGGGGGGGTAATCGTTGTGCAAAAGTGTTTATTCATAAACTCAGCGAGTTTAAAGGGAATAAACCACTTTTTGAAAACTCTAAAAAGAAGAATTTATTGTCAAAATAGGTCTAAAAATCAGGAAAACACATTTTGCGGTGATCCTATAACTCCGCGAATCATTTAGTTCCATGTATTAGATTTTCGAGCAAAACTGTAGCTCACCATGGGCTGTAACTAGGAGTGTGCGTTTTCCTGAGACCCTACAACACCCTCCGTACGAGAAAGAAGTTTGAGAAGTTGCAACACTGAAAAACACGCAATACTCCAAGCTAGTGCTGGTAAGCTTTGAGAAAAAGGTCTGCATTTCTAAAGAGAGCTAAAGACTGTATTCGACAAAAGAGTAAGAAAAGGGAATTTATTCCGAAAGCTCAAACGGATTTCTTTCAGATTTTTCACCCAGGAGAGGTCCATCCTCTAAGGCGTGGAACACCTAGTGTCCTTGCAAAATGCATTCAGTTTCTTGTACAGCTATTTTTTGACAGTTCGTCACTTGCACTCCAAGCACGCTGTACCTGGCATTTATCGCAGCTTGTATTGCGCGATTTCATGACATTTATGCTGAAGAATAGCGATAAGTACGTCATCCAACAAAATTCAAGCCAATCCGCATTTGCCATTTTGGAACATAATTGTTGACTCGGTTATCGTTTACAAATGTATATTACTGTTATATATTTCCATATTTTACATGTCAAAGCACGTTTATCCCTCACAGAATATGCAAGGTTTGGTCCACATGAAGAAAATAAAGCATAAAGCAAATTGCCCACAAAGCTAAGGCTAAATAAAGCATAATTGGTTACGTGGGCGAAAGGCTGCCAGATAGAGACAAGAAAAACCCACAAACGCAAGCACATTCTTGGGACTGCGATACGCGAACGGGAATTCCGTTTCTCATTTGGAAAGAATGGGCGTGCAGCAGCCAAAGGTGAATAGGTCTCTGGATCAAGGTTAGGCATCGATCTGTTCCTCTACACACCATAACCACAATATGGCAATGACTGTTCATAATTCGCCTTGACTAAACACAATAGCTCGGAACTCTTCCTACCAGTCATGTGGACCCAACAAAAATGTGTACCTACAGGAGCGCTGGTCTAGTAATGCACTTTAAAGGGAGTGTCCCACTTTTATAATGTGTTTTGAATTGAGATATTAGTTTTGAAAAGCGTGTTAAGAAACCACTATCAGCATATTTGTATTTCACCCAAAGCCCTCTGTGTATAATTTCCACACGTTTTAAAGCTCAAAGCAGGGGGCTTACTACCTTATTTTAAATCACGAAAGAACCCCTCTCCCGCTGGCAGTGCATGTCTCGTGATAGATGTTAACAAATGGCATGGCCACGCAACCTTACATATCACAAGCCACCGCAAGCTGCCAGATTCGTGATTACACGAGCTGATTGGGTCAACCCAGCGTATTGAGACATGAGGCTATATGTTTATTTTGAGCGATTGTTTGTTTGCAGCGATCAGGCAAACCCAAAATGTGGTTGCGTGATTTTCAGATCCTTTTTCTTTCTGCATAGTCCTTTTCAGAATTTCGACAAAGTGGTTTGTTCCCTTCAAGGCGCAATCCCACAACATCTAGAGAGGGCGGTTAGCTTATTCCCCGACCAGAGCAAATCAGGATGGTTTCTCAGACGCTGAAAATAACCACGCCATCACGAGCTTCTCACATGTGCGGAGGAGAAGAAACCTGTGCTTGGTGAATGTCAACGATCCAAACAATATTTGCTTGGAAAATAAGTAACTTCATTTTTAGAAACTATTCAAAGATGACGGAACTGTCAGCTCCCCGTAATTCTTCGAAATAGGCGGTCGCTAAGCCCGCAACGCAAACAGGGCGCCAATATCCCGATGACTGATACCGCCGAGCTTTAGAAACCGTTTCGCTTTATCAAAAACAGTTTATCCACAATGTAAGCGAACTGAAAGAAGAAGCCAGGAGCACTGATGACCTGCTTGTGACCTCACATAGTCCAACAATTTATTTTCCCCAAAAAGGCGGTGAGCTTTGGTCAAAATCGTTTATGATGCACCAGTGCTGTCGTCAGCCGGCATTATGCACCTACCGTGCACATAGTTTCGATCACAGCTGCGGCTGACTGAAGATCACGGGTCAATGGAGAAACTTATTGATTGACTATGGAGACTGGGAATCAAAACTGTTCACTACCATAGATAATTCAACAAATAGTTTAAATTACCTCGCAATTAAACCTCACAAGCTCTCGATCATGCACAACAAATTGATTGAGAGGGCGCCGCACCACCACCTGAGGCAACTTTAGCGCTAGCTGGCAGGCTCGTGGCTTAAAGCATCCCTTTCAATGCATCACAGCCGGGAGAAAACCGTCTGAATCCCTCGGAACCAGGGCGTTATGAAACATACGAATATTGTAACTTGCCCGAGACTGAAGCTTACACTGGAGAGGAAGACAAAGCAAAAATATAACAAAAACATCTGGAGAAATCATGCATCAAAACAGTCATGCAAAATCATTCAATCCAATGACTTGATGCTGAATATCCCTCACATGAGGGCATCCAAAAAATGCATGTCTCCGGACCTGGCGACAGCGCACTATTGCACTACGAGCTCAGTCAGCGGTGTGCTCGG